>CAMQGK010000471.1:4022500-5297857 GCA_947000775.1 Pterois miles | reverse complement strand
AATGTTGACAACCAGTGAAAATAATACTTCATTAATCAAGGAAGGAATTGAAATAAGAAAAGGAATATATCATAAATATTCAGGCAGTACTTCTTCTTACTTCTTACCGGACACGTAATATTTATTTATGTTGATCATTTGCTTTGTTTGTTATGTTTTTATTATTAATTTTAATTATTGTTTTTTTTTTTATTTCAAAATGGTTTTAAGACAAAAATTATGATTTTTTATTTATTAAAAGTAAACACTGGTCCCTGATGTTGCTGGCTTAAAAGGGTTTATTGGCATTTATGAACGCATATGAATATTGTAGCTGCCATTTAGGGTACGAGAATAATACAGTATATTGTATATTGAAATAAAAATGCACTGAATTCAGTTGAAGAAGAACAATATTCTTACGATACGTCTTATCTTGATGCAGATATTTGCTAATTAAGAGGAACGTAATCCAATATGAAAGTTAAAGCGCCTGTGCCCTGCTGATTTAATTTTGGGCAAAAAAGTTTTGGTACAATTTCATTTTGCTTCTTGGAGATGTACTGTGAATAAGAACCAGTTTTATTTTGATGCAAAGATTTGCACATTAGCAGCAATGTAGCACAATGTGAAAGAAGAAGCAGAGCTCTTTTTATTTCCATTATTGTAAGTGTGATAAAAAAACATTTTTTTGATTATCATTTTAACCATAATTGTGCAGCCCTAGCAGCCAAACAGACGAAGTGTAAGAAAGAGTTCCAGAAGTGAAGTATTTTTCTTTCTTTCTTTCTTTGTTCATTTGTTACGTCAATGCAGAAAATGAGGAAGTGCGCCCCTTATCATTATCATTACTGTTATTATTACTATTCAGAACCTTCCTAAGCAAAAATGACTGCAGCCCTAGTGCAGGTGAGGAGCTTTACTTAAAAAAAATGATAGAGGTTCATGTGAAAGTCTAGCAGCGTGAGTGCAATCTGTGCAATTTTCCCTCTGCCACCAAGAAGTGGAGCGAGAACAGCTGCCTTTCCATTCCACGCACTAGCTGGTCCTACAGCTGACAGAGACATCAAAATCCTGACACACATACTATATTGCACATGGCAAATTCATGACAAGTGTACATGCTGCCAGAGATGAAAGCCATGAGTCTGGTGGTACAAGGCAAGTGGGAATAGATGTATAGTAACGAGAGCCGTGAGGCTTGGCTTAATGAGGAGGATTAGTGAACCATGATAGGGGCTCTGGTGCACAGCTGTAAGAGGGGCGGCGAGGCTGGGCAGTGGCGAGGGGCTGGATGGATGGATGAGGGAGTGTGTCAGGTAGAGGACGGGCTCACCTCGGCTCCCAGGAACCTCTCCAGTGAGACTGAGGGAGCGCAGACCAATAGATGAAGCCAGATTGTAAAAGCTGACAAGTGCAATCAATAGATCGTGCTGTGATATTAAGTCGCTATCATTTTTTTGATATCCTGTTGAGATGGGACAGAGGAGGAAGGCAATTCCCAGTTTCAACAAATGTGATATGTCTTCTCAGCACCGCAAATGTTCATCATTAATTTTTCAGCACAAACATTAAGTGACCTTCGAGCGCTTTATGAATCTATTTCTAGTTAATTGTTGAATTTTCAAATAATATGCTATCAAGGGGCCCTTCACTATTCCCATCATAGCAGATGGGACAGATGGATACAGATATTTTTGGGAAACAGACTTCAGTATTAAGGACCAATAACGGTGACATACGTTTTTGTCTTGCTTATTAGTTTTTGTTCACTGCTCCGCGGTGAATTTTCCGACATTCAGTAGTGAGATTTATTTGTCATTACTGACTCTCTGAATCAAATTTATGTCTGGCCAACATTCTGGCACCCAGTGCTGCATTTCTGCTAATGTACTGTGAACACCCGAGAGTTGCACGGTAAAGGTCATCCAAGCATCCTCTAGAAATAGCCAGCGCTAGAGGCTTGGTGACGTACTGACTACTCACAGGGCTAGTTAGTGAACTGCAGTGGGTGGTGAGGTAACCGCTAACATGCTAGCCAGCAGGGAACATGCTAGCACTAATTATTGGCAATTCTATTCAGGCTAGCTCTCCAAGCTAGCTGCAATTAGCAAGTTTGTCGCTAACTCTGTCGCTAACAGCACAATATGTTTACTCAATAAAGTGATTTAACTTTTATTAAACAATGACGCTTACTGAAGAAAATGATAAATTGCCATTTTAAATTTGTTAACATCATTACTGTGATTTGCTCATAAAACATACAGTTCAACTCTGCAATGCCTTTTGATTATTTTATCAGGACATTTCTCATGGTTCACTTATACACACACACATACCGTATAGTATACAGTATGGCAATAAGACCCCTATATAACCCCTCAAAGTCTTGGTCCCCCGCCCACACTTGGTCTCAGCTCAGGTGGACTTGACTACAACACTGTTAGCAATCACACTAGTCAAACCAGGCTAAGGCTATTGTAGAAACATTGTATTGACATGGGCAATGGTGCCATCTACAATTGTAAAAGGAAGTTTGTATTTCTTTTTGTATGAATTGTATGGTCTCACTTTAAGAAAAGTACCTATATCATTGACTCCTCACATCACCTTCTAAAAACCTCTTTTGTGGATCAGTTTGAACTGCAACAGAGAAGGGTTAAATAAAAGTGAAAGGGACAGCTAATAAGCTACGATAGCTTCCTCCACTTTTGGACTCTATGGATCTCTGTTCCTCAAAGGTTAGCACTGTCAAGACAGTTTGAAATTGAACTCAACACAAAGACTATTTCATTTAGTGCCGAAAAGCATTTTCAGAGAGTTAGAGGCCTTGCAAGGGACAGGTAAGGTCAAAGTCAATGCAGACAAGACAGAAAATGTCTCGACCATTAATCCTAAGTATGGGTCAAGCACTGAAAATTTCTTTGATTAAACTGCATGGTGTAGCCTTCACCATCTTTTATTGAATGGGTAGAAGAGAATGAAAATGTGGCTTTACTTGGCAGACATATTTGGATCAACTTTTTGTCTCTCTCCGCCAGTTCTGGTCTCTTAGTTATATTCTGTGGATGCAATTAAGTAAGCTCAGTCTAGGTTCAAAATACACCATACGACATGCATATGACTTGATATAATTACACTCTTGGAAAGAGCTTTATCTTTAACAGCTTTATCTTGTCAGCAGGCCAGCACATATAGTTTTCAGACAATTAACCATCCAAAAACCTCTGACTGAGGTCTTACTGCAGTGTTTTATTGTTACTTTATGTTTTTTGGTGGTGATGATGATTGCAGATGTGTTGTTGAGGGAGGAGGTCTCTGCCTACACTAGTTCCCTTGTCCTAGATTTTATAAAATGTTCCTTTTAGTCTAACTGCAATTGCCTTTTTGCAGTATATGTGCCTGCCATTCTGGCAAGCAATTTTAGTCTTTAGAAGAGTTCCATCAGTCCCAGAGAGAAAAATTCACAAGCACACCGCCAAACACGTCGCTGACATTTTTGGGGAAATCAACCCAATTTGCCTGGCAGATTGCACTTTTATTTCAATCATTGTAGTCTGTTTTGCCGGGGGGAGTATGGTGCCTCCTTGCCATCACTTACCTGAACTCCTTATCTGTTTTCTTTCCCTGAAAGCAAAATTGAAACAAGCACGGATTAACTCAATGTCACGGCAGCTTTGTCCCTGGGATAATGGGTGACAATGAGCTCTGCAGTGACAGCAGTAAATGATGCCAATTTTCTCAGAGAAAGGGAGAATGATGGAATGAGAAAAGAAGAGAGGAGTTTGGGGGAGATAGCTTAAGACCCTAATCCAACTTAAGTAAATCAGAACGCTCTGAGTTTTGCTGAGCGTTTGTCCTGTTGTAGTGATTTATATCATCCAATCATTGTGGTGCAGGTAGCACAAATGCTGACTGGAGACATGCGACTGAATGGGTTTAAGAAGATTTGGTGAAGAATGTTTCATTTCTCTCAAAAATAAAATCTGACATGTTTTGTCTTAAGGGGATAAAAAGTTTGGGTGAGATTTTCCTTCACTGCTAAGTATACTGAACAAAAATATAAATGCAACACTTTTGTTTTTGTTCCCATTTTTTATGTGCTGAAGTCAAAGATCTAAGACTTTTTCTATGTACACAAAAGGCCTATTTATCTCAAATATTGTTCAGAAATTTGTCTTGATCTGTGTTAGTGAGCACTTCTCCTTCGCTAAAATAATCCATCCACCTCAAGATGCTCATTAGACAGCAGCACTATTGCACAGGTGTGCCTTAGATGCATCACAATAAAAGCCCACTCTAAAATGTGCAGTTTTATCACACAGCACAATGCTACAGATGTCGCAAGTTTTGAGGGAGAACTGCAACTGCCATGCTGACTGCAGGAATATCCACCAGAGCTGTTGCCCGTGAACTGAATGTTCATTTCTCTACCATAAGCCGTCTCCAAATCCGTTTCAGAGAATTTGGCAGTACATCCAACTAGCCGCACAACCACAGACCACATGTAACCACACCAGAGACCAACCACCCAGATAGCTGATGCAACAAACGGTTTACATAACCAAAAAATGTTTGCACAAACTGTCAGAAACTGTCTCAGGGAAGCTCAACTGCATGCTCGTCATCCTCACTGGGGTCTTGACCTGACTGCAGTTTGTTGTCATAACTGACTTGAGTGGGCAAATGCTCACCTTCAGTGGCATCTTGCACTTTGGAGAGGTGCTCTCTTCATGGATGAATACCGGTTTTCACTGTACAGGTCAGATGGTAGACAGTGTGTATTGTGTCCTGTGGGTGAGCGGTTTGCTGATGTCAGTGTTGTGAATTGAGTGGCCCATGGTGGCAGTGGGGTTATGGTATGGGCAGGCGTATGTTATGGACAACAAACACAAGAGTATTGTATTGGTTTAGGAAAAGCTTAGACAACAAAACTATTTAGTTTAGCTTAGTTAGGTTTAGGAAAAGATTGTGGTATGAGTTAAAATACCACCAGAAGTCGTGCAATTTAAGGACAGGAGTTACATGATAAAAACTACTTGGTTCGATTTAGGAACAAAATGTGTGGGTTAGACTTACACAGTACGTAATGTAACTTAATTAGGTTTCAGAAAAAAATCATGGATTGGACCAGAAGTGGTGTAACTGAAATATGGACATTAAGTGGCTGGTTTCATACGGGATACAAACAGCTGTCTCCTGGCTAAAAGACAAGTATATTTTGACCTACCCATTCACCTCAACCTCCTCCCTACATGGCATTTGCTGCTCTTAATACTTGTTTACAATTGCATAGATTACATACAAATTGATTTTGTGGTATGCAGTACATACAAATTATAGTGTATTTACTTTTCGTAGGTATAGCTAGGAATGGTGTGAATGGTGTAACGGCCTTCAGAGAATGTGCAAGGGCAAAGGAGTTATTTAGTTGAATTGTCTGGCCAACTTATTGATCCTTTATTTGACTGATATTTGTACGTATTAGAATGTATGACCCCGACCATGGCTCTGAAATATCAGTAGCCAAACTGTGCTGTGAATTGATGAATCCATGGTGCTGTCTGTGGTGCTGAAGTAGAAGATGGATCTGTAATTGCTACCTTTTCTGGCCTTTCTGTCAGTTCTGTCTTGATTCTGTAGTATTCTCTAAACTACCGCTGTCGGTTCGCAGAGCTCTATAAATTCATATTCTAACTCTCAATCATCATAAGCATGAGCATTACCATATCATCATCCATCATGGATGATGATACGGTGAAAACCTTGACATTTAATTCTGGAAATGAAATGTATCCACTGCATGGTTTGTTTTAACACAGTTTAGGCTACAGCTCTCCAGATGACCTTTTCATTCAACACAGTGATGCCACCAAGTAACATATTTGCATAACACCTGCCTAACAGCTAGTTTGGCATGTCCTCAAACAAACCTATTTAAAGTGAAGCTGGAGCAGAGTCCGAAGAGTTTGGTTTGGTTGACCAATCAGTACAGCAGACTTGGGGGGGGCTGGAGGCAGAAGCTCAAACAGAGCGTTTCAGAAAAAGGGTGAACTTAAACATACTGTACATACAGCCACATACTGTAAGTAACACACATTCTCCAACCCGACCTTAATTTGAATATCTTAAGCATATTGTATGTTGGAGGGCTGACAGTGCAGTGAGAGAAACACATCGATTTAGACTTAGAGAGGCTACTTTGTGTCAGTTTTAGTCTGACTTGGAATATTTTTAAACCAAGAATGTATATGTAATAATTTTACATTTCATTACCCAGTGCCACAGTCACAATGTTAATTTCCCCGTCCGAAGTCTTTTTCAAGAACATACTGTACATGTAGGAAGCCAATTAGAAATGTAGTTACATACAGTGTAAACAGCGAGAGAAATATATGTGATCTATGTGGGGTTTCTCATGGCTTTTAAGGAAACTGGTTGAAGGGAAAGCTGACTGTGTGTACTCACAGTAACAGGATCAGTCGATTGGTCAGGTCAGGTATCCAAACACATTGTGATTTATGTCCAGAAGGTAGGCTCTGATTCGTACAGCACCTCTTCTCGATAGTTGTCACATTTGTCTCTGTTGGATCCCTCAGATCACCTAAAAAAGGAAGAGGCACAG
This sequence comes from Pterois miles, assembly GCA_947000775.1. Lineage (NCBI taxonomy): Eukaryota > Metazoa > Chordata > Actinopteri > Perciformes > Scorpaenidae > Pterois > Pterois miles. The sequence continues at coordinate 5,291,253 of CAMQGK010000471.1, read as the reverse complement.
TAGGACAAGTTAGTGAAACAAAGTAGTGGGTGATGGCGTATATCGCAATAACTTGCAAGCTGCAGAGTTATATGAACAAAAACATCATCGGAATGAAGAAGTAGTAGTCTATTAATCTGGGGAATGATTTAACTGTTAAAGATTTTCTGTAAAAAAAAAAAAAAAAAAAAACTGTGAGTATTTGCAATTTCAAGGCTTTAAATAGAAAAATTTAAAGTAAAAACAAACAAAAAAAAAAAATACTCTTTTTGGTCTGTTATCAGGAGCACATGGCTTGCTATGACCAAAGTGGAATTAAATCATCAAACATTCAAAATGCACTTTAGAGTGCAGGTGGGAGCAGAAAAAACATTTTTGGGGGCCAACTTTTGGTTTAGAAATCATACCCCTCTGAATCTTTGATTGAAGTTTCACGAATTAAAGGATAATAAATCAGTTTGGAGTAAAGGCACAGTTTCAAATCTATGATGTGTTTTCAGGCAAGGTTTCAAAGGAGAACTGACAAAAACTGCGTCTATGTTAGTTACTTTTTTAGGACAGAGCTGGTGTCTAATAATACAGCGTTAATACAGCTCCCCATTAAAATTCTGCGACCATGTCATGTCTCTCAAAACCCATTGCTGTTTCTCATCCTAATGGCTGGAGATAAAAAGCACTCAGAGAAAGCAGACACAACAAGGTTTCATAATGTTTATTTCTGTAAAAAAAAAAAAAAAAAAAAAAATAAATAAAAATAAAAATGTGTTTTCTGGCTCCAGGCTGCGACAACAGAGGTGAATAAACAAAAGCAATTTCGAAGTCTCGATGCAATTAGTGCTCTCTTTACAGGACAATGCACAGTACTGCTAAAACAAGGCTCTTTTCAAGGTCTGCATCTGTCAGACGTCTGTCTTTGCCAAATCAGACGGTCGGGAAGAACACCAAATGACACAGAATCCGACTGGCTGAGAAGACGCTGTAGCCTTGTGGCAATGGACATGCGATACCAAATTAAACAGTGACAGTGTGATATTACTGGATAATAAGCACTGTGTCACAGCAGTCTAGCATAACGAAAAAGTAGACTGCTTGATCCCTGTCGTTTGCACTTTCTCCATTCAAAACAAGACCGCACCACCGTGGATGAGCAGCTTACTCAAAGGGTCTGTTCACAATTACAAAAAACTGGATTTGTCAATATTAAAAAAAAAAAATAATATTTAAAGTCCACAGGACACAGTCAACAGTTTTCATTGGTCCATTGTCTTCAGTAGCTCAAATAAATCTGCTTTGCATAAAAGTGACTGGGACATTGTTTGTGGAAAGACATGTTGCTGTTTAGTATTTTTAAAAAAATATTACTTTACAATGCACCTCCTTAAGGCTCTGTTTTTAGGCTTTAAAACATGTAGCCTGTGACGGGAGACTTTTGCCAATAACAGGTCATTTCAGAGAGAGAGAGAGAGAGTTCCTATTGGCCATTCATTCAATGGAGGCGGCTGTCAATCACTTGCAAGCTCAGAGCAAACCGTCAAACTTAGCAGCGCTGATAAAGTATGAATTAATATTCTGTTACTCTAATGCCTATTGCTCTCCTCAAATGTTTTCACAAACATCTTGTAGTTACTGTTTAGCTGAAATGTGAATGTGAATGTTTGCTCTGACTGGTGGTATAATACAAATTCAGTCATAAAAATAAAATTAAATAGTGTGTCTGTATACAAGTCAAGTGTTCTGGAGGTGGAAAGGATGAAATAGTGCAAAGAAATAAATACTGGATTGATCTATGTGGACTTGATGATTATGTACAACATGTACATGTGGCTGAGTAGGATTTATATATACAGTGACAGGTTTGTACCTGTTACAATATGTAAATACAGTAAAGTGACAGATGATAAGTACATATATTACAAAAATATGTGCATTGAAAAATGCAAATTATATACAGTGTGTATTAAAGACTGTAAATTTTAATCTAAAAATGTGCATTGAAGACTGTAGAAGAATTATAATCTATAATGGCAGCAGGATGTCACGTGATGACCATCAATATAAAACATTTCACTTTCATGCAAGCATGTAATATTCATGTCTCGGTGACACAAAACTTGACACAGACACACTTTCTTCCAGTCGACTGGCAGGTCTATTACACGCTTTGCCGTGAGACTGGGCTGATCTGACACACCGAGGCACCCTTTAGCATGTGTATGTGAGGCACTGGGCTTTCAGCTCGTAACTAAATAACAGCAGTTAGGTAACAAACATACTTAATTTTACCCAAATCACAATGTTTTCCTAAACCTATAACCAAGTAATTTTGTTGAATAAGTAAACCTAAAAACTAAGTAAACCTATGTTGGAAATTTATTTTGAACAGAGAGGAAACTGCGACACTAAAGGCGTACGGAGAGCGTCACAGTTTGATTTGACAAGTTGGGAGTGAGAATGCCTTCGTGAGTACATATTCTCCCAAAATCAGACTCTTGTGGTTGTAATCTATAAGTTAGAATAAACTGAACAGGTTGAAAAGACAGCAAGATGCCAAACCTTTTCTGTTGTTATGTCGTGTGATTTCTGCCTCTGTGACAAGCTGCAGAATATCCTCCCAAAATCCCATTGACAAGCTCTCTCTCTGCAATGCGGGGTGTTACTAAGCCAGATTTCCTGACTTCCATGGTTGTAGCGTTTAGCTGCTGCCAAGTACACCTCTGCTTTGATTCTGGCAACACAATATGCTTAACGAGATCCACCTACAGCAGCCCGAGTGCCCACACTGCCTTGTGGTGGGCTTAACGCTGTTTGAGTGCAAACGGGCATCAAGCTGTAAAAGTTCAACCAGAATTCAGACAGTTACAATTTCATGCTGTGTAATTGAGACACTGCTGTTGTGTGTCGCGTAGGTCATCAAACAGCTGTCACTCTAGATTATGGTTGATGTAACAGAGGGAAACACTTGGAAAGGTTTTCTCTTAACTGTGTAGATACACTGTTCGCTTTTTTTTTCTTTATTTTTACTTTTCAGCATCTTGCAGTGGTGTTAAGGTTGTTCTTAATGCAGATTTGCAGCCTGATGTTGATTGTGACAATAAGAAGGGGATGAATAGGTAAATAAAGCATCATACACTCCTTAAAATCTACCTTTTTTAGAGGGGTAGTGATGGCAGACAGGGGATGTTCAGGGGTAGGTGTAGTGAGAAATTGATGCCACATAGAAGTGTGTACATTATCTGAAAAATGGGAACCTGAAGATTTGAGATGCACCATTGTGTGTTTACTCTAGTCATTAAGAAATAATTAATTTCATGAATTAATCAATTCAAATGAAAAAAAGTGAAATCTATAAGACTGTAGAACATTATGATGACACAAAATGCCATTAGTGCCATCTACCCCTGAACATCATTGACCCCCACCCCTACCCCTCTAAAAAATAGGACAGAATGGTAAGGGGTTATGTAAATTCATGTGTTATTTCATACCCAAAATGCAACACTAGCTCTGCTATTCCTGTCAGATTCTTGACGTACAACAAGCAGTGTGAAATAACACGGGAGTGCCTTAAAGGAAATTAATGAAGCTGTGTGGTCTCTGAGGACTTTATTTGAAAGAAGTTGCGCCAGAGTCATTAATCAAGAATGCACCCTGTCATTTATGTACTCTTCAGTCAATCAAGGCGGACGGAGGACACCAATAAATCGTTTCACTTCAGAGTGTTTAACCTCTGTGCATCTACTGTTTACAGTCGGTTAATGATGGGCAAGACCGCAGAGGCAACATCCATTCTGTCAGGGCCTGGATTGTAATAAGGATTCATTCACAAGAACACAGCAGAAGTATCAGGAGTCACTGTGAATAACACGTCCACATGCCGATATTATACATACTGTAAACCAAACACAGATGTGTCCACACACAAACGTTTGCAATACTTTAATTAGGTTGTCATGTAAGACAGAGAACATCAGCTGCATAGCAAACAAACACACACACACACACACACACACACACACACACACACACACACACACACACACACACACACCTGTTGCTTCAGATGATAAATTGAAGTCTTGTTAGTCATCTTGACCAAGCCACACAGAACACAACTGATCCCAAACCACAGCCACAACTGGACTTCTCCAAGGAGAAAACTGTGTTCCTCTACAATTAGATTGCATTTACTTCTTGCATATTAGTTACTGAGTGGAACATGCATTTAAAATAAGCAAGGGAATGGTGGTCAATTAGTGGAACCCAGATCCAAATGTTAACTCATATTGCATTTAGAGGAGATTAAGTCTTAAAGGAGCAGTGTGTAGCATTTCAGGGATCAATTAGCAGAAATGGATTATAATATTCATAACTATGTTTTCATTAGTGTATAATCAATTGGTTTAGAATGAGCTGTTCATATCTACATAGGGAGCTAGTCATCTTCACAGAGTCCGCCATGTTTCTTCGCCATGTTTCTCCAGTAGCCAAGAATGGACAAACCAAACACTGGTTCTAGAGCGAGCCTTTCATGTTTTTACATTACCTGAAGACCAAGTGCAAAACGGTGGTACTGCCAGCCGCCGTCTGACTTTCGTTGCTGCTAAAGTAGTATTATCATGGAAAGGATGGCTTGAGCGAAGTGAACAGCGTTACCATGGTTTTGCACTCGGCAGCTCACGTTACCACGGTCTTGCGAGGCAAGATTGAGCAGAGGGGTATTCAGTTGGTTGCAATCTGCAACCACATCACTAGAAGCTATCAAATCCTACACACTGTACCTTTAAAGAAACACTGTTTACATTTTCACAAACATGTCTGTCTTCTGGGACTATCTACTTCATCATAAACAGAAATGCACTAAGAAGGATTACTTCCATCCAATTGCAGGCTTTGAAATTGCTACATATTGTTAGCCTCAGAGCATAATTGCCTAAGTCCTATACCTTAAATAGGACTTAGGCAATTATGCTGTGAGGCTAACGATACTGTATATAATCATTAAATGCATGTTTGTGTTCATTAAATCTGCCAAATACAACATGCAATGTACAACGTATCATTCTTTCAATATTCAGTTAGTCTGTCACTGTCAATTCTTATAAGGAAGAACAATCAAGTATTTGCATGAATGATGATTACATAGCTCATTATCATTTATGTTTTGCTGAGGGGAAAAAAAATTGTTCAGATGAGATCCGACTCTGTTAATTGTAATGTATTCCAAACGTTACTACTGCAATGTGTTCCCTGTATGTAAGTGAGTTTTTATTTACCATCTATAGCAGTAGACTTAGATCAATTAATCAGCCAGCCCAATGTAAATGCAATCCATCCATCTTCAACCGCTTATCCTGTTAGGGGTCGCGGGGGGGGGGGGGGGGGGGGGGGGGCTGGAGCCGATCCCAGCTTGCATTGTGCGAAGGCGGGGTTCACCCTGCCTGGACAGGTCGCCAGTCCATTGCAGGACACATAGAGACAGACAACATATATACAGACAATTGACGCTCACATCCACACCTACAGGCAATTTAGAGTCATCAATTAACCTAAACTGTGGGAGGAAGCCGGAGTACCCGGAGAAAACCCACACAAACACAGGGAGAACATGCAAACTCCACACAGAAGAGTCCCAAGCCGGATTTGAACTTGTGACCCTCTTGCTGTGAGGGGACAGCGCTAACCACTGCACCGTGCAGCCCATGTATATGTAATATGTTAGTTTATTGCAGATATATTGGAATATATGTCAGTAAAACTTAACAAAGCTCCTCCAGAACCACAGAAGACATCAGAAAACTATTTTCCCAGGCTGAGTAGTACTGACCGTGACTACTAAATTGGCTTTGACATGTAAAATCGTCAGAGTGCCTCTTTAACTTTTAACTCAACAGAGAGAAATTTCACAGAATGAGTCATGAGGCCCTTATTAGTCAGAGGTAGACTTGCACAAGGCAACATTTAAGGGCTGAGGAAATCCATAAGTCCTAAGAGTTTCCATTGACTTTGTCTTGTCTTTCACAAGTCTCTGCACTGCCTACATAGTCCTTTATACCAATATTACCACCAGGATCTGGAGCATCAAAGTGCTGTCCTCCTGAATCAGACCCAATCTCTCTCTGCAAACAGACCTGTCATAATAACATGACAGGTTGCTGAGTGTAGCCATGACATTATCTATCTGGAGAGATTTGCGCATGACACCTGAGCTGCAAATGAGGCGCCTCAAAGACTGAAGGTCAGAGAGAATGCTACGCACGTCCCTCTGCCCTGCTGTTGGCGATGTTTTGATCCGAGCACTGGGCGGTTGGACCGGGGGCTGTCCCTTTGAATGCTAATGAACGACGTCTTCAAAGAAGCAGCGCTCCCTAAAGTCACCTTACGCTATTGGGCCTGATGTAAAAGACGACATCACACAAACAGTACGGCGTGTACAGACATCAAAGTGCTGGCTGTTTTTTTTTTTTTTTTTTGCACAATAGTCATTCTCATAGTTTAGCTGTGAGAGCACATCCTGTATCTCGGCTGTGGTACAAACTTGAGATTGTGCTAGTTGGATGAGAATAGTCTGAGTTTGCAAGGAAGAAGAAATATATTTTAGCGCAAAACTACTGAACAAACAATGACTACATTCAAATAGACACTATAATATTTCACTATTACACCAAATGTGATACAGGTCATGTAAACAGCATATTCCATTTGGATATTATGAAATAGGCTAAATTCCAAACGGAGCATTTTCCGATTAAGACATGAGGATATGCAGATATTATCCTGGTTTTAGGATCATTCTTTGGATGTATACAGCACATTCGGAATATGTGTTTCAATTGGAGTTACAGTGACACTTTTCGAGACATGGTCTCTTGTCTGTTTGCAGCCAGCTCTGTGTGTTGTACTTCTCGTTGTTCTTTCTTGATTTCCGCATGTTATTTGTACGCCATGCATCTTGTACTGATCGCAATGTAAACGCATCCACGTATAAATGCTGCAGGAAGAGTTAGTGACGTGGTCTAAAAGCAAGAATAACCACTTATTGTGGGTGGGTGGGGTCCACAAAGATACCATATTTAACCAGGAGATCTGCGTTCAAGACTGTTGTTGATGGGTGATTTGTTACGTTCGTGACGTTTGTCACGTGACAAACAATTGTCATATTTCTTTTGTTGACATTTATGACGTGCTTTCCGCAGTTGCTTCCGAGTTGTTTACTTAATTTACTTATTTTAAGCCCAGCCCAATGTTTTCCCTTACTCTAAAGTGGCAAACTGAACCCAAGTTAATGGTTTTCGTGGCATACAGATGACATGCGAAAACACTAACATGTGTACTCATGACATGCAGAATGTCCATGTAATGTCGTGGTATTTGTATGCCTTCCTGTGGGGCCTGCATGGTTAAACCAGCTAACCGACAGTTTGCGGAGATGTATGCCTAAAAGAAAAGCCCACATTTCTGCTCAGAAGGACACCTACTTTTAAACATTATGAAAAACATGAATGTCAACTGGTTTTTGGATATGCGCAAATATACCAACGCTGACTTTTTGAAGAAGGTAGCTGAAGGAATGAAAGGGAGAGGCTGTGTTTGCACAGTCCAACAAGTCAGCCACCGATTACATTAATCTGAGTATGCATGGCTGCATGTAAACGTGGATATTAGTGTAATATTCATTTTCATTAGCTGTATAAACAACTTAGTAGGGGTATTGTGTTTTTTTGGAATAAGGGCAAAAAAATGCATATTGTGCATGTAAATGTAGCCACTGTGACACTCTTTCCTTTCTTTTTTTCCTCTCTTGATTTTAATCATACACTCACACACCACTGCACAAACTGGCACACTGCCTCACCCACTTAAACTGCTTTTTTCACAGCGCCAGTGGTCCAACATTGTCATGCATGCTTTAACAGTATACACCACTTCTTACAGATGTACATGCATACGTTCAGTGTTAAATTGCGTCATGCTATTTATAGCTTATGTTCTGTGACAGGGTTGACATCTTGCGAGTCATTCAACATGCTCTTCTGGCTTTTTGAGCCTCCTCTGTGTTGAACCTACTGTGTTTTTACAACACTGTAGGCTTCGTGCAGGGGAGGTGAACCTGACCCATTGTTGGCTCTATCTTTAGCTCTGCAGCATCGTTGACACAGCTGGTGGATCGCTTCAGTGGGCCTTACCATGGGCTACATAATTCATCTGTGTTTGAGCAAAGTCTGCTTGAAAGGAATTAGCGTGAATCCCAGCCCAAACCACCAGGCATTTAATCATTTCATGGTGCTTAACAGTGGCAACCAGTCTCTCTGCAAGGCCTCCCACCCGATGGATGGAGGGGTGTACTGTAAAGCAGCATGTGTGGGGTGCTGGGATGCCAAACAGTCAGACTTGATATCTGAAAATATTTTAGAATTACAGTGAGCAATTATAATAGGCCCAGATTTTGGCCCAAGGTTCTTCTGGGATGGGACCCGGATGTATATGTAGCCTATAGGCCTAGTGTGCAAGTGCAAATGTAGTTCAAGTTTTGATTAAAACTCTGGTTTAAAATAACAGATTCACGACCAGACAGATAATGCCATGCTCAAGTTATATCCTTTACACTGTAAATACAAGCAGAGAAGAACAAGACAATTCTAGCAACTCCAAAACCACCACTATAATAATGTAATCACTCCCAAAACATAACAATGGGAAACTTTTTACTGTCAATATTGCCTGAATGCAGTATGAAGCACAAGAGCTACATCATGCAAAAGCTAGCTGACAGAGCTACAAGTGGCTAACCTAAGGCTACAAATAAATTTACTGATGATTTTCTGCAGTTGATAGTGTAGCTATGAAAAACATCTATTTTGATTAGCTGGCATTCGGGTAATCCAGTTTGTTATTCCACATCCAGTCAACACGGTTATGTTTGAAACTGCATACTGACATACCGAATACTCACTCAGTAAGTACTCGAGCAATAGAGTGCTGCAGGGATGATGTATTTTGTAGGTTAACCAGGAAGTTAGCATTGCTGTGGTTTCCCTGACAAAAAGCCAATGGATTTTTCCACTGGGTTTTGGATTTTTGCAGAAAATAATCTCTGTGATAAACACACGTTTATGATACTTACACATTTTGTTCAGCAAAATAATCTTCATGAATAAACACCACTTCCATGATTTTTGAAGCATGAATGCAGTCTCCAGAGGTAGTCTGAATGGTAGCATGGTAGAATGAATTTGAGTATACACAACAGGGCTGTAAAGGCCAATGAGTCGATGTGATGAAGTGTAGTAGTCTCATTTAGCCACTTGTTAGCAACCGCCTTTTTAAAAAAAAAAAACATAAAGACAAAATTCACAAGTGGGCTATTTACTGACGTATTTCATGTTGTAGAACAAAATGTTAAAGTTAGGGCTGTCAAATTTTATGCAATAATAATATGTTAACACAAATTTGTTTTAACACCATCAGTTTCATTAATGCATTACCACAAATTGAGTTTTTTTAGGTTAATAGTGGGCTCAGTTTTAAAGCTAGTTAAGATACTGGCATCATCTGATACTAGAAAACCTAAGGAATCCATTTGTAGCAACCATGTCATACTAGCTTGTTGGAAGGAGACTAAATAGCATGTTGGTGAGGAAAAACAGTCATTGCCAATTTCAAAGGGGTCCCTTGACCTCTGACCTCAAGATCTGTGAATGAAAATGGGTTCGATGGGTACCCACGAGTCTCTCCTTTACAGATTTTGCCATGTTTTGATTTGATTTTTTTTATGCTAAATGCAGTATCTGTGAGGGTTTCTAGATAATATTTGTCATTGTTTTGTGTTGTTAATTCATTTCCAACAATAAATATATTGTATACTGTACACATGTTTGCATAAAGCAAGAATATTTGCCCTGTCGTGTATTATCCATGGACAATTATGTTATTAATTGCGCTTCAATATTTTAATCGATTGACAGCCTCACATACCTTATTTAAGGCATCTAACCAAAAAAACACTGACTTTTAGATGGGGGAAACAGAAGTGTGAAAATGCTAACTCATTTCTGGGTTTTAGGACTCATCCCTTCACCAATCTTTGCATCACATGACTGTATTGATCACAACGGCACCAGTCTGAGCTACTGCTGAATAAAACTGTTCACCACAAATGTACATCAACATTACCTCTTCCACTCAAGTTAATATTTCCCAGTATTATTTTAAGGCAAATTAAAATCATTAAACATTTTAGCGCTAAATACAGTATGTTTTCTACTGTACATATGTGATCTCACATGCTTTTCCCCTTAACTATTACATTATCTTTTTCTTTTCCTATTCATAAATAGCTAAATAAAGTTTATTTTCCCAACTAACCAGTAAAAAAAGGACAGAAAAAGCTAAAAGAGCATTGTTTGTTTCCTGCCACTGCGTTTCTCCCTTGAATTTCCTACAGGCAGGGTGTCAGTCCTGTGCTTATTTCTCTGGAAAAATATGTGCCATTAAAACTTTAAATCCTTTTTTCATCAGCTTCACTTGCCTTTTTTTTTTTTTTTTTTGCAAGGGGCAGAAGTTCTGACAATGCATGAAAGGAAACTAAGTCTCACAACGTACGATTGAGACATTGTGAAGAGCTGCAAGACAGTGACACCTATAGTGTGTCAAAGTGTTTCTCATGCGAGAGATGAGTCGGTGTATTTATAGTCTCATTTGTATGCAAGATATATGATGAAGCCGTATACAGTAATTAACTGTGTAAGTTGAGCCCTCCAGTGCCGAACACAAACTGGAATATTTCAGCCTGTGACAAGTACACAAGAGGGAGATGCATTATGTATGCAAGAGTAACAACACATTTCAAATTATAAAATTCTTTGTTGTTGTAAAAATCTGTTTTGGGGATGAGGCTTACATAAAGAGCCTCGGCCTGAAGCTCGTGTTTGTCTCCTGTCAGGTTGTAATGCACTCGCTTATGCAAGTGGGATGTAAATGGTAAACCAGCTGGATTACATCCAAAACAGACTTTGAAAACAAGCTTAATATGACATCATTTTATCTCACATCATGCAGCCTCGCAAAGCCGCTGTGCATTATCGCTTTCCTGTTTACACAAAGTGATATTCATCCGCATGCAAAAGATCAACTGACTGCAGATTAGTTTTGCAACGTTTCTCCTCAAAATGTTTATTTGGCCCCAATATTTTTGCCTTTTGTCTGGATTAAACCATCACTCAAGATGTTCATGGAAAACCTTCAAGTACATTCGGCTCAGAAGAACCACTCATGTACGTAGGAGTTGTTGCAGCAATGACACTGCTTTCCTGTGGCAGAGGGTCAGTCCTTGATGACAAAGGATGGCATTTTAAAAGGTTAGCCCATACCATATGAATACTTGGTAACCTCTTTCTTGTCATCTCTACACATGGCGCACAGTGACTTTTGTGCTCTTTTCTCCTGGCAAATAACCTCTTGGTTCATACCATTAGGGCTGCTAATCAATTAAAATAGTGAATCAAGATTAATCGCAAATCCATCCATCCATCCATCCATCCATCGTCAACCGCTTATCCCGTTGGGGGTCGCGGGGGGCTGGAGCCGATCCCAGCTGACATTGGGTGAAGGCGGGGTTCACCCTGGACAGGTCGCCAGTCCATCGCAGGACACATAGAGACAGACAACATATAGACAGACAACCATTCACGCTCACATCCACACCTACGGGCAATTTAGAGTCATCGATTAACCTAAACAGCATGTCTTTGGACTGTGGGAGGAAGCCGGAGTACCTGGAGAAAACCCACGCTAACACGGGGAGAACATGCAAACTCCATGTTCGAACCTGCAACCCTCTTTCTGTGAGGCAACAGCGCTAACCACTGCACCACCATGAAGCCCTTAATCGCAAATTAATCACACATTTTTTTTTCTTTTTTTAATCTGTTAAAAATGTACCTTAATGGGAGATTTGTCAAATATATATATAATTGGAAATCAATTAACAACAAAACAATGACAAATATCATCCAGAAACCCTCACAGGTACTGCATTTAGGATAAAAATATGCTCAAATCATAACATGGAAAACTGCAGCTGTCAGTGTGTCAGTGTGCTGACTTGACTATGACTTGACCTAAACTGCATGTGATTATTATAAAGTGGTCATGTCTGTAAAGGGGAGACTCAAGGGTACCCACAGAACCCATTTTAATTCACATACAGTATCTTGAGGTCAGAAGTCAAGGAACCCCTTTCAATATGGCATTGCCAGTTTGTCCTCATGGAAATTTAGTGGAGGTAACTCTTCTTGTGAACACAGTAAACATGACTCTATTTGAAGATAGTAAGGTTAGGATAGATCACTGGGCAGCAAGTCTCGAGAGAGTTTTGCATTTTTTTGCAGATCTCTGATCAGATTTCACAATTTACGGACTCCTTTCTAGACATGACCATTTGAAGCAAATATCACAATCACTGTCACAACAGACAGACAAAGTCCAACCCCTGAGGTCAGAGGTCAAAGGACCCCTCTGAATAATAGCCATGCCAGAATTGCCAAAATGCCAAAGTTTAGCAGAAGTTTAAAGTGTTAATTAACCTGCTTTGTGACAAGCAAGTATGACATGGTTGGTACCAATGGATTTCTTAGGTTTTCTAGTTTCAAATGATACCAGTATCTTCACTCTTTAAAACTGAGCCCGCTGTGACTTAACATGTTGCTTAATTTGCTAAAGAAATTAGAGGCGTTCAAACAAATTAGCATTAACGGGACATTATTATCGCGTTAACTTTGACAGCTCTAATGTAATATGCAAATCTCATCCACATTATTATGTTGTTTTGACTGTTTAAACTTTACAGTTTATTTTTGATGAGTTATAAGTCTAGTGCTGGAACCTTAAAAGCACCACTTAACAGTCCTCAAACAGGAAGCCTATGCAATTGTGACCAAGACAGTTTGAAATTAATGTCAACACATATTTACGAACATCAAAAGGCCATTTATTGTCCATGGATAATGATACAAAACAGTATATGTTTAAGTCCTGTCGCATTTATGGCTTGAGTGTAAGCTGAGACAAGGGTGGCTTTGCTGTGTTTTTGTAGTAATGGTGCTAACTTGTGAGTTAAGTTGTCAAGTCCTGTGGCCTGATCTCAGTTGCAAAGTGCTTCAGTGTGACAGCCAGCCGACCGACTCTGCTTCCTGTCAGGGCTAATCACACATGATGAGGGGAAGTTGTCACATTCTGATGCTGACATCTGAAAACACTGAAAAATGCCTCATTCAACACAGTACTACACAGTAGTACTAAAAGTATCCCCCCTGTGTGTTACTGGTGGCTGAAAATGTTTGAAGAGTAACTTAATATCAGCGTGAAATCTTGTTTTTGTTGATTTCTAGAGATTAAAGTTTCCACATCTCTGTAGTGATTTAGAAGTGCAGGATATTAAGTGCACCTTGACATCGCAGTTGAAAATGATTAAAAGACCTCAAATTCAACTAAAAAAAAAATCAGTGTTTCGATTTTGGTGGAAGTAAATGTACATACTCCTCGCCCTGATTATTTCAGTGCTTTGTTCAGGATCATTCTGTCGGGAAGCTGAAGCCGATCCTAGCTGACATTGGCCGGGTACAACAGGTCGCCAAACCATCACAGGGCTGACACATAGAGACAGACAACCATTCACGCTGGCAATTTAGAGTCAACAATTAACCTAGCCCGCATGTCTTTGGACCGTGAGAGGAAGCAGGATAACCCAGAGAAAACCCACGCTAACATGAAGAGAGCATGCCCACCATCCAATTGAATTTACATTTACAATGACGTATCCAGTTGCTTGTCGGTTGTCAGACTTGTCGGTGTGCCTACCATTTGTAGTTAAGTGAACTGGAACAACCCACAGGGTGAGTGGAGCTGGTCAGTGTGCGGTCTTTTATGTAAATGGACAACCCTTGTATGTCACAACCTTGCATTAGTGTAGGCGTTGAATATAAGTCAAAGACAATTTAAAGCCCTCAAGTGCCGCCTATTGACCTCCTCTTTACTTTCTGATTTCTGACAATGAAATGTGCGCTGGTCCAGCAAATGGACACAAGACCAGGGAATCCTTTGTGCTTTCTCTTCAGACAATCAATCAAAGCCAATCAGACTGCATACTCTACAGTACAGCATGGTACATAATTGAGGAGAAACAATGAAAGGTTTCAGGCTGTTAGCTATAATAGCTATACGTCTGATTGTAGCACCTGGTAATTATGTTGTCTTTGCTGAGCCCTGTGTGAGACACTTTCTTTTTTTTTTTGCCAAAAAAAACCACCAGACCGTATTCCTGGCTGCCAATTTGTACCCTCGTGGACATATTTTAGTACATCACAAAGCTCCCAATACACCCACAATACTGTCTAAAAGCTTCCCTATACATGGAGACTTGGATAGATGACAAAGGGTTACTATAACCATTCATATGAGCTACAATATAATGTATTGTCAAAATGTTAAAGGGCCAGTGTGTAGGAGTTAGGGCACTGGCATATAGTGTATTTCCATTTGTATATAATCACCTGAAAATAAGAATTATGTTTTCATTAGCTGATAATGGCCCATTTAAGATAAGATAAGATAAGATAAGATAAGATAAGATGAACCTTTATTAATCCCCGGAGGTAAATTGTCATAGCAGCAGCAACAACAGTACAGATGAAAACAATGTAAGTAAAAGAGAAGGTGCAATGAAGGAAATGGCAATAAAATAAATAAGATAAGTGAAAAGAAAAGTAAAGTGCAGCACATGGGTGAGTACTGTATATGCATAGCATATGTAATTATATAATTCTATGTAATTATATACATTTTGAGCCAGGAATAAAATATGGAGCAGATGATCAGAGTCACATGGGGGTCAGACCTTGGTTATGGAGCCTGATGGCCACCAAAAGAAAGGACTGACCCAGACGGTTTGTAGTGTGCCGAGGGGGGATCAGTCTCTGGCTGAATGTACTCCTCATCTGGACCAGTTGGTCATAGAGGGGGTGGGAGGGGTTCTTCAGAATAGACACCAGCTTCCTCCTGGTCCTCCCCTCTGCCACCACCTCCAGACTGTCCAGCTCACATCCAACCACAGACCCAGCCCTCCTCACCAGTTTGTTCAGTCATTTACAGTATATCTACGTAGGCCACTGTGTTGCACTGCCAGAAAAGGTCTTTTGCATTTTTACTTGAATACGACCTTTCCACACTCTTTTTCACATTGCAGTCTGGGTTAAAATAACTCCAGAAGTACTGTAACTTAAGTACAGAAGTTCTGTGACAAATGAACCAACTTGACTTGTGGTTTCACACAGGACACTGATCTCCTGGGTGAAAATCCTGTTTTTTTTTTTGTTTGTTCTTTTTTGACTCGCATCTAGTCCGACTTCTTCCCTTAGCAGCGTCTCAGTCACAACTACATGGATTACATACAAGTGTGAAATTTCTGTGTACATGAATCAATACATTCAATTTTATGATTATTTTGCGATTTGACTGGTCTGTTAGGTCTCAAAGTTAGGTCTTCCACACCCGTATCCAAACCCTAGTTTATAGGCAGAGATGAACTGATCAACCTTGTCTAACAACACAAGCAACACAAGGCAGGAATGCTGTTTTCTGGTTTGAAAGTCTTGTACTTTGTACAACCAACCATCTACCTGTTCTCTCCGCCGTGACTCCTCTATGACTCAGACCAAAACCTGCAGCATATACAGCCACAACTTCAGAAAACATATTTATTGTGCAACAGATGGAATATCTTTTCATCCAGATAGCTGGAGGATTCTTTGAAATACCTTCAGAACATGGTATGTGCTGTTAAATGACATTTAGGGTTTTTCAAAGATTGCCGGGAATATATCTTTTTGAAAATCGATTGCTCAGCAGCACTGTGCTGAATAGCACAACCTGGGGCCAAAGTCAGGTTTATTTATTTATGTATTATTGTATCATTTTACCCCAGTAATCATCACACAACCTTTAGATGTATCTCAAGAGCACTGTGGACAGATTGACCCGAGGTTGAGAACTATTGTTCAAGACAATACTCACGAATTAAATGTATAAAACAATGAGTCAAATGAGTCTGATAATATGGTCAGTGTAAAACATAATATACCTCTATGCTGGGCTGCTCCTTTTTTATCTGTTTTTTCCTTTCCTCCCTCCTTTCCTTCTTTCCTTTCCTCCATATAAAATGCTAGATATCTGCACCTCTTGACATCTGTCCATCTAGCGATCTTACGTACTGACTCGTACTCGTGCTACTGTGATGGGCGCTCTCCAGCACCCTCCTGAAGGTGGCGCCCAAGGTGACCACCTGTATGGCCTATGCCATGTAGCCAGCCCTGAATATGGTGCTGCAATGTTGGACACACACTGCTGTCAGTCATTTACCAGTTGGTTCAATGTTTTATCACTTTGCTTCTAGGCTGAATCACAGACTGCATTACATCCCAAACAAACAACTTACTGAGGTGCTGAGGGTTGTTCTACAAAGCAGGGTTTGGGGTTAGCGAGGTAACTTCAGGGTTAACCCTTCAGGGTTTTCAGTGTTGCGATGGTGGTTCACTTATTCCAGATGCTAAACTCCTAACCTGCTCTGGAGCAGGCTGTGTTCCAGATAATGGATCAACTAAAAAAAACACCGCCTACTGACCAATCAGACCTCGGTGTGCAGATCATAAGATAATATTACACAAACATGAAGAAGTTACAGTCATAATCCAGGCAAAAAGCAGCACTTTAAACTGACAATTGCAGGAAGGACAGTTGGCTGTATGCTGTGGGTGTTTAATGCTTTGAATTATGTTTTTAGATTCATTGTTTTACTTGCTCTCAAGTCCATTTCATAATGCCAGAAACAGGGACGCAGCTGAAAGATGGTTGAAATAGTCGTACATGCTACATTGTTGTCAAAGGTTATAAAGTAATCAATTCATTCTTTGCACAGATATTTTCAAAATATCTCTGCCCCATCTAGACAAATAGCATCTCTGAATTTTGAGTATTCCATTAAATTAGTCTGTTAATTTACGTATTTACACATCATCATTTTTTTCTTTTGCCGGCTGTCCTTCCTGCATTTGGCAGCTTCAACATTTAGTCTGGGTTATACAGTATGTTGTTACTGTTGACAGTAGACTTGTCCATGTTCGTGATTGGTCATATGCTGCAAATACCGCCCCTTTATGTGAACATACTCATAGCCAGATTGAGAACCCCTGGTTTGATTTATGGAGCTGACAACCACCATCGTAGGGCCACTTAACATGACTGTGGTTGCTTTGGTTAGTTAAATCCGATAAGAAGACGATAATCTGGGTATGTTGAACTCGCTGTATAGTACGGGCCTCTGCTCCGTCTGTGTCACATCTGATGAACTTCTCGAAAAGCACACATAAAATATTCAATTAAATATTCACAATGCTGTCAGTCAGTGAAATATGACTGCGTAGCTCTCGCTCTCTTTGATGAAACACTGATGTTTGTTGGATAACATTCTGTTTGCAAACCAGCTGCTGATGGCAACAACAAGCGGCACCCCAGAGAGGCATGAATGGGTCGGCTCCATGTGATGCTCTGATGAGGCGAATGAAAGGTTGCTCCACATTTGCATGATGTGGGACTGCTGTTGTCTGGCAGCACAATATATGTCATTAGTTAATTAGGTGGAGAGAAGCACACCCGTCTATCAATAGCTCCTTTGATCAATAAAACATGAAAAGCTTTGTCAGCAGTCGCTCAGTCACATTCTAAAAAAAGACCAGCTTCTTTTTTTTTTTTTTTTTGATTAATGCATCTGGGTGCATGTATTTCCAGTTGATTTTGTTCAGATTTATGAGTACTTCTGTGCAGATCAGTATTATATTTAATTAAGTTTGAAGAATGGCTAAGTGTCTTGCTTTTTTGACATTAATTGGTATTAATCATCTTCGTGGTCTTTTTTCTCGATTTACTATGAATGATCTCTCCAGGAAGTTCTCATGTTGCACGAAACAGTTTGTGAAATAGTCATGAAATTCAATATACTCATCTTTTCCATAAACCTAGCTAAAAGGTTTTTGTTGATTTTGAATATACCGGAGCAGAAACCGACACATGCGACATGTGTTGTTGAAAGTCATGCTGAACATCATGAAAAAAAGGAACATTTGTGTCTGTTTACTAATGCTAATGCTGCTTTCAAATGGCACCATGTTTACCATGTTCACGTATGAGCACCCCCCTCATGTTGCATTCACGACCTCGTAAGTAGAACGTTTTTAAAAGCTCTGAGTTCACAAGTTGTAACATGTATGTTGACATTGTCCGAAATGGTGGAGGCCATTGAAGTTATTTTTCAGTGCATAATAATTGACTATATTGTCCTTTTAGTTGTATATTTTAATTTTTAATCTTATAATAAAGGAAAATGTTGATATTCCCAATGGCCTCATGTTTTTCCTTTGTTATTATGTCTTCACATTTATTGCATTATGTTACCCACTTGCTAGCTTGCTAAATTGTTAGACTGTGGATTAGACTAGAGCTGACAGTAGCGTTAAAGTCGCTGTTCCTTAGCAGCAGTGTTCTCGCGACTGAACCACTTGAACGGCACGCATGTTGTGCACGACTTCCCATGTTGTAAGCAGGAGCTCACAAGTTTCCTCTGAAGGCACCACACTGCCAATAATTATTTTCAGTCAAAGAAAGTGGTTTAATAAAAATACAAACTACAAAAAAAAAGTTATTCTGGAGCTTTGCAGCCAGTTCTAATTCTTAGAAAGAAAATCGACAGGTCAGACTTAAAATCAGAAAGCAGAATCGACCAGGAATATTGATGCATCTTCACTGAGGTACTTGTAAGCTTCTGAACAGTGTTTTAGGTTTGTAATTGCTCTATAATTGTAATTAACAAATATGAATGTTTTGTGTACTTTAATGTTTTCTACTGTTTTGAGCTTTGTGGAATAGACCCAGGTGCATTTCTTCATTTATAAATCAAACATATTTTGTTAGAATCTTTTGCAATCCTGAGCCTTTCGGGCAAGGTTACTTATAACACTGTTTTATTCTCCCCTGAAAAAGTTGCCTTTGATTTTTAATGAATTATTAAAAACAAAGTCACAACGAATGTGTGCAATTTTCATTTGCTTCTACAATTTCATTTCAACAACAACAAACAAAAAAATGCCTAAATGCCACAACATGCAATTATTTAGAAAAGTTGCCATGAACTCCCAAAAATGCCCCCCAAAAAGTCCACAAAATCCTGGGGGGACGGAATGATACTAAATTAGTATTTCACCAACAGATGTGGATATAACACTGAAAATCAATGCAGTCTCCAAAGTATGTGTATATATATATTATAAAATGTCAGTGTTTAATCTTTATATCTTGAACATATCATGGCTTAGTGTGAATCCTTGTATCACACGATGTAACCATGTCTCATCTCACCTGATATCTCCAATTTCATATGTCATTAAGAGCCTGTCTTCTAAAGAGTCACCTGTTGTGTCAAGCGGTGCTTTTACGATAATCTGTTAAGAATGTTACTGCATCATTAAACCATGGCAGTGATTTCAGATAATACTGTATCAGTCTGTAATTCATTTGATGATAACATAATCTTTACATACAGAGCAATAAAATCAGCTGGGAGTGTGAGAGGAAATTCAGGGAAAACCAAATTAGTGTTGTTCTCATTACAGGAGTCAGTATAATAAAATCTCCCATGAAGCTATTTGGCGGAAAATGTTCCCAAGACAGCGTGACAGCGTCAGTGTGCACCCACACTTTAGATCAGTTCTCATTCCTGCATCTTTATACAGCTTCGATCAGGTAAAGAGGAATGTCAACATTTCAGTATTCAAGATCCCTTACAGAGATATAATGTTAGATATAAAAAGCAGATCAATGTACCCAAGTTTATAATTTCCAGTCTGTTCACACAAAAAAGGCATATAACTGTCACAATAATGCGCAAGGCGTTTAGTGTTTAATTACTATGCCTTTCTTGATTTCCACCTATAATTTATAAGCCATGTATCCTGTACTTACTGCAATGTAAACGCATCTGCATTTAAATGCTACGGTAAGAATAAGTGACCTTGATTAAAAAGCCAAAAAGAGCACTTATGGCGGGCAGGAGGGAAGGCGTTTTTGGACTTTTGGACTTTGGACTGTTGTGTGTGTGCTGTGTCCTGTTTTGTTTTGAAAGTTACGTTAGTGATGTTTGTCGCTTTTTTTTTTTTTTTTTGACATTTGTGATGTGATTTCCATTTCCATACTTATTTTACATAGTTTGCATACTTGTTTAAGCCCAACCATGACAATTTCCCCAACCCTAAGTATTTTTTCTTGCCTGAACCTAATTACGGACATTTGCATGGTGTAGAAATGACGTGAAAATGTTAAAATGCGTACTTGTGACACTACTGGAGGTTCCCTACAGTAGTCGAAGAAAAATGGCGGATGCAGCATTTGTTAGTTATGCCCCTAAACTCTGGAACACACTACTATAAGATATGAGGGAAGCCATCTCAACAGAATAATAATAAAAACGTATCTGCTCACCTTAGCTTTCAATTAGCTCTTAATTAGTTAATTAGTTATTAGTTTTTACACTGCTTCGCTGTGTTGCGCTATTTATTTTACATATTTTATTTAACTTTTATAAATGCATTTTACTCTTGTCTAGTTTTAACACTGCTTGGCAGCATGATTGATTTTATATGTGTTTTACTTAAATTCTGCTGTTTTATTATTTTCATGTTTTTAAATATTCTTATGTTCTTTTTAATGCTCTTTCTTTATTGCGAAGCACTTTGAGTTGCAATGTTGTATGAAAGGTGCTTATTATTATTATTATTACAATGCCCTTTACTCTGGTCTCAGCCGTAACTCATCTACAGTTAGCTCAAAATGCGGCTGCCAGACTGATCACTGGAACAAAGTGATTTGAGTATATCACTCTGGTTTTTCGCTGCCCTTCACTGGCTTCCCGTCAAATTTAGAATTGATTTTAAGATTTTATTGTTAACTTTTAAAGCTCTGCGTGGCTTAGCACCGAGGTACCTCACTGAGCTTCTCACTCCATATGTGGCACCTTCTAACCTGAGGTCCTCTGACAAGGCTCTACTGGTTGTACCCAGGTCTAGGTTGGTGACTAGGGGAGACAGGGTCTTTCCCATCAATGCCCCTGGACTCTGGAACAGCCTCCCTGAGGACCTCAGGTTAGCTAGCTCATTAACCAATTTTAAATCTCTTTTAAAACCCATTTTTAGAAAAAGGCATTTTTGGCCCCTTGAGGCAACAGCTTGGTACTCTTCTCTCAACACCTTATATTGTCCTCTTATGGATAATGTTTTAATTATAATAATAATGTTTTTTTTTTGTTCTTTTATTGTTGTATTTTTTATGTCCGCATTGTATTTTATCTGTGCAAGCACTTTGTAACTATATTTAAAAAGGTGCCATGCAAATAAAGATTATTATTATTATTATTATTATTACTATTATTATTATCGATTTCAGATTTATATTGAAGCACATCTGAAAACCATTTTTTTTCATGCAGATTACATTTAATAATTTAAACATACATTTAAAGGGGATATATCATGCTCTTGTTCAGGTTCATACTGGTTTTTACAAGAATATGTTTCCATACTTTAATGTTCAATCGCATTATTTTTCTCATACTGTCTTTTTGAATATACTTGTATGCACCCTCTGTCTGAAATGCTCCACTTTATCACCCTGGCTCGGAGGAAAACATTTATCCTCGTTGCAAAGGTAGTTCTCAAGCTGTGAATGATATGTTGTAATGAGCCTGCATGTAACCTGCATGGAAGTTGAGCGAAATCTCAATGGCTAGTTGAATTTTCAGTTTTTCCCCAGAAAACTCACTGGGTTATCTTATTTCACAGGTGTGGGTCCAGATGCCCAAATATATGTGCACAAGCACTGAAAATGTGAGCTATTCATGATAGGTCCCCTTTAAAGTTGCCCTGTGGAGTTTTACTTGAAAGAAAGGTCATGTTTACATTCAAAAAGATGACACACCAAAGCATATTTTGTGCTTCCTTGAGGTCTGACAAATGTGTTCAATGGCTGACAGCTGATGGGAGCAGCACAAGTAGAAAGGACCCAAATTCAGCCAGAGACTTGCAGATTCAGTGAGGATACTTTAATAAAACAAAGGTCTTAGAGGTTCCTGAAAGACAAGCAGGCACAGCTGGCAGATTGCAAGCAAACAAGACTCCATGTAGCGATGAAGACAAACAGACAAAGAACAAAGGAAGAGAGGTGGTGTAAATAGGACTGACTAAACGGGGAAGTGAGAACAGGTGAGCAGGTGAGTGCATGACTAATGAGGGACAGGTGAAACCGATCAGGACGGGGCAATCCAAAAAGTGAGAAAACACACACACACAAAGACAGGAAGTAAGACCAAACATGAGGAGTGAACTTTCAAAGTAAAACAGGAAACAGACTACAACAAAAATCCCAGAGCAACTATGCATTTCCTTCCTGATTAAACATTTACAACGTGAATTTCATGAACATTCTCAATTCTGTATTGTCCATGATTGCAAGTTTTCAATCTACTTCTTTCCTGCCTTTGTTAGCACATTGCTGCCTTCCTCTGTGCATTACCTCCAAGATCAGTTCAATTTTATCCAGTTTGAATCTTGAGACCATCATACATGCTTTTATTCACCATCTACACATGTCTGAGTCAGATGAGTTTACACAAATTACAGGCTGAAAGAACAAACAGCTGCTCAACCAACACTATCAACTCCATATATAATAGGGCTGATATTTTGATATTATATCCATATTGTGATATGAGCCAAGATATCTGAATATTGTAATATCATGATATGAAATAAGTGTTGTCCTCTCCTGGTTTTGAAGACTGCTTCACAGTAAAGTGATGACATTTTTTCAGACTGTATTATTTGCCTTTTACACTTATATATTATATCCACATTACTGAAAGTATCATAAAATCATAGTGAAAATTTTTGTGAAAGCACTAATAATCAACACTACAATATCATCAACATATTGGTATTGATGTCTTTGGTAAAAGGGCTGTCAAAGTTAAGGCGATAATAATTCAAATGCAAATTCATTTTTGTTTTGACTAATTTCTTTCATGCATTAATGCTACTTGCAATTTTTAGGTTATAAGAGGCTCACTTTTAACAGTAGAGTGAAGATACTGGTGTCATATGCAACTAGAAAAGCTAAGGAATCGATTGGTATCAACCATGTCTAAAGGAGGCTAAATTAAGCTCTAAATTTTGGAGAGGAAAAACTGTAGGGGAAAGGGATCTTGTGACCTCTGACCTCAAGATATGTGAATGAAAATAGGTTCTCTGGGTACCCACGAGTCTCCCCTTTACAGACATGAACACTTTATGATAATCACATGCAGTTTGGGGCAAGTCATAGTCAAGTCTGCACACTCAATGTACAATTTATAATTTAAGGCTGGTAGTTCTGCCAAGGACAGTATTATTCATTTTAAGCTACTGCCTCTCAGTAACCCTTTTAACCCACTTTTTGCTCAAGCTTTTCAGTGCTGGACAATCAGCAGCTCTGTGACTTCTTTCAGCCTCTGCGGCTGGTGGTGCCTCATTTCACATGACAGACCTGGACCTCCGTCCTCTAGGAGACTTAGCCTCTATAACAGATTACTTCAGTCCAAGAGGGTTTTTGGCATGTCTAACATTCAGGATGTTTACATTACTAAGCAGCAGTGATTTAAAAACTAAATGCTGGTCCTCTCCAAGGATCCCATGGTGGAGCGGAGGTCGTGTTGCTCTGGCTCTATCTTTTTTTCCTTGTTAAAATGTTGTTTTGTTTATGAATGGATATTTTTTCTTTATACGATGAGAGGGCTGCATTGTTAAGGACAGAGGATGTCATATCCTGTACAGACTGTAAAGCAGACTGATTTGTGATTTTGAGTTATACGAATAAAACTGACTTAAGTGACACACTGATGGCTGTTGTTGTCTATTGGGTTTGAGTTTGCCATGTTATGATTTGAGCATATTTTTCATGCTAAATGCAGTTCTAATGAGGGTTTCTGGACAATGTTTGTCATTGTTTTGTTAATTGATTAATTGCATATTTGCTCACTCCCATCCTGATAAAAGTATTAAATACTTGACAAATCATCTCCATTTAAGGTTGATTTTGAACAGATGATAATGTGTGACTAATTTGTGATTAATCACAATTAACTATCGCCATTTAATATTTTAATCGATTTATAGCCCTAATCATATTATATTTCCTCCATATTGTCCTGCCCTAACTGTGGTTTTACTTGTGCCAAAAAAAGAGAAAAAAAAAAACAAATATTCCCACATTTATTTAGCAATCAAAGCATTCTAGATACAAATGCTAACAAATTCCCATGTGCCTTCAGAGTGAAAATCATAAATGACTTTATTTGAAATACTGTAAACAAACAAGTCTTGCATACAAGTCCTTGGGCTTTCAACAGGGTAAATGGAGGCTGATACAGAAACTACAGGTCATAAAACCATAAAAAGCTGAGAGTTTGTGGAGCACAGATGGGTTGTTTTTCTCCATGACTTACAGAAAATAGCCTGGTTGCCCTTCTATTCTCAATCAATATTTTCTAATCAAGGCAGGCATTCAGGCGTCTGCCGTCTTTTTCATGATGACTGTATGCTGAGAAAACTTTTGCTTAGGAAGTGTGACACTCGGATAACTTCAAGATCTAATTTCACATTCTGTTAAGAGTCTTTGATAGGACGGTGGCTCAGTAGTGACCTGAGCTGTGGAATGAGACACATTTATTATACAGTAATAGTCGTCTTGATTGTCAGAGGCACAGTTACCTTTTCTGTACTTCCAGTTAATGACAACTAATAGACCTGATTGACAGTCATAAAGCATTTAATTGATTAGGAA
The DNA here is from genome assembly GCA_947000775.1 of Pterois miles. Classification (NCBI taxonomy): domain Eukaryota; kingdom Metazoa; phylum Chordata; class Actinopteri; order Perciformes; family Scorpaenidae; genus Pterois; species Pterois miles. The sequence continues at coordinate 5,266,308 of CAMQGK010000471.1, read as the reverse complement.
CTGATTGCATAATAAAAATAGACATTATAGATTAGTTTAAAAGTTGATTTATTCATCTATGAATAAATGGACTAAATTAAAATCAATTCATTATTTGACATTTTAATTGGTAACAAAAAAGAATTACAAAAATTATTTACAAAAGAAATGTTAAAAATGGATTCATGAAAACACCATAAAATAGTCAATAACTATATAATTTAAAAATACATAAATTAATTCATAGATAAATAATATAATTTCAAATGCTATTTGAAAATGCAGTTTAAAAAGAGAAATGAATAACTGGAAGAATACAGGTTTTAATCAGGCATTTCACTTCTTTTTCCATTTGCATTAACATTCCCTGCTGCTTTTACTAAACATATTAGCTATTGGATTTGCTGAGTCATTTAGCTCTTCCTTTAACCTTTAACGTGACCCGCGGGGTCCCGGAGACGGTAAAATGAGACAATGAATGCAAATTAGCCACATGGGATGAAGCAGGCTCTCTGATTGGGTGGGAAGGAGAGGAAGGGATGACTGATGTACGTATTGACTGTTTTATGGTGTTTTTGTAAATGTCTTTTTTTTTTAACTACTTATTCACAAATTCACTTGTGAATTGTTTTTATAATTTTAGCTTTTTATTGCCCATTAAAATGACAAATAATGAATTACTTTGCAATTTAGTCCAGTTATTCATAGATTAATAAATACATTTTTAAACAAATTTAGTAATGACTATTTTTAATGTATAATTAATTATTAATCACTTAAATGCTGTATTACTATTTACATGACTCTTGTGGTCCTCCATACTCCCTGGTTTATTTCTTTAGAGCAAGACAATGTAAAGGCCATTCCTGTATTGAAACAATACAGGATCTATATTGCTGCATTAACCGCGACACTGAGCCTCATTATGGAGCCACCAGAACGTCTCTGTGAAACGATTTGGCCGTTGACAAAAATGTGAAATGCCTCAGCACTAAACATTTTGGCAGCCAACATCCTTGTCTGACAAAATGAGTGTTAGATGATAATTGTTCAGAAGTTTGATGTGTAATTATGCCTGCTTAATCGTCCGAGTTTTTCTCGTTCATCTAATCACTTTGCTGATCTCCTTTGACATTTTTTTTTAATTATTTATGGAATCATGAAAATGACTGTCAATCCACTGAGTGTGCTGATATTCTGGATTGATATTATCACTGTTGCAAATTAGCACTGAAGGAATTACAGTATGATGAAGATTCCTTCGTGACTGACAACCTGGTTAACATGACCGACGATACTATATACATATTTGTTGCATTTTAAGGTTTTGGGGGGATTCAGTGTCTCATAATCACCTTCGGGATCAATTTTAGGGTCCAAATGCAGTTTAAGACGTTCTTCAGCTTAGCCTGGATTGACACAATAGGCCTCATGCAGCAACCTTCTCTCAAATTTTTTACATAAAGGCAGTTATTAGCGTAGATAATGCCCTCTATATAACCAGAGTATAAACAAGAAGACAAAACTGGTGGTTTTTTGACCGCTGCTGCCATAAGATGTTCATTGATAACATATCTTTGATATTATGTATTTATATAATAATAATTCCAAGGCATGTGGAGGGGGTGGGCAGCATATGCATTTAATTAAAACAGACTTAGGCCTATATTATTGTAAGCATGTGTGTTTCCTGAGTGTCAGTAGCATAAAGAAAAACCAAAAAAAAACATCAAATAGCAGCATGTAGACGAAACCATTCAAGAGCTGAAAACACACAATATCATCCAAGGGGATTGGGATCAGTGGACCAGTAGTATTTATTTAGCCCACAAATGTAATAATCTGATTGTTCATGCATTATTTATGTTCCTCAAATATGTGTTTCCATGTGTTGGAAAAACAATTTGTGGTATTTTTTTTTTTTTCTTATCTTGGTAAGAGTGCTCACAACCACTGGAACAATGTTACCGAATTAGAGCAGGAACAGGAAAATATTGGTGAAATCAGTGGGTACTAACAAGATATGAACACACTGTGGATATAAACAAAAAGCAAATTTGTTGGTATATTGCTTCCTGCATGAGGCCCATTGACTCTGGACAAATGCTGCATTTGCATCATATTTGGAGACCGTAATCACAAGAAGTTGGACTATATAGGGGGGATATGTAGGAGGGATAGCTGACAGATACAGTATCTCTCATTTGGTGAAAAGAATTACAGCAGTGTCTACAGACCTCTGGCAAAATGGCAGCACACTGGCAGTTACATAAATTAAATGAACTCTAATTAAATTGATTGAGCTAATTAAAAAGACGTAACATAGTCTACAAATAGCTAATTAAGGCTTCATTTCCATGACTACAACAAGGCTAATGATCCAGGAATGATGCGTGCACGGTCCCAAATCAGGATAGAATGTGATTTTTCTTGTTGCCTCCATTCTGACAGCATGATTTGAATGCAACACACCAGAGACGAGAGATGTAGTTCACTGAACGGTTTCACACAAAACTGCATGACAAACCTAGAACAAATGAACACTTTCTTGATTTGCAAAATATTTTTTTAAACTGACAAACATCATATGTCTGATTTATGGCGCATTTCAAACCGGTTCAAAAATATTTGTTTCTTGTGTTTCCTGTAAATTTAGGTTAGAAGGGGCTTCACCTCTCTATTGTGACAGTGATTGTACATTTGCTACCCTCAGTTGGGGTCATCTTTACCATGCTTACAAAAGGAGTCATGAACTCCTGCGGCATTCACGACCTCATAAGAAACCGTCTGAAAGATTTCAGATTTTACGAGTTATGTTTGCTGATGTTCTCAGAAAAGGCAAAGGCCATAAGAGTGCATTTTTCTTATAACCTGTCAATATATTGTAATTCAAGTGTCCTGAGAGAAAACTAGCACCTCCTCATGGCTCTGTTTTCAGGCTTTAACATAATCTAGTCCGTGACGAGAGACTTTGGCCAATCATAGGTCATTTAAAAGAGAGAGCGTTCCTATTGGCTGTCAGTCACTCATGGTCAAAACAGGCAGAACTGATCAAATATGAATCAGTATTCTGTGACTGTAACACTCATTTCTCCCCTCTGATGTTTTCAGAAAGATCTCATACTGTGTTGCTTTCGGCTGGTGGGCGGTGCTTGGTATTTCCTCAGCTGATGTCAACATGCCTGCCGGGGCGCAGACTTCCTCATTTCACAGCTAAACAGTAACTACAAGATGTTTCTAATCATCATCATTTGAGGCGAATTTGAGAAAAAGGCATTACAGGAACAGAATATTGATTCAAATTTGGCACTTTTTTTTTTTTCCCAAGACACTGATAGTAGCGTCCATGTTGCCATTGCCTGGCAGCTGTGTTCTCGTGACTACTTGAACGGCAATATCGTGTACTCAACTTGCAATGTCATAACCACAAGGTTACGAGTTCCACGTGCAGGCAGCATTTCTACCGTTAGCGTGTTCCCCCATCGCCAGCTACAGTGGTTCACCAACCGGCCCTGAATAGACCCCCATGTCACTCGCCGGATTACAGAGCTCACTTACAGTTCCATCCACACACATGTGGCAGGTGAACATGACTCACATATCGGGCAGCTCTGTGGTGTGCACAGCTACTACACAGGAGTACTTAGGCCACTGAAAGATTGTTGAGGAAGGGGCTGGCGCGATCCTGCACTCTTCATCCTTGGGGCTCGTGCCACTGTTCATCAACCAGGGTGACAGTTTTGGGACAAGTTCATAAACAGCTGCTGTAGGAGGCTGAGCTATTCAGGGATCTCTCCATCCAGACATTTTTTCTGATCAAAGCTCAGTCAGAAGAGGCAGGAAAAAAAAAACACAAACATCTTGCAGCAGAGATTTTCTGCCACAGTTTCATCAGCCAGTTTTTATATAATCTGCACGACTGTGGGATGTAGCAGATTTTGTTTGACTGTCAAGTTTGCTTTAGTTCTTTGAACTCAATTTGTTTGGGTAATGTTTAAAGCACATCACATATTTTCCCTTATTCTTTTCACAGATCTCTTAGGAAAGGCTTCCAAACACGCCCACTCTAAAAAGCTATCTCCAGAGGAAACAATGCATCGCTGCGTTTTTCAAAAAAAATGATGGCACATCACTTTCATTGCAGTGGGTCATGTGCCCAACAGTTTTATTTTCTTTGCCTCTGGTGTTTTACCTCTTGACTATGTACAGTTGTATTCTGTGTAAGTAATGTAAGTGCATACAAGCCCTTTATACTGTATGTCCCACCAGCTGATATACTGTATGTTCCAGGTACTGAGCTAGTCAGCTGACAAAGACAGATAAGTGACAGTAACCAATACCAGCCCAGTGTGTCCTCAAGCTATGTTAATGTTGTCCATGTCCCACTTTCAGTAACCATAATCTTTCCCCATAACCTAGTGTATCAGTTACTTAACCTTAACCGTTACAACGCCATCCATCAATAAGCAAACTCACATGTATTATTACGAAGGCTGTCAAAGTTAACACAATAATAATGCATTAAGGCAGATTTGTTTTAACGGCACGAATTTCTTTAACGCCTTAATGCATCTTGCAATTTTTAGGTTGTAAAGGGCTCCGTTTTAAAGTTACAGCAAAGACACTTGTATCATGTAAAACTAGAAAGCACCCCACTAGCTAACTCACGGCTGCCACTCTGTACAGGTCTTATTTGGTGGTTACAGCTGATGATGCTGTCCATTGTGGAAACCCTGCAGTTCCCCCTCAGGTTAACACCGTTAGCTCTGTCAGCACTGTTGCCATTGTCTTCACCATCAGCGCTGTTAGCTGTGAGCTGCTGGCTTGTCTGTCACCATGTTGAGAGCCGTACGGAGGCGATAGATATGATCCCAAATTCGTATTTAGCACCTCTATACGGTAATTGCCATGCACAGAAAGGGTAGAAACACATTTAAAAATACAGTATGTTGGCATTTAAAAACATCATTAAAGGTTTTACATGGTTTTGCAGAATTTTCCAATATCAACATTTTGTCTGGACTGCCAATACACATACCAAAACACACTGTCTCCTGCAATGTGGCTTCTGCATTCTTAATTACGCTTTGAGGGAAACATATTTTCTGTCAGATTACAGTTTCTAACAGACAACAAACACAACCAAACTACTTGGTTAGGTTGGATAAAAACATCATGGTTAGGCTTAAAAAAGGTTTTTCCTACCTTATTTATGTTACGGATGTAAATTAAAATAATTTAACACTGACTTTTGGTTTCACACGGGACATGAAGAGCACTCTGCTGGGTTTGTCGACCCATCCATCCACCCTGACCTCCTTCCTATATATTGACTTCTGCAGACTACAGTGAGAAATGTGTTTGTGATACCTCAAAAAACAAACTTACTCAAAATATTATTGACAACGCAGTTTCGTTATGTGGGAATTAGTAAAAAAAAAATAAAATAAAATAATAAAAAATAAAAAAATAGTATTTAATACTCTTATCAACGTGGAAATGGGCAACAACAGCTGTCAGTGTGTCAATGTGCTGACTTGACTATGACTTGCCCCAAACTGCATGTGGTTATCATAAAGTGGGCATGTCTGTAAAGGGGAGACTCATAGGTACCTTTAGAACCCATTTTTATTCAATGGACCTCTTTGAAAATAACCATGGCAGTATTTCCTCGCCAAAATTTAGCACGTTTGGAGTGTTATTTAAGCTCGTTCATGACAAGCTAGTATGAAATGGTTGGTACCAATGGATTCCTTAGGAACCCGCTACAACCTCCAAAATATCAATTGCATTTATGTATTCAAGAAATTAGTGCTGTTGAAATGAATTTGCATTAATGTGTCATTATCGCGTTAAGTCTGTCAGCCTTAATATGTTCCTTAAACAAGTACCATTGCAATTCCCATCATTCACCATTCAGGCTCACCCTAAAACCCACCAAAAATCCATTCAAACATCAAATGTCAATAGTAATTAAATCTCTCATGCACACTGAATGAGCTGAATGGCTGTCTACTTATTTTGACTTGGAATCAACAAAACTAATACTTGTTAAATGGTGGCCTGTCATTCAAACGAAACAGATGTCACAATGTATTATTTGCACATCTGTGTGTTTGACAGCCATAACTTCAAAAGTGGAAACTTGAATTGAAAAAGAAATGAGTGAAAAAGTCCAAACAACCCTCTAATTAAATTCCCCCAGTTCATCACAATGTAATACAATCAGTCCACATAGAGTTAGACTTCACTTACTCAATATGTGGAGAAGTGACATATTGAGATCACATCAATATCTCACTGGTAATTATTAAAATGCATATTATGGAGTGTGTGTGGGGGTGCACTAAAGGAATATATTTATTTGGCAAATCAATTAGTCTGTGTTTAATGTGATAGCCTCAGTATTGTGGTCCTCCAGACAAGGAGCCTGTTTCTGGACAGACAGAAAGCAGCACCATTTCCATTTTTGATTTATTAACCTTATTGATATTCAATGATTATTTACAAACAATGGAGTGATAAAGTTTTTGTCTTCATATGGACTGTAGCTAAAGTACTCATTAAGAATAATCATCTGTACTTAAATAAAATAGCTCTCAAATATGTAATAATAAAGTAAATGAACTCTTTATAAATGATACAGTGCTTGTTAATATAGTGTTTCCCACTAGGGCAATGCTTGCATCTAACACACATCCTCACCCAGGAGGCACTTAAGCATATTTACAGAGCCTCTATTTGTGTTCTTGTACAAACTTCTCATTTACATCCAGAATAGATTCTACGCATATAATGGGTTGTCGACTATTAATGTTACTGAATATTATTAAAATCTACGTTTTTTAAGCAGCTCGTTGTCTTTCCTGTATTATAGAATATGCTTTATGTAATAAAGTCCACATGTATCCTTAAATTGGATGGGCTAAAAAAAAAAAAAAACAAGGCCATTGTTTAAATGCCATTTTCTCAAGACCACAAAATAATCAACCCAAAAACAAAAGGTTGTTTCCTCTTTCGGGTGCCACGGCAGTATGCATAGATGCCGTCCTGACAACTGTACCAATTGATTTATTGAATTGATTTATGCCGAAAATGTCAGATCAAGGAGTATTATTGATGATTAATTCTTTGTGACTCGAGAGTATGATTGATTGGTATCAATGAATTCTGTAGAGGTTCTTAGAGAGTATAGTTTCATATGATACCAGTACCTTCACTCTCATTTTAAAAAACCTAATGCATCAAAGATATATGGTATTATGTCATGCTGTATAACTTTGACAGCCTTCTTCTTGTTCTTCCTCTTATTATTATTATTATTATTATTATTATTATTTTTATTATTATTACCTAGAGCTCACTTTATTCTGTTTAACATACATGGTTTATCCTTACATGTTTGACAATGTATAACCTGTGGTATTTAACCCACATAAATGAATTAACCCCAGTTAGACTGAAGTGGAGCTGTCCAGGCTCCTGTGGTGCTGAAAAGACTACCGTTCACACACAGCAACCTCCACATCCAACTACGATGGCCACTTGGACTACAAATCTCATTATCTTGAAAGCTGCCTTTTTTTCCCCTCAAGACTCAACATAAATTAACCCGTTACCATAAGAAAGTGAGCATTGCTGTCTCAAGATAATGAAATAGTTAACCTGTGATCTTGAGATAACAACATTAAAAGAATGATTGCAATCACCATATTTGAGTATGTAGAGATGGTTCCTTATTTAAAATCTCCTGTACTGCTCAGGAGACATTTGTTTAATGTAGAAGCTGATGGATTTCAATGGCATTATGTCAAACTTTGTTTAGATCAAAAGGTTTATATATACAGTATTAGCAGTTTATATGATTACACACCACACAGCTCATTACTTTCACTATTTAGTTCATTAGCACAAGCTTTACCAATACTGCTGCTCTGTGGAAACACTAATGTTTCACACTACCATTGTCAACCTAGAGGCCACACTTAATAGTCATTCCTGACGGGAAAACCAGGCACCTGACAGCTAAATGTGACTCATTTAAGTCCACAGATGTCAAAAGCTTGCCAGGTAACAGGCTTGACACCTGATAAACCTTGTGGCATTTGTTTACTATTTCTATTTTCTATTGACTTCAGTCCATGGAAGACAAAGATATCTGAACATTTTTTCACACTAAAAGACCAAATCATATCCTCTGTGAGTCCAATATCAACTCATTTTTGAATGAATATCGTGCCTCCCTGCCAGTGAAACACAATTCACACTGTGTATTTTCGCCTGACTCTGCTTGTCTTTCACAGTTCCCTGGGATCCTCAGAACAGGTATTATTATCCTCAGCTGATGACGTAATTTGGTGGAATACTCTACAAGGACTCTGCACCAGGCAGGCATCAGTCCCAAGGGGAATGTCACGGCCCTAACCTCATCTGCGGCTAACACTGGCTCCGTGTGAGCTGTTCACATGCATCGGGAAGCAAAGCGGAAATGAGGAAAATGATGGGGAAAGCAGACAGAGCGACGAGGAAAAGAAGGAAGGAAAACACAAAAGGAAGGAAGGAAGGAAGGATGGAAGGAAGGAAAGGAAAAGACTTGAGGGGCTGCTAGAGCTGTCTGTGCTGAACCCCTCCTTCCTTCCACTGAATACAGTATATGATAGAGGATGAATGGCCAGTCCTCCTTAAAAATAAATTTTGAAGCAAGAAAGGAATAACTGTAGAGACAAACAGGAAGTATTGACAGATGCATTAAGTTGGACATTTTAAATTTACTTTCCATTTGTACTTATTTAAAAGGGGCATATCATGTTGTATTTCAGGTTCGTACTTGTATTTTGGATTTCTACTAGAATGCTTTAATATTCAAAAAACAAATTCTTTTTCTCATACTTTATGTCTGAACATACCTCAGGCTGAAATGCTTCGTTTTAGCGCCTGTCTCTTTAAAGGTATAATATGCAAGAATTTTCTAAAAAACAATGGATAGATTGATACTAAAATAATTCCTCTCAATCATCACGTCTGACCTGTGTCTGTTTCAGCAGAGACCCTACCTTCTGCCTGTATTTTCATCTTATTTGCATCTCATCCAAGTCACCAAATGCCACCACTTTGGCATCTGATATACTGAGGCACTGAGTCCCCCTTTAGCTTTCATGGATGAGAAGGGGTTGTGTGTTTTTATGTACATCCAGACAGTGTCCCCCCTCAACGAAACCAGTGCTGAGCCACAGCAGACAGAATCCTGCCCTTCAAACACATTCTCACTTCCACCTCATCAAATGCTGCCGCTTGGTTGGTGCCTCTCAGCAACAAAAACTTGAAAGTGGTACCCCTCTTGTGTTACTTTTGGATGGACTAGGGATGGTGTGTCAATATACAGTACGCTTATTTCATGCATCGTGTCCTTTCAACATAAACTTCAGTTTTCACAGGAAGTTAGGTTTAGGCTACAGAACCAGTCTTAAAACGGTCATGGTTGATGTTAACTTGACTGACTAACAACTGACATGACAAAATAAGTTGCTTTAAGTTGCACGAGACGAACATCAATCTTTTTATTGAAAGATGTGTTTGACCCATCTACCTCGCCTGCTTCCCGCCCTTAGCGCACTCTCATGCTATTAAAACCATGTCATGTGCTCCGACCGTTGAATAATGCTGAGGGTGGGTTTCCATTAGAGTGAGTTGAAAGTCCAGTTTGTCAAATACTGTTGCTAAAGGCTGCCTCTGTGTGTCGTGTCGATGCCGGGGGGTGATGCCCATTCGGCGGTATTTGACGAGTTGGGAGAGAAAGCGGGTTGGCCTTTCAGCTGCATTCATTCAAAATCCAGAACCCTCCTGCAGGGTTGTGCAGAGGTATGGAGTTGTGGACGTGTTAATTTGTGCTTTAGAATGTAACCACCGCGAAACAATCAGAAAATAACATTTTATTTATATTTCATTGATTCACTGCTTTTTTCTAACTAACACTGCTCCCTCCCTTCATTCACTCTACACTGCGCTCAACCATCACTGCTCACTCTCTCTCTTGAGCAGAGAAGGAGGGGCTACCGTTGAATGTGGCACTTTAACAAACAGCAACTGTCTATGATTACATATTACACTTATTAGCCACCCTCCCAAAAAAACGCCCAGTCTGCTCTGACTGGCTTGGCTTGTTGAATCACACGTTTTCTGATCTAGGCAACCCACAAAAAACTGACAGGGTAGTCTTATTTCACAGTTTGTGGGTTTGTAGGCACTCCAGATACCCAAATTTATGTGCACAAGCACTGACACTTTGATAAATCTAATGAAACCCTAATGCAATCACAAGAGTTAACAACTCCAAATACCTGATGCCCTGGTGCTGACACATGTAGACTAAGGAATCACACAGGAAACATGATCCTGTCAGGACAACTGTGCAGGACTGACACTTTAAAAGCCTTCTGAAACTGGTGTCAACATTAAAACAGGTACACTTCACCTTTGTCTTTCCTCATAGCTGTGGCTAAATAACCTGTAAATGCAACAACACCACAGCACGCTTGCAGCAGTAACTGTAGTTGGCAGCATTCAATGAAGGTCACAAGTGGCTCTCTCTCCTTACGCAATTAACCCAGTTTCTCAGCGAGGCGGCAATCTACAGGGAAGCAATTAAAATCCAAATTCTTCCCAGTGTGTGGACTTCACAAGGAAAAAAAAAAAACAAAAACCCTGGATGGCCTAACATTTGTTTGGGGGTGTTGATTAATGATTTTCTTTAGATATCTGCATTTTTTTAGAAAAAAAAAAGGATAAAGGATGAAGGAGAAATGCAAGAAAGGAAACAAAATACTTGGGAAGGAACAGTGGATGAATTAATTGAGAGAAAGAAGGAAGGACAGAAGGCGCAAAAAGACATTAGGGATTTTTTTCTTTCATCTGAACCACAATTTTGTTAAAAATCTATTATCCTGCGTTAGGATATTAAACAGATTCTTCATTTATTCTCCAATCATTTGTTCATGAAAGGAATGCAGCTCATGCATAAAATCTTATCAACTCTCTTGACTCCCCTTAATACAAACACAGCCAATAGAGAAGACTCCCTCCATCTATTTATTTGTTCTTGAGGCTGTGTGAGAGAGAGCTGTGTACTGACCTTGAATTCCTCCTGCGGGCAACAAACAATCCCAAGTCTTCCCCCTCCTCCCACGGATGAACGTTGCAAGGTGACGTCTCTGTGTGTGCTGAGGATGAAGTCCTCCACCTCATCCGTTCACTCTTTCACCTGCAGGAAAACAATGAGCAGAGGCAGGGAGCAGAGATATGAGAAATTTCACCAATCTTAGACATCTCTGTGGCATCTAATCCTTTTATTTTAGAGAAGACAGAATAACGGGTCTGCCTAAACACTGACTGAGGTCTGGAGTCAAATCCTTTCTCTCAGGGTATAGCATTATTTTTTTAAGGACTTGTTTGGATGCATAACAAAAAAAGTCGACATAACAACAAAGTGTTGTTTTTTTACCTATTTTTTGTAGTTATTGTGAATACAAATTTCTTTGCATTTACTGTGGCTTTTCTGAAAAAGAAAAATCCTGAAGCCATAATGCCATGCAGGAGGGATTTTAATTCAGCGGGGCTCCAGAGAGCTTTTATAAATTGGGTTACTGAATCAGGGAGGATGCAAGCTCTTGCATCACAATGCAATAGTTAGTTGAACACACAAAGAACTGTGAAATGACAGGCTGTAGTTTTAATGGGAGTTACATGCTGTAACTAGCGCTGTCAATCTGTCACACATTTTTTAAATGTTCAAAATGTACCTTAAAGATTTGTCCAGTACCTAATACTCTTATCAATGTGAGAGTGGACAAATATGCTACTTTATGCAAATACATATAAACAGTATATATTTAGAATTGGAAATCAACTAATAAAGCAAAACAATGACAAATATTGTCCAGAAGCCCTCACCGGTACTACAGTTAGCATAACAAAATATGCTCATATCATAACATGGAAAACTGAAGTCCAACAGGTAACAACAGCTGTCAGTGTGCTGACTTGACCATGACTTGACCCAAACTGCATGTTATTGTCATAAAGTGGGCATTAAGACCCATGAAACCCATTCTCTGGTCAATGGACCCCTTTGAAAATTGTCATGCCAGTTTTCCCTCACCAAAATTTAGCGTGAGATTGGAGCATTATTTATCCTCCTTTCATGACACACCAGTATGACATGGTTCCTTAGGTTTAATAGTTTCACTCTAGCTTTAAAACTGAGGCACACTACAACCTAAAAATTGCAAGTTGTATTAATGCATTAAAGAAAATAGTGGCGTTAAAACAAATTTGTATCAACACGTTTTTATTGAGTTGGGACTGATAGCCCAAGCTGTAATGTTTCTATTTGTGTACATCTTTGGACAGAACCGGGCTAGCTGTTTCCCCCTGTTTCAGTCATCATGCTAAGCTAAATGCCTTCTAGCTTCATTCTTAATTAATACATGAGAGTGTTCCTCATCATCTACTATTTCCCAAAATGTTGAACTATTCCTTAATTATGTTTGTTCTTGGGTTACTAAATAAGGGAGGGTCCAAGCTCTCGCATAACAATGTAATAGATGGTTGAACACACACAGAAATGGAAAAAGGCAATATGTGGTTTTAATGGCCGATACATGCTGTGACGTTTCCATTTGGGTACAAACTTAACAAATTAGGTACAACTAATTAGTGAGCTTTAGTGGTGCTGGTACATCTATTTTTGAACTTTGGACCGAACCAGGGTAACTGTTTCCCCATTTCCAATTTTTATGCTTAGCTAAGCTAAATGCCCTATATATATACTTACATGTACTTAGTGTACAAGTGAGAATGTTATTGATCCTTTCATCTGACTTTTGGTGGGAAAGCTAATTGCATATTTCCCAAAATGTTGAACTTGTCCTTTTTTTTTCTGTGGGCGATTTGTCAACTTCCTTGTTTGTTTGTTTAATTTTACAAGTCAGTATCTAGTATAGTATAGCATGTCTTTGTGGGTTTTTCAGATTGTTTTGATCTGGAATTGGGACTGGGACAACTGAGACATTGTTTCGGGATAAACATGTTGCCTTAATAAAGTTATTAGCCCAGTCGCACAGCAGTTCCTGAAGTAGTCACAAAATTGAATGTATTGGTTTGTACCTGTTAAATAACTTACATTTTATGTTTGTATACATGATGGTCAGCACAAAGTCAGTCTGTAAGTAATCCATGCAATTGTGAACCAGGAGGTATAAAGAGCTGCAAAAACACAGGACTTTCAGGAGACCAATGTTCATGTTTCATGTGAAACTACAAGTCAAAGCTAAGGTTGATTTATGTGTCATGTAACATACTTACTACTACTCCATAGGTTGCAATCCTTATTTTTAACCCAAACCACAATATTTTCCCAAAGCTAACTAAGTAGTTGTTGTCACATACTTTCCATAATTAAATTAGAGCAATTCTGGCGTTATTTTCACCCAAACCGCAATCTTTTCCTAAAACTAAGTAGTTTTATTTTGAAAAGACTGGAGCAGAAATTGACACGTGCATCACATGTTGCTGGAATTTTGTCAGAAAAAGCATGAAAAATACATTGTTGAAAGTTGTACTAAGTGTCAAAAAAGGGAACTTTGTGTCCATGTACAAATATCAAATAGATTACATTGTGTGACTCTTTCACAAACAAAATGAGACTGTGTTGAAATAAACCAACATGTACCTGCATGACCAAACAGATTATAGATTATTTTGCATGCAGGTGAACTGTCCCTTTTTGAAAAAGTGTATTTGAAAAATAAATCATGAAAGCAGAATCATGTTAAAAGCTAAGCAACATTGGTATTTGTCAGGTTTTAGAACAGACAGTGCATATTTGAAAGTACTAAAAGCTTTTTGAGCGAGAAACCTTTGATACTACCATCAGTGAAATGCACAGTGTTTGTGTCTGGATTTCTTCTTCTTGGCTGGCAGTGTCATTTTTCCTCTCATGTCTCATATGATTATGTACATCGCGATGAGCCAATTTGGAGTGTTGCACCACCAGTCTGTGGGTTGTTGACATTCAAATATTTCCAAGTGCACCTTCAATTGTCTCAGGACGCAGGAGAACCACTGTTGCTCCCCACCATGCTGCCCTAGAGGTCACGAAAGGAGGTTGCCACATCATATAGCCTTGGGTCAACATGATAATTGGGGGCGTATCTTTGTGTCACGCTGACTTTGCAAATCACTTCAGCGTGTTTTCAGGGTAGGTGCCTGCAAGCGTACATCACTCAGCCACCAGTCAGCTTCACTTGGAGCTAAGTGCTGTGCCAATTATTGCATGACACCACCATCCATATCTGTTCTCATGGAAATTCATAATTTATGACACATCCTCGTTTCTGCCTCCAGGGACCTGAATGCTATTATCCTGCTAAAGTGAGATCTGATTGGGCAGCTGCTATCACACTTTGCTCCTTTGAAGTCATTTCTTCAAGTGCCCCTCTATAGTCGCTATAATGTATCATCCTCCAGCAGAACAGACGTACAGTGAGTCAGACCAACCTTCCCTCAGACGGAACTGTAAAGCTTTAGCTGAGAATAACTGTGCTTTATAGTGATGGCATTAGTGATGTTATCATATTTGAAACCATATATATGTTTGAGTTGCGATTCCTCCATCATCCTCTCTATATTGTCTTCCATATTGTATAGAATGCATCCTGAAATTAAAAATAAATAAATAAATAAATAGCCTAGTACATAAGCTGCTGCCATGCTTTAAACTTAGCTCTAATATACACCATTTATGGGTTGAAAGTGGTGTGTATACAGTTCACACGTATTAGATAAATGCTGTACCATGCAGTGGTGAGAAATAGTAATAGCATTACATTCATATAGGGTGTTAGACATAATCAGAACAATGATTGATTTTTAACCTAAAATGTCTTAATTTTAGCTTGGGTATTCCACTAGAAATAACTTAGTATAAGCTTGACCTTTCAAGCTACCAATTGAAAGCTTGACTCTTTTAAATTCGAAAACTTTTAATGAGTAGTATGACTTTTCAACTTATAACCTAGCTTGATTTTTCAACCTCATATCATAATTAATGTTATAGCTTCTACCTAAAATGTGTATCATTAGCTTGACTTGTCCAGCTATTACTTAGCATAAGCCTCATTTCCAAATTAAAATATATTATTAGCTTGACTTGTCAACCTTAAACTTAGCTTGATTTTCCTACCTGTAACGTAGCATTTGTCTCATTTTTCAACCTAAGAAGTAATTATTAATTATTAGCTTGCTTTTTCAACCTTGAGACTAATTTAACATTAATATTTAACAGTGCAACTAAATATTATGTGGATTTTTTTCAACCTATAACTTTTCAGTTAGTCTTATTTTTAGCTTTTGCTTGACTTTTCAACCTATAAGTTAGCATCAGCCTAATGTTTAAACATCAAAATTAACTTCATCTAAAGGGACTGTTTGTAAATTTGTACACATATAAACATTTTAGTTAGCCAGATTGTGAACAGGTTACAACCTAACCTTAGACTCTCTGGGTTTCCTCTATCAACCTGCTTTTAATGTGAAGAACGCAGGATGTTTTTCTGGGGACATCCAACGGATGTGACATCATCTGCGCTCGCAAGTGCATTTACTCGCTTTAGCTCCAGCACAGAGCTAACAGGGCTAACTAATCACTCACACCAGGAATTTGATCATTGGGGTGAACTAAGATTAACATCAGCTGGGCCTTCGATTCGTGGCAGGACCTTCGTTTGGCTTTGGGAATCACAATGAACTCCGAACTGGCAAAATTCCTACTGGAAAGATAAGCTACTATTACTGGCAAGCATGTGAAATATATGGTGATAATGTGGCTTTAGCGGTCAGTGACGTTCAGTCTTGTGTGTATCACCTCACTGTTTTGACCGATGCTTGCTTGCATCTACATAGTGTGAAAGAAAAAGCTGACTGTTGTTGACTTAACGCCTACAGGTGTCACAGTCAAAAAGCAATTTGTGATTCTTACATATAGCCCTTTAACATCAACATTTACATATATTATTAGCTTCACCCTACAATTAGTCACTGTTAGCCTGTTCTCTTTCAAATCTGGTGTGCTTGACTGTCTAACAAGCGCATTCAAAATAAAACCTCTTTTATGATATGTGTCATTATGCCTACAGCTTTGTCAGCAAGCACGGTGTGAAAGGTTAACAATGAATGTTACATGTTTCAATCCATCATTGATTAACATGAGTCAGCATTTAGCTGTGATTTCATGAATCATCTTGGCAGACTTTCAAATATGCTGTAAATTATCTTGTAGCTTTTTATGGAGCTGCCTCAGTGGTAGCTTTCATGTTGCACACAGTGTCTTATGAGAGTGTCAGAATCACAGCTGGAGTGGTGTCAGCGAAGAACGTCACTCAACATCCTTCCTTACACTGAATAGCGCATGAGGCGGCATTTTTCTTTACCAAATGACCTTGCATGATTGTTTCACAGCAAGACTTGATTCCGCTGTGTGATTAACACAAGACTGGGACGTCAAGCTGTCATGAATGTTAATAGGACAGTGGTTAGTTTTAATTCAGCTTTAATGGTGAGAAAAAGTCAGGTGGCTGCGATTTGGTTTACAATACAGGGACCTGAGAAATCAAACTGATAACCCTAACCTTGTGTGGTGACACCTGTTAAATAACTTACATGTTATGGTTTTCTCTGCACCTGCATTTAGTTATTACCTGAGTCAATTACACTTTCACAATCAACTCACTTGTCAAACCCAGTCCATCTACCTCACAAAACCACTTCAATTGGAAATGATAATTGTCTCAATGACAAAAAAAAATGTGATCTTAGCTAAAAAACTTTTTTTGAATGTATCCCTATTGACACAACAGAATTGCCTCACATGTTGGACAAAACCAGTTAACCAAATAGCGCCTGAACATGATTTGAACCCCAAACATTCATCTGAATCCCTGTTGGAACTTCTGAAACCAAGCAAAACTAAAAATCCAAAAAAACATCTGAGGGCATGTTTGATTTCGTAAGGCTTTTATGGTAGGACACAGCTAGGCTATCTACTTTTTTATGCATTGGAGACTTAAAATGCATTTGCCCACAAAGATTTCTGGTGGGAACCCACAGCGGGAAATAAACACATCAGCGTGAGTCCATCCCCCTCTCCCTGCCTCATATTTTCCAGTCTATTGCCTGTCATTCCACTGCCTCATTTGAGCCTCTCTCCCCTCTTTGCAGGACGTAGTTCTGAAACTCCATTAGCAAAAAAGGTTTGCTGAGAAATCTGCAGGATTGCACCAACTCGCAGGGACTTGCCACTTACAAGTTACTCTCAAGGTGATGCCATAATTCTTTCCTTCCCTACCCTATGAGATACTATATTTAGCAGAACACTGCTGTCATGTGCTTTCAATTACACTTGGTCTCTTTCACGTCCAAACAACTTACGAGGCTAGTCTGTTCAGAAGACTTTTCCATTGATTATTATCCACAGATAACAAAATCTGCATAAAATGTTCAGCCTTCGACATCGTTTGATGTATACTGGCCTAATTACTCAGTACGTATGCTAAAGATTAGCATTATGCATCAGACCATTTCTTTTAAGGACAAATAGATAGTGGTTTCTTTGCTAATATATGGACACCCAACCCATGCTGGAAGTCTATGTAGTCCACTTCAGCTGCATCAACATTGGCAAAGAATTTGATTTGCTAAGAGATCCACAGTGTTGTAAACAAGTCAACAATACCAGATTAGCCACCACTGGTTTCACCTTTATTGTTGCCAACAATAATCCCTCATTTTAAAAGAAAACCACAAGTCACATAACTATAGCAAATGTGGTAGGTCAAAGTTGAGCAAGGAAGTCAGTCTTTAAACTGTGATGGATGACTACAACAAATAGTTTAGGTAATAATGTAATGAGTTTGCCTGCCTTTTCTTTTTCACAGTGTTCTCAAAATTAAATTTGACAGACGCAGCCTCCCAACCCACCTACCTATGCACCCAAATTGGATATCTGTAAAGTGTAGCGGAAAGGCACTTCTGAACTTATATGACCATCTGACAAGCAGTAAACTTGCAATTTAGCATACTCTCCCTAAATGTTAGCAGAAAGCATGTATTTCCTGGGACAAATGCATAACTTGGTGTTTCCTTTGCCAATATATGAATATAATAATATTTCCAGCCAGTCTTGTTATTAATAGCCCACTGAAGCACCATGCATATTGAGAGTGGATCTGATATTCTCCAGTGAGATCCTGTCCAACAGTGCAACCATAGACCAACTGGCATTGTGCACAAAGTTCCCAACATCAAACCCTCAGCCCTGTCAGGCTTTGCCAGTGAGCACTGGCCATAAAACTCTGAATCACATCTGCCTGCACTTTTCCTGCATGACTATATTACAGAATGGGAATTGTATGCACAGTTACAATAATGTGGCAAAGGCTAATTTTGAGCAGCTGGGAAGCACAGGGAAAACATTTCTGTATTGGCTAAGGGGCCATGGCAGCAATCCACTTTTAGAAATTGTACTCCAGCAAATGACATGTTACACTCATGATAATGTAGAAGGAAGCTATTGGGTGAAATAGACACTTGTTCCTTGTGATATTGCAAAGACATTTTCATACACCATATTGTCTCATTCAGCCCTGAGGTGTAAAGAAACTTATCTCAGCCACACTCTGTGTACCCCGACCATACACTGACGTCAAAATACATCTGTGAAAGGATTGAAGGAAACTAGGATGCCAACTGGATGCAAGATTAACAATCACTCTCAAAAACATGATGGTAACATTTACTTTAACTAAGATTTAACTTTTACATTGTCTTTGTATGTGTCTTCTTTTTATATATTAGAGTATATTTATAGAAGGAGTATTGTTGGAGAAAACCTGAGCTCTAACATTTCCATTGCCAGTGGCTGCTTCTCTTTAATCAACACATTCTCACTCCCAGCTCATGAAACTCAAAAGGAAGTTAGGTTTAGGGAACACAGCCACTTAGGCAGGATTAGGAAATGGTCATGGTTGAAGAGTAGGGGGACTGGCAACACTGTCGAGTCACATGACTAAAGACTGATGTGACAAAATAAGTCATTGTTACTTTTAGTTTCACACAGGACACAAACACCAGTCTCCTGGTTGAAAGTCTTGTGTTTATTTGACCCAGTCACCACCCCTTCTGAACTCTCCGAATGGACTCTCACGTTTTAATACTGTGATTATCGTTGAATAATGCCACAGCTAGGTTTACACTGGAGTTAGTTGAAAGCCCAGTTCATCACATACTGTAGCTAAAGGGTGCCCCCATGGTTTCCAGTGCTGATGGTACTGTAGATACAGTAGATAACAACAAACTTGAAACTTGAGTGAAACAGAAATTAACTTTGTAGGTACTGTAGGTCAACTTGCCTTTCAGATTACTCAACATTAATCATACATGTCTTCCTCCTGAGAGCATTATTTCTGAGTCCATGGCTATCCAAACATATTCCTACAATCAGGTTTTCGGCTGAAATGGATGCACCCGCTTATGGATTTACCGTGTTCCTGGACACTTCTTGATCAAAGGTATGTTTCCCTAAGACTGCTGCCAAAGAGGCTTTAATACTTGTCTACACATGCCAGCCATGCATGCTGATAATGATGCATGCAAGGTTTAATGTGATTTCCATGTTCTGCTTGTCAGTGTTACCTGACAAAAAGCCTGTGGACTCATTTAGATCATGCACACTACAGATCTTGCGGAAAGTGTGTGTGAGTGTACTGACAGATCACAGGGCTTCACACGCATTTACTGATGGGTTAATGGAAAGTTTGGTAGATCATGTGCAAAGCAAAAGGCCCCAGTGAACTTGACTTAGAGCTCTTGATTTAGAAAGCAATAGCCAAGTCTTTTCTCGTGGAACGACTATGATATGAGCTGTGTGTTAAACCAGAGGTGATACTTGAGCGCATCCATTGGGTCACAGCTCAAACTCTTCTTACAGTCAAGGACCTTATCTCTGCTCAGCTATCTCTAACTCTTTAACTGAATCTAAAGTATGAATACTGTGTGATGTCTGAACACAATCTAATCAGCTTGTTTTTCTTTCCTTAAGGCTAGTCCTTGCTTAAAGATCTTTTTCTAATATTAACAGATTTGGTAAACGTGATTGAAACCCACACATTATGACAAGTTTTTTCCAGTTTTGTTCCTATAGTCAGTGTGTGGTGAGCAATGATTTGGCCACAACAGCACATCACACACCAAGAGATTCCATTCATGAACAACAAGTCCCGACTGAAAAAGCAGAAATTGCACAAAATCACTCGTGCTCAAACATGACTTTAGTGTAAACAAACATGGCGGATGATGAGAAGAATTAGCAGTGTTTGTTGCCACAAATCAATAAGTCTTCAATCAATAAGATCCTCCATTTCTGAGGTCTATCTTTTAATGCTTTGTGTTTTGCATTAGCTCATGCATTAGCCATGACCACCATGACAGTAGTGGTTATCGTTCCTTCTTCAGCCAGCCATTTTTCTCATTTGACTGTCATTGGCTGTCCTCAGGGTTCCCCACACACAACAGGATAGTCTATCGGAAATATTGAAAATGTTCAATATTTTTGATTCCCGGTGCAGCCAAGATGGACTTCCGAGCAGATCACGGGACATAAGAAACACTTTTACATATAATGCTTGAACCATCCAAAATCTGGGCCCAAAATCAACTTAATTCTCCTGTAGTTTCATCGGAATGCCACCCAGCTCATGCCATGAAATTACATTTCCTTCAGCAGTACAAAAAAACACAGTGTGACAAAAGAAATAAGATGGTGAAGTGTTGTTTGCTCTGGCAGTTGCCCACAACCTGCAATGAAGTGTCAAGCCACGGGGAACTCTAACCTCTCTGTGTCCCGATGCACAGCTGGATAACACACTGAGGAAACAGCAGGGAGAATAATGAGGAGGGAAGTAGAGGAAACAGGTTTTGGTTTGATCGAGAGCTGAGGTCAAAGAATTCAAATTTAAATGGCTTTTCCTGCAGATACATGCACACAAATACAAACACACCTAGTCCTCGCTGCTGCTTACTGATAATAAGAATGTAGCAGTAACCCTGACAGTTTTTGTTTTCGACATTTCTATCCATAGCATCTATTAAATGACAAGGCAACACATCTCTTCCACTGTCAGTCTATCCAATATGCACATTGTACACTACACAATCAAGGGACATACCACCTCCACATGTTAACATTGAAATAAGTATGCATTGTTATGTAGCTCTCTCATTGTGTGCAGTGAAATCCTATATTCACCCGACACAGGGGAATACCTTGATTGTAAGTGAAACCTTAACAACACATGTCAGCTTGAATCCGTTTATCTATAATAATAGACCATAGAATAATGTATTTCTCCTTCATTTTATGGTGTGGAGACATGATTGCACATACTGTTTAAGTGGGAAACACGCTGTGTTTTCATGTCAATCTCTTTCTGATGATCAGCTTTGTTGGGGGGGTAAACAAGTCAGTTCTTTGCATGTGCAGGTCTACATAGGATTTCATACTGTATTAGCTCCATTTCATTTTTAGATTTAAGAGGAAAGCTACAGTTTATCACAACGCTGGCACTTGGTAGCTCTGGTCATCGGTTGCCCATGTTGAGCTCCGGGAATGCAGTATCATAAGTACAGGCCTTCACAAACTGGGGCTGTGATGAAGAAACGACACAAAAATGTGAACTACTCGCCTGCAAGTTTTATATATCTAGGGGTTTATTGTGAAAGGTAAGACCAGAAGGTGTGCATGTGTGCGCTGCCTTTGTCAAGTTTGAAAGGAGTAAGAAAGTTTGGTCCTGGTTCGGACAACGAAGCCTCCGTGTTGTTATTCATAAATATGTCATACATCATAAATACTGGTGCAACTCAACTTGATCTGAACAATGTGATTGGTTGAGGTCCTTTTTTTCGCTGTGCGAAAGCTCAGAAAAATTTACCTCATTTTGAAAAAAACTAGTATGTCATTTTTTTGCCATGTAATATTTGCATTCTGTATGAAAGTATTCATGACAAAAAGAACAGTTCAAATAAATACTGCAAAGACATGCAAATTAATCACATGAAAAAAATGCTGCCGGCATGTAAAGGCCTTAAGAATAAGTCTATAGGAGCAAGAAACTCAAGGTTAAACAAGTTGTAAACAAGCTATTTTGTTAAACAACAAAAATGTGTGCAGCTGCATTATCGCTAAAAATCCAGCATTTTGCAAGAAAGCACTAAGGAGCACAACTACAGTGTACTACAAAATCTAGCCTATGTCAAGAGACTTTGGCCAATCACAGGTCATTTCAGAGAGAGAGCATTCCAATTGGCTGTTCATGCAAAGGAGGCAGCTGTCAATCACTCGCAAACTCCAATCAAATGGTTAAACTAGGCTGTTAAACCACATTAAACTAGGCTGATCAAATATGAATCAATATTCTGTTATTCTTGTTTTATCCACTGTTGCTTTAATAAGGGATCAATTGGCTACTTGCTGGGAAACCAACCATTACTGGGCAGTTGTTTTCATCAAAGGAACGTTTTCCATCATCTCACATTGATGGTCTCAGTGTTATTTATCTTTTCATTATTGTATATGGGCCAGTCCTTTCGATGTCTCCTGTGTGTTCTGAACAATGGTGCATCTTTATCTTTACACCCAAGCCAACAATGTACAATTGGGACATTCATTTCATGGTTGTGTGCCTTCCTCTGCCCTCATTACTGAGCCACCAAGAATCCATATGCCTGGGTCCCAATCATAGTCACATTAGCACACAAATGTACATCGCACAGAAATAGACGGGGACACATGCATGCAAACATAGGACACAAATCACTCCTCTTGCATGCACCTCACCACTCTTCCAAACCAAACCACGCCTGCACAGTCCACAGACACAGTGTTCATACCAGCTCTAAGTGGCTGCTTGTGACTTTCACTCCACGTGAGGTGTAAGTCATGTGCCTGGCTCTTCTCATTAAGCTAATTCAAGACTCAGTGGCCAGCCTTAAATCCCAAGCTTAAGAACACTGTGTAGCACAAAGAGGTAATGAGGGGTGAATCTGCTTTGCGATGCCATGAAAATGGCTCCCCGGGCCCCGTCAACACCTTATTAAGGCCGGCCTTTACTCACCTATGCCAGTAAAAGGTGCCAGTACCCAGCAGCCACCTGTTTATGCCCATAGGTAGCTGTCGATAAGCGGAGGAGTGCCTTCTGCTCTCTCTGGTCAGAAGTCAACAGCCGTCCATTACACTTAATCTGTCCTGCATAAAGTTCTCTTAAATCCACAAGCAGACATTGTAGCAGAGGCTTAGCCATCACAGGACAGTCTCATCTTCGATATTTCAATTGTTCTTTCTGGAGCTATTATACCCAACCTCTGAACGCTGCAGGTGAATAACTGCTCTTTCTTCCCTTTTCTTTCTCATTCATGCTCTTCCTTCAGGCAACCCAAATTGAGCCAAGCTTGGCAGTCAGAAAAGCAATTTGTTTAAGGACTGTGGAGTGCTCTCGTCTAATGTTTCATTAAATTATCCCTATTCACCCGCCTCTAGTCTGTAGTAAAGCCTCTTATAGTGGCACTGGGATTTCCGAGCAGCGGGGCTGAGGTCAGTTGCAATCTGATATTTCTTTCAGTCGGATTGAGAATGGTACGGGGCCACTCTACCGCCAGGTTGTGAGGGTGAGGCTTTGTTTTTACCATCATACGTGACACTGTGTCCTTACAGCCGCCCAGTAAAGGCTAACACAGACAATTAGGGAGCTGATAGCAAACACAAGCTACGCAGCATGATTGTCTTTTATTATTTCACACATCAATGTTTTGCTACGCATAATTATTTCCACGCTTGTTATTCGGCTCCTTGTGTATAGAAGCTCATTAATTTTCATGTGCGCACACTGTTATGATCTCACACCAAACATAAACACAAACAGAGGGAAGAGCTTCAACTATTCATCCCCCCTGGATCGGAATCACTTCAAGTTACCCTGTTCCTAAGTACCCTTAAGTTCCCTGTTAAAGTAAGACGTTTTTGATGAAGCGATCAGACTGGCGACGTAACCACTTATCTTCCTATGTTTCCTCCTTTTAAACACAAAACACACATTTAAAATGGTGATATTTACTAGAAATAACATCCATTATAGCCAACAGCAGTAGGAAACTTTCAGCTCTCTCCAGCCAGCTGACACCTTATTTTCTTTTTTTATAGTGAGATCAGGAGGTATCGTGTAGATCAGGGATAGCTGGACTAGGTATTGTGACAATGGTGCCAATTCATACAGTTCAATTCTATAATTATGTTCTATATACATTATATATTTACATCTATGTATTTATATGTTACAAAGTTAAGAAAGCTTGTTCTCTTACACAGAGGAGAATGATCCCAATCCACACAGAGAGGTGTACAGCTTGTTAAGTAAACACTGGTATCAGATCGGTACTCAGGATCGACCTATACCCAAATCTGAGGTACTACTATCGCAACTGAAAACATCGGATTGGTGCATCCCTAGTATAGACAACTCCTCATTTCTACTCCACCAATCATTTGCTCCTGGTCCATTGAGGTGATTTCAAGGAATGATTAGAAACAACTGGGCATCTGACAAAAGTTCGGCTGAAAACGGTGTGCCACGTCGTGCTGCGTCCCTCACAGCCAGGATACTCTTATGAAAAAGGACATGGTTTTTAAGCAGTGTTGTTAATGAATCTTGTGCTGAGCATAAGATATGTATGATAAACTTCTAATGGGCAAGTAGTGATTTCTTATGTTATTATGGAGTGAGATCAGGGATTTAAATATGTAGCACTGTAATTGTTATGTCTCATATGTTGAAAAAATGCTCCCCCCTCTGAAATCACTGTGATAACATTTGGCGTCCAGGTTAAGCTGTTGAATTAGCGTAGATAAATTTGACACTCTGGCTGCTGTCGTGGTGCTGAATTAAGTTTGCAAAATGGGAGTTGCAAAGTGAGCCTCACCATGGCAGCACAGCAATTGTCTGCTGTGCAATTGTCTGGAGTGGTTGTGCGCTTGTGTTTTGGGTGAGGTGCGCTGCTGCCTCTGTATTACACAGCTGTCATCTGCTTGGCCTCTCCCTTAAGGCAGAACCGTTAGTATCTGTAAAGTTGCTATTGCTAATGTAGCTGCAGTGTTTGTCCTCAGGCAGTTGTTGGTGTTTCCTTCTGTTTGCTACTGAAAAATCCTTCCACAAGGCCCGAGGCAAAGTGGTATCTCGGAGGGCTAAAGCACATACAGTACTACACCTTGTATACCCACAACATTACGGCTGGATAACTCAAATGTTTTTGGAAAAAATAGATCCATTTGTGTTACATTATAAATGTTTATAGCTGATTTTCAGACAAAATGCACTTTTCACATAAATGTCCTTTAGTATAAACCTCACAGCAATTGCTCTGCAGCGTGCATGCAACACTGTCAACCTGATTCAGTGTATCTGCAATGACTCACAGCCATAATGGATTTGCTCATTTGAAACTAATGAACTTCCAGTGGAGGGTAATGAATTCCATGTATGATCCTTCATTAACGTATGGGCTATAGTGTGTGTCTTAGACTTTGCAAGCTCTGGAGGTAAAACCTAAACTAAGCATCATGCTCACTTGCCTTCTTTGTATGTGCACAACGCGTCAGCTAATTCACTACCAACAGCCCAAGTACATTTCACTACCACCCTAACCTGATGGGAGTAAGGAGGGAGGGTAGCCTCTTTCCTATGCTGACTATAATTCCACCACAGCAATGTTTTCCATTCCAGTGAATACATGTGTAGTGTGCTAAGAGCAGACTTAACATATGATGCTTAATTGAAGGACAAACAGCAAGCACCCAAGGCCTGCTGTCTCTTCTTATTCACTGTACAATTACTCTATGCTCTTTAAACATCCAGATTCCCATGCAAACAGGAAGCAAGAGAACAACATACAAGGTTGCAGAGCCAATATGTTCTTAATGCGTTGTTTGTGTCAGACTCAGGTGCATATTTCTGTACACATATCGCTGGCATGACCTGATTATCAACCTGTCATCTGCAGGAAACCCTGCTGAACTGCATATGTTAAGAGTGTGACAAAGTCTTACCTTGGCAATTGAACACACATGAATCAAAGCTGTGCTATGCTGCTTTACATATTATGCCACCCTCACATAACAGGGAAATTATTGAGAAATATATGACATGTGCCATAAGTGAACACAGCAAGCTCACATTCATAAGCCACCACAGACTGTGTATAAGAATTGGACATAGTCACTGTGACGTCATCCATTGGTTTGTGGATGACGGTTTTGAAGTCTCAAGTTTGCATTTTGGCTGTTGCCATCTTGGCTTCTGGGTCTTGTCTAGTTTTTTGGGAACCAGAAGCAAAGCAGTGAAACTGGTGTTTTTTTGACAGCCGCTGCCACGATATTGGACTGAAATTGCTTATCTTATTCAGAATATTTTTATTGTTCAACACAGGCCATTTTGGTAGCGACATTAACTATGAATAGAAAGAATAGAAATAATGTTGTTTTACTTTTTGACAGCGCTTTTTAGGTGGACATTTTACTGGTTTCCAAAATGGCAGAAGCGTAGCTTTGCTGCTGGGCCCTGATGTTGTAATGGAACGAACACTTGACTTTCACTTCATGGCAATATAAGTTCTTTGCCAGAAGTGACATGAGAGGGTGGAGCTAAGCACAACCGAATGCTGAGTAAGACATTTTACGTGACCAAAAAGCTTATGATTAACTTTCATGAACTAAAACACACGGTGAAAGAGTTAAAGACCTAAAACAAAAACACAGACAACTCCCAGACCAACACCATGGTAGCAACCTGTAAATCAAGCTCATCATCAGGTTAAATCAAGGTAGCCATGCCCTAAAGCATTTCCTGCTTTATGGTCTATTTGACTCTAAATGGGACCATAATTTTCTAAATGAACATCATGCTGTATTTAAGAAGATGTGGAACCAGCGATTGAGACCATAAACTCATGTTTACGTTTACTGAGGTAATAAATTAAAAGACTTTTATACAATCTGATTTATATTTGCAGCTAGACGAGTCGCCCGCAGCTGGCTATTAAAAAACAATGCAAGTTTAAGGCACTTCTGCATTGGCTTCACTTTTGTCCATTACCATAAGTATTTCAAGGTTTTATTTTTGGACAGATTTTTTTAATCCTTGCTAGCAACATGGTTCTACTTTGCTTGCTGATTCACCATTTTGGTCCAGAATGAACTAACTCAACAATTGTTAGTTGGATTGCCATGAAACCTTACACAGACACGCATGGTCCCCAGAGGATGAAGCTTGACTGTTCCCTTGGCAGGCTGTATTTAAGTGAAATGTCTCAACAGCTGTTAAATGGATTGCCATGCAATTTTGTAAAAAACATTCATAGTTCCCAGACGATGGATCCTAATGACGTTAATGATACCCTGACCTTTCCTATAGTGCTCCCATGAGGGTTACATTTGGTTTGCAGTAGAATAAAGTGCTACAGAAATGAGTCCTAAAACCCGGAAATGAGTTAGCATTTTAGCGCTTCTGGTTCCCTCGTCTGAAATAAAGACCGTGGTTAACACAAGCTGAAGAGAGAGAGAGCACTCTATGTCTCAGTGACTGTAGAAGGGATTGCCATGAAATGTTGTACAGACATTCATGTTCAACACAAGATGAACTGTATTCATTTTGGTTGTGTTTAGGTATAAAGTCAGCTGAGTTTATGACTGTGCTTGGACAGATAAGGTTATGGTGGTTCTTTTACTTCCTGGGAAATATAATAAAGCTTTTGACTATTGTAAAAAAAAAAGAAAGAAATTCATTAATGTGTCATGTTTTTCCATTCATTGTTGTTGTTTATTTCTCAACAGCACATATTGAGAGATGAATTTGGCTTGATAATGATAAAAAAAAAGAATGCCTGAATACATAATTAAAAATATTCATGAAGAAGTAATGACTTTACCCTTTCTGCCCAGTTGCCTTTAGCTGTATTGTCTGTTTTTTTATTTGACAGGGTTCTTTGAAATGCAGCCAAAGTCCAGTGAGACCCAGCAGTGAGTGCCCTTCAAATCAGACTGCTTCCTTGTATCTTCTGACCTTTTGTCAGTACAGAAGCCATTGCTTATGTATGTACTTGGCAGGCTCTTCAACAGGTGTGGGAAAGGAAACTGATGCACATATGTGGGCCTCTGACTTTTGGTATTATTATTTCCCAACAGCTTTATTTTGGACTCTGTTTTTAATCTCAATAAATAACTTGTTGCATCATTTTTTCAGGCAGAGTACAAATCCAAGCAACTTGGATTCAAAGACAACAGACTCAAAGCAAAAATCTCCCCAAACAGTCAAATTACAAGCAGTGTAGTCACAATTAATTAACATCCAACACTTCCTAAAGACCTAAACATACTCGCGATTGCTCATAAGCACCAGTATATTCAATTATACACTAGAACTACACTTTTAAAAGCCACTCAACACAATGCTTCCTCTCACTTCTCACTGAAGTACAGCGTATGAATATTTGGCAAATCATATATACATATACCAACATTAACAGCAGCTGTTACTACATTTCCCACAGCCACACTGTTTAGTCTCACTAGACATCCTGGGACTAGGGAAATTCAATTTAGTTCAATCTATATCATTGTTGGATTCACTTAAAGTAAATGGTTAATCAATTATTGACTTTTTCCCTCTGGAAAAAGCTGGTCTAAAATAAGGACTAAATATCAATTTGAAGTACAGGAGAACCATTCCTAGGAGATATAAAGTCAGGATTGGGAGAACTATTTCAGTTGTTACTGGTGACTAAAATCAGTTAATGGCCTAGTATGACACAATCTTTCTAGAAAGGACTGATTCAGCCATTTTGGCTGCCTCTGTATTTCTGGTATTAACATTGATGATTATGTCCTCAAGCCTGCATGGTAGGCCTGTGCAGTAGTATCTTACAGAGGTGTATTGGATGTTAGACATTAATTATCCACTCTCGGAGTCTCCACTTCAAATTAATCTATTTTTGTAGCCCATGATCTCAGGAAGGGCTGCATGGCGGTGCAGTGGTTAGCGCTGTCACCTCAGAGCAAGCATGGAGTTTGCATGTTCTCCCTGTGTTCACGTGGGTTTTCTACGGGTTCTCCGGTTTCCTCCCACAGGCCAAAGACAGGTTAGGTTAATTTTTGACTCACTGTAGGTGTGAATGTGAGCATGAATGGTCGTCTGTCTCTATGTAGCAGGTCGAGACGTTATCAGCATTAACCGCCGTGTGAGCACAGTTCAGAGCTGCTGATGTAAACATGGACTGAAAGCCACACATGGCCAACCCGTCTATGTCAACAAAGCACAGAGAATTACAACACACAGAGGGAGAGAGACTTCATTCTCTGCTCAGGTAGACATTACTGGTGGGGATCATGACCCTTCTGAGATTATGGTCTCCAGCTCACTCATAAACAATAACATACCTGTGTGTCACAATGGACAGGGGTATCCCGGCGTACCAAGCTCCTCCTATAGTCAGGAGACTTGCTTGTTATATCATATGTTGGACAACATTCCACCTGAGCTGAGAAGGCCAGTCAGGTAAAGAAAACAGAGAAAGAGAGGGGGAATCAGGAACCGCCTGGGGCAAAGGCACAACAGGCCTCTGCTCCCATCCATCATCCTCAGCAATTTATATTCTCAGAACAACAAGGTCTACACAAGATACTGCTTTGAATTTCACTAAGCGTATGTACTCTGTTTCACGGAGAGCTGGCTTCAACCAGACCCTGTTTGAGATCAGTGGATTCACTCTGGTGCACGCTAACAGAGACGCCAACACTGGGAAATGTAAAGGAGGGTGATCTGTGTATACATAATCGATGACCCCAGTGTTGTGATGCTTTATATTACATTGAGACTATTTTATTTACAACAGGAATTTGGAAGTGTCCTGCCGTATGTGCCGCAAGCAGCCGCCACGTTTCAGATTGTGTATATAATCTGCAAGAGAAACACCCTGAGACACCTGCCATACTGGTGGGAGACTTAAATCAGTGTAACTGGACAACTCATTGCCTGGCTTCTGTCAGTAAATTAAAAAACAGACAAGGGAGGATAAGATCCTCAATAAATGTTATGCAATGTTAAAATTGGCTTATGAATAGAGAATCAGACTTCCTGTTGCAACTCTGATCATAATGTTGTGGATTTGATTCCAATTTATAAAACAAAACTAAAGAGTAGAAAGCCAGAGGAGAGAGAAATCAGGTTGTGGTCCCCTGAAAGTAGGGAAGAGCTTAAGGCATACCTTGATTGGACTGATTGGGAAACATTTCACAGTAATTCCCTTGATGAAACCATTGTTGTAACTACAGCCTATACTGACTTCTGTGTACAACTGGTTATTCCCACCAAAAGGATAAAAAACTTAGTCAATACTGTGGATTAAGTAAGGAACATTTTCCAACGTGCCAACTCAAGGAAAGCCCTGGGCCCTGACTCGAGCAGTGCTCTTGTTTTGAAATCTTTTGCCAGGGAATTGGTGGCTGTTTGGCAACCTATCGTTCAACCCTCTCGACACTCAAACCATCCACCTAGCTTGGAACAATCACATATTAAACCTCTCCCCAAAAAACACTGCCCTAAAAAGAATAAAGATTTTCGACCAATCGCACTCACATCTGTTATTATGAAATCACTGGAGAAGATTATGGTCCATCGTCTTGACAAAGAAATAGGTAATACACTGGATAACTTCCAATTTTCCTATAAGCAAGATCGCAACGCTGAGGATGCAGTTGTCACTGTAGTGCATCTTATCTCCAAAAACCTTGACAAACCAAAAAGATTTGCCAGAGCTCTTTTCCTGGATTTCTCATAAGCATTTAACACAATCCAGCCTGATGTGTTTCTGTACAAATTGATTCAGCTCAACCCTCACTCAGTGGTACAACTTCCTTACAAACAGAATACAGCGAGTAAAAGTAAAAGATCAAAACTAATGTTGGAGCACCTCAAGGCTGCATTAGTTCACCTGTATTATTTACTTTGTACACCAGCGTGCCGAACCAAGTTCTTACTTGTTAGTACACTGATGATTCCACCGTAATTTCTCTGCTGACTGACAGCGGTGATCCCAGACTGTACCAGAGTAATGTTGACTGGCTAATTGAATGGTGTGACAAAAAAATGCTCTTATCATAAGCACTAGTAAGAAGAAATCATTTTGGCCTTTCTCGTGACTGTCAGCTGCTTCCAGTTACAATTCACAAGGTAGATATTAAACAGGTCTCTTCATACAAATACCTGGGAGTATTCCCACCCTATCATGGGCCCATCACATTGAATTTATTTGTAAGAAGATACAGCAGCACATTTTCGTTCTTTGCAGATCCTTTGGAGCCAGTAGCCAGATCATTTTTCTATTTTTTTTTCAGATCCCTAATTCAGAGTGTCCTGTTATACTGCAGTACATTATAGCCAAATCCAAATTTGTGCGAAGATCACTGGCCAACCTGTGACACCCTCCTTTGGAGCAGCTCACAGCAAGAACATACTCAGACTTGCTAACAGCATCTCGTCAGATCCCTTGCATGTTTTTAAAGGGGAATATCAGCTTCTGCCCTTCAACAGGCGAATTAGAGTCCCTCCATTTAATAGCATTAAGCTGAAGAACGCTTTTGCTCATCAGTCCAGCGTGTTGCTAAGTGATAATTCATGTGCTGCTAAGGAGATGTAAATTAAATATTTTTCAATGTGTTAAGTATGGTTAGTTGTGATGTGTTTTGTCTTGTATGTGCAACTGATGTGTCTTATTTGTCTATTTGTTTATGTTAACATTATGTCTTTGTCATTATTGTATGTGCACTTTCTTCTCAGATTGAGCTGCCTATGGATGCAAAATGAATCAGTGCAATCAGTGCAAACTGACAATAAAGCTGCTATATTAATGCTCTGAATATAGCACCTTTAATATCTACCATCCTTATATCCCCATGCACACGTGTAGCAAACACACACTGTATGAATCCATCTCAATTAGTTGCAAATGACTGAATAAAATGTGCTAAAATTCAGCACCAGTGCAACACATGATGGAAAATGCTTTAAGGGGGAAAAATACAGTCAGCCTCTATTTACCATTTGTCTCCACAGATTTATCATCCAAACTCTTTTTCATTCCGCTTCCAGATATTTTCCAGCCCTGCATGCCGGCTCATAGCTGTAGCCTTGACATTTGTGTGGTTCTGGGATTAAATTTGAAGAAAGTTGGCCTTTACTCTCATGTGCCCTTATAAATCTTAAAGTGTATTAAATCTAATGTGCTTAAATTCCTAATGCATTATGATAAATCACAGTATAATGGCTGCGGCGTGTACCCTATGGCAACAGCCTGAGCTGCTACCTACAGTATGCAACTTTGAAGTAAAATTACCCATGTGGGTTTCAGGTGTACAGTATAGTGGTAAAATATGATATAGTACTGGTGCTGTTAGCATTTAGACTACAGCATTATAAACCTATATATAGATTCAGACAAAGCTTCGACTCAATGTGTTGTGGTTCTGCTAATTCAGACTTCAGTGTCCTTTTCATGCATCATTTTTGAGAAACTGAATTGCAGATTACGTACTAAAAGCAATATTGTTTCATATTTCAATATTTCAGTTTGGTTTTATTCCTAAGAGCACTAAAACTGCCTTTTAAGGGTTTTATGATCTACTGTACCACCCATGGGAGTCATTCCGGACCTTGGTACATTTTACTTAATTTGGCAAATGATACTGTGTTCACAGCTCTCGAAGTCTTTTTATACATTATAGACATGTGTGTATATTCAGTATTAGGGCTGAGGCTGGGACGATACACCTATCTCTGGATTCAGTACTATCACGATATTTGGGTGACGATTCTGCAAGTACTGCGATTCCATATTATGATTTATTACAATTTTTGTTAACTTTTTTAACACTAGACCATGGGAAAAAGCTGAATCATACACATCTAGGGACTTTTAATTTGAAAAATATCTAAATACATACATTAAAATGTTTGATTTTCGATATGTATAGCATCATCCTTAAGTCAAATATATCAGCCATTGTCAGGCATTATTTATTACATTTTTTCCAGCAACCCAAAAATGCTTGTTTTCTTTGAGTCTGACCACTGACATGAGAGTGGCGGCTGGCTTGACAGCACATTACTGCAATACGATAGCGTTTCCTGTCCATGACAGAGTTAGCATGCAGCTTTAGCCATGATGTGGACCCTCTGAAATGGTCACATTACTCTGACTACAACAATAAAAGCAATAACTTCCTTCTGCCTCCACATAGACTAAAATAAAGCAAATAAAAAAATCTACTTCAAAATCATTAAAAAATGCAATATATAGCCCACCTTTACGATATTATGTCCTTTATCCAATTCATAACATTCCCAGACAGAACATATTCATAAATATAAAGGCCAGCAAACTCACAAGCCATGCTCAAACTAAGTAATGACATCAAATGTCAAGCCAACGTTAACCCAACTTAAAAGCTCTATACTGTATGTGAAATTATTTTATTTGGCACTTAAAGTCCAGCTTGTGTACCTTCTAAAGAATTGATTTAACTGGTCAATCACAACGTTTGTGCTGGACTATCATCAAGCTGCATCTCTGACCTTTTAATCCATCATGAGCTTAATTACAGCATCAGCTCCTCAGGCTGGGTGCAGTTTGTAAATTCAGCCTGACAATGAAGATTAATTAGACTTCATCGTATCACTGGAGCAAGATGCCTGAGGATATCAAGCCAGTTTCTGCACTCACTTCTTTTACTCCTGAAAACATCCATCCATTGTCTAAGCCCAGTAATCCTGTGAAGGATCGCAGGGGAGATGGAGCCTATATTGCTTTCAGGGCTGTCAAAATTAATGCGATAATAATGCTTTAATGCAAATTTGTTTTAACGCCTCTAATTTCTTTAACACAGTAACACAATTTGAGATTTTTAGGTTGTAGAAGGCTCAATTTTAAAGCTGTTGAAGATACTGTATTCATATGAAACTAAACCTCAGGAATACACTGGAAAAATTTTGGTGAAACTGTCATGGCATATGAAAAGGGTCCCTTGACCTCTGACCTCAAGATATGTGAATGAAAATGGGTTCTGTGGGTACCCACCAGTCTCCCCTTTACAGACATGCTTACACACACTTTATGATAATCACATGCAGTTTGGGGCAAATCATAGTCAAGTCAGCACACTGATACACTGACAGCTGTTGTTGTCTATTGGGATTGAGTTTAGCATGTTATGATTGAAGCATATTTTTATGCTAAATGCAGTACCTGTGAGGGTTTCTGGACATTTGTCATTGTTTTGTTGATAAACCAATAATAATTATACACATACATTTGCATAAAACAGCATATTTGTTCACTCCCAGTATTAAATACTTGACCAATCTCCCTTTAACTTACAATTTGAACAAATAAAAAAAATGTGTGATGAATTTGCGGTTAAATACCGACTCAAAACCCATCTCCCACCCTATACCTCTCACCCCATGGCTGCCATAAAGACCAAATAAATAGATATAAACAATGACATTGTGAGTAGAATCAAACTATTTCCCCTTCTTGTATTTTAAATGTGAATTGAAAAAAAAAAATGTCTAACAGTATCCTCTATGTAGAGAGGGGTTTCAGTAACTTGGACAGTGACCTTTACAGCAAGAGTGAAGCCTTTATGAGGGGTCATTAGTGTATAGCAATATCGTCTGTCAGCTGCCTCAGTAGGGAACATCTCATTTACTGTACAGATACTTACATATGAGCCCCATATCTTCTCAGCACTTGTGCACTCTTACTATAGAAGTACAGACCTGATGCTATATGTGTCTTAAAGGGGAGCTCCATTTATTATCACACATCCATTAATTTGAGCAATTTGCAAGAGACAAAGAAAGAGTCAAATGAGCAGTCAAAATCAAAACAGCAGAGGCAGCGATATCCTGACTTTAGTCTCCAGTGTGGATCATACACTTTTAAGGGCTGTCAAAGTTAACGCCATAATAACACAAATTGCAATGTCTAGGTGGTAGCGGCTGGCTAAGTTTTGAAGCTAGAGTGAAGATACTGGTATCATAGAAACTATAAAATGTAAAGAATCAGTTGGTACCAACCATGTCTTACTAGCTTGTAAGAAGGAGATTAAATAACACATCAAACGCATACAAAATTTTGGCAATGAATAACTGGCATGGCAGTATTCAAAGAGGTCCATTGATCTCTGACTTCAAGATATGTGAATGAAAATGGGTTCCATGGTTACCAACAAGTCTCCCCTTTACAGACATGCCCACTTTCTGATAATCACGTGCCGTTTGGGGCAAGTTACCATGTTTTGATTTGAGCATATTTTTTTATGCTAAATGCAGTACCTCTAAGGTTTTTGAACATTTGCCATTATTTTGTGTCGTTACATGATTTTCAGTAACAAATATCTACTTACATTTGCGTAAAGCAGCATATTTGCTTATTCCCATGTTTATATGGTATTAAATACTTGACAAATCTCCCTTTAAGGTATATTTGAACATAATAAATAAGCAAAGAATTTGTGATTAATCACAATTCAATATTTTAAGCGACTGAGCCTTATGTGTGCCAACACTTGTGCATCGTGTATTTTGTAACTTTTTCTGTCTCCAAGCCCAAATCAACATAACCCGGATGATACCATTATGAAACCTTTAGCAATTTTTGTGTCTAATTAACTTTTGTGCAAAATTTGTGTCTAGAATCTGTGAAAGGAGCCTTTACTCCACAGACAATAACTTTTTTTCACCTGTTTGTGAAGTTTCATTTTGGTTCATATACTCTAATGAACTCCTCTGCTTGCCTCCTTTTTTTCTTCTTAATTCATCCATTATTAAATGTCAGATTTGATCTCATTAGCGGAGCCTCCGCGACACACAGCAGCTCCGTGTTAGCTGTCTGACACAGCGGGTGCAGAAAGGGCAGACAGCTTACTGTCACAAAGTGGCTATTAAAACATCAGACTCTCGGCTTCTCTTTTTTGGTGTCTCAGTTGCCTGTGTTGTGCAAAAAGAAAAGACAAGAACAACCTAAAAACCACACATCCACCTCGTTAGCAGTCTCTCTGGCGTGATTTGCTGAGAAATAAATTTATGCAGTATATCCTTGGTGTTTGCTTTCACTGTGAACTTATTTTGTCAAGATTGTAATTACCAAAAATAATACATTGTATTTTTGCTCATATTTTTTCAACATAGCGTCCTAAATATTGCAGTTCTTGAGTGAGCTGCTTACTGTCTTGAGTGTACTGACAGTCTGCCATCACAGCTAATGCTGAGTAAATGTCATTACCTCCACCAAGGAGGTTATGTTTTTGCCGGCGTTTATCTGTCTGTTTGTTTGTCTGTGTTCAAGATAACTCAAAAACTTATGGACGGATTTTGATGAAATTTTCAGGGTGTATCGAAAATGTGAAAAGGAAGAACTGAAAAAAAAAAAAAACTGTTCTCAATATCTCTGGTAATTGTTGCCCAAAGCTCATGAAATTTGACTCAGGGATTTACAATGTGTACTTCTATCAAATCCCAAAGGCTGATCCAGATCTGCAATAGCAATTTATATAAAAAATGGGGGTACTCTTACATTTTGGCCTAATGTATTGTGAGTTTTATGTTGTGTCTTGTATATATGTTCTATGTTTGCCACTGATATAAAATTCTTTTTAAAAAATGTAGGATTTTTATTTTGGAGTGAATTACAATATGGGGGGAAACTATGATGCTTGGCGGAGGTCTGCGCTCTCCGAGTGCTTTTCTAGTTTTTTTTTGTATTTGGACCAACACAGCACTGGGTCTGGGCTGCCAATGACTCTGCAGGTGTTGAAATAACATGAACAAAAAAGACTTCAAGAGGAATTATTGCTAATGCTAGCAAAACAAGCTAGTCTAGCTTCCACTCACAGATGACGCTAGTTAGCCCAGCTTG
Source organism: Pterois miles (assembly GCA_947000775.1). Taxonomy (NCBI): domain Eukaryota; kingdom Metazoa; phylum Chordata; class Actinopteri; order Perciformes; family Scorpaenidae; genus Pterois; species Pterois miles. Next base: position 5,229,207 of record CAMQGK010000471.1, on the reverse strand, counting down.
CTAGCTTCAACTTTTCAAATGGAATACAACCGAACTGTGCAATGGGTTTCCCAAATATGTTATGTTGTAAAGGAACCGATGGCTCATGACACTCTAGATACCTCTGTAGCGTCAGGTGTGGACCAAGTCCCCAAGAAGTGCAGCTGTCATTGATCCCAATGTTCATAGTGGCCAAACAGTGGTACTACAACTTGTGTCCGCCGCGTGACGTCATTGGGCCCAAAAAGACTTTTTTCCATAGACTTATATTGAGAAAGAGACGTCTGTAACTCAGTGGGTCATTCTTTTTGAGGTTAACCAACTCACTCGTATGAATACTCTCCTAGCTAAATCCAGAGTTATTTATTTCCTCTGTTTATGTCTATGGACATGCAGTTTTCTTTATACATCTATGGTTTGGATGTGTCAGGGATGCTAAATTATGAATCTGCTATAGCAAAGGCTGGTTGGCTAGTTTTCGCTGCCTTCGTTGGTTGGGTTGGTTAGGTTTATACATCAGGAGTGAGATTGTTTTGGGTTAGGGTAGGAATATCATGATAAGCCAATCTGAAGCAGAGTAGAGCTAGTCAGAGGCAGATTAGGGCGGGTCGTGCCTTCACTATAGTAGGATTCGTAATATGTATATATACGTATACGTATATATCCACTGGTTACATTCATAGTACCTTTTCAAAACAAACTTCTGTAGAAAGGAAACCTACAGTTTCTGTTTGTTACATGTATAGTCTCTTCAAAATAAACCCCTGTATTCACAGGAAACCTGCAGTTTCTGCTCGTTACCTTTATAGTTTCCTTTCAAAATATACGTCCAACGTAGGTTTACTTAGCTGTATGGTTTACTTATGTAACAAAACTTCTTGGTTAGGATTTTGAGATTAAAATAATGCTTGTTCAGTAAAATAAGAACACATAACTGGCATTACTAAAGTACAAAAGTTACATAACAAAAGCAAAAGGCAAAATAAGTCGTCAAATTGGTTTCACACAGTACAGAAACAGCGGTCTACTGGGTGAAAGTCCTGACTAATCCCGCCTCCCTTCTTGCCTGCCTTAGATGGACTTTCTCGCTCTTTATACTACATCGTTTGCTCTAACTGGCCATTGTTAACTTGGATTGGTTTGAATTGGAATTAAATGAAAGCCCTGTGCATCTCATACAGATGCTAAAGGGTGCCTCGGTGTGTTGGTATCAGACAACGAGGGGTCCTCATCAAGCATCAGTATTTGACGAGAATGGAGTGGTGTGGAAAACATCCACCAAAAGGTTTGAAGCTTAGACACTACCTCTGCGAAATACTGTTTTATCCTATAAATGGTATGCACAAAAAACAGCTACTGCCATTATCCTTTATATTTTCATAGACAAAAAGACAGCATAATTCAAATTTTAGCTTGACTGCAAGTGGTACTGTATTGCAATATTTTGATGGCAGGATCCCCATAATGCTCCTGTGCTCCACCAGAAGAAGACATACACTCCAGGATCACAGGGGGGACACTGAATGTAAACAATGAACTGTCAGCCAGGTACATTCAATTTGCTTGCACGTCTGAATCACATCACGTTACACAATCACTCAGTGACACTGTTAGCTTACCACCTCATTCCTTTGTTGCAAAAGCAAACACATCTCTAATCCTGCACAGCCGACGGTGGGACCATGAATCCTTGACTTGACCTCCACGGTGGAATAAACTGCCAGAAAGCTTTTGTTCACTCCTCACTTGCATTCCACAAGCATGTGTGATCACTCCTGAATTAAACACACCAGTGAGCTCTTGCAGAGATCCAACAGGCTACACCTTGCAGACAAATCCCGGTCCAGAGATGTGTGTTTTCCCTCAAGGCTTAGTTTATTCATCCATAATTCTTTTAACCTCAATTAGACATCTGCTGACTATGTGAGAGCACATAAACGCCTCTAAACGAGCCAGATTGTCTGCAGTAGTTGAATAAAATGCAGTATGTCTGTCCTTGAGGTCTCCCTTTCACTGTGGAACAATGAAAACTAAAACGCTGCATGGTACCGGTGCTCTAAGCTTAGGCTATGTGGCTACCTGGAGCATTTCCAAGAACAATTGAAACAGAAAGAGACTATTTTTACCCTCTATTATACATGAATGATGCCAGCTGAAGCCTTTCTATCTTAATGCTCATCTGTAGGCAAGTAATAACCAAACCAAACTTTGTTTAAAACTGCAGCTACCTCTAAATGTGAAGTTCTGCAGCAGTTAAGACTCCGACTGGGCTAGAATTCAATCCCTTTGTCTCTGCTCTTATCCGTCTTAACCTCTGCAGTAAACGCCCATGGCGCCTCGAACAGATTTGGACTTTTTGTACCATTATCTCTGAATGTTAAACTGCTGAGCTGAACTGGGATGGCAAATATGGACTATATATTCCTCCACTGTGCAGAGCAATGTGTTATTGTTAGACTATACAAGCGGTTGGTAATAGATCATTTTGACTATAAATAGACACAGCTTCATAAGGAAAAAGGATCTTTGGGACCATGTTTGCTTCCCATTGTGATCACTCTTTTCATATTCTCAGAAGTGTTTGGTCTCTTTGAAACTGCTTAATTAAACAGTCCTGAATAGCAAAAAAGAAAAAAATTCTGAAGTACATTTTCACACCAAAGCATTGGAGAATGTGTCATTAATTCAAAGTGATGAATGGAAAAAATGGTGTGAAAATTGATTTTGGATGTAATCTAATGCTGTTCTTTCTTCTTTGGAGGAAGTGAGTACTCAGTCTAAAGCCATGCTAGCAGCTCTGCAAGGCTGTACTTAAGTACATCTGAGGCTGATGAGAATGTCATTAGTTTTGAAGGTATTTGGACATAAACCAAAGTATCTAACTAAATTAAATTTTGAGCTGCTGATGGTGCTAAATGAAAAGCCAGATCATTACCAAAGTTAATATAGTTTATCCTGAAGGGAATGTGAAAGTCTGTACCAAATGTCACGGCAGTCCATTCAATAGTTCACCATTTTACTCAAAATCACTTGAACCTTCAACTCGTCAAATATGGCAGCTTGGTCAGTTGTCCTCCACGTCAAACTATGATGCTCTACATGGCTGTAGTTATGGCGGGTCAGGTGACGTACCATCATAGACGATAAATTGCTATTTTGGTATGAACTGGTATTCATCAGTAAAGACCAACTAATTCTGCATAGGGAGCAGATCGGGGTAGATGGATCAGTCAAAAAACTGTTTCACGAGGCTGGTGTTTGTGTGCTGTGTGGAAGTCAACACTGATTTGTCAGTTATGTACTATAATGTTACCATGTTGCTTTTGTAATGTAACCTATTTAACTACTTAAACACTTATTTTAACCCAAAACACATTTTTTTTCTAAATCTTATTTTGAAAAGGAAATGTATGTGAAAAATGGAAATTGACATGCCAAACTGAGGGGGGAACCTTGGGCGTCATATTGATGCATAGCTCCTGTACTTGACGAGTTGGGGGTGAGACTGTGTTGGATCCTTGTGGTAGGACAAAAAAAAGGGCATTATCAAATTCGCAGTGGCAAATTTTATGGCCTTTTTTCCCAATAGTTGAGATTTTTCAGCCTGCACAAAAGTGATAGACAAGCCAAACAGACCAAATTACCATCCATTGAGATAAAAATGTAATGTCAAAGGTTTAAGTTCCTCCTTTTTCCTCCTCAAGCAGAACTCTACATGTAAGGAGGAAAGATCTTAACGAACAATGTGAGAAACAAAAAGTTTTTAATAAACGCTCACCTAAAGTTAATGCAATACAACTGGCTGATGCAAAGGCATTTTACAAAATTTGATAAAAATATACCAGACACATGCATTAAATGCAATGTAGGTTTGAATGTTCATTCATTGCCTGTATATCATACAATCAAACAGCTTGTTTCAGTACGCCTTTCCTTAGAACTAATAATATTTAACATTAATCTATAGCCTTAGGATCTGAACATGAGTCCGACAGTAGAAATAAATCATCTTCAGGTGGTCAGATTAAGGAAATGGACTAACTTGAGTTCTTTTCTATGTCAAGGCGAGCACAGAGAAAACACAGGAGGTCAGTTAAAGGCTACCATTGTGGTTGCTTACATGATGTCTGAACTCACTTGACCATGATACACTACAACCAGCCTGACAGAACCAGGGGAGATCGTCAAACTCCGACTGTGCTGAAACCTCTGCACTTGTTTCCAGAAAGTCAAAATGTTTACTCGCTGTAATCTTTGGGGGGAGAAGTGTCTCAACAACACATAGTGAGGAAGCTATGATTTCAGAGTAGGCACACTACAACATCTGTGCAGTCAAATGGTGTGATTATAGGGCATTTATACTAATGCCTGGTACACACTACATGAGAATCAAATTCATTTTTGGGCCTGATTCTCCCCTCCAATTCCCATTCCTGATGGTCAGTAAAGCCCCATTTTTTGATGGGTCTAAAGATTATCTTTCCATACATTCCTGTGCGTTTTTTTTTTTTTTTTTTTACGTTATGATCAGCTCGGAAGTCCTCCATGGCCACGTTGATTTCAAATCATGAATATTAAACATATTTAGTATTCATGATCTGACATCCTGTTGTGTGTGGAGAACCCAGAGGACAGCCGATGATGCAGTCTTGTGGGAAAGAATGATAGCAATTGAAAACCAAGCTGACTGAAGAAGGGACAACCACCGGCGTCATGGTGGCCGTAGCTAATGCATGAGTTAATGCAAAATGCAAAGCATAAATTAGTAATAAGATGGAAATGAGTAATGACGGACCAACTTGTTCCTTTGCTGTTACAACACCTCTGTTTATTTAACATGTCTCCATGACTCCATCCATCCAATTTCCAGTACAAAGTTATGCAAAAGCAAACATCGCTAATTCTTCCTGCCCATCATCCACAATGTCTGTTTACACTCAAGTCATGTTTCATCGGTATTTTCGTTGTTCATGAATATAATCTGTCAGTATGTGGTGAGCTGTTTTGACTAAATTGCTGCTCTCCACACACTATAGGAAGAAAACTGTTAACTTTAACATAACATGTTATGTGTGCGGTCGCTACATTTTCAAAATCTGTTAAAAACCTTTTAGTGTGGACCAGCCTTAAATTAATCCACTGTGGGAGAAGGTTCAACACAGGGACAAAACCACCCAGCCCAAAGGCAGCTGAGAGTCTTCTCATTGTGGAGATTTAAAATGAACTGATGGAGACTGTTGATTTGGTTGATTCATTCTAAGTGACGTAGGAGAACCGAATAAAATCCCATCATTATGTGTTGTTAATTTTCTGGCACACTCTGCTATAGCTACAAACAGGACTGTAAAGCTCTACTGGTTTTGAGGAAATGTACTAAATGCATAACATGTTCATCTACTCCCATCCAGTTCAGGTGAACAGACTTTCTTTAGGCAATGACAGTCTATTATTTTATGACATCAAGAGGTAATGGAAACACTCATAAGACATCATTCATTCAAGCAAAGTTTCCCATTTTCCCTCTTGCCCTTAAACATCGTCTATTGTCAGCCTTCCATTTTGCTCTTCCTCCAAAAAAATTGCATAATTCCCCCGACTGTAAAAAGAAATAAAGAAAACAACAACAGCATATTTATTTTCCAGATGAGCCAACCTGGCAGCTTAGATTGTTTAATGTTACACTTGACTGTTTTGCATCTTTTTAAGTAAAACTAGGAGACCCAAATATGGCGGATTTAAGTACAGAGAGGTTGCAGCAGCAGCAGGAGAATGGCATGCGGTCAATCTGTCAATCTGTATCAGCTCAGCTGGGATTTCAGATATGGTTGAAGTGATTCAGCACAAGAACAAGAGACCTATGCGAGTTAAAACAAGGACTTTTCACTCATTTAATTTTTTTTTATTATTTCATGAGCAATTAATATAGTTTTGTATGACATTAAGGCCCTGTACTAGAAGTGCTTCTGTGCATGCCACAATTATCAATACATTAATTGATGTGATAATAATGATGATCTGATTTACTTTATCAATTAAGTCTTTCATTTACAGATAGTGTTCTGATTTGTAATATTTTTCTTTGCATATACGGTAGAAAAAATATCCATCCATTCATCCCTGATTGATCGCCACCATCAGTTTATAGTTTATCAATGAGGGTCACATGCATACCTTCTTCTGGGTGAGAGTGCGTCCTATGATTGCCCATGTGAATCCATGATAAAACCTACTAGTGGGTGTGGCAGGCCCTACTGACCCACATATGTGGGGCTTATAGCTGAAAATGCCCATTAGATGACCTGATAACAGTCTAACTGGCTGAGAAAAACATGCTATCACCATTCATCTCTGATCTCTCTCTCACACCTATTAATAACACACTCATGTTTTACTTTTTAATGAACACATAGCAGCCACTATTTTGATTGCCGCCTCCTTCAACATGTAGGTATATGCCGATATTTGTAGAAAGTGCAGTCAGAGCTGAGTAAACACTGGACATTTAGCCTAATGATGAGTGTGTAATGACAGGGCAAAGCAGAGGTGGCTAATTCATGACACATTCAGCGTGTTCCTGAAGCCATTCATTTATTTATTGCCTTCTTGCACAAACAGGCAAGACTTAATGTGATGCAAAGAGTGCTAAAGCTGTTAGAAGCCTGTTGTGGAACAATACTCTTAACCACAGAAGAGGTTTCTTAATAGGCTTACAATTACTGAAACATTAAGCTTCTCTAGTATGGTATCAGTGTGGCATTTTGAACTAATTAGACTGGGAGATGATAACCCCAGTTGCAATCACATACATCCTTTTCTTACAGATTCTACTCTATTTCACAACAAACTGTATATTTTCTATTCAGACCCAGGCTTCAGCCATTAAAGTTGCATGAAGGTAAGCTGAACTCTTTTTATTGTGGTATCAGGCACCTTCTGACGAAAGCTTCCAGTCAATTCTGCACTTCAAAATAAATCTCCTCACAGACAGCCCATGTCAAAAACTCTGGCCGGCGCTCATGAAAAAATTAAATAGCTTTCAAAGAATAAAAGCGGGTTATGAGCCCTGTGCCTCATTAATGTGTAATGGCATGATGTAAACTTGGCACAGCCAAAACAGTGTGGCGCCTCCATTGTTTTTGGTGTGTGTAGTCCCAGTCCACAGGGCTTTCTATTATTTATAACAGCCTACATTCAGACTGCAGCAACTGGCAGTGGATTTGAGTGCTGGGCATGCTGGGAAAAAGGACAGATGACACCGCTCTGCTGCTGTTGCTGTTGTCAAGCAATCTATGGTACAGTGTACTGTTGACACGCTTGGTCTCTCTTCTGGGGGAGGCTGAGTGCTGACAGACAGTCAGCAGTCTGGTCCATACGCTATATTTAGGTTTAATGTGTATTGGACTTCTACTTGACTTGCACCAGGAGCTCAGTCCTTCACAACTAGAGTATACTTATACCTTTACAGTATTAGTATTGTGTCACTTCATACTGTATATAAAAAAACAGGGGTTTTCTAGGCGGTTCTTTTCATTTTAAAGTTACCATGTGAAAACAGTCTAAATGTTGATGCCTCTATATGGTCTACATAAGCAAATGTGACTGTCTGTGAGAAGATTAGCTATTATTTTTTTTATTATTTTTATTATTTTTTTATTAGCTATTATTCTTAATGTTTGTCATCAGTGCCACCGGGTCGGAGTCTGCAAAAAATCAGATGCAGGTCCACCAGAAACTCCTTCAGCTCACACATCAGTGGGGCCTCCAGCAGCGACCAGCCGGCTGTGGAAAGACCCAGATCCGGTAGGAGGTTGCGAGCTCCACACCGGCAGCAGCTCGTCCTCCAGCCAGAAGCCTCATTGCTCCACCAATCCCCACTGGGAGCCAAAACCGACACCACACTGCTGGAGGCCAAGGCCATATCACTGGGCCCACTGGAGAGAAGGGAGGAATGGGAGAACCAGGACTGAGCGGGGCAGACTGTCAGCCCTACTTTAGTAAAATGAAAAATTTTCTGAAGGGAGTCTTGTGCTCGGAAACTAGGGTTGTCAACGTTAACACAATAATAATCCATTCATTTAAAATTGTTTTAACGCCACTAATTCAACACAGTAACGCAACTTGTGATTTTTAGGTTTTAGCGTGCTCAGTGTTAAAGCTAGTGTGAAGTGAAGATGCTGGCATCATATGAGACTAGAAAACCTCAGGAATCCATTGATACCAACCATGTCATCTCATTGTTACAATAGCATTGTTAATTGATTTCAAATAATAAATACATATATGCTTTGGCATAAAGCAGCGTATTTGCCCACTCCCATGTTGATAAGAGTATTAAATACTTGACAAATCTCTCATTAAGGTACATTTTGATAGATAAAACAAAAAAAATGTGTGATGAATCTATGATTAATTGTTATAACTCAGGCTTTCTGTAATACAAATAACCCAGACGACATCATCAGACTTATGGTCTATGCTCTATTCTTTACCCAACAGGCTGATTAGTACTCCTCAATTTCGTGAACAAAAAGCCCCATATTTCATTTTCAGATTTTAGTTTCAGGGAGAAAAATCCAATGAATGAAATACTGGACCTTCCTGCTACAGCATGACTGCATGTCACACAGCATTGAGATTCCTCTCTTGAGATGTTGTAATGAAACATCCCCAGCTGCTGCTGCTGCTGCCACCTCTCTAAATGTGGAACTGTCAAAAACTTCCCAAACTCAGTCTGGTTGGAAAAGGACTGCTTTTAATCAATCAAATCCCCTGCTGACTGCGGCTGAAATTTGTCTCCCAGTTTGCACGCTCTGGTCCAGTCTCTCTGATTGAACCTCAGACACTTTATTAATCAACTTACGTGAAGACTTGTACGGAGCGTCTCTAAAGACATCCACAGCTGCGTGAAGACATTAAGAGTTTTGATGTGTACACGTCTGCAATCTGTATGGACGACCAGCAGAGAGAGGAAGCGATCGAACTCAGGCAAGTACCCAAGTCGGTCAAGCCTTGTTATCCAAGGGAGGAAAAAAAATCAATGTTCTCCCTTCTGAGTGGGCCTGCTGCTCTGCACAGCGCTCACGCTGCAGCGGTCACACAAGTAGCGGGGCTGGGCTGACTGATATTTAACGAGAGCTCTTAGTGAGGTTGTGTTTAATTTAACTGTTAATCAATCATTTTTTTTTTAACACAGCCATCATATATTATTACCACTGCAGTTTGAAAGCATTCAACACATTCAGTTGGGCTTTGGTGGCTGTAGCAATCTACAATTAAATTAAAGTGGAAGTATGTAGAATATTTTTGGCATCATTGGGTAAAAAAATCCATCATAACCTTTCTGCATTTTGTAATTCACTCTGAGAGAAATCTAGACTGTAACGAACCTACTGTGAAATTCACAGTAATTAACTGGCAGCAATTGACAAGTGACTACTGAAAAAAACACAGAACACTGCAGCATTGCAGGCACTGAAAAACTCAGACAACGCGCATACAAGGACTACTGAAAAAAACACAGACCGCACCAGGCACTGAAAAACACAGACAACGGCACAATCAAGCACTTAAATCACACACCACAATACAGCACAAAAACACACCCACTGCAACTACTAAAAACACACAACCACAATCAAACACTGTAAAAAAACACAAACAACGCACAATACAAGCTACGAAAAAAACACAACAACCACAATTACAAGGCTACTGTAAAAAACCCAACCACAATCAAGCACTACACCACCACAATTCACACAAAAAAACACAACAACCGCATGGGCACAAAAAAACACAGAACAACCACAATACAAGCACAAAAAATTCACACAACCACAATCAGGCACTAAAAAACACATTTTCCTTATTTATTTACTTCATATCACTAAAACAAACACCATTTCCAATTATTTTACAAGTAACCAAAAAGACCCCATTACTATTACTTATTTTAAGACAACAGTAAACTGAAAAAAAAAACATTTAGTTTACAAAAAACCAAAATAACTATTTATTTTAGACAACAGATAACTAAAAAAAAAACACCAAACTATTTTTCAAATTACGAAAAAAAACAAAAACTTATTTATTTTTTACAAAGTGAAACTAAAAAAAAAAGAATTCCAAACACTATAAGTTTACTAAAAAAAAACACCATTCAAAAACAGATTTTTTGCCAAACCATCTAAAAGAACAATATTGATTACAACAAAAAAATCTTAAAGAACATTTCATATAAACTGATCATCACAATTACAGAATCTGACAACTTAAACCAACAAAACCCAAACACAAACATTAACTATTTATTCTTCATTCTTAGAACATCAAACATTTCTTATTTTTAAATATCACAACCATAAACAAGACAAACAACAAAAACATTTACAAACAGGAAAACATTCAACAATTTAATTTTCTTAAATCCACCACAACAACATTGGATGGAGCCAAAACAACCAACCAGAAATTTCTATAGGAACACTTTAAAAGACCACACACAGAACCCTACTACAATTCTCATCATGGTTTTTATTTTACTCCTTGGCAAATGACACAATTAATTACCAGACAAAAGATTACATCTTTAGAAAACAAACAGTGTTCAAGGGGGTATGAGGTACTCATCCATAGCAGTACACACATAGAGCTGCCCTTTTGGCAGGAACTGCACCTTTATCTTGCTCTTCAACGCACCAGACACAAGAATTTTTTTTTACCTCCAGAACAAGTACTATCTACCACTCTTGGATCAGTTAGTTTGCAAGTTTGGTGAATCCAATCTAACCAAAGTCAAACAAGAACGCAAACAAACAATCGACAAGCAACATTAACCACAATTACCATATTCTCGGAAAATTACTAATGGCAGAAGGGGAAAATACTCTAAATAGTGAACACTGATTATATTTTTTTATCTGTCTAAAGTCTGTTTTGCTGCTGTCCCTTCCACACAGACATTCATTCTCCTTGCTGGTCCTCCTTTTTTTCTACTAACTCCATCTAGGGGTAATACACTAACTATGAAGCTCATACAACCACACTTCAAAATATCCATCCTTTAATCTAACTCAAAATCAGTAACAAAAGAATAGACATAATCCCACAACATCTCAACATCTTAACATCTATTCAAATTTTTAAAACTTTACTTATCATCATTTCTATAAAATGTTTTTTCCCTTTACAAAAAATCAACATAACAACCCACCTTTTCCACATAACAAAGTACTTACGAACAGAAGCTAGCTCCTTCCTCTATGATTCCATTACTATTCACCATCCACACAGTCCACGACCCTAAAAAAAACAACACAAAAGAAGAAAAGCAAGATAAAACCAATGATTTTTTTGATAACCAGACTCTTCATAGTAACCCTAAAGCCTGTAGACATTGCCCACATTTATATTATTACCTCCCCAAAGATTTTTACTGCGTTTTCTTTTTTTTTTTCTTGTTTAAGATAACCAAAAATATGGAGGATTTTGATGAAATTTTCAGGGTGTGTTGAAAATGTGAAAAGGAAGAACGAAAAGAAAGAACCGATCTGGACACTTTAAATTTTCGTAACATCAAGGGATTCCAAGTACTTACTTATGGTAGTCAACTTCCTTTTCACATTTTCGACACACCCTAAAATTTCATCAAAATCCCCAAATTTTTAGTTATCTTCACAGACAAACAAACAGACAGAAAACCCAAAAACAAACCCCTGCAGAATAATTGTTTCCAAATTCATTTATAAATTTACAATAGAATAGATTTGATTTTTACAAATTAATTTACTAATCTATAAAAAATCCAAAATAAAATATTCCATTATTTCATTTAAAAATTATAATTATGAAAAGATTAAAAGAAAAAATCCACAAAAATATTTAAACTAAAAGGATAAAAAAACACCAACACAATCCACAATTAAAACACATAATGAATCACAAAAAACAAACTTTTTTGTTTTAAAAACCCAACATCATCACTCTATCTCAACCTTTCTTTTACATAAACCCTATCATTATTGTTGTCATGCACCACAAATCTAAAACCACAAGCCAAAGAAAGACACCAATTCTTTTTCCTTAAACACAATTTTATAATTTCTTTTTTTTCTTACACTTAGAGATATATCCAAAACCTAACAATATTATGGAAACCCAAACCATCAACAACAGAAACGCATACTCCACCTCTGTTCTACTCTCTTTGACCTGTTTTACCATCAATTTCTTATATTCTCTTTTCTTTACTATACACACTCAACAACAGTCCCCTAACTTCTTCAACTTCATTATTCCTCTATTTATTTCATATACTAGGAAATTGACACAAATCACATTCAATTCTTTCAAAATTAAAGACAACCAATTTCAAAACAAATTAATTTATTATTTATTATTTTTTCATAATTTTTCATATTTTACGATAAATCCAAGCACGAAAGAAAACAACACTTTTTAAACAGACCCCACACCACAACCCACCCCCCAACCCCACAAAAACACACCAAACAACCCAACATAAACACACAGCCACAACACAAGCCCACACAGAAAAAAGAAAGAGAAAGCAAAGACAACACCAAACAACATTTCCCAGACAAAAAAAACAAAAAAAACAACAAAAAAAATTACAAAAAATCACAAAACCATCCCACCATCCCAATCAACAAAACCAATTTCCACCCTCCACACAAGACCCAACCAAAAACAAACACCACCAATTTGCACCACTACCCAACAAACCACACCAACCACACCAACCAGACAAGACACACCAAATCTATCTCTTTCACCCCCGCCCATTCCTCTCCTTTCCCACTCATTCACTCACCACCCCACAACAAACAACACAACCAACCAACCCCCCACAATTTAGCACACACTAACAAACAAAACAAATTATCCCTCACCTGAGAGGACAACCACACCACCACCCACTCCTGCACACAAAAAACCCCAACCCACCAAAAAAACACCAAACAGCTACCATCCCCCCTTTTTTTTTTTCCTTTTCCTTTATCCACCACCACCCCTATGCCACATTACTTTATCCACACAAAATATTTATTCTTTTGCCCCCTTTATTCTTCATCACACCCCATTTACCCCCCTAACCCCCTTTCGCCCACACCAGCAATTTAAATCATACCAGCCCTAACACATAAGAAATTTCACACACCACCAACAACCCAGACCCCACAATTACCTCCTTTTCATTTTTCCACCCCCAACCTCTCTTCTCCTCTCTCCCCCCTCCTCACCCCTCTCGAACCACACACCAGAGAAATTCCCCCCCACCCCCCAACAATTAGGCCATTTAATACCCACGCACCCAAACCCCTAGACATTTATTCCCCCACAACGCCCCTTATGCTCTTTTTTCCATTCTCTATTCAATACCACAAATCCTTTTATCCTTTTTTGCAAAAACGACCCCAAATAAAGACACCACACTTTATTCACTAATCACAACAACAACGAAACCATATTACACCTCCCACCCCACCCAATTCACATAAAACGCCCCCACACCAATACACCCCAGACACCCACCCCCCACATTCCCTCAAACAACAACATTCTATAAACAACCAACAACCCTCTCACTTACCACCCCCTTTAACTTATTTTACCCCCCCCTACAGAATTCTACACCCCATACCTCCAAACCCCCCCCACCAACCCTAGAACTTTTATAAACCCACCCCAATTCCTACCACCCACCCACCCACTACCCCCCCTCCACCCACCCCCCCTCACCCCCCCACCGACGCCACCTACTCCCCCCCACCCCCCCCCCCCTCCCCCCCCCCCCCCCCCACCTCTTCCTCTACTCCCCCCCCTCCCCCCCAACCCCAAACCCCCCCCCCCCCCTCCCCCCCCCCCCCCCCCCCCCCCCCCCCCCACCCCCCCCCCCACCCATAACCACCCCACCTTCTCACCCCCAAAAAAAAAAATACCCCCCCCCCCCCCCCCCCCCCCCCCCCCCCATATACCACCACCTTCTCCCCACCCCACATATACTTTTTTTTTTTTTTTTTTTTTAAAAAAAAAAAACACCACATAAAAATCAGAAAACCTGCCAAATTTAGCTCAGAGTTCACAAATGCACCACCTTTATTTTTATAACACACCAAACCATAAAACACAACCCAACCAATCACCCCCTTTTCATCTCATTACCCTTTACCCACCTTTTCCCCCATCACTTTATACTTTTTCTTGCACCCCTTTTCCTTCCCACCCATCCACCAAACCCCTTTCTTTAAGTATCCCACCCTACCTCCCCCCACCCCTTATCACCCCCCCACACCTTCCACCACTCCCCCATTCCCCCATCAGCTGAAACCTACCTACCCAAACCCCCCCACCACCCCCTCACAAGAAACCACCACCCAGCCCCTTTTCCAATCTTCACTTCCATTTTGACCCCAACCCTTTTTACCCGCTACGCCCCCAGTCCAGCCCCCCCACGACAACAGCGGACACCCTATCAGACCACCTACCCACTTTATTACAACTCCCCCCCCCCCATCTTTCTTCCCAACCTAGCACGCACACCACCCAAACCCATCCCTCCCACCATCTTCCCCTCCTCCCCCACATCTCCCCCACACCCCTTATACCCTTTTTTTCATCCATTTTTACCCCTCTTTTCCCCCCCTCCTCCCTTCCCCTCTTTTTGTTTTTCTTTTTATCTCTCCAGTACCAATCATTCAACCCATTCTCACCCAAACGCAACTCCACCACTCTTTATTTTTATCTTCTCTTCTCTTATTTCTTACACACCACACCACTCATAACCCCACTTCACCACCCTTCTATCCCTCCCTCTATCTCCCCCCCCCTCCCCCCCCTCCCCCCCTTCCTCACTAACTCTTCTCCCCTCCCCAACACCTTTTTCACCCTCTCCCACCCCGCCCCTTCTATCTTTCACCCCCTCTCCCCCCAACTACCCCATCCCCCCACACTCACACCCAACCCCATACCCCCACACATTACCAACCCCTCCACATTAATTCCCTTTTTACCATTCCGATTATCCTTTATCCCCCCACCCTTTACTTACTCCCCTCCCTCCTCCCCACTTCTTTTCCTCCCCACCTTTCATTTAATATTTTTTAAACCTCCTTATCTTCCCCCCCCAACTTTTAACCTTCCAACTTTACTTATTTACCCTTTTTACCCACACCCTTACCCTATTTACCCCCTTACTATTTTACACTTTACTTACCCTTCCCCTACCACTTTAACCTTACTATTTTACCCCACCACATTTTACCTCATTTTACCACTTTACCTTTTGACTTATTTTAACACATAGACTTGATTTTAACAGCTTATTACTTATTTAACAGCTTTTTTGACTTTTAACAGCTTATGACTTAATTTTAACAGCTTTTTTACTATTTTAACACATTTGTACTTATTTTAACAGCTTTGACTATTTTAACATATTTTTTTACTTTTTACAGACATAAGACTATTTTAACAGACTTGACTATTTTAACAGCATAGTACTAAACAGACTTTTTTACTATTTTAACAGCTTATCTTTTATACATACTTATAGACTTATTTTAACAGACTTTTGACTATTTAACAGCTTTTTGACTTATATTAACAGACTATATTACTTATTTTAACAGACTTTTGCACTTATTTTAACAGACTTTTTACTTATTTTAACAGCATAAGACTTATTTAACAACATAGACTTATTTTAACAGCTTTTTGTACTATTTTCACGACAACTTATTTTAACAACTTTTTGACTATTTTCACAGACATATATTACTTGTTTTAACAGCTTTGACATTTTAACAGCTGACTATTTAACGCAGACAAACAACATTTTTTACTAATTTTAACAGCTGACTTATTTTTACAGTACATTTTCTTTTTAGTCTTTTTGTTACGATTATACTCTTTTTCTTTTATACAGTACTTTTTGGACTGTACTCTCGGCCAAGCATTATACAACATTTCTTTTCATTTCGTTGTTGATACGAGCATTTTATACACCTATATGCTGTTAATTCAAAAAATTTATACAGCGAAACAGTTTCTACAGTCATTTGGTACTCAAAAATTTACAATCAAACAATCAATCTAGGCATTATACAGACTGCTGCTAAGAAGGCTAATCAGTCTGGTTACTATGATTCCGGTGTTATTTCTTGTTTTCAGTAAAATATTTCAACAGCCCCACCCCCCCCAAAAAAACAACACCCTCCTCAACCAAAAAATAAACATATTGTCATGTATTGTTTAGCTGTAAAATGTCTGCAGACAGTTAATGAGAGAAAAAAGAAGACTCTCAGTACACAAAACACTGGGCTTTCTCAAATTTCCTGGAGACCAACCAGTTTGCTGTCTGCCATGACCTTTTATACCCTGCCACCTGCTGTCTGTGGCCAATCAGAGAGGATCTCTGGAATTAGTGCCATTTTAACCCAGGTGGCCCCAATCTGCCCTCATTTGGAGCCAGTCGGTAGTCAAATGCACTTTGACAAAAGGTATTAAACAAATATACCCTCTCAAGAGGGACAAGCAAAAAATACATAATGTAACAAGTAAAAATTAACTTCTTTGGAAGTGAATAACATTTGAGCAGGAAAAATTACCCAAAAAAAACATTTTAATGGGGAAGTGCACTCCTTCTTAAAAGGTCAGGTAGGTCAGGGAATTAAAGACAGAAAACCTGTGTGAGCAGAGCTACTACTACACAGGTGAATTTCTCAAATATCACAAGTTCACAGCTCATAGAAATTTAATAGATGAGAGAGAGGAATGGAGAAAATAGGTCCCATAACACTTTACGAATTTTCTTTTTTCTTCAATTAAAACATTTGATTGCAATTAATCATAGGATAGTCCATAATTAATCATGATTAATCCTAAAATTATCACCCATTTTTTCATCTGAGGGCTGCACGGTGGTGCAGTGGTTAGCGCTGTTGCATCACAGCAAGAGGGTCGCAGGTTCGATTCCGGCTTGGGACTCTTTGTGTGGAGTTTGCATGTTCTCTCCGTGTAAGCGTGGGTTTTCTCCGGGTACTCCGGCTTCCTCCCACAGTCCAAAGACATGCTGTTTAGGTTAATTGATGACTCTAAATTGCCGTTGGTGTGGATGTGAGTGTGGATGGTTGTCTATCTCTATGTTGTCTGTCTCTATGTGCCCTGCAATGGACTGGCGACCTGTCCAGGGTGAACCCCGCCTTCACTGAATGCTAGCTGGGATCAGCTCCAGCCCCCCGCGACCCCTAACGGGATAAGCGGTTGACGATGGATGGATTTTTTTTTTTCAGTTTCATATGATGCAAGTATATTCACTCGCTTTAAAACTGAGCCCACTACAATGCAAAAACAGAGTTGCATTAATGTATTAAAGAAATTAGTGGTGTTAAAATGAATTTGCATTAACGTGTTATTACTTTGACAGCCCTAATTATTTATATTATATCATTTATTAAACTGCGAGACCTCCCTAATGCACTGGCGGGGCTCAAGCCCCAGGGCTGATGTAAAAGGGTCTAAAAGGCTCTGGGAAAAAATAAAACAAAATTGACAGCGAGATAAATAAAAAAGCTAGACTTTGTGTGGTGGGTTACTCCCGACTGAACGGGAAGGGGACAGAGTGCTCTGTGCTCTCGGGTTCAAATAAAGACGTAACTGGATTTTACAGGATTTTACTGCAACACAACCTACCTCTCTCCCCCTCTTTCTGAGCCTGTACCTTTTGTTGACACAGTTTCAGTGTTGTATATGTATGCTTCATTATATGTTTATGATGACTACATGACTTGTGTTTGCTGATGCAGCTGTCACACAATGATGTTTGTGCAGGTTGGACAGGTCAATAATTGAGTCATGATGGTGCTTGGGGAAGTGGGGGAGGGCCTTGAAAAAGTTATAGCCCCAGGGTCCATGGTTCTTTAATGCGACCTTGAACCCGTGGGTCACGCAGGTTCAGGCTGAGCTTACTAGAAAACATCACATTCTGAGTAAGTTATTAATAACTTACAGAAGCATTGTGAGCAATATCTCTCTCTCTTTCCCCCCTCTCTTTTTTTTCAAACACACACACACCGCAACCACAAGTCTGCTTGTCTCAGTCTTGATGTTTGTGCTAATATAATGCATGAAGTCGGCGGTTTTGGGTCAAGTTTATGTGGCTGATTATTCATGCATATTTTTGCAAGTCGGGTGGTGCGGATTGGCTTTCATAAAGGGTGAAAAACCCTGACCTGTGCATCAGTACTCCTCAGCATCATTATTATTATATTTTTTCTTTTGGACCTCATTCTTGACAGAAAAGACACAGCAACATCCTCCTCCTAATATCTCAAAATGTAGTGCTCAGTTGGTACAACTTATTCCACCATTAATAATTAACATTTACACTTTAATATATGTATGGAATAATGTTTTCTACATCAGCCACAAATTAGGCTTCAGCTATTTTTAAATAGATGGAAAATATAACAAAGGCTGAAGTTAAATCATAATATAAGCCATCTTCATATGACACTGTAATTTAAATGTGGGCTGTTGAAAAACAAAAGGAACCTCTCTGCTCTCCAGAAAAAGTCGGACTACCCTCCCATCACCAAATAATAAATAAGTCTCAGTCTCACAAGAAGGCGTATAAATACCATGACATTACACAAACATTGCTTGTCATGAGTAAGCATTTTAGTCTTTTTGCATGTCATTTGCACGCCACACGATCGGCCGCAGTTAGGTTTTGTCAAGAAAACTACTTAGTAAGGGTAAGAAAAACCATCATGGTTGGGCTTAAAATAAGTAAACTAAGTAAAACATGTACAGAAACAACATGCCACAACTACAGGGAACATGTCACAAAAATCAATAAAAACTTGTCACGTGCCAAACGTCACTAAAGTAACTTACAAAACAAAACACTGGTCAACAACAGTCTCGGACACAGGTCCCCTGGTTGAAAGTCCAGTGTTTGCTGGGCTCATCCATCCACTCAGTCCCACAGTGGATTTACTTTGAGGCTGCTCGATGGTGCTGCACTGTCGCCTCACAGCAAGGGGTTCGTAGGTTTGAATCCGGCTTGGGGCCCTTGTGTGTGGAGTGTGCATGTTCTCCCCGTGTTGCGTGGGTTTTCTACAGGTTTTCTGGCTTCCTCCCACAGTCCAAAGACATACTGATGACTCTAAATTGCCTGTAGGTGTGAATTTGAGCGTGAATGGTTGTCTCACCATGGATCTTGTAGTGACCTGGCCTTCTCCAACCTGGCTCCTGAGATTACAGCTGTTGTCCTCCTGCTGTGTAGTGAATGCAGGACACCTTGTTCTTATAATGTATCAGAGGCACTGCGCAAAGAGTAACACTGGCAAATCTTTGGAGACATTTTATCCAAATTGTTGCGATATGAATATTTCTGAGACAAAGCTGATGGGGTGGTACAGATAACACAACGACAGTTAATGCTGAGTCAGTGCAGCTAATCCCGGATATTCATGGCTAAGCAATGCTGCTGACAAACAGAATGTTGCCAACATTGTCAAGCATAGCCATATAATCAGACTACATAAATGAAAGCCATAAAGCCATAGCCATAAAGTGGCCACTGTTCACAAAAAATAGTTTTACTTTAAAATCAGTATAGTTCTCATGAGTGTGTTCATCTGCACTTCACACTGCCTGTTTTGTTCAGTGCTAACATCTCTGCATGAACATTCTCACACATGTCACAGAATGAATGAAAGATGATTATTATCTTTTGAGTGCACACACATCATACAAGGTAATGTTAGGTTTTGTGATGAGTCAGTTAATCTAATCCACATTGTTGCATGCCCTGCCCCGTTGAATTAAATGGTCTGAAAAACCACTTGAGAGTTTCGGACAAAGGGAATTGAAGTTACTGTCTGCACTCAGCAATTTAAATATTTTAGATCTATTTAGCTTTTGAAGAGATTTGGCCTTGCTCAGGTTCTTTATATTTCTCCTTTCCCACACACTACATCCAACTAGAGACATTTTGTCGCCCCTAGACTGGAGTCGAAGGAATACATTCCTCGCATGAATGCACATAAAATGAAAGATGTGGTCCGCACTCCAAAAACTCAGGTGGGTTTTAGCTGAATATGGTAATAATTTCAGTTAGAACATTCACATAATGTTCACAAAGATTAATTCCCCATGTCAACCGAGTTTCCAAATATGTCTCAAAAAGTGCTGTTTTCACTTTTTCCAGTATGAATGGCAGGGAATTGTGTTGAGTAAGGTATTAGTTGAGCTTCAGGGGTGCTCCTATAAAGTGCAGCCCCCCTAAAAACAGTTTAGTAACAGCTCTGACAATTTAACTGAATTCCTGTAATTACTGGCCTGTTATACAGCCGTCTCCCTGAATCATTCTGGGATTTGCTGAGATCTACTGTAGCAGAGGATTCAAAGTCAAAATAACAGCACTGTGATTGTCCTTAAAGTTTATTGGATTTCGGTCAAACTCATGTCACACACATAAATAGCCCACTATAGGCCTTTTTCAGTGAACACATTCAGGGCTGTTTTAAGCTTAACTGATTAGTTGAGGAATCAGTTGTTTAGGTCTTAGTCGACTTTCTAAGAAACCTATGAGCACATCTCCAGAAAACATAAAACTTCAAGAGACAGCAACCCATTTTGAGCAAGAAACTGTAGAAGAAACTGTAGCTTGTTAAGCTTAAACCTGCTATAATCTATATATCATTTTTTTTTTATAATAACAGTGTGACAACAATGTAAAAGGAATCTGCAACTCTATGCTCTAGGCTTTATGCAGGTTTATAATGAGTTTCAGCTCATTATTTAGCTGTCCAGCCTGCAACCTTACTGTTCTGTTCACTCTTATTGTTCTCATGTACACATCCTGCTCTTCACCAAACAGCAGACAGACACTGTAAGACACTACCTGGTGAACGCAGTGGAACAATTAGCAGCACAACAGCCAAATATTTCCTTCAGGAGTTGGTAGAGACCAAAAACAGAGCTAAAGGGGTGAGAATTTTGGACAAAAAAACAAAAATCCAAATGAGGCTACACATACAGACGCAGCCCATCCGCACAAAAATGTGCATGAATGCCCCAATAATGCGCAAAGCATCTAGCATGCAATAAGAATTATTTCTTGCATTTGCCGTGCCATATGCCATGTAATCTGTACTGACTGCAATGTAAATTCTCTGTGTAAATATGCTATGACCAGAGGTTATGATGAAGGGTAAAAAAGCAAGAAAGACTGCCTATTGTGGGCGGATGAAGAGGTGGATGGGTCCAGCAAACACAGGACTTTTAACCAGGAGATTGGTGTTTTGGTTTGTAAGTTACGTTAGTGACATCTGTAACATGTTTTTGGCTGGACCGCAGAGGGTCAGCCCTACAAACATAAAAGTCTGTCACTGAGTGACTGAGTGATGAAGTTACATGATTGGTCGGCCAAGTGTTGGAGTTTCCTCACTGGTTCTTTCAAAATAAAAAGGCGGGAACAGATGATCCCATCCAGCATGATGTATCCAGCTCAATAGTGTCATGTAGCTCTAAAATGACATCAGATTCAGCAGTGGCATCGTCTATGTCTCCCTTAAAATGTTTTTAGGAGTAGATTTTGGTGGTTTAGACGGAAGAACAGAATGTTTACAAGCAGGCCGTCATGTTTTTCCTGTTTGAAACGCAGAGCAGAAAACCAGGGACCACTAAGGTGCCTTCCATGAGGGGGTACGTCACCACTTGAACGGCCAGTTGATTGGTGCAGCACATCCCCTAGTGTCCTCACTGGACTTGGTGGACATGTACTGCTGGATTTAACATTGTAGACATGACCACTGACAATTTGTACAACCATTTAGTCACAAATTCACTGTTTAGTGACATTTGTGTTGTGTTTTCCACTTAACTTATATTATCTCCATACATATTTTACTTCCTAAAACTTAGTGGCTTTATTGCCTGAACTTAAGATAGTGGTTTTGTTGTGCAGCGTACAAATGATACGCAAAAAAGCCTTGAATGCATCCAAAAGACGTGCTATTTATATGCTATTTATATGCCTTCCCATGAGACCGGGTTGCACAAAACAAAAGCAGTGATACATACACTGAAGTGCACCCACCCACATATTTGCATTAATTTCACACACAATCACCTCTTCATATACTCACTGTTCTAACTGCTTTTTTTAACCCGCCCTCATTCACCCAAACAAGACAAAGTCATCCATTCTTTGGGTGCTATACCCTTGAAAGAGATAATTTGCTCTGCGCCTGCCAAAGGCCAAGTTTAATCCATCTCCTTTCCATTTGCACCGTCACCAGTAAGTTCCATTATTGCAGGTAATTGAGATCATTCTGCTCTTGTGAAAACTCATTTGACTTCTAATCATAACCTGACTCCTCATTCGATGCAGTAGGAGATGCTTCTCTTTGTTTCACTCGCACTGTTGTTCTTGTTCACTTGAATGTAGGAAGAACTGCTTTCTTTTTCTTTTTTTTTTTTTTAACAAAGTGCTATTATCACGATCCATTATCGCAGCCATTATAAAGACACATGCCAGGCCTGTTTCTCCTATCTTTAAATTATCACCCAGAGACCATGTTTACACAAGCACTTCAGACTAATTGAGAGTACTTGCCCAGTAATGTAACATCTGTTACCAGATTCTATGGCGTTCACACTTATGTAAAGCAATAAGGGTGATATAATAACAGTCTTACATCCAGCACTTGGGTGGTAACTCTATATAATGTTTAAAGTCTTGCCTCTTCAAAAGCTGAAAAAAGGGCAGCTAAAGACTGTGAGCTGTAGCCTTTTTTCATATTAATTGTAACCTTTACATTGCCTTTCATTTTTTCTCTCCCCCAACAAATATTTTCTGTTACTGAATAAACATAATGAAACACTTGCAACCCAATCTAAAAGGTCATTCTTGGCATTCATAAATGCCAGGGGTATTAAGCATGTTAAAGGGTGTCGGTGAAAGAAGGGCGCCATTCAGAAGGATAGACATCAGTCTTGTTAGAAGCCAAACTACCACAGCTATCAATTCAGGCCCAGGCACAAAGATGCTGTGTGTTTTTTGCGGTCCGGTCTGGGCCGAGCCGGCGCTCTGTAACGTTTGTTAGTTAGTAACAGCTCTCTTCCTGTCAGGGGCGAGAGACACAGAGGATGAAGCTGTGGTAGCCGGCCGAGGCTGCGATGACAGTACCTCCACGGCTTAATTGTTAGCTATCTTCAAGGCCGTCACTGTCATCCATGAGTCTGCTGAGCAACATTTGTAACATCTGTTGTGGCTTCAGAAAAATCACTGCTCGCTGAGAGAGGCTCTTGAAATATCTTTATCACCCCGCTGAAACATTTCATAAGAGTGATGTCGGCCATCATGTCCTCCAGCAGTGAAACTGCTAGTACATTTATGTAAGTACACTTTACTGGTGTATAATCATTTCAGATAATCAAAACATTGCGTGTTCCGCTGGCACAGAGGAATTAAATTCTTCATGAGTGGAAACTAGCTGAAGTTTTCCTCATACAGAAACTGACCGGGGACCAAATCATCTGCCAACCAGCCAAGAATTACCAACACTGTCACTGAATGTCAGTCTGCACAATGAAAACAGCTGGGAAAATAAAAGGATAATTTCTATTATTTTTAAGCCTTGAGTCCAGCATTTTGGCCATTGCCATCTTGTTTTTTTTTTTTTTTTTTGTCTTTTTGCAACCACAAGTGAACACTAGAGGGTGGAGCTAAGTACAACTCACTGTGAAAGGGTTAAAGCTTTTAGACGAAAACACAAACAACTCCTACACCAGCAACCTGCCAATCACAAGGTAGTCACGCCCTAAAGCATACTCTGCTTTATGGTCTATTTTACCCTAACTGGTACCATAATTTAGTAAATGAGCACCATGCTGAATTGAATTGAGAACTTGAAACTAACCATTGAGACCATAAACTAATTTTTACAAGTTTTACTAAGGCAATAAATCAAGTGAAAAGTAGACTCATTTTCTCAGAAACTTATAAACAATCAGACTTCTTTTTGCAACAGCCAAAAGATCCCCCTCTTGGCTATTACAAAGAATGCAAGTTTAAGGTACTTCTACATTTGCTTCATGTCTCAGACCCTGGAGCTGCCCACTGAGTTTAACACACTCACCCACGGTTGGTACCAATGGTTTCCTTAGATTTTCTAGTTTCATATCATTAGTATATTCACTGTAGCTTTAAAACTGAGCCCACTACAACCTAAAAATTGCAAGATGCAATAATGTATTTAAAAAAATTGGTGGTGTTAAAACTAATTTGTGTTAACATGCCATTATCGCATTACTTTTGACAGCCCTAATTTGAACACACCACGATGACATTCTAATTTACGTTCACCCAGTACTCATTGTTACTAAACGCACCATGATGTAAGCCGATGCAACCTCCGTTAACGTTAGTGGTTTCTCTTATTTATCCAAACAGGACAGCGTTGCCCACCTGCTGCCCACCTAATGTTCCCGGCTCTCCTTCTGCCAATTTCAACAAGGATTTGTTGTTGCTCGCAATGTAGTATTATCAGCAAAATTACATGTTGTGTTAATCTGTTAAAGAAATTAGTGGCATTTAAACAATTTGTGTAAACATGTTATTATCACATTACGTTTGACAGCCCTAATTATCATTTTTTAAAGAAATGACACTTTTATTCAGCACCGTTCTAAAAGCTCTGTGGATGTGTTTTATTTATTTTTTATATTATTCGCCTACATAAAACTGTGAGCAGTGTGACCTTTAAGTTCTGAGTACTTCTTTTAATTAGGTGCTGTTACTTTCACCTTTCTCAGTAAAAACTTATTTTCTTGTTGTGCCTATTTGAAAATGCAAAAATGCCGCTAGCATGACTGGTGAGGACCTTTTATTGATCCCCCAGTATCTTTTTGTTTTTGCCTTTCCTCCTCCTATCCGAGCCCAGCGTCTCACGCAACTTTGTGCACACAGTGATGACCGATGCATGGGGGCTCTCAGCATCACTGGTGGATGAAAGACCGACTACCCAGGCTGTGATTGGCGCTTGACTGAGATCAGCGGGTGCCTTGTTTGCCAGGAGCAGTTGACGCCACAAGGCCACGCCGCATGCAGCGCTATGGAGGCGAAAAAATTGTTCCCCTAAAAAGAGCCACATGATGGATGGGAGAGAAACATTGAGTGACACGTGTTTTTGTTTTGCCAGTATGCTGAGGCCCTGTCAGTGAGACAGCTATTGTTGCTGGGGGGAAGAGGAGCAATTTACTCGAGCTGAAGAATTGAGCAACAGTTTCTGGGATAATTTGCCTTTCAGTGAGGCTGAATCATGCCGACAAAGTGGAGCTGAGCTCGGGTCAGGCAGGGCATTGTTCACTGATTATCTGCAGGTATGTTATCTGGGTTATTTCATGGAGAACAGCTCAATACTATTATACTCAATACTACTACAGTGTTCAAGGCTGTTTAAAAAGCCATATCAAATGGATCGTGAGAAGTATGATGGCGCAATTATTACAAATCGAGCAGCATGATGGATGTCCTACACAAACCACATACATGCCCTTTTGCCCAGGTGTGTGTAAAAGCTGCGTCAGCATACTTACAGTAAAATCGCACAATAACTAGAAATCCTCAGGCTCAGGAGGCAGCAACATAAAGAAGTGCTCCTTTTAACACAATGTATTTTTCCAGGTAGCTTTCTACTTATTTCATAGCTGTCTGTTAAATAATTCAAATAAACATGTATATGTTAAAAGTGTGTAAGAAAATATTGAAAATATCGAGTATCGCAATATTATGTTTTGTGATACTTTATTTAAGGTATTAATGCAACTTGCTATATAGTTGGGTTGGGTTGTAGCGGACTCACTTTTAAAGCTAGAGTAAAGGACATACTGACAGCTGTTGTTGCCGATGGACTTGAAGTTATGATATGAGCATATTTTGCATATATGAGCATATATGCTCAATGCAGCACCTATGAGGGTTTCTGGACAATTGATTAATTGATTTCTAACAATAAATATATTGCATATATACCTTTGCATAAAACAATTGTATTTGCCCTCTCCTATGTAGGTAAATGGACTTGCATTTATTTAGTATCTATCTTTTCTTCCAACAACTCAAAGCGCTTTACACAGCATGCCAGCAGTCACCCATTCACACACACACACACACACATTCATACACTGATGGCATCGGCTGCTATACAAGGTGCTAACCTGCCCATCAAGATCTAATTTAAATACTCATTCACACACCAATGGCATAGCCTTCAGGAACAATTTGGGTTTAAGTGTCTTCCTAAAGGACACTTTGACATGTGGACTCGAGGAGCTGGGAATCGAACCCCTCTACCTCTCTACAGCCCACTCTACCTCTCAGCCTTAAATGGGAGGAGGGTACATTTTGAGATTAACTCAGTCAATACTTTATTTAATTTGGAAAGAGACAGTCTCAAAGTTGTGCTATGATCAGTGTAGTCAATGTCAATGTTACAGGGACTGTGATAAATGCAAATGCAGATCCCACTGTTCTGATTGCATAAACAAGTTCTTTATACTATGACAGTAGTAGTATGACAGTATGATAGACTTTACATTGTGATATATCGCCTTGCTTACAGTATGGCAATATATTCAATAGTAACCCCTGTATCATGATACGTATCGTATCACCAGATTCTTGTCGATATACAGCCCTATTTAAAAGACAACTCCAGACAGAAAAAAGGAAATCCTTAGAAACTACTCCAAATGATGGGCTACATTAACAAAGAGCAATCTTCGACGCCCCTGGGCAGTTGAGTGTTACCTCAGTACTCGCTCATTTATTCCTCAGGGAGAAATCAGAGCAAGAGACAGAGCTGCAGAGGAAAGAAGACAAGCAGGGGACCCCACCAGTCGCTATATATAGCCCACCGTTTTCATTTGCATTTTAAATTTGCCGTCGTGGAGACGTGCAAGATGACAGTCACATGACTGACAGAGGTGGAGGAGTTAACCCTACAGCTCTGGCAAGCTATTGTTTACACTGTGAGCTTACAGAGTAATATTTGGGGTTTGTTCATCCTAATTTTTCCTCATGTTTTTCTTGTATCTTAGCAACTCCCACCTGAGATGCGAGCGGAGGAGCTGTCATTTTAACGTGACATCAATTAAATATTACGTGTGACACAGCTGTGCGTCACGCCTGTTTTATACGCCACAGGTGCCGAAAAGGCTCCTGCCGAGGATACACCCGCGCATCCTCACTCATAGTTTTAGACCTATGAAGAACTCTCACAGGAAGTGATGACATTTTCATAAAACTGGATCCTTAGCATCAGCAGCAATATATAACAAAAAAGTCATAGTCACTTTTCGATCCACTCCAACCTTTAAGAAGTTCTTTAAAACACCGATGAGCAGAGGTGACCTCAGATAGCAAACACTAGTGTGTAAATTAAATACTGGCGAGAACTATGAGCACTTAAACTGCCACATTAAATATTCATAATTATTTATCAAAACAATTTGTTAACATTATCTCTCCCATCAGTGTGTGAGAAAGGCCCTGTCTGTCTTTTTGCTCAGCACCCACTCCATACAAGCAACAAATTGAGGCTTTGTTGCCACTGTTGACATCTAAAGGATAGCCTGCTGTGGGATTATATAGGCTCAACGCCTGAGGCTGTGTGACTTTTTTTTTTTTTTTTTTTCTGTTCTCGCTTCACCAGCAAAAAGATAAACATAATACTCTGATATTGTTTTTTTCTGGCACATATTATCTATTGGGAGCAAAACTCAACATCTCAATTCACAATAACAATCCAGAGCCATCACTGCACACTGCGCATACTGGCTGAGACAGATCACAACTGCTGGTTCATCAGATGGGATTAACATGGATACAGCCGGCATTCTCTAACACAATTAAAATAAACTAAACTAAAAAAAAAAAAAACACACTCAGCTTCACCACTGAACCATGTTTGCTGTAGGCTGATTTGGTTTCTTTTACAGTTTTGGTGAAACCTGCTGGAAATTTGCAGTTGCACAAAATGATAATCAGAGGCTCGCAGAGCTACATCTTGTAGCTCACGTCTCATTTTTTTTTTTTTCAGTTTTTGGCAGTTATCCCTGCATCCGAGGATATGCTTGCCAGCAGCTTATTATAACTAATTACAACACAATTACACCACTTTATGTAATCATGTGGAATACAAGCCATGCAGTGCAACACATCTTAGTTACAGTTAAAGGGAAGGACGCCAAGTGAATGACTGTGTTCACACTATAGGAACAAAATGGACTAATATCTGGCTGGGATCTGTGTAATCACAGATATTTGTCAACACATCTATGCGTTCTAAAAGCTCAGAAAGAGGACTTAATGAAACATAATTGACCAAGGCAAAACAATAATTCATGCATTCTACAAACCAAATGCTCGGCACAGCAAGGACGGTTTGCTTTTTAATTGCGGTCAAGTGATTCATGAATACACGTGTTAGGAATGTCAAAACACCAGAAATTTAAAACACAATGTAGCATTATCAGGCAAATATTCAATTGACCCTGGGACAACAGGACGGCATTAGTCTTGAGTCCTGGTCCTTGGTACCTTCAATACCTGCTGTACTGTAGAAAAATGAGTACTGTCACATTGTCAGAATTTGGCATGGACTTGGGACCCAAGTATCGGTTCTCATGACATCCCTATTCTGGAGATAAGCTGCTATTATAATTCCTTCAAGAGGTCATCAGTGAGAAACCAGTATACTAGCTCTTATTTCAAAAAGGGAAAACAGCAATGTAGATGTCCATTAGACAAACTCTTCTTTCTTTGCCTTCTGTTCTGCATTTTTGTTGACATGTCAGTCACACCTCCTTCTCACAGCTGGCCAGAATCAAATCAAAAAGTTGTAAAGCAAGACTATGGATCCTATTTCAATGGTACAAGTGCAGCAACCAGCATAAAATGGTAGTTTTGAGGCCTGTTTCATCAAATCTGCCACATATGATCATTTCCTCTCACACAAATTTTGACACACTTCACCAAACAATGGAAACTTCTGACCCAGGCAAAGCATAAGACTCTCAAATGTATCTGCAATTTGCAATCAACAGTCATTTGTGAAACATGACACCTCCATCATTAGTGATCTGCGAGTAAACACCACTTCCTAATTGCTGAAATTGTGAAATGGGCCCTTGTTGTTTGGGTGTATGTGCAGCAGCACAGAGTGCAAAATGGCTTTGTGAGGTGTAACATAGATTGGTGGGTGTGGTGATTAATGAGTCTTCTGTCAGCCAATCATATCGCTGGTCTCATTGCTCTGAAACAGCTGAGCCAATCACAATGACACATGGTACTGGAGCTCAACAAAGGAAGAGAGCTCCTCCAGGAAATTGTGTTCTCTGCAGCCAAGGGCAGATGGTGTTGTTCAGTTAATTATTGACAATAGAAATGCATATTAAAAGCAATAATAGCTGTTTATATGACAACTTCAATCCAACATTATTTCAGTCTTAATTCCTCTGTATTTCATACCATAGATGTTCTGACCATATCAAAATGGATAACTCTGAGTCAGAAACAGATCTGGTTCAGAGAAATCTAAACTTAGTACAACTTTTAAGACCAAATTGTCCCAGATTCATAGTCAATAATAATTAATTAAATAAGCAATATATACCACAGTATATATTAATCATTATAGCATACTGTTATAGCAATATATTTACCAAGATACTTATCCACTTTATACAACACTTGATACAATACTTGCGATATCAGATGTCTGCCATTTCTCTCAACTGAATGCCTAATAAACAAGCAAAAGAAAAAGGTTGGCGTTCAAAAGCAGCGCTGAGGGAACATTGTGTGCATACTGTAGGCTCGTGCTGACTACGAGATGTAAACTAGCTGCTGTGAGACAAGGACGGCTCTTTGCAAAAGAACCCATCAACAGAGCAATCATCGGGGAGGACCCCAAAGGAGCACAGCGAGATTAAAAGACCTGCTATCAATTTATCAAAGACGCTGCTGAGAAGGAACTTCAGCTTTAAAGCAGAATTGGGACATTTTCTGCCTAATGATGGCAATTTATAATGGAGCATGGACAACTCTGAAACTGCAATCTAGAGAGCCAATTATCATGAGCACTTAAAGTTGTGCCCACGTGGATTTCACTTGTTGGTGGCTTTAGCGATTCTGCAACAAGAGATGTTGATATCTCCAGAGAATTCAAGTCAAAAGAACCCCAGAAAGCCATAAATGCTCCGTGTTCACAGACACGATGTAGCGTAATGTCAAATGGAGTTTAAAGGACAGTTTGGGTGTTTTGATGTGGGGTTGTTTGAGGTATTTATCCATTGTCAGTGTACCTACAGGAGATGTCAGCAGAAAAACATATTTTTGACGCCAAAAAGAAAGGCCCAACAACATCAATATGAGTTTAAGCATACACTACATTTCGAACATTTTTGTCAGTTTACCCTGTTGTGTCTATGTTTCCAACAGGGAACTGAAGCTGTTATCTATTTTTTCAGCAGATCCACCAGACTCTGCAAACTAAAATTACTTTACATTATTTTTTTTTTCCTATGGAGTCTGGTGGACTTGGTGAGAGCATGGATGGATACGACTTCAGTTTGAAAAGAAAAGAACTGACTGACGGTAAAAATATTCTAAATATAGTAAATATAATTTTAAGTGAGCTTTTCTTTTAGGTGGCTAAATAATCTGGCATCTCCTGTCTGTTTCTCCAAACTGGGGGTTGTGCCGACCACCGTCGACTCTAGGTAAAAACACCTGAACTATCCCTTTAAGGTGGATAAAACTGAGGCAGAAAGCAAGCAAAAAGGACATAATGTTGCTTTTTTCAACATGGTCATGGTTTTCAGCATTCAATGATAAAGAAAAGCAGAATATATCATTTATTGTCTTACTTTTATTTTCTTTCATTTCCCACTGCTGCAGAGTAAAACAGTCATCTACAGTTGTGTTCAAAATTATTCAACCCCCACAGTAGATAAGTGTTTTTGCATTTATTTTTCATCTTGTTTATAATCACATTAAATAATGACATGTCAAATAGACAAATACAACTGAAATTACAACAAAAATGTTTGTAATATACCAATTAATGGCCTTTCTGTGATTACTTCGTTGACAAAATTATTCAACCCCTTAGGTATGTACAACTTTAGTACTTAGTACAACATCCTTTTGCAACAATAACATCCTTTAGACGTGAAGCATAGTTTGACACAAGTTTCTTGCAGCGATCCACAGGTATCTTTGCCCATTCCTCGTGGGCAAAGGCCTCCAGTTCATTAACATTGGCTTGCGTGCTGCAACTGCCTTCTTCAAGTCCCACCAGAGATTTTCAATGAGATTTAAGTCTGGTGATTGCGATGGCCACTACAGAATCTTCCAGCCCTTCTTTTGCAACCAAGCTGTGGTAGATTTTGAGGTGTGCTTAGGATCATTGTCCTGTTGGAAGGTCCAACGTCTCCCAAGCCTCAGCTTTGTCACTGACTGCATGACATTTGCATCCAAGATCTCCTGGTAGTGAACTGAATTCATAACACCTTGCACACGCTGAAGATTCCCTGTACCTGAAGAAGCAAAACAACCCCAGAGCATGACTGACCCACCACCGTGCTTCACAGTAGGCAGGGTGCTCTTTTCTTGATAGGCATCATTCTTTCTCCTCCACACGTACCGTTGATCCATTGGCCCAAAAAGTTCCAGTTTGGTCTCATCACTCCAGAGAACAGTATCCCAAAACCTTTGTGGTTTGTCCACATGGTTTTTGGCATACTGGAGTCGACTCTTCTTGTGCTTTGGAGTCAGCAGGGGGGTGCGCCTGGGAGTTCTTGCATGGAAGCCATCATTTCGCATCGTACAGCAGTTGCAGACAGTAACCTCTTTCTACCACGCCCAGGTAGCGTTTCCACTGTGCCTTTAGCTTTAACTTGCGGACTATGCTCCCAATTGTGTCTCTTGAAATGTTTAGCCTCTTTGCCATCTTTTTATATCCATATCCGTGCTTATGAAGTGAAATGACTGATGTTTGACAACACCTGATGGAAACCTCTGCTCTTAAGAGTGGTGGACTAGGGGGGTTGAATAATTTTGTCATTGAGGTAATCATAGAAAGGCCATTAATTGGAATATTCCAAAAAATATTTTTGTTATTTCAGTTGTATTTGTCTATTTGACATGTCATTATTTAATGTGATTATAAACAAGATGAAAAATAAATGTCAAACTTGCAAAAACACTTATCTACTGTGGGGGTTGAATAATTTTGAACACAACTGTATGTGTTGAAGCAAATGACCTTTTAGACCCAGTTTGGGTGACTCTGACTCTTAACAGCACTTCCATGAATAATAAGTGGGACTGCTCACTTTTTGACCACAGAACTTTTATCCAGTGTTTTTTTTTTTCCTCCTGTTTGCCACAGTGAGTCATTGCCTCCTCTGTTTTTTTTTCTCTCCGCTATTTCTTTATTTTTGCTCAGGGGCTTAGGGAGATAAGCTTTTCCAACCCCTCTCTAAATTACAGCTTCTTCACAATGGATACATCCCCAGCAGAGCCTGAATGTTATTACTCCGCAGCAGCACGAGGAGCTCTCCATTTAGATCTCTGTAGCTAAACAGTTTTTGTTGCTAACCTTGGGGCTCGCTGCACACTGGCAAGTGAGAGGAGAGGCCTAATGGAGCTGCTGTCATCCTCTCTGTGATAACTTCAGCAACGGCTGTGTGTTTTTCACAATGTAGCGGGACAAACGTGCGGGGCGGTTACGTGGGAGCATTTGAGTATATTTTTGGAGATTACCCAACAACTGTGTTGCAGCATATTCAAATACTGTAAAAGTGGAGAAGTAGGTCTCCAAATGTGTGTCTGTGTGCATAACTGCAGTGTGCAAAGTAATGGAAATGTATCGTGTTTTCTTCACATATGCTACGCATATGCGATCTGCCAGAGTATAGTAATAGCCGACCCAGTTTATTGCAGCCCAAAGGCTCATGCATCAGTGCATTATTTCCAGTTGAGTTGATTCAAACAGAAGGGTGACGGCACATAGTAAGTAATTTGGTCATTTGCGGATTAAAACACATCCGGATCTCATGATATTATCATAAATGTATACATTATGTTGAGGCTGTCAGGTGATTAAAATAATCTGAATTAATCGTGAATTATTCAAATGATTTTATCTGTTCAAAATGTAGTTAAAGGGAGATTAGTCAAGTAGCTAATACTCTTATTACCATGGGAGTGCACAAATGTGTTGCTTTATACAAATGTATGTATATATTTATGGAAATCAATTAACAATAAAACAATGACAAATATTGTCCAAAAACCCTCACAGGTACTGCATTTAGCATTAAAATACGCTCAAATCAGTCATCGACTATGACTTGATCCAAACTGCATGTGATTATCATAAAGTGGGCATGTCTGGAAAGGGGAGACTGGTGGGGACCCAGAGAACCCATTTACATTCACATATCTTGAGGTCAGAGGTCAAGAGACCCCTTTGAAAATGGCTATGGCAGTTTTTCTTTGCCAAAAATACCATATCACTATCTGGTATGAGAATTGTAACTCAGACCACAAGTCCATACAGAGGACAGTGAAGTCAGCCAAGTCATCGGGACCTCTCTCTCCTCCATCCATGACCCTTATACTAAAAGCTGCTCAAACAGGACATCTAGGATCATAAAAATACAAACAAAATACATTTTGCTGATAATACTTTTCTACTTTTTTCTATGACTTTTCTTAAGTAAAGAATCTGGATACTATGATGTGCTGTCGAGTAAGGTATGGTTTTATATTTCAACCAGGGCTGTCAAAGATAACCAAATAATAAGGCATTAACACAAATTAGTTTTAATGCCACTAATTTCTTTAACGCATTAACACAACTTATGGTGTTTTGGTTGTAGCGAGCGAGTTTTAAAGCCAAATTGAAAATACTGGCATCATATCAAACTAGCCAACCATGCCACTCTCGCTTGTCGAGAAGAAGGTTACGTAACGCTCTAAACCTGTGCTAAATTTTGTCGAGGAATTACTGTCGTGGCCATTTTCAAAGGAGTGAAAATGGGTTCTGTGGTTACCCACGAGTACCCCTTTACAGACATGCCCATTTTATGCTAAATGCAGTAACTGTGAGGATTTCTAGACAATATCTGTCATTATTTTGCCCCCCTCTTTTTTTGTGAAAAAGATGGTGGGGGTGTTTTTGGGAGGAGGAAGACTTCCCTCCTCCCCCCCCCCTCCGGGGAGGGGGGGGGGGTGGGGGACACTACAAGTTCCGGGGGGTTCTCTTAAACAATAAACTGGACTGGCCCAACACCCCCAGGCCCCTCCACAGGAAGGGACAGAGCAAACTATTCTTCCTGAGAAGGCTGTCGACCTTCAACGTGTGCAACAGGCTACTTCAGATGTTTTACTTTTTTTTTTTTTTTTTTTTTTTTTTTTTTGTGTTGTGGGGGCAGCACACAAATACCACCCCAATCTTTTTATTGTTGGGTGGTGTTTTTTTTTTGTTTGTTGTGTGGTGTTTTGTGGTGGTGGGGGGAGGGGGGGGAGGAAGTAGTTTTATTTTTTCCTAACCCCCCCCCCCCCCCTCTTTTTTCACTCTAAAAAATAAATTTTTCCAAAAAAATCCCCCCCCCCCCATCATTCCTTCTTTTTTTTCTTTTTTTTTTTTTTTTTCTTTTACTCTCAAAACCAAATCTCACCCCCTTTTTTTTTTTTTCTCTTCTTTTTTTTTTTTTTATTTATTTATTTTTTTTTATTTTTTTTTTTTATTTTTTTTTTTTTTTTATATATAATACCCCCCCCCCTCTTTTTTTTTTTTTTTTTTTTTTTTTTTTTTTTTTTTTTTTTTTTTTTTTTTTTTTTTCTTTTTTTTATTTCTTTTCCTTTTTTTTTTTTTTTTTTTTTTTTTTTTTTTTCTTTTCTTTTTTTTTTTTTCTTTTATACACCCTATTTTCCCTCCGGGGATTAATAAAGTTTCTTCTTTTCTTTTCTTATCTTATTTTTTCTTACTTGATTTCTAATAATAAATGTTTTGCATCAAGCAAGCATACTTGCCCACTCCCATGTTGATCAGAATACTAAACACTTGACAAATCCTCCTTTAAGGTATATCAGTAACAGATAAGAAATGTGTGATTAATTTGCTGTTGATCATGATTAATCAAGGACAATATTTTAATCGACAGCTCTAGTGTGGTTTAATTGAGTCAATTATTAATTGTTCAATAATTAAAACACTTAAAAAAGAAAGCAGCACTTTTTAAATCAGTTTCAGGGTGAATGAATTGAGTTAAATGAATTGAAATGAATTTAAAAAAAATCATTTCTTATAGGCCTATCAGACATACGTACCTGTCGCTGCCCCCCATATGGTATATTTTTGTTCTGTACAAGACACTGAACACCACATGACTGCCTATCAGCGGCACTGAATGCTCTGTAAGCAGCAAACTCAGACGCTTTTAAATTGTAAAAGTCTGTTGAAATACAGTAGCTTGAGTGGGCTGGAACTGCTGACTATGATGAATGAACCTGCCATTAAATGACGGGGGCCACTGTATTCTAAAGTGCAACAACAACAACAGAGAATTCATGTGGGAGTGGAGGAAAGGGTGACGGCGAAATTAGACTGGCAGCTCACGGTGCTCGCAGGCCTATTGAGCCTGGAAACCAAACAAAGGAAAAAGAACATGAAACACAGAGAGGGCGAAAACAAGTTGAATTTAGCCTTTGTAATCTGACTCACAGGATAATTTCTCCTAATGTATCTAAAGTGCCTGGTCGTGATTGTAACAAGAGTTTGCTCCAGACACACCGTCGTCCACGCTGGATCCACAGTCAGTGGAAGTGTTCACATTCTGCTGTGTCTCTGTGTCCCTGCGGTCATATTGGTCAGTCAGCAGTGACATCTTAATGCTAGGACTCGTGTTTCACAAAGGAAGTGAGCTGTCGCCTATGTAAACTCCCCGAGGTTCTCGCCAAAGCTCGACAATGGCATTGGCCTGAGAGCGTGCCGCTCGCTTTGATATACTCTGGAGTCAAGTGCCTCCCACTGAGACTACCGGGAAAAGCCACATCAGAGCCGAGCGGCATGGCCGTGAGGACACAGCACAGGCAGGTGAGCCAACGCCAGCCAAAAGGGCTCTTTGTAAGAGAGTTAAGCAGCTACACCAAAGGCAAAGCACCTGAGCAAGTGTACGCTCGTCATGCATTACTTTAAAGAGTTATCTGTAAGAGCTCATGCTTCTTTATTTCCATGAGGTGAGTTGACATGAATTGAATAAGCAGAGGGACATTTTACAGTTTGTAAGCTTTTTAGAGCATCAGTATTTGAGGGTGATTGTAAGGTGAATGGTTATAATAACATGATTTATCACTAGAGATTTGACTCTCCACTGGCCTCGCGATTTATTTTGATTATGATTCGCCTGTCAGCAGTTCTCAATGTATTGCATCTTTAGTGTTCTACATAACTGGGCTTCTTTTTCATCAATTAATATTAGAAGTCACATAATTTTAAACTCCCTTGTTATTTAGAAAGTGCTTTAAAAAAATCTATCAAGCTACAACAGTCTATAAAATAAAAATCTGCATCTTTCCAATATCAAGATCTGTGTGACCCTCCAGAACATAAACATTACAGAAATAAGACAGAAATCCTTCTGCAGTGCATTATAGGTGTGCTGTAATCTACAAAAATAATATAAAGTTTTCACAACCTCTAAGATAGGCCACTTCCTGAGCAGCTAGTGGACTTTTCTTTACTCATAGCTCTTCTACTGTCACTTAGTTTAAGTCACTGCATCCCCCAGCAGAACACTGTGGATTTCAGCCTGTATGTATGTTGTTTCAGCACAACAGAGGAGCTGATATTGGCAGTGAAAGCAGCAACTTTGACAATTTGAATGCCTTTTCTTAGCTTTGCATACACAAAAATGTGTGTGTGTGTGTGTGTGTGTGTTTGTGTGTGTGCGTTTGTTTGTGTGTGTGCGTGTGTTTTTTTGTGTGTGTGTGTGTGTGTGTGTGTGTGTGTGTGTGCAAAGCTCCACCCTTGGTGAAACACAGCTCAGACGAGAGAGAAATGGGAGAGAAAAAAGCTCAACAGTAAATGACAAAGTAGTCATAATGAGCTGAGATGAAACCAAACGGACTCACGCTGCAATGATTAATCAATTAATCATTTTGAGTGATTTTTACAAAAGAAAATGTTCAAATTATCTCTCTAACTCTGAATATCGTCATATACACTATATATATATATATATATATACTGATATATATATACTGATATATATATGTACTTTAAATGGAGACTTGTCAAGTATTCCATACTGCTTTATATGCTAAAATGCTGCTTTATATGCAAATGTATGTATGTATATTTACTATTGGAAATCAACACAAAACAATGACAAATATTGTCCAGAAACCCTCACAGGTACTGCATTTAGCATAAAAAATATGCTCAAATCATAACATGGCAAACTCAAGCCCAACAGGCAACAACAAAAGGGAGACTCGTGCGTACCCATGCAACCCATTTCTATTCACATATCTTGAGGTCAGAGGTCAAGGACCCCTTTGAAAATGGCCATGCCAGTTTTTCTTCGCCAAAATTAGCCTCCTTCCTGATAATCCAGTATGACATGGTTGGTATTCTCACCCTAGCTTTACAGCCACGCCTGTTAAAACCTCCAAACAGCAGTCAGTGTGCTGACTTGACTATGACTTGTCTCAAACTGCATGTGATTATCATAAAGTGGGCGTGTCTGTAAAGGGGAGACTGGTGGATACCCATAGAACCCATTTTCATTCACATATCTCAAAGTCAGAGGTCAACG
This sequence comes from Pterois miles, assembly GCA_947000775.1. Taxonomy (NCBI): domain Eukaryota; kingdom Metazoa; phylum Chordata; class Actinopteri; order Perciformes; family Scorpaenidae; genus Pterois; species Pterois miles. Next base: position 5,191,299 of record CAMQGK010000471.1, on the reverse strand, counting down.
GACCTTTTTGAAAATGGCCATGCCAGTTTGCCAGCCTCGCCAGGATGTAATGTATAAATATGGAGTGCTTCCTTCGTAACAAGCTAGTGTGCCATGGCACCAATAGATTCCTTAGCTGTTTTGTATTACAAGATTAAGACAAAGATAATTCACAGTGATGATATTATTACAATATCTAGCAAAGATTTGGACAAAAAAACAGAATAATAATAACAGTCAAATTCATCTTTAACTTTGTGCTGTTGGAGGCTGTGAGGAAATGCACATACAGTAAAATCAAACAGTGTTTTGAAACGGCTTCAGGGGAACTCCATCCCAGCTCAGCTAGCGGGAAACTCCAGGTCTCACACTAGAGACTGAAGAGGCAGTTGGCAAAGAACAGCAGTCTGTTAATGTGGAAAGCTACTGCTTCCTTGTTTTACAACATCCATGCTTGAGGTCGCCTATTATTTGTATAATTTTATCAGTTTCTGAATACATAGCTCATCAATGCACTGCTGTTATGCAAGAAGATCTTGGATATCAGAATGCCAAGTTGTATTTTATAGTATATTTATAAACTATGAGATCAAATCAATGGCTGCCAATAACAGGAGGAAAGGAAATGGTGGTATACTCCATTTACTCCACAGTTATCTTTATATATCAGTCACAAATATGAATCAATATTCTGTTACTGTAATGACTATTTGTCATCTCAAATGTTTTCAGAAACATCTTGTAGTTACTGTTTAGCTGTAAAACGAGAAAGTTGGTGACCCGACTGCCATGTTGACATCAGTTGAGGAAATACCAAGCACAGCCTACCAGCCACAGCACAGCCAATAGAAACGCTTTCTCTCTGAAATCACCTGATTGGCCAAAGTGTCCATCAGGGGCTAGATTTTTAAAGCCTGAAAACAGAGCCACGAAGTCTACTTTTCTCTCCGAACACTTGAATTACAAAATGCTGAAAGGTTATTATGGAATTTTGATGCCAGTGATGCCAAAAATATTCTGACTATTGCAGATTTAATTGTAGTCTAAAAGATCCTGATGTCTCTCTAGTCTCCCCTCGTTATACTAAATGTCAGGTAATATCTTAGGAACTGAGGGTTTTTTAAAGGTGGAGCCAGTTTTGGTTTTATACTGATGAAAATAAAAAACAAGGAGAATAAGGAGCTCTCTGGAGCCACAATTATCTAACAAAACCACCCTCAACATGAATCCACTTCCACAAATGCTAGGGTTCCACCCAAGCAGCTGATTCCTCTAAACGCTGCATGAAGTGTCAGCTTCACTCTGCACATATGCTGCACCACAGCAGCTGGACTCTAGTCACCAGGCACGAATGCAAACAAAAGACTGACTCAGTGACAACAGGAGCAATGATTAAATTCATTAGGGGAATGTTTGCCTCTAATGCATGGCAATTTGAGGTGAAGAAGCACACGAAAATGCCCTGCAGCTGCGCTCTATTCTCTGTACTATATAGCCATTATTTTACAAACAGATCAAACGCATCTGACTGCCTGCGTGTCGGCTCCTCCTTGCTTTGGATTTATTTCTTTATTTGTTGTGTTTTCTGCGCACCTGGCTTGTTCTGCTGGTGAGGGTGAGTGAATGGAGCCATGAGGGACATTTTTCTGGAAAGGAACCAAGCTCCTTCACACAGCAGACTTGGAGAGTCGTGCAGTGAAGCCACAGAGGGTTTAAGGCTAAATCCCCAAGTTATTTTCCACTTAATTTTTGAACTTAAATTACCTCGCTTCGAAACTGTTCCATGTGAACAAGAATTGATCCCCTCTTTTTTTATTCCACTGTGTGTGCCCTTTAATAAAATGGTCCTGTGATTGCCATTCCTCCCACCTCGCTCTTATATTTTCCCTTGCAAAGCAACAACGCTCTAACATTCTCCGGGAGCCTTCTGTGCATGTCGAGCTTCTCCCCAAGGTAAAACTGGCCTACTTCTGAGTGCATCCTCAGCATCCATCTGCCGTACCCGTAAATTGCGTTTGCCTGCGATCGCAGGTTATCTCATCTGTCAAGACAGGCCTATCAATTTCACCGAGCCGTCTCGACAGCAGGCATTAACCCTCCAGCATCATTCTGGCATCAAGCACTGACAGACAATAACTGCAAGTGATATCAACATATCAGATGAGCACTGTTGATAGATCTGTTGTGTCTGTTAGCAAAGCAAAATTAAAGACCTGAATAATAATGAATACAAATGGAATTAAAGTGAATTAAACAGTTCCTGCTCACGTTGTTCTATCGCTAGAATAACTGTATTATCCGACATGTTGTCAACTCAACGTGTCAATACTGCGGCTTGGTCAGTGGCCCGTCAGTTCCCGCTTCTTGTCCACGTCCACGCACATTTCAAAATACACTTATGTGTTCACAGGATGGTTTAGACAGCAAAACTGCTTGGTTAGAGTCAGGAAAAAAATCATGGTTTGACTGAAAGTAAGTATGTTCGTTGACTAGTTCAGTAGGCTATGTTGTGTAGACAAAGTAAGTTAATTAGGCTCCGTAACTTTACGTAATCATACGTAAACATAATATTGCCTAACTTAAATGTCAACTTAAAGTAAGTCAATGTAACTAACTTGACATTATGTTATGTAACTGAAACATCAACTTAAAATAAGTCAAGTTTCACATGGGATGCAAACAAAGGTCTCCTGGGTGAAAGTCCAGTGTTTTTTATTAGGTTTAGGAAAAGATCACGGTTTGGGATAAAATAACTATGTTTTTTATGAAGTTAAGTAGACAACATTACATAAACCAAGTAAGTTACGTAGGCTGCATAACTTTCCGCTTTTCACCTTAACCTTTATAACATAATATAATGTTTCGGAACTTAAACATCAACTTCAAAAGAAGTCAAGTAGGCTACATAACGTTACATAGCCTACGAAAACAATGCAATGTAACATTAAAAGGTTACATGACATTATATAACTTACCTAATCAATGTAACATTATATCACATAACTTGTGTGGCGACGTAAAATAAGTTTCACATAGGACATGTATAGGGGTCTCCTGGTGAAAGTCCTGTTCTTTATTTTTTTTTATTAGGTTTAGGAAAAGTTTGCAGTTTGGGTAAAATAAGTATATTTGATATGTGGTTAAGTAGACTATGTTACGTGAATGAAGTAAGTTATGTAGGCTGTGTAACTTTACATAACGTATATAACACCAACATTACATTACGTAACTTAAACACTGACTTAAGTCAAATAGGTAACATAAAGTAACATAATGTTACAAAACTTAAACATTATGTAACTTAACTGTTGACTTAAAAGAAGTTAATCTTCAAATGGGACACAAACAGAGGTCTCCTGGATGAAAGTTCTGTGTTTTTTAGGAAAAAATTGTAATTTGGGTTTAAAAAAAGTTTGTTTGTTACGTAGTTAAGTAGGCTATGTTACATACATGAAGCAAGGTAAGTAGGCTGTGACTTTATGTAAGTTACATAACCTAAATTACATAGCCATGTTACATATATTAATCATTGACTTAAAATAACTGAAGTAGGCTACATAGCTTAACATAACCTATGCAATCAAAGAACATAAAATTACGTGATGTAACTTATACCTTGACTTAAAACAAGTCAAGTTTCATATGGGACATGAAAAGGGGTCTCCTGGGTGAAAGTCTTGTGTTTTTGTTATGTGGTTAAGTAGGCTGTTATATACACAAGATACAGTAAGTTAAGTAAGTTACATAGCCTTAACACTGATATAAAATAAGTTTTACAAGGGACACGAACAGCAGTCTCCTGGGCGAAAGTCCCGTATCTGACTTATCAATCCACTCCGACCACTTTATCGCTCTTTATATATATATATATTACAGCACCTGACTTCCTTGTGTACTCCCACCATATCTACAGCGTATTTAACAACCTGAAGTGAGAATGGGCTGAATTACCTAAAAGGATGATAAACTGCTTTTTCTTTGCAGGTCATGAGCCAAAATGGAAACAATACATGGATCTAATGAAACTACTGAGTAACCAACAGTCAACTGAAGGATTTAGTTGAATTTAAAACTTCGGAAGTTATGTATGAAGCCCAAAACCGATCATTGCCTGAGCATAATGGTTGTTTGTGTTATCAGATGACAGGAATTTAAGTTTAAAAAAAACATATGCATGTACCACGTTAAGTGTATTTCAGTTTACAGAGAGCTGTGGAACCAGCTGGAACATTATCTGAAAAGGTTACTGCAGTATTAGTATTAGTATTGCACTTCCATAAAATTGCAGCAGGCTTACAGGAGACAGATTTAGATTAAAAACAAAAAAAGAAAAGAATGGTCAACACTGACGCAACAGAGGCTGACTTTTAGTCTCAAGTACACCTCAAACTCCCAAAACGTGACATCGTCACAAATCTGATGATATCACCAAGGTCATTTTCTCCAGCTTTATAAAGCCCCTCCATAGCCACAGAAGACATTATTTAACATATTTCACAGGCTGAGTAGGACTACTCATGACAGCTAAACTAGATGAGTATTTGATTGGACATAAATTTTGGGCCTGGTTAGAAACGTAATGGCACGTACTCTTGTACACCAATCAGGATTTCACAACATTCAAAGCAGAATCTGTTAACAGCCGGCTTGGATTGCTCTCAAATAATAAATAAATTAAAAAAAATATACTGAATTGTTATTTATTATTAAATTAATAAATCACACACCAGTAACTTAATAAAATTGACACTGGACATTTGTATGAAAATGGAAGGAGGAATAACTTTTCGTAAGATATCATACGAACTGTTGTATGAGAATACACTGAAATAAGCAACTGTTTGCTAACAAGCTCACCATATCCAATTACGATATGTCAGTGTTGTGTTCACAACTTGTTTCTCCTGCTCCCAAGTGACCAAAAAAGTCATTGCAGGTAAATGTTAAATAGAAATACATTTTCAGGGGCTTTAAGAAATTGTATAGAGTCAAATAAATTGGATACTTAAAAAGTAATGTAGTGTTGAAGTGGTGTACTGAACTGTACTGTAAATTAGAAATAATAATAAAAGAAAAGTGAGCAGGCTCTTTGTTCTTCTTTTAGGTGAGCTATTTTTGGTCCATCCACAGACCTCTATTGTACAATGGAGATCCACTGACATACATTACAGTGGCAATAGATAGCAAGGCCGGGGTAATGCAGTACTCGGTGAGTCATTTAGCTTCAGAATGTTTTCATGAATAAAACACAGTTGAATCTCTTCAGTAAACTACAGGGCTTTTGCTCAGAGAACCTCCATGCACTGTATTCCTCAGACAAATCCTTCACAGTGTGATTTTTTTTTTCCAGCAGAATACCACCAGCCATTCAAATGTCGATAAATGCCCCACTGTGGGAGTCAAAGCTGTGGGCTCCTACTGCAGTTCCACAGTTCTCTGCTGCGCTGTCCATGGTGCCTTCACTGGCTTCCCTACCTCCACACTCGGACCTCTTATACCAGGTTCCCCGCAAGTGTCATGCTACCACTTGTAATCCACAAGAGGGTGGTGATTACAGTGGGTGGTGGCGTTACACTGATTCCCCTGGTGCCTCATGGCGGCCATCGATCTCTTAACTAGACACGCACACAATCTGTTATTTTCCAAAAGGGACTGCTAGCTTAATAAAATCATCAGCACATAGGGGATAGATAATAAAACCATCTCTCACATGCGCGCACGCACGCGCGCACACACACACACATCCGCAGTCCATTCGTGCAACTTAAAAGAGAGTTTAATAATCATTCTTGGCAACTGTAATCACAAGGGAATATTTTGGAAAGAGGTTAATGCTCCCTCCTCTTCCACTCTATCTCTCTCTCTCGCGCGCGCATACATACACACACACACACACACACACACACACACACACACAAGACAACACACACATTGTCAGAACCCCCCCGCCAGAAAAAAGCGCACGTTTATACACACCCAGAATTAGTATGCGTCAGGCACACCTATCCAACCTCTCAGCTTTTCTTGATTTCCGCGCAACGACCTCTTTTTCACCACATAAGCAACATTACAAAATGAAAAGAAATGAAAACAGCACCTCCACTGCTACACTGAACTGATTCCCAACGATCAGGTTACTTTCTGTGGTTACCTGTGATTGTCCAACAGTGCGACCCATCATTCAGCCCATTAACACACCGCCTGCCATTACAGGGAACAGAAATCTTGTAGATGTAGAGCCTCAGGAACAGTATTTCTAAATCAAAACCTGCGCATTACAATTTGCAACCTAGTTAAAGGTGAACTGCAAGCAAAGATACACCACATATGGATGAAAAAGCGACATAATAAACTGTTTATCTGATATCTGAGCGGTGCGCAGTCACAACTCTTCCATGCACCAGACTATTATTTAGGTTATTCCTTACCTTCAGAGACGGACAAGTATCCATTGTGCGCCACCGCGAGCTCTGTACGGTGTATTCTGTTTCCCCGGTCCGAGGCGACAGCCGCTCCCTTCCCATTCACCCACTAATTCCACGAGACGAACTGCAAAACCAGCTGCCTACCGAGCAGCATATCGCTTCTCCTCTCGCACTTGACAATTTTTGTTCCCACCAGCAGATGCTCTGGAAACCTGCGCTTTTTCTGCCGGGAGCCAAGCTGCGACGAAGAGCTTCACAGCATATTTGTAGTTTCCCCCTTCAAGTAAAAATAACTAGCTCGCTGCTGGTGTGTGTGGGCTCGTCTATGTATTTCCAGGCGGCTTTTTAGAGAGCGCTTGCTGCTGCTGCTGCTACATGGCACAGGCGTTTTTCTATTTTCTCCCGCGGTAGTTACTTGTCTGTAAAAAAAAAAAAAACAGCAATATGTCCTTGTAATTGTTTCTCTTCCAAACGCTCATCCAAACCGAAAGTTTGAAAAAAGGTGTACATCCAAAAGAAAGTTTGCAGGTTTGTTTACAATAATTCAGGAGTTATTTGTTTGTCTATGCGCGACGAGACGAAGAGGAGCGAAGTCTCTGCGCTATAAGGACTGCAATGGAGCGGCGGATAACCCTAGATGGCACAAACACCATGAGGTATCACAGAGCCCACCCGAGGGAGGGAGAGTCGGTCAGGTCAGCTTGAACTACAATCACAACGAAGCAAGACTGTAGCGATGATTATGCGTAAAGAGCCACTTTGGCACGGTCCACCCCGCAGCGAGTACCGCGTTGTCTGCAGGAGATTAAGGACCGACCACGGATTAGTGTGTGCTTAGAGGTGTTAAGCGTTCACAGCAACAAAGTAGCTCATCAGGGATGTGGGGCAACCTTGCCCTTATAGTATGTGTCGGTCATTGGAAAATAAAGCGTGTGTTGTTTAGTGGTTGCAGATTGCTTTCTATAAATCCGTCCCAAGAACTGCCGGTTGCATCCTGTTTGACCTTCAGAAACCTGGTGAGCTCACTTCAGTGATTCAGTGAAGGAACACTGACACAGTGAGGGACAAGGATGAACTGATAATTAGGATAATGAATAGTTAACAAGTAGTTCTTCAAGCCAAGCCCTTATGTACATATTTAAGGTATGCCATTTTTCAGAGGGAAACCTGGTGCTTTTTTACTCTATTACATTAAGAGCCATAGTAACTAATTACTTTCAGATTTTTACGTGCAACATATGTGATTAGGAAGAGCTGATAAATGTTGCTGGGGAGAAGGAAGTCTGGAATTCCTTTCTTAGACAGGAATAATGAATGAATAAGATGAGCAAAAAGCTATCGTTTAGCTGCCTATACATCTACTCTTCCCTACATCCTTTGTTTTGCGACCATCCCCATTTCCAAACTGTTCTGCACACCTGCCACAATCTATCTCTAAATTATGCATCTCTATCTTCTGTTATTTCTTTATTGTAAAGTGCTTTGAGCTGGGAGATGATGTGAATGTTTTTCAGATGCCAGTTTGGATGATGTTGTTTGAACGGATAGTGGTCAAACAACCAACTTTTGGCTTTTAACAGACGCGAAAACAATGTAGAAAATCAAAGGTGTTCTGGAAACTTCACGGGCGACAGTTTCGGAGTTGAACTGACACAAAGTGAGGTGAGTGAATTTATTTTTAAACTTGCATTATTGCTGACATTGGAAAGTTAAGAAAGCTAATTCAGTGACACCTTTTACATCAACCACAGTTCAATTTTATAATTGAATAGATAATGGATAATTGCCTCCATGACTATCAAAGTTCTGTTTTTACTTCCTGCTTTTCGTAGCATGTGAGGATTGAAAGTAACCAGAAATGTATTTTTAATGCAGCTTTTCATGTACACTGAACAAAAATATAAACTTAACACTTTTGTTTTTGCTCCCATTTTTAATGTGCTGAAGTCAAACATTTAAGACTTTTTCTACGTACACAAAAGGCCTATTTTTCTCAAATATTCTTCACAAATTTGTCTTAATCTGTGTTAGTGAGTGTTTCTCCTTTGCCCAAATAATCCATTCACCTCACAGGTGTGGCATATCAAGATGTAGTACAACCAGTATCTGGTGTCACCACCATTTGCCTCACACAGTGCAACACATCTCCGTCATCTAGAGTTGATCAGGTTGCTAATTGTGGCCTGTGGAATGTCCACTCCTCTTCAATTGCTGTGTGAAGTTGCCGGATATTGGCAGGAACTGGAACATGCCGTCGTATACGGTGATCCAGAGCTTCCCAAACAGGCTCAATGGGTGGCATGTCTGATGAGTATGAAGGCCATGCAAGAACTGGGCTCAGCTGACAATAATCACTACATTGCATTAGTAAATCATTTATTATCACTTGATTGTTATACACATTTATATATTATAATATGTACATATTTGTTATTGATTACCAAATGATTTAAGAAATTGTTTGTAAAACATCTATAAACATTGCATACTGTGGATAGATTGGCCAGACTAACTAACTTAACTAATAGATTTCGCCATGAAACTTCTCCAGTTTGATCTACTTACATTAAGACAGTTTTTTTTAATAGCAAGTTTTCTGAAATGTTATGTTTTATGTTATGTTTAATGTAAAAATGAGTCATTATCTTATCAAATATGAGTTAATTATACATTTTCAGACCAGAAAATCTGAACATTGGATAAAGCCAGGTTCATTCCATTGACATATTACAGTTAAGGATTTTACAGAGGAAATTTGCATCACTCCATTAATCAGAAAATATCGTCAACAGCGATAAAAAAATGTCATGTTTCTCGAATTAAAATGTGGAAATGGAATTATATTTTAAAAAGATCTGGAAAAAGAAATGGCTCAGTGTATGAGAAAATAACTAATTTGAGAAAAGCATTTGAAGTTATGGATTGTAAAATCCCATACATTTTGCAAGGGTGAAAAAAAACAAGACTAACAGATATTACCCAGCTTAGTCGCACAGCAGTTCATGAAAACATTGCACACATCAGCACAATCTTTTCCGAAACCTAACTAAGTATTATGTGTCTGGCCTAACCAGTTTGATCTATTCCTAAACCTAACTAAGTAGTTTTTAGTTAAAAGACTGGAGTGAAAATTGACACACGTCACATGTTGCTGGACATTCTTAGGAAAAAGGGCAAAACTGATGTTGTTGAAAGTCATGCTGAGCATCATAGAAAAAAGGCAAATTTGTGTCTAATAGATTAAATTTCATGACTATTTCACAAACCACCATGAGACTGTGTTGGATCTGTAAGTCATATTACTAGCTGTAACACACTATAACACAGCTAAACTGATACTGTGGCAAGCTACACTATAGGTCTGTCACTCTGATTCCCCATGAATTTAACAGCTTTATTTCTACACAACAGTACCCCATGTTTACTACTATCATATTTTGATTCAAGTTGTGTTAATTGGTTTGGTCTGATTGAGCCCATCCACTTCAAACTGTGAGAAAAGAAAGGACAAAACACAGACACAACTCCTGTGAAACAACTAAACCTGTTACAACTTTAGTAATGTGTTAATGCAGTGCCCCATTACCCAGAATAACAGGCTAATTGAGAAATAGGTTTTCAGGGCCTTTAAGCTACATATACTCATATAACCTCCTGAAAATCCGCCAAGCTTCATTATGTTGGTTTGTTTGTTTTAGAGTTGAGCTTGAAAGTGTATTCTTGACCTTGAGATTGAACAGTGGATTGACAAAATATTAACTTTCTGTTAACTGAGCAAACTCCATCTGCTGAGGAAGAGCACAACCTGCATTTGAAAGCTCTGGAAAATTCTATTAAAGGTACAGTGTGTATGATTTGGTGGCATCTAGTGGTTTGGTTGCAGATTGCAACCAACTGAGAACTGCTCACTCCTCACTTTCCAGGACTGTGCTCACATGAGCTACTGAGTGCAAAAGTGCTACCTTAGGACTTTAGGAGCAACAGAAGTCAGATGGCAGCTGGTCGTACTGCGGTTTTGCACTACACACTGTTCCTTTATGTGGACCTGGGCTTTTTTTTTTAGCTTCTTTCATTGTCAAACTATTATTCTACTGAGTGGTAAACTTCCTCAGGTAAATGCATGATGAAGAGCTTTTCTTGCTGTTTGTTGCTGATTCTGATTTCCATTGACTCCAGTCAAAGTTAATCCACTGACGTGTCTTAGTAGTTGAACATCAGGCAGGATTTGTGTCCTCTAGGGTTCATGAGCTGAAAAGGATCCCTGGCAGCTGTCTTGTAGCTGTTGTACTCAGCAGGTGGACTGGGAGTCCCTCCTTTCTCACCTTTCTTTTTCTTGCTTTCCCTCTGTTTGTTATTGATACAGACAGCAGGCTGCTGTACCTCTCTTTCCCACTGTGCCACAGATCTGTGTTTAGACCCTCTTTTAAGACTAGTAATACACAACATTACTGGCAAACTGACCACTTATCCATGACACTATAATTATTAGTAGGTCTGCAGCGTGTTTAAGTTAAACCTCAGTTAAACCAGGTCCAATGAAGGTTTAAGTTGAACCTCAATTAAACCAGGTCTAAACCAGTTAAACTTCAGAAACATGTTTAAACCGCAGCTTCCGAGGACACAGCAATGGGTGATTTAAGTGACCCGGGCAATTCAGGTTCAAAGCTATCCTAAAGCTTAAACCACAGCTAAGCTGATGATCAGCAGCCCCACCATGTTCACATAAATTGTATCAACAGCACGCAGGCAGTATTTCAAACTTTGAGCTCATTTCACAATGTTTTATGAGACTGGTGAAAAGGCTAATAAAGTCAGCAGCTCATATTTCATTTTGACACAAAGCTGCAGTTGTTTTGCCTCTTGTGCCCCGCCGTCGAGCTATAGAAAAGTCATTATAATAATGATTCCAAACAAGGCTTTTAGCCACAGTTAAATTACAGTAAAAGTGCTGTAAGTAGGCTGTAAGTGTCCCTGTGTAAATGGAACTGGAGACAAGGGCTTCTTCATTTAGTCAAAGCACATTTCATTACCAAACTGTCAAAGTGCAATTTGTCGTGTCATGGAGAAAAATGTTAAAGGACACGAAAACAAGTTCTGACAAAAGCAAACAGTAAACAAGACACAATCAATGGCCTTGTATGTACTCAATAGCAAAGCAACAACAAAGGAGAGAAAATGGAAAGAAGGGGTAATGAGGTAGACAAACGCAGGAGCAGTAAGTGGGCAGTTGAGACAGCAGTGATTATGGTTTTCAGGAGAATGAGTGGGATACAAATGGAGGCAGGGTGGTCTAGGTCCAACAGCAGAGATGGAAGTGGTTCACAGAGATAGAGGTTTCTAACCTTTTTTTTTTTTTTTTTACATTATGAGCCGTTAAAATGATACAATTGTCTGCAATTACTTACTTGCATATGTTACAACAACCCATTCACACTCGCACAGCTTGTCAAAAACCACAGTTTGGTCCATGCACAGGTGGTAAGGGTGATGTATGGATCAAACAAACAAGACTTTCAACCATCAGACTGCTGTTTGTGTCCCGTGTGAAACTAAAAGTAATGCTGACTTATTATGTCATGTCAGTCTATAGTCACATGAATCGTCAGTATCACCAGCCTTAAGAGTTATATGAGTTGTTTGGTATCGTCAGTCCTGTGAATCGCTACCATGTCCTAGCCCTAAGTGGTTGTGTTGCCCAGACCTAACTTCCTGTAAAAACAGAAGTTATTTTTGAAAGAACACTACGTATGTAATGAGCGTATATTGACACACCACGTCTAAAACTACTACAAAAGAGGTCGCCCATATGTTTGTCTCCAATGTCGAAGGCCACTGACCAAGTGGCAGCATTTTACAACTTGGGGGTGAGAATGTGTTAATTGCAAGAATCCGAAAAATATGTAATTTTGTGGAATACAGCTACGTTTGTTGCTTCTTCCTTCAACTGTTTATCATCTCGGGAACCATAATAATTGCCATGTGACTCATTGGAGAGGTTGGAAACCACTGCACCAAATGTGTATTAATCTGCATCTGAAAGAAAAACTTCAAAGAAGACTTTATTCTATTGACTGAAGGTTACAATGCATATTGTGCTCATCTGTATTGTATGCATTCTAGAAATAGACTGTGTCAGTTTAGCAGAGTCAGATCATCTGCACTGGGATGACAGTTCCTCCTCATCCTTTAACCTTAAATACATATTCAGTCTAGACCCTTCCTCTCCTAAAAACAAAATCCTCTTTACCACCTGAACATACGCTACTTCATTTTTAATTTTCTTCCACCTGTTCCTTGCACGTTGAGTTCAGGTACACGATGTGTGAGGATTTAAAGATACCGACCTTTCCCACCCTTGAACTTTTGGGATTTTGTGCTGGATTAAAAACAGCAGTGTCTGCATCTAATTCACCTTTTAAAAAGTCACTTTTATACACTTCCTTTTACAGCGTAGAATTATCTTTTAGTTGCTCTCCTTCATCTTCCTTTGGTTTGTAGTTAACTTTTTCATATGGCCATTTGTGATATGAATCAGAGCTAAATACAAACAATACAGATGAAGATCAAACAGAATCACTAGCGAAAACTGAATGTGAAAATGCTGGAAACTCATAAAACCGGCAGCTGCTCTCTCAGGAAAAACATACAAGGCATTCTTTCGGTTTTGTCGGTTGCCACAGTTGAGCGGCATACACCTGATGATTTGCATTTCAATTCCTGCAGCTTATCAGTAGAAAATAGGGAAGGATTTCCCAGTTTCACCTCTTGACAGTTTTTGTCCTCCATGCTTTTACGGCAATCTGACACCATTATGGCAAAGATCCATGGCCCCGATCCTCTCGTACTCTGTTGCCATCCATCAAAGGTGAAGTGGATAGAGTTCAGTTTGTCATCCCGTTTCTATTGATCCGTCGTCTCCAGCACGGAGTCGATAAGCTGTCAGGGTATCACTGTCTGTGACCTGCTGACACACTGGCCTCTGTGGTGAAGATGTAACTGAATAAAACAATTAACAACATGCTTATAGAATGGAAAACTCCGTGAATCAAAGACTAATTGTACGGTCGCCATGGCTAATCTTGTTACACACACAATCACTCAGACGACCTTTCATCAAGTGTGTGAAATTAGCTGGAAGTTCGCTGCAACCATGTCTTGACCAAATGGCCATGAATGATGGGAATATGATGTAATTGTTATGTGTTTGTAGTGAAGTTTCAGCTTCTCATTAATGCTTTTGTTAGCTTGTGCTATTCTTATACACCAACCTTCGTATGTCTCACTATGTGGAGAACAAAGACATTTCCTTTGTTTCATGTTTGGATCTTGAATTAGCATAAAATGGCAACAAACTGTTAATTCTAGACGGATACATTTTATAATCCAGGGTTTCCTGCAGCGTTTTGTAAAATAAAAGTACCTCCACATTGACTTAAAAAAGAAACACTTTCATGAAGTATATTATTAGCCTTATTGATCTTCAGGGAAAATGAGCAGTGGCCCGACATCACACAGCAGTGAGTGACTGATTGATCGATCGCATTACATTCTCAGTAATCAATCAGCAGTGGTGAAAGAAGTATTAAGGTCTTTCTTAAAGTAATTATACAAATACATCATTAACATTAAAAGTCCTGGAGTAAAAAGTAAAAAAATAAAAGATTTTCACAAATTTTCACTTCAGTAAAAGTACTTCAGTATTAACAGTGACATGCACTTAGTATCAAAAGTAAAAGTACTTATGATGCTGAATAGCCCCATGAATTATATTGATCATACATAGTTATTATTGAAGATTATTGAATTATAGACATTGAATTATAGATATTACCAAGCAGCAACCTCCAGTGCTGAGAAATGAAGTCAATGCAGAAATGAAGCCAATGTGGACATGCCAAAAACTGCAGTTTCTCAAATGGCACTCAAGACCGGATCCAAAAGTGAGTCAATCCCCATAGACCCCCATGTTAAATGTCCGAAATAAACATGTTTACAGCCTGGTACAAAAAATGGCTTTGGTTTCGATAGCCAGGGCTAGACTGGGACAAAAAGAAATTAGCCCTGGCATTTTGGCAGATAAAAGACAGATAAAAACAGCCAGAAGGACAAAAACACCAGCAGAGCAAAGATAATGAGACATTTCGGCAAAGACGTATACAGTGTTGATGGAAGGACACAGTTTGAACAGGGGAGTTTTGAGGTGGGATTTGAATGTTGTAAAAGTGTCAGACTATTGGATGTGTGGAGGGAGGGAGTTCCAGAGCCTGGGAGCAGTGCAGCTGAATACCCTAGCACCCATGGGTGCTAAGGTGTGAGTTGGGGGTGGACGGTTAGAAGACCAGCTGAGGATGAGTGCAGGGAACGGGCTTCTCTCACTCACTGAAGGTCCTTGTAGACACAGCATCACAACAGCACCACTGCGTTCTGAAACACATCATTGCTAATGACACAAAGCTTAACTTGGGGAGCTGCACACTGTAGCAAACACAGCTGAAACACAAGCTCAAACTGTGCTGTCGCGAGCGTAGACGGCTCTATTCCACCAGCACAGAGCACAAAGAGGGAGGTGTTTAAAGATACAAGTGGGCCAGGCTATTCCAGTGTAAGGCCGATTTACCTGTTTTATGGGCCAAAAAAAAAAAAAAAAAAAAAAACAGGACATTTATCGCTGACCTGCCCAAAAGGCACGTCGGCCCACCGGGAAAATGCCCCGCATGCCAGATGGCCAGTCCAGCCCTGTGTATAGTTAATTTCCCTGTTCATGTCAACTTTACAGAGGGTGAATTTTTATATAACTCACTTGTCAAAATCATATCGCTGCCGTAGTAGCTTCAAGCGTTATGGGCAAGATTCAGCAACCATTCTTCATTTGGCCCAGCTCCATCCACGTTTCACCTCTGCCCATTTTTGTATTAGCCGGACTAATCACTGCCAAGATGGTGACGGCCGGTTTCACCCACTTTAAGCTTAGATCATCATAGTCCGCTGACCAAGCTGTGCTTTTATGATAAGCAGGGAGTGAGAATGTGTGTTTAGCACTTATAATGTTAATAATTGTCACCATTGCAATATAGCATTTTAGCATGATAACATTAGCTAATTAGTACTACACACAAAATACAGCTGAGGCTGATGGAAATGGCATTTGTTTAGATGTTCTTGCAATTTATCTTGAAGGAAACTTGAATGCCTCGACCAAACTGCATAGCAATCTATCCAACAGTTCTGGAGACGTTTCATATAAAAAACAAAAATATCCTACCACCTCTGCTAACCAGTTTCCTGTGGTCAAACCTGTAAAAGAATAATCCATAATTAATAGGTACCCGCTCTTACACTTCTACACTATTCCCTTATCTTATGCCAATGATAATCTTGCACACATGCTCTTTCATCCATACAAGCAATTACTGAAGCAATGCAAAGCCAGAGTCATTGACACAAAATGTTGAATCAACTGACCTGATGACAGTCAGTGCCTAAATCAGTCAATCAGTCAATCAGTCAATATGCCACCCTGGGAAGACAGATGAGACATCCATCTTCTCATGACATTTGATTTATTTACAGATCACTGACCACTTGATCACCAGGGGAAAATGTGTTAATTTGCCTTGGAGACCCACTGTGGCATTCAAATGTGAGTGTGAAGAAGCCAGTGTGGTCCCTGTGGGTTCTCTGTTTGAGTTGGCTATTGCGAAAGCCTTCCAAGAGGAGCATCCACTGATATTATCAGCATCTCGCACTCTGTCTCCATAAATGTTCTCCTTTGTGATTGCTATAGATTTAATAAGAGGAATCAAAATCAATACAGGATGGTACCTTTTACCTGGAGTCACCTCTTCACTGAACTTCATGAAAAGGAGATAGTGAAAATACTCTTAGCACAAGGCCAGACACATCACTTCACTGACAGATGGTAAAATACCTAAAACAAAAATATTTTTTTAAAAAATATAGCAAAGTAAAGCGCTGCTATGTGACAATGGTCTATAGTGCAAACAACTATAAAATAAGACACTGGGTTTCACTTTGATGGATGTCTCCATGCTGAAAAGTCTGGTGTTCATCTGTGAATGGACCAGCCTCCTTCCCTGCCCAGAGATGTGGGTGTACGAAGGGCACCATGCCGCAGATGACCCCTCCACAGGAAATCAGAAAAGAAGACAGAAGTCTGTCAACAACGCAGATTATTTTCTGTGAAATATTGGATGCCCAGGTGAGTGGTGTTATCCATGGTGCTGAAAGAGGGATGTAAGTCTGGTATCACAAACCTTTTGTTTAGTTGTGTATGATCACATCCCCTATGTGTCGGCATGAGGAAACGACCAGGCAAGAAAGTGAAAGTATTGCGGTACTTGATGAAGCATGGGTCAAAGGCACAGAATCCCTCATCATTAGTAATGTCAGTGTCAAGAAAACGCCTGCTGTTTGTTAGCACGGAAGCTCCATTGATCTGATATTTGTAACATTAGAACATATAAAATCCCTGCTGTTGTTACAACCGGTCAATGAAGACCCAAGCACAGACACTGACAGAGAGTTAGGGTTTAAAGAGAATGGATTTATTTCTGAGATGTAAGGTAGAGATTGGGGAGGGATGTCCGCAGGTCGGCAGGAGGGGATGATGAAGGTATTGGGGGGACTCCGGAGGGTGGTTGATGAGCAGTCAGGCAAGGCAGACGGATGGCTAGTGATCCCAGGACAAAAACAAGCACAAATCTTAGAGAAATTAGAGGCCTGAGACATGGTTTCTACCGATGTAGCTGAAACAATGATCTGGTGATGAGTGGGTGAAGAGCTGGGGTAGATATACTATAGAGACGTGGAGCTGATCAATGACAGGGGTGTGAGCTGAAGCAGGTGATGAGCTGATTGCTAGCAGTTGAGATGGTAAACTGGGGCCAGTATCAGTGAAGCATTGAGTTAAGAGCCTGTCAAACTTTTTTTTTTTTTTTTCCATTCATTAAACTTCCATAAATACACAGTAACAGCATCAGCTATCTTTCGTCTGACAGGAGGGGAGTGGGGTGATTTGAGGCGTGGGGTCGTTTAACCACCCCTTGTTTCTGTTAAACATACACAAAATTGGTCATGTGACAACAAATTTTTCAAGAGCCATCCATTTCACTGACCCTGTGATGGAGCGAGGCCCATATGATGAGTAGTGAGCAAATTTAGTAACATTTTTGCTTTTCAAAGTTATCTTCTTCATGATCAGCGAGTGATGATTCATGTGTCTGAACAAGAACAGACAATTTTGAAATAATGTCACAGTTGTGTTAGTGCTTTAGGAAGTTATAATATGATGCTACACTGTTAGCATGATGTTTGCTCCAAACTGCTGGATGATACAAGTTTGTTAAGATGGTGGTGAGCCAAAAGGCCTGAGGTTGAAGTTGAGCCATTTATAGTTATACATAATTAGATATAGCTTCAACCTGTTATGTAAATCTCAATGTAAACTGCAATGATAGGCTAATCCACTTTTTACCTTATCTGGGACATAGTTGGTTAACATTTTAGAGTGCTTCACCTTCTGTCATGATGCACTCCTGGAGCAACATGTCTCTGAAGAGCTGCTGCCTTTAGGCATAATGTGTGTTCTTTGATAACCTCACTTCAGTGATGGACAGGTATGATTTATAGACTAGGAGTACCAGTTTGGCTCAGCTTATCCTCTCCTTAACTAACCCCTCATCGGGGGAAAGTTGAACCCAGAGACCACTGTTTTTTGGGAAAGTCACTTTTTGAAAAGTGTTTATTTTAGATCCAAAGTGATGACAACGATCCCCTAAGATGAAACACATCCTGAAATTTAGGTGCACATTTTATTTGGAGACATTACTGTAATTAATCAAGTAAAAACTGGCTCAACTCCCCCCATTCTCCCCACAATTGCATTCTGAACTAAACTAGTATGAGCAAACTAAACATTCTTCCACCAGTACTTTTGTAATTCATGTAGTTTATAACACAAAAGCAACATCTCATGTTGATCTCCCTATTAGCTTCATGTACATGGTACAGTACTATGCCTTGGGCTTTAGGCAATGACTGCATGGACGTATTAGTACAATAATGTCTGTAAGATCTTTAAAAACACTTCATAATTCCTGGGAGTTTTAGAAAAACAGTGTAATTATCTTTGCTGCTGGCAGCTTAATATACTTTTTTTTTTATTAGTGTATTATTTCCTGTGGTGTAGAAAGAAATGCTAGTGTTTGACCTCAACTTAAAGCATTCGAAATTGCACTGAATGAGTAAGAACATTGACACAGAGCAACAGAGTTAACTGTACCCGGTGGGCTCAGCTTGGAGAGATGTCTAAGAAATGTTTCTATAATTTTCTCCTTTTTTATGCTGCTTCCATGGAGGTTATTTTTCAAGCTGCTTGAGATTATCACAGATTTTCAGCACACCTGAATTGTGGGAAGCACAACAGAACGTTTTCAGCATCTTTTGGGCAAATTTCATTTGCTTTTTGCAGTTGGCAATTACCTTCCTCAGGCCTGAATGCTAACAGGGCAGTGTGCAGTGGCTGCACTGTAAATGGCAAATACTGTACATCCTTGCATATAAATTATGGTGTTGATGCATGTGGAAAATGTAATGGCTGATGAATAGCTGTGGTGCAGATGTACTTTGGAAAAGCGGCAAACCATTTCATCAACACATACGAATGTGTTCCTGAGATAAGGAAATATGAGGGACTGTGTCATAATTTACATTTCAGACTCTGCTGTTATAGTGGCAGGTGGAATTATTGTGCCTCTTATCCTCCGTGCAGACACCTGACCATAAAAAAGTACAATTGTTTGATGAACATCAACCAATTATGGAGCACGCCATGTCTCCTGGCAGTCATACGACGAGTTCTCCAAATGAAATTACTAAATACAGAATATAATTTATCACTGCCTTCAGAAGTGACACATATGAGTTTTCTCTGGTTTGGTGCTCCTATATGATGAGCAACATTGTTTGGTCAGTGCTTTCCAAAACTTTCATTTCTGACTGAGGAATTAAGGTTTAGGCAAAAAAAAAAAAAGTTATAAAACAGTCTCAACTATACTGATGCCTCTATATGACCAAACAAGACCATCAGTCACTGGGTCCAGTTCTGACAAAATCAGATGTAACGATTGACGATTCACCAGAAACTCCTTCTGCTCAGACTCCACCGGGGCCTCAAGCAGTGAACAGCCCACCACGGACAGACCCAAATCTGGCTTCACGGCCACCTTTGACCTAGTGGGAGGTGAAGAGGTCTGAGTCTGGCAGCAGCGGCTTCTCCTCCGGTCACGAGCAGAGCATCGCCTCGCTGCTTCGTCGGTCCTTCTGTTTTTCTCCACAAAGGTCGTCAAAATCGACAAAACAATGAAAATTCCTTGTGGTAACTTTAGTTAGAAAAAGATCGTGGTGGGTGGCGGGGAGTCGATGAGAAAATGAGCCTACTTCTCACTTGATTTATTATCTCAGTAAACATTGTAAACATGAGTTTATGGTCTCAGTTGCTAGTTTCAAGTCTTATTCAATACAGCATGATGTTCATTTCGTAAATTATGGTCCCATTTACAGTCAAACAGACCATAAAGCAGGGTTTGCTTTAGGACATGGCTACCTTGTAATTGAGAGGTCACTACCACGGTGTTGTCTGGTCTGGGAATTGTCCATGTTTTCATCTTTGAACTTTAACTTTTCCATAGTGTGTTTTGTCTTGTCTTGTTTGATGTTTGGTTGTACGTAGCGCCACCCTATTGTGTCACTTCTGTTTGCAAAAAACTAAAAGAGCGACGGCCAAATGCCAAACTTCAGGCTTCAAGACTGTAGTCCACAAACCAATGGGGGACGTCACAGTGACCATGTCCATTTCTTAGCCCTGGAACAGACTGCACGCGTGAGGAGCGCGGGGCGGCTGCGTTACCTGTTGTTCATTTCGGCATCCATGTTAACAGATTAGAGCGTCCACATTGCCCGTGTGACATGCGTATCTGACGTGCATCTCGCTTGTCTCAGCTGTGTGTCTTCTTGAGATTTGAGGTCTCGCCTATTTTTGACGTGTGCGGTTCACGGCAGCAACAGACAGTGGAAGTAATTGTTTGACTGTATATTGACATTATATCAGCAACATTACTACAGTTTCAAAGTCTAGACATCTGTAGAATATGTCACAGACAAAATATATAAATAAAATAAAAATCTATAAATATAAATGACATTTATAATGACATGAAATGGTCATTATGAAAGTAAAATCTGAGCAGAAAGAGCAGCTGCAGCAGCAGCAGAAAGACAGCAGAAACGCAGCTAGCATGTAGCCAGTGTGAACAACATGAATGACACATGAATCATGCAACTGTGAGGTGATGTAGCCGCCACGCGCTCCTCACACGTGCAGTCTGTTTGAGGGCTTATAAACAGTCTATGGCAGGGGTCTGCAACCTTTATTATCAAAAGAGCCATTTTGCCCCCTCTTCTACCCAAAAAATATAGTCGGGAGCCGCAAAAAATAACAGAGCTTGTAAACTGTAAACAAAAGACTGTGGTAATCCACTTCTTGAAAGATAGTTTGCTCTCTTCAGCTTTTCGTAGCAGTTCCGAAATTGCTCTCTTTTGCTCATCTTCGGTTGGGTATTTTTCGGCAAATGCAGAGTGCTTGTTTTGAAAATGTCTTTCAACGTTACATTTTTTGTTGTTCGATATCTTCTCGCCACATATCAAGCACGAAGGTAAGCCAGCGTCATTGGCGATGAAGGCAAATGAATATGTCCACGCTGAATTAAACTCTCTATTTTCTTCCGAAACTTTTCTTTTTTGGGATTTTTTCATGGTTAGGCTATTGCAGGGTTCGCACACTACAAAAGCCGCCAGCAGGTAAAGGCGAAGGCTGATGACGTTATGTGACGTATATTTTCGTTGACAAATTATAAATTAAAAATAGCCTTTTAAAATTAGATGGCATCAAGTCAAACTCCAAAATAACTCGCAACAAAATAAACTAATAATGGTAATATTTTATATGAATAAAAATGAATGAAGAAATACCATTTATTTATGTTCGGGTTTTTTTTTCAAGGCCAAAGGGAGCCGCTGCAATGAGGGTGAAGAGCCGCATGCGGCTCCGGAGCCGCAGGTTGCAGACCCTTGGTCTATGGGAACAATGACATTATGACCTTACATACATTATCAAGCAGTTGCCTATTAACACATCAAGCAGACAGAGCCTTATAAGTCATTTTTCTGGCCATCAGCAAAATGTAAGTCATACACATGCTGCTGAACATTCATTGGAAAACTAACAAAAAAGGTGTAAGGTGTTGAAATGGTGAACCCTTACAACCAGGACGGGACTGTAGAGGTATAGCGAGCGTGGTGGAAAAGTGAGCAGCAACAGTACAGCCAGGATTTTTCTAGAGGTCAGATTTTTACCTCTGACTTTAGACAAGTTACAAAAATCACACACTTCCACACCCACCAGTGGTGAGAGGCAGGCAGATGGACAACAAAACTGGGTAAAATCCATAACTATATATCTATATATATCTATATTAAGATTCCAGGATTGCGGTGACATTCAACCTGAGTTCCCCTCTCTCACACACCACACGACTTTCCCCACGTGGCATATAAACCTGTGGCCCATACCAACAATCAAAGGCACATATCCACTCTCACAATCACCTTAATTGAGTGTACAATTTAACCCTAATATTTACACAGACAAGGTACAAATGAATATTACAGAAGACAAATTAAATAATATGCATGATACATGATAGAAGTACCAAATGAAAGCCAACTTAACAAACAAACTCCTAAACAACACTCCCCTCTCTCTTCCCTGGCACTTGGTTCAGCCTAACAGGCTAACTGAAATCAGCTGGAGGCTGAAATTTCAGGTGCGCTCTCTGAAAACACTCCCCCGGAAGTAGGCTTCAAGAGAGAGATCCCCATAATAAAAGCACAACATATAAACCTGAACTTTCTGAATTAGTCCAGTTTCCTTAACAAAATCAATTCACATTTGTGTGTGTTTTTTATTTCCTCCTAGTGAGGGGGATGGTTTGCCGCTCCCTCTCAGGAGGTATAACTTTTCTTTGAGCTAATTTATGAGTTGTTGTATGAGAAGAAGTTGAACAATGGTCTCCTGGGTGAAAGTCGTGTTTAATTGACCCCTCGACCACCCCTATGACCCACATTTGCAGACCTTCGTGCTTGTTCCATACTCATTATAATAGCAGGTAACTTTCAATAATGCTCAGTATACTAGATATACTACATCACCTACTGCGTCACTTGCTTTGACCAAATTCAAAAACATCCACAGTCAACTTTTAGCTGCTTTGCAGAAATGTACAATGCCAACATGATGTATTTTCCTGGCGTTCCAGGGCTGACTAAAAAGGGATTAAAGGAAAAAAGCACTTGAAGATGATTAGAGCAATTACTATCATCCTGTCTCCTTTTGTGTTTTTATCTAGCTTGTTTGCCTCTATCTCTCTCTTTCTCTACATTCCCTCATTTTCTGTCTTTCCTCCCCCCTCCTCAGCCTTTTTTCCCCCTCATAAACAATGCGAATGACTTACAAAGCCTGCTGATTAAACACCTAACCTTTGACAACATTTAAGCCCCAGATCAATACATAATTACCAGCAATTTAATTACCCATTCACACTGTGGATAAGCTGTTCTTTAAAAACAACAACAACTACAACCAATAAGCATGCTTTATGTGTAGTGGCTGGAGAGGAACATTCAAAGCCAATCATGATCGCATTAGCTGAGTCATGCAGGTGGGGGCATGATGATGGCATGATGATGGCTCAGCAGGCTGCACTCGGTACTAGCCTCTCACTGTGTTTGGTGTCCATTATTTAGCAGCTTTGTGCTTTTATTTACACAGTCATTTGATTTTATAATACAATTTGTAACCCCAGCTGAATCCAGCAAAATGTTTCAGAATATGGCAATTTTCTGAACAAAAAATTACAGAGAATTTGTTGCAGAGTTGTGTTAAATCACAAACACAGTGTTCCTACGCTGTATGGAAATGTGTGGAAATAGAGAAAGAAAAGAAAAAACATTTATTTTTCCAGACTGTTGCCCTTGTTCTGTTTTCTAAAATATAATGTTCAGAGTTTCTAATAAGGTGTTGATCATACAGGCCTTGTGAATGTGAGGCAGGGTGTTTTTCATGGACACCTGATTCAACTGTTATCAGGCCATTAAATAGGTGTTATCAGTCACTATGAGCACCATACATTTGAGTCATTAGGGGCCTGCTATGCCTACTACATTGTAAAAGTTAAAGTCATATATTCTAACATGTTGTAAAACTGAATGAAACGCCACGTTTTGAATACAAACAAAAAAATCCTCATTAGGTTTAGGCAACAAAACTACAACTTCTTCAGGTTTAGGGAAAAAAACATTAAAAAATAGTTTGGTTTAGGCAATAAAACTACAGCTTCTTTAGGTTAAGGTAAAAATGCCTGACCATGTAAAAGGCTCACAAGGCTCCATACATAAAGATGCAATGGCAGTGGTGTTTTCTTCTCCACAACCTGACAGGAGTGATAAAAAAAAAAAACCTCTTTCTAGCAGCTGTATCTGACTGAGATCTGTTTGTCTCCATCTTTCCATTGTTCACAATGAATCTTCCATCGTTTCTCAGACAAACAGAAGCACATAGCTATATATTATACAAAATGATGACATTGTGCATGTCGTGAAAGACAACCGGCGATGATTGGTCGATGATTGGGACCTACGTGTAGTTTGTCATATGTTGCGGCCAAGTCACC
Organism: Pterois miles; assembly: GCA_947000775.1. Lineage (NCBI taxonomy): Eukaryota > Metazoa > Chordata > Actinopteri > Perciformes > Scorpaenidae > Pterois > Pterois miles. The sequence continues at coordinate 5,167,088 of CAMQGK010000471.1, read as the reverse complement.
ACAAGAATTTATGACTCGCAATCGTCTAATCTGACATAGTGACCATCGTAGCTGTCAAAAATATTGCGTCTGATCCAGGCATTGAGCAAGTTGTACTCTTGGCAAAGAGTAAAGGAAAAACATTGTGCTTTGGTTTAAATAACTATGAACACAAAGACAGCTACACTGTTGGTTTCACACAGGATGCAAACTCCAGTCTCCTGGGTGAAAACCCTGTTTTGTGTCCCATCCATATTCACCAACCTTTAGCCTTGAGCTTCACACTGTCTATACAACTGCACCTGACTTTCACTTCTGCTCCTGTCATAATTACTACGGTTACAGAGGTGCTGACATGTTCTTTAATACTTAGTTTTTGTAATCTACCATGGGAATAGATGAAAGCTACTAGTGGGTCGAGTAGGCCCCTATTAACCCACATCTATGGGGCTAATAGCTACTGATAACGCCTATTTAATAGCCTGACAACAGATTAATTGGCTGCTCTGGAGCAGCAATTTCAGCCAAAATGTTTACTACTGTGTGAGTGAGCGCTGGCCAGAGCAAGCTTGATTTCGTTGAAAGCAAGACAAGAAATAAGCAATGGCATGCGAATGAACACCCACTCCTATGCAGAGCTCCCTCTCCACCTATATCACTTACAGTTTTAAATCTGAATCCCTTTTTCCTTCCAAGATTTATCCCAGTGTCCGGCAGATGAGCCAAAACAACCACATTTGAAGGTATTTCCAACAGTGCAGTGTGACAGGAAGAGAGCCTTCAATAAAATGTGGTGCACACAGCAAAAATGGCTCAACTAACACTCAGCTACAGCTTCTCAGTGGGCTCAAGAGCCAATTTCTACCATTGTCAATGAAGATCTGCTGTATGCACAGCTACTGTATATGGTAGAAATTTTTACTGGTTTACTTTTTACATGTTATTTAAATGTGGCACCCTTTTCTGTGCCCCAGCCTGTCCACCCCATTAAAAATTTTCAAGACTCACCCCTGCCTGGCTGGTCTTGATTTGACATTTTTAAGTAAGTAAGTGAAGCTTTATCTATATAGCACCTTTTTAAACACACTGTTACAAAGTGCTTCACACACAAACTAAACATCGAACAATGATAGAACCAAAGAATAATTACAACATGAGACACAGAAACAATGAGAGACAGACCAAACAAAAACAGACAAACACATACCGTATGTGGATGAGGCCTATAAATAAAAGGCTTTCCTAAAGAGATGAGTTTTTAGATGCTGCTTACAGCAGTCCAGAGATTCAGCAGCTCTAATAGATTGGGGGAGGTGATTCTTGAGGGTTGGTGCTTCAACAGAAAAGGCCCAATCACCTTTTGTTTTGCAGTTGGAGAGGGGGATGGATAAAAGGCTGAGATCTGTGCAATGGTTGACAGGTAGAATAAGGAACTAGGAGATCAGAAATGCAACTGGGGGCGAAGTCATGCATTGCCTTAATTAGAAAGATCTTGCTGGTGATTTTGAATTTTACAGGAAGCCAGTGGAGGGATGCCAGAAGAGGAGTGATGCGAGTCTGACGGCTAGTTCTGGTTAATAACCTGGCAGCTGCAATTTGAACCAGCTGTCGGTGATTTAAAGCAGTTTGACTGAGGCAAGTGTAGCGAGAATTGCAATAGTCTAGATAGGAGAATATGAAAGTGTGAATAAATGGTTCAAAATCTGTGGAAGGCAAGATGCATCTGTGTTTTGCAATGTTTCTTAGCTGGAGAAAACAAGACTGAACAAGTTTAGTGACATGATGATCAAAAGTCACATACCGGTCTAAGATGGTACCAAGATTCTTAGCAGTTGGATTGATATTTGAATGTGATGGCCCAATAAACTGAAGAACTGCAGTTGCAAAACTCTCTGGTCCTATTAACAGGATGTCAGTTTTATCAGGGTTTAAGAGGAGAAAGTTGAGAGACAACCAGTCTTTGGTTGTAGTTAAGCAGCCATGGAGGGAGGACAGTTGATTTAGGCTATTAGCTTTGGCTGGAAATGGATCTGTGTCATCGGCATAACAATGATATATATAAAAAACAGCTGAACAAAGGACCCAGAGCAAGCATATACAAAGAGAAAAGGATTGGTCCAAGAACTGACCCCTGAGGGACTCCACACTGCAAAGGGGCTGAGGAGGACATATGATTATTGATGCAAACATTGAAATATCTGTTAGTCAAGTATGGCTGAAACAATCTGTACCAGATATGCCAACCCAATTTTGCAGCATATCAAGTAATGTAGCATGATCAATGGTATCAAAGGCGGCAGTTAAATCCAGTAAAATTAGTATGGAGTATTCTCCTTTGCCTGCATGCATAAGGATGTCATTGGTTACTCTGAGTAATGCTGTTTCAGCACTATATTTGTAGCGAAAGCACGACTGGACTTTGTCACGTATTTTGTGCCCCTCTGCCAACTTCTGAAGTTGGTCCATAACTATTTTTTCTGGATTTTTTTATATACCAGGTAGTTTGGAGACTGTTCCTTAATTTTCTAATTGAGCTGAGTCGAGAGAGGTTTTTTTTTTTTAAGGAGAGGATGGACATTGGCAGTTTTGAAATAGTCAAGGACAGACCTGGATGTGAGAGAGTGGTTGATAAGTCTAAAACAGGAAGGACGGATTTTAGCCTTTCTGTATTCTCTTTTGCGTTTTTTGATGTTATCATTCATGCAAGGCATTGTATTTATAACTGGGACTGACCTGGAGGTAAAAGGGGCAGTTAAGTCACGGGCTGATGTACACAATTCATTAAACCAACTAACTAATGGAGTGGATTATATGTTTTATGGGTTATTATAGCAGGTATCAAGAGTGCATCAAAGATAATACATTTGTGATCAGAGACAGTCAAATATGGTCTGAAAAAATCTACTGAGAAGTCTGGACAATTGAGTCTGGAAAAATATTTCATTTGGCAAACAGTCCCACCATTTGCAGGCATTTAACTTCAACAAGTGAGATACCGACACAGAACACAGTTACAATCATATTGGTGCAAAGAGAAGGACTAGGGAGTTGCTATTTGGCTGTTTTATTTTCTCGTCATTTCTGATGTCTGTAAGAATCAATTCAGCTCCTGTCTACAGAGGTAATTTATATCATCTAAATAAAATACCTTTTTAAAAAAAGAAGTATAACAACAATAACCTGCCTGCCATGATGTCTATCTATTTCCCTTCCTCCAACCTTCAGGTGCTCTTGAAAATGACTTTGTCTGGGCCCAGAAATTGCTTCATGACGGTGTGATGAGAGGGGTCTGTGGGGACCGAGGAGGTGGCTTATAAACTGTGCAGCAGTTTTACCTTGTGCTACTTTTTTCATTCATTTACCAACCTTCTAACTAAATAGAGGAGAAGAAAATAATACAGCAAGCACTCAAAATTGTATTCAATATAAAATCTGTGGTCTAGGTTGAAGCAATTTGCCTGCTCTGTCTCTATCTATTGAGTATGAAACATTCACCCTCTGTAGGCTTAAAAATGACAAAAAGGTGACAAACTGTAGCTGTTTGTAATTTACTTTTTCATGAAGACCAGCAGCTTGTAATCAAGTCATTACAAAGCATTCAAAAACATACCCTTATTATCATTCAACTATGGCTGTATAATAAACAATTTCACGAATAAAAAAAAACAAAATCAAAGAAACAGAAACCAAAATATCCACTGGTGTGGGTAAAGCTCAAAACTGGATCCTACAGTATATGTCCCAAACTAAAACTTGATAGCATTTCCTTATCAATGGTGCCTAGTAAAACACCCACATCTATAAAACTCTATATCTACAGTTTTTAATGCAGACTGTTTTATAAATTTGTATGGCATGTTTATACTTTTATATTATACTACATATAAGGTTGCGTATTGGTACTTGGTGCCGGCCAAAATTACCGAGTACCTAGTAGTATCGAAAGTTCTCCAGTCAAAAAATATTTGCATTTGATCCTGTGTGTACACATATTGGGATTATCTGGTTTTGCCCTCTACTGCTACACGCCACCCTTATCAAATAAAGTATTCTACTGGTATCTGTATCACTTTAAGGGTACTGGTATTGGTGCTGATATCATGTTTCATGTAGGAAACGACACAATAGTCTGAAATGAAACTGCAATTTCAACATATTTTCTCTCCCAACATGTCAAATAACGCTGCTTGGAGTCAGATGCATGGGGTACCCCTCTTGTGTTACGTTTGGACGGACCGGGGACAGCTTGTCAAAATATGCTCATTATATGCATAGTGTACTTTCAGAATAAACTTGTGTTTTCACAGAAAGTTAGGTAGCACAACCACACAACTACTTAGTTAGCGTTAGGAAACGGTTGTGGTTGATGCTAACTTTGCTGACTAGTGATTCATGTTACACATGGGCCTGACGCTACAAAACAACTCACCTGAACGTGACTGATGAGTCTAAATACCGACATGACAAAATAAGTCAGCATGACTTTTAGTTTCATATGGGACACAAAAAAAAACATTGGTCTTCCCATCTTGTGTGTGTTTGATCCATCCACCATCCCTCCCTCCCACCTCTAGTGAAATCTCACACTATTAATAGTACATGACTTGCTCCAACTGTCGAAAAATGGAGCAGATGGATTTACGTCGGTGTTAGCTGAAAGCCCGGCTTTTCACATAATGTGCGTCAGTTTCCGATGCCATGGGACACTTACCAAACAGTGGTATTTGACAAGATGGGAGTCAGAATGGGTTGGCGTCTTTAGTATGACATTGCTGATAAAACTTCACAAAGAAACAGCAAAATCTTTCTGTAAAGATTATAAAGATTGTACTGGCACTGTCTCAACATCAACTAGTTCAAGTTTAATTTTTGCAGATGTGAGTAGCACCTCCATATCTGCATTGCATTACATTGTACAGCAATAGTGTACATCAACAACACACTCAAGTGTTTTTGGTATACATACTCACATTTGTGAGTTAACCTAATTTTGTCATTTTTCCAATGTGAACACACTATAGACTTAAAGCCTGCTCAGAGCAAATATGTAGTTTTGGATGGGGGACACAGCACCTGTCTCTAACCCCAAGCTGAATAACCCTTATGACACCATCAGGGGTTACTGGTGAAAACATTATAATACTTGTTATTTTACAGAATAACTATTCTCTTCATGGCTGCGAAATTTACTTTGAAATGTAAAATTGCTGGAGATCCCCTTTAATAATTTGTATGTATGGTTAAATATCCTGCCCTTGTCTCAACCTTTATGCACTACCATGTCAGGCTTGTAAACAGGAGTGTGCATTTGTTTACCCTCAAACATCCGCCTCCTACTCTCCCACTGGTCACAAGTACTCTGAAAGACCCCAAGCGTAAAAAGCACCAGACAGACATCAGACTGAAGAATGTGGCTAAAAATGCATCCGGTGTACACAGCCTGTCCCGTGGAAAGAACAGAGAGAATCGAAAAGGGCAAACAAGGGCAGACTTTGACTTGCTGTTAGCTGGGACATAAACACTTAAAGGGAACTCCCATTGTTGATGTATTTGCCAAAAGAAAATCTATCTGGAGCCACAAAAAAAAAAAAAACACATTTGAGCCTTTTAATGATGGTAACACAACCTAATAGGTCCAACCTAATAGGTCCCTGTCTAAATGAGCATTCATTAATATGTTTTGAGGACCCATTCGCAAATGAGAGGCAGGACACTGAAGAAATGTCTCAGGAGATTTGGCTGGCAGGAGCCTTCCCATTACTGTGTGGAGCAGAAAGAGAGCACTCTGAACTGCTCCCGAGCTGCTCCGGCAGCACGATCAGCACCCCAGAGAACGCCGCAGTGCACAGTCCTGCCAAATTTACCACATCTGGCTTCTCTGCAGTGTGCTCTTTATGATTATTTGCATTTCCATTACCAAATACTGTTTAATAGATTTTTTTGTGTTCAACCAGTTCTCACTCCCAGTTTATCAATTATGACAGTTTGGTCAGACCCCGCATCTGGGGAACTCTTTAGCATCTTGCCGGGCTATTGTTCCAACAGACAACTCGTCCAAAACCCCATGACCCACCCCAGCAGTATCAATACTTCTCCAGTCAAACAATACTTGCATGCGAGCCGTCTTGTACCCAGATATAATACTATTTGAATAGTTTTGCCAATCAGCCAGTCACCACAAGCATTCATTTTAATGCAACATGTGATTGGCCCATGACCACAGCAGCTACAATTGCGCTTAAACTGAATGCTTCCATTCACATGATGGGCATCAAATGAAGCAGAAAAAAAAGATATCAGATGAAGTACTCTATTGGTCTTGGTGTTTTAAACAATATCCAGCCAAGTAATATACAAGATATCAACATACTATACCGTTATATAATAACAATAAATGACACAGTAGTCTTTATATAGTCTAAGAGATCATCATTAGTCTAATAGTCTAATTGGAGAGTGGCGTCCGATAATGATGCTCTGGGGCAACCTTTAGCATCATAGCCCTTTAACTAACTCCAATGTAAACCCAACCGCACTATTTTAGCAGTCGATGTAGTATAAAGACTGAGACCTTTCAGGGCAGGCGGGTCAAACAAACACATGACTTTCACCCAGGAGACCACTGTTTGTGTCCTGTGTGAAACCAAGTAAATGTTGACTTATTTACCATTATTTATTTACATTGTGTATTTATGTGACATACAGACTTACGGTACTACGTAACAAACATAGTTAACGCAAACCATGATCTTTTCCTAAACCTAACCAACCTAAGTAAAACTAAAAACCAACTAAACCTATGTTGGAAGTTAATTCTGAAAAGAGACTGTATGCATGTTATGAGCGGAAACTGTATGTTTCCTGTGAACGTGGAAATTTATTTTGATAAGACTTGTAACGAGTAGAAACTTGACATGCTATCCCTGATATGTCCTAAACGAGAGGGGTACCTACAGCATGTAGGGCTGCTGACCACATAGTCATTTGACGAGTTAAGAGTGAGAATGTCTTGTCTTGTCTTGTCTTGTTGCATTTCTGAACTACAATAAAGAAAATGGTTTACATAATTTAGTTAGTGGGGAATGCTATTAATAAAACACAAAACTGAAGTGGAGAAAAAAGCCACTGGCACATGTGGGCTTTTTTGAAATAGAGTAGCTACAAGGAGCTATGCAGGTCTACTGTACCACAAAACTAGTTCAGAGATTTGATCCACTTCTTTAAAGGAACATATCATGCTCATTTTTAGGTTCAGATTTCTATTTCAAATTTCTACAGAAACATGGTAACATGCTTAGATGTTCAAAAAACATTATTTATTTTGTACTATCTCTATAAATATACATTTTAGTGCCTGTCTCTTTAAAACCCCTTCCTGAAAAAGCCCTCTCTGCTCTAATTGGTTAGCAAGATAAAATATGGCTCCTTTGCAAACGTAGTTCTCAAGCTGTGGGTGGAGATACTCTAATAGATAGGGAGATATGATATATAATCTAATGAGCCTGAGTGTGACATTATACCACATCTGAATGGCTTGTTGAATCAAATGTTTTCTGATCTAGGCAGGCCACAAAAAAGTGGCTGGATGGTCTCATTTCACAGTTTGTGCAAATACATGTAAGTTTTTCATGACATGTCCCCTTTAAAAGTACATTTCAAGGGGTGACAGTCAGAGGGGCGTAAGTGACATTTGACATTCGAGGAAAGCTAAAAGAAAACATCACCATACTTTGACCTGACTTTTCTTAAACAATGTAATCTTTATATTTAAACTTCAAATACATGTGAATGACATCATACTTCATGAACAATATTTTGACATTTATTTAAAAATCTCTGCTACATGAGTACTGTAAAAATAAATTATTATTTAAATTAATTTCACTAATGATTGCAGTCATAGTGGGGTTTTTTCACACAAAAACTTTTCAGTCACATGTATTCACAGTTTTATAAACAGAGCAGAAATTACTGCTAGTGTTACTGAGAAACAGTGGAAAAAGAAGCCATTTTACAATGTATGCATTACGTTTTCATTAGCTGCACAGATCATTGCAATGTCACCTGGGTATCTGTAGCATATCAGCTGAGTCAATTGAATAAGTTTAATTTGTTTATTAGTATAATTATTCCCATAATAAAGTCTGTCCTTCCTGGAATCGATTTCTCTCAGCCGTCGTCTCTGAAGCTGAGATTTGTATGTTGTCAAAACATTCCCAATAGAACAGCAGTGAATTAATGAGGAATCAAGGCCGATCGCTGCACAGCTGAATCTTATAATCACTGGAACAGGGAGAATAACCTTTCAGTAACTTAATGCAACAAAGCTACTGCTGTGTGATCTTCACACAGAGGCTTTGGCTTTGTTCCTAAAGGCAAAATAACCAGCTTCTAAAGAGAAAGGATGCACAATGCATTTTTACAATGCACTGGCAAACATAATGTTTAAGGCGTAATGGCATTTTATGAACCATAATTTCGGCAATGAATCCATTAGCAGGACTGGCTTTATTTCATCATCATCATCGTTTAGGGGGCGGCAGTAGCTCAGTCTGTAGGGAGTTGGCTTGGGAATCGGAGGGTCACCGTTTCAAGTCCCGACATGACCAAGAACTAAGTGTGAACTGGTAGCTGGAGAGGTGCCAGTTTACGTCTTGGGCACTGCCGAGGTGCCCCTGAGCAAGGCACCAAACCCCCAACTGCTCGGGGCGCTTGTCAGGAGCAGCCCCCTCACTCTGACATCTCTCCATTTGATGCATGTATATGGGTCCTGTTTGTGCATGTGTGTGTCCCGGGTCTGCATGTACCGTGTATAAGTAAAAAAACAACAGAGTGTAAAAATTGAATTTCCCCTAGTGGGACGAATAAAGGACTATCTTCTTCTTCTTCTTTAAATCATTTGTTAAATGGGTTTAATGAATAACAAAGCATACAAGATGAGCCAGTCAAATCAACATATTTTCATGTTTGTATGAAACCTTTCCGAAAAAGTTATTCCTTGTTTTTATGAACGTCATCAACATGTGACAATTTCTGCGTGTTACGTGTCTTTTCAAACAACTTCCTTATGTTTAGGCAATAAAAAGACTTAGTTAGGCTTAGAAAAAAATTGACTTGGTTATGATTAGGCAAAAAAAACTCTTAATTAGGATTAAGAAAAGATCAACTTGGTAAGGATTAGGCAACACAACTACTTAGTTGGGTTTAGGTGACAAAACTACTTAGTTAGGCTTGGGAAAAGACTGACTTGGTTAGGATTAGGCAACAAAACCATTTAGTTAGGTTTAGGCAACAAATCTTCTTAGCTAGGCTTGGGAAAGGATTGACTTGGTTAAGGATTAGGCAAAAAAACTACTTAGTCTGGTTTAGGCAACAAAACTACTTCAGCTTAGAAAAAGATTGAAAAGGTTAGTAGTCTATTAGTAGTATATTAGCAGACAGACTTCCACTTAACTAATTTGAACAGGTCTAATCTGTCTCCACAATCTGTGACTGTGACCATGAAACCAACAGATTCTGCAGCAGTATTAAATCAAACAATCTGTGACATCTTCTGTGACACGTATGGCTTAAACACGAGACATCTTTCTGCGTATTTCAATGCTACACGATCAAATGCTTCAAAGACGTTACTTTGACTTACTCTTACTTACTTATATGTCTCTATCCAACCTGCACCTCTGAGTGATATCTCTTCTTTTTTTGGGTTGTTTTCAACACATACAACTCAAATACAAATATGAAAAATAACCAAAAATAATAGTAATAAGACATTATTTTTGAAATAGTGACAACCAAACAAAAACTTTATACTGAACAAAAAGGTGCAAAGCCTTATCTTATTACACAGATATTGTACAGTTCTCATTGAATTCATACACATGAAAATGAAAGAAATCGAAAATCAAAATGAAAGAAATTAGTCCCAAACAAAAAAAAAATAAGAGATTGGCTATAAATTTTATAATATTTTGGATTGTTTTATACGACATCAATCAGTTCCTTCTTTTCAAATCTCATCAGACAGATGGTGTTGGGACTGCATCAATAATGTCAACATCTACACCCTCCTTCATTATCGGGTCCACAATATCATTTGCTAAATTATAGCCAGCATTCGTAAAGTGATCATTAAATTCATTGGCAATCTCTTTTGTTTTGGTTATGGATGGTTGATTATTTTTAATAAAGTAATTTGGATAGTTGGATTTCCCTGGACCCTTTTAAATTACGCTATTAAGCACTTTCAGCATGTACCTCGTGTGTTGTATCTCTTGCCCATCCTGTTTTGCTACTGAAACATATTATGATGCAAAAGACAGTTTGCAAAGTCTATTTTTTATCATTTTCTTTATCATAATGCTAAATGAAGACATTAATCTGGTTGGTCAGTCCATTTTTATACGCTCCATCACTATGTCATACTATATATCATATGGTATGTGAGGATCTTGATCTATACTATCAGTGCATAGTCACACACACACAATCGTATCGCACAATACATACACACAGACACATGCATATACAAATGCAGAAAGCCTGTTTTACCCCTTTTGTTATTTGTATCCTGAATCGGCTGTAGCAAATTGTTTAAGAAGAAGAAGAAGAAGAAGATATTCCTTTATTAGTCCCACAGTGGGGAAATTCAGTTTACACTCTGTTGTTCACACAGTACATATACATGCGTCAATGGAGAGATGTCATGATTGTGTTTATGTGTTAAAACAATGAGCTGCATTAACGCCTTGACTTTGTCAGCCTTAGCTCCAAGACAAAAAGTGGCATAGTTTTCGTTACAAAACACTGATATATAATCCTGATTTTAACACATTTTAACAATGTTGTCACATCACACAGACATTTTGAGTTAATGAAGATTATCATTTTTGTTAAAATGAAAAACCAAGGAACCTGGTATTGATTGCAAGGTTTTCCTCGGGATGTGAAATGCCGATGTGGCAGTAAAGAGGCCGAGATGAGGCAAACAGAAGAATTTGGATGCTATTTTTTGATGAAATAAATTTTAATCAAGGCCATCCAATCTTGTCGAAAAACCTTCACAGCAACATTATGTTTGTCTCTACAAAGTTTCAAGGATTCTCAAGACCCCTTTCAGGGTTAAATTAACACAGATGTTGCTGCTTTGTAGTATACGCGTTGTTCAGTTTTGTTTTATTAATTTTAAGAGTTGCATTTGTAAAGATAACTCACTTTGATTATTTTTCCTCTGGGATCCTCAAAGCTTTGAAAATGCCCTTCTTCTCAGGGGTGATAATCACTGGAGCACCATCAAGTCTTGAACAAAACACTAGAACAACTAATCAACACCAACATTGTCAGTGAAACACAATGAGAGATGGCCTAGAGCTAAAAATGGCTACCACTGGGGCCAGCTGCATTAAAAGTAGATATTTATAAAGCCATGCATACACATGGTTCTCAGTCATTGTGAAACAAGAATGATTTCACTCCCACAGTGAGTTATGAAAAGCACATAAACTAAATAAATATATGCCTCCAATGTGAATTAATAAGAACAAAATTGATCTTGATCTAGTAATGTCCTAAATTATGAACAATGCAATAAAAATGTGGATTAGTCCTTTGAGACCCACAGTACTGTATACCTGTAATTTTTTTTTGTCTTTTTTGTCCTTTTTAAGTGGGTAAATGGGGTCTTTAGGGGAGGATAGCAGGTCAACAGTAGATGCCACATTGAAGTGGGGTACATCATTTGAAAGCTGGGAACCTGAAGATTAATTGAGATGTAGCTAATAGTCATTGAGAAGACACAAACATGAAGTAATTGATCTAGTCATGATCAGTATATGATGGCCATTCCCATGCTCTGGTGTCTTGTAAGTTGTTTTGTTTAGTTTGTTATCAGTTTTTCAGTTGATACCATTTGTCACACAGATTTGGTAAATCTAGAAAAAAAGAGATATAGTGATTTGGTTTCAAAAACTTTTGACATTTGGAGATTTCTGCAATATTTTTGGTGATGAGGTGGCGAGCACTTATGTTCGGGAAACTGCTCAAAAACCCAATTATTTTCACCACAGGTCATTTTATACAGTGAGGTCAAGTTTCAAAGATACTATAGGACTAACATCATCACACATAAACTATGACTGGGCTCATTAGATTCACAAGAGTCTCAGCTTTACAGTGACACCCAATTAATGTAACTCCAAGACTGTTTAAGGACCCCAGTATGCAGAAATATTCAAACACATCATTTTAGAATAGGTGAAAATCACTGCATTCAAAAAACGGCATGATTTTAATGCATTTGTTATCATCATAAAGTGGGCATGTCTGTAAAGGAGAGACTTGTGGGTACCCATAGAACTGGTTTCAATCATATATCTTCAGGTCAGGGACCCCTTGGTCATGTTTTTCATCACCCAAATTTAGCCCAACTTCAGAGCATTATGTATCATTCTTCCTGACAAGCTAGCATGACATGTTTGGCACCAGTGCATTCCTTATGTTTTCTAGTTTTACATGATACCAGTATGTTTTTTTCACTCTGGCTCAAAGACTGAACCAGCTACAGCCTTGGAAAGAAAGTAAAATGGGTCAGGATCACCTGTGATCTTCAGAGGGTTAAACAGAGATGTTTATTTTGAAGGGACAATGTTAACCAGCCAGATCTCACAGAAATACATGAGTGGTCATTCATGCGGACTACCCATTGATCCACTGACGATAGCCCATCACTCCAAAGATATGCACTCTCCTTGCTAATTATTGTGGAGAATGGCATTATCAGACCTTCCTGTTGTCACGCAAACACAGGTCACTGACTCAGAGTGACTTGAATGATGTGGGCAGGTTGGTTGCAGAACAGTACAACACATGCATCATTTGCACGCAAGTTTTGTTGTTTTTTATTGTTTGTGGGTTTTTTTCCCCCACTGATCTGAGGTTAATGGAGCTATGATTAGAAAAACAATTAACATGCTTACAAATAAACAACAAGACTCAAAACCAAGTATATGGCTGGACCATGGTCAGTCTGTGAATTTGTGGCTTAAGTGGTCACGTTTATTTTCAAAAGACACTCTATGCATGTAACAAGTGGAAGCTGTATTTGCTGTGAACACAGAAGTTATTTTTGAGTTTATTTTGAAAAGATGGTATTCATGTAACACAGATCCCTGACACATCCAAAGCTGATGTTAGAGGGGTACCAAGGGCATCATAGTTTCAAGAACAGGGCCACTGACCAAGTTGGGAGAGAGAATATGTTGGCATATATAAAAACACATGACATAGGGACTGATGTTGTGAGACAGGTCCAGTGTAAGCAATACAACTTGATGAACTATGATTTGATTAAACACTTTTTTGTTAAAACACTTTGGTAAAACACACTTTAATCAGCTTGACTTTCTTCGTTATCTCAAAGATTTATCACCCAAGTCATGATGTGTTCTTGAAATCTGCGACTTTTTTCTTGTGATCCAAACCCACCTCTGTGTCTGACCACTGATCCTGAGTGCTTCATGATTAATGTTAACAGCATGAATGAATATGTCGTAATTATAGTGTATCACAGAGGGGCTGTTACTTTTTGCTGAACTGAGGAAGACCGTGACAGCAAACCGAGAAAATAATTGCACAAGCCCAACAGGAATTTCTCACCAACCACAGTTTGTTCCATTTTGTGTCCCACAGGCCTTCACTTTCATTCAAGGCTGTGAGTGTTTATACCCAGACTAAATTAAGGATTGCTCATTATACAAATAGTATGCTGCATAATTGTGGAGAGGCCTTCCAAGAGCAGAAACAGCTCATTCTGTATGCAGCTGTTGTTAGTGACCACAGAAAACAAGGAGATGTGCCATGCATGCACACACACTTTTGTGTGTGTGTGTTTTTTTTTTTTTTTTTTTTTGTTTTGGTTTTTTTTGTAATGCAATGAAATGAGGTCAGCGTATTTGATAGAAGTGTTCACTTTGTGAGTACACAGCCTCATTTGTCCTTAGATTGTATGTTTCTCAGACTGGGATCAAAGGTTTACTGGGTTGTATTCCATTAGTCGCCTCATCCAGTGTTTTATAAGCGCACTGACAACAAAATCATGTCTGTGTCTCTGTTGGATAGTGCTATCTGCTGTGTACGCTCATCAGCCTGTGGTGTCGGTCTCATACTTAACTGTTTTAATCCTTAACACATCAGTTTCTGTTCTCATTCAATAAAACAATGGCCTGAAAACACCTAGCAGTGTAGTGTGTATTTATCAGGGGAACCGTTCTCATTCCCAGGGCATCAACTACCGAGACTTTGTCTTCAGTGTTCGGTACTGCCACACAGGGCACCCCTTAGCGCTGGTGTGAAACGCACCAGGCATTCCATTATCTATGAAGTAAGCCATTGAACGAGACACACACTCAGTGGGTGGGACGAGAGATGGCTGAGTCCAGCAAACACAAGGCTTTCATCCAGGAGACCGCTGTTCATGTCCCATGTTCAAAACATTCAGTTTCATGTTACAGACATAGTAGTTTTAAGACCAACCATGTAGTTCATTCCTAAATCTAAGTGGTTTGATGCCTAAATCTAATGTGATACTGAGGGAAACTAAGTGGTTTTGATACCTAAACTTAAAATGATGCCAAGGTTTACTGTGGCTTTGATACATAAACCTAAAATGACACTAAGTTTTACTAAGTTGTTTTGATATCTAAACCTAAAGTGACACTAAGGGAAACTAAATGGTTTTGATACCTAAACCCAAAGTGACGCCAAAGGTAAGTAAGTGGTTTTGATAACTAAACCTAAAGTGACACCAAGAGTTACTAAGTGGTTTTGATGCCTAAACCCAGAGTGACGCCAAGGGTAACTAAGTGGTTTTGACATCTACACCTAAAGTGACGCCAAGAGTTACTAGGCAGTTTTGATGCCTAAAGCAAAAGTGATGCCCAGGATAAAGTGGTTTTGATACCTAAACCTAAAGTGACACCACAGGTACCAAAAAGGAGTTGAGAAAATCCTGCCATCACTATTGTTTTTCCCTCACACTACCTTTAAAATGTCTTTAGGTGGATACTGTAGAGCAAGTGAACATATTATATGGCGTTAAGCTCTGGTTCTGACCATCTTCAGTTCAGTAGTATGTTACTAAACTGTTAGGTTCACTTCAATAAAAAAAAAAAAAAAAAAAAAATTGCCTATACAAATACTGGACAGAAGTATGTCAGTTTTCAGATTCTGATGCTGAGGGTTGGGTATTTTCGTGCCTTTATTAGACTGTCGACAGTCGAGATGGATGACATTACAATAAGATATAGTTAACCTAAGTCTGGCCAATCACAGCATAGCATCGGCCAGCTCCATCCAGGGTCCGACAAATATACGGCTCTGCTCCATAGACTGTCATGGCAGCGTTTCAGACTTTCTTCATTTTCTTCAAAAATTAATCACACATTTGTATCTGTTCAAAATGTACATTTAAAGGTCAAGTATTTAATACTCAACATGGGACAAATATCCTTGCTTTATGCAAATGTATGTATATATTTATTACTGCAAATCAATTAACAACACAAAACAATGAAAAACTGCATTTAGCATAAAAATATGCTCAAATCATAACATGGCAAACTGCAGCCCAACAGGCAACAACAGCTGTCAGAGTGTCAGTGTACTTGACCACAAGTAACTTTGGAGCATTATTTAGCCTCCTTTCAACAAGCTAGCATGACATGATTGGTAACATTAGATTCCTTAGGTTTACTCATTTCATATAATGCCAGTTTCCTCTGAACCCCTCACAACCTCAACTGTGTGAAAGAAATCAGTGGTGTTAAAACAAATTTACACTGACAAATAATTATTGTGTTGACTCTGACAGCCTTCTGTGGAGCTAACATTAACAGAATATGTTAGCACATCATTGTCACATTAACACTTCTGTGCTACACTAGCTACTGAAGGTATATTCAATGTATACAATGCTGCTTTTGCTTTGAAATTATTGTGAATAAAAAACAGTGAATATCGGCTTTGCAGGAACATTAATGTTCCTTAATTTTAGTCTTCTGCCCCAATCACAAGAGTAATGGTTCACTTTTACACTGTGATCTGCAGGCTTTACCTTCTATCTTGATCTTTTTAACCTGTTTTCACTGCTGAATCAGTTTGACATATATGAATATATCCTTCAAAGACATATAGTAGACCCTTCTGTCTGCTCGGTTTTTCTGCAGGGAGTGCAGTTAGTGACAGTGCAGGCTTTAGGGTAGCTCTGACGGCTTGACGGAGTAGCAGCAGGGGGGCTTGTGCTTAGCGAAGGATGAATTCTGAGGCCACCATACCGGACACTCTCCCCACCCTGATTGCATTTTCTGTGCATGGGTGATAACCAGTGACAAGGCACAACCCTGGCTAAGCATAACACCCTCTGAGACTGCCCTTGATTTCCTAAGGAGAGTTCGGACAAATCTCTCATTCCAGTTATGCAAGGTCTGAATCACTCATAGTAATGGCCCTGGCACCCCATATAGTACAGATAAGGCAGAACACCCCAGAAGATACCCAAAGGAACATGGTCATAAGCCGTCTCCAAGTCCATAAAGCACACATACTGCATGGAAAAGTCCCTTTCCAAGCTTATGGGTTGGTCCATGACCAGTAAGGAATCCACAGTACACCTCTTAAACCCAAGGTTCATCAGGGCATTTCTCAGATGTGATGTTTGCGTTATTATAAAATATAATAAAACATTGTTCTTGTAATAGCCTCATTCTTTCCATTCTGCACAGAAAACCCCCTCTCCCAGGTACACAAAACCTCATCAGGGAAATAGATTTGGAGCACTTGCACAGTATGTATTGTTTAAGGCCAGTTGTTTGGGGAACAAAAATTCAAATCTGCATCCAAAAATGTGACAACATACAGAACCTGCAGGTTTTTCACTAAAGCTTGAGCGCAGTAGTCCAATCAAGAAATGAGGCCGTTACCCAAACTGACAATGTGCATTCATACACTATATACTGTATAAATAGTCCCGCATTGTGCCATAGTAGCAGAACTCATTAACATGACCACAAATTAAATAAGGGCTGCAAGGGCTGCAGTGGGAGAAATAAAATGGTCAATTTATATGCAAATCTCAACCTTTTACAGACAAGAGGCAAAAATAAAGCCCCCTTTTTCTCACAAATATATTATGCAGCACATGTAATGATGTACACAGTATAATTTGCTCGCCTGTTTGGGAGAGTTGCTGTGTGTACTCATTAGGCCATCTCAGAAGTATCAACCTTTATGATTTTCAACACATGCTGATGTGAAAATCACTAAATAACCTTTCAACTAAATTAAGGACTTGCAAAGGAGATCTCTCTCTCTCTCTGTGTATGTGTGTGTAGATGTTTGGTGTGGTAGCACAGAATAACACATTAATAATGCAGTGCAACAAAACCAAAGCTGTGCATTCAATGGGGTATGAACTTCAGGGTCAGTTTCACAAATGAACACTTAACAAGGGACAAAACAAGTAAAAGGGCAGGCAACAAAAATGTAAGAAATATCCAAGTGTATACCCTTTTTTTGATTGCAACATACAGCATTTAAAACATGAATAAGCTGTGTTTTACTGTCCCTGACACCCGTAGGATCACAAGATCCCGATTGACTTTACTGTCTTTCAGAGGCTGTTACAATTTTTCAGTTTTAGAGGTCAAGAAAATGAAATAAATAAAGGAATCCATTGGTACCAACATGTCATATTAGTTTGTCGAAGGGAAAGAAAGAAAGAAAGAAAGAAAGATATTCCTTTATTAGTCCCACAGTAGGGAAATTCAGTTCAGAAGCTAAATAATATTTCAAAGAATTCAATTTTGGTTAGGAAAAACTGGCATGGTCATTTCCATCGTGGTTCCTTGATGTCTGACCTCAAGATATGTGAATGAAAATGGGTTCTATGGGTCCCCACAAGTCCCCCTTTACAAACATGCCCACTTTATGATAATAACATGCAGTTTTATGCATGCAGTATAAATATGTTCTTTTCGCCTGCTCTAAAAATGGTGTATTTGAATATTTCTGCATACTGGGGTCCCTAAACAGTCTTGGAATTACATAAATTGGGTATCTCTGTCAACGTTAGACTCTTGTGGATCCAGTGATCTGAACTGCGTTCATGTGAGATGATGTTAGTCCCCACAGTAGCAATTCATTGTTGTAAGGCCATTTTTTGAAACTTGACCTCACTGTATAAAATGAGCTGTGGAGATCTCTAGGATAATCACAGCCTCATGAAACTTTACAGCCACAAACTAGAGACCTAGAGCATTCAGGGGATGGATTCATTTTTGAGAAACACTGACAATAGGAGGGTTTCTGAGCAGTTTCCAGAAGTGCTCACTATCCAATCACGGAAAAATGAAATTCTTGTAGAAATCTCCAAATATCAAAAGTTTTTGATATCAAATCACAGCGTGGTGTTTTCTGTGGTGTTCTTCGAGGTCTTGGTGTCATTATGTAATATTTTGGAGAGATTTATCATTTTTTAGCAGTTTTTGAGTGGTCAAAAAAAAAAGATACATTTAGCATCAAATCTTTGTAACAAATGGTATCAACCCCAAAACTGCTACAACAACTGAGACATAAGTGAGCATCTTCATTTTCATTCATTAATTATTTTTATTTCTGGCTTATGATTAGAACAAGTTGACGCAGTGCTGAGTTGCAGCTCATATCAATCTTCAGGTTCCCAGCTTTCAGATGATTTACCATTGATATCTACTGTTGACCTGCTATCGCCCCCTAAAGACTCCCTTTACCCCCCTAAAAAGGCAGAAAACTGGTCTTTTGTGTGGCTCAGAGGGTAAATGTGTTGTGTTGCCAATTCATGTTGCACCTCCTTTTGTCCTTATTACTGTAACTGGCATGATGTCACCGTGCACAAGTTTCTGCAACCCTGCAGCACAGCTGGTGATACCTACACAGCCACAGCCAAAACAGGTGCAACACAAACCAGCCAGCCAACCTTCAGCAGGTTAATTATCCACTGGCTGCACCACTGGAGGATTTTCCTCCATGTTTATCTCATTCAGGTTGTGTTGGTGGAGCCAGATTTGGCGGCCATGGATAGCTGCTGTCTTGTGAGCAGCGGGAATTGCTCAGTACAATAGAATAATGGGACACCATGATGAGTGGGTGAATTGAAGGGTCAAATTGACCAATAACACAACTCTGCTTATAATTCCTTAAAGATATCTAGAGAGCTGTGTGACCCAGGTCGATCCAGGCCTCACACTGGCACTACAGCTCTACCACTTTCCACTGACAGAAATAGTAGCGATTACTAGGAACAGTTAATTTTTATTCTCAAAGAAATATGCAAATTTACGAGTAGTTATAAACATACACTTTACACTCTTTACATGCATGGTGTATTTTCAAAACAAACGTTCTTGTTCACAGGAAATGTACAGTTTCTCCTCAATACATGCCTAGTGTATTTTCAAAATAAACTTCCTTGTTCACAGGACACATACTGTTTCTGGTCATTACATGCCCAGTGGATTTTCAAAATAATATTCCAATGTAGGCTTACTTTGTTTTTAGGTTTACTTTTGGGACAAAACTACTTAGTTAGATTTAGGAAACTGCTTAATTAAACTTTGGAAAAGATCCTGGTTTGGGTCAAAATAAGTATGTTTATCTAAAATTACTACTTGTTACTAAACTAACATGTTACTTAATAAGGAATGTAGGTTACATAACAAATCTACGAATTCAAATTCTGTCACACACAAGACAAGAACAGCAGTCTCCTCAACCTTTTCTCACTCCAAACCTGTCAAATACCACCATTTGGTAAGCGACCAATGGGACAAACAAGTCTTTCAACCAGGAGACCAGTGTTTGTGTCCCATTTCAAATTCTGTCAGCCTCTCAGTGAAGTTAACATCAACCACAACCATTTCCTCATCCTACCTCAGTGGCTGTGTTGCCTAAATCTAACTACCTGAGGAACAGAAGTTTATTTTGAAAGGACACAATGTATGTAACAAACATTTATTGACACACCATCCCTGGTCTGTCCAAAGGTAATGCATGAGGGCTACCCCATGGATCGGTTTCTGATGTTGATGACTAAGCAACGTATTTGATGAGTTGGGGGTGATATTGTGTTGAATATACCACTGAAATTGTCCCGCAGGATATCATCATACAAACAACACTTGACACCCTTTGCAAATGCAGTGTGACATATTAATCAACCACACTGTATGAATATTCCTTTCCCCTGAATATTTTAAAATTGTATCTGATGATTGCCTGTTGTTAAGCTCTCAGTCATTACAGGTTCTCAGGGTGTACCAACACTCAAGGTAATTCGCCACTTGCTAAAACTAAACTTGGAGAACACTTGGCAACGCTTCAGTTTGACTTTTATTTTCAACGACTTCAAAAAGCAGATTCACTGTCTACTTGACTGTGACACGCTGAATGCTGACACACTTTTATGCACAATAATTAACAATTCCCCTCCACAGTGACCACAAATAGCACAGCGCCTTTGGCAGCGAGCTGAATGACACACATCAGATTAAAACACATCCAGCTCCTGCACCCGGCTCACCAACTTTATTTTCCGGAGCGAGACTTCCTCTTGTGTGTTTACTCACAACAGGAAAGTTTCTCGAGACGGTGCATGGCTCTCGCTCGTGGTTGTTCTCTTGTTTCGCGTCTTCGTCACGTCTTTCAAACCTCTATATTTCCTGTCTCCATTGTTCAAGAATAGTCCCCTCTATATGTGGCTTCCAAGTTTAACTCTGCCAGGCTCATCTGAAAGTCAAATGTTCGCTTTCACATTTCCCACTGCACTTCAAGCTCGGCACGGTGGCTGAAAACACTTAATCAAGCCTCCGCTACGGTGCGGCAATCAGAGATAACAGGCCAGGAATATGGGTCATCTCCATGCTCCGCACTGAGCTTACCAAGTGCCATCAGATGCACACTAATGAGGGGGACCCCACCTTCACTGTTGTCATCAAGGCTATGCTGTTTCAGCCAGGTCTCTTGACTGGTGTTATCACAAGACGTCACTGAAAGAGTAAAAAAGAAGAGACAATAGCATGTAGTAGGAAAAGATATTATATTTCATGTTCAGTTACTGCATGTCCTGCCAGGATGTCTGTCTGTCTGACCACTTGAGATTGCCCCCCATCCACATCCTCTATATCTCTAAGTTTTTGTCAAATAACGCACAATCCATTCCTCTACATTCGTGTCAAATGTAAAGACTGCAAACACAAACTAAAATAGATTTGACTGGATTTCATCTATACAGGATATATTATGTATCTGGATATATAATGAATCAAATCACCAAGGCTATGTTAAGAAATGCTAATGCACAGTATTAGTAGTAGTAGTAACATTGTTATCGACAGGGAGACACTATATTTGCAGAATCTGATTTTCAATAAATTGTTGTAAGGCAGTATTAGTGTAGTAGTAGTAGTACTATACAGTATCACCTTTCATACACTGTTCAAAATGCTTCACAATATGGATGGGTGGATCAATACTGCAGGACTCAGACTTGTATAATATTTGTGCCAGAACAGCCCTGACAGATTTATCTGGTCCGTGTCACATAACGGTGGAAACCACCAGAACCTAGCAGGCAGCAGCCAGGCAGTCACTCACTTCTGCATCAGACATGTGACCGAATGGCAGAAAGGAAAGGTAGTGTGGTGTGGTGTGGTGCTACTTTTCACCTGTTGATACAAAAACAGCAAAATGCACTATTTCTGATAAGAAAATGCCACACAGCATTAACAATGAGTAACACGTAAAAAGTTGCTCTGGAAAATCATCTTTAAGGAAGTTCAAATGTACACATATTTTATGTTGTTGGTATTTTAATTTATCTTATTCATATTTATCCATCCATCCAGCTATCTATTATCTAACAGTTTATCCTATTCAAGATGGCAGGGGGTTGGAGCCGATCCCAGCTGACATTGGGTGAAGGCGGTGAACACCCTGGACAGGTTGCCAGATTATCACAGGGCTGTCACACAGAGACAGACAACCATTCACGCTCACATTCACATTTACGGGCAATTTAGAGTCATCATCTGACCTGCATGTCTTTGGACTGCGGGAGGAAAGTGGAGCATCCAGAGAAAACCCACGCTAACACAGGGGGAACATCCAAACTGTAACCACTGCCCCACCGTGGAGCCTTTAATATTGATCATATTTATAATAATAATAATAATAATAATAATAATAATAATAAGAGGAATTTAAAAGGATGTAAACAAATTAAAAACGAATCAAAACAGTCAAGCCAGAGAAACAAATGCAAGGTAGGTTAAGGTGTGAGAGTGCAAGGTGGATGCTGAAGTTTTAGTCACAGAGAACAGAAAAGTTTTTAAAATGGATTTGAAGGTAGTCAAAGTCGGAACAAGTCTTGAATGTACTTTTAAAGTTTCAGGAAGTGGTCTGTACAAATACCAAGAACAATGGACTCAAACACAAAGAGCTAGCACCCAACGCATCCAGATAAGTCCCTGTGATTTCTCTTTTCAGGGCTGTTCAAGGAGGAATGGCTCTCTGCTCCAGCATATCTTTGCTCCATGCTTCTCTCTGCGCTTGTTAAACACCGTAGGATATCCATTAGGATGTGTGAGCCCGTAGAGATGCTTTAGATCTGAATTCAAGGTCTGCTTCGTGAGGAGTGGCGCTGTCCCCTGCTTCGTCTTTGAGGGCGTGTACCAGGGGGCCACTGTTCTCTGAGGGAATAAAAATCATTTCATGCCATCACTTCTGTTGTGAATGTAAAAGCTTTGTATGTCATCTTTGACAGTGTTATCGTCTTATAAAACATGGTCCATTCCTCTACACTGTTGTCAAAGACCCTAAACACAAAAACTGATTATGTTTCATTGATGTTGCTCTAGTACAAGAACACAGGTGCAGCATGTTTGATCTGCTGAGAAACACATAGGTGTGTAATTGCAGTCTTTGGAGACAAAAGGACAACCATTTCTATAATTATCTCTACTGTCAAACAGTGTGATCGTTGTAATCGTTCGCATTATTCTGTACTATTTCTGGTTAAGACAAATTATGCATAATTATGTTCTATACAATTATTTACATATTCAACTCCAATCTATATCCTGGCACAGGTTTACTTTTAGAGGTAGTTAAGCTACAGATGTCATATGAAAGGAATCCATTAGTACAATTGGCTAAAGAGGCTGCTAAATAAAGCTCCAAGAATATGCAAAATATAGGCGAGTAAAAACTGACTTCAAGATATGTGAGTTCTAATATATTATGATAATCACATACAATTTGGAGCAAAAAATATGCAGTTTTTTGAATGCAGTATACATTAAATGTGTTATTTTTGCCTACTCAGAAATGGTGTATTTGAACATTTCTTCATATTGGGGTCCCTAAAAGTCTTAATAAATTGGGGATCACTGTAAAGCTGAGACTCTAGGGGAACCAGTGATTCCAATCATAGTCATGTGTGATGATGTTTGTCCCCATAGTAGCCATTTCATTGTAGTGAGTTCATTTTTTGAGACTTGACCTCACAGGATAAAATGACCTGTGGTGACTTCTAGGATAATCACAGCCTCATACAACTTTTCACCCACAAACTAGTGACCTGGAGCATTCAGAGGATGGATGGCCCTAACAGAAGTGCTCAGTGTCCAGTCGCTGAAAAAAGCAATTCTTCAAATGTCAAAAGTTTTTGATATAAAATAACAACATGGCTTTTTCTTTGGTGTTCTTCAAGGTCTTGGTGTCTTAATGTGGTCTTTTAGAAGGATTATTGATCATTTTCATCAGTTTTCAGGTGGTAAAATGTTGCATCAAATCTGTGCAACAAATGTTATCAACCTAACAATTGCTGCAACAACTTATGAGACATAACAGAGCATGGGTTGGCCATCATGCACATAATTAATTAATTCATGTCTATTTCTGATTATGACTAGAACAACTTAATTCACACTGCTAAACTGCATCATTTTAATGTTTAGGTTCCCATCTTTCAGATGATGTCGACCACTTCTACGTGACATCTACTGTTGACCGCCTATCTCACCCTAAAAAACCCCTGTACCCCGCTAAAAAGGACAAAAATGGGTCTATTGTGAGTCTCTGAAGGTTAAAGAAAAATCTTTAATTCAAAGAACAATCAACGCTAAAACATGCTCACTAAAAACAGTGAAAGAGGGGTGAAGGCAATCGGTAAAAATACACACACACATACACACAAAAACCTTTTAGAGCCCATGTTTGCATTACAGGCCGTCAAGCATGTTAAGTGTGACTGGAGCACAATAAAATACAAACAGCCCTGAAAGGTGTTTGGTGAGGGTGGAGAAGAGGGAAAGGGAAACAGGATTACTAGGGACCAGGGCTTAACTTGAGTCTCCAGGTAAGGATCTGTAGGGATTATAAATGTATTTGAAGTTGTTTGCACTAAATGTTCAAATACCTCCATAAAAAGTGACAGAAAAATGGCAACAAGCATGGATGGGATCAACTCCCAACTCATAAAATAGCACTGCTTGGTTAGTGCAGTTCAGCATCAGATACCGATGCACCAAGCTTTCATTTAACTCCACTGTAAACCCATCTGCAAGATTAGAGGACAGTCAGAGCAACTGACGTAGTATAAGGTGCAAGAAAGTCTGCATAGGTAGGGAGTCAGGGTGGTTGGGTGGGTCAGACAAACACCCAGGAGACCATATTCACACTCACTTCTTGTCAAATATCGCTGCTTGGACAGTGCTCCTCGGCATCTGAGAGCAACGCACGAGGTAGCCCTCAAGATACTGTCATGTCATTTTACGCTTGTTACATGCATAGTGTCCTTTCAAAATAAACTTCCATTTTCACAGGAAGTTTTAGGCAGTACAACCATTTACGGAGGGTTAGGAAACGCTCTTGGTTGACGTTAACTTCACTGACTAATGAATTGCAGGACTGATGGTACTGACGACTGCTGTGACAAAATAAGTCAACGTTCACAAGGGGCACAAACACCGGTGTCCTGGTTGAAAGTCTTGTGTTTGTTTGACCCATATACCACCCGTCCCACCCGCCCCTAGCACACTTAAGTCACTTGCTCTGACCTTTGAATAATGCTGCGCTGGGTTTACAGTAAAGTTAATCAAAAGCCCGGTTCATCTCATACTGTTGCTAAAGGATGCCTTGTGTCATTTTACTGATGTCTAGGAGCAGTGACCTAACAGTGGCAATTGACGAGTTGGGAAAAAGTACTGGTTGGTTTGTTGATGAAATAGAGCTTACAAGCAGGCCAACAGTCAGTGGTGGCCGAAAGGTTACAAGCAGTGAGCCTGTCACCAGGAGATCATTGGTGCAATCGCCGCAGCGGCCGGATAAAACTGGTTGGGAAAGGTGAAAAATCAGCACTTGTTCCTCCATCATTGCCACCACTGAGGTGCCCATGAGCAAGTCCATTATCCTCAACCACTCCAGTGGAGCTGCTCAGTGTTTAGCACATCACACTCTAGTTGATCCATGTGTAAAAGAAATGGATGTTGTCACTATGACATCACCCATTGGTGTGTGGACTGCCATTTTGAAGCTTTGGATATGACATTTAGGCCATCGCCATCTTAGTTTTTGGCCATCGCCATCTTGGTTATATGAAACCAGAAGTGACACAAGGGGGTGGAGCTAACTACAACCAAATGCTGAACAAAAATTTGTCATGCAACCAAAAAGGTTATGATTAACTTTCATGAACTGAAAAAAAATGTGAAAAGTTAAAGTTTTAAGACAAAAACATGGTCAACTCCCAAATCAGACAACACCGAAGTTGTGACCTGTCAGTCACAAGGTAGCTATGATCTAAAGCAGGGGTGTCAAACTCAAATACACAATGGACCACAGTCGCGGGCCAGACTCTATATTTATTGAAAAATTGACTACAACTGTGCATGCTTAAGTTTTGCTTAAACATTGAATCTGGAATGAGCAACAAGCAATTAAGCAAAGCTTAATATTATGAACAAATCAGATTTCAAATAAAAGATACAAAAGATCAGTGGCATTTGTTTCTTATTCTTATTTAACTGAATAAAATTATAGATATGCTTGTCTCTATCTGTAACCTTTCAAATTAAGTTTCAACAAAAACAACAAAACAACCAAAATTAAGTAATAATTTCCTTCAATGAAAATCCAACCATTTAATTAATAACAGTCTGTGCCTTGGAGTAGGTCCTTGTACTTGTTGTGGTGTTTCGTTTCATAGTGTATTTTTATGCTATATTCTTCTGTTACAGCCACTTTGGCTCCGCACAAAAGACAGACGGGTCTGTCCTTTATACTTGTGAACTCATTTTCTGCCTCCCACCTGTCTTCCAAGTTCCTGTTGTCCATCTTTGGTTTGGTCGTTTTTTGGGGAGGTGGATTAAATTTTCTTGCGGTGACCGGTAATATGAGGTTGCTAATGTTTGTCAACAGATGTGGGAGGGGACGCTTGCACAGCTTCATTGACGTGCCAACGCACTAGCAGAGCATTCTGGGATTTGTAATATTAGCAGTTCATGCACTACAGTATATACCAGTGGGGCAGCTCAAATAGACATTTGATATCATCTCATGGGCCAAATATAATTACAATCTAGCCAGAGGGCCTGAGTTTGACACCTATGACCTAAAGCCTACCCTGCTTTCTGGGAGCTTCATATGCCACGTAATGCACTGTTAAGAGGTTGTTGTCATTTCAGGCAGACTCCTGCAATTTGGAAATTGCAGTAACCATTCTGCAATTTTAATGAAAGTGTGATTAATTATGCAGCCTTGGTTGTAGGTATGTCTACCTGGAGTATTCTCTTGAATGAATCAGCATTACAGAGTTCATAAGAGAATAAGAGGTCGCAGTTAAAATCAAGACCACGGCTACATCTGTATGCTGTCCTAAGGGACCTTATTTAATCCTTCAAAATCCCACATGAAATGAAGCTTATAGCATACTGTAAGTTCAGTTAGGAAGACTATCTTCACTCTATTTTTATTTATTTATTTTTTATCTGTTCAGATTTTGCCATGACTTCTGTGAGCCACTCATTTGTCATTTCAGTGTCCAGTAGATGTGACCCGCCTCCGTTCACCTCCAGTTTCATTAGAAACAGCTACCCAAAGGACTGCTGATCTCTCTGTGCTGCATATGACTATCCCTGCAAAATGGTGTCATAATGGCCCAGAATTGTCATACATCTCTCTTTTTCTTCCTTCTTCTCTCTCTCTCTTTATATATATATATATATATATATATATATATATATATATATATATATATATATATATATATAATCATCATCCACGATTTGCTACATCTAACAGATGTGCTCTGCATTCCACACTCTGATGTTTTCCATTAAAAAGAATGAAAGAGAAAAGCTTATATAGTGAGGAAATGTGAAGCAGCTATATTATTAACGATCCGCCCTCTGTTGACGTACAATCTTGGCTGCTCTGCCGATTTAAAGGTTACCTGTGAGCTACTGATGTGCTAAAAATAACTGTTTTCTACTGCCTGTGTAGACTGCCTTACCTGTCATCCATACATACAGTAAGAGGCAACTCATATTGAACTTGGACATAACAACAATGGATTTTCAAAATCAATACTGCAACATGTTCAAACGAATTTAAAGCAGATATATTTAGAGGTACCACCTAGTTGGCCCTGAATATTTTGCACATGATCCAAACATTGGGTGTGCTTCAAGTGATGAAGGAGCACAGTCTGAGACCTAAACTGGATCTTTGTGAATTCCAAACATCATCAGACCAAGGCTGTGCATTGAATTGAATATTAATCACAATCACAATTTTGGCTTCTCACAGTTAAATGAACATGATTGACTGTGATATTGATGTTGTTGCTCATAGAATCCTGTGCTGCATACATCTTCAAATCTTTCTATGATTTTACCCAAGTATTATGAACAATAAACGCTGGCATTGCAGAGCTGTCCAAGAGATCAAACGCTTCCTAAAATAACAGATAGAGATGCACCAAAGAGACAAAGACACCAATTGGAAAATAGGCAAAACTCTGGTGCTATTTTTACAATAGCTGCTAGAGGACGCTGCGTTGCCGCCATTTTGGACTGAGCAGCTAAGAGTGTGTGGCCATGGATGTATAGAGTGACACCTGTAAATCAGAGGATATTATTTAAGGTAAATCAGCTTCCCAGAACAAACACTTAAATATCCCTCATTTAAATAATTATGTCCAAAAAACAGTAAAATTAATTAATAACTGAATTCAGAGTTATTTTCCTCAACATAATGAACGCGCATCAGCCCCACAGGACTGCACCGTCCTGCGTGTTTATATAACATATGCGGTTCTCCCAGCTTCCTGCTCGCTCTATGCAGCTGTAATAACGGATATACTGGCTGTAATTCATCACTGTTATTATCTTCTAATACACCCATGGGCTGTGTGCTGTAAGCCTGTACCGTGGTGGATGTATTAACGTCTCTGTTCCTAAACAACCAGCTATCGGCCAGTAGCTAGTAGTGCTAGTAGTAGGACATGACCAGAATTTAATGTAGTTGTAGACTGTTTACTAACACGCACTGCGATTCTGGAGGTCCTTGACTTGAAAAAGTCAACTTGAGATTGCTCTGAAAATCAGTGCGCTTGATTTTTCTAACTTCCATTTATGCCATTGCTCATTTTATGCTCCTCTGGGAAGTAACATTAATAAATATTTATGTAAGTAAATAGTATAAGAGTATGCATATTTATAATATTTTATTGGTCAACACATCAGCCATTTCGGTACGGACATTAAATATGAGAACAGAAAAGAAATAATTTTGATTTACTTTTGTACGGCACTTTGTAGGTGGATGTTTTACTGGCATCCAGTAGTCGCTTTCACTCCAAAATGGCAGAAGCGTAGCTCTGCTGCTGGGTGCTGACATTGCAATGCAACAAACAATTGACTTTCACTTGTTTGCTACGTACGTTATTTGTTCGACAGTAGCACTGCTGACTGAGAAGGTCCAGAAGTCCTGAATGATATTTACCATCTCTGTTTTCCTTTAACTTTGTTTTTAAGTGTAAGATCATCTTCACTCTTCTGTTCCGTTGTTGGTGCATTTTTAATTTGACAGATTCATTTCTCACTCAACCAGCAGCATTTGGCCACTAATGCTTTGACCCGACAAATGTAAACAAATCACTGCTTCTCAAAGATTCAAAGTGAAAACAACTTTCTATCGTCTACACCTGATGAGTTATTGCATGGGATACAGGGATACTAATCGCATCTCGAACACTAGTACAACTGTAGCACTGGTATAATTAATGCAGTCATACCCATCCCTGTGAGCTCGTTTGAGTCCTCATAGAAACCTCATCCCCCTTTTTAAATTGCTCGAGAAATATGAAAAACACTCCAGGATAAATATGTCCTCAGCTCTTCATCAAAAAGAGAATATAAAATGGTATTTTCCAGATAGTGGGGCCCTTAAACCTGATATCTGAAGCTTGGACCCTCATCACTGCATCTGGTAGATAAGCTCTTAAACTTGAGTCATTACACCAGTTCACCGTGTCAGGTGAACTCAACAGAATGGTATGAGGGAGGTGATTTGGTGCTTGCATACAGCCCCAGAAATGAAATGACTGAGGCACTAGAGATGGAGAGCGAATTGCCAACCAGCATCTCAGTCAGAAAAAAGGGGCCAATTTCCTCTAAGAGTGCTTGGCTCCTGTGCCAAATGTCACGCTTGGAGATGAGACAATTCCAGGACTGCCTAAGATCTCAGATGAGCCAGGATGTGAGAATGAGGTAAACAGTATACAATACTGGAGGGGTGGGATGTTCCAGGTCCTTGGCAGAGTAAGCGGTTGTCAAGACAACACCCAATGAAATTCAAGGGGAACCACAAGCAGCTCTGACACAGTCCGTTTTGCTTCACCCCAGATTGATGCACAGAGTTTATGTTCATATAAGGTTCCTGCATTTCTGACAGTACACGAAAACAAATGGGCCCCAAGCACTCATTCAATTAAAGAGTTATATTAAATAGGGACAAGGTCACAGCAATCATGTGCACACAATATGACTGGTCATATGTGAGAGAAATAATGAGTCTTAAATCTGGATTTAAATGTCACAGCTGGGCCAGTCTTATTAATCATAGAGCAGAGTTTATTCCACAGATAAGGAGCACTGCATGAGCATGCTCTGCTGCTTTCTAATTGCTTCTTGAATCTTGAAACAGTCACATAAATGCTTCACTGTGAGGGCAGGGAATGCATCAGTCTACTACACTGACTTAATAGAGTACTGCTTATAGAAAATAAGTTAATTTATGAAGGAAGAAACGGATTTGAAGCAGTAAGATTTTTGGTTAACTTTGATATTGAATACTGCATTTTTAATGGATTTAGATTTTGGTTGAGAGTTCATTTCTTTAATTAAGTCATGATGCAAATACATTCACAAGGGTTTTGACATTGAGAAAAACATTTTTGAACTCCTTTAGAAACAGGAAAATGCAGTTTAGGGACTGACCAGTGGTGAAAAGCACATTTAGTTAAGTACTGGTGTAAAATTCTGAGGCACTTGTACTTTAATTGAGTATTTCCATTTGGTGCTACTTATACTCCACTACTTTTAAAATGTAGTGGAGTATAACTATGGTTTTAGGGCTGATGATAGCTGATGGCTGTGATAATAACACTTCAACGCAAATTTGTTTTAATGCAACTAATTTCTTTAATGCAACATGCATTGGCAAAGTTGAGTGACGATACTGGCATCACATAGAACTAATAAACTAAAGGAATCCATTGCTAGCAACCATGTTATACTAGCTGGTTGTGAAGAAGGTTAAATAATGCTTCAAACTTACAGTGCTGTGAAAAAGTATTTGCCCCTTCCTGATTTCTTATATTTTTGCATATTTATCACACTTAAATGTTTCAGATCATCAAACAAATTTTAATATTAGACAAAGATAACAGGAGTAAATACAAATGCAGTTTTTAAATGATGATTTTATTTATTAAGGGAAAAAAAGCTATCCAAACTGAACCGACCTGTTGAATCAAGAAATCCCTTAAACAGAACCTGTCTGACAAAGTGAAGGAGGCTAGAAGATCAGATGAGAAACAAAGTCACTGACATCTATCAGTCTGGAAAGGCTTACAAAGCCATTTCTAAGGGTTTGGGACTCCAGCGAACCACGGAGAGAGCCATTATCCACAAATGGAGAAAACCTGGAACAGTGGTGAACCTTCCCAGGAGTGGCCGGCCCACCAAAATTACTCCAAGAGCATCGAGGACTCATCCAGGAGGTCACAAAAGAGCCCAGAACAATATCTGAAGAACTGCAGGCCTCACTTGCTCCTCCACAGCGATGTAAAAGACTCATCCCTAGTTATGGCAAATGCTTGATTGCAGTTGTTGCCGCCAAGGGTGGCACAAGGTTTTAGGTTAGGTATTAGGGGCAATAACTTTTCCACATAGGTAAAGGTAGGTCTGGGTAGCTTTTTCCCCTTAATAAATGAAATCAGCAATTAAAAACTGCATTTTTATTTACTTGGGTTATGGTTGTCTAATGTTAAAAAAATACGTTTTCACAGCACTGTATGCTAAATTTTGGTGAGGAAAAACTGGCATGGGCATTTTCAAAGGGGTCCCTTAACCCTTTTATGCTAATGCTTGTCATTGTTTTATGTTGTTAATTGATGTTGAATAATAAATATATAGATACATTTGCATAAAGCAAGCATATTTCTCCATTCTTGTTTATACTTTGATAAAAGTATTAAACACATGACAAATCTCCCTTTAAGGTACATTATGAACAGATAGAGAAATATGATTAAGTTAATTGTGATTAATGAATATTTGAATGGATTTACAGCGCCACAAAAAAATAAATTAACAAGTAAGGTCTTTTAGACAGCACACATTTTGACTTGTCATGGTAGGAAAAGCACAGGTGTAATTGATAACATTAACACTGGCTCAGCTCTATGCAAGAGTGTCAGTACGCTGCAGCAGTGAGCCAGCACTCATAATAGCAGGAGCCTGAAAATGAAGCAGCCAAATGGGAATTAGCCGTCATTAATTTTATCATTTGCACTTGTGTAACTATGTCAAAATGTCTTCTGCTGCACGTCAAGATTGCTGTCACATCACATGGTGTATAGCTTCCTTAAAGCAGTGTTTCTAAATCGACATCCAGACTAGACTGCTGTTGCTTTTCTCTCCCACCAGCAAGTTAATTGCTTTCACCTGGCCTCCCAGGTGTAAATCACCCCCTAATTAGAAGGCTGGAATGAAAACCTGACTCCACATCCACCCCCCTCTACCATACCATTACATCCCCTAAACACTTCCCTTTTAGTATGACTGACATTCAATTAAAAGTGCTGGTGAATCAGAAAGGGATACTCACAGATGAGGAACTAGATGGAGTCTGAATTGCAACAGCAACACACTTCACTGACTCACTTTCTGCTGACATGGGGCACTTTTTATGTATCACTGGGCTGATTAATATTTCTATATGCAGTACTGACTAAACTGTACTTTAATTGCATTTATGCAATATCAACTTTGCAATTCTGTCATTAATATTGCATGTATACAGTACATTCAAGAATTATTATTATTCATTTCTCATTCTGGCATTTATATTTAACACAACTCAGCACCTCTCAGCATTTTGTGTTTACTTTTTTGCACTGTTGTTATATGCTATAGCATATATATATATATTATATTGCACATCATCATGCAAATATTTGTGCATATTTTTTATTTACATATTAGTGGTGTTTCTTTTAATAAATATTTTATATTGTACAATTGTATACACATTGCAGCATTATAAACATAATTTACATATTATATATACCCCCCGTATATATAATATATATACAGTATAATGTGTGTACTGAATCAGCTATAGCCAGTCCCAGCTAACATTGTGCGAGAGACAAGGTACAACCCATACAGGTGGTCAGTCAATCACAGGGCTGACACATAGAAATGGACAACCATTCATTCACACTCACATTTAGAGTCACTGATTAACTCAGGCTCATGTCTTTGGACTGTTGGAGGAAACCGGAGTACCTGGGGAAAACTCTCCCAGTTACAGGGAGAATTGTAAACTCCACACAGACAGCCCAAAGCCAACCAGTGGGTTCGAACCTATAACCTTCTCTTGCTGTGAGGCAATTTAATATTTAGATCGCATGTATTACATGGTATAGAATTTGAATTTTCCTCACAGTTACAATGAAACAAAGTTTATTCAGATACTGCCAATAATGTTAAATGTTATACAGTACAATTTATTTACTTCATCATCATCTGCAGCCACTTGTCCCATTCAGGGTCACCAGTCTATCACAGGGCTGACACATAGAGACAGACAACCATTTATGGGCAATTAAGAATCAACAATGAACCCAACGTGCATGTCTTTGGACTGTGGGAGGAAACCGGAGAATCTGGAGAAAACCCACACTAACACAGAGAGGACATGCAAACCACACAGAAGTGCCACAAGCCAGATTCAAACCTGCAGAACTTGTATTTACTTCAAGTTACAAGATACTGTGTTGGTCTGAGTAGTAAGTACTATTAATCAGACATAGGTCAACTTAAGCACTGTTTGCATGAGAGAAATATTGGGAGAACTATTCCCACAGGCACTGGAGCAAGAGGTCTGTGACTATTAAATAAACCTTACTAGGCCTACATAATACAATAATACTCACTATATTAAAAAGAAAAATTATATATTTATATATAGCATAATATTTTTTAATATAAGCGAATGTTATGCAGAGCCTTGACATCATATCCAGGGGATAATGCCACTCTGTTCACAATATTGTTAATGCTATGCTATTTGGTTAAGCAGGCCAACTAAGGTTAGCTAAGTAGCTAACTGTTGTAGTCCACAGCTGTTTGCAAACGATTTTGCTAACAAAGTTAGCTAGGGGGCGGCAGTAGCTCAGTCTGTAAGGACTTGGGTTAGGATGCGGAGGACGCCGTTTCAAGTCCCCCATGGACCAAGACCAACTGGTTGCTGGAGAGGCCAGTTTACCTCTTGGGCACTGCCGAGGTGCCCCTGAGCAAGGCACCGAACCCCCAACTGCTCTGGGCGCTTGTCAGGAGCAGCCCCCTCACTCTGACATCTCTCCATTGACGCATGTATATGTACAGTGTGAACAACAGAGTGTAAACTTAATTTCCCCACTGTGGGACTAATAAAGGAATATCTTCTTCTTCTTTCTTCAGACATTAGCAGATTAGCTAACCACTGCAGTTGATGGCTGTTTGCTGTATGTAAGTAAAGCTAAGTCTGAATCTTTTTACACAGGCGTAATCCTAATTTTAGGGGTGACATGTGATTGAAATGCCAACAAAAGAATCATACTCATCAATACTGCACTAATGATCCAGTAGCAGGAATTTATTCTAGTAAGATTTGTCACAAAAAGTAATACTTTGCTACATATTTGGAAGTAAGACAAATAGAGCACCCTGATTTACTCAAAATAATACACACATGCAAATGTTTCTTTCATTTTAACATTGTGGTGTTGGAACATGATGCAGCATCCCGTTGAGAGAGGAGCATCCCGTTGAGAGAGGATTGTCTATATACTTTAAATTTCATATGACAGATCTCAGTAATTAGAGCAGAATATGTTATTCCAATAATCCCAAGACCTTTTGAGCTACACTGCAGATCAGTGGCGAGGATGAAAGGAGTAAAAGCTAAGCCGTGTCAAATTCTTCAAAGGAGCAACTTGTTTTTGAAAGAAGCCCTAACATGTCCGTCTATGACAGGGAGTTGTGAGAGGAAGAAAATTTGACAGGAGAGAGCGAGCAGCGGCAGCATAAACTGAGCCTGAATGACCGCTTGAAATCCTGATGGTTGCTCCATTATGTTTCTGACATCTGAGTGAAAAACAAGGACATTGTGATCTTTTCCTCCTGAGCGCTGAGGAAACCTTTCATATCATAAGTGTATGTCTTTATTACAGACCACGGCTGTCAAAGTTGACGCAATAATAATGCATTAACACAACTTTGTTTTAAAGCCACTAATTTCTTTAACACATTAATGAAACTTGCAATGTTTAGGTTGTAGGAGGCTCAGTTTTAAAGCTAGAAAAAAAATTAAAGAATCCATTGGTATCAGTCATGTCATACTAGCTTGTTGCTAAGGAGGCTAAATTCAAAATTCAATTTTGACAAGTAAAAACTGGCATGGCCTTTTTTAAAGGGGTTTCTTGACCTCTGACCTCAGTGTGATATATGAATGAAAATGGGTTATATGGGTACCCACAAGTCTCCCCTTTACAGACATGATCACTTTATAATAATCACATGCAGTCTGGGGTAAATCATAGTCAAGTCAGCACACTGACACACTGACAGCTGTTGTTGCCTGTAGGGCTGCAGTTTGCCATGTTATGATTTGAGCATATTTTATGCTAAATGCAATACCTGTGAGGGTACTGCATTTAGAGTGACATGTCATTGTTTTGTGTTGTTAATTGATTTCCAATAATAAACATTCATTTGCATAAAGCTAAGCATTTGCACTCCCATATTGATGGCAGTGCTAAATACTTCAAAATCTCCCTTTAATGTACATTTTGAACAGATAAAAAAGTGTGAAATGTTAGAACTTTCATTTATAATTGTCACTTTAGCCTCCATAAATCTCAATCGGGAGATACAGAGAAAATAGAGAACCTTGCAAAGACAAAATAGGAATCTTATTCACCGAGATATCTATTCGCACAGGACTAATATTATCACATGACCTCTCTGGCGAAATCTAGTAGGTAATTTGCGGTGGAGTTTTAACTTTACAAATAATGGAAATGGCAGATTTGCAGGGGATTAAGATTACAGACGACCTCCACAGTTATTACAAATTACTGGAGGTCCCCAGGTAATTACTACTCCTGTCCAAATAGGGCTTATGTGTACAGTGGGCTGTTTCTACATTGGCATAAGTGTTGCTGTGTCTACACGTGATATAAATACTGCATAGTATGGTAAACTAACTGACGCATATGTGAAAAATGCCTTAAATTGTTTGCTCCTGGTCTTTCAGAATCCATTTCTGTTTAACATTAGTCTGTAATGGCTGATTCATTCATGTGTAAAACAGGAACATACTGTATCATATTATTAGGTCTATAGATGTTGAGTTGTTAATCAAATCTGCTCTCAACTCATGAAATTGAGTGTTTAAATCCTATAAAGTGTGTGGATTTCTAGATCAATATCAATTACACTGAAGTTTACTTCTCCAATAACATGACAGATAGCTGACATTATTTGCACATAACCAGATTTTCATGATCCCCATTGACAAAGCATAAATGACTTGGATTAGCGTGATATGGATATTTTGTCTGCATGGCCCTGCTTGTTTACTGTCAGATAAGATCACGTTTTATTAGAAACAATAGCATGAAGTACAGAGTAAAATTAAATTACGTTCAACATTGTGCTGCAGAGATAAATATCCTGCAGTCAGCAGCTCTTTGCATCACATTAATTCTTTGGCAAAGATTAGCGTTATGTGCACAGGGAAGTAAAGTCGACTCGTTTGTCTTCGCATAGGGCCCTTCACCAGGAATTAATTGTGGAAGAATAGCAAAGAATCTGACTCTGTCCAGACTGCATTTGTTATAATTACCGTGTCTAAAAAAACAGAAGAGAACGTATTCTGATGTGTGGGATAATTTGAACCATTTATCAGCTTCTGCTGCAGTCAAACTACTCGCCAGTTTTACTAACAGAAGAAGTAGATGAGAGTCAGGCATTAAATTTAGTTGTGGAAGCGGTGAACACTTTGTATGTTTATTAGTAGTTGTAGTGAGTGAATGAATCAATGCTTTTATTCCATGTCTGGTCATTTACATCATAAACCTTTTAGTATTATTTTTTTTTGGTGGGGAGGGTTTTTCCTTTTATTGACAGAGACAGTGGTGAAGTAGGACAGAGGAACAGCGAAGGGCTCCGCTGCAGCAAGGACTTCAGCCTGGGCACTTG
The DNA here is from genome assembly GCA_947000775.1 of Pterois miles. NCBI lineage: Eukaryota > Metazoa > Chordata > Actinopteri > Perciformes > Scorpaenidae > Pterois > Pterois miles. The sequence continues at coordinate 5,129,985 of CAMQGK010000471.1, read as the reverse complement.
GCATGCACCCCCTCATTATTATAACACACTCACGCATAATGCTTACTACCATTTGTACTCTTATTGAACCAGATGTCGCAACGCATTTTGGTCTTCTGTCGCTATTCTCAATAAAACCACACTCGATATAACTCGTCATATTTTCTCAGTTTAGCTAGTTTGGATTTAGCATCACTTGACAATGTGGACTTACTCAAGTACTTCTCCCTGCTTGCCTGATAGCCAGCTGGCAAATGAGTCAAGCTAAACAGCAGCAGCAACGGTAGTGGCTAGAGGGGAGCCTGCAAACTGGGGAAACTCTAGCAAGATTGTAAAAATTAGGCATTGATCTTGAATAGGAAAGGTTAAACAATGCGCTCTGATAGTTAAGGTTAGGATAGGTCGTCGGTCAGCGAGTCTTGTGAGAGTTTTGCAAGTTTTTGCAAATCTTACATCACATTTCATAATTTGCGGACTCTCTTCTAGACATGATCGCAGGTATGGTTCATTGCGCCCAGAGTGAAGGGCACACATCTGTATTAACGGGGCGGTCTAGCAGCAATCTAACAGCACCGTAAATTATATTTATACACCTTTATTTTGTTGGGTGACATCATAAAATATGACGACCGACTTCTTTTGAAAACCTCAATAGACACTTTAAATGTAAAAAAAAAAAAAAAAAAAAAGACATTTGGTACGGCCCTACTTAGCAGCACCTTTTTATCTTCATGCAAATATAACCTATTTTCACAGATTTGTAAATCCATTCAAGCGGTTCAGTCTCATACCTTTGTGCTGTCACTTGATTTGCTGCAGGTTTTGTCCGAGTAACAGATCAAAGGCTTTTACCTTCTTGGTACGATTCCTGCTTTTCTAATATAATCCCCTCAGTGAAAGGAAAATTAAATATTAGCAAAAGCAACAGTGTAAGAACATGAGAACACGAGTTATCTGTTAGGAACATGTACCACTTTCAGCCTGTATTTAAATATGTGCATTACACTCATCCTCTCTGGGTTATAATTCAAAATTGTATATTTGTTTAATATTGTAAAACAGTGGAAAATACTTAGAATGATCATGGTTCCAGTGATCAACCACTTACATTGATCAAAAAGCTTGGAACAGAATCATTTCTATACAAATGCTGTTTAAATAATTTGCTAATAGTAATCAAAAATCCACTTACAGTGTTTATTTAGGGTCTTTTCATATACGACAACATACAGGAAAACATTTTAAAACTATGTTAGACTAACATTTTTTTTTGTTGTTGTTTTTTACTTTACTCCCTCATGGACCATATGATGTCCAAGGCTGATGCTGTGTTCACATTCATATCATGAGGGGAAAAGGAAAGTTATCTCTGAATGAAAAACAAGGAAACAGGGCACAGGGAAAAGTGCGTTGCTCATGCCTGATTACTTAACGTACATGTAAATGTAATGTAAAGTAAACTTTTTTTTTCCATTCCTCAACCGGCTCTGCGGTACACATGCAGAGGTGTCCATCACTCTCCATGCTGTTAACAAGCAATGTTGCACAGCATGAAAAAGGTATTGTGATTCCCTGCCGTTAAAATGGTATGATTTTACGTTTTATACAATACTTTAAGGATGACCTTGTTTTCATTCAAGCCGTGAGCGACCATGGGGCCATGCGTGTGCAGTGCTCTGCTTCAGAGGACACCATTAGGATTGTGATCCATGGGACCAGACAGTTAGGGTTAGCTTTACTGCTGGTGGAGCAAGTGGCCAAATATAATAAACTGTAGTGATAACCAGAAGAAAGGAGTCAACAAGTGAAATTGAAAAGAAGATTAAAGCAGGTCAGAAATCTCTCCCATAGTCCTGCTCTGGGCTGGAGTCTCTATCAGCAGAACTCCCTTAAAAAAACAAGGAAAACAGCGCGGCTCTAATTACCCATCAAATGAACCGATAACATTAGATTCATCATCTTTTCTGAATCTGTCCAAGCATCACCTGTAATTCAGCAAACACGTAATTCACCAAATTTGTGTTTGTCTTCATATCTCTTTGACGCGACACAGCATTTTCTACAGTTACTGTGGTGTCGCTCTGATCTTATCAGCTTATCGTCCATTAACTTCTCACAGAACTTCATCTGAATTTCTTATTGTTTTGTGGGTTTTTGTTTTGGAAGCCTTTCACATCTTCCATGCTGCAGTCTTCATCTTCATCTTCAACCGCTTATCCGGGGTCGGGTCGAGGGGGCAACAGCTCCAGCAGGGGACCCCAAACTTCCCTTTCCAGGGCCACATTAACCAGCTCTGACTGGGGGATCTCAAGGCGTTCCCAGGCCAGTGTGGAGATATAATCTCTCCACCTAGTCCAGGGTCGTCCCTGGGGCCTCCTCCCAGCTGGTCGTGTCTGGAACACCTCCCTAGGGAGGTGCCCAGGAGGCATCCTTACCAGATGTCCGAACCACCTCAACTGGCTCCTTTCAACGCAAAGGAGCAGCGGCTGTACTCCGAGTCCCTCAAGGATGACTGAGCTTCTCACCTTATCTCTAAGGGAGATGCCAGCCACCCTCCTGAGAAAACCCATTTCAGCCGCTTGTACTCGCCATCTAGTTCTTTCAGTCATGACCCAGCCCTCATGACCAAAGGTGAGAGTAGGAACGAAGATTGACTGTGCTGCAGTATTACTCTTAAACATTGTTCAATAAGTGACATCAGAATCAGAAATACTTTACTGATCCCCAGCGTCAGTTGTTCCATATTACAATAAAAATATACTGTATACAAACATAGATATTATAAGAAACATATAAATAAGAATACAGATAAAAATAAACTTGGAGGACATCGGATCACTGTATACCATTTATTTCTTTGATGAACACATTTTTACATTGAAACATCATAACAACATGATTACAGAGTGAGCGAGTGAAGAGTCCCGGCAAAGGAGAGCCGTTCTGTATTATCCGACCAAAAAGACGACAATGTCTTACCCTCGGTGAGACTTAAAGGAAGAGGAAGTGAGCCACTAAATAGCGAAGTGGTCCATTTCATTATTTTGTATTCATGTAATAAATATACAAATGTCAATTAGATGGTAATCTGCAGGAGAAATGCACAACAACAATTAAAATAATAATCATCCATTTATAGTGATCACTTTAACCTGGACAGACTTGATCACTATAAGTAATTTTCCCACTGTATTATAAGTGCACCTGCAAGTCCCAAAGTTGGCATCACCAACAATCTTTTTTTAAATCATTCAACTCTGACCCAACTTGTCATAATCAATCCTCCCGCAAAGCTGCTAGAGTCCATTTATACCTCTCTGTGTATGATGGAGCATTAACCAGGTCAGAGACTTGGGGAGAGGCCAGCATATCTATCCCATGCTCCTTCCTCCTGACAGGCGGAAAAGCCGGCGACCCATCACATCCTGTACATTGCCTGTGACACTGACCGAGCACTGCAGGCAGAGCCGAACTGAAATCAATGACCCATTGTTTAAATTATGATAAGCAGCACACTCCTGATCTATTCCTTCACCATAGTTAGAAATCAATACAGAGTCCACTCCTGAAATGAGAACAAACTGGAGAAAATCCTGGTTATATTGGAGGAATTTCAGTTGTATGCATATAATAGCAGACACCTTTACCTTCCTGCTGATAAACCTCAGGCAAAATCAGCAAGGCTGAAGACACAGCCTGTAGGTGTTTGCATGCTCTTGATCTTAACAAAACTGCATACAGTGTGTGGTGGTGTTGGTGGTTGGCTTTTTCCAGAGGAGTCTAAATCATGTTACGCCCATGGGAGGCGGCAAAGAGATTTACGGAAATAAAAATTAGAAGCCTCTATTCTCAGGTTCATCATATCTGGGCAAATGTCAAGAGGGGTACAAAACAGATCATCAGATATAAATATCCACTGTGGGTATGATGCAGTTTTACGCCCCTCAGTGGAAGATACTGTGCTGAAAATGTTTCCTCTCCATTAGGATGTAGCACTTTCCCCTGATTGATAAGCAGCTGAATATTATTGCACATCTTTGTAAATATGGTTTTATTTCCAGCTAAGTTCCCTCCACTTGTCATCTGTGAAGAAGAAGAAGAAGAAGAAGATATTCCTTTATTAGTCCCACAGTGGGGAAATTCAGTTTTACAGTGAACACAAATAAAAGGAAATAAAGTTGCTAATTTCCATTTATGCTAGCAAAAGAAAACACATTTTTTCTGACTGGTATACCTGACAAGAAGGAGAGCACAAACACAACCATACACACACACACACATCAAACCACAATAACAACAAAACATGGTGATGGTCTTTCATTGTGGATTTTTTTTCGTTTTGGATAAAAAGTATTTTGGATTCTAAACCAAAAGGTGAAGTTTGCACCATTGATCAGCGTCACCTCTCTACATTAATTCAACACAGAGTAAAAACAACAAGAGTCACAGAGTTTCAAAAGCCCTGCTGTCATTATTGAACGAATCTGTGGAAATTGGACGGTTGGTGGGAAGTCAGTCTTTCTCTGCTTCTTAGTGTTCACTGTGTAAGTGTGTGCACAAATGGATTATTGAAAAGGCCTAGTGGGCACAGGCCCAGGGCCCGTCTGACCCCTTGGACCAGGGCCTCTGTGAGAAGTGACTGGCAACCTGTACAGGGTGTACCCCACCTTCACACAATGTCAGCTGAGATTGCACCCACTCCAGCCCCCCGTGACCCTGACTACGACAAGTGGTTACAGATAATGCATGGATGGATGGAGGTTCACAGTAAGGTAAGAAATCTACTCTTATAACAGTATTGTAGGACTCCATCAATACAATTCTCAAAGCGTACTACAGTATGGCAAGTGGTCATAGTGCTGTAAACAAAAATATGTTTCATATACAGTATGCATGAGACTGGGAACTATATTGTTACTGTACCTATACAGTATTTATAGTATTGGCCAGGGAGAACATTGGCTATGATGTTGATTAGGTGCTGTGGTCAGACTGAAACAGAAGACTGGATGCAGCCTCATTTTCTTTTTACTTACTGTATATGCAGAAGGCTTATTTTGTGTTTGCCTCCACCCATACTTGCCAACCCTCCCAGGAGACTCTCGTTTTTCACTGCCCTCATCCGCTTTCCTCCCGGGGTCACATTTCTTCCATATTTCTCCTGATTTATGACAAACCTTTAAAGCTTTTCCTTTTCCTTATCTCAACCTGTTTCTGGCACTGTACAGCATGTATAAGCCCTGCTGTTTCTGATAATACAGCTACACCTATGTGGTTTCCCAGTAGAGAAGATGCTCGTGACACAACATGGTTTGAGTTGGACTCGCTGCACATCACAGTGTGCAGCGTCCGAAGTTGGGCTTTGCTCAGTGCAGTGAAAAGCCACAAACCAAATGAAATTAATTGACAATGGAGAGTGCCAAGAGAAAGAAATACTCAAGCAGGAACAAATTAAATAAATTTAATTAATAAAAACTGATGAAAATTAGTTTATACCAGAGATTCACAAAGGTTCACACCAGAAGCGTGAATTATTCAGTTTTCTCTCCTAAGAATTATGAGTAAAATTAAAAAATAGGCCTATTTTACATAGAAAAGTGGTTGCAGTGTACTTAATACTGTGTTATTCCCAGTCTTTAAAAAAGTCTCCAGAATGCAGGAAACAAAATTTCCCAGGAAGTCCAAGGAAAAACTACTCAGCTGCTTTTCATGAAATTTAGTGGAAGTGAGTAGCACGGGCTAAGGAAGAACCTGTGTAAACTTTGGAGTGGATCCGTCTCATGTGAAATCCCTTTTTAACATCGGTGGATGTCTTCACTCTCCAAATCCAAAAGTGTTTTCCCAGATGTATAAAGTGTGTCAGAATAAAAATGTGCATGTATTTGTGTTTTTGTATTTGAGTATGAAATTATTCAACTTACAACAGGCTCCTGTACATACAGTATGTGGTGTAACACTGAGATTATCATAATAGTGTTTTCCGCTGATCGTAGTGTTTTCTGTTGAGCACATCGGTGTTCAATTGGTTCTTAGAAACATCTGTTATTTTTGGATTTTGTGTGTTAGAGTTTGTTTAGATGTCCAGAGGTCTGAGATTATGAGGTATGCTTTCAGAAAATGTGAACTAAAGTATTGAGAAACACTGTAATACCATTTTATCTTATGCCCTTTTTATTGTAATACATCTTATCTTGTATGTTTTTATCATGTTTTCATATTCAGAATGTAATATTTTTTCTCTCATATGTTCTTATGCTGTTTTGTCATGTATGATCATTTTTGTTTTATATTATGAAGGACATTGAGTCTACACATGTACAAATATGAACTTGATTTCACTTTCTGACATTCTCAGAATAAGAGCTCAGGATGAAACTGTGGTTGTCAGTGATGAAACACAATCAATACTGTGAGAGTGCTCCACAGAAGTTGAAGTTGAGGTTGATATTGAGAGATGTAGTTTCAAGTGTGTTATCCATTGCTAAATAAATGAGGAAACATTTTCAGCATTGAAAGTTTTGATGGAAATGTTTGGTTTTCATGACATCTTGACTGGCTGTATCATTTTGCAAACAACATGCTGTTTTTGTCATTTCGTCCTGTTGTTGTTAAGGGCTGTGTGTTTGAAAAAGCAAAATGAATGGAAAAATGTGTCAATCAAGAAAAACTGCAGTGTTTCACATGACCCAAATTTACACACAAATAAACCCATGTGAATACAATCATACATGGGTTAATTACCTTTTTGTAAACCCTGAGTGTTGTACTTCAAATTTAACTGTACAAATTACACATTATTGTACTACAGTAACACCATCTTGTGTATTTAGTGTATGTTTTCACACTTTATCTTAAATGTTTTTGTCATGTGTAATCTTTTTATGTGTGTGTATTATATAGTATCATACAGTATTACATTATGTTATATTGTGTATTGTATTATATATTGTATTTATATTATTATTATTATTATTATACCATATATCTATATATCTATATCTATATATATATATCATACATATATATCATGTTATGTTATATAACATTACATTATATACTATATCATTATATCATTATTATTAGTATTTTATTATTATCATAGTGTATAGTGTTTAATTTTCTTAGAATTACATTATAATTAGATTCTCTGTATATACTTCACATTTTAGTATATATGTATATATTCTCTATTTTACGTGTATATAGATGTGTATATTCTCTCATGTATATTGTGCTGATAACCTGCTGCTTTAACACCACAATTTCTCAACTTGGGATCAACAAAGTATCTATCTATCTATCTATCTATATATCTATCTATCTATCTATCTATTTTTTTTTTTATTTTGAAGCACATTAAGCTTACACCTGTTGTATGAAATGTGCTATATAAATACATTTAATTTTGCTTGACAGCATACATTTTTTTTTTTCAAATACACTCTGACAGTACATTCCCAAAGAGCTCAGTGTACTTTCAGTGGTAAAACAGTCAATACTGTGAGGGTGCTGCACAAAAGTTGAAGTGGTGGTTGCAAAGGTCAATATTGATAGCTGTAGTGTCAATTGTGTTATCCATTGTCAAATGAATGAGAAAACATACTTTTTCAATTCAGCACGAATTGTAGGTTTTGTGACAAGTTTTGAGAGGGCGGTATCATTTTGCAAACTTTTTTTTCATTTTGTCATTTTGTTCACTGTTAAGGGCTTCGTGTGAGTCCTTTTGAAAAAACTAACTGTCTATAGAAAAATGTACCAGAGCAATCGAGATAAACTGGTATTTACATATGTTAATACAATCATACATGGGTTTATTTGCTATTGTTTTGTTTTTCAGCAAAAAAGGTTATGAAACTCTTCTGCTAGAGGCCTGCATATTCATGTAGAAAAACGTATGATAGAGTACTGCCTTCTTCAAATTTAATTGAACAAATTATGTTTTTTCATTAACATGGATATTCTTGCATGTGTTGTAGAATAAGAAGCATTCATTTTAGATAAGATAAGATATTTTTTTATTAGTCCCACAGTGGGGAATTTTGCAGTCACAGCAGCAAAGGGGATAGTACAATCCCGTTATGCACAACAGTGAGCTAAACAATTAATTCTCTAGGGATTACAGAGTCATACAGAGGTATAAATGTGTTTCTTATCTGGCTAAATTAATGTAAGTGGTTAGCAGCAAATAATACACACGCTAATGCCTTTATACAATCATGTTTCTTCTGTTGCTAATGCTAACCCAGCACTTATTATGTTTTAATACCACACAGTATGTCAGTTGAATTGCTGTGGTCTGTCCGTTTTTAAAGGCTCTGTGCACATTCACTAAATGACAACACTAAAAGATGCTAAATCAGCCTAAATTGTATGTTTAACAATCTAATAATGTGGGTAAAATTATTTATATTTATTTATATATAATCATGCTGTACAGAGAAGAGAGAGAAGGTAGCAGTGTCTACAGGGCTTTTCATATTTTTATGTAGCCTTGGCTGACTTTGACCCAAGGCTACAGAAAGCCTATAGCACTTCTTGTGAACTGCAGCACATGACTTGTTGGGATATCACTGAGCAACCCAGCTCTGGAGTGGGGATTACTTAGCCCACAGTTTGGGATATCCCACATCCCATGTCATAAGTGTTAAACAACTGTTAGCCCGGGGCTAGGGAAACTCCAAGGGTATGGCCAGACTGAATGTGGCAGGCTAAGCATAGACGCTGCCTTTCATTCCTTCCAAGTAGTGAAATCCCCATGCATAGTGCATGAGTCTGGAGGCCTAAGTTCATGAAACTGTAAGGTACTCAGTATCAGGCATTTCTTTACTGGACTCTTGTTCAATATGCTGTTTCCACACATTGGCTTTCCTTCAATGGATTTCTTGCCTCATCCCACACATTCTCAGTCTCAACTCGACTCTCAACTTTATCCAGCTTTATTTTATTTTGTTTAATTCATATTTCATTTTATTGTATTTGTTATAAGAAGATAAAAACAAAACAAAAAAAAGGGAACACTACTATCAGGTATGGACCATGCTGCCTCCCTACTGAGTGGGCTCCTCCTCCATTTCCTCTCTCTTTCCTCCATTGATGACTGCGTATGGATGGAAAACGGCAAAGGCCACGAGCTACTGTATCTACCAGGCTCAGACCTACTACTACCTTAACTATAGTGTAAACCCATCCGGGGCAACCGTTAATGCTCTGGTAACGTGTGGCGGTACATAAAAGTTGGGATGAGAAGGTGTTGTTTGGTAGGTTGGTTGGTTGGGATTAGGCATCAGGAGTGAGACTGGTTAGGGTGAGGGCAAGAATATCAGGGTAAGCCAATCAGAGGCAGAGTAGGAATAACAGGCCGCTGGAACAATGGGGAAGGTGGGAGGTGGTCTGAGGGAACATAGGGCTGAGGGAACATAGCCACGCTTCAATTTGCAATACATCTGGATGTTCATCCACCATACACACTCGTGAGTGGTCATTAGAGAGCTGCATGTCCTAAAGGATGTTTCAAATGTTTCCACCCTCTGGTCAGTGAAATCACAGTGACATAGAAAATATGCAAAGGAATGATTATTACAAAGGTTCTCTGTATATTTGGCATAAACCAGCCAGGGAACTTCTTCCAAATGAGAAAGAGATTGGATATTTATATTCAGCAGCCATTTCAGCCAGTAATATAAACAATTTCAGCTTGCTAAACTAGATTTAGTGCAGGATGCGGCAGCTCCATTATTGGTATTTTATGCAGCACAGCAACAGGTGTGTGTTGTCCAAATTAATTAGGATTTGGCAGGGAAACTACATTTGTCACCTACACATTTTACTGTTATAGCTGAGGCTGGGGGCAGAGGTGTAACATTAAACAGCTTGAAGGCATCATTAATTGAACACACCTCTCTCCTCTGCCTTAGATACACACAAACACACACAGAGAGTGAAATACAGACCTTGTTTTGTCATTCATGGGCTAGTTGTGTTGAGTGATTCGCTACGCTGGGCATATTGATAATCCATCAGTGTTCAGCACAAACAAGCTTTCTATGTGTTTACGTGTAGGGATGGTCTCTGGAGTCAAATGTGAGTGGCCCCCTTGATCTTTCTCCGGCTGTCCACTGACTCCTGGTTGATGACTTTGACCTCTTCCTAGCTGATGCTGTTCTCAGTTCAAAAACCTTCTTTGAACCGAGACAGTGGGGACAATCTCTTTTACATCCAGCTGCCTGACCTCAAGTGAGTGAAGTTACACACTTGAATCATGTGATGACACCAGGGCCAGGTTTATTCACTGCATGAACACGGTAGCTATGTTTACATGGACACAAATGATCAGAATAAAGGTCCAATCAGATTAATAATGCTTCATGTAGACACGTCAATCGGAAGATTCTGGTCCCATTCGGAAAGTAATTTAATTCCGAATGAGAGACGTGGTTTATACCAATCGTTGTTCCGATCGGCGTCCATGTACAGACCCATTCTGATCATGTCTTCCTGGTTGGGGTAAAATTATCTCCACTGTGCTGTGTATGTCAGTGTGACGCATTTCCGCCTTTGCGGCAGCGTGTCGTTTTTCAGCAAGCAGCACACATGGCGGGAGGGAAACAAAACCGGTCTGTCGCTGTCTGTACTGTCTGTAGAAAAGTATGTAGAAAAGTATGCATTTAAACACCTGATGAAGGTCCATATTCCAAAAAAAAACTACATAAACAGACACTGCGCCAGAATAGGGGAAAATAAAATGTGTAGGGCACAAGGCGCGAACGAGCTGAGGATGTGCAACGCAACGTTTGTTTACAACACAGGCCGAAGTACAGCTTCTTCTTCTACTATTTACGTAAAATTAGACAACTCTGCGCATGCCTAAAGGATTTATCCTGATTAAATGCTCGGTGCGTATATACGCATGCCATGATATATACATATTTCATAGGTAGCTTTATTCTAGCCTTAACCTGCTCCAGCCTCTGTAAGACAGTAAAGTTGGTTGGGTTTCCCCCAGCCCCGCCGGTCTTTGACAGCCTCTTTATACAGTATACTGTGTATAAATATATATAACTATACAATATATGGATTCAGAAATTACATTCATTGCATCCCGTAGTTTGCAGAAGGATGCTTCTGTAACTACAGTCACTTTTGACTCTCATAAAAAAGAAAAAAATCTACCTCAATGAATTTTTATTTTAACCATGTATGTATTTTTGTGGTTGTCATCACAAGTTCTTACTAAATGTTCTTACAATAATGTTTTATACAGTTTCCTTTTTTAATTGCAATAATGTTTATTAAGGCTGGGATTTCATGATTTTCTCAACACGCTGGCAAATGTAGAGTAACCACAGATGTCAGTCTTCATACATAACATACATATATTGCAGGTCTAACATTGAAGGTCCTCACCGCAATACCTGCAGTTGCGGTAAAGACATGTTGCAGCAATTGCATTTTTGCTAATATTGTAGATAAATAGCAAGGTCTGCTAAGTTAGCTTTGACTCTTAGCATCTAATATACATGACTTCAAAAGTAAAGTTAAGTCATTTTTAAATGTAGTTCAAAGTACACATTGACTAAGCCGTGTGGAAAGGACATGCTATAAATACTTAAGGAAAATGCAAACCTTAACCTTGTTTTCGTGATCTTGAGGGTCACCTATGTGGGCGGACCAACCTGTCATTCATGTGCTCGCTTGTAACTTCTGTTTCCATGGAAACTAGATTTGTTTGGCTTTGAATCAAAATGTCACTATGGCATCTACTCAGTGTCAGACAATTATGTTAACATTATATGTATCAATTTCTGTCACATGGATTGCGTATGTTGTATTTTCATTACGTTGTTACTCTGTACACGCGGCATCTATGGCACGTCTGTCCGTCCTGGAGGGGGATCCCTCCTCTGTTACTCTTCCTGAGGTTTCTTCCACGTATTCTTTATTCCCTGTTAAAAGTTAAAAGTTTTTTTTGGTTGGGGAGTTTTTCTTCATCTGATGAGAGGGTTGCATTGTAAAGGACAGAGGGTGTTGTATCCTGTACAGACTGCCCCCTGAGGGCAAAACTGTGATTTGTGATTTTGGGCTATTCAAATAAAATTGACTTGACTTGAAATTGACTTGACTTAATATTTCAGTATTCACTCTGCTTCACACTGCTGTGAAGCCTCTCATGCCCCCAAAGGTATGGCAAGATAACACAAAAGTAATTGCAAGATCTAAGCTCTCTCCATGCATTTAAATTCTCTATTTCCGGAGAAAGGACAAGGACACGGACTTGCGAACGGAATCTTTGAAGATGAACAACAGTCTTGCGTTTTTTTTTTTTTTTTTTTTTTTTTTTTGGGCCTCATTTCCATAACAAAGCTCAGTCACTTTGCTATCACAGTTGAAAAATTGCATGACTTTTAGTAGACAAATATAAGTCTATTTCTTCTCTTGTGTTAACAAATGTCCAAAGTTTGAGAGAAGAAAGTGCTGGTTATATCAAGACTGACTGCCTCTCACCCTAAGTTCAGTAGATACTATGCCATAAAGACGACGATAGACTGCAGTTTCTTGGCCTCGCTAGATATCATCTTATCTCGTATGAATACATGATCTGCAGCTACAAAAACTTCACTTTTTTGAGACTTTGTTTGGCACCTGCTTTGAACTGTTGCAAAAAAATTTTTTGGCATTCTTCCTAAAGCTGTACCTGTACTGTATGAAAAGATTCTCAGCCACCGAGAGACTGACACCCGAAACCTTTCAAATGCTGTATGCTTTTATTCAGAAGCATAAACCCGCAAAATGCCCTTTGGGAATGCATAGAGGTGTTCGACAGGGGGGACCGTGTTGAGCATGAAGACATTCTGAACACGTCTCAAAGAAAACTGCTACAGTTGGAGTGCTGGGAACATTTTCTGTCCCTGGTGCCAGTGATACGCTCAAGTACCTCGAGACTGTTCAGAGTTCAAGAGAACGGCAGTGTCAGGATTAATTAATCAAACAATTAAACAAGCTCATGGCCCAAATTTTGCATTTTTTAAAAAATTCATCCCAGTCCAAAGTGAGGATTGGATCATTATTAAATATTGAGCACCACCTCAAGAAATTGGAAATTGGAGACTTTGGAAAATAACATTGACACAGGGTAGATTACAACATCAATATAATCTCATATCTGCACTATAAATATGAATCTGCCATCTTAGCTTCGTCATACTTGCCAACTTTGAGACCTCAAAAATAGGGAGGATTTCCAAAACCAAAGCAGGGGATTCTGGAGGTCCTCACGAATTTTGTATCCTGTATTCAGGTGACTTTTAAAACGTTCAAAAACTTCGAAAGTAGCAAAAGTAGTAAGTACACAGCAACACCACATTTTATCTGAAATATTTTAATTGTACTTACAATACAGAATAATTTGCCTCTCTGGTGTGAACTTGTGTGAATCTCTGGCTTAAACTAATACATCTTCATTCACACAGTCATTTTTGCCCTGCTTGAGTATTTCTTTCTTTTATAACGCCCCATTTCTTCTCCGTCTCTCACTCACTGAAGACCCTTCAGACAAAACGACAACAGCACCACTGCACTCTGTAACCCATCACTTCCAATGGCGTGGGCCGATTCACGACAGCTTTTCGCTTGGCCACTCTGCACTGTCATGTGCACAAGGCCGTGGTCAGGGTTTAGAAATTAGCAAGGTCCAGAATTTTTTCTTTTAAACAATAATATTAAGGGAGGTCTAGGGGCTCTCCCACAGGAAATTTTGAGTGTCAACCTCATCATTTCCTACATACTGGTGAATTGTCATGCACTAATTAAAATGAAGCGGAATAAAGTAAAAGTAGTAAAATAAGTGAAATGTCTTAATTTACTGTATGTAAAGGAAAACACACAATTCAGGTGGCAAGTGACAATTCAAAACACAAGATAATAGCCTAATGAAATATAATACAGTCAGGCATTCTCTATTGCTTTCAATTATTTATTTTCGTAGAGATCAACCTCTCTCATTTAATGTTATCTCTGCAGTACAACACTAATGTATGACTTATTTAGTCTTTTTTTGGATGTAACATTTTTAAATGTGCATGTGGCACCTATTCTTCATGTAAATAATAGTCTACATTAATTTAAATTGATTTATAAACCCCTGGGCTTTAAAAGCTCATATGTATTTCAGCAAGATTTCTGTTCATGTTCAAAAATTTTGGCACATTCAAAACATCCCATTGTGTTCTCTGAGAAGCCGACAATTAAAATGTGATATTTTGAGAATTAATATTATGAGAGTAAAGTAGAAATTCAATGAGAATAAAGTTGTAATATTTCAAGCAAAAAAAAAAAATGATCTGCCCTATAGTCTGCTGTACATGACGTCATTGCTTTGCTGATATGTGGGTTAGGGTTATACTTTGCTGCTATATTTTTTGTGTGTAAAATCGCTGCAGTGAACACGACTGTGCTGTCAGGCGCACTGTGACTGTCTGCCACACACTCTGCCGTCTTCAGTCGCCTCACCCGGCGCATCTTCACCATCACAGATAGCTGTCTTATTGATAGCTGTCAGTCTCCAACAGTTTCAGGACATTCAGATGCAGAGACAGAGATGACACTGGTCGCAAGCAGCTCTCTTCCATCAAGAGACAGCATTTGGTGTAGCTGCACTGTTCAATGGGTGGAAGCAGTAGGGCTATATGTGCACATTGCCACAAATAGGTAGTGATAAAAAAGGGGGAAAAAAATGTCAGACACGGGAGAACTGTTAACCCCAGAGGAAACTGGGAGACAGCAATGAAAAACCTGAGTACTGGAGGGTTGGCAACTGTGCAAATACTGGAAACAGGGAGACACAGCTAGTTTAGCTCTGTCTGTAACATACCAGCACCTCTACTGCCACTGGCGTGATATACCAAGTTTGTGTAGTACACAAAAACTGTGTGCAAATGTAAAAAATTATAATTTATTTATTTTTGTACAGATTTGACAAAAAAAAGATATAGCATGCTAATTAGGTGCTTATAGATGGCTAGCTATTTCGCCCAGCTTCCAGGGGCTATGGTAAACTAACTATTTGGCCTTCAGTTTGGTGATGGTACCAGGGCCGCCTCCAAATAATGCTGCAACTTGGTTTTGTGGAACACCAGCTTCAAGTTGCCCTGTCGCATGAACCTTATCCGGATCAGACAAACGTGGCACGCCGATGCTTGGAGCAGACGGCAAATGATCACTTTAGTAGGGCTCAGCACCCAGCAGGCCCCATGCATACAGGTGCTGCCATTCAGGTGCCTGATTGGCTGGAGCTTAAAACAAGAGTCAGTACCAACAGGAGAATGCATTGTTTGGCATTGGCAGAGAATTTGGGCAATTTTTACTTGGGTGCTACCCATATGATCAGCTCTGCTGCTCATCCCACAAATGCATGATCGATTGTGAAGGTAATAAACAAGCTTTCAAACAATGTAAAATACAATGTCAGTTAGCATTGTAACAGAGAAATCATTAAACACATTTCCACACTTTTTTTCCTGAGTTTAATTGGAAGGGTCAAGGAGACTAATTACCTAAATAGCATATAGTAGCATAGCATGCCTAAGCAAAAAAGGGACAACTGACAGACACTCAAGCCAGGAACTTACTTCAAGTATCATCCATCTGTTTTCAGACGCTCGGCTTCTTTTTTTAACGTTCTTTTTTAAGGTTCCCTCGGAGCTTCAAACAGCTTTACTGTGCCTGTTCTATTTCGGGACCATCAACACGAACCAGCGTGGCTGCTGTTTGTGACATTTCAAAAGCCAAAACAAAAAGGAAAATGCAGTTTGTAAGACAAGAGAAAGCCAGTGGGCTGCGAGCCATTTGCCACAGTGACAGACTAATACAGCAGGTGTTCATGCCAAACCATTTGTCCTCCAATTTGTGTGTCGCAAGGTTGTGATGAATCTATGTGAGCGGCAGTTATAGTTTACCACCCTTGCAGCAAGTGTTCCTTGTTTCTGGTCTGTTTTTGCTCATTCTTCATAGAGTAAATGACAAAGTAGTATGCTGTTCATATGTCGAGGGAGCTGTAATGAATAAACTGTCTCTCATACAATATTCACGTCCTGCAAAATAAAATCAGTACATAATATCACTTTAGAGAGCAAATGATCGAGCAGTTGTTCCATTAGAAAGCTGGTCTGAACTGGCTGCTTACTAATGCGTGATGAGAAGCACTGATATGATGTTCATCACACTAACAAATAAACATTAGGTAAATACTGAATAAGTACAAGAAGACTGTTGTTGCCTGTGTTATAAATGTTCATTTTCTATACACTGAAAATAAATGATAATAAGTGTTTTTGTGGTAGCCCATCTACTGTACACACTGCTGTCATCATCATCAGTTTGCTCGTCATCAGGCCCCAACCAGTGGAAAATACATCAATAACACAACAATAGTTGTTGATACCATACTCATACCATACTCATCATGTTATTTTTATTTTTATGACTATAACGTTATATTTTAGATTTAGTGAAATGGAGCCCGTTTGTATTGGAAAGGTCAAACCAAATGAACCCACACATAGTTCTTCTGTCTGCCACACAAAGCATCATTAGCAAATGATCACTGATTGATGACACTTGTTAAAATGCACTGTGTGGGAACAAAGTACAAAATGGACATTTCATTTGAACACAGGTGACCAGTGTCAATGATTTAATTATATCTCAAAGCCAAATATTGAAATCTATCCAGAAGCCATAGCAGTAGACCTACTGGACCATCATACACTGCGGTAGTTCAAAGCCTAATTATCTGTGGAAATAAATGCCAGAAAGAACAAATTAGTTTAAGCATTCCATCCCCAAATCCCACTATACAGTATATATCACTGTTCCTGGTGCATTCAGGAAGCTTAAATAACACTCATTTCCACCCCATGGAGTAATTAAAGACTATGTGTGGGTGTGCATGAGTAATCACTTCCACTGCAATATTAATTCCCCTTAATTTAAACAGGATTTGTTGAAGACAGGTGATGTAAAAAACAAAGCCAGTTATAATGGCAGAGTAGACAGCTGCGGTTTATTATTGATGGGCATGGCACTCGGCTGTCAAAACTCCTGTCACAGGTTTCTAAATAAATGCATCTGACATATATGAGATAATATTCTTGACGAAACAGACTTGTCTTGCTTTTCTCATTGAGCCACTGTTACCAACTAATGGCCGTTTACTACACTGACTATTCAAAATCAGTAGAATCAGACAGGGAATATTGATACTTAGGAGGGATTATTGATATTTTTATGAATTCATGAGTGATAAAATTAGCAGCAAATCTGTATAACAAATGGTATCAACCCAAAAATTGCAGCAACAACATATGATGCATAACAGAGCATGGGAATGACCATCATATACTTCTGTCATCATTTTTTAAGCTCTTATACACTTTCACCATTTACTTTTAATTAATTACTAAGAAATTAATTCATGTTTATTTGAGATTTAATCTGACAGTTCCGAGTTGCATCTCAATTTAACTACATATTTGAAATACATTCATTATTTTCATTTCAGTGTTGATGGCTTTAATAGAGTAGAATCAGCCTGTGTTTCTAAAAAGCTGCTAATTGCTGTGATACTGCCTCTATTATTATCTCTCTCTGTGTCTCACATTTTACACAAACACAAACATGCAGTTTGAATTCAAACAAATACCCCCTTGTGTATTGAGTCTTTGTGCGTGCCAGCATCGAACCCAGCCGTCCACACGTTGCAGGCCATAATAAAAGATGCCGTTCCTGCTTCCTGGGGCTGTGCAAAGCAAAGTCGCTCTCTCAATTTACAGCTTTCTGTCTGTCACAGCAGGAGCGGTGTGTGCTGCACAGGTAAACCTGACAAGCTGCTGAAGTGCTTTTGTTCCTCGGATCCTTTTGTCCACCAAATAAGTAAAACCACACAGTGAGCATCTTTTAAAGACCTGCCACAGACAAATCCACTCGCTCATCAACAAACATCACATCAGATAGCCATCGAAACATCACAAATCCTTAACTGTAAGGGTTCAAAACATTTAACTTCTTAAACATGATAGTGTAGAGGTAATTTAGAGGTGACATCCACTGAAGAATAAAAGGTGGTAATTGGTTTTCATCTGCTTTTTAATATGTAAATCAAAGTGCTCTTCAGTGAGTCTCCTTCCCTGCAGGCCAGTCGCGGCGAGGGAGCCGCAGACGGGTGTCAGGACCTTTGATGTTTCTTGAGTTGACAGGCGAGTCCCAGGGTATTGTCACTCCTCTCTCAGTGTTATCTGGGTGCAGATAACAGCGGGATCTGTTAGCAGGTGCCATTCAAAGGTGTGTGGGAAGTACCTTCACCGGGATGGCAAACTGCAGATGACACTTGAGCTAAAAGGTGATCCCTGACGGGAGACAGATGGTTGCTGTGGTCTGCCGCCATTTCCATAATCCGTGCAAAGAATTTCTATGGATCTGCCACAGTATGGCTGGTTACATTTACTGTATGTGAATCTGCTTAAATATTATGGAGAATGTCAAAATATTTAAGTGCAGTAATAACCTGAGCCTAATTATCTGTTTTTAATTAATATCACACATTTGACATCTAAAGGATAAGGGTGTTATTAATCTATGATGTTATAGGGATGCACCGATTTAAGAAGAAGAAGAAGAAGAAGAAGATCTACCTTTATTAGTCCCACAATGGGGAAATTCAATTTTACACTCATACATGGTACATGCAGACCTGAAACACACATACATGCATTAATGGAGAGATGTCAGAGTGATGGGGCTGCTCCTGACAAGCGCCCCGAGCAGTTGGGGGTTTGGTGCCTTGCTCAGGGGCACCTCGGCAGTGCCCAAGAGGTAAACTGGCACCTCTCCAGCTACCAGTTCACACTCAGTTTTTTTGGTCCATGTCGGGACTTGAACCGGTGACCCTCCGGTTCCCAAGCCAACTCCCTACAGACTGAGCTACTGCCACCCCCAAACCAAAATTATGTGCCAATACCAATGTTTAAAATAACAATTTGGCCAATAGCGTATACCGGTGTTGCTGTTAATTTTATTTTTGCTGTTATTTATTCCCCTTTAGTGCCAGGGAAAGTCACTCAGCATTTAACTACACTGTCTTTGAATGAGCACAAATTAATCATACAAATTTAAGAAACAGCCTTTAATATAACCTCTTTCACATGAAAAATATTTCTTTTAAATATCTTTCTTCAAAAGCATTTTAAGCTGCTATGGGGGATTCATATATATTAATGGCCACCAAAGTATATTTGGCAACTCATTTTGCTCATTTTAGCATTTTTATATATATTTTTTTATCTGTCCAAGAGCCATTTGATCAGCGCTGCCTGGTTTGACATTTTGATCGTGATTGACGAGCAAGTGATTGACAGCTGCTCAGAGACGGCAGGCTCCAGATCGGTTCTGATTGGTTCTTTTCCTCCAGTTCTACCCACTGCAGCTGTGATATAAGCCAAGTTTTTAGAAGCTTTAAATATTGGTCACAAATATAGTCTAATTAAGAAAAAAGCATCAATAAAACAGCTAAGTATTATAGATTTTTGCAAACATTAAAATTTACACAATTCATCATTTTGCATTTATCCAGGGCCATTTTTAGTTGCTGATCAGTACACATTTGTTACACTAGTAGTGTGTTTACAGAGCATTAATCATATTTACAGCAGCAAGTGTAGAGTCAAAATACAATCCAGCGTGCATGGTCATGGTAATAAAGGAAAATGTCACTCAATGCAACAGCGTGGCTCACTGATGTGTTTTTAATAGTTTTTGGACAACAATGGTGCTCTATGGTACAGAGGAACAGAGCTCTGCAGGGATGACGTATTTTTGTTGGCCAACCAGGAAGTTAGCATCACCCTGGATCCCTCGACAAAAAGCCAGTGTGATTTTTCCATTGGATTTTGGATTACTGCAGAAAATAAGCTCTGTGGCAAACAAATGTTTATGATACTTATACCTTTTGTTCAGTAAGATAATCTTCACAAATGAACACCATTTTCATGTGCTATCTATCTGAAGTGTAAATGCAATTGTCAGAAGTAAAAAGCTAACGTTAGGCTACCCCGTGGTCACATGAGCTTGAGTATACACAACCAGGCTGTAAAGGTGGACGAGTTGGCGTGATGATGTTTAGTAGGGACATGTAGCCACTTGTTACCACAGGTAAAAGCTTAAACAACAACAACTGGGATATTTATTGATGTATTTCATGTCATAGAACAAAACATTAAAATCTATTAAGCTAACTATTTTAGGCATCTAACTAAAATCTCAATGAAAAAACTCACTGACTTTAAGACGAGAGAACCAGAAGTGTTAAATGCTCATTTCTGAGTTTTAGGACTCATCCCTGTAGCACTCTATAAGACATATCAGGGTTTGAATACACAGAAAACATTTGTTAGATGGATAAGTTCATTATTGGTTTCTTACGTTTCATCGGATTAGCTGACAACATGAAAAATGCAGCATTTTGTCAACTTGCTCTGTTAAATTACAGCCATGCTCTGAGCCAAATTCTCTTCATTTGAATTTCATAAATTTGACATCTGAGTTGTCTTTTACTCAGACAAACCTGAGAAATTTGTCAAAACAGCCTCAGAGATTTCCGAGATGGAAGCTGTGGATGCAGCTTTTGATCAGGAAAAATGTTTCTGTCTTTTTTTTTCATTGTCAAGTCACAAAAGGGCTCACTGCTAATTAATGCCCTTCATCAGCAGCAGCAAATAAGTTGGGTAATATGAGGAAATACCATATTTTCTTTAAACAGACTTTAGTTTAATCCTATCTTTATTATAATCTCAAAGGACAAACGTTTGCAGGAAAAACAAACCATTTAACCTGATGCAGCAGGATCGCAGGTTGAGGTAAATTAACTCAGTTTCCAGCAGCTGCAGTGTGTGAAGTGTCATTGTATAAACATCTTTTTTTTCTTTTCAGCGTGTGTGTGTAAAAGCTAATAGACTAAGCTTGCTCAGTCTATCATCAGCTCCCTGACAGATGTTCAATCATAGAAAATATGAAGAAAGGCTACACCAGGGGTGTCAAACTTAATGTCATCCCGGGCCACATCAGCGTTATGGCTGCCCTCAAAGGGCCGGTTGTAATCGTAAGACTATATAAATATATCTACACTTGATCATATTACAAAATTGCCTCTGCATTTGATTATTTTTAGTTTTAGAAATAATTTATTTAATAACTAGCTCTGAAAGCAGAAGTCTAGGAAAAATAATTGTAAGCAGAAATTTTGTACAATTTATTTAAAAAATTAGTTCAGTAGCAAAAACATATGCTTGTGCATCAAGATACGTAGACACAAAAATATATGTGGGCATGTGTTATGTTATTATAACATAAATCCCATAAGTTTATGAGATTAAGAAACCCTCATCGTTACTCATCCATCAAAGATCAAAATAATTCTCAAGTGACTAATAAAGTTTTTCCATCACTAATATTAACAGTTTATCAGTTTATTCCATTAACATTTGTGGTTGGAGATCATGTGTGGTAGATGACAATGGTGTGATACACTTAGCTCTGTGTCTGCAAAGTGCCGCTGTAAATTGTATTCCTTGGGCACTGCCGCTGCCTTGTAGCAAAGAAGACATATCGGCTTGTCTCCATTAAGCAAAAACATGTATTCACTTTCCCGTCTCTTATTAAATTTCCTTCCCTCTGCATCAGCTTTTCTTGTCTTGGACATTTTGGTACTATTCATATTTTTTTTTTTTTTACAACCCCATCACTCAGCTAGATCGCTGCTGCTGGGATGCTTCATTGCGCAGGAAAGGAAAATGAGATGCATTGTGGAACATGTAGTTTAAGGACACCACACCTCCGTAAAGTGGCATAGAATTGTATGAAAAGCAAAATATATTTTTGCAAGCTCTCACGGCCCATATAAAATGAGGTGACGGGCCCGCGGGCCTTGAGTTTGACACGTGGTTTACGCTATAGTTAAAAATTTCAGAAAATATAAAAAGAAATCGCACGGTACAGTATGTACAATCTGAATAAGCGCTCATTTGGCAATGCTTCCGAATTACCTCCGCCAAGGAGGTTATGTTTTTGCCGGCGTTTATCTGTCTGTTTGTTCTTGTTCAAAATAACTCAAAAACTTATGGACGGATTTTGATGAAATTTTCAGAGTGTGTCGAAAATGTGAAAAGGAAGAACTGATTTAATTTTGGGGGTGATCCGGCAGAAATCCTGGACTCTGGATTACTTTGAAATTTTCATTAACATTGGGGTAA
Organism: Pterois miles; assembly: GCA_947000775.1. Classification (NCBI taxonomy): domain Eukaryota; kingdom Metazoa; phylum Chordata; class Actinopteri; order Perciformes; family Scorpaenidae; genus Pterois; species Pterois miles. The sequence goes on along the minus strand of CAMQGK010000471.1, from coordinate 5,107,711 downwards.
ATGGGACCCAAAAAATTGTTCCTCAATATCTCTGGTAATTGTTTCCCAAAGCTCATGAAATTTGACTCAGGGATTTACAATTTCTATCAAATCCCAAAGGCTGATCCATATCTGATCCAGATGGTGGATTTTATAGCAATTTATATAAAAAATGGGGTACTCTTACATTTTGGCCTACTGTGCATTTAATATTAGAGGTAGAGATTTCTAACATCGTGTAGCTGAGACAATTCCGCATCTGTAGTATGTCAACGAATTTGATCTAGCTTTAATACTTGAGGAGATAGATCCACAAGAAACCGCCAGGGGGGAAACTATGGTGCTTGGCGGAGGTCTGTGCTCTCGGAGTGCTTTTCTAGTTTCTAAATGGTTTTATTTCTACTGGGATTGAGTCTTGAAAGTGACAAAAGGCAGTGAAAGGTTATGTATGGGCTACTGTTAAATCCACTGAAGTCTAAAAAGAAGCTTTGTATTTTTCCTTTAACCTCCAAGCAGTTGGTGAAAAGACAGTGCTTAGCAACAATAAGTTGATTAAAAAATATGTTTGTTTTTTTTTTCGTTTACAGCAGTGATTGACAGTTGCTCAGTGACAACAGGCTCTAGCTCGGCTCTGACTATTTTTTTGCCTCCGGTCTGTGAAATTTTGCAGATGCCATTAGGAGCACCAGAGGATACCAGAGGAACATGATTTGTTCAGATTACCTGTCTCATGCACTACTGTCAGGATATAGCAATTGTTTTATGACATTTGTTACAATCTGCCTACTTCAGCTTTAGCTACTGTTACATTCCATGTGAATACCATCTAAAACCAATAGTATTATTTGGTCATGTGTTCAGGTATACAGTATATTTGACCTGTCTAATGACATTTAACTGCTTTTTGTCAGTTTGGGGGCCCCATATATTGTATTACCTTCTTCTGAGTTCAAAAAAATCAATATAAATATACTTTATCCTAGAAAGTCCATTTATCCTAGAAATAAGAAATATTGATTACCAAGGCAGTGTCCTAAATAACCAGCATCCCTGCATCCATCCGGTGCAGTGTTTGCATTTTCAAGCATAGTAACATCAAGGTGACAAACTTTGCAGAGAATTTATATAAAGTATTTCTCTGTGTGTCTACATCTGTAGCTACGAGTCCCATAGAGTCTCATCCAAACTGCATGCTCATTATTTCAGTCACACCCATGTTTATACACGCTTGAGCGGCATCATTTTAAAGACTGAAATCTGTTTCATGGCTGTGTGTTTTTCCTTCAGGTAATGTGCACTCTGGAATACTAACGCTCCTCAGTTTAAAAACAATATAATCACTGATTGAGGTAACGTAGACATCTATATTCCTGCTCAGACTTCCAGATTTTATGATCATTCTGAACAAATTCATTCTTGAGGATAATTGGCAGCAGTTGTTGACCATTTGTCAATCTGGGCTATGACAAAAACCCAAGTATGGTGGGCAGTGCACACTGCAAGAAGTATCCTTAGACCATTTACATTTCACTGCAAAACCGAAAGCATTGTAGGCAGAGGAAAGTTCAATACCCTCGACAAGGGTCTCTCAAATTTTTAAAAGCTCAGGTCGCTCTTGTAGTCGACTGAGGTCCTCAAAGCTCTCCTGGCTCTCTGTGTGAGTGGAAAATAACAAGCTTCATCCTGCTACCAGTCTTTCTCAAAGGCTCTTATTGTGTTTCATAAGGTCTATAGGGGACTAATCACATAGAAACATTTGGAACAAGGTCGTCTCAGGGTCAGGTTGCCTTGGGTCACTGTCTAACAGGGGTGTGAGGAACCGTACTTGCATCACAGATTGTGGATTTCGTTTGACACCAAGGCATAAGAAGCAGTTTCATGAACCTAATTCACACACAAATTATTTATGAATGCCACACTCTCAATAAGAGTAGATTAATGTCAGTGAAACAATAATCAGACAATCTGCTCACAGTTTGAATTAATTCATTTAAAATCACAGTATTTGAATTATAAATGTTTAATATTGAATTCTCTACACTCACAGTTAGTGAAATACATGCTGGTTTAGGAGATATGCAGTAGCTTGTAATGGCCACCAGACCTCAATTAGTTGAAATAAGTGCAAGATATGAAGAGGTAAAAAATATGATGTGTATTTTAACAGTCAGAGGGCCAGACAGACTTGACAGAGAATATACCTAGCAACACTCATGTACAGTAAATCCTGTAACAGCTGGGAAACAGGACTGTACTGGACTCAATATCACGTCTCAGAGAGCAGGTGTCTTCAAAACATTTAAGCGTCTTTAATCTTCACAAAGGGGTTTGGTACACTGATGGTCAAAATCAGGTGAGCAAACAAATCCAAATCTTAAGGCAGAGCAAGGTCAAAAAACAAGCAGAGGTTCAAAAAGGCATGAGGAACCAACACAAAGGAATAATGCTGAAACACTTTCTCACTGAAGAACAGACGAACTGGACGAACTGGCAACATGAAGAAGGGGAGACACATTATGTTCCAGTGAGGGGAGCGATTGACGAGAGACAGGTGGACACAATCAGGGGCGGGGCCGACAATCAGACACAGGTGAATGCTGATGAAAAGTAGGTCAGTGAGGTCAGTCAGGCAGGGTGCGGGAAACACAAGGGCAGGAAGTGAAGTTCTCTGAAACGAGAGGAAAGGTTAGAATATCAAAATAAAACAGGAAGTGCAAATCTAGATGAGAATACAAAATAATCATGACCTAAGACTTGACCTTTGGAATAATTTGACCTAGCTTATTTTTTACACTTCTATAGTGTTAGTTATGTGAAAGAACACAAGAGAAATATATTAGAAAGACATTAGACATGTAATAAACATATTTATGGATTATGAGTTATAGATTTGTTGGAATAGTAATCTATGAATTATTATACCAACCTAGTCGTCAGGAAAAAACAATTGTTGCCGTTGGATGTGTCTGCAAATCATGTAATGTGGTGAATGTGAACATTTCTGAGCCCAAAAAAGTCATGAATACATTTCATATCAGCCTCAAACCATGCTTGCAGAAATGCACAATGACATATGTTTGACATATGACAATGACATATGTGAAACGATTGCTCAGATTTAGGCAACAACTGTACTTGGTTCAAATAAAAAACATCATGTTTGTGTTAAAATAATAATGCAACAGTGTAACGTAACAATGTAACGTAACAACAACATCATGTACCAATGATACAATGTAATGTAAGGTGAGAGCGCAACGTGACAGCGCAACGTGACAGCGTAACGTGACAGCGCAACGTGAGAGCGCAACGTGACAGCGCAACGTGACAGCGTAACGTGACAGCATTCTTGCTCGATATACTACGTAACTTGCTCTGACCGAAAGTAATATATTTGCAGAAATGTACAATGTCAACATTTTTTCCTGGCGACTGAGCTGTTATACAGTAGATTTAAAAAATAAAATAGTATTTGTTGAATAATATAAATAATGAAGCTTTGATGATATATGATCATTTAAATGAATCTTAAAACTTTTCACGGACTCCCCGCTATGGATGCCTGGCGGTGCCCAGACCCCACTTTGACAATCACTGTTCTGTATGAACAGTCTATCTATCCTACTCAATAAATGCAATACACATCTGCGACTATGATGGGGTGATGTAAATTTGCGCAGTTACTCAAACTTAATTAAATATTCCCTCCAGATATTTTCATCTTGATAAATTAATAGCTGAACCTGGGTTTTCCTAATGACTGTAGAAAATTGTCTGCTGGGTTGTTATTATTATCAACATGAATTGTATTTAAATGTTACAGATGAGTGTACACATGGTATATCATGGCACATAGAACTAATTCATTAGTCAGGGATGATGGGTAAGAGTGATCACAGGCTCATGAGGGGCTTTCCATTCATGGATAAAAGAAAACAACACAGACATTTTGAGGAATACACTCATTGGCTTTTTTATGGGAATAAAGCAGCAGCAGGCAAGATTCCATATGACCAGGTCACAATTCAATGACTGATATCTCTGATTGAATTTGCTGTTTGACGTTTGCCTATCAATTAAATTCAGTTTTGGTATTAATGCACCATTCAGCAAATTGAAGGTTTGTCATTCAACTCCATTATTGCCCTAGAGATCATGTAGTTTCGGGTTTTAAGAGTTAAATTATTTCACCAGCATGATAACTATTCTTCGTCTTTCAATATTCATCTTTTGCTTGTCATTGGCTACATATAAAACGGTCACAGGTAATCTGAAAAAGATTATATGCCTCTGTGTCCTCCGGTGCTCCTAATGGCATCGGCAAGTTTTCAGACCGGAGGAAAACAACCAATGAGAGCCATCTTTGTTTTCCTTGCATATTGTTTAGTCAAGCATCTACATCCATCTTCTTTTGGAATCACTGTTACAAGCACTGTGTGGAAGTACAAATTTTATAAGACGCCCCTTATGGCATCAATGTTTATATTTTGTGTCGATGGCTAGGTTAGGCCCGGTTTTTATGTGTTCATGTGTGCACTTTTCATTGTTCCCCTGTCCTGTTAATGGCTTTCAGTTAGCTATATTGGTGGCCAGATATACCAGAGAGGATTTATGTGGTTCCGTTTAAATAGGTATGATGGAAATATATATTAATGAGGCTTATCTTACTAATTGTTTCCTATATTTTACTCCATTCTTATAATGTCAATAATAAACAGTGGATAGTATTACTATTACTGTACTTGCCAGAGTTAATCAATTGGCATTACAGGCACCAACAGGAACAAAATACAGTACACAGCAATATATAGCCCATGAATCCCCGTAAACCACACAGACATAGCTGGGTGTACACAGTAGCTACAGAATTAAACCAAACATAGATATACTGTACACAGGCACCACAACACAAGCAGTTACAAAAGAAAATCAACCCCAATGGAGACAACAGCCTGACACAACAACCAAATAACAGCAGAAACAGCAATATCCATATATCCATTGTTTACTTGCTTGACCGCTCAGGGTTGCAGAAAACAGAAACCCACTCCAGGGATAATCTCAGTACAGCAGAGAGACAGGGTCTTGCACTGCACATTCCAGGTTGGCCTCAGCAGTGCTTACCAACAGGGGTGAAAGTGGACCGGTACGGTCCCGTACATCATACCATTGAAAGATTCAGTGCCAGTATGAAGCAGCAGGAAGAGAGGACAGCAGCTGCCTTCCAAAACTCACATACACCCCATCCCTCACAATCATATTTCCAACAAGAAAACACATCTGCTAACATCAGATCAATATTCACCTCCGCCAAGGAGGTTCTGTTTTCAGTTGGGTTTGTTTGTTTGTACACATGTTAAGGTCTTTTCAGATGGGAAGCAACACCCCGCCTGCGTACTTGCTTGGATCCGCAGCACAACTGTGTGGTCTATCAAATATCCCTAATTTGTTGACACATGGCTATGCTGTTTCACTTTCATTAAAACAGCAAAATCTGGCATTTGTGCTGCATTCATGTGGTGTCGGAGAGTGGAAATTCCAGTTCCGAACTTCTAAAATGAACGAAGACGCCCCCTGAAGTCGGAACAACGACTCAAAACTTGAAAAGTTTTATCAATATTTACAAATTATTCTTCAGCACTTTAACCATTTAAATAAATAACTTGTTAAACATGATCAAGTGTTTCTAAATTCTTCTTTTCTCTCCTAAAACCATGAGTTTTGGAAAACTTGACAGAACTATCAACACTTACAAAAACCTTCATTTCTCAGCATCTGCAGCAGATAGAAACATGAAATAAAAACCATATCACAGCTTAGACTTTTGGCTTTGATAAGAAAAAAAAAAAACATATTGTTTTGTCTTAAAAAGTTTTACCATTTTTTATTTCAAGTTACTAAACAACAAAAATAAAATAAAATTATTCGATGTGTTTACATGTCACAGTGGAAAACAGAAAGTAGCACTGAAATACTTGCAATGCAAGAACTTAAATGGTAGTGTACAAAAAGAATGGGTCTGTAATTTAGAGTCACTATATTGGATCATCTTACTGAACTGAAAATGTTGTAAAACAAACAAAAAAAAAGTAAAATATAAAACACATACATGTTGCATCTGGTCTTAATGGTAGAAATGCTCAAGCGTTGCATCCAGTATTAAAGGTATAAACACACAAATGTAGTATCAGCTTAATGGGTTAAGATTAACTGGCAGTATATGGAACAAAGAGTACATCACTAAATCAGAAATACAGCATAAAACAAAAAAAAATCATTAAACAATAAAACCACTGCAGGCAAATGAATGGCAAGAACTCACAGGAAATAGTATTGAGACGTTCTACACTGCCAGGAAGTGAAAACACAACAACAGTGCAGATGTTTCATTGAGTGTCATCAGAGCTGGAGGCGGTCAAAGTGAGTGGAGGAGTGTGTGGTAGTGGTGTTAGTGGTGGTGGGTGGGTGGGTGGGGGGTTGTTCAAATCAAATACCCTTGAATGGCGTATTAGAGCGAGAAATCCTACACTGGCTTGTTTGAAGAAGTCTGGAAAAAGGTTTCGCAAACGTTGCATCACGTCTGTCTGTGTGAAGTTGTGTGCGCATAAACAGGTACGCACACACACACACACGCTGCCGTACTGTATGTGCCCACCACACACATACAAACGCAGATTCTCTCTGACTGACTCTCGCTCACTTCCTGTCTGATCATAGTTCCCAGAGCACTAAAAGACCTGCCATGTTTGTGTTTTTACTGCATGTCATTACTTAGGTACTTAAGTATGTATACCATTATTTCACTTCACTTCGCTTTATTATGATATTGTAGGTGGTTTTTATATGCTTTATGTTTAGATGTGCCTTTTTCAATGAATGCACTTTAAAATGTTTAAAATCTAACCAATATAAATATCTCTTATGTTAATAGCAGGCTTCATTTTAAGATACGGATCTGTAACAGAGGCCTGCAATACGAAGCAAGTTCAACATACCCACGTTATCTTCTCGTTATCTGGCTTATCTAACCCAGACAAATGAGATTCTGCTAAGTGGTCCTACTACGGTGGTTATCAACTCGGTCAATCAACCCAGGGTTCCTCCATCTGACTACAAGTGGGCGGGGTCTGCAGCATCTGACCAATCAAAACTGGACATTCTACAGACTTGCAGACAGACAGGCAGAGCAGCACGTCTTACAAAGGAAGAACAAACCATAGCCTAGTATTAGACAGATATGAAGAAGTTAAACACATTATCAGACAAAAAATAATGCAGCTGAGGCTGCCAAATGGAGGAAAAACAGCTGGCAAAAGAAAAAAATTGCTGATGTATGAATGTGATTTCTTAATTTAATGGAATACTCAAAAGTCATATATCGTCGTCCAGATGGGGCAGTGATATATAAATTGCTTTCAGAAGTGTAATGGATAAGATAATTACTCTTCATTAAGGACTCAGACATATTTGTGGCATTATGACTCTTTCAGCCTTCTTTCAGCCTTCTTTCAGCTGTATCTCCATCTCTGGCAGTGTGAAACAGACGTCAGAGCAAGTAAAAAAATAGATTAAAATGTATGTAATGTTCGTAATGTTCACGAGAAAAGTCGACATGAACGCCCGCCTCTTGTGGTATTTATGACCTCATAAGTGGAGAGTGTCTGAAAGCTCAGAGTTCACGACTTGTGCCGTGTGTTGATGTTGTCAGAAATGGCTGAGGCCATGGAAGTTAATTTTTCAGTGCATAATAAGTTAATATATTGCAAATTTAGTTGTATATTGTTTTTCTTCTTAATTTTATAATATGTCTGTGGAAGATGTTTATATTTCCAACAGCCTCATCTGTCTCCTCTGTCATTGTACCTGTGCATATCCTTCATTATGTTACCTGCTTGCTAGCTTGCTAAATTGTTAGCCTCTGTGGCTTCTACACGCCGACAGTGAAATTAATATTATCTTTGCTTAGCAGTGGTGTTCTCATGACTTAACCACTTGAAAGCCAAACATATCATGTAAACGACTTCTTATGTTGTAAACACAAGCTCAGCAGTTTCATTTGAAGGCACCATAAGATCTGTATACCAGGGGACCAGTGAGTGTTAAAACTGTGACCAAGAGAAAATACATTTCCGTCAAAACTTATTTGAAGGTTGTTTATTTGTATGGGAACTGTTAACTGACAAGGGCTGAACAATTTGAGCAAAATATCTATAAGGGGTGGGCACGGTTTGGGTAAAAAACCGAACTGTTTGGTTCGCTAATCATGGTTCGGCTCTTGTATGTACCCCTCAGTTCCCCCATTTGAAATAGGTTATGTGGCCGATTGTGTATTTTTTTTTATCCCGTCTATTGTCACATTAGAAATCAAGGCCTCTGGAAAGAGGCTGGGACACGAGTGGACAGGAAAAGGAGGTATCACACATGCGCAGTGTAACTGAAGCTGCGGTCGTGCGTTGTTATTGGCTCAGTTTCGGTGAGGGCGGACCAGATTTTACTGCGCATGTGTTGTACTGCCTAAGATACGACGCATTGATGATGCATGACCCAGCCTCCTTCCTTCTGAAACTTCTCAGTTGGCAGAGACATTGATGAAGTTCAGACTATGGCTGTCATTCCAAAATGACATGATAGGAAATGGCGAGTGGACACGATAAAGACCACCAGCGTCGTTTCGCTCTGCTGTGTGGGAGCATTACGGACTTGGTGCTACGTATGACAGTGACGGGAAAAAAGTGGTGGATAAAACGTCAACTGTGTGTAAACACTGTGTGACACGTGCAGCTTACGCTAGCGGCAATACTTCCAATATGATAACCCCAGCAGCATTTAAACAGCCTCTACGTGCGAACTCAGACAGAGCAAAAAACACAACTAAAGTAGTCGTGGAGGACGCTGGATTTCAGCGTAGGATTAGGGTACATGAGCCACGCTATAACATGCCGTCTCACAGACACATAAGCGACACAGTAATTCCCGAACTGTACGAACAGACACGACGAGGAATTGTGAAAGAAACGTCAGACACAGACCACGTAGCTCTGACTACAGACGGATGAACATCCAGAGCTGCTGAGAATGTGGACAAACTCATCTTCTACAGAAGAACATGAAAATAGAAAGAAGAGTGTTGTTTTGAAGCAGTGTGTGTTTGGTTTATGTTGCTCTTTATGTTGATGGCCTTAGCCTCTGAGTGTTTTTTAAATTATTATTTAAATATCAGGGGCATGAGAGACATATGTCATTGTTGTTCAAAAAAGGTCTAGTGCTGGCTGCCCTGATGCACTTTTTGTTGATGGCCTGAGCCTATAATTTGTTTTTTATTTATTAATTATTTTATAATAATAACAGTGGCACTTGTTCCTTGTTAGCCGAGTCTACTGTTGTTCAGGCAAACAGTTGACTCATTCTGGCAAATAAATAAAAAGCTGTTCAAACTGAAATTGAAATTGGCCTCCTTGCTGTACCATAAATACCGTTTACTGCTGTGCTGAACAAAACGAAAACCGTGACCCCAAACCGTGAATTCTATGAACCGTCCCACCCCTAATATCCATGCAATAAAATATTGCATTTATTTTTTAAAAATTAAATTCAAGATCTGTGATTGTTTTACATGAATCAAAAAAAAAAATAGTTGTTTTTTGTTTAGGTCCTCACATCGCCCAGAGGAAAGTCTACCTGCTGACTACTTATCCCAAACTGATTTGAGGCAATTATCCAGGTTGTTTGTGCAGAAAAAGACTTGAGACTCGCTCTGTTGGTGTTTTTTGAAAAGCAAAAACACAAGCTCACTCATTTTGTCAAACAAAATCATACAGAGTCATGTTTTTTTTTCTTTAAATTAAATCATTATACTACGCTGGCTTGCAGAGATCCTATTAAGTCATTCACAGAACCAACGTTCATCAGTTACAGCTGAGTGTAGTCATTTTAGCCTATGTAATCAATGGCACTCTTAAACACAACACATGGACATACTGTACATGTATCGTCACCTTTTAAGTTGATATGGCGAATCTGTTATCAGTTACTTATTTAGACGTCCAGCAGGTACAGAGCAGCATTCATTTGGATTCACCTGGTGAATGTAAGTCCAATATTCACTGTTCTTAGCCTTGTTTTCCACCAGCTCCTGAGGGGAATATCTCTCTCCTCAGCTGCTAAATGCTCCACTATGTTCATCAGCTACTCTCCAACTGTCACTGTCTGCCGGTTGGCATGGTGACGAGTCATTCGCAAACAATCCGTTCGAATCTTTTCGGTGAACGAACCGAATTGAATCACTTTGAGAAACAATTTCTTCATTTCTCAGTCCAGCTGAGCTCTCAGCTTGCGAGCAAACATGCAGCCAAGTACTCATTGAAGTCCTGTTTGCAGGAGGAATGACAGCAAATACAGGTACGGGATTCAGGTACGGTGGCTAACACACCAAGAAATAATCTACCTATAATATGACTATTGACAAAAATGTGAATTGTTCTTTTCTTTCTGTGTAAAAGAGACTTTATGAGTAGAAATTTAACATTTTGTTCTTCGCCTGAAGCCTTGGGCTACAAATGTGAACATGATTTTGCAGATTTTTAAAACCCCCAGTTAGTTAGTTCTGTGCGGCCATGTAAAACGGAGAGAGGAGAAATGATGACGTCCTCTCCTCATTTCATCCATGCCCATTGTTGCTTTGTGCGACGAAGGTCTGGAACACTCAGAAGGGCTTTAAATGGCCTCCCTTTCAGCATGTAAAGAGACAGTTGATGGCAGCAGAGTGATAACAGGAATCCCACTTTTCTGTCTTGTGGTGACATGGAAATATTACTGCAAGTGTTTGGAATCATATTTGCCTTTGAGTGTGGACTTTTTTTTTTTTTTTTTTTTAATGGAGGAGGAAACATCTGTATAGGTGTAGATAAGATGTCAGAAGAAGAAGAAGAAGAAGAAGAAGATAGTCCTTTATTAGTCCCACGAGGGGAAATTCAATTTTTTCACTCTGTTGTTAACTTATACCGTACATCACCTACACACACATCCAAACATCACATGTGCAGTGGGCTCCCTACAACCCCCAACAGTTGGGTTGTGCCTTGCTCGGGCCCTCGCAGTGCCCAGAGGACTGCCCTCTCCAGCCCAGTTCCCTCTTCTTGCCTTCCTTACCGTACCCTCCGTCCCGCCCTCCCCACTAGCCTCCCCCCCAATGTCAGTATGTGGGACTACGTGCAGTGCAGTCAGAGCTCCGACGATCTTTTTACCAAACTGATTATAGTACCGTAGGCTAATTCAGAAAATAAATGCATTATTATACAACACAGTCACCTTTCAGAGGGCCCAGTTAAGATTGTTTTTCCTCAGGAAACTCAGGTCATTTGAAATGAGCAGGCCTCTTTTACGTGATTTTCTTAATCAAGGTATTTTAGCAAGTGTTCTTGTTTATACTGTTGTCTGTTTGGGGTGGCAACATTACAGCTATGGATAGAAACAGGATCAAGATCTAGGAGGAATCTTGGGAGGGTTCTGTCACAGGATGTCCATCCTTCGCACAGTGCCTTCAGAAAGAGCAGCAGGAGACTAGACATCTTTTGTTCCTGCAGCAGTCAGGCTTTTCAATGAACATTGTTGATACTGTGTCCTTTCACTATTTATTCATTCACTGTATGTAATGTGCTCTTTCTGCTTTTTATGACAATATACTTAGCTTTTAATGACCTCTTATCATAGAACTGAACTGAGTGGTGTTATCTGTTGTGTAGCAAACCAGTTTCCCCTTAAGGGATTAATAAAGTTCATCCTATCCTGTGCTATCCTAACCCTAATCCTGTATGTTCATCACTATAAGTCCAGGCACATCTCAGAACCACTTGAACTTCCATACTGAGTCAAAAATGTTGGCCTTAAGAGTTTGAAAATTCACCTTGAATAGGCAAATCATAGAGCTGTGCAGTCTGTGCTAGGCTTGAGTTGAGATCTTAATTTGAACTTTAAGGTGTTACAAATGAATGAAAAAAAAAAAATGCTATTGATCTCACGTGACACGACGGCTGACCTCAGCTGCTTTATAATTCGTCATAGAATATCCTGATTTGTAAGTCGGTTGCCTTGTGTCACAGTGGCAGATTATGCCGTTACAGCTTCCCATTATGCTCAAAATTACTTTCTGGCGCTTCATTCATCTTGGAGATAATATAAATTTTGTGTGGGCAACCTCAAGGACCCCACAAGATCAGATAACAGAAACGTCAATGAAGCACATTTCACCTGTGCACCCCCTGAGTAAGATAGTGCTACAATGTGGTTCATTTGTATGTAAATACAGTGCTGTCCATTTTTTGTCATGATGATTAATTTGATTTGGTGAATCACAACACACAAATTGAGATAATCTGCGCTCTCATTATATCGCTGAACTTATTTGATAGCAGTAATAACTTTATTTCATTACATGCCCAAATAGATATGTGAATTGAATATGGGAGGCATTCAAGGAAGGAAGAGGAAAACCTATAGAGATAATTTCATTAAGTGAAGTGAAGCAGTGAAAGCGAATGAATGATCTGAGGGGCCTTCATCTCACAGGCGCTACAAAAAACTTTCCTTCAAAGAGATGGCGCGTTACATAAGCTTACTTGTATCATCAGTAGACGCTGAAAAACTGCCAAAATACCTTTTTTTTATTCTTTTCACCCAAATATGCTTCTCAAAACGATTTAACCGTGTCAAAACAGACGGCTTTTTAGTCTACAAACATGTTATGTCTTTGCAACAAAACTGTTGACCTTGGAGTAGAGAGGGATTTCAATTAACATCTCCCTCGTAGTGTTTTCACAGCCGGGAAAAAAAAAAAAAAAAAAACGAGTCCAGACTTGATTTGCTTCCATTATTATACATATCACATCTCTGCAGTGCATTGTCTGTTGCCAGGCTTGGCAGGGCGTTTCATACACAGTGGAAAGTCATCCCTCCCAGGAGCGCTGTACACTGAAAATCCCCAGCATAACTAAATAGACTGGCCTTTGCTATTATGCTGGCTCCCATATATCCTTCACTGTGGCCGAGTAGCAGCACAGACCCCCTGCTTCTGCTCCGCTGAAGGGAAATCACTACTAAGAGAAAAACATTTGGTCATGTTTAGGAGCTACCAGTCATTCCTTTGGCAGGATGCTGCATCTGTGGAGACAGTCTCATTAATCAGCAGCTGGGTGTCACCTTTAGAGCTGGGCATTGCCTTGTAAACTGGCCGAGATCATCTGCTGAGCGTTTACAGTTTTAAATTACTTTGAAATCTGCTCAGCTTCCCCATTAAATGAGCAGTTCAACATTTTGAGAAACATATTTATTTCCTTTCTTCCTGAGAGTCACATGAGATGATCAATAACACTCTCATATGTCTCATATCTATGGAGCAATACTACGCCCATATCTATGGATCAATATCACTCTCATATTGAGCCCAGGAGATGGTTAGTGCACAGACTGGAAACAGCCTAGACCCTGCCAATGATGGGTCTAGGCCAGTATTAATGAACTAGTAGTATACTTGTAAGTCTACTACGTCAATACTTCTTGGGACTAAACTGGCCCACTTTTTAGTTTATAAAAGGATACTTTTAAGTGTACTTTAAATGTAAGAGAAGAAAAGTTTACATCCTCGTTGTATGTTGTACTACAACTATAATATGAACTATACTATAAGTGAACTAGGTTTACAGTTTACTAGTTATATACTTGTAACCCACTTTTTAGTTTATGAAAGGACAGCTTAAAGTATACTCTCAGTAAAACTATTAGTTCAATAGTTTTTACCTGCTAGTATATTTGTAAGTTTTCTTTAAGTAAATTTATAGTACGTAGGCAAATGCCCTAGGATTTTTCCTGTATACTTTCCTATTGGCTGTTAATTCAAAGGAAAAAGCTGTCAATCACTCGCCAACTCTGATCAAACGGTCAAACTGGGCAGCGGTGATCAAATATGGATCAATATTCTGTTACTGTAATGCCTTTTTCTCACCTCAGATGTTTCCAGAAACATGTTGTAGTTACTGTTTAGCTGTAAAATGGCACAGTTTGCTACGGCTGGTGGGCGGTGTTTGGTATTTCCACAGCTAATCCCAACATGGCTGCCGGGTCACAAACTTTCTCATTATACAGCTAAACAGTACAAGACAAGTTTCTGATATTATATATATAATATATATATATAATATTTTACGTGAGAAATAGACAGTAAAATTACAGAATATTGATTGATATTTGATCAGTGCTGCCTAGTTTGATTGTTAGATTGGAGTTAGATTAGTGATTGACAGCTGCTCAGAGACGGCTTTAGAGACAGTTTTACATTTTACAGATGCCATTAGGAGCACTATAGCGACAGTTTCATAAAAAACATGTTTTTATTATTTGCTCCAATATACCAACTGCAGCTTTAATGCAGTCTATTTATCACCCCCATAGGTTTGGCTCACGATAAACATGATAATACTCTTTCAGTGCTAACATCATTTTATCACTGCTATGAATAATTACAATTTACCCTCTCTGGGGATAAATGTGGGGTGGAAAATAAACGAAAACATCAGCCACAGTTGGGGGGGAGGCAGATGGCATTAGAAGACAGACAGAAGAATTTCACTGTGCTGCTTTCTGGTGTGACCAGGCCTTCTAGTCATTCTGTGTTCTCCCCTCTTCCACCTTCATAGAGTTTCTCTCAATCTTTGGCTGTCTATCACATTCTCTTCCCGACTCTCTCGCTCCAGGTTCTCATTTTCCAATTTCTCCAGCTTTTGCCCTCTTTGCAAGCCAGGACTGAAGCCAGAATAAACTTCCCTGGAGTGAAATACCTGAGCCGTCTGCAGGGTTTGGCTGCTCCTCTCACAGTGCATCAAAAATCTGATTATAAGGCATGCAGAAATAAAAGTAAAACTCTTGGCCTCTTTTCTGCACAGTTCAAAACAAGCTATTAAAGCCAAATCAAAGAGATATAATAAGATGGGGCCCAAAAGGTTTTTGTTCAGTCTATTTATCAACAGTTCTATGGTGTCTGCAGAGGTAAGACATTCCTGAATAATAATAGTATGTTATTATCGGTGAGATTTCCCTATCATTCTGCTACTGCTGCTACTATTATTAGAAGCTGACGGATGGTAGTGATTTCAGCATGGTTTTGTGATGCTTAGAAGAGGCTGTGCAGCGTAAATCCACTGATTTACTGTGCACAAGGGTATGCATCCTCTACCAAATGTACAAATACCTTATTTTGTAAATATAATTAGTATCTCAGCCAAGAAAGAAACTTTTTAAATTTTGAAATTCCTTCTGACTAATGAGCACATCTAAACTTTCTGTGAACATTTCATCAGCGCCAGTATTTTCACCAAACACCTGCATTCCCATCATCCCATTCCCTCTGCAGTACTTTGTGATTAGTGCTTGTTAGCAAATGCTAGCACGCTAACAGGCTAGACTGAAAGTAAACATGCAAATATTAAATCAGCAAATCAACATTGTCATTATGAGCATGTTAGCATGCTGACATTCGCATTTAGCTTGTACGGCATCATATGGGAGCCTTGTCTCTTGCTTTCCTGTACAATCAAACTGCATCAGTAGCAGCACATTTTAAGGAAACTCAACCTGTCATGATAATGCATTTTAGTTTTTTTTTTTGTGTGTATGTCATTTAACACCACGTTGTTGCTGCGAAACTCACAGTTTTGTTTAGGCAACAAAACTAAGTTAACGGCTGCAGTTATGTTTAGGAAAAATATCATAGTTTGGCTTAAAACAACTACGTAAACTAAGTAAATAAGTTCGGAGAACACGTCACAAACGTCAGTTACGTAACAGCAACAATTTAGGACACAAACAGCAGTTTCCTGTTTGAAAGTTGAGGAATTTTGCCAAGGAGACTGGTGTTCATGTCCCGTGTGAAACTACAAGTCAAAGTTGATTCATTTGTCACATAACTTTCATTCTTAAATTACAGCAATTCCTGAATTAATTTGACCCAAACAGTGATCTTTCCCTAAGGCTAACTACCGTATTTTTTGCACTATAAGATGCACCGGATTATAAGGCGCAATAAGTGAAACAAAACGTTCAGATAAGTCAAACTTTATTCAGTTCATTTAATAACTCAAAAACTTCAGTAACATTTTTCAGTTGTAACACATGAAATACAAAACAATACACTCACTTTTCAGTTCATTCCTCTTCCACAAATCCATCAAATCCTTCATCAGTTTCTGAGTTAAACAGTTGGGCGATTTTAAGTGTGCAAAAAATACGGTAAGTAGTTTTTGTCACGTAACTGCTGTACTTAAGTTATGCTGCTTCCAGTGTTATCCTAAACTTCAATCTTTTCCTAAACCTAACTAGTTTTATTTTGAAACGACTGGAACAAATATTGATGAGTGTGTCACATTTTTCAGGACACTTGTAGGAAAATGCATGAAAAGTACGTTGTTGAAAGTCATGGTGAGCTTCACGAAAAAAAAAGTTAGATCAGATTAAATTTTGTGACTATTCAGCAAATTGCCGTGAGACTGTTGTTTTCATCACGCCTTGATGCCAGTATCATGTTTTGCATCTTAAACACTGAACATGAGCTTGAACTCCTTTTGTACCACTGAAAGAACTGTTGTTGTTTGTAATCAACATTAAGGATTAAAAACCTTCCCAGAGGAAAATACATCTATGAAGACCACAAAAAACCAACATGGAAATACTGCGCTCTGTCAATCCCAGAATCACCCCTTGACATTGATTTTGACCAGGATGGATGTATTCATAACATTGTAGTGATGATTCATGGCTAAATATAAAGTTCTCGCTTCATCTCACATTTTTAAAGTGGTGTTTAGTGGCTTCAGAGGACATTTTCCATACTATAAAACCTATGTTCTGTGAAGTGAGTGAAATAGTCAAACATCATGTTTTGACAGCTGCACCGCTGACGTTGAAAAATGAAAACAAGTCAAGATGTCTTATTCATCACGTTGTACCCATTTTCCCGCGATTCATCCTGACATATTTTGAATCTTCAGAAACTTTGGGATCATCACAAGAATTTCAAATAGGGTTTGAACAAAGCTCAGCTCCAAAAACATGCACTTTAATTAAATCCTGATGACCTCCACTTGCCATGCCGATCAACTGGATAATTGGGATTGTAATTTTTTTTTTTTTTTTTTTTGTCTCTAGTGGATAATTTCATAATTTCACAAGTGGATTTTTTTCAAAAAAGAATGTATTTTTTTAATACAAGGCAAAACTATTTAATTATCTACCTCAAGCTATTAATTATTACTTCAGTAAAACTCAGAGCATGTGTCATGTTCTTCCATTTTTAACAGTTAATTACAACATTTAGGACACAATAGGATTTAGACTGGTCTGCTCCTGGAGCTAGCCACAAATGTTTCATAAAATGGATGTTAAAAATAACCCAGCTAAGCATTAATCCTTTCAGAAAGGACAAATTAATTACCTTTAAAGGTCTGTTGACTTTGATGTGCTCCGACTGCGTTTTCTCCTCCACCTTTAATGCGGATGAAAATTGATGCGCATCATCTGAATGCCATCGCTTTATGTAACCATTTTCAGATCTCAACATGCGATTGATACCCGCGTGTTTGCTTTGATGTCGTCCATCAGAGCGTTTTTAGCATCCAGTCATCATTAATTCATCAGAATCGTATCAACCGAGTGCTCAGCTGTGCGGATCGCAGAGCTGCTGCCTGCTAATTGAAAAGCAGACCACAAAGGGCTGACAGTAGCATCGATGGATGTTCTTCATGAAGTCTGAGTGGATTACAGGCCCAAGAAGTGAAGTTGAACAGATTTACTTGACAATTAAACCACAGTGAGTAATTGTCAGTGAGGCAAGGTGTATGTGAAATGAATATGGTCAGCTGAGAGCAAAGTTGGCTACTAATTAATGAATTTAATGTTCACCTTAAGATAACCTTTAAGGCTGAGTTAGCAATCCGCGTCATTTGGGGGCGGCAGAGCTCAGTCTGTAGGGAGTTGGCTTGGGGACCGGAGGGTCACCGGTTCAAGTCCCGACATACTAATTAATGATATTTGAACTGTTCACCTTAGCAAGATAACAGCCCCCTCACTCTGACATCTCTCCATTTGATGCATGTATATGGGTCCTGTTTGTGCTGTGTGTGTCTCAGGTCTGCATTACCTGTATAAGTAAAAACAACAGGTGTAAAAATTGAATTTCCCCATTGTGGGACAAATAAAGGAATATCTTCTTCTTCTTCATCTTAATTACTGACAGTATCCACAGACCTTGAACTAATTTAATACAGCTATTTCAGCCACTCCTTTAATTCACACTTCAATATTTAGACTCCAATAAGGAGTACATATGGATTGGGAGAAGCCCAGTAGGATAAAGTCATCATGTAAGCTGCTGTTAGCTTGACATACACCAGGGATTCTGAATATGAGGTCCAGGTTCGTGGCACTCTGTCGGGGGTCCACAAAATATTATTATTATTTTATTTTATTTTTTTTTTTGCTATGAATTATAAAATTGTGCTGTATCATTAAAGTGCATATCCACAGATGGGGGCCGTTTGTGCCAATAAAACAAGCATAATGTGTCCATTACGTCCACCGACGTTAGCTTTGGGCCAGTAGGAAATCTGACTCATTGACTTATTAATACTCAGCTTTAGACTGGAAAAGTTAAATATCTGGATTTATTAGAACTATGCGAGCCTTGCTTCTGCTCATTTTTTGAAACCTTTCAAGATCAATTACCATTACGAGGCTCAGCCACCTCATCGTACAGACCAACAACGTCAAGCTCTTCTTCCTCTTCCTCATCATCGTCAACAAGAGTGAGTGGAAGATTGTAGTGCTCAGCAGGTAGCATATGTTGGCTCTTTACAGCTTTTTCACCAAAGACATTTATAGATATTTACATATCTTGAGGCCAAAATTAAGTTATTTAATCTCTTTCCAGATGAGCTAGTATGACATGGTTGGTAGCAATGGACTCCTTCGGTTTTCTAGTTTCATATGATACTCGTATTGTCACTAACTTTTAAACTGAGCCCGATACATTCTCCAGAAGATTGACTGCATTAATGCATTAAAAAAAATTAGTGGCGCTAAAATTAATTTGCGTTATTGCATTTACTTTGACAGCCCAAATATTTATGTATGTAATGTCATGGGGACAGAAAAGGCACTGGCTGTTGGAATGCCTCACACCATGTTCACTGCATATCCAGGACTATTTCTATCAGTCACTTACATGATACAAGTTTTAAATGCTATAACATAGCGTTGATTTATTTCCTGTCACAGTCATAATACACTGTTTCCTCCCTGCTGACCACTATCTCTCCAAGGAGGCTACTATAAGCCCAAACACTATATACCATTCTCATGCACAGTCGATGGTGGATTCTGCTCTGAAGCCCAAATCCCCTCTCACAGCCAAGCTAGTGTTAATACAATGGGATTTGTGAGCCCCTTGCTACAAGCAACAGGCAGAGGCGAGGGAGAGCCAGCCATCCAGATCAAATGACTCAACTCTCCTGAGTGCTATTTGCTGTCAACATGAAGGATGCCGTTGTTATTTGTTTTGATTAGTGAGTGTAAATCTATAGGAAACAAAGTGAGGAAGATTCCCTGGTTTACGTTTGTGTGGGGAATGGCCTGACCACGGTGCTGCATGACATGCTTTATGTTGTTTTTCCTGCACTGATAGATCTTTGACCTCTTCATTCTGGAGTGCACATGTGGGTTTTAGTGTAAAAACAAGTCATAGACAAACTATTTAGTTCTATCTCGGGGATCCCTGAACAATCGTTCGAGCCAAATCTACTGAACATCTGAAATAACCTTCCTCTGCTGTCACTATCAGCTCCCAGCGAATCCCAGACAAATCATCTATGGAAATGAGAACTCACTATTTCCTTCATCCCTCCTCCCCTACAGCGAGAGCCGACGTCCCTCTAGACCCCCTCTCTCCTTGAACGCCTAATCCAAGGTCTGAAAGCCAAGATGAATGTGGCGTCTACGCAACTCGCGCTTTGTGTTCTTCATTAAATCATGTGAAAGTGCAATTGCCCAATTTGGTCTCCCCTGCAGGTGAAAGGACAGCAGAAGGCTGTGGAGGTTTGCATATGCATGATGTCACACTGTGCATTGGTGGGAAATGTAAGTCCTGCACATAAGTATTTCATATTAACCACTTACAAAATATCACTCATGTTGAAATACAAGAACTATGACAGCCTCAGCACACCAGCACTATCGTCTCAATATGAAAGTGTGATTAGCTCCCCGTAGGATTAAAACAGTGTCAGCTCATCCATAAGTTTTGTGTTATTTAAAGGAATCCAATGATCAATTTTTAACAGCTTGTTTTTACTTGTGACACATTCATTTTACCTTGAGATTTGGGTCAAGTGTTTTTTTCTCTATCAAAGGAGCTGCAGTTTCAGTCTTTCTGAACACCCGGGGCACCACTTTAAGCACTGTATATTTCCATGTTACCTGCATGCACAGGGAAAAGTCACCAAGATGTCATTTCATAGGTTATATTTACTGAGGATCTTTCAGTATGTAACATTTAGTGTATTGTGGCTGCAGATTGCAACCAAATGTTTAGGCCTACACCTCCACTCACTCCTTCCTTTCCAAGACCGCAGTAACATAAGCCACCAAGTGCCAAACTGTGGAAACGCTGTGTCTTACTCAGAGACCAACTTTACCATGTTAACACTACTTAAGGAGAAAGGCAGTCAGATGGCATCTGGCGTTACCAAGGTTTTTATTTCTGCAGCTCATGTTACCACAGTTTCACCAACATGTTGGAGAACTACGATGGCCTTCAGGTATCGTCAAATGCAAGAGGCTCTCTCTAGAGCCAGTGTTCAGTTTGTCCATTCTGGACTACGGTAGAAACATGGCTGAGCAACATGGCAGACTCCATGAAGAGGACCCACTCCTTATGTTATGAAGGGCTCATTCTAAGCTAATGAAAACAATGATTCTTAGTTTCCTTGTTTTATAGTTATGGATGTCATATTCTGTTTCTGCTAATATATCCCACAACAACATACACAACACGACATACTGGCCCTTTAAATTACCATCCAGATTTCATGCAAATTTAACCTTTTTTTTTTTTTTAGAAATCCACCAATATGGAAGTGCCTTAAACTTGCATACTTTCTAATAGCCAGCAGAGGGTGATTCCTCTGGTTGTACAGAAGTCTATGAGAAAATGAGTCGAAATCTAAATCAACCTTGATTTACCTCACATTGTAAAGATGAGTTTATGGTCTCAGTCACTAGTTTCATGTCTTCTTGAATACAGCATGATGTTAACCTATGTTAAATTATGGTCCCATTTAGTGTGAAATAGACCCTAAAGCAGGGTATGCTTTAGGACGTGGCTACCTTGTCTTTGACAGATTGTCCAGTCTGGGAGTTGTCTGTGTTTTTGTCTGAGAACTTTAACCATTTAACAGTATGTTTTCATTGCAGGAATGTTAACTGGAACATTTCGGGCACCTAAAAATATCTTATTCAGCATTCGCTTATACTTAGCTCCACGCTCTCGTGTCACTTGCAAAAAAACAAGATGGTGACACCCAAAATGACGAACTTGAGGCTTTAAACCACAAACCAATGGGTGACGTCACAGTGACTATGTCCACCTCTTATTTACAGTCTACGGTCTGGATCTGCTCCATAGACAATGAATGAGAGACTGATTTTGTGGACCCCCAGAATGTTTTCATACCCAAATGAGCTTTATTCTATTGGAGTGTTCTCTATTGTGAAACATGGAGTGACATACTCATCTCATACTCATCATCTTGAACATCTTTCCCTATTCATTGTCTATGAAGCAGCTCCAGGGTTGAATTTGGGAGGGAGTTCATGTTTACTTATATCTTGGACTGTTTTACAGACCATAGGAAGAGTCTGAGAGAGGCAGGTTTTATTGGACGCTCACAGAGGGAGGTTGAAACAATGAGAGAGAGAGAAAGAGAGAAACATTTTGGTTGTAATAGTTCAGACAGCGAAAACACTTTAGCATCACAGCAAGACAAGACAAAGCAACAATGCTGCCATCTAAGAGCCTGTTATGCTTTTACATATATGGCAGATGCTTTTGTCCAAAGCGACATAACAGAACACAGAAGAACAAGAGATGCCTTCCAAACTAACTGCTGTATTCTATGTTCGCACACATTTTGCACTTCTGGCGGAAAACTACATCAGGCTCAATAAATAAATAATTAAATATCCCTCATAGTGTGTGCTTTAGTATTAAAAAAAAACTGACAATGCCATGTTTTAACAGAATCGTTTTGCCATAATCCCAAAATGACAGATATATACACAGAACTGCAGCGGAGTCTGTTTTGTTTTCATTCTTAAACCTGCAGCAGGCAGAATGTTTTGTCATTATTGTGCAAAAATTCCCCAATAACCTTTCAGCATATTGTTATTAAATGTTCTGAGAGAAAGTCTAGCCCATGAGGAGAGGCTTTGGCTAATCTCACATCATTTCAGAGAGAGAGAGCGATCCAATTGGCTGTTCATTCAACGGAGCCACCTGTCATTCACAAGGTCAGATCACACAGTCAAATTAGGGAGTGCTGATTTCTTGCATAAAATGTTTTCAGAAACATCTTGTAGTGTACTGTTCAGCAGTAAAATGAGAAAGTTTGTGGTGGACGGTGCTTGGTATTTCCTCACCAGATCTCAACATGGCATAAACATTTTGCAGCCAACTAGTACAACTATAAGATGTTTCTGAAAACATTTGAGGAGAGCAATAGGCTTTACAGTTGGTTGTTTTCCTGCATTTGTGAAATCTCGCAGATGCCATTAGGAGAACTGGAGGACACTGAGGCACATGCTTTTTTTTATCTGTCTCATACACTACTGTCAGGATATAGCGACTGTTTTACAAAAATAACTTATTTTAATCATATTTGGTCCAATCTTCCCTACTGCTGCTTTAAATTGGAACACAGTCCAGCTGTCTGTTATTTCAGTTGTATTGGGCAAAATGGGATAAGTACGGTTGATCAAAGTTAAAGCAGAAAACGTGTCTTCAAAACCTAATTGGTGTTTACAGCGTTGACATTTCATATTTGTTTACCTTCATTTTCCCATCCAAATATGTAATTTGAATATTAAATCTGTCTGATTGTTTGTTATATGGACTTTTGTAAATCTGTATCGAGCTCCCGCCAGCCCATATCTCAGCCATGAAGCTGTTATGACTGATTTGAATTGCCAATGAGGCAAAAATAAAAATAAAAATATTTCTTTTATTAAGTTTAGATGAAGAGGCAGTGCCTTAGGGTTATGTGTATGAGACATTTTGCTGAGAGTTCAAGAAAAGATTAGAAGGATAACTGTCTTTTTCTGGATTAAAAAAATGGTTATGTTTGGTTGTTTATGATGTTTAACAGGAGCTCCACTAAGCTGGGATTTGAATTACAAATGTCAAACCAGAGGCCATCGACTTCTGCCAATCAGTTACAAACACAAACTTCGCGGTAGGTGCTGACGTGTGAATGATATTGCATCTTAAGCAAATGCAGCGTCATAGACAGGCGTTTTTAATTGGAACTAAACTGCCAGAAGCTGAAGTGAGACAATTAGCAGGTTCTTCATCTCACACTGACGCTCATTCTCACGCCTGCTCAGTGCACAGCTGCATAGTTATCTCTTGAACAACCTGTCCTGCCCTGGCTCTTTGATGATGGAAGTTATTTTTGGGCAAACCGTTCAACAGGTTCTGTGCAGGGACAGCACTAATTGGCTTGAGCTTGCAGCTTGAAGCTTGAGGGTGTGTGTTTATTGTGCGTTTCTTCTATGAAGAAGCCTTTGAGGGCAAGAACATTATACTGTTAGACATTTCTATTCAGCTTATATTAGGGATCATGTCCCCTTTTCTAGATGCTAAAATTAAAGTATAACACATCTGTGGGAGTTCACCAATTACTGAGTCCGGTGCTAAAATGTCTGCCTTACAAAGCTTGCGTTTCAGCCCATGTGGCCATCTGCTATAATAAGACTCTCCACTGTCACTTTATCGAGGGTGTCAATGGCAGGGCACTGTAAGCTGTGCCACAAACCTGCTGATGGTGTTGCAACTCACTGTTCACCAAGATGTCAATGAAAGTCACAGTTTATATAAAGGCTCGGAAAATGGATGTGATGCAGTGAGATAAAGTGCCAATCTCTCTCTTTGGCTAAGTTCACATGGTAGAGGACAGGAGCCCAAATCAGATTTTTGTATTTCATATGTGATTCAGCAGCCCAGTTGCCAGTAAAAACTTTTTTTTTTTTGTTATAGTCCATTTCTGCTCTTCAAACCACAGATACACTGAATGTCGATGTTTTTGCAGTTCGTCAGAGCAAGAGACGTAGTATATCGAGCAACCGCTATTGAAAGTAACGAGTATAACAAGTGAGAAAGTCCTCTCAGGGCGATGAGGGGTTTCGTGGATGGGTCAAACAAACATAGGACCTTCATCCAGGAAACTGCTGTGTGCCCTGTGAAACTAAAAGTAAACACTGAGTTTATGCTTGTTACGCTACGTAAGAAAGTCTGCCCTACCACTTTACGGTAGTCACGTTATTATGGTTGCTATGTTACGTTGTTATGTTACATGATTACTTTACCATGTCATGTATTGTTATTTATTTACAGTAGTCACATTGTTATGGACATTACATTATATTGTTAGATTACGTTGATGTCATTCTAATACAAACCATCATGTTTTTTTCTAACCTTAAAGGCAAGGTTGTAGTAATATTTTGTGGTTTAAAGCCTCAAGTAATATTTTTTTTGGTCCATTATTATATTTTTTCTTTAATTATGGTAGTCATGTTATTATGGTTGTGTATATCACATTACTTCACATTGTTACATCATATTATGTTACGATACATCATGTTATGTTACATTATGTTACGTTTTGTTTTGTTATGTTACATTATTACTTTATTATATTACTACATGTATTATATTAGTATGTGCATTTCTCCACTGTGGGACCAATAAAGGAATATCTTATCTTATCTTACAAAGCATGACGTTTTTTTTTTTTCTCTAAACTTAAAGGTAGGATTGGTAAGGATTTTAGAAATGTTTTTGTTATATTAGATGAAATTCTCATTACACCCCGACAACAATCAATAGATCAAATCCTCTGACAAAAAAAGAAAATCTTGTATTTGTGGCTGTGGCAGGACTAATGAACAAACTTTCTTTGGTAAAGAGTTGGGAATGCGACTTGGATCATTTCTAAATATCTAATCCACTCTTGTTAGTTTAAGTTTTGCTAGTTTTGTTGCCTAAACCTAACCAATCGTTTCACAACATTAACTATGACCTACATTTCTGCAAGCATGACACAAGGCTGATATGAAACATATTTATGAAACATCATTTGGTTTCAGGAACATCGATGTTCAATGTATGATTTGAAGAAGCGTACAATGCCAACATTTTCTTCTGGCAACTGGGTTGGTTTTAGATCTGTTTTTGTGATGACATGAACAAATTAAATCATACTGAATTTGACTTTTTCAGTTCTTCAATTCAATTCTTTTTGTGGTCTTAAATCTGACACCCTTAGACATACAACCTTTATTCCAGTGTTGTATCTGTTGTGATTCAAGACACTCCACACTGTGATGGAGGAGATCAGTGGCACCAGTGTAACTCATAAGCAATGTGTTTGTATAATGTGTAATATTATTAAGAGGTGGTTGAATATAGCCCCAGGAGAATGTGTTAGCACTGTGAATTCAAAGTAAAAGCAGTTAATGACATGGATGACGTGTCCTTTTTCCTATGAGCCTGAGACATAATTTATAAGAAAAACATGAGACACCAGGGCCATTTAATGACACCTGATGTAGGTTTTAATGAAAAGCAGTGGTTGTGTCACAATGTTGTCTTAAGTCTTTTGAGGACAGTCCAACTAAAGTCTGTCAAAGCAAATATTAAATATACTAAAATGTAGGGTACGTGCAGCATAAGAAGAGTTGGAGAGTCAGCCAACTGACTCAGGAATGTCATTTACAACAATAACTACTAAAAGTTTCAACACAGTCTCATAGCAGTTTGTGAAATATTTGATTTGTGTACATACATAGTGTATATTATATTATAGTATATTATACATATTTCCATTTTTTCCTGACAGTCAGTAGAACTTTCATTCTTTTTCCCCTAAATGTCCAGCAACATGACGCATGTGTCAATTTTCACTTCAGTCCTTTCAAAAATAAAACTATTTAGTTTGGATTAGGAATAGAACAACTTGGTTAGGCTTAGGCAACAAATTAATTAGTTAGGCTTAGGAAATGATCAGCTTCATTAGGCTGAGGCAACAAACTACTTAGTTAGGCTTAGGAAAAGATTAACTTGGTTTGGCTTAGGCAACAAAATTACATATTTAGGTTTAGGTAAAGATCATAGTTTGTGAGCACTGGAAGTGGTGAAAATTTAGTCCAGAAGTTATGTGACAAAAGCTAGTTAGTTTACTTTAGGAAAAGATTGCAGTTCGGGTTAAAGTCAATCAGGATTTGTGGTTTCACACAGGAGACGAACACCATCCTCCTGGGCAAAGGTCCTGTGTTTTTTGACCCACCCATCCACCCTGAAATCCTCGCCTCCATCCAGCGATCGCTGCTTTATATACAGTAAGTAATAAGTAATATATAAATAATACCAGAGCAAGTAAGGTTGTCCCACTTTAACCACTGAGTGTGTTGAACTGAGCAAGGTTACACCTTACTGCTTATCAAAATCAAAAACAAGTTTATTCACATATAAGGAATTTGCCTTTGTGGCATGTGGCTGTCTGTGTTTGCACACACAGTATGCAGCTGCTGAACTTGCGCTGTAACTCCTGTGTGTTGGCCTGCCGTGGGATGTCACATCAGTAAACCAGCCATTATTATTAATAGATACCTCAACTCTTTGTTTTGCCTGAGAGTCCCCTCTAGAGCTATGCGACTATATTTCTACGAAGCTAAAAACAGAAAACCAGCAGCTGAAGCAGTTTATGAATTCAACTTAATTTGTAAGCAGTAGCGTGTTATTTATTGCTCCATGGTCAAACACAAGTTGAAAGAAACATGTTTCAAGTCTGATAATCAGTGAAATGACACAATAGAACATTTTCTTTTCAAGGCTGTGACCAAAGCTGTTAATTACATTGATTATGTGTCCATTTTCCAATTAACCTGAACATATTGTATGAGATAAAGCCACCCGAGATGCAACATGAGCATCCTAAATATTATGTATTATATATGAATTAAAAAATAATAATGTTAACACATAAATACCTTCTGAGTGAGAGTTTGTGTAAAGTAAATGTGTTGCATTTAATACCAGAGTATTTCAGGCATGAGACATGTTGCCATAAAAGGATGGATGGCTGAGATTATCTTACGTCAGTTGTTAAGACCAACCAGATAAACAGAACTTTTTTTTTTCCTGTATGTGGATAAAGCAAGTCCACTATGGCATCCAGTAAAGATTCATGGGTGTATTCTCTGCACAACACGTTTCCGGTGGGTGCTGGCGTCTGCCAGGGTTGTCCCTTGTCACTGATCCCATTTGTGATTTTCACGGACAGGATCTGAAGGTCCAGCTGGTGGGAGTAAAGTGTCCAGTTTGGGGAGCTCAGAATTGCATCTGTGCTCTTTGCAGATGATGTGGTTCTGTTGACTTCATCAGACCGTAACCTTCAGCGCATACTGGAGCAGTGAAGTGGTCGGGACGAGACAGTCAGTACCTCCAAGTCTGAGACAATGATTCTCTATTTGAAAATGGTGGATTGCGCCCTCCAGGTTGGGAGTGAGTCACTGCCCCGTGCAAAGGAGCTTAATTATCTCTGGGTATTGTTCATCTGAGATGGACAGGTGGTCTGGTGCAGCATCTGCATTCTGGTGTTGTACTATCATGGTGAAGAGGGAGCTGAGCTGGAAAGCAAAGCCTCACGTATGATAATGAGCTTTGGGTGGTGACCAGAAGAATGAGATCACGTGTACAATCGGCCAAAATGAGTTTCTTTTATGGGGTAGCTGGGCCCAGCCTTAGAGATAGGGTGAGGAGCTCAGACATCACGAGAGAGCTCAATGTAAATTCCCTACTCCTTCACATCAAAAGGGATGCCTTACTTTATCTACAAGGGGTGCCCATCAGGATGCTTCCTGGGCGCCTCCCTTTAGATGTTTTCCAGGCATGGTCAACTGCTAAGAGGTCCTGGGGTAGACCTAGAATGTGCTGGAGAGATAATATGTCTTGTCTGGCCTGGGAATGCCCCATGGTCCCCCAGGAAGAGCTTGAAAATATTGCTGAGGAGAGGGATGTCTGGAATTGCCTGCTAAGCCCGATGCCCCCGTGACCTGGCCCCGGATAAGCAGAAGAAAATGGATGGATGGATGGATGGATGGCAAAGCACAATATTTTCTGAGGTTTCAATAAATGGATTGAGAATGTGTAAAACTAAACATTTAACTAGTTGAAACATTTGAAACATTTGAAACATTTGTCTTTGTAATATCATTATAGCAAGAGAAACAGTCTTCTATCTTTTCATTACAAAGGCATATAGACTATTAATGGTGCTCCTCTGCAAAAGCAGCTGAAAGGATAAACAAAAAGAAAGCAAGTGAATGAAATCTGCTCTAAGTACAGCATGTTCAGCAGTAAAAGAAAACTCAAGCACATCGTGTTTGAATGAATTATGAATGGTAGCGAGTGTAGATCTTCTTCAGCATAGGAATGAGGTTTTGCACTCAGTTTTAGTTCAGAGGGAATACTGGCACTAATTCAGTGTAGTGATTGATATATCAAATTGTACATTGACAGTTTAAGCATCTTAATTTGACTTGTGATACTCGAGAAGAATACTCAGCCAGACATTCAGGTATTATGGTGGAGAATATTGAGAGGAGTATCTGGATCCCTAGCAGTTGTTGGGGTTTGCTTATTCCTGATGTTAGGCTGTAAATTCCTCGCAGCCTCCGTCAGCATCAGTCACTGGACTGACATTAGGCTATCCTTCTGCTTTGAACCAGGCCATATATTCTATGGCAAGTCCTCCATCTAAATAGGTCATGAGGTAAGATAAGATAAGATAAGATGAACCTTTATTGATCCCCCGAGGGAAATTCAGGTAGTCAAGCCTCAAGTTGGTTGAAATAAGTCTAAGTGAAGTCTAAAGTGGTTTGAGATAAAAAAAAAAAAAAAAGCCTACAGTTTTAGATTTGTTCAGGTCAAGTTTCAATTTTCCAGTCACTCGAGATACATCTGAGTCAAGTCTCAAGTCAATCGATATAAATCCAAGTCAAGCCTAAAGTAATTTGCGATTTGTTTGGGTCAAGTGTCGAGTCAAGTCTCAAGGTATCCAAGATAAATCCAAAGCCAAGTCTAAAGTGGTTTGAAATATGTCCAAGTATAGTCTCATGTCATTCAAGATAAGTTTAAGTCAAGTCTCAAGTCATTAGAGATATGTCTAAGTCAAGTGTCAAGTCAGTCAAGATAAGTTCAAGTCTGAAGACGTCTCAAGTCATGTGAGATATAAGTCAGTCAAGAGTCAAGTCAGTCGGTCTATGGCCAAGTCAAGACTTGAGACAAGTTTCAAGTCATTTGAGATAAGTCCAAGTTAAGTCTCAAGTCAAGTCTCAAGTTCTTCAGGATATGTCCAAGTCGTGTCTCAACTCTGTCAGAGTTTCTTAATAAGCATATTTGTGTTTAGGGAGAAGACTTTCATTTTTCTAAATGGTGACACGATTTCCCTTTACTAGAGTACTGTTTACTATGATTACTTATTTTCATAGCTGAGATCATGTTTAGTCTTCACTCTCAAGTCAAGTCATGAAAGGTCAAGACTCACAGTATTCAAATGTCAAGTCTACAGCTCCAAAATACTCATTTTTGACTATTGTCCCACTTGGCCAGAAGTATTCCTTAAAATATAGATGAAGACAATATGTAAAATCTGAACAGGACTAGATATAAATTAACTAAAAAGAGGATGAAAAGCTAAAAAGGGGTAAAACAAGCAGCATGCATAGTAGGAAATGTACAATGTAATCAATTAACGCCCAATAAAAGCATATTAGGCAGACAGTCAGTGCAAGAACTGCCCTCTACAGATATACTGTACAGCAGGCTGCTTCTGTTTCTGTCCATGACACCTATTTGAGGTTGCAATATTTTGAATGTGAACAATGACGGATGGGACTGTCCCCTCAAAGGCTACCCTGTCACCCCAAGAAAGGTAAGCTCTTTATCTTGTAATGGCTCCATTTCTGAATCCCTTGTCTTCCAGCAAGGAGGTGTGCAGACACCCAGTAGTAAATGATTACATGGATGCCTGTTGACATCTTCATAAAACAGGGGGTGTGAGGGATTCAGGCAGTGGCCATGCTGGTGGGAAATCTGAAGAAGACATGATCAAAGTTAACCTTTAATATTATGGTACTGGGGGAAGTATTTTGTCCAGAGCTGGAAGGTGTTGTAAGTTACTATCATTTTATTTCCCCATTTTTGCTGAATCACTGACTCTGTGAGTAACTGCCACATAAAAAGAGTGAATAACCTTCACTGGGAAGCAGAAGCGAGGAGGCTGTCCTTTATAAAACCTAGGGTTTGGGAGAAAAAGACATTGAGAAAGAAAGTGTCTGAAGCCCACTGGACATCTGCTTACAGACACTCAGGCATGAAGGCAAACCCGACTTTTCATAAAAGCGCTACATTCTCAAGCAATCTTGTAGAGCGCTCATGAGAAGCATCGTAAAGTTGTGGCTGAGGACATGGGAAGTGAAGGAGACATCATTGTAAAAGACCACCTCAACTCAAAATATCCACTATAATAGGAAAGTGTGGAGGGGAGGAATCTTTTAAACATGATAAATGCTCCCCTGTTGATAGAACACAATTTAGAAATCATTTAGTCTTTTACAATAGTCCTGCGGGGGCCTGAGATAATTGCATACATGAAATCTATTCAGTTCATGTGAAATCTATAAATAAACATTGCTATTTAGCTAAGAGACAAGAAAAACTGCTTTCCATATTACTACACCACAAGTATCTACAGTTGAACAAAACCCTGAGGTAGCCAGCTGTGCACCACAGAGCCTAAGATGAAAATGTTTTGATTTGTTGTTGGCTACATGTGAAACCTTAGTTATAACTGGCATATAGTTTTACATTGAAATGTCACCTATTGAGCACAGAGCAGGAATGAGTCAAAATGTAATTAGTTTGAACTGACATGTAGAGCTTATAGCTGCTCTTATTGATTCCCACTTACCAAAATAGAGTGCTCCATAAGATGATGCATTTTTGCAGGCCAATCAGGAATTTAGCATCACCCTGGGATCATGTTTATGGTACTTACACATTTTTCTCAGCAAGATACTTCTCACAAATGAACACATTTATGATGTTTGAAGTGTAAATGCAATTGCCAGAAGTAAAAATGTTACGTTAGGCTCACCAGCATAACATAATTGTGATTGGCCCTGGTGCAAATGTTTTACTTGGGCCCTCACCCCAAACACAAGCACATATACGTACACACACAACCACTCCAGACAACTGCAAACAGATAAGTGCTCTGCCACCATGGAGAGGCTCACCATGCAACTCCCACACTGCAAACCACCCTTAAATCACCACCACGGACAGCAAACTGAGGTAATGTTAATTTAACCGCCTGCCCTGGACTCAGCAGCCAAATGTTTTCACAGACCGATTTCAATAGGTGCACATTTTCCAACATACTGTATGAGATGTAACAATTACAGTGCTACAGATTTAAATCCCTGATCACACTCCATAATAACAGAAAGAAACCAGTACTCACCCATTATAAATTTATCCTACAGGTGCTGTGTTCTGCAAAGTCAAACACAACACTACAGTATTTATGTACCATGTCCTTTTTTTATTGGATTGTCCTGGCCGTGAGCGACACAGTAGGACATGGCATTCTGTTTTGAGCTGAACTTTTATAAGACACCCAGCTGTTTCTGTTTATTTCTATCACTTCTCCTTGAAATCGCCTCAGCGGATCAGGAGGAGATGATTGGTGAAGTTGAAATGAGGAGTTATGTCTACAATACCTCCTCATCTCATTACAAAAACCATAATAAGGTGGCAGCTGGCTGGAGGGAGATCACCAGAGAAGTTTCCTACTTGCTGTCATTTTCAGTAAATATTGCAATATTAAACATGTTTTCTGTTTAAAAAGAATAAACGTGGGAGGAAAAGTGGTTATGTTTCCAGTCTGATCTCGAGGGCACAGCCGATAGATACATGATTTGCTTACATGATGTAACAGAAGTGCATATAACAGTGTGGACACGGTGTAGGCCCCTGACAGCTTCTAGGCCCTGGTGCACTACACCAGTGTCACCGTTGATATTTACGCCACTGGTCAGGCTACAAACTAACTACATCACAGTCGCCTGAGTGCGAGGAAATACAACAAGGCTGTAACGGCTGACGAGTTGACACGATGTCGTTTAGTAGTCTCATTTAGCTATTTGTTAGCAACCACCTTTTTAAAAAGGCATCAAAATTTAGGAGCGCGTACTGTATTTATTGATATATTTTATACTGTAGAACAAAACATTTAAGTGTCTTAAGGGTGTATTAACCGCAGACCTTATTCCATGCATCTAACCAGAAACCCTTTCAAAACCTCATTGACTTCCAGATGTAAGAGCTAAAATGCTCACTCATTTCTGGGTTTTAGGACTCATTCTTTAGTACTTTATTCAGCACTAAAAGGCATTAACATCAACTCAGTACATTTTCCCACTTTTCTGAAAAAGTGATGTGGTGCTCTGGGCTTCGTACGAGCACTGATACTGGCTCCAGTACAGCCAAGAGAAGACAGTTCACATGTACTCGCAAAATGACTGGAAATATGGCTTCTTGCACATTATGAACACTCTGTATGTTTCAGCATCCATACAGTGTTCATTTAACATTTTGCGACTCAGCCATTGAACAGAGTGTCAGTTTTAATGGACATAATTTTCAAATAATAGACAACTTGCACTTTTAAAAAGATGCCTCGGGGGTACGGTGTTAGAATTCGTAAGGGAAATGATCCAGACTGAGGCAGGTTGGTATGACTGAGCATCAAGAATTAATGTTTCAGCTGGAAATGCCATTTTCCAGGAAGGCTTTTTAATTATAATGCCTGGGAACTCACTTCATATGGCTTTCTACTATCATGCTTTAACACAACATAGAGGCTTTACGATGTGAAGCATCAGGGGAGCTCTATTCAGCTGCAACTACATGCAGTGTATTTTGTGTATTACAGTGTAGGTTCACCTAAATCACACCTCTGGTTTCATGACAGAAACCTTTCATTCTGTTTCCCCCGGTTTTAAGATGTCAGTCCCTTGAGGTTTCTTTCACCACCTCAGTACAACGGAGGAGAATGGAATTAATTACATGTGGGGTGCTCACAGCATCGACAGATCACACTTTAAAAATTCATCAGCAACATATCAGTCCAGAAACAGTGGAATCTGTTCAGTGTTGGGGAAACCACTTTGAAACTAGTGACACTAAGTTACTCGTCATTGGAAATAGCAACACTCCAGGTTTTTTTTGAAAGTAGTGAGCTATGACAAGCTACTCACCAGATGTTTCTTCATGTGACATAGTAATCAGTCACCAGAATAAAACATTGGCATTGTATATTTCTGCAAACCACAGTTGAATGTCAACGTTTCTGAGCCAGAAATATGTTTCATTTCAATATTGTAGCATTTTAACTTCTCACGAGGCTTTTGGCATTTCAAAATTGATGCATTCTCAATTACGTCTAGGTTTAAGCAACAAAACTACTTGGTTAGGTTTAACAAAATGCATGTTTTGCATTAAAATAAGTGTTAATTTTGGTTTGACATAGGACATGAACAGCGCTTTCCTAGGTTTGATCCGACTATCCACTCTGTCCTCCTCCCTACACAGACTTACAGACTTTGATTCAAAACAGATAATAACATAATAAGATAAGATATTCCTTTATTAGTCCCACAGTGGAGAAATTTACATAATAACGTTATCTGCGAGAAAATATTTTTCCTCAAAACATAATTGACAAGCAGTTACGGGAATGCAATTTTTAGGAGACCAAGCTGGAAATAGTATGAATGTGTGTGTTACTTTTTTTCTGTTAAATCCATATCAATTGGTATTTTTGGCCACTTGGCAACAGTATAAGCTGTAAACATAACACTGACATATAACACTTAACTTATAAAGTTCTCAGTCAATGTTTTAGTAAACAGTTGTCTACACATTCAGCAGATGCAGAGCAACATTAGCATTCATTGAAATTAATCTTCGTGTCCACCTGTGACAAATCCAAAAGTCCAATATTCACTGCCTTAGCTCCCAGATGTCCCAAAAGATAATATTTCTTTATTTTGTGTGCACATGATATGGATCTTGTTTTTACGTTATTGTCTTGCTCGAGGGTACACTTTATGAAATCAGACTTAATGCCTTTTAAAACCTCATTAAGACCTTTAAGACAAACAAAATGAAATACCTTTTCCCCAGCAGAACAAAAGCACAGTAGGGCTGGGCAACATTAACACGTTCTCACTCCCAACTCTTCAAATACTGACGTTTGGTCAGTGCCCCTTGGCGTCAGAAACTGACACACAGAGGCACCTTTTAGCGTTATTCAATGGTGGGAGCAAGTGATATAGTGTTAATAGAGTCCGTTCAGGGCAGATGGGAGGTGGGATGGATGAGTCAAACAAACACAAGTAACATGACTCGTCATTACCATCAGTCCGGTGCGGTTGCTAATCAATGAAGTTAACATCATTCGTGACCAATTCCTAATCATAGGTGGTTGTGTTGTATAAACCTAACTTCCTGTGAAAACAAAAGTTTATTTTGAAGGGATACTATGTGTGTTTTGTCACAGCCTGGCTCAAAGCTGTGACAAAAAAGAGGGAGACAAAGGCAAGGTAGCGGCAGAAATTAATTTATTTTTACAATTCAAAAAAAAAAAAAAAAAAAAAAAGGAATTCAACATGTGTAGATCAGTAAATCAGCTGTGTCAAGCATGTGTGTGAACGGGTGTGGTGGGAAGAACAGAATAAAGCAAAACTACATGTCTGGGTCATGCTGTGGAGTGTGGAGTCTTCCAGGGAGAAAGGGAGACCGCAGGCTGAGGAGCTATTTAAAGGGGAGAGCTCACTGGGCTCAGGTGTGGCTCATCATGCTCAGCTCAACGAACCTCCTTCCTGCAACACAGAGGAGGAGCAGCAACAGGGAAAAGGACACCTAGTGCCAGGGAGGAGGGGTCGTCTCAGTATGTAAGGGTATATTGACATGCCAACCTAAAAGTAACACAAGAGGGGTGCCCTGTGCATTGGTTCTGATGCCGAGGGGCACTGACCAAGTGGTGGTATTTGAAGAGGTGGAGGTTAGCAGTGCTTTTCTCTCAAACTACTTTCAACCAGAGAAGTCGTCATAGTCAAGTCAGCACACTGACACACTGACAGCTGTTGTTGCCTGTTGGGCTTGAGTTTACCATGTTATAATTTGAGCATATTTTCTATGCTAAATGCAGTACCTGTGAGGATTTCTGGACAATATTTGTCATTATTTTGTGTTGTTAATTGATTTCCAGTAAAGAATATATACATGTGCATAAAGCAGCATATTTACCCACCCCCATGTTAATTATTAAATTCTTGACAATTATCCCTTTCATTTTTCCCCAAATTTCCCTTTCAGGTACATTTTGAACAGATAAAAAAAAAAAATTAATTGAAATGATCTACAGTTATATGTTTATCAGCTACAGTTATAATACAAGCTATTACATAATTTTTGCTGGACATAGAAAACAAGCACATACTAGTCAAATAGTGTTATTGTTGCCAGCAGCAGCTCGTCCTTGTTGTGTTTGACAAGCAAACAATCCAGAGTCTTTCATATTGGCTTTCACAGCCTGTGAGCACCATCACATGAAGTAATTACTGTTCTGCACAGTATGTGCTCCAGCATGCACGCACACAGTGTGCACATGCATACTGAAAGGCTACATGTGTATCATGCACACAACAAAACAGAGATGCAGGTCGAGTGATTTGTGTCCTTCTGTGAGTGTGCAATGTGTTGCCAACTGTCTGAATGTTTGATTACTCCAATGAAATATGTCTGAAAAACTGATTATGTGGCATCAGAGTGAAACTCCTTATGAATTATGGATGGATTTCACTCTTGTAGATAGAACTCTGCTCTGTGAATTCAGCAAGAATAACACTGCCGACTGAGACAGAGGATCCTGGGCTTGTCTTTCTTTCATACTTACCATAAAATGATTCCATAATCTACATAACTTCAATTACAGTTTAATTAACACTGATGTAAAAGCCCATGGAAACACAGTGATGAGTTCATATGTTGGATTTGGGATGCTCTGCCAGTCACACATGACAACATAAGTGGAAAAATAAGGAAGATAAGTCCAGCTATTACATAATTTTACCACAAAATAAAGGACCATTCCGCTCTAATCTGACAGAGAAATGTGGGTTTTCCCATTCAGGGAGTCTGTCACACAGAGCGTACAGTACAAGTTACCGTATGCATTAAGTATGAGTTTCTCAACTGTGAACCAATGTTCCAACAAAACGAAATTAGTAATTTATAGCAACATTCAACCCCCCACTCACGCAAGCCTCTGACTTTATGGTATGATGATCCTACTTGGTTGACTGGTCTCACACCAGACTCATCCCATACAGTGGTGCTTAATGGGCTGGTTTTCCTCACTTCATTTCTGAGGCATGGTTTAGAAAAGTATGTTGCCTAGTCTTGAATTAATTTAACTGAAAAGTGAAAGGAAGATTTGAGATAGCCCGGCAGTAAATTGCATTTCTAAATAAAGCTCTAAGAGGGCCTGTTTAACTTCAGATTAATATTCTGTCAGGGGAGACATTATTTGGACATAATCAGTTAAAAACAACAGGTACCAGCAGCCAAGCCTTTATTGACAGGAGCAATCCACTCATTGCATTTGATGAAACTGGTCCCCGGACCCCTTTAGCATGTACACCGCCTATTAAAATAAAAAAAAATAAAAAAACAGTGATGATGTATACCTTTTCTCCAAGTGCTAAACCAGCTGTTTCCCTTAAGCAGGGCTGGACTGGCCATCTGGCATACCGAGCACTTTCCTGGTGGGCTGACGTGCCTTTTGGGCCAACATATGTCTTTTTTTTTTTTTTTTTTTTTTTTTTTTGGCCCATTAAACAAGTAAATCGGCCCATTGTTTTGTTTTTTTCCCCCTTAATTGAGACTGGGGTGGCCCCATTAAAAAATTTTAAACACCTCCCTTTTGGGTTCTGTGCCGGTTGGCCACAGTAAGGAGGAAAGGGAGAGAGATGAGTTAGGGAGTGTAGAGCTTGCGGTAAGCAGAAGTTACGGGCTAGCTGCCTCAGCTGGCTCAACATGTGTCATAAGTGATAAGCATGGACCGGTACGCAGTATTTTTACTTATTTTAGTCCTTGGTGTACTGTGACTTTTTCATGCGTACCAGAGCTTCTCACAAGCTGCCAGTACTCTCCTCCACCCTCTCCATACCAGGTTCTCCATGAGATTCATAACGGCACAGCGCCAGTGTATTTGTGCTGTGTGGGTTCAAGTAGGAAACGAAAGTGTTGCACTAGATTATTTCTAATAAATATAGTGGATGGATTATGAAATGTGATTGACATCAAAATTCCAGGAGAATAGCAGGGAGAGGGGAGGCCATTCATGGGATGCATGTTTTATCAATCAGATCATTTGTCACATATATTAATTATTTAATTTATAGTACATTATCAGTGTGAATTAAAAGTTTTCTGATTCTGCCTTTCTGATTTACCGAATATGATTTTACAGGACAAACATTTCCAGAAGAATTGAATATTCAGAGGAAGGCTGTGGTAAAGAGTAAAAATAATAATTTAGCTAGTAATTATAGTGGTCCAAAATGATGTAAAATGTATAGTTTTAAGTAAAAAACTTTACATTTTATTGAGGTAAGATCCCCAAATGCAATATCTCCTAGCATTTTTTATTCATTGTATAAATGCAGAGCTGCATATGAATATCATTCGTAGGAGATGAAGTTTCTTCTTGTAATGGTCCTGGGTTTTTGTTGTAGTTTGTGTCATCTTTTAATGGTTTAATGTGAGTTTGGTTTCTTAGATTTGGCTTTTCTGTTATATTCATTCATTCATTCATCATAGTGTTTCCTGTTTTAATTTGAAATTCACTCCTCTTGTGTCTTGTCTGGTTTTATGTCCTGCCTTTGTTTGTTTGCTGCCTTTTTATGATTGTCTGCCCTGCCCTGATTTGTTGCACCTGTGTTTAATCACCCTGCTCCCCTGGTGTATTTTCAGTCCGTCGGTGATCCTCATGTGGAGTGTGTCGCCTGTGTAAGAGTTCTTCCCAGTGTTGTTTGTGTGTCAAGTTTATTTGCTGTGTGTTGAACCCCTACCAGACCAGCTGCTTTTTGTTCCCTGTAAGTTTGCTTTCATTAAGTCACTGAACTCAGCCTCTGAGGTTGTATTTAAAGCTGTAGTTGGTAAGTTTAAGGACAATAACTTTTGTTATATATGCTCAAACAAGTTTTATCTCTACAAAAAAAATAACCAATCAGAGCCAAAAAGAGGTCAAACACGAATCAATATTCTGTTACTGCCATGATTATTTCTCACCTCAAATTTTTTTTCAGAAACATGCTGTTTCGCTGTAAAATGCCAAAGTTTGCTCCAGCTGGCCAGTGCTTGGTGGGTAACAAAATAGGCAATGCAGTAATCATAGACTCTGACGTCACCCATGAGGTTTGCAGTCTGGAGTTTAGCATTTTGGCCATTACCATCTTGGTTTTTGCAACCAGAAGTGACATGAGAGAGTGGAGCTAAGTACAACCTAACTCTCAATGTTTTATTCAGAGTTTGGTTGAACCCATTTTTAAGTAACCAAACTGTTACAATTAACTTTTACGAGCTGAAAAAACACTGAAAGGGTTAAAAGATGTTAGGCAAAAACACGAAACAACTCCCAGACGGGATAACACTGTGGTGGAAGCCTGTCAATCACAAAGTAGCCACGCCCTAAATCATCTCCTGTTTTATGGTTTATTTCACCCTAACTAAACTAGTGATTGAGACCATACTGAGGTAATAAATCAAATGAGAAGTAGTCATTTCATTTCATTATTATCTCATTATTGAGTCATTTTCTCATTGACTTCTATACAATCAGACTTCTTTTTGCAACCAGAGGAGTCGTCCCCTGCTGGCTGTTAGAAAGAATGCAAGTTTGAGGCACTTCTGCATTTGCTTCACTGTCCAGAACCTGAGGTTTCCACCTGGCAGTAACACAATCTTTTCGTTTTTTGTTTGATCAGAGTTCATGAGCATTGATAGACGCTGTGCGAGAGACTCATCGGCTCTGATTGGCTGTTTTTCTTCAGGCGTAGTAAAATCTTGCAAATGCTATTAGGAGCACTAAAAGGTAGCAGAGGAACCAGATTTTTCTTGTTTTATTCACTGATCTCTGATATCTCTCTCATGTAGTCCTGTCAGCATATAGTGACAGTTTGAGCAAATATAGCTGTTTTGTAATTAAAGTTACTGTAGCCTTAACACATATTTTCAATATGGAGGACTAACACAAGTATTTGAAATGAATCTCGCTTAATTAAGGCCCCCTCAGTCAATAGCAAGACTTCAAAAGTCCACTCCCCGAGGAGTTTCCACTTTGATTTGACTTCTTTAAACGTCTTCTCAGGACTCTGTGGGCCTGGACAGACTGTTCTGGCTGACATCTCACTTCACTTCTAGTTATGTTGCGCTTTTTTTTCTTCCATTTAGCTTTTTTTTAAGTGCTTTTTATTGTACATATGCTCCTTTACAGAGTTGCAGATACACAAACAATTAAAAATTTTCTTAGCTTCATATATATATATGTGTGTGTGTGTGTGTGTCTTATTGGCTTTTCTTGCTTTTGGTTAAAATATAGGGTGGGGTCAACTTTCAACCAATCAGTGTTGTGACCTCACACATTTCCCAGCATAGCTTACCTATCCTCACCATGAGCGGCGCTTTAGTCAGAGTAACTGATAGCAGCTGTGTGAGCTTGTGTGGAGCAAACAAATACGCCATCAATCGAGGATCAACTAAGGCTTTCTTCTGATTTCATTTACATGCGGTCTATGAAAACAAGCCCAGCTGTACTATGTAGGATCACATTTAAAACATTTCACACAGGGTGGACAGTTAAAAAAAATTGTAAAGAAGTAAAAGTGGAGCTGCTACAAGGAGGACACAGAAAAGAGCCTGCAGTCACGAGATTCTTCAGCACACATTGTCACACTAACTGAGCAAAACTCTTCCAAACTGCTCACAATGTCAGTTTAAAATGTCAGCACTCTTGAGGGCAGTTAAAACTAGGAAGTAGGACCCACACTGACCGGTCACAAATGCTCACAAGACTTGAAAACTGCACGTTTTGTGTTATTTTCTGAGGGACAGAGTGATAAAGGAGTCCCTATCTGCTGTGTATATTGAGCTTGCAAAACTCATAAACAGATTTGGCCATTTTGCTGTATGGACAAGGTTGAATGTTTAATGCTTGCAGCTGTGGTTTCTGCTGAGCCTATTTACAGTGTTACTCAGCTACAAAACTAAGATTAACGGCCATGCTGATGAAGGTGCTGTCACACAATATTTGGTGCCTTGTTTGCACATTTGTCATCAGTTACAACATTACTTTTCTGATCATTTGTTATCATCAGAGTTAGATTCACAGCCTTAATGGGTGTCCATGTCCTGCCATAGCTACTTGTGCATCTCTTACAAGGACACAGGATTAAAAACTGGTGAAATGTTACGTTAAAGCTGCACTAATTAATATTTTTTATATAACCAATGGATCAAATGGCTGTGTGTAATGTGAAAGGGGTGGCCTGTAGTGACACACCCACAGAGAATTATCACCAGACCCTGCTCTTCCACTGAACTCTATGAAAACTTTTAGTCTATTTTGGTTCCTCGATTTGGTTTTCTGACCCGCAATCTCATCAACTTGCCAGCGGGAAGCTGTCTTCAGCAAACAACTCTAATAAACCCCCTTCCCCAGCGCTGAATGGCAGACAGAATTAGCAACTACAGCTGGTGCAACGTAGTGGAACATTTAGCAGCTAAAGAGATGTTTCTGTCAGGAGCTCTCAGCAAAATAGGACTAAAATGAGACAGAAACAGAAATTAAAAA
Organism: Pterois miles; assembly: GCA_947000775.1. Lineage (NCBI taxonomy): Eukaryota > Metazoa > Chordata > Actinopteri > Perciformes > Scorpaenidae > Pterois > Pterois miles. Next base: position 5,066,372 of record CAMQGK010000471.1, on the reverse strand, counting down.
AAAAATAAAAAAAAACCAAAACAAATGCTGATGTTGCATTGTGTCTGGATATGTAAAGAGGCAACTATTTACACGTGTGTGCCGACAATGTTATGAGGTGCAACGAGATGTCATCCCTTCTCTTCATATTGGTTAGGGTTTGAAAAAACATCATGGTTTGGCTTAAAATAAGTACACTTATAACTAGGGCTGCCCAAGTTAATGCGATAATAATGCATTAACACAAATTTCTTTTAACTCCACTACTTTATCGAACAAATCTGCCGGTGGTGTAGTGGTTAGCGCTGTCCCTAACAGCAGGGTCCCTTTCTTTTCCCCCCCCTCCCTCTTTTTTTTTGTTTTTTTTCTTTTCCCCCCCCTCGTTTGTTTTTTTCCTCTCCCCCCCCCCCCCCCCCCCCCCCCATACAATTTTTTTTTTTTTTTTTTTTTTTTTTTTTTTTTCCTCTAGGTTTGGGTGTGGGTGTGTGTTTGTTTTTCTTTTTTTTTTTTTTTTTTTTTCTTCTCCCCTCTGTCGACCTCCCTCCCCTGCCCAGCCCTCCCCTCCCTCCCCCCCCTCCCCCCGCCGCCCCCTCCCCCCCCCCCCCCCCCCAACGGGATAAGCGGTTGACGATGGATGGATGGATGGACTTTATCGAACAAATTAACGCCATTTTTTTGGTTGTAGCTGAATCACTTTTAAAGCAAGAATGAAGATGCTGGCATTATGTGAAACTAGAAAAAACGAAGGAGTCCACTGGTACCAACTATGTCATAGTAGTTTGTTGCGAAGGAGAATAAATTGAGCTCAAAACTTACATGAATTTTGGTGAAGACAAATTGGCATGGCCATTTTCAAAGAGGTCCCTTGACCACTGACCTCAAGATATGTGAATGAAAATGGGTTCTGTGGGTACCCACAAGTCTAAGCTTTACAGACATGCCTACTAGATAGATAGATAGCTAGATAGATGACTTTATTAATCTTTATTAAATTGTCATAGAAGCCAGAATGACACAACAACAATGGCCCACCAAAATGGTAAACTGAACACCACAATAATACATAATACACAATGTACCGTTACACAGCCAGATGACTGAACATTGACAAACATAGTTATATGAGGTGAAAACAGTGAGTGGATAAGTGAGAACAAGTTATAGCTGTAGCTAAAGGACAGATGGAGGCATACAGTGCTGACAAAAGTGCTAGTAACTGATATATAGAAAAAAATATATTAATGTATCATATCATGTATACATAAATAATAGTTTAAATAGTAGTATAAATAAATATTATATAAATATGATTATTATTACTATTATTATTATTATTATTATTATTAATAATAATAATAATAATAATAATAATAATGAATACTAAGTTTGTGTGTATATGATATAATAATAATATAAACATATAACATATAATAATAACACAGTGTGACAGAGCGATGATCCTGAGGAGATCAAGTTTTCATGAAGTCAATATGTGCAAAGGGCATCGAGCTGTATAAATAAAAATGAAAATAAAAGTAAAGACCACAGCAGCAGTATTACAGTTAACTGTCAGCCAGGCCTGACAAGGGCAGAAGAGTTATAGAGGTTGATGGCCCCCGGCAGGAATGACCTCCTGTAACGCTCCTTTGCACACCAGGGACAAATAAGTCTGTTGCTGAAGGTGCTCTTTAGCTTGGCTAACATGTTTTGGAGGGGGTGGGAAGTATCAAGCACAATCGCCAGCAGTTTGGCGAGCATCATCTCCTCCCCCACCTCCTCCAGAGTGACCAGCTTGGATCCAATGACAGGCCCAGCCTTTTTTATGAGTTTATTCAGTCTGTTGGCATCCACTGCTTCGAAGCCTTCACCCCGGCACACTGCAGCATAGAAGATGGTGCTCGGCCTTCATCTTCCTGAAGTCCACCACCATCTCCACCATTTTCCCACTCCTATGATGATAACAGTATTAAATACTTGACAGAGTTCACTTAAAGGTAAATTTTGAACAGATAAGAAATGTGATTTATTTTGTGATTGATAACAATTAACTATGGACAATCGTGATTAATCGTGATTGAATATTCTAATTGACTGACAGCCCTACTTGTAACGTAATGTATGGATATAAGGTCATGTGTCTCAGTGACACAGCATCATGTGACATGAAGTCCATACAAATCACTCAACAGTTGGTTTCACACGGGACGCAAACGCCAGTCTCTTGTAAAAGTCCTGTGTTTGCCTGACCCATCCACCACCCATCCACCCCCCCTTGGTGGGCTTCTTGCTCTCAGTACTACGAGTGCTTAATAATGACGCAGATCGGTTCACACAGGAGTGGACAGTTAAAATCCAGGTGCAGCACCCACAGATGCTAAAGGGTACCTAGTTTGTCGGTATCAAAATGCCGAGAGCTGCAGCTCAAGTGTCAGTATTTGGCACCCTGGGAGTGAGACCAGGCTGTAATGTGATATGTTTGTGACATCTGGTTCAGGGAAACACAGGACTGAATAGCACGACTCAGAATCTGACCAGGTAAAAGATCAGAACAGTCTTTACTTGAGCAAAGGTTGGTACACGGGTAAGCAGTCCAACAGGCAACCAGATCAAAAATCTGCAGACAAAAAGCAGGGTCAAAAACAGGCAGAGGTTCAGGCACACAGGGAGGCAAGCACAAGGAAAACCGGCGAGGACGAACATCACCATGTGGATAAAGTACGAACTGGCAACATGAGGAAGGGAGCACACACATTATATACTAGAAGGGAGTGATTAACAAGACACAGGTGGACACAATCAGGGGCGGGGCAGACAATCAGAACACCTGCAGTGATGAAAAGTGTGGGGACACACAAGGGCAGGAAGTACAGTGATTTGAAACAAGAGGGAGGTTAGTGCTGTCAAAATAAAACAGGAAATGAATATAATAAATGTGAGAAGATCTGGAAGCCCTGACAATGTTAGATGGTGTGTTTTCATGCTGCCCCAAAGTGGCCAAATAAAAATCAATTAATGTAGTAATGCATTTACAGAAGAAATAGGGATTCCCTTATTTGTTTCATTGACAATATTTACAATACATTAGAAGATTGATAACACCCTCAGGCAGATATGTGGTATCAGTCTTCTCATCTAACTCTCAACCAGAAAGCGAATATATATATTTCCCAAAACTGTTTCAGTCCAATTTTATGGCACTGAGAGTGATTTGTATCAATTTCTACTAAAGTATTTACATTTTACTGAACTCTTTACACAATATACAGTTGCAATATGTTGCAGAATCTAGTTTCAGATAGATACAATGTATAAGATGTTCAACCCAGCATTATATGGAGCCAGACTATCTACAATTTATAATCTTCAATTTTACTGGGTTTGCTGCTTTTGCTGATGAAAAGTATTTGAGTATGTTTTCGACTGCTGCATAATATTATCATGAACACATGGACAAAGCAGAGAAGAGGAAAATAAAAAAGGTTAATAGCTGTGTCTGATATTACGGATTAAATCAGATGAGATTTTTTAATAAACGCTCAAACCATTTCAGCTCTTTGTTGGAGTCAGAGTAGCCTTGATATTAAATTGATATCTGCTGCCTTTGACAGCAGGATAAAATTGCTGTCAGAAAAAAAAGGTCTACTAATTTGTTATAGTCCCAGGATAGTTGCTCTGTTGGCCACTGACTGACAGAGATAAGATGTAGTGATGCATTTTTGAAGCCAAACTAAATAGAATCAACGATAGTTCATTTGTCTGCAGCACTGATACATATTTAAGCACGTTACCAAAGGTGCAACAGCTTGATTTTATGTCACGCCAAGAGTCTTCTGTCTATGCTGTAACTAGATTATAACAACCTTTTGTTTTCCCTTTTAACCTTGCATAAAAAAATTGAGGGAAAATAATATTAGTAAAAATACTAACCTAGAGCAGGTGTTATTTTTGTGAATCAAAACTGAGTTGACGTCCTTTTTTCCACTTAAGCACAAGACAAACTAAATCAAACACTAATCTGTCTGGACAAAACTATGATTTTCATCAACGAATAATAACTAAATGACAATAAAAAAGACTAAAACAAATTAACAAATTAACTTGTCTTTTTCAACTACCTGCTTTCATCATTTGATTTAACAGCTTGACCTGTTGCAACTGACTAGCAGCATCTTTGCGTCTTAATGAAGTCAAACCTGTTGGTATTAGCTGATGTTACAATATCTTGAGAGAAAAGCAAAATCGTAAAAGATTTATGAACTAAATTCATCTACAATTCCACTGAAAATTAAGCAGCATGACACCACTAAGACAAACCAAAGAAAAAGGCAGGCCAGTGTGCCTACATTTACATAGATAAGCTGTTAGCTCAAAGCACATAGCTAATTGTTTGGATTTTGGTGGGAATAAGGTCTTGAATTTGCAAAAAAAAAACATGCAGAAAATAGATGTCTCAGAACCACGTCTGATGCGATGTCACTCGGCTGCCACTTTGATGTTTTCATCAACAACAGCAAAGTAAATACTCAGCAATAACACGATAATTCTTGATAAATAATAAAAGTAATTTAGCCCTCCTCCCCAAAAATTGCTGCAACAGCTTATGAGACATAATAGAGCATGAGAATAGTCATAACAACCTTATATGTCATGATCTCATGTTCTACACACTCTTATTTGATTAATTTATTAATTGATTGTTAGTTCATATTACTGACTAAAGCAACTTAACACATTGCTGAGCTGAATCTCAAATTAATTTTCAGGTTCCTACCTTTCAGATGATGTAAACCATTTATGTGACTATACTGTTGACTATTTATCTATCCCTGAACATCCCCTGTCCCCCACCCCAACCCCCTACATAAAGGCAGGAGGATTTCTACTTTTGCTTTGTTATAGGGGACAATATATCATTCGGTGATTTAGCAATGTGGCTTTACTATAATATAGAGAAGCACAAAACACAAATTTATGACACAGAAGACATAATTTATTTCGACTTTTAGCTCTATCCATGATCTCCTTGTTGTTCAAGAATTCAGCATCACACTTACAGTGGTTCATGAACCTGCATGATGAAGAAATGATATTAATGCAATGCCACAAGCAGTCCATGCAGACACAGGGCAGCAGTCCCAAGGTGACCCCACCAGTCTCCCATAAATGTTTTATCAAGGCCTGCACGAAGCCGAGGTCCCTGTCACAAGGGATTGTCTCCGTGGGGCTCGCATGGCTCTCACAGGAGTGAAGTGTTGCTTTGCTCACGTCAGTATGCACGTTAATATGCACTCTGACATGTTTTTCCAGAGAGCAAACTACCAACAAGAGGGGAATCTTTGACAAACAGCATCATGGATTTTAAAGCGAGCTAAATGAATGGCGCCAATGACAATTAAGTGAAACATTTCATTGCTGTTGTGAGCTGCTTTCGGATGGGAGATTTCATTATGCGCCTCAGCTGTCCCATAAAGGCTTCACTTACTAAAGAGCAAAGTCCACAGCAGAGGATTTCGTCGGCTCTCCATGTCAACCAGAAAAGAATCGCCCTTGGCATTTCTAAGTGATGCATGACTTCTCATGTATTTCTCTCTAGTTTTTATCAGCGAAAATCACAGACTGTCAGTCAGCATTTAGTCCCCCTTTGACATGACCAGAAACTGTCTAATTTGCAAAAAAAAATACAAGATAAGCTCAGCTCAAGGAGTTCATAAGTTCATGGTAATAATTGTATCTTGGCAAACCACTGTGGAATTCATAACAGATCTTGGATCAATAAGAAGGGTGCATGATGATAATTTTATTCATTATATATATTTGGTCTTTTTTGCCTTTAATACAACTGAAGATAGACAGGAAAGCTGGGGAAAGAGAGGCAATTGCAACAATTTTGGGGTTGATACCATTTGTTATGGAGAATGCATTATTATTGTGTTAACTTAACCAGCTGTGATTCAATTGCAACTGCACTTCATTCAGGTAGGAGATACCTGAAGTTTAACTGGGGCCATTTCTTGTCGCTATATACTGTCTCTTTTCAAATAAAGGCATAACATGCTCAAAAACATAGAAAAGTGCTATGGATGAAATCATAACAGGTACTGTCATTAGAGCCATCTCAACTGAGCAAACTGTCTGCTAATGAAGAACATGCGACTCAGTTTAAAGGTGCTATTGATAACATTCAGTCACTAGATTCTCTCAGCTTTGTTCTACTGCATTTACTTCACAACAAGTGCCAGTTTGTTACACGACCTGCATACGTTATGGTCAAGTGGAGTGAGACTCAGACAGACAGCTGTGCATAAAGACATTAAGCTTTCTTGGTAATGAAGTCATTATATCTATTTATGTCACTTTGTATGGTGGTGTTTCAAAATTCATGTCACAAAATCTATGGTAATCTGGGGATATGGCTTTCTTGTTTTAGGTAACGTTGCATGTAGCATGTCATGCCAGCACTGGCATAGTGGAGGTTCTACTAAGGTATATGGCATATACAGAATTATTTTCCAGTCTGTCCTCAGGGATTGAATTTTATTAAATTTTGACAATTTAACCGGTGACAACACATTTGTTTATGTTTTAAGGACTATAGCTGTTGGTAGTTGTTGTACAACATTGTTTTACTATTGGCTCACCTGCCACCAAATGTCAGTTGCTTTCCACAGAAAAAAACAATAATTCTGGACCGGCCAAAATTTTTATAATGATTAATTCACAATAATACTAACAGTAATTTGTTTTAGGAAAAGCTATGCTTTTATTCAGCCCCAAAAGCCCTCTGGATGCTTTTTAAAATTATTATTATTAATATTATCCGTCTACATAAAATTGACCTTGAGTTAGAATTATTGGGATTGAACGTTTCTGCTTAGAACCAAATATATTGAGTAGCCAGACCATTATTTGTTAATTGAGCATTGCAGAGCAGCTCAGCACAAACTATAATTCAATTTGGATAGCACAAAAAGCAGTTGGAATTGCTGGACAATCTAGCCTCTGCTATGTGCTGACAGACTGGTGTTATTCACTTCCAGAACAATGTTATGGGGCAGTGCTGCAGAGCTACAGCAGCACAGAAAGCCTGAGAATTAGTATGAGTATCACATAACACACACTGGCTGTAATTGCAGATAAATGAGCACATTTTGTTCTTACCAGTGGATTATAGAGCACAAGACTGGATGAATAACTTAGTTGTTGTTGTGCTGCAAAAACTTTACTCATTAAGGAAATGTGTGGAATGTTTCATCACCTCCTCCATGATAAATCAGCAATAGAAAGGCAAGTAATTGATTTGTACATCATATGTGTATGTGTGTGTGTGTGTGTGTGTGTGTGTGTGTGTGTGTGTGTGTGATATATATATATATATATATATATATATATATATATATATATATATATATAATGTAAAACATGTTAGTCATATGCCATTTTTCCCCCCAAAACTCATATTTCAGGAGCAGCCCAACTCCCACGGCCCGGGGCATTTCATTGATTGTTTGTTCAGGACTCAGCTGAGTTTTCTTGTCAGCTTTAAAAAGGAGAGTTTTACAACAAGCTAAATTACTTTTGGAAAAGTTTGAGTCACAGCGCAGAATGAAATAAGACAGTTGTGGTTTACTTTACTGTGTATGTATTTCTCTGTTTCTTTATTGTTTCAGTTCAGTCTGATAGCACCGTCTGTACCACATCCCAAGATGCCTATAAATAACCAGACAAAAATAAGCAGGCAGCGTCTTTGTTAGTCTGAGACAGTCGTTATGTTCAGGAGACAGCACCAGTCAAATCGGTAGCATTTTAAAATGCCACATTGTTTTGATATGTCTCCTGGAAAAAAGAAAAAGAAATTTGAAAAAAAAAAAAAAAAAAATGCTTGACAGCCCCAATAGGTCCAGCAACACTTACCTTTTCAAACGTTTGACTGGAAGACATTTTGAAGAAGATTCTGCTTGATTCTGGCAGGTGGAACAAGGGAAATAAAGAACAAAGAAATACACTCTGAATACTCCATTTATCACCTGCAGACAGGGCCTTATCTTGATCCCGCCTTTTGGCCCTAATGTGGTCCTGTGATCCTCCGAGACGTGAGCTTATCCACCGTGGGGATATCACGCAGCATCATCTGCAACTATTTCCGGCTGGATCCGAGTCAAGAAGTCTGAATGACAGCACAGCATTGGGCCACTTTACAAAAAAAAAAAAAAAAAAAAAAAAAATTTAATGGTTTTGCCTTTGAAGAGAGTCACAATAGTATCAGAAGACATTCGTCTGTATGGTAATGAAGTGTGTGACACATCATTTTGAGCCTGGGGAGTTATAAATGATCATAACGTGTCAGAATTTAAAAGAACAGAGCCAGATCTGACAACCAGAGACACCCAAGGTGAGTGTTGTACTTTTATAGTCGTTATGATGAGCGATTAGATTCAATGAATCTGAAGCATTAAAACCAAAATATTAATTAGCATAACACTTAGTATAATACCAAGAGGTGTCCTTGATAGTAAAAAAGCAGTCCTAAAATACTGATTAGTTATATTTAGTTCTTAAAATTTCCATAAGGAGAGGATAAGACCCAGTGATTGCCTACCAGTTGGCCATGTGGAAGGTATAATTTGGTCTAATCCTGTTTAATCCAGATTACGTGTTTACATTAACATATAATACCTGAGTGTCCTTGAAGCTTTGCCATAAATAAGTCAATTAACCGAACAGACTACAGATTAAGGAGGAGATTTGCCTTGCACCACTCATCCTTTTATTATGAAGACCAGGATTCTGTGCCAAACATGAATGGTACTCAGGTGTGACATTTGTGTGTTGACGGGAAATCCACCTCACTTGAGTGACCAGGTTGAAAATGGAATTTTGTCTCATGTAAACATAGCCAGCAAGCTGTCTGAAATGGAGGACACACTGTCCAGTGAAACTTAAGTAACTGATGAAATGCCATTGTTCCACCACCTGTTATTCTGAAACCCTAATAATCTGAAAAATGTCCCACTGGACCGAAAGCCTGTATGTCCGACAGACCATTATCATGAAAACACCCATTGTTCCAAAACCCCAACCGAGGAGGACAACAAGTAATAAGAGGCAGAGTAAGTTAGCTCATACAGGGCATTTTTCGGACTATTTGGGTTTCAGAATAATGGGCTGTCGGAAAAATGGGCACTACCCAAGTGACTGCCTCTATTAAAGACAATGTGACACATAATTCCTGGGATGGACTGTACAAGTGTAGAGTCAAATTCACAACCATGAGTAAGATATTTTTAGCACAGGAACTATGAAAAAGTTTTAGATAAATGTGTTTGTGTCATTATCAACATTATCAACTCTGTGGAGACATAAAGGCTAGCTCACTCTTAAAGATTTTCAGTACAGGCCGAAGCGCCGCTACGTTAAACTGCAGTGGCATCTTCATCATCAACAAGACATTCGCCGAATCTTTTCATTGGCAACCAAACACAAGAATGTCTGCACTTCGTCAGTTGTACGTTGTGGTGTACAGCGTAGTTTTGTGGGTGGCCATTTTTAAGAAAAATCTGAGTTGAGTGAATAAAAAAATTGTGGTCACTATGGGCTATTTAAAATGGCAGGATGTGCACTGTGAAGCTTTAGTATTGGAAATCATTTAACAACACAAAACACAGCTGCATGTAGCATAAAAACATATGCTGAAATAATAACATGCAACATGCAACAACTGCTGTCAGAGTGCTGACTTGCCCCAAACTGCATGTGATTATCATCAAGTGAGCATGTCTGTAAAGGAGAGACTCGTGAGTACCCAAAGAACCCATTTTAATTCACATATCTTGAGGTCAGAGGTCAAGCGACGCCTTTGAAAATGGACATGACAGCTTTTCCTTGCCAAAATTGAGTGCAAGTTTTATTTAACCTCCTGTGTGACATGCTTTTGTATGACATGGTTGGTACCAATGGATTTCTTAGGTTTCTGATTTCACATAATGCCAGTATCCTAACTGGCTTTTAAACTGAGCGTGCTACAAGCTAAAAATCACAAGCTGTGTTAATGAGATAAATAAAGTAGTGGCATTCAAACAATGCGATAACGCGATAACAACGCATTATTGCGTTAACTTTGACAGCCCTAATTATTGTTTCATTATGCATTTATTTGTTATATATTTAAATTAGATTAGATTTATTAAAATAATATGCATGTATTTGTCATGGAATGGCACTGTCTGCTGCAGTTTAGCTGTGGCACAACATTGAACGTCGTGATGCAGACCCTGAGAAAAAGATGCAATAGCTCAATGAAGGGCTGGAGAGGTGGAGAAAGGACAGAGGAGAAGGAAGAAAAAAGAAAGTGTCTGACCTCAGTGAGAGAGAAGAGAGCCCAAAAAAGAAAATGCAGAGAAAGGAGGAGAAAGCTGATGCATAGTGCCAGAGCAACCTTTCAGTCAATGACCACTCCTCGTTGAAGTCCATACAATCCCCCAGAGCCAGACAATGCCCCACAACCAGGGCCCTCAAGGTTAGAGGAGAGTAGATGGGTGAATGCATTGATGAGAGGTAGAATGTCTGTGTGTGTGTGTGTGTGTGTGTGTGTGTGTGTGTGTGTGTGTGTGTTACTCATGTTATGGGGACATACATCTGTTTACACAGTCACATTGCCGGGACTCACCTTCGTTTTGGGGACAAAATCTCCATCACGTATCAGGCAATATGCTGTTGTTGAACTAAAAGCCTTGTTTTTGAGAGAAAAGTGAAACAGAGTTTCAGCAGTCTAACTATTAAAACTGAAGTTGAGCCATGTTTGTGATATTGAATACAGCACCACGTCTGTGTGTGCACTCAACTGTCTTTCAGGGCTTTGGATATACTTAAAGGCCATCATGACACAAACCTGTGTGACCTTCACTCTGTGCTAATCTTTACAATATAAATAACAAATGACCAAAGTTTGACCAAAGACAGTTTCAACATGAAAATGATTAACCACTGTCTTAAAATTTTAATGTAACTGAACTGGCCGTGTAAACTTTGTAAAAATATATTCATTAGTTATACAAATAATTCAGTCAACAACAGACTTATTTTCTTGACTTGTTAGACTGCATAATTTTAATGTATTTTCTAAAGTATCTTAATGTTACCAAGCAGAGATATGTAAATATCAAAACCTGAGGCAGCAACACATTCTCACTTTCAACTTGTAAATGCCACAGCTTGGTCAGTTTTAGAAACGACAGGGATGGCTTGTTAATTTCAGCTTGTTTCATGCATAGAGTTTTAAAATAAACTTCCAATTTTTTTTTCTTTTCTAGGTAAACTTGCACAACAGTACTACTTGTTTAGTTTTAGACAATAAAAGTCCTTGGTTAGGTTTAGGAACAGATTGTGATTTGGTTAAAATAAACATGTTTTTTGTGTAAAATAAGTCAATTTGTTACATAACTGTTATTAAGTACAGAAGTTACGCCACAAAACTACAGTAAAATAACTCACCGTTGACTTGGTTTCACACAGAACAGCGATCTCCTTAGTGATTATCCAAAACTGTTCAGCCTGTTTGCACAAAAAGGTGTATATATGCCACAATAATGTGCAAGGTGTTTAGTGTGCAATAAGTATGTGTTTCTTTATTTCTGTGTTCCAACAAACGCTGTTTTTTTTAACCAGGAGAGCTGTTCAACACCCTTGATGACCGGTGTTTTGTTTTGTGAGTTACGTTAGTGACATTTGTCACATGATATTGTCAAGTTTTATATTGACATTTGTCATATATGTTTTCTGTAGTTGGTTCCATACATTTTACTTATTTTACATACTCTTTTTAAGCCCAACCATGACATTTACCTTAAGTAAGTGCTTTTCTTGCCTGAACCTAAGATAGTGGTTTTCTTGCCAAGCTGCCTTTATGTAGACGTTTGCGTGGCATCACGCAGAATGTCAGTGTAATGTCATGGTATTTGTACACCTTCCCATGAGACCAGGTTGGTTTGTTTCAAAGACCTAACAAAATACTTGACACTTGACTTGAACCTGAAAACAGCTCTGCTACCTGGTGAACATAGTGGAGCATTTAGTTGCTAAAGTCAAAGCTATTTCCCTTTGGTAGAGACCAAAAACAGAGCTAAAAGAGAGTGAATATTGTTCTTGAGGAGGACATTGCTTTGTGAGTGCTGGGTGTATAAATAAGCAACTATCTGCTGACAATTTCATTTGTGAGGTGGTTATATGTTGTGGTATGAAGCTGTTGCCCTACCCCCAAGTGGCCAATTACTCGATTGTAAACCTAATGAATTTATCTGTGTAGACCATTAATTCTCACTGGTGCACAGACAGCAGGTGCTGTCATGAAACATGTAAAACATACATTTCTCCCTATTGGGTAAGAGAGCACAGGAAATGTAATTTATACAGTAGCTCTTTATTGCATGGCAATAAAACATGCAATTTAATTTCAGTTGGACTCGAATTGTACAATGATTTAGACCCAGACAATGATATGCTGTATGTCAAATATTTGTGTTAAGCAAAGTAATTATATATCCCCATTCTGCTTTGTGTTAACTTACCTGCTGCAATATGACTTTGTCAGGATTCCTGTATTCAAATACCTAAGGATAAGTCTCTGCCATGGCTGATCAAGATTAGAGATGGCAAAAAAAAATGATGAAAGAAGCACATTTTCAAAGCTTATCTAAGGATTGCAGACAATTGCATAAAGCATGCATTTGATTTATCATCAGATCTGTGTTTTCTAAATTACCTCTGAGCTGCTGTCAACAACAATAACTGGCACTGTGCACGTGGCTGTACGTTGTTTGTTGTACTAAATTTAATGAAACAAGCTTGTAAGCTTGAAATGTGATATGGTCCATTGCAAGACAACCTATTGCTGATTTGAATAATTTTGAAGGTCATAAATCATCCACTTCATCTGGGATCTACTTTTCCATATGTTATTTTAATGATAATGTGACATTTACTATGTGTAAACTTGTCTGTTTCAATATCTGACGGGTGGTCAAAAAGGGAAACTCTTTAAATAGTGGGAGAACAGTGACCTGTTGTGACCTCTAGGATAATCACAGCCTCATCAAAATTTACAGCCACAAACTAGAGACCTAGGGCATAGGTAGCAGAGCTATTTTTTTAAGTATTTTGAACCAAGTCCATGTCAAACAACCCAACCCGGTCTCAGGGGAATGCGCAGTTATACCATGACATTACACAGACATTCCACGTGTCACAAGTCTGCATTTTAGCATTTTTGCGTGTCATTTGTGTATGCCATGCAAACATTCAGAAATCACACAGAAATCTCCAAATGTCAAGTTTCATCACAGCATGACTTTTCCTATGGCGTTGCTCAAGATTTTGGTGTCTTAATGTATGTAGGTATTTGGGGGATTAGTGATGATTTTTATCAATTCTTGAGTAGTAAAAAAAGGTTAAATTTAGCACCAAATCTGTGCAACAAATGGTGTCAACCCCAAAATTGCTGCAACAACTTATGAGACACAATACTGACCATAGTGACACACAGTACTGAATCTCGAATTAATCTTCAGGTTCCCACCTTTCAGATGATGTACACCACTTCTGTGTGTCATCTACTGTTGTTCTGCTATCTCCCCTTAAAGACCTCACTGTACTTTGTTGTGGACAAAAATGGGTCTATTGTGGGTCTCAGAGGGTTAAGCCCTGTAACTCGAGCCATTTGCTGACTGGATTTCATGTATTATTTTAAATGCCTCACAAAGATGTGAAATATGCCTCCTGAAGAAGAAAGCTGAAGGTGAGCAACAGCACTGCCTGTTCAAATTAATCCTAAACTTTATCATCATATAACTCAAGGTCTTTGAAAATAAAGTGCAATCATTTTTACAATAGAATCTTTATGGAAAACAAAACAGCACAACTGCTGAGTGAAAATGGAAGACAACACTTTATGTTTCTCATAATTGACATGATAAAGAAATGAAACACTCATAAATTATTATCGTCTCATGGCGATATCCTAACATCAAATTGGAAAATTGAACTTTAGCTTCAACATGAAGTCCTCATTCCATCATTGAAGTCAATTTGTCATTTCACCTCCAAGGGCAGTCGGAAAGGACTTTCTGATAGGGCAACTCAATACAGGTTTCACTCTACTTTCCAGAGGTCTTCAGTCTCAAAACCATCGACCACACATCCTAGAAACATATTCTCTTCCTTTTCCTTTTCTCTCTATGGCCAAACACATTTTGCATGGAAAGGCTGGCAGCAGCTGACAGGGATGACCAGTGTTGTGTGGGATGAGCTGTGTGAGGAATCTGGCATGGAACCATGTCAGTCAGGGTAAAACTGAGACCGCCAGCATGTCAGACAACCACATGATAAGAATTTAAATCTGTGAACACAGCTCTATTGGGAGCTCACTCTTTTATTATCATTCCTGGTTGTGAGGAGGTTGTGGAGGCCCAAAACTGACAAAATTTAGTGAAAGGTTATCAGACAAGTCAAAAATATATCTGAATATATCAAAAAATAATATGGGCAGTTAAATATTTAAATAGGTGAAACTGGAAATTTGGTGGGTCAAACAAACACAGGACTTTCACCCAGAAGCCCGCTGTTTGTGTCCCATGTGAAACCAAGTCAGCTTTGATTTTACCTTAGTTTTGTTAAATTCTTTTGGTAGATTCTGTACTTTACTAACAGCAGTTACATAACAAGCTTAGTTATTTTACTTAACAAACATACTTATTTTTACCAAAACTATGATCTTTTCCTAAACCTAGCCAAGTAGGTTTGTTGTGTAAGTAAACCTAAAAACTAAGTAAACCTACACTGGAAGTTTATTTTGAGACTTGTATTAAATGAGTCAAGACTGTATGTTTCCGGTAAACATGTACGTTTATTTTGAAAAGACACTATGCATGTAACAAACTGAAAGTGACACTTTACATCTCTTTAATTTATGTTATTGCTTCTGATTGATGGTAAAAGGGAAAAAAAGAAGGAAAAAGCTTTTGGCTTTATTTACCAACCGATTGGAGGTTAAAGGAAACTTTTTAGGAAGCTTTTACATGTTGTTTTGCACCTTATACTACCTTTGGTCAGTTTTGGTGCTCCATATTTGATGGTGCATATGTAGATGAAGAAGTTGCCAAACATGTAACCACTTAGAGGTTACATATTTTGAGTAGGGTTGTCAACTGATTAAAATTTTGAATCATGTTGTTGTTCAGTATGTACCTTAAAGGGTGATTTCTCAAGTATCCAATACTTTTATCAACAAGGGAGTGTATAAATATTGTATGCTTGCTTTATGCAAAAGTATGTATATGTTTATTATTGGAAATCAATTAACAACACAAAACAATGACAAATGTTGACCAGAAACCCTCACAGGTACTGCCTTTAGCATAAAATTATGTTCAAATCATAACATGGCAACCTGCAACCCAACATGCAACAACAGCTGTCAGTGTGTCAGTGTGCTGACTTGACTATGACTTGCCCTAAGCTGCACGCCAACATCATAAAGTGGTCATGTCTGTAAAGGGGAGACTTGTGGGTTCCCATAGAACCCATTTTCATTCACATATCTTGAGGTCAGAGGTCAAGGGACCCCTTTGAAAATGGCCATGACAGTTTTACCTTGCAGAAAGGAGCATTATTTCGCCTGCTTTGCAGCAAGCTAGTATGGCATGGTTGGTACTAGTGGATTTCTTAGGTTTTCTAGGTTCTAGTTTTGATGCCAGTATCTTCACTCTAGCTTTACAAACTCTGAAAGAAAATCTGTTAACACGTTAAAGAAATTAGTGGCCTCATTCGGATTTGCATTAACCTGTTAACTCTGACAGCCCTTGTTTTAAGTTTTAATGTTGTAAATTATCAGTTACTTTTCATTTTCATTTCCTCTTTAAAGATCAATTGCATGTATTATCATAAAACCAGCTGCCCTTTCAATCATCTTGATTGTATTCTCCTGACACCTTAATTAAAAGAATGAAAAGAAGGCGACCCCACTGGTACCCTACATATCAATCGCTGTTTATGCTGGACCAGTCATAGCTGTACAAATTACATTGAATCATAATCACTACATGGGACCAGCATTTACATTTTCATGAGCGGAGGTTCTCCCGCAGGAATCGAGTGCTAGCCTTGACTGACCTGACCTTGTTCAGTGCTGTCAGTCACTGGACATCAGCACACGAGTGCAGGCGAAGGGTTCTTCAGTGCTCGGTGCATTTGTATGTGTGGAAGTCTCAAGGGTGTGGGTTTAGATGAATGCTGTTTGTTGGTGAAGGTGGGTGCTGGCAGACCTTCCATTTATTATTCCCCTTGCTCCATGCAGTCTGCTATCCCTGAATTATTCAAAGGCATTACATGTTTAAAACTGGCTAATAATACATTATTGAGGCCACAGTGGACCCTCCTTTGCCAGATTCATATCCTTAGAGCCTGATTCTGTTATTTAAAATACACAATCAAACATGGACACTTTCCTCCGTGTTGCTGAGTAGGATGATACATTTCCTAAGATATTACTCATGTCTTTGTTTAGTGGAACTTATAAACAGAATAGAAAAAGCTGCTCTGAGTGGGACATTTACAAGCTTGGATATGCAGTGAAGATGTCATTTTGACCAAGCATTACTGTCTTGTAGTGAAGGTTTGGTTGTAAATGAGATTCGTAGTAAAATCATAATTAAACTATAAAACTTCATTGAAACAATAAAGCCACATAAAAGTGTAATTATATGCATAACAAATTGCTACAATAATCACCCTAGTTAATAAGACTGGAAAGGGAGTCAATAGCTTGACAAAATAGCACAACGTGCTTATACAGACAGAAGATACTTCACTATTTTATGTGCAAATGTAGGATTTTAATTGCAGTGGAGATAAAAGAGTCCGTTGTTCTGTTAATGTGGAGTTTAACCCTTAGAACTTGAGTTAGAATTACCAGCCTGGCGAAGACGGCAACTGGACCAAATTTAATGTCTAACAGATTTGACAAAGTGCCAATTTGTATTGAATAAGCACCAATAAATGCCAACAGAATTCTTGATATTAACTGTATTATTAAGGTAGTACTTAAAGGATAATTTGGCACCATTTATGTGGATGTCCAATCAGTGTTGATGGTAAATGTAGTCCACAGAAGCCGCCCCTTCTCAGAAAAAGGTGTTTAAATGCTGCAATAATGCGCAAGGCATTTAGCAGGCAATAAGTACACCTTTCTTGATTTCCACGTGTCTTTTGTACGGCATGTATCCTGTACTGACTGCAACGTAAACACATTTGTGTACAGTATAAAAGCTACGGTAAGAGTTAGTGACGTGGTATAAAAAGCGAGAAAGACCACTTACATAAGACCACTTGGGTGGGGAGGTAGATGGGCTCAGCAAACACTGGACTTTTAACCAGGAACCCATTGTTGACCGTTGTTGACCAGTGTTTCATTTTGTAAGTTACATTAGTGACGTTTGTCACATGAGGATTAGCACATTTTTGTTGACATTTGTGACTTGTTTTCCGTAGTTGTTTCCGTACATGTGTTACTTAGCTTACTTACTTATCTTAAGCCCAGTGTTGACGTTTTCCTGTACCCTAACTAAGTTGGTTTTCTTGCCTGAACCAAAGTCAGTGGCTTTGTCTTTTACACCTTCCTGTGAGACCAGGTTGACTGAAGAAATAAATTCCATGACTGTAACTGAACATTGATCCATATTTGATCAGTGATGCCTATATATAAAAGACAATAACAATATAACCAGCTTTTCTATGTACTGTTGCTTTAAGTGTGATCTGCATAGATTAATTTTAGCTTTACTTTTCTACTGTGTATATATTATTTTATTTGTATTAATACGTTTTTAAAATCTATGCTTCTTGTTTATTGCACTATCCACTTAGCTGCTAAATAAAGGAATGTCTTATCTTATCTTATTTTAATCTCCATTGCATAAAACTTTGCACTTCTGTGTGAGTGTATAAAGATTGGTGGTGAAATTATGATGCAAGGGGCACCAGCTGAAATCTTGCCTGTGGCACCAAATGGTCAACATTCAACATGTACAGCTGATGTCCAAAATCATGAACTTTTTTTATATTTTCACTGAGCTTCCCCAGCAAAGTCACCAAAGGAAAGACCAGCAGAGTGACTCCTCTGTGGGAGGAACCCCCAACATGGCTCTGACGTGGGCCTGGTGTGACACAAGCAGACCCTGAGGAAACACACACACAGGTAACCTCAGTAGGAGATAATGATGACATTATGGTCCTTCAAAATGCCCCCCTCACCAGAGGCAGGTGTGCCCCAGGTTCCATTATACGCTGCGACAACAATTACTGTGCACCCAGGGAGCCACACAGGGAAGTACACCATTAAGTCTCTTGATGATGCTTTCATCATCTATGTTTTCCCGACAGACGCTGGGGAGTTTTCTGCTGTGTGAAGAACAGCAGGTACACTTCACACCATATACCTTCACAGGTAGAGGAGGGGAACACAGATGGAGGTTGTTTACCACACTTCAAAAAAGTCCCATTTCCCATTTCAACTCAGTTGTACTGGCTTTTTTCCCCTTCCAACATCCGTCCGTTTCATTACTTTGAGGTGGGGATGAGGTCACTAATGTTGGACAGGCTATCAGAACTCCCTGCTGGGCCGAGCTATTCCGACATTTCTAGATATCCCGCTCAGACACACACACACTGCTCTGACCCTCCCCTACCTTTCACACCATACACTAGGGATGATCTTGGCCTGCGGTCCACGCATCTGTGAGCCTGTCTGTGTGGCTAAAGCAGCGCCCCGGGCCATGAAAACCACCAGCGAGTTAAGCCGCAGACGTGATGCAGGAGGAGCCCGCCAGCCGCCTTCTACCGGCTCTAATGAAAATTCAAGGAGAAATGAAAGAGACCCACGGGTGCATGCAAATCAATACGCGCACAGTGAGTCAACGGTGCAAATTTGTTTCCATTAGCAGCAGTTTCTTTCCACCAGTTTAATATAATGTTTTCTGAGCCGCCAGCAATGCAGCATTAAAGTGCATTTAAACAAAGTAAAAGCTAATTTCAAATAAACCGCATTGCAAGTTCCTCAGTGCCATTGAACATCTGCTTGCTATTCTTGTAGAGAAGTGTTTTCCACCTGGCAAACATACAATAGGATGAGTCATCAGTTCAAAGCGTCCGCTGAAATCTGCTCTGTATGATCTTGGTGTTGTGGTAAATCAATGAGCCAATTTGCTTGTTGATATCGCTGTTTCATTTGATAAATACTGGATGCTGAACTGACACGAATTAACAAATAATACATCAGACTCATTAAGACAGTATTGACACTAAAACTGGAGGACAGGTCTCACCAACGTGCAACCAAATCACATCAAATCAAACATGCATGTAGACAGAATAATTAAACAAAGTGCTCAAAGTTGAAACATAGTCTGGTGACAATCTAAGATGTGATTTCATTTTTTCCTTTGTTATGTTTGTGAGCCTTTTGCAAAATGAAATACTTCTTTCAGTGAAAGAATATTTTTGGCATCATTGGGCAAAAATCCCACAATAACCTTTCAGCATATTGTAATTCAAGTGTTTTGAGAGAAAACTAGACATCTGCACCTCCTCGCGGCTCTGATGACGGGAGGCTTTGGCCAATCACAAGTCATCTCAGTGAGAGAGAGAGAGTGTTCCTATTGGCTGTTCATTCAATGGAGGCAGCTGTCAATCACTCACAAACTCAGATCAAA
Organism: Pterois miles; assembly: GCA_947000775.1. Taxonomy (NCBI): domain Eukaryota; kingdom Metazoa; phylum Chordata; class Actinopteri; order Perciformes; family Scorpaenidae; genus Pterois; species Pterois miles. The sequence goes on along the minus strand of CAMQGK010000471.1, from coordinate 5,046,639 downwards.
CTGTCAAACTAGGCAGCGCTGATCAAATATGAATCAATATTCTGTTACTGTAATGCTTATTTCTTGCCTCAGATGTTTCAGACTTTAGACCAAGTTTTTGTTGGTCAGTGGCACAATCGTTTTCTGCTGCCTCAAGATAGCTCAGTCATGGGCACATAGATGGACAAATTTGCTACTTACACAATGCTGGTGTTGGTCTGAAACTAGCCATGACAGTTGCGCTGCTCTGTGTGTTGTTTTTCTCTGGGTGTGGACGGGGCCACATGAGTCAAACTGGTGGAAAACTAAAAGTACTACAAGATTAAGCTTGTAATCATGACATCAGTTGATAATTGGCCAATATGCAGAATGCATGTGCAATTATATTCATGAATTGGTGCTATGGTTAAGACATGTAGAGTTTTGGCATAGACTGTAGATTTGGATCTCTACTGGCCTTGCTGCAGATGCTGCAGAACCGTTACTTCCTTTGTCTCTCCTATTGTTCCTCTCAGTCTAGACTCCCATTTTCCAAATAAAACCCGACTGTCCTCTTTTGTTTTTCACGCTACACTAAGCAACACTTATCTCTATGAACATCTCATCTCATATCAGTCAAAATCACAAAGTAGTGCTGCAACACCAAAGAGTGCCCATCTCTAGATTCTGCTGTTATAAATATCACACATTGTTTAATTAATGAGGCACCCTTTATGAAGGCTTTTTAAGTTGCAGTTAATGGATATATTAACACTAATGAATCCTCTAGTAATGCTTTGTAGATTAGGTGATCATCAGTTAGAAAACACGATGACATCATGAGGGTTACATTATACAGTATTTGGACCCATAGCAGAGAGTAAAATGTGAAAAATCTTGGCCTCATTTGCATCAATTTTGAGTATTTTTTTCATCTGTCCCTCATGAGTCTATCAACTTTATGTATTTATATACAATATATTATATTATTGGAGGTTTCTTTTAATAGAAAGCGAAAAACCCATGGCAGTTAATACCAATAGCATATTACCATTCATAACTGCACAGTTGATGGCTTATTACAAATTATTAGTGAGACACTCACTACCATTAGTATTAACTTCATTACTGACTTGATGACTGACTGACTCACCAGCCAGAGTATGTTTCACTAAACTACTATAGTAGGTATAACTAAAGTTAGGGTTGGTAATGTTGAGAAACTAAGAAGAGTTTGCTAGATTTTAAAAACGATCCCACTGAAAAAAATCCCAGCCTAGTGTTGCCAACTCTTCTCTAATGAAATTAGCTTCCACTAGCTCAAAATGTTGTTAAATCTAGTGAGAGTCACCAAGTCGGCAACACTGTTCGTCTATCCCTTCAGCCCTCCCTCCAAAGCCACTCCCCCAAAATTGTTATTATGAAATATAAACAATGAACATGGCTATTGTTGGTACTCACAGCTGTCAAGCTAGCATCTTATGAAAGATGTGCAATGGGTGTGTGCAGGTAGGCGCAGGCAGGTTGACAGACAGGTAGCCCATCCAATCATTTCATTCTGGCCAAATGAAATGATGATTTCAGGAGGATTCCACGGTTTTGTGCTCTGTGGCTCACGTTGACACAGTTTCACAAGTGTGTAAGAGAACTGCGGTGGCCTTCAGGTAACGTAAAAACATGAAAGGCTCACTAGAGTTTGGTTTGTCCATTCTGAGCTACTGAAGGAGCAACATGGCTCCATGAAGAGGACCCATTCCCTATGTAGATATGAAGAGCTCAGTCTAAGCTAATGAAAACACAATTCTTAGTTTCAGGTGATTATACACTGATGAAAATATAGTTATGATTGTTCCATTTTTATCAATAAATCTCCCAAAATCCTACACACCATTCCTTTAATAAAATGTGCTTCATTAGAAAGCTGTACTTTGTACAAACAAAGCAGCTTTTTTCCAAAATTACTACTGCATAGCATTGTCATTGCTGTTTACATCATGTGAAGTGTTGAGAAATGAAAGTAAAAATGATCACTAATTTCCCTGCATGCATAAAGGAGACCTTGTTGCACTAACCAGCCAAGCAAAGAAACAACAGAAATGTTGTCTCTAGATTTACATAATTGCTTCTGTTGCGAGATCAGAAATGATTGATAAGCTTTGGGAAGTCTTACAAAGTTAAAGTCAGTGACTGATTAATAGCAATTGGATTTAGAGTGTTTCCACTTAGGAATAACTGTGATCTGAACTAAGCATTGTGCAATGTAACACACCCAAGTCACGCAGATGTATCACAATAAAGAGACAAAGCTTTGTAGAGATAAAATCCTCCCTGTCTGTGTTTACCAGGAAGGTGGGAGCTGGGATATCCAGTAGTGTATTCAACAAGAATCCTCAACTTTGGAGGAGCAGCAGATGGATGAATTTTCATGCCAGACATTTTCAGCTGCGGCATTCAGATATCTGTCAGATAAGTTCCTACCACACGCTGCACACATCACTGTATAAACCGCTCCCTACATTGTCAACAACGCAGAATCCCATTTTCAGTCTTTTGTAGAGGTATGCATCACAACAATGCATCCCCCTCAGCTGCAGTGCAGGCAATTTTCCACACAATGCTTCACATCTTGCCATCAAGGACAACAATAGGGTGAGGGAACCTGTCTGCTCCTAGATACCACCGCGCTGTAGCAACAAGTGCAAGGACACACTCATAACCACAACGTGTGATTCAAGCATGTGTACCCTACAAAGTGTTCACAGATATGCAGCACACTTTGTTTGTTTGTCCTGTGCTCATAATGTTGCTGAGATGAAATAGGTGTCCTTGGGTTCAATGCTCCTTTTTTATGCATTATGTTATTTGTGCATGAAATACATGGAAGCTTTGCATCTCTGTCAGAAATATACTGTGCATGAATATATAACGTGTTCAAAATATGAGTATCTTATTATGACATAATTCAAAATCAGTACCCTATAAACTAACAACTATAAGATATTAAAACCTAATATCTCGGGCTGTCAAAGTCAACGCAATGACAAAAACATTACTAATTTCCACTTTTTTAACTCATTAACACAACTTGTGATTTTTAGATTGTTGTGGGCTCAGTTTAAAAGCTAGAGCGAAGATACTGGTATCATATCAAACTACAAAAGCTAATGAATCCATTGGTACCAACTATGACGTACTTGCCTGTCATGAAGGAGGCTAAATAAAAACAAATTAAATTTTGGAGAGGAAAAACTGTCATGGCCATTTTCAAAGGAGTCCCTTGACCTCTAACCACAAGATACGTGAATGTAAATGGGTTCTCTGGGTACCCTCGAGTCTCCCCTTTACAGACATGTCCACTTTATGATAATCACATGCAGTTTGGGGCAAGTCATAGTCAAGTCAGCACACTGACACACTGACAGCTGCTGTTGCCTGTTGGGCTGCAGTTTATTTTTTTAAATATTTTTTTTTCATTTCTATTTTTCTAAATGCAGTCCCTGAGCATTTCATGACATATTTGTCATTGTTTTGTGTTGTTAATTAATAATAAATATATACATACATTTGCATAAAGCAAACATATTTGCCCACTCCCATGTTAATTAGAGTATTAAATACTCAACAAATCTCTCGTTAAGACCTTTAAAAATCACATATTGTCTTCCAAGTAACATGAACTGTGCACATGCACCAGCAGACAATATTTTGTGAAAATGGCAGACTTCATCAGTGACAGCAATCAACATAACTTTATAGAACAGTAACAAAATGGAAATACATTGAATTGCTATTGCTAACAAAATTGCTGGCGATAGCATCAAAATGAGGTTTGATGTTATGAAAAGCTTAAGGTTTATAGTTTAAAGTCTATAATCTGGCCATATAATGTCACCATTATTGGACATCATGTTGAACATTTTTATTTTGATCATCTTCAACTGTTTTAGCTGGAGGAAATAAGCTACCACAGACCTTGCCTATGTTTAATAAAAGACATGTGATTTTTTTTTTTTTTTTTTTTTTTCCAGTGGGAACAGCCAAGCAGAGAAAAGGTTCTGTGTAACTATTGAGGTGAGAATGTATGTTTTTTACACCTCCAGCAAGGGATGATCAGGTCATTTATCCTGTTTTGTGTTTGTCAGCCCTAATCCACCTAAGACCTGGGCCAAGTGACAGTGTCATCTACGACTTCTCTGGGAATTCATGTGGCTCGAGGGCCTACCCGTAATCATCACTGTCATTGTCAGGGCAAGGTACAAAGCAGCCATTACTGTCCCCGCTGAATGGCTGACCTGACCTCCTCACAGCGTCCCTCGCCATGAGCATTACTCCATTTGGCCCCAGTTCATCCCTTCTCAGGGAGATAATAGCACTACAGTTGCCGTCATTCTCCCTGGTGAGGGAAAACTGAAGCCCTATTTAAATGATGATAAAATGACCTGGGGACACCCAACTATTTAATAACTGTGAACTGCAGTTTTAATTCCTTGTGAAGGTGATGTGCCCGGAATAAGTAAGAATGACAAACTCTCCTTATAAGACTAATATTTGTAAATTGAATATAATTTGATATAATTTATGGTTAACTGATTTTACTATCATAATAAAACAGATGTGTCTGAGTGTCAAGGAACAATATATATTTAAATTAACAATGGTTTAAATTAGTGTTTGTAAGAGTTCAAGAGGTCGTCTACGGTGACAAACCCACAGATAACGATTCTGAAGCTGCAGTTCACCGTAGCTCTGTGGAGCTTTGTAGTGTCAAGAAGTGATTTTCTGGGAGACACAAAATGGAGCAATTTTCATTTGGTGGAGGCAAAAACAGAAGCGATTATTACTGTTGTAATGAATATACATTCACCAGCGGGCTAGACAGAGCTAAAAATTAATGCTAACAATTTGTGTCTGCTGAATGTGTAGATAAGCAGTTGTTTGCTAATGTGTTGTACTATAACATGTTTTTAAGGTGATGATGTCAGTGTGGTTTTAACATGTTCTGCTGTCCTCTAGTGACTTTAAATTAGTGAACCCTTAGAGGGTTGAATAAGATTTTTTGTTACATTCATATGCAGTATTAATAGTAGTAGTAGTAGTAGTAGTAGTAATAAAAAAAACTTTATTAGCACAATTCTTACATAGAATTCAACACAAAATGTCATATAAAAGCAAATAATCATATTTTTTGAAACAAAGTGAGAACAAATTCAATAGAATAGGAAGATCAATTACAAAGATAACATTATTTCTTAGGTAAAAACTAAGGCTGTCAGAGTTAATGCAATAATAATACATTAACACAAATTTATTTTAACGACAGTAACCAGACAGTTTCTTTGACACATTCTATACATTTTGACGCTACAAATGAGTAGGATTTTTTATTGTGCACGCAAAAGGTCTGCAAAGTTACAAAGCACAAAGTCTATTCCTCTCCCCCACAGAAACACTGCTCCTGATATGCCGCAAACGCCTCGCTTGAAGTCTTGCCTTTTCTTCTGTAATGTGGCGATGTCACCAACATTTTATCTCTACCAACACATTGGTATAATACCTGCCTAGCGGCTAGTTTCCCTTCAAACAAAGCCACTTAGAGTGGAGCTGAAACAGAGCCTGAAGAGTTTGGTTCAGTTGACCAATCAAAGCAGAGTGGACCAGCTGACCAATCAGAACAGACTGGGGTTTTTGGGAGGGAGGAAGGGGGGCAGAAGCTGAAACAGACAGAGGGCGAAAGGAGGTGCTGTGTGATAAAAGTGAAGTATTTTCTGAATGTTAAAGAGTGTAAATATGTTCTAGTAAAAACCCTAAATGCAAGTATGCACCTGAAAATGCATCCTCACACTTGAGCGGGAGGATCAAAGGGACCTATTGGTATTTGTAGATAAGATGGGGCAAAGCCATTCCTTGATCTAAAAACAACGTAAAATGAACATGAAATCGACTTATTAGACGGAAGATCTTTACAATAATCCAACCCGCTGGAGATACAAGCATATATTACCTTTTCCAAATCAGCTTTGGGAAGAAATGTGCAATTCTCCTCAGTAAAGGGGGCCTGGGTTATAAATTAGAAAATACATGTAAATCAATGCAAACGGTGCTTAAGAATGAACAAGTGCTGGCATTACAGATCTAATTGGATTCATACCATAATGAACCGTATGAGACAAGCTGTCAGTTTCTAGCCGTCATATATTGAACACCTCGGTTACACCTGAGTTAGCTGCGCATGAATTCCAATATTCAACTGGTGATATTATCTATCTCACAGGTCCATTCAGCTTCTCAGAATATATTCATGTTTATTGCTGTTCTTCACCTGTGACATTTGGCGCCGCACATTGTGAACGTGTCACTGTGTGCCCCTGCATTCACACACAGACAAAGCCAGCTGTGCACACAGCACGGTTTGCCCTTTCAGAGGGAGCTGGGAGTACTCCATGAACAGCCAGGGCTCAGCACCTGTCATGGTTATGATGTGCATCACAGATCAAGGTTATTGTAAAAGAAAATATAAGACCTGGTTGAAAAAGTAGCTGTTACAAATATTGCCATTAAAACTACTGGAAACTGTAAAATGTAAATAATTAAACTGTTCTAAAAGACACACAGGGAAGTGAAATCCAATACTGAATGTACCAAACTACAGCTGTAAATCCTACACATACAAAAAGAGACTTCCTGCCGAGGGAATTGATCCAGCACATTTTCAGCTATATGTTAGTCCACCTCGCCTAAGGCTAACCTGCAGCTGCTGACCAAATGACCATTTGTTTGCACTTACCTCTACCCAGAAAGACATTAAAGCTGGTTAGCGGTTCCCCCTTGGCTCCAAGCTTTGTTAGATCCTATCCATCCAACTACAATATGTACCCTTTGGTTCAGGCAACCGTTTTATTCTATTATCAGGACTGATAGTGTATTCCCTGCCATCAAGGAATCACAACAGCCACCTTTATGGAAGGAGCAGACTATATTCAGTGTGTATTTAAGGAAAGCGGGAAAGGTCATGAAGCTACAGCTCAGCCTTGAAATATAGAAATGTTTGAAGAGCAAACAGAGCACAGCAGAGCCCTTACTTCAGGGGGAAAAGTGAGCAACTTGCTCTCCACAAGTTAAATAAATATGGCATGTTCAGACCAGTGCTGTTATCGCCATCTGACTGTCACTTATATTTTTTTTTTTCTTTCCAAGAGCCGACTCAAAGAGGGTGTAAGTGGAACAGAAGTGGATCTGTCTGAACTGGTGATACAGTGAGAAAAAACAGTTTATGTAGGCCAATCCTATTTGAGGAAGACAAATGTAAAATCTAAAAAGTTTGGGGAAACACTTGGCACAGTAAAATACTATGCCAAGAAGTAACATCTATACTAATAAGTGAGTGAGTAATGTTTGGTGCAGACTAGCGGGCAACTCCAAGGAGTGAAAAGTGAAGCCAGTGCCAATGTATATTATTGTTTCTTATGGCCAGTGGGTGGCAACTCTTTTGGTTGCAAAATTGTATAGAAATTGATTAGAAAGTGACCCCACCTCTCACTTGATTTATTACTTTATTAAATATTGTAAATAGGGCTGTCAATCAAAAATATATTTAATGACAACTGATCGAAAATTTATTTCACATTTTTTTATCTGTTCAAAATTAACCTTAAAGGGAGATTTGTCAAGTACTTAATACTTTGCTGCTTTATGCAAATGTATGTACAGTTAGGTGTATTTTTTTTCATGTAAATCAATCAACAACACAATGACAAATGTTGTCCAGAAATCCTCACAGGTACTGTGCTCAAAAATATGCTCAAATTCTCACATGGCAAACTGAGGCCCAACAGGCAACAACAGTGTCAGTGTGCTGACTTGATTATGACATGTGATTATCATAAAGTGGGCATGTCTGTAAAGGCGAGACTTGTGGGTACTCATAGAACCCAGGCTCTAAGGATGGCATTGTCAGTCGTACCAAATATCTCAAGAACTATTGGATTGATTGCCATGAAATTTTGTATGTGACATCATACCAATGGACAATGACTTTGGTGATCCCCGACATTTTTTCTAGTGTCATGATTAGCTTGACATTTGTGGATTTTAATGAAATGGTTCATCAACTGTTGGATGGATTGCTGTGAAATTTAGTACAAATATCCATAGTCACCTGAGAATGAGTACTACTGACTTCAGGGATCCTCTGACATTTCCTCTAGCGCCACCACGAGGTTGACATTTGTGATTCTGAGTGAAATGTCTCGACATCTATTGGATGAATAAGAAATTAAATTCAGTTAAGACATTCATGTCGGGATGAATTGTTATAATTCTGGTGATTTTTTTACTTTTCTTCTAGAAACATTATCCGTTGTGAACCACTGTGAAAATATACCAAATTTTGTACATTTTTTTGGTTTATGACTAAATACCTGCACAACCTCCCATCAATCTCAGCTGTATTTTTTTTTCTTTAGTACTAATTAGAAAGTATGTGCTGAATACAACCTGATGATGTTAGCATGCTGACATTTAGCATGCATTTAGTGTCACTGTGCCTTAGTAGAGTACACTCTCACAGAGCTGCTAGAGGGCTGTAGACGTGTTTCATGTATTAAAATGCATGAAGACAATTGATAATTGCAGCTATGAATCTGTTACAATGTGACATCCTAACCAGGACTGACTCCAACATTTCCAAATGATTAATGATGAAAGTTTACATCAAAGTTTATTCATGAAAACAAAAACTGGAAAAGTTACCTCCATCCATTTAAAATCAAGTACTCCAACCTTAAGGTTTGGTATACATGCACATAGGAAGTCTACATAGGCTGTCTCATTCACTGCCCAAACTGTGTGCTTCCATGGTCGCCCAATTACAAGATGAAATAATTTGCTTGTGTTGTGCCTGAAATACTGGTTAGCAGGGCCCTCGAGCTCTACACACCTGCTTTTCTCATTATTGGCTTTAGTTCCTCAAGATGTTGTAATTAGTAGGAGACATGGTTCAGGCTTTAGGGAGCCGGATAAAGCAGATGCTGGGTGGGATTGCAGATCCTAGAGGTTAGAGGGAAATGAAGATGTAGTCCCTGGGCTAATTCTCCTATTAATGCATTTCTTTCCCTCGGTGCAGCAGACAGGGGATGCGGATGTCAGGACGGCTTGGATCAGTTTGCTAGTTGAAAACTGTCATCTTTGAATGTATAGAATTTATCTTAATCCTGAAAGGAAGGTTTGAGATTTCAAGAAGTACATTTGATGTTTCGCCTAAAACATTATGCATTCTATCTGATGGTCTTTAACATAATCATGCCTCCACAAAATCAGAGAAGCAAGTTCTTTTCATTTTGCCTCAATGAGATTTCATGAGTCTACACGGGACGTCTGAGTGCCACAGAATTCATTATGGCACCGTAGTGAAAATGACATTTTGCATGTTCCAGCAACTTAGAGTGTACAGTTACTGAAATCCCATTTTCCCTAAGTAGATCAGGATAATCCTCAGCTGAGATGACAGAATAAGTAAGTCTGGACATGGATAGATGGATATAATCTTCTTATGTTGCAGCACAATAGCTGCAAATGCAAGTTCCACAGCTCTATAGCCACATCACCTATTCTGACCTCTGTCAAACATCCCAGTGCTTAACAAGATGTGAGATCATACAGTTTTACCTTCTCAGGGGGCACAAGGGTAGATAGTATCAGAGATATTCACTGCATTTTAACTGCATCATGGAATAAAAAGATGGATCATTATACTTATTCTTCCAATGCAAAAAAAATGTTTCTGTCTTTATTTGCCCTGGAGGGAAAAGTCAATCTTTCAGTCCACAGTTAAGATTTCTGCAATACTGTCAACCAGGGCTGCAGTATTCAAGTCTGGTTTTTGTTTCTCGAGTCTGGTCTTGAGACCACTTTTTTGAAGTCTTGCACTTGCCTTGGTCTCGTACCCTGTTGGACTCAGAACTGTCTTGGTCTCATGCTTGGCTACTGAGAACTAGTCAAGTTGTTCCTGGCTGCTGATCCGAGATCAGTTGTACAGACCGTTGCGTGATTCTACCAACATGATGCATGGAAAAAAAAAAAAAAAAAAAAAACACCCCTCTGCCTCTTCCTAGAAACCTTTAATGGTCCTCATTCCTAGATTCTATGCATTGATTAGTTTGATGTTAGAAGACAGTTCAGTGTTGTTTATAGATTACTTCTGTCTATCCTAACTCCTTAATCACTATATTAGCATTTTGAAAGACTTTCTTGCCTATTATGGTCTTGAACCAGCCCAGTCTCCTGGCAAAGCATAGAATAGACCCGCCTGTCCACCGGAAAAATATGTGTCAATGTCAAGTTTTGCCTCGCCGAGGCATGAATAGTACATGCCTGCATGAAGTTGCAGTGTTATGATGATGTTGATGTCATGACAGTTGTCTTGTGTAGTGACAGAAGTCTAACTTCAGAGCTAGTTACTTAGTTAAAAAATTGAGAAAGGCCAGTTATGGTGGGCTGGTCCAACAAATACAGGACTTTCAACAGGGAGACCCGTTTGTGAGACCAGTGTTTTGCTTTGTCATGTGTTTTCTAGTGACGTTGTCATGTGATGATTTTCAAGTGTTTTTGCTACATTGATTCTGTAGGTTTTTTACTTCGTTTACATACTTATTTTATGCCTAACCATGAGATTTTCCCGTAACTTAACTATGTCATTAAGGTGGCGCTAAGTGTGGCGCCCACCACTCTGTTAGCACCGTTACCTACAAGCCACCATCTCAACCATGTTGAGAACCATACTGAAGCAACAGCAATGCTCTCACTCTCACATTATCACCTTTAACTACAGCCCTGCTGTCAATCCATAATATAAAGGCACCTGTCTACAGGAACAGAGTGCATTTTTCCCCCAAAAAGCCTGAAATGAACCTGAGCTCAGTGGTGGGAGGGAAATCTGATTTTGTAAGAACAGCCAAAAATACAGTGTCTTTTCCTGTCATGTGCACTGTGCTGAAAATGTTAGTCACTGGTAGATATGAACACCCAGACAAGTGTATAATGTACTGAAGGCTCCTTCAAAAAAGTCTCAGCCACATGTGTAGCATAGGAATGTGCTTTCCAACAAACCTTCCACATACATATCTGTCACTTACAAAATAGTATTTCAGTGTTTATTTGGAAGAAAATGTGCATCAACATAATTTGATTAACAGACATTTTAGGGATCGACAGAGATGACAGCGATGAGGCCAGCAGTTGGCAGGTATGGGAACCTACGGCACCTGTCATCTGTGAGAAGACAAACACTATAAAAGCCTGTGCAGCTGTGTGAACCGTTATACATAGAGGGAACAAAAACAAGCTTCACTGTAATGGGAACCTACACTCGTCTGAACTGTCAAAGAAGTGCTGCAACACTCTGCTAATAGCGTTACACTGTCGGCAGATGTACAACAATTCACAATAATATTTGAAACAATGGGTCATTGATTTCAGACAGAAGGAAGCAACAGCAGGCTCTGATTTGTAACTAATACTGTTAGCTCCATGAGCTGGTTGTAAACATGTCACACTGTAATTATGCTCCAACTTTTAATGTTTCCTGCTGACTCACTGTATTAAAAGAACCTAGTAATGGGGCCTTAGGGTGCTTTCACACCTAACCTGGTTGGTTTGGTTAAAATGAATCCTGGTACTTTTATTTCTACCGTTTGTTTGTGTCACGACTGGGTAGTGATGCAGGCTTGGACTCAGTAGCAGAACTCAGGACACAGGAGGGTTAAAAAATAATCAGCGTCTTTAATACAAAACTCAGGTGGCTACACGGAAAGGCAACAAGCAGGCAAACGGTTCCAAAAACAGCAGGCAAAAGATTTGGTCGGAAAACGAGCAGAGTTTCAAAGGCACAATTAAACAAACACAAGGACTAATGCTGGTACGCTTCTCACTAGGGAACAAGACAAACTGGCACAGAAGGAAGGGGAGACACATTAAATACTAGTGAGGGGAGGGACTGACGAGGCACAGGTGGACACAATCAGGGGCGGGGAGGACAATCAGACACAGGTGAATGGTGCTGGAAACTAGGTCAAGATGTGTCAATCAAACGTGCAGGCGGGAAACACGAGGGCAGGAAGAACATGAAAACAAGAAAAACAATGACTTAAGACTTGGCAGACAGTTTGGTGTGAAAGCTTGTAAATTTCCCCACTGTGGGACTAATAAAGGAATATCTTATCTTATCTTATCTCTTAAACTGAACCTTGATGTGGACTAAATAACCGGATACAGAATGCTTAAAAAGTGGACTCTGTAAAGGTAAATTTGCACCTATTGGCCTCTTCGAAAAAACACTGGAGAACCCTCCGTTTGAGTCGGTGACACCACTTGTTACACTTTTTGCTCTTATGGTTTTGGTTTTAGAAAGGCTAGAGATGTCCATCACCCTCCAAACTTAGCTAGTTTCAGTTGCTGAGCTATGATTGGACAATCACTCTTTGGAGGACAGATTTAGTGACTAGTCAATTGATTTTTATATTTGAGTCTCTGATCCACTTTGCATTAGAAGCTTTAGCATACAGTCACTAAATGAATACTTTCTCTTGCTAAAAACTATGACCACCCGCCGGCAGGCCCGGCAGCACTTCTGTCTTTCAGGGGTTGTTAGATTGGTAAGTAGGATGAAGATACTGGTATCGTATGAAACTAGAAAACCTAAGGAATCCATTGGTAGGAAACATGTCATGCCAGTTTGTTGGAAAGATTGTTAAATATTGCTACAAAGTTACGCAAAATTTTGGTGAGGAAAAACTGGCATGACAGTTTTCTCAGAGCTGAATGAAAATGGGTTCTAGGAGCACCCACATGTCTCCCCCTTATAGACATGCCCACTTTATGATGATCGTAAGCAGTTTGGGGCAGAAAACATGCAGTTTTTTCAAACTTAACGTAGTATTATTGATAATTTTCATCAATTCTCATGTGGCAAAAAAGGTTGAATTTAGCACCAAATCTGTGCAACAAATGGTATCAACTCCAAAATTGCTGCAACAACTTATGAGACATTATAGAGCATGGGAATGGGTATCATATACTTCTATCATAATATTATATGTTCTTATACACTTTCACAATTAATTTAATTTTATTTTTTTATCTCATTAATGACTAGAATAGCCTGACACACAGTGCTGTGCTGCATCTTAATCTCAATGTGGCTTATCAACACATACAGTTGCCAACACTAAAAGATAAGCCTGTTGTGATGTTTTGATGTTGTGATCAAATGTTATGTTGGGATATGTTGTGATGTCGAATTTTTCTTAATTATATAGCAAGTGTAACATATGTATCTAATTGTTTGCCCACTTTGTGAATTATTGTAGATGTATTTTATTGCCTTTTTACATCATGGCCAGGGGACTACAGATGAAAACTAGCCTTCTGGCTAATTCTGGCTCTTTTAAACCATGTATAATCATGTGTTTTATGAAACTGCACGACCCCCTTTTAAATAAACTAAATTTCCTCATCTTAAATTAATCTTCAGGTTCCCAGCTTTCAGATGAACCACTTCTATGTGGCATCTACTGCTGAATATTTATTTATCCCTGAACATCCCTTGTCCCAATCCCTCTAAAAAAAGGTAATTTGCCTTCAGTCTCTTTTGGGTGACTGAGGTATCTGTATTATTTGCTACAGTAAGTTGTTGTTGGAGCTGGGTAATTGTCCTCACAGTATGTCCATGTCTGCTGGAAACAGTGGGTGTAGCAATTTTTGGAAAATTAGCCGCACAGGAGACAGACCAAGGCGCTAATATGGGCTGAGGGCCAGACGCTTGCATCGATAAATTGAACAGTCACTGACAGCAATAGCTGTGGATGTGTGTGTAGTCGGGAAGCTTCCTTGTTTAGTAAAAGCTGAATCAGTGGTTGCTTTGACTGCCAGGACAGATGTCAGCATCCTTTTTGCAAGTCATCTCATCCTTTTTCATGGACGGTAACATGTTCAATGAACTCACGTTGCCTCCGTAGGCAGAGGGTTGGGAATTTTGAGTTAATGTTGTGGTTCAACGCATTTTTCACCACGTCAAAGACTCTGAGGGCAACATTTATTTTCTTCGATTTTTCATCCTTCCACCACACATCTGCTTTGGTATGTTTTATCACTTACAGAATGGTGAAAATCTGTTAGAAAAAGAGTACGACAGGCTTTATGAGGTTCACAGACCTTTTCTGATACCTTTTTCATTTCACACTTAATCAATGCAGCCTTGAAAGAGAGTCATTGCTCCAATGCATTCGTGATGATCCTCAAAAACACTGCTCAGTTGCCCAGCAATCTGAAAGGTAATAGTCTTGTCATACGCACACATCCACAAGGCTGTACTCACTCAACAGTGCACCAAATCAATTGTGTAAAACATCTCCAGAATAATCCAATTGGCTCAAGGACCCTTGATGATCCTGAAGATAACGGAGGATAATGCCTTTGCGCTTCCCCCACCTCCAACGCCCTTGGGTGTTGTGTTCCTCTTTGACCAAGTAGCTGTCATGCTATGCCCTCCAAGCATAATCCTTAGTGTGTTAGTATTTATTATTATTCATTAACCTGCAGTCAGCAGTCAGGCAGATAAACAGGGGAAGTGAGTGTCCTGTCTAATGAGGGCAATAACTCTGGCTAAATGAGATGATTCTGTCACAGAGTGAGGGAAGACGTTGTACGGTGGGAAAAATTGAGGCACACCTTGAATGTGGGAATCAATACCTATGGTTTGTGAGCTGTCATGTCGAGTCCAGAAACTCCTAATTTAGCCATCTAATTTTTGACCATGAATGTCAGCCCATCAGTTTGTTTGAAAGTTTGAAATAGTCACAAAATGTATTGATGTAATGTATTGATTCGGGTACATACTGTAGATATGAATTACTGTATTTTTCGCACTATAAGGCGCACTTAGAATCGCCCAACTGTTTAACTCACACACTGATGATAAAGGATTTGATGGATTTGTGGAAGAGGAATGAACTGAAAAGTGAGTGTATTGTTTTGTATTTCATGTGTTACAATTGAAAAATGTTGGGAGTTATTGAAGTTATTGAGTTATTAAAAGAACTGAATAAAGTTTGACTTATCTGACCGTTTTTGTTTCGCTTAATGCGCCTTATAATCCAGTGTGCCTTATAGTGTGAAAAATACGGTACACATTTTTTTCATGATGGTCAGCACAAAATTAAATTGTATTTAATCCACGTAAATGTGAATCGAGAGGTCTAGAGAGAAGCAAATGCTGCAAAAGGAGGAGGTGGATGGGTGGGTCAAGAAACACAGGACTTTAATCCAGGAGACTGCTATTTATGTCCAATGCGAAACCAGAAGTAAACGTTGATTTGTCAGGTAACTGCCATACTTAAGCTACAGCACTTCTGCAGTTACTTTAACCCAAACCGCAATCTTTTCCTAAAGCTAACTTAGTAGTTTTGTGATCTAAACCTAACCAAGTCAATCTTTTCCCAAATCGAAGTAGGTTGTTTTTTTTTTTGTAAAAAATAAATTAAATTCTTTGACTTTCTCACAAAATTTTGTGAGACTGTGTTGTGATTGTATATCATTTTCAGTGATGGAGAATGTTTTAGATCTGACATTCACTGAATAAGTCCTAAAGCAGCAGTTTATAGCTACTGCTCTAGAATATACTGTATGTTTCAGATTTGAGTGTTGAAGCACAGGTCTGTTTATAATGCTCATCTGTCATTCATAGCATAGCTAGAAACTAATGGAGTAAGCTTGTGTTGTGATATCACACGATTAATTTCCACTGATGCGGTAAGTTTGGAAAATCTGACAAACATATCGGCCACAGTCGGCTCATAAAGTCCATAATTCATTCCATATCAGGCCACGATGGACTGTGTTGTGATGGAGTCTGGGCAGCAGCCAAAGCTCTACATCAGTGCACATCCCTATAGTGCAATCATCCAGGGAGCTTGTAGCATCATAATCCGACTGATTCATCATTCCATTTAACTTCAATATTCAGTCTGATATAGTTTGTGTGATAGTGAAGCAAGTGGGAGTGGCTTAATTATAATTTAAAGTTGACAACATATGCCAGAGATGCACAGTAGATACGCTCATTAGATAAGGTTAAAAGAAACAATGATTGTTGTTGCTTTAGTCAACTCAATGCAGTCAAAGTCTAATTCTACCCTGACAGGTTTTGGTCTCAGGCAATTATAGCCGGCTCTTTTCTTTCCTTATCTTACATCTGAGCAACCTTGTAAACAGCTCCGGGTGGAAATCCTTGCTGAATTTTAAACTTATTGACTTGAGCTATATGATTTCATACCCAGAGGAGTAGAGTCTACATGTGGCAAACTGCTTTGTTTCTCCTCATATTGCGACAAATTATCTGTGTCAGTGTTTGTTGGCAGTGCTGATTTGAGCTAATCCCCAGATGACGCTGCTGTGCCTCTAGATGTTGTGTGATGCAATCTCAAATTGCACCTGTTTTACCAAATCTGAAAATGTTCAGGCAAAATATCTCTTACTGTAAAGGCCCAATATCTCTTTTTACTTACTTTTTGAACCACGCACCATTTATTTTGCAGATCACTTCAAATTAAAAAGTGGGACATAAAAGTGAATGCCGATTCCTGGCTCAAGCTAACAGATAAATATGAGTGAGCTACTTATCTTATAATCTATCTCATGGCAAGAAAGCAAATAAGAGCATTTCCCAGAATATTTATTAAAAAAGATAGTTCAGACTTTTTGTGTGAGGTACTTTTCTATAGTCAGTGTATTACCTGCAGTAGATGATGGGAGCAAAGCAATGGACTGCTGTGAATGGGGCCACCAACACCTAAAAGAAAGCCTCACCTAAAAAAAGTCATCATCAAGTGTACACTATATTTACACCACTATCTGGCCATCAAGTAGCCCTTTCCGATGGTGAACTGAAGCTGTTATCTATGCTGTCTTCAAACCCACCAGACTCCTTTGATAAAAACAGTGATTTTTACCACATGGAAGCTGCAGTCAACTGCCGCCTTGATCGGTTAGTTTGTTTGTGTTATTTTGTGACTTTGGTAAATCTGAACTAGTCCTTTAATACACCAACGTTTTGCTGCTGCTCCCATCTACAGCAGTACACCGCTTTGCTCCTGTGCTGGTACTCCTGTTTTTTTTACTGTAGGTAATATACTGACTATGGATAAGTACCTCATACAACCCCACCTCAAAACCCAAGCTATCCCTTCAACAACATTAAAAATTTATCTTTAAAATAAATTGGTGCTTTTTCTCTGTCCTTTTATGTGTTATATATGTTTTTGTACATACGAAAGGTTTATAGAGGAGCAAAGCCCACCCCAAAAGGAGTTCCTCTCTCCCACAGAAACACTGCCTGAAATGCTTTGCTTTAAGTGCCACCTTTTCTTTAGTAACATGGTGATAGCACACTCTCAAACAAAGATAGTTAGAGCGGAGCTGGAGCAGAATTCAAAGAGTTTGGTTCCGTTGACCAATCACAATACTGGAGTAATGTCTACCTGAGCAGAGAGTGAAGTCCCTCCTCCTCTGTGTATGTTGTAATCAGAGCTTCTCTTAGCTTTGTTCAAGCAGCCTGTACAGTCCCAGTTTGTGTGCCACCGGGTCAAGCATCACCATGTTGAGAGCCATGTGGAGGCAATCCCTCAATCACTGATATGCTCTGGATTTGGAATTTTGCACCTTTAAATGTGGTGAACTTCCTCCTCACAAAACAGGAGGGGGTTCACAAAGCTGAGTGAGGAGATTTAAGATGCTGACAAACTTTGATATCAGGAGAGAAAGGTACATTTGACCAGTTGCTCTCAAATCCTAAACACTTACAGAGAATAGAGAATACTTCTGTGTCCTGCGACACAATATTATTAAAACTGTTCTCCCAGTTTGTGTTGGTATTGTGCATGCTGGCTCACTGTCATGGCTCACTGGGACACTTGAATAGGTCAGAAACATTAGTCATGTTATTAGTAATACCTGTCCTTTTCCTAAAGACAATAGCCCTATTTGGACTGCTTTATGATGACACGTGTTGCCACATTCATATCCAAGCAATTCCTGTAAACATGGTTTAACAAATTACAAATCCTAATTGCTTGTTAAATGACTCCCATCTTGTGTGTTGAAGTACATCTCAAGTGATTGCAATGAATACTCATTATAAATACAATTTAGTGTATACTTGAAGAGAGATGTCTGTCATTCTGAGTTAATGGCATGTTTTAATCATTTCACGTAAGCTTTAGCTCCAAGAATTAAACAAAAATACATATGGGCTCTTCATGAGGTGTCTAGGTTGTGTTTTAATGTAAATTGTCACCTAATGGTTTAAAGATTATCACAAAACTGCATAGTTGAAGTCTTTAGTACAACTGCACAATGCTGATGAAAATATTGGTGAATAGCTGCTTACAAAGTGAAGAAATCATAAGATATGTATGTACTGCATACCATGAAATTTATGCTGTTTCACAGTAAAACAAGTAAAACATAAATCTGTTCTTTGCAGAGGAGAAATTACACCCAGGCCATAAAATCAGGGAATTAACAGCTAGATGCAGGAAGTAGTGTAGAATGAACCATGAAACATAATCACAGAGAATAAGATGGATGTGTTTGCCACTGTCTGAAAATGATAATTCAGCATGAATATGGTGATAACATGGCTCCTGAAAATTCTCTTTGTGTAACAACCAACAAAACAAGATAACTAGTTTTTCACTGAGAATCACTCAGAATGTGTGTTTGTATTTGCATGAATCTGGAAGTCCAAATCAAGGACAGGAGGGATCTCTATTGAAGTGCAGGTACAGGAGAGTGAACTGTGATGCTCTAGCGAACATTATCTTCACTTCACTCCCAACTTATCAAATATGTCAGCTTGTTCAGTGGCCGTACAAACTCTGATGCTCTACATACCCCTGTTGCGTCAGTTTTGCATGAGTCATTTTCCACTTGTTATATGTCAGCCTGTTCTCATTCTCAGGGTGTCAAATACAAAGGCTTTGTTACCACCACGCCAGAGACCCCTTTGTGGCAGTATGAAACTCACAGAGCATTCCATTAAGTACAATGTAAACCCATCAGTGGTAACAGTAAACGCTCATTGAAAGTGTGCCCGGAGTGTGCTGATGTAGTTTAAAGTGCGAAAAGAGACACATCAGACGGCTTTCAGGCTTCCATCTAGAAGACTGTTGATGATGTCTCCTGTGTTAATTTTCACTTTCACATTACAGTCAGCTGTTTGTTTGTGTTTCAAAATGTTCACTTTCATTTTCACTTTCAAAACTGATTTTTAAGGTTCTTTCCTAAACCTAACTATTTAGATTTTTTTTTTTTTTTTTTTTTTTTTTTTTTTTTTTGATGTAGTGGTTTTGAAGTCATAAGTTGTTCTAGCAATTTTGGGGTCGATACCATTTGTAACACAGATTTGGTGCTAAATTTAACCCTTTTTTACCACTCAAGAATTGAGAAAAATCCCACCAAAAATACCACATGAAGACCAAGACCTTGAGGAACACCAAAGTAAAAAGCTGCGATTTGGTATCAAAAACGTTTGACATTTGGAGATTTCTCCAGGAATTGCATTTTTCCGTGATTGGATGGAGAGCACTTCTTTTCTGGAAACTGCTCAGAAACCCCCTTATCGTCAGTCTCCCTAGGAAAGCCATCCATCCTCTGAATCTATCTATCTGGTCTCTATGTTGTGGTTTCAAAAAACTACAATAAAATGGCTATTATGGGGACCAGCATCATCAAACATTAATACAGTTGGGCTCATCGGATCCACAAGAATCTCAGCTTTACAGTCACAACCAATTTATGCAATGCCAAGATTATTTAGGGACCAAATATGCAGAAATATTCAATACACCATTTTTATAATGGGCAAACATAACACATTTGTACTGCATTCAAGAAACTACATGTTTTTTTACCCAAAACTGCATGTGATTATCAGAAATTGTGTAAATGTCTGTAAAAGGGAGAGTTGTGGGTACCTGTAGAAGCCATTTTCAGTTACATTTCTTGAGATCAGAGGTAAAGGGACCCCTTTGATGCTGCCATGCCGTTTTTTTTCCTCCACAAAATTTAGCGTAGCCTTATTTCGTGTTGTTCCTGACAAACTATCATGATAAGGTAACCGAGGAAACATGGAAAATTTAACCTGCAACAACCTCTTAAAGACTGAATAGTGTTTGGGCCCACTGCAGTTGGTTGGTGTGTTAAGGGGTTAAAAGAAAAATAAACCCCTTCCCTTGCAGACTGTTTTTTGATACCTATCCCTCTTTAATCTGCTGCTAGAGATTTGGCTCATCACCCCCTCCCTCACTGATTTGAAAGGTGTTACATCTGATATGTTTTGTTTTGGGGTTTTTTTTGGCATTTGCTGTTGTTTTTTTTCCACCAAGCTCATTATACACCCATTATCTATTTTTACAGAGGTAATTTGGATCCTAATTCTGACCAATTTGAAAACAGGCAACAGGGAAGTGCATCCAAATATTGTGTCTGTGTCACTGGCATAGCCAAGCAGCATGCCATAATTGGGTAACGTATTTCTAATGCCTCTAATGAACTCTGCTCATTTGCATGCCTTCCCAAGCCTGATACACCAAGTAATTATCATTCATAAACCGCCATGAAAATTAATGCACAGTAACTAATCTGCAGCTATGATGTGTAAATTATTGCACAATATTTGTGTCAGCTCTGAAACTAAAACCCAAACAGCAACAATGCTAGCGTAATCACAGCACTTAGACATGACTGATGGCATTTAATTTTGGGGTTTGAGTATCAAGGACACACACAAGTGGAGTTGGAGAAGTCTTTTTGGATGAGGAAGCCGCAACACTGCAATGAAAGCCTTACTTCATTGTACAGTGCTGTCAGTCAGCTTACTGAGCCAAGACCTGAGGTTGCAAGACTGGTAGGAAGCATAAACACAGAATTATAATGTGCCTGTGTTGAACTCAAATGTCAACACGTCTGCAGCTTTTTTGCAGATGACAAAAACAGTTTCACTATACCAAAAAGAGCATCTCGGAGAGTATCTATTTTTAACGCGAGAGACAGCAGTGGACTGTGAACTCGTACTCCGCCAGCACCTTCAGCTACCCATTGTGCTGCCCACAAACACAGTCCGTTCCACTGTGGTGACTGATGATCAATGCCATTGTCTTCAGACTTTATGGATGACATATGAAAAATAACTGTAACATAGCCTTGTGTATTTCTAAATGACCTTTTTGTTTTGCTGCCGATGCCATGAACACCTGGGCTCATGCAACCTTGAAATTACCTTCACAGATGAAAACCAAATTTACTACTTTTTGTCCTTTTCAATGAATAGAAAAACAACTACCGAAAGCTTGAAGCAGCCCTGCAGTGTTCTTTAAACCACATGAAAATTAACAATATACTGGTGGATTTGCTATTCTTAGGGCCTATAATCAAGCTATAAATTATTATGTGTGTTGTCTGGATGGCAATATCAAACAACTCAATTTGCCATTGAACTTGTTGGTTTTCTGATCTGATGTCCCTATCAGCAGGACAAAATGACTTGATTAGATACTATAATGGTTTGGTTTAAAATAACTACTTGGTTAAGGCCGGGGAAAGTTGGTGGTCATGCTTTAAAAAAGTAGAGATGTAAAGATACACGCTTGACACTATTCTGTTGTGAAATGTCATGTACAAGATCATAATATGCACTGAAATGTCTGTACAGTCAACCCTGAGAAGGAAACGACTGTTGAGCGAAAATAGGAATCGGGAAGCGAACAGTCATCTCCCAAGACTGAGGTTCTAACCGGTCCTATTCCCCAGTTTGTCACATACAGACACATGGTCAGGACCCCTTGGTGTCACTTAAAGCACTGGGTACCCCTTGGCAACTACAAAACTCATTGGTTAGGTTTGGTATGAGATCCTGGTTTGGGTTAATAACTGTGTTTATGACGTAACTTCAGTTACGCAGCCTACACAGCCGATGCATGTGGTATAAGTTATTGATGTTATGTAATGTACTGATGTGACTTTTTGGTTTCACTCAGGACAAACAGTGGTCTGCTGTTTGTTTGACCCTTCCATCCACCCTGTCTTCCTCCCTAAATGGACTTTGATGCTTTTTTTACGATTTCACATGACTTCTGTAGCTCTGAGAGTCTAATAAAGACAAATAATAGTAAAAAAAAAAACTCATAAAAACTCAAAGTGTCATGTCTAGAAGGCACCCCACAAGTTGCAAAAACTTGCGAAAACACTCTCAAGACTCACTGCCCGACGACCTATCCTAACCTTAACTGTTCCAGATCAATGCCTTACCCTAGGACCATTCAAGGTCAATGCCAAACCTTAACCATTCATGGCCAATGTCTAACCTTAAACACTGGAGGTCAATGGCTATCCTCAACCATTCTAGGTCAGTCCCTAACCTTAACCATCTTGCAAGAATTTCACAACTTGTGGGTTACGTACTAGATACAACCACGTTAACGGGTGCCTTGTGTGTCGGTATCTGACGCCAAGGTCTGGGCCAAAGCACTGGATTTTCATGACTTGAGAATGAGACTAGGCTGGAGGTTCTGTTGACTCATCCATCCACCACTGCTCCATCCCACCATTGCCTCTGTGGCCATTACAATGTCGTACTCCTTCTTTGTTTGCTCAGGTTGGACAAGAGACATACTGTAATTCCCTCGGCCACTACAGGGTTTTTACACTTGGACATAAACAAGAGGACAGTCTTTTTTCCATCAGTCCTGCCTTGGTACTAGTACTGGTATGTGATGCATTGGGATGAGAACAGGTTGAACCACCTCTGCCCATTTATGGCAGTAGTTTAGGGTTCTAAAGACAGAAATGACACAGACATTTTTACAACTACAGATAATATCTGTCAGGAATCCCAGATCTTAGTTAGTTTATGTTTCATGTTGCATGCTTGTCTGTTTCTCACTTCCTGTTTTATTTTGGCATGTTTAACCTCTCCTCTCATTTCAGATCACATCACTTCCTTCCCTGCATGCTTCCCTCCACTTCGTTTGAGTACCTCCCTCTGACCTAGTTTCTGCACCACTCACCTGAGTCTCATCGTGATTCCCCCGCCCTGATTGTGTCCACCTGTGTATAGTTAATCACTCCCTCACTAGTATATAATGTGTCTTCCCCATTCCCTCTGTGCCAGATCGTCTTGTGTTCCCATGCCAAGAGTTCCAGCGTTCTTCCCTTGTGAGTTATTGACCACCCGTGCATTGAACCTCTGCCTGATATTTGACTTCAGCCCTCAGCCTAACGTTTTGGATTTGTTTGCTTAACTACCTGACTACTGTGTACCGAACCAAGGACTGTATTAAAGACGCTGATTTTTGCCTCAGACCTGATCTCACTGTGTTTGCTTTGGAGTCCTCCACTTCCTGTGTACAGATCCCTAACAATATCTAGTGTTTAATTATACTTCAAACACTCTCTTCTTTTTGAATTATCCTTAGACATGACTTTATCACCTTGCGATTTCCTGAAAATGTGTAAAAATTGTATAGTTTGGTGAAATAACTGCATTGACAGGGTCTATTCAGTTTAGCACCATATGCTGCCTCAACACTGTGAGCCAACAGAAGGTATCGTGCAAATGAGATTTTTCATACTGCTAGAATACAACTCAACTGAGCACTAAAAAAACACTTGGCTGGAGGACTCAGAGTTACATCTACAAAATAAAAGAAACTTGACACATTCTCAAAGCACACTAAACACTTTTCACTTGATTATACAGACATACAGTCCCTCAGTCTGGCTCTCTCTGTCAGTTAATATTGAGTGATTAGGACGGGGATTAGTGTGGGCACAGTGAGCAATCTGGCATTTTGAAGAGGCTTTATCGCTCAGGCCGCACCGGGTAGTGTTTTGGCTGTTTTATGTCATTACTGACATCGTCCTCCCACTCCCGGCAATACACTCCCATTGTGTTTATGTGCGCTAGTGTTTCCCACAGACACTTATCTTGGCAGGGTGGAACAGCCTCTGAAACAATATTTAGACTAAGTCCTGCGACACCTCATCACGACTAGACAAAAGCTCCATATTCAAAGAAGGAGGACATGCCTCATATGTGGCTGATATTACATAAATATACAGTATACCTAATGATCTAAATTGTGCCTAAATCCTCATACTATAGATCTTGGTTATCAGCCTTGCACAGATCCCTTGACAAAATGGTTGTCTGCTAGTCCTTAAATTTCACACATCAAACCTCCATCTACAAAGTTTTTTTTTTTATTGGATGCCGTACATGAAAGCTGGTTCAGATATGAGTCTTTTGTTGCTGTAATTAAATTTGTCCTTTAATGACACTGATGAAGCCCCCTTGATCATCCCACTCAGACTGATAAGCTGAGATGATTTTCTCTGTTAAACGGCTTTTACTTTATTTTGAAGCCGTAATCATGAATTTCGACATTCTGACTTTATGCTACAATCAGCCTTCAGAATTTAATTGTCAACCCTCCAAACAGACAATGCAAGGGCACTTTGCAAAAATATGATGATTTATGAATTTAGTGAATGGCTGTAAATCAACAGTGAAATAATGAGTTGGGAGGTGCACTTTATGAGATCTTTCTAAATAAAAGCAGCAAGCTTCTGTTCAGTCAGGATATAGCTGCAGGCGGTGACTCAAATATCTATTTTCGCTTACAATAGATAAGAAAATCTGGAAGCAGACTTTTCACATTTATTTTTGTTGCCAGCCTGTAGATTGATGTTTGGATTCTGTCATTAAAATTTCATGTCCTCTGCACAAAATACAAGGCAAATGTTGACATTACACTGTAACAAAGGAACAGACGTGCTCTTCACTTGAGTGACAGGCCAGAATTGATTTCTTTTGACAATGAGATAGTGACACATAACGATAGTAAAACACAGTCAGGGGCCGATTTTAGCCGAGACCTGGCCAGAAAACCCCTCACGCCCACGTACACACAGGCAGCCATGCTTTTCTACTTTGATGGTCTTTACCAGCTTGACTTTCTCCACCAGGCGTGAAGGTCATCAGCTATTTCTCCTCATAAAAGTACCGAGCATGTTTCAAGTTGTCTGTCTCGCTGGTTGATTGGCACAAGAGATCCTCTGCAGGGGACTTTTGAAAGACACAAACACAAAAGAGTTGTAATAAATATAACGCTGACAGGAAATGTTGGAACTGGTTCAGAGCAGTGAATACTGTGTTGGGTCATATAGCTGCTAAAAGTCTTTATAGTAGGGCTGTCAATTGATTAAAATAGTTAATTGCAATTAATCACATAATTGTCCATAGTTAATCATGATTACATGATTTATCTGTTCATAATGAAACTTAAAGGGAGATTTGTCAAATATTTTGCTTTATGCAAATGTATGTACTATATACTGGAAATCAATTACACAACACAAAACAAAGTCAAATATTGTCCAGAAACCCTGACAGGTACTGCATTTAGCACAAGACATATGGTCAGATCATAACATGGCAAACTGCAGCCCAGCAGGCAACAACAGCTGTCAGTGTGTCAGTGTGCTGACTTGACTATGACTTGCTCCAAACTGCATGTGATTATCATAAAGTGGGGATGTCTGTAAAGGGGAGACTTGCCAAAATGTAGCATAACTTTGGAGCCTTTTGTTTTTTGGTGTTTTAAATTAGCCTCCTTTATGACATGGTTAGTGACAATGGATAGTTTAGGTTTTCTAGTTTCATTTGGTGCCTTTATCTTCACTCTAGCTTTAAAACAACTTACTACAACCTAAAAATCAGAAATTCTAATCTTCAAAGAAATTAGTAGCTTTAAAACAAATTTGTAAAAATTATCATAAATCATTACAGTCAAAAAACTGTTTTTTCCATGTAAGTTCTAATCTATGTGCTTCTGTACTCATATCATTAATGTGTTTGTGACCCCTCTCTTGCTAGTTAGTTATGTTACCCAGCTGAAAGAAATGTCTTTGCTGCCTGATATCTTTAGAAAACCACACAAATTGCAGTGCACTTTCTAAATATTTTCAGGTTTATTGAGCTTGAGCTATTTACCAGTGTGCATGAACATTAGACAAAGTTATCAGAAATTATGGATCATTAATAATGGAGGAAAACTGTATGAGTGGGGATGGTAAAGTTATAAATAGGAACGCAGTCAACCCTGTAACACTAGCTTCAGCAACTTAGGCTATGTTCAAAAGTATCACAATGCCAATGACATCCCAAAGGCTATGTGGCTTCTGACCAGAGACTGTATATGAAGATGGATGACATAACAGCTCCCCAAAAGTGAAGCTAAAACATCCAGGTGGCTGGCTGCAATATAGATCATAAAGCCCGCCTCCTCCATGTTAGAGGATGGGACATGGGCCAAATTAAAATATCAGTGTCCAATACATTTTTCCCAAAGATTCCCAGCATTGAACGCTTATTTATGTGCCACTTGATAGATAATTCACAGGTGATCTCATTCCCTGAAACAGGAAACCAATACACAATAGAATTTTTTCTTGGCTTTGGTTTAAGCATTGACGGGATAGTGGTGGTGTTTGACTATGACAAAGAAAACATACAGGCTACACCCTCCAACACTTCCCTGGCTGTGCCTGATTGGACGAAAACTTTCACTCGTGGGCTGTTTGCTCCCACTTTGTAAACCAGGACCAACATGGCATGTTTGGAAACTTTTTTCTCTTGTATTATGAAAATCTAATTACAGAAATTACATAAATAAGCCATGCAGTTACCGAATCTGTTTTCATTTTAGATTGAAGATGATTAGCATAAAAGTTTTTTGAAAGTTTCCAGAGGTGCGGTCGATGCCCCTGTTCTGTATGACGTAAACCAGAAAAACTAAAAATGCCCCATTGCATTACCAGAATGCATTGCACAGCTGCACTGTACACTACATAGTAATTACCCCTAACTGAATCATATGGAATCCATCTTAAGTCACAGTACATCTCATTTACAAGTATATTTTTTATCAGTTTTGTACAAGATTTCACACCATGTGTCTATACGCTCATCGTAAAGGGAAAAATACATGCCCGAACTTAAAGTAATTACACCTATTATATATTTTCAACCCAGTTAAAAATATGCTGTCATCTGTAGTTTGCTAATTCGGTCTGAATAAATTAGGTGAGAAAGTTCTGACTTTAGAGCAGATTGTTTTAGAGAGTAATTAACTTTTACTCTTGAAGGGTATGTGATATATTTTTGGAATCTAAGGCTCAAACAGTGATGAAAGCCCTTAAACAGGCATAATGTTAATTCAAAGGACACGCAGTGACTGTGCACTAAGTGAGGCTGCCATCTACATCAGAATTTTTAGCTCACACAGTTTTCCTCAGTCAAGGAAGGTCAGCATTACTATAATACAAGTGCAACCACATTGTAGCAGTGACCTGAGTGAAGCTGATTAATCTGGTTCATCTGCAGAGGTCACAGAAGCTGCGTATAATGAGACGATAATTGAGAGGCAGTAGCATGCTTCTCTGGGACTAATCCCAAACTATTGGGGAGAATATTGAAAATAAATCCCATATTACAACCAGGGGCAACTATGGCTTTTGGCAAGAACCTGTTTAAAATGCAATTGGTATGTAGCCGACTGAAGAGCTAAGGACTCTAATGAATGTTAATCCTATGAAGTTTTTGCCTCTATTTCCTGCTTTCTCTCTCCCACTCTATTCCCAAAGTGGATTGATTCAAGGATTACTGATGGTAGGGAAGCCTCTTCAGTAACCTGGAGCACAGTATGGGCTGTACGTTACTTGATGCAGCAGACTGTGAAAAGGGGCTTTAAAATGTTGCTGAGCTGTCTGCTGCAAATGACTGGAATGTGATCTCAGGACACTTGGAAGAGTGAGTCCATGTAAAAACTGTAGGATATATGCTACACAGTTAATGACAACACAGCCCACAGACAAGTAAATACTGTAGTTCTTGTTAAGTGCATCATCAGTAGGCACTGCAGTGGCTGCCTGTGTGTTAATGAATTAATCCACAAAAAGATTGATTTCAGTTATGGATGCATAAGTGCTTTTAAACTGAAACTGCATTGTAATTGGTGTTACCACTGGGAAGGCGTATAAACAGCATGATATTTTAAGGACAGTCCACTTGTCATGATAACACATTTTAGGCCACAGGTTTAACGTTGTGAAATAGCTTTTCCTGTGTCATTTAACACCATGTTGTTAACATGAAGTGGTCTTGTGATATACGGTCGCGGCTTCAGTTTTGGCAACAAAATCACTTTGGGTTTAGGAAGGTTTAGGAAAGCCATCATGGTTGGACTTGATATAAGTCTGTGAACTAAGTAAAATATGTACATAAACTAAGACAATATCTAAGTAAACTAAGTTAGTATACATACGTAAACTAAGTAAAATACATACATGCATACACTAAGTACAATAAATACGTAAAACAAGTAAAATATACACATAAAGTCTTCTTCATCTTCATCTTCAACCGCTTATCCGGGGTCGGGTCGCAGGGGCAACAGCTTCACCAGGGGACCCCAAACCTCCCTTTCCCGGGCCACATTAACCAGCTCTGACTGGGGGATCCCGAGACGTTCCCAGGCCAGTGTGGAGATATAATCTCTTCACCTAGTCCTGGGTCGTCCCCGGGGCCTCCTCCCAGCTGGTCGTGCCTGGAACACCTCCCTAGGGAGGCGCCCAGGAGGCATCCTTACCAGATGTCCGAACCACCTCAACTGGCTCCTTTCAACGCAAAGGAGCAGCGGCTCTACTCCGAGTCCCTCACGGATGACTGAGCTTCTCACCTTATCTCTAAGGGAGATGCCAGCCACCCTCCTGAACTAAACTATTTAAAATAAATGCACAAACTAAGTAAAATACATGCTGTATGTAAAATAAGTGAAATTAATGCGTAAATTAAGTAAATTGTGTACGTAAACAATGTAACATAAGTACGGAAAACACATAACAAGCATCACTAATGTCACTTCAAGACATCTCACCAACACTTTGGGACAGGTTCACCGTCTCAGTCACCGTCTCCTGATTGAAAGTCAAGTGTGTTTGACGGAGAACATGGAGTACAAACTGCAATATTTTCATACAATTGCAGTGGCTCAACTTATATCCAGATAACCTTGGTAAAGATTTTACATTTGCTGTCCAAAATAATTAATAATAAAGAGGATTATCACTTTCAACAGAACACTCTAGCTTTGCTTCTTTTCTCCTTATTGAAGCAGTACTTTATGCAATATTTTTGGCTGCCATATACCAACTCTGTCTCCTAGAAATAACATTTGTAGCTTGTATTGGCAAATACATTCTAATCATAACCATACAAAATATTTATTAAAGCGAGGGTTGGTAATCATAAGGCAAAAGAAAGAAAGAAAAACTGAAAGAATTGCACTTCAAAAATTGCAAAGAAAAACTTTAACAATGATCCAACCGAAAAACAGATGAAAAGGTCCAAAAGTTGATTCATCAAGTCAGTAACACTGACAGTATGTCCCTTCAGGCCTCCTTTCAAAGCCTCACCCCCAAAATTATCATAAATAATGTGTAAATAATGAACATGGCCAGTGTTAGTACTCACAGGCGTCAGAGCATTGTATAGCATTGGCTGAAGGGATGTAATGATAATTACATCAAAAATAACTACATTTTTTTGAAGAATTACAAACCCTAGCTGTAATGATTCAGTTTCTATGAACAGCTATTGTATTGTAAAAACAATTAAAACAAATTTAAGAAGCAATTTACCTTATTATGGTGATTTTAAAATAAAAAAGTAAGGGGTGGATATGCTAAACATATTTGCCATTGTAAAATATTAGTATATAAGGTAATTTCGAGGAGAGTACTGTATGTGGTTAGGCATTATTAGCAGCTATTGCTAGCAATAAAGCATTGCCAGATGGGAATTTATCTGTTTGTGTCTGGGTCCTGGTGATTAAAATGTCAACCATTTGAAGCATGTGTTTGGCACTTTTATCTGCTGCTGTTCATCTGCAGCCTTCCTTCCAGGGACAAAAAAACATCTTGAGGGACCTGAATAAGTTGCTGGCAAAACAAATTACGTCCCTCGCACTGTTATGACATCTGAGAATGAAAAAAGACACAGACAAATCTAAAGTCAAACTGCTGACCTCTCTTTTCCCTCTGTACTTTCAGTCAGCCACAACCAGCCGAATTTTAATGCCGTTGTATATCGGCCGTAGCAGAAGTGCACATGCCTCGGACGATGTTGCAGACGTGTAGCGGCCCAGTTTCTGCCAGTTTTTCGTGTTTCCAAAAATGCGCTGAGGATGGATCGAGGTAATAGATGCAGCCATTCAACCATAAACAACATATGAGCTGCTGTGAGATCTGCCCTGCTGTCAAAAATCTAACACCTCAATTTGCTCTCAAGATTTGCTCTTATGCTTCGACTATTCCCTTTATCAACGACCTCTAATTTTAAAGACAAAATATGGGTCAGGGCTATGATAATTTCCAATAATTCTGTCGTGCACCATTGTGTTTTTCTTCTCTGAGAATTGGACAAATAAAAAAGGAATAGAGGAGGGAGTACAATAGGACTGAGAGGAATTAAAGACAGATTAGTTTAATCATTACATAAAAGCCTGTCTATAGAAATGAAATGCTTTGACAGTGACATTTAGCCTCCTGACAGCAGAGATGCATAGCTTTAATCCTTTTGTTAAAGCAGCCTTTAAGCCATATGGGGAACAACGTGACATGGTAAACTATCTGCTGGAGTTTAAGCAACATGCACTCTACAGTACAGTGGCTGTGTACTCTCTTCTTTAGGCCTTTGTTTTATTTACATGTCTGTTATTTCCTGTAGTACTCATTTTCCACCCATTTCCTGGACATATTTCTTAAATCTTAGCAGATGCCTGGTACAGCCCATCCATTTTGCTCTCAGCAGCAGGAACTGGACACTGAATCCGGCTGTCATTGCAAGGGACAAGAACAGGGTGAAAAACATAGGGAAAC
Organism: Pterois miles; assembly: GCA_947000775.1. Taxonomy (NCBI): domain Eukaryota; kingdom Metazoa; phylum Chordata; class Actinopteri; order Perciformes; family Scorpaenidae; genus Pterois; species Pterois miles. Next base: position 5,015,634 of record CAMQGK010000471.1, on the reverse strand, counting down.
TGGAGCCCCGTCATCCAGCCTAAAATGGCTTAACAACAAATGGAAACAAGAGCGGCTTTGGTCTTGTCCCCCCTCTCGTGTTTTATTTACCGTAGGAAAGTAGAGACAGTAATAAGTATCAATTTGAATAATGCATAGCCATGCCTACATCTTTTAGTGGTGATCAATTATTCAATGTTGTTTTGCTCCAACTCAGCATGTTCCATAATAGTACTAACTAGTGTTACAGAAAACCCCCGGAATGCTCCTTTTATTCGGGTTTCATGCATAAGCAATGAAAAGAATACTGCAAACACGAGAAGAGATGAGGGGAAGGTAATGGTGTTCTTCTCCTCTCTTCTCACCATCTGCATAGAAATTGTGGATGGGGTTTACAGAGGTTGGTATCTTTCATCTCTCGCTCAGTGCGGAGCTGTGTGTAGAGGTTTAAGAAGAAGAGCGAGTATTTGTGTTGTTTTTTTGGCAGCTTGATGAAGTTGTGGTTTGTGCAGTTATGCCAAATTGTTAACAATGATAGTGTACAGCGTCAGAAATCAAAAATTCATTCAACAGTGTTATTGTTAATTATACAGGTGTGTTGCCTCTATTTTAGAGGTGTTTCTATATGATATCTAGAGCATTCATATAGCACATAACAGCATAGAAGAGTAATGTCTACCTGAGCAGGGAATGAAATCAAATGTCAGAGCTTCTCTGCTTTGTTGAAATAGCCGGACCAGCTGTGCATACCTTTTAGTGCATGTCAGTGGCTGCTGGTGACTCAAAATATTGAGGTGGATAGGTAGAACACCAACCCACGGCATCACCTTATTTTACACTAGTTGGCTACTTATCTCTACTTTCTTTCCTCATTAAAAAAAATTCACATTCAGTACAACAATAGTATAACAATAACAAAAGAGCCAGGATATCACACTAGATAAAAATATTAAAACCTACATAGGCGTATTGAGTTTCTTAATAGCCTCTTTCAAATTAGAAAGTGGGGTTTCTGAAGAAACCAAGCATCACATGTTCCCATGATAATGTCTTTAGATATGATCAATGACACATTTGCATTTGCATTCTGAAGGACACTTCCTTAACATCATTCATTATTAGGTATTTACATGGAAGAATCCAGACCTTCTTCCAATACCCTGTATATAATTTACAAATCACTTCCAATATGTCATTATGACATAACATCTTTCTGAAATAGGGCAGGTATGGCTCTGTTTTTATTTTGGGGACGTAGTGAGAAATAAAAGCTCACTACTGGTGAGTCAGCTGGGTTGGGGTTAACCCTAACCCTGACCCTGACCCTAGCAGTAAAATGAGCCACGGCCTGTAAAAGCACTCTGCAGACAACATGCTTGACTCATGCAGCGCCCCGAAGCCCCGTCCCCACATCTCCATAGAACCATGGATGTATAAAGGGAGCTGGATACAGCGTTGGATGTGGGCCCTGTTCATTCAAGTTGCTTAGTGGCACATGAAGTCAATGGGTACACTTCTAGGTCTGGATCTTCTGGATCTTGTGAGTCTTACTAGGCCCTAGTGCGCATGTCTGATATGTACAGTAGAGTCCGCTTGGTCGCATGACTCGGTCACGGGGTCCGAATGTCATGGCTTGCGCTGTCATTACGGTCTGGGTCTCCGTAGACATAAACAGAGGAAGGAAATAATTCTGGATTCAGCTATTAGTGCGTTTTACAACCTTTAGGACCTAATGACTTAAATAAGAGCTATTAGAGCGTTCATACTGGGGGAGTTGATTCACCTGAAAAAAAAATATCCGCTGAGTTATAGATGTTTCTTTCTCAATATTAGTCTATGGAGGAAAAGTCTTTTTGGGCCCAATGACATTACGTGACAGACACAGAAGTTGCAGTACCACCTTTGGCCACTATGACCATGTCGGGATCAGTGACAGATGCTCTTCCTGGGGGCTTGCATAGAACGCTATAGATTTTTTTTTTTTTTTTTTTTTTTTTTTAAGTTTATTAATATTGAACATGTCCCATGTTGAAATCACACCGAATTGGACACTGCACCTTTGGGTCCACAGCAATACGCCCACCAAGTGTGAAGCAGAGTGGATGAACAGTTCTTGAGATATTTGAAGGACACACACACATACAAACAGAGATTCCTTGCTTCATAGATAGATAAAATTACATCTATTTGTTAAAATACAACATATTTAATCTAACTACTCCACTAAGGTATGTGAAGCTCCTGTCAATACCAGAAAAAAAAAGTAACTCTCCTCGATTTCTGTTGTGTGATTGGGATGGTGGAGATTTCTGGAAATTATCCCCAGACTTGTTTTGCGCACAGGTTGAGTAAAAGTTTCATGAAATATTTGATAATGTAAGATAAATGTAAAATTTAAAGCTCATGCAGTGCACATGAACTCTCCAACTCTCACTGTATCTCTGTAACATAATGAACCATGGGATTTCTAGGGATCATCTTTGTGCTGATGTGCTTGGCAGGTGAGCCACACTTGTGCTAAAATTCTAATGGTTTTGATGAATATTGAGAAGAATCGACGTGGTGGAGACTTCAACAGAAACTGTGTGTTCTGCAGTGGGGGATGGCCGATATATAATATAATATATATATATATAATATAATATATATATATAATATAATATAATATATATATATATATATATATATACACATACACATATATATTATAAAGCAGAGCATCAAGCCAGTTTCTTTGTTGTTGCTACGAAGTCATTTGAAGTATTATGTGATGAGCAGCCTCAGTTATAGCAGTACTCTGCCTCTGTCTTGCTGAGGATAGAAGCATCTGTATATCTCGTGACCTTGCTATGTAAGCACTCGGCACCTTTAGTGAACTACTGTACTTAGTAAACCATATTGCATCATAAACCAGGAGCACACCAGGGTAAAGTAAATCACTGCTTCCTTTGCTCCTCAACACAAAGTCAAGGTCAAAGGTCATGGCTATCTGCATTTTAAAAGGTGAGTGAATCAAATATTCATGACTGTCTTGCAGGCAGCTTAAGCCCAACACGTTTGTTTGTTTATTTATTTAAGAATGCATTGTGAATGTAGAGCAAGACGCGCATACAGATCATAAGCGAAACCACGCAGAGACATTTGCAATGTTAATGCGGGCATCCAGCTCCTCCACTTTTCTCCTCCCGTCTCTCAGAGGAATAAACCGTTGCATTTGTGTTGACTTAAGATCCGTTTCAAGTTCATCCAACCAGGATAAAGAAATAACTACAGATGTGAACAGCTTACCAAGTAGACGAAATATTATAGTCTCCGCTCTTCCCTTTGTTTGAAGAGCCATGTGTTCCAGCTCCCTGTTGTGTTGCTGGAATGACTTCAAACATTGCCTCTTAAGCAAATATTTACTGCTTGAATGTACCTCCAAAATTAATATTCGTAGACCGTGTGCCAAAAAGATGCTGCCCAACAGTTTGAAACAGGGCAGCTTCTTCCTATCATAAGTGACTTAGCAACAGCAGTTGATGATAAATAATGCAGGACGACATCTCTACCACTCTAACTAGCATTACAAATCTGCATCCACTGTTTTTTCTTTCTTTTGAGTGGAAGTTTGCAGCAACATCAGCTTCCTCTGCAGCCAAAGAGTAACGCTTAATGGCCTGATGCTCAGGATAACAACATGTCCACCATATTCATCCTCCTCCACCTTGCTGTGAAGTGCAGGTGAGAGGAGTTGAGTGATCCTTCACGACACCATCACTGTCCATTTTGCAGTCTCACCTACTTTTGAACTCTCCAATCAAGTAACTCCTGACTTCAAGTGCCACATCCTGTAAAAGAGGATAACCTCAGAGCTGTTTCAGAGGAACCTGTAAGATGATAATTGATATGAAAGGCTTTGTTGTTGTTTATTGCATAAGCACTCAAAGTAAAAATATACTGTATAGTAGGGCTGACAATTGATTATATGTACATATATTATATGGGCACATATGCAAATATATGTATATATTTATTACTGGAAATCAATTAACAACACAACCATGACTAACATTGTCCAAAAACTCTCATAGGTACTCCATTTAGCATAATAAAACATGCTCAAATCATAACATGGCAAACTCAAAGCCCAATATGATATGGCATTCCTGTAAACAGGAGACTCGTGGGGTCAAGGGACCCCTTTAAAAATGGCCATGCCAGTTTTTCCTCACCCAAATTTAGCATAGATTTGGAGTGTTATTTAGCGACAAGATAATATGAGCTGGTTGGTACCAGAGGATAGCTTAGGTTTTCTAGTTTCATACGATATCTGTAGCTTCACTCTACCACTAAAACTGAACCTGCTACAGCATCTGAAAGACTAAAGTTGGTCTCAGGAGATTAATGATATGAGTACAGAAGCACAGGGATGAGGAGGTACCTGGAAAACCTGTTTGATTATTTAACAGTTTTTCATTATTTTCACATTTTCAACAGTCAACATCATTGTGAATTTCCCCACTGTGGGACTAATAAAGGAACATCTTATCTTATCTTATACACTATAAAGATAATCTCATAGATTACAGTTTGTAAGTGAAGCTGCTGATTATCAACACCTTAAAACAAATTTATGTTAACACGTTATTATCATTAACTTTGACAGCCCTAGTACATAGCACGTACTGTAAGTATTCTGGTTCCCATTAGGTCCACTGGGCCTGATAATCAGAATATATTGCCATTTGTTTGAATCCTATTAAAAAACTAAAAAAAAAATAAAAAATAAAAAAATCAGTCACTTTTGTAAAATAGGCCTAATCTTGTTCTATAAGCATTCTATATGGTAGTTTTCATTTGTGTTCTCTGAATCAACCTGTGTCCCTGAATCTCCTGTCATTAAATCTTTAAATGGTAATCATGTAGAGGATTGGGCTTGACAACAGTCATTCAAGATTCATATTTAACATTTAGCCTAAGAATTTACACTCACTCTTCTCTATAGAACATAAGGCTGTGTTGTACATTAAACCGTAAAACTATTGTGCAGTCAACTTTCACGTCGAATCTACACCTGATTAATGAGGCATTTTGTACTGGCATGCTGTCCCTGCATAACTTCAGCATCAAAACCCGTTTTTTGTTTTTGTTTTTTTTTTTTTACAATTTATCACTAATGACAAATTTTGCTGTGCCTTGAATCACAAAGTTGGATGCACATGTTTATTGACAAAAAGTTCACATATTTTTGTCTCATTTTGTGTCTTAAGTACAGCCATGTCTCACCAAGAAGTTCATGGTCATTTTAGTCCACTTTTCAAGGAAATAAAACCCTGAAAAGGAATACACCTTAGGTTTTGTCTCACTCTGACGATATACTGTTGCATAGTACTGATGCACGTTGAAAAATTATGGTACTTATGGTACACGATCCAATAACTATACTAAATATTAGTCTTCCCATATGTACTCAGAAACCTAAGCAGAACCAGATTCACATAATATGCATCTTTCATACTTATCATCACCATATGTTATGGCCTTTTCTAAATTATTAAATTCTTAATTTCTCGGATGCAGCTTGGTAGCTAGCTAGCTATGTAGGAAGATGATGGTCCCATTCTTAATCTTGCCTATAAACCTATACCTAGATGTATTTCTCTAACCAGTGGAAACAGTCCTCACTAATCACAAGACCTATCTGAATTACTGAGAGATGCGTGTAGTGATTGAAGAAGGCCATCGGTTGACTAGCTAACCAGCTAACATGTAGTGTAGGCTACTTTTGACAAAAAAACACAAACTAAAATCAGCAACCCTTTGAAATAAATTTGGATTCACTTTCTGATTTTAGAGACCATGCAATTTTGTTTGGGGATGAGGATGACAGATGACCTAAATATGTCGTAAACATGTAGTATGGATTTTAGAACCTTGAAGTTGGAGCTCAGGATGGAAGTCAATGTCACAGTCAGAAGAAATTTGAAAGTTCAAGACCACCTGACATAAAATGCATCTTTCCTAGTGAGTTCAGCGATGGACAGTAAAGTGCTTTTGAGCCATCAAGATCGTCTCATTCTGCTATATCGCCATGGTGCCCTCTGCAGTGCCTGGAGCACTTAACATTCCCCAGTGACATTTAGTTTCCCTAAGGTCAAATCTCTCTTAATGGCTCTAAAACTAGTTTACATGTCAGCAAGAGCAGTTCCCTGTTGCATGCATTTAGACATAGTGTGGGGCCTTGGCTTGTTCAGCGAAGCGATGGAAAAGCTAGCCAGCCAGCTTTTCACAGATTTCCCCTCGATCGCATCAACAGCATCACACCTCCAGCACTGATGTTATCACACGGGGCACTGATGGAAGTGTTTCGAACATACAGTATACCCTCCAAGAAATATTTTTGCTGACTTATTCATGAACGTGTGGGAAGAGGACGATGTTTGCAAATTCAAAAATAGTCACCAGAGAGATTATTCTGCAACTAGCGATGACGGCTGGAGACGAAACTAGCTTTGTGCCTCAAAAGAAGGGCATTTCAGGACCTGTGCAAGGGGATTAGATTCTGAAAAAATATCAATGCATTAGCTTTTACCATCATCACAAAAACCTGTTATTACCGTCACACAGACAGTTTGTTTCCAGGTCACAATCCTTGTGGAACTGCCATCATTCAGCTACTTTTTCATGCTTATTGGTCACACATTATGTTGGGCTCTGAGTGTAAGCGCACACTTCTATATCTATTTGCATCATCCAAAAGAGAACAATAACTCATTGCCCTCTGTTGCAACTGTCAGTGTCTCAGGAGTGAGTAGCTCCATTAATGGCTTGTTTTTGTCAAGAACATCAATTTGCCACTTCATTCCTGGTTGGGGACACATTTCAGGGAATCAAAAACATTTCCAGGGAAAGCAATTCCCCCTGACTGTCTGCATGCTACATTTCTATTACAAAAGCATTTTCAAAAAGGTTAGAAAAAATTGCTTTGAATAGCTCACCCCTGGAACAGAAGACAATTAAAAGTGGTTCAGCTTAAGTTTGATTCTTTTGTTTTCTGGAAGAGGAAAAAGAAAAGAGCATAGACATCAATTAGCTGTCACATTCTCCCTCTTTAGCCACATTCCCACTTTTTCAAAGACTAAAAATGTCACCTTTTGGCACTCCCTATGTCTTTACATATATACTGGGCCAATTCCAAACCACCCCCACCACCCTCTTCCACTCCATTTGTGCGTTCGCGTGGAGGTCTGCCATGTTGAGTGCTATCCCAAACCAAACAGCATGGAGTGGAAGTGGGTTATAAAACCCTCCAACAGCAAGCATGCGTCGATGATGACTTAACCAGCTGCCCTTACTGATGACTTGCAACGGCATTTTGTGTTCATCATGGAACACGGACCAATGTCAGTTCCGTGCGACTACCCGTACAAACATTTACTCGTAAACTGCACAAACTAAGATACACATTTCATTTACTTTACTTTATTGTCATACAGACATTATCAACTTCAAGTAAATTGATTGTATTTAGGATCAAATATACACTGTAGATGACTTGCATTGTATATTTATGCATATATGTATATATATATATGTATGTGTGTATGTGTGTGTGTGTTTTTTTTTTTTTTTATATATATATATATATTGTATATATGTATATATATATAATATATATATATATATATAATATATATGTATATATATATATACTATATATTTATATATAAAGGGGGGGGTACTGTATACACAACATACGTATATTTTACGTATACGTAATTTTTTTTTTATTACTCCTAGCAGCTATAACCCCTAATTCATTATAATATTTATATTTCATCACTATATTTAGTGCAATAATTCAACTGTGCAATAATCTGGTTTACTCTGGCAGTAACACTGCATATATTTATACAATACATTTAAATTAACATTCAAATCTATTTATACTATTCTAGCATTTTCACACATTTAATGGCAGATCCTATTTTTCACCATTTAACAGTAATTATGAGTTCTGTGTTTATACAGTAAATATATATATATATATATATATATATATATATATATATATATATATATATATATATATATATATATATATACATACATTAATACAAATATTAGCGTTACTTATTTCTTATTAATGCAACTGATCTTTCAGAAGTTGTAGTGGGATCAGTTTTAAATCTAGAGAGTGAAGATACCGGTATTATATGAACTAGAAAACCTAATGAATCCAGTGGTACCAACCATGGCATATTAACTCGTTGCAAAGGAGGTTAAGTAATGCTCCAAACCTGTACTAAATTTTAGCAGGGAAAAAACCATCATGAACATTTTCAAAGGGGTCCCTTGACCTCTGACCTCAAGATGTGTGAATGAAAATGAGTTTTATGGGTACCCACGAGTCTCCCCTTTATAGACATGCCCACTTTATGATAATCAGTGGGCAGAGACAGGAATGTTGTATGTAGAAAGAAGTTTGTGTTGCATTATTTCCACAGTAGGTGTTCCAAGGATTCGACATTTTTCCCCATCAGAGAATGGACTCTAACCCACTGTTCATATGAAACTTTCTGGACTCAGTGCATATGGCAGTCATGCGTGGGCATGGTAACCCATCTCATTAAATCCCTGTCCTTGGGATGAGAGCCAGCCATGGTCTCTGCTGAGCTGATGCTTTCGAGTTCATAGGCCTCCACCAAATCCCAACTGATGCTCTTCCGGAAGGACGGTGGGATAGCAAATGAGTTGTCTTCCTCAAAGCCTGGCTGTCTCGCAGGTTTGCAATGGTAATGACTACAACGATGTGTGGCTGGATGTGCAGATGTATCAGCTTCAACCGCCAATACTCACCTCCTCCTCTTGTTCCTCCTGAGCTCCGCAGTTCTCAGCAGAGGGGAGGGAGGCGTGAGGAGACAGGCATCAAACGGAGTGCATCTCGCTGCGCTGTTTGCTAATCATGGTATGCACACCGGCACGCCAAATCCTACTGCGGTGAATGGTGGAGGCCTCAGTATGGAGCGGTTTAAAGTAAACAAACACCTCTCGCCTCTAGCAGAGACTGCCGGGGGCTATGTACACCTGGGATGTGCGCCAGCAGCGCTCTTCTGTCCACAGTTGCCTGCTGCTATATTCAAATGGCTGAGCCAGTCAACTCCAGAGTGAATTGACTTATCAGGTATTAGCATTTGTTGTCCTGCTGCAGCTATTGCATGCACAGTAATGACAAGTTTTGATCAGCTGATCAGAGAACGTATGTATGGAGAGTTATCTTAAAAGCACAGGAAGCAAGTATCCCATTGACTGGTGCGTTTGGCACAGTTGATCTGGAGGTTTTAGGGTCTGGTAAGCCCATGGCTTAGCCCAGTGCGAGTAGGAATTGGACTATTCCATATTTCATGAAGCTGACAGGTACATACCGATCTAATTTTGTCCTTGGAGACATTCGCAAGGCCCCCACACGCGATTTATCTACAGGTCACCTGCGGGTCTCCGTAGAGGAGATGGATGAAGTGGTAACAAATGACGGCCCGCGAAGCACCGACAGCCTGAGTTATGAGTGTGCTTGTCGATAAAGTCCTCCACAGGCCAGACTACAGCATGTACTAGAAGCAGGTTAGTGACTGTAAACAACCATAACTGACCATGAACGCCAGCGCCAAGATGCAGGGAGCCCCCCCGTTTGAAGACAGATGGAGACGGGGGTAGATTTACTCACCTCCTGTAGTGAATTGGGTGGTCATATTTGAGCCACTTTTCAAGAAGATTGGACACGATGACAAGAAAATGTGGGATGCACATTTGCTCGTGAGGGACGGCAGCAATTTATTTTGCATTAGCAAGCAGGTTGCAAGGCCTTGTAAAAATGATGCAATGTTGTGTCACGCCTCCGTGGAACAACCACTCTTTGAAATTAAGGTATATATTTGAGCTGGCGAAGATGGAGGATGAGACACTTCAATCTGTTTTGCCTCATGATAAAAAAAATGCACTCAGACACATGCCAAGCTAAAATGTCATCCGGAGTGAGCTGATGACTTCAGCATTATGATTTCATGTGCCAGACTGCTCAAGCTTTAGCAGCATTATGGAGTCAGATGGATTTCTCTTTCAGATGGAGGTTCTGTGTTAATATAAGGATCAACAGTGTGAGACTACCCCTGAGGCCTGTACTATGAAGCAGAATTTGGGGTTAGCGAGGTAACTTCAAGGTTAACCCTGCTGTGACTGAAGAATTAGAGAAAAATCTTGTCTTTTAAAATGTAAAACCATTCCTCTCTTTGCTGACAGATATATCAGGTCTATCTTACCTTTTTCCTCTAAATTGGCTTCTGTTGCTCTCTGTATCTCACAAACACACACACAAACAAAATCAGTGGAATTCCCCCTCAGGGATTAGGCTGCTATGCTAATTAAGTACGCTGAAAAGATCAAGTGGGCAACTGATGTGACACCCACTTTGTGCGTGCACTGCTCTGACTCACCAGTCACGCTTTGTGACCAAAGGTGAGCTGATGACTTCAACGTCATCATTTTATGCGCCAGGCTGCTCAAGCTTTAGCAGCATTATGGAGTCAGATGGTGGTTTTCTCCTACAGATGGAGGTTCTATGTTAAGGATCAATGGTGTGAGATTACCTCTGAGGCCTGTACTATGAATTTGGGGTTAGTGAGGTGACTTCAAGGTTAACCCTGGGCTTGATGGGTCACTTCTTACGGAGGGAGATCGTCATGGTAACTTGCTGAACACATAACATGCTCCGGAGAAAAATTACTCTTGAGATATGCAATCAACTCGTATAAAAGCACCACCTACTGACCAATCAGAGCTCGGTATACAGATAGTGTGATAATGTTACACAGCTATGAACTAGTTAAAGTCATAATCCAGGCTAAAAGCAACAGTTTAAATACAGAAAGGACATCTGTCTGTATGCTTTGCATTATTATGTAGTTTTTATATTTTTTATGTATACACATATTTTTCAACTTGCTCTCAAGTCCGTTTCACACTGTCCGAGTCTATTTATTTGTGACTGCCCCATCTAGACGACTGTACCTGAGTATTCGGTTAAATTAATAAGTCTGTTAATTTATGCATTCACACATTGGTATTTTCTTTTCTTTTGCCAGCTGTCCTTTTTGCGTTTGGCAGCTTCAACAGTGTTACTTTTAGTCTGGATTATGTGTTTAACGTCTTTGTATTTGTCTAAAACCATAGTTTAGTCATGGTTTGTAAAATGTGCTGCTCTGCTGACAGTAGATTTGCTTCAACCATGTCTGTTCATATACTGTATGCTGCAAACACCGCTCTATGTGAACGCACCAGACTGAGAAACCCTGGGTTGATTTACAGAGTTGATGATCAGCATCGTAGGACCGCTTCACAGGATCTGGTCTGTTAGGGTTAGTTGAGCCAGAAAACAAGCAGATAGCCTGAGTATGCTGAACTGGCTTTGTAGTACAGGCTGCTGGTCACTGCCCACTTTGATTAACCCGTGACATATTTATGGTCAATCAATACAGTGTATTGCAAGGGGAGGAAAATCAATTTGTTCTCAATTACATTGCAATCAGCACCATCAAAACATTCCATCTCCTGCTCTCCACAAAGAGTTTGAGTGCCAGAGAGAAGTGGATTATAGTAATTAAATCACTGGGACAAATATGGCCCTGCTGCTCTAAACCTCATGATGTTTCCATAGGTAGAGGCACCGTCAGTTTCGGCAAGTTCCCCAAAACAGTGAGATGCTCTAATCAAATTTGTCCAGTTTTCTTTTGGTGATTTCATGGACAACATGCATCAGTGTCATGCAGGACAGGAACTCAGTGGAGACGGATTCTTGGATACTACTAAATAAAAGATAATAAAGCCTGTTAAACTGGGATTATCCCCCTAATCTGGTTTGTACTGGCCAGGGAGAGCAGTGTCCTCTCATCCGAAGAGACTGCATGCACACACCCAGCACCCGTCCTGCACTGCCACCTAGCAGTCACATCAAAAACATTTGAGTCAAATCATTTCTATAAATTATTCCAGTGCTCTTCTTGGTGCAAAATGTGACTGAAAAATTTGAAAGAAAATCCTCTCTTTTAAAATGTGAAACCCCTCCTCTCCTTGCTGACGAGTGTAACAGAGACGCTCCCTATCTCTCTCTTCTGTCCTTACCTTTTTCCTCTAAATTGGCTTCTGTTGCTCTCTGTATCTGACACACACACACACACACACACACACACACACACACACACACACACACACACACACACACAAACAAAACCTGTGGAATTCCCCTTCAGGGATTAGACTGCTATGCTAATTAAATACGCTGAAAAGATCAAGTGGGCAACTGACGTGACACCCACTTTGTGCGAGCACTGCTCTGACTCACCAGTCACGCTGTGTGACCAAAGGCAGTGAATGGGTGAGGGTTCGCTGCTCTCCTCCCCAGAGGACAACATTGTTACCTTTTCCAGTCCATCAGTGATGGCTTCCCTGGGGAAAGAGTCGATACCAAATGTTTGGGCACTAAGTCACTGTTGTCAGCTGTCAGATACAGCAGATTAGACCTCACTTGGCTGCACATGGCTGACAAATCATTGGGATTGGTTATGGGTGAAAATGCGGTATGTGTACCGCTGCAGGTGGGTGTCACGGTGGATGTGAGGAGGGCAGTCAGATAATAAATAAAAGTGTTGCTTACTGTCAACATCCAAATCCCCCCACCCCCCCGGCTTTGAAGCTGTACTGTAGGGTTGTAGGCAAACTGCGGCATAACCCGGGGAGGCAGAAACAAGCATGAGCATTATAGACCAAAGACCCTGTCATCCATTCATCTTACAACTGAACTGCTAGTCTACTAGTAACTACCTCATCTACCTGAGATAAAAGGAAGAAAGCAAATTTTTGACTTGCATTCATCCTATGACCAAAACACCACTTGAAGTTAATGCTAATGTTACTCAGAGTCCGCTAAATATGTTATTTCATGCTCATGCTCATGCTCATGCTCATATTTTGGGTTTCTGCAACAACATGTTTACATGGATTAATGTTCAAAAAACACATTATTTTCCTCGTGCTGTCCGTCTGAATATACCTGTATTCACCCTCTGTCCAAAACACTCCGTTTTAGTGCCTGTCACTTTAAGACTCTCTCCCAGAAAAGCCCAGTCTGCTCTGATTGACTTGCAAGAAAACTATGGAGCACCTTTGCAAGGTAAATCTCTAGCTGTGGCCGGTATATTCTAATGAGCCTGCATACATACAGTCGGCAGTCATGGGAGTCCCAGCAAATTGTCACATCTGGTTTATTCTGTGGGGGATAACAAAGAATTCGTTACCCTGCCCAAAAGCGTCAAATACACTAAAAAAACAGGACCTAAAGTTTTATATTTTACTCAAGAGAGAGACAGAATCTGATAGGAGACAACCAGCAGTGAACTATCCTCCTGTAGAGCAACCTAAGTCCGATGAGGCTTTTCACCCTCTAGAATGGCTTCACATTACAATGAAACAGGTAAGTGTAACCTGTAGTTCTTGAGGCTGCATATATGTATTTTATATGTCAAAACATAGGCTAATGGCACTGAGTAACACAAGCGCTGCTACTGTGTTGAAACTGCATAAAGTTTCAACACAGTAGTTCACATAAATATTTAAGTCTATTATATCATAACATTATAGGGCTGTAGGGTATTGATATTTTAGTTTCATTTCAGTTTAATTCATCATATATTGAGTCAATGTATTCGTGTCATAATCGTGTCACTTACCAGGTGGATAGGCAGGCATAGGAAAATATCATAAAAAATATCTGGGAATGACACTTTGGACCATGTAGCCGGATCATTTCTCCAGTATTTTATAAGATCTGTACAATAACCTACTCTGATTTTATCTGATTTGTGTATGTGATGTTCTTTGTCGAGTGAGGACGAGGACTCTATACTGTGTAAAAAATGTCACGTTTGTACTTAAATTTCTATGATTAAAACAGCGTTTTCCTTGCATATCCGGGCGAGGGGAACAGGAATGATCTCCCCCACAGCAAATCCACCCTAAGCCACGCCCCCAACAATGACACGGCGCCAACTGTATGTATGTGACATAAGAAGGGGAGCCAAATGTGAACAGCTAGTTGAATCATATGTTTTCTGATCTGCCAGTACACAAAAAAACTGACTGTATTGTATTGTATTGTTTTATATTGTAGTTTGTTGGTTGTAGGCACTCCAGACACCAAAATGTATGTGCGCAAACACTGAAAGTGAGTTTTACATGAAATGTCCCCTTTAAAGCTAATGTTGTCCTGAGGCTCCTAGATGTATTATATAAGCAACTGTTTGCCAATAGGCTCGCCATATCAACTTCATAAAGCCATATGTTGTGTTTAATGCATGTTTGGCTGCAACAAATAGACAGAAATTGGATTCCCCTCAAAGTGAAATAATACAGACCTTTAAAGCTGCAATCACAATATCCTGCCAGTAGTGCATGAAAAAAGTAATCTGAAAAAAAAAAAAAAAAAATCATGTGCCTCTGTGTCCTCCGCTGCTCCTAACTGCATCTGCAAGATTTCACAGACCGGAGGAAAACGGCCAGTCAGAGCCGAGTTTGAGCCTGCCGTCTCTGACCAGCTGTCAATCTCTCCAGTGTTTCAATATTCTGTCACTGTAATGCCTATTTTTCAACTTCTTGTAGTGTACTGTTTAGCTGTAAAATGAAAAAGTTTGCAGTCATGTCGTGATCAGTTGGGGAAATACCAAACGCCCCCCACCAGCTGGAGCGCAGCCAATAGAAATGCTTAATAGGAACGATATATCTCTGAAATGACCTCTGATTGGCCAAAGTCTCCCGTCACGGGCTAGATTTTTTAAAGCCTGAAAACAGAGCCACGGGGAGGTGCAGAAGTCTAGTTTTCTCTCTCTCTTCTCTCTCTTTACAATATGCTGAAAGGTTTATATTTTATTTATTATTGTTGTCATTTTTTGCCCAATAATGCCAAAAACATTCTGCCTACTTCATGTTTAAGTCAATTAACCTGACTTCTAGTATAAGCATATATATATATATATAGTGTATTGCTCACCTGAGTGTATGGAGCATCATATAAAATATTAAATGAATCAGCAGTTAGCAAGACTGTGAGCAGTTTCACTTATACTCAGCTTTTCATCCAAAGCAAGGGATTCTCTTTCTGCTGCTCTGTATAGCACACTGGCCTTTCAGATAGGAGAAGACCCAACTCACCAGGAGGCCATCTTGAAAGCAGCAAAGGGGGTTAATAAAATGTGAACTCACAGTTGGTTCCCAGCTCAGCCAGGCCTGGTTGTGCTCTTCACACAGAGCTCACTTCCTGGTCTGCTTTCAGAGCAGCTCCAAGCTCCTGGTGGCAAGTAATTGCAGAAGTGTTTAGAAGTGGAGCCTGCATGGGTGTGACAGTTGGTCATAATGTGTGTTTGTGTGTCGGGTAAGAGTATGTTTTTAGGTTTGTGGGAAAGGGTTGAGTGTGCGCAAAGGCAGAGGAAAAAAAAATGCTGACAGAAACCTCACGCTGTGGACAGTTGCTCAGGATAATGTGATGCTGGATGGGCCTGCACTTGGTATTTGGGGCACATCTGTGTCTGCATAGACCAATATGGGCCAGGTGCATCACTCAGCCCCTCCGTTTGATCCATCCCTTCATTTCTGTCCAAACTGGATCAGCCCAAGATGACATGTGGATACTGTGCTACCGTGCATACAAAGTAAAAAAAATACCCAATCCAGGAGGCAGCCCGTCTAATTTACATGGCCTACTTACAACTGGTAACCAGCGCTTGGGTAGTATTTAAAAGTGAAAGAGGAATTCTAGTTCATTGTGTGTGTAATGGTGCATATTTCCTCCCACTACTTCCCTTCACACACATATGAGAGAGGCCATCTGTTGCTTGAGTGCCTGCAAAGCAGCATGTTTAATTTTAATTGTCGTTTGTTTGCCACATCACTTTTTAGTACAGTCAGTAACATGGTCATTCCAAGTAACTGGGGCTGCAATCATTTTATACTGCTCTCTGTAATCAAACTCCAAATACAGTTATAAATTTAAGAGACACTGATACATAAGACCAGATAAATGGCTTTTACATTAAAATACTTTAGCACACGTACTCGGCAGGCCCGGCCACAATTCTGTCTTTCAGAGGTTGTTACCAGCTAGAGTGAAATGTGAAATGTTATATGAAACTAGAAAGCATAAGGAATCCAATGGTACCATGTCATGCAAGCTTGTTGGGAAGAACGCTATATAATGCTACTGTTATATTAAATTTTGATGTGGGAGAACTGGCTGATTTTGAAAAGGGTCCCTTGATCTCTGACCCAAAGATAGGTGAATGAAAATAGGTTCTATGGGTACCCACGAGTCTCCCCTTTACAGAACTAGAGACCCACTTTATGATAATCACATGGAGTTTTGGGCAAAAACCATCCAGTATTTTGAATGCAGTATAAATGTGTTATTTTTGCCTATTCTAAAATGGTGTATTTGAAAATATATGCATACTAGAGTCCCTAAATAGTCTCAAAACTGCATAAATTGAGTCTGATTGTAAAGATGAGACTCTTGTGAATCCAATGATTCCAACTGCATTCATGTGAGATGATATTAGTCCCCATAGTAGCCATTTCATGGCAGTGAGACCATTTTTTTTTTTATTTGACCTCACTCCAAAATTTGGACTTATGGAGACCTCTAGGATAATCACAGCCTCATGAAACTTCACAGCCACAAACTAGAGACCTGGAGCATTCAGAGGATGGATGCTTTCCTAGCTAGATTGAAAATAAGGGGGTTGCTGAGCAGTTTACCCAACAGAAGTGCTCGCCATCCAATTGCTGAAAAATACAGTTCTTGCAGAAATCTCCATATGTCAAAAGTTGAAACCAAATCACAGAATGACTTTTACCGTGGTGTTCCTCAAGGTCTCGGTATCTTAATGTCATATTTGGAGGGATTATCGATCATTTCCTCAATTCTGAAGTGGTAAAACATTAACTTTAGCATCAAATCTTTGTAACAAATGGTATCAACCTAAAATTCCTGCAACAATTTATGAGACATAATAGAGCATGGGAATGGCAATCACTATCATCATGTTCTCAGTTGTTATACACTTTCACAATTTAATTAACTTGATTAATTAATTTATTTACTCATTTTTATTTCTTATTAATGAATAACTTGACACACACTGCTGAGCCGCATCTCAAACTAATCATGTTGCCAGCTTTCAGATGATGCGTACCACTTCGATGTGGCTGAACAAATGATCCTATAGCAGGAGGGGTTTAGAGACATGAGCATCATGTTACTGACTGGAGTCTCCCCAATTTTGAATTGACTTGAAGTCCAGTAGTGTGAAAGGCACAGCAAGGGAATATTAAGCAGAAACCCGCAATAGCAAATGAGAGCAAGCTGACCAGGAAGCATCATCAACCAAATGTTACGTACCTGTGTACAACATACCTTGCAGCAGCAGCTAGCAGTAACTGCCCCATTTGAGACTAACAAAAAATCTTTATATCCAATTCACCTAAAGCATGCACTACTTTATGGTCTATTTGACTCTAAATTGGACCATAATTTATTAAATGAACATCATGCTGTATTGAAGAGGATTTAAAACTAGTGCTTGAGACCAAAAACACATGTTAACATTGTTTACTGAGGTAATAAAACAAGTGAGAAGTAGGCACATTTTCTCATAGACTTCTATACAATCAGACTTCTCTTCTACAATCAGAGGAGTCGCCCCCTGCTGGCTGTTAGAATGCAAGTCTAAGGAACTTCAGCATTGGCTTCACCTTTCTGATTGGAGGTTGGCCACTGGTGTGCATCAGGCTTATTTACACAGAACTGACCACTGTACTGTCTGTGATTAGTCTTAGTTATAGATTCATTCAATCATGGATGAAGCCGTAATAACTGCAATTTCTTTCTTCAAATTGCCCATTTTTTAACCGATGCAGATGCATCTTTGCCTCAGTTACAGCCTCCCTGCATAATTTCACATCTAATTGCATCCATGTGCATTGGTTGCATAGTGGAGCTAACATAGCTTGCTTTCAAATATTTGACCTGGGTTTGATTCTCAGGCAATATACTGACTGATGTTACTGAGGAAAAAAATAAAGGCGCTATATGAATGAAGTCCATCTGTCCACTTGCATTTATAAAACACCTGCCTCAACATCTTGTAATCAGTCTGAACACGCCTTTACATCAATACAACTCTCATGTCTGTGCACTAAGTATGAAGATAAGGCAGCTGGCCTTGCATACGTGCGAGTGGTAGCAATCTTTTCATCTCATCCTAGGAAAGATCGTTGATTACGGTGTTTCACAGAATGCCAAACTATTCATTCATCTATGAAGATGTACATGCATGTTTATGGCAGAACAGTAGGTTATTACACTGAACAAAAATATATACACAACACTTTTGTTTTTGCTCCCATTTTTATGTGCTGAAGTCAAAGATCTAAGACTTTTTCTATGTACACAAAAGGCCTATTTCTCTCAAATGTTCACAAATTTGGCTAAATCTGTGTTAGTGAGCACTTCTCCTTTGTCGAAATAATTTATCCACCTCACAGGTGTGGCATATCAAGATGCTGATTAGACAGCATGATTATTGCAAAGGTGTGCCTTAGACTGGTCACAGTAAAAGTCCACTCTAAAAGTTTTATCTGAGACATTTACAGTATTAGGAACTGAACTGTGGGGTCAGAAAAGTATCAAAAGTCAGTATCTGGTGTCACCACCATTTGCCTCACACAGTGCAACTCATCTCCTGTCACGACTTGGTACAAATCAGGCTTGGACTCAATAGCAGTCTCAGAAGCAGGGATGGTCAAAAACAATCAGCGTCTTTAATCAAAACACGTCAGGTCGGTACACAGTAGAGCAGATAACAAGCAAACAAGTCCAAAACGGCAAAGGGCAATGTAAAAAAACAAGCAGAGATTCAAAGGCATGAGTAAGCAAAACGTGAGGAATAATTGCTGGTACGCTTTTCACAGGGGAATAAGACGAACTGGCACAGAAGGAAGGGGAAGCACACATTAAATACTGGTGAGGGGAGGGACTGACGATGCACAGGTGGACACAATCAGGGTGGGGAGAGGACAATCAGACACAGGTGAATGGTGCAGGAAACTAGGTCAGGAGGAGGTGCTCAACAGTTCGGGCGGGAAAGCATGTGGGCAGGAAGTGAAGTGATCTGAAACGAGAGGGGATGTTAGAATACAAAATAAAACAGGAAGTGCAACAAAGAATATGCAACAAGCAACACAAAACCTAAGACCTTACAGTTCTTACATCTCCTTCATCTAGAGTTGAGTATAGGTGAGTATTTGCCCACTAATGTCTGTTACGACCATGAACTGCAGTCAGGTCAAGACCCCAGTGAGGATGACGAGCATGCAGCTGAGCTTCCCTGAGACGGTTTCTGAGAGTTTGTGCAGAAATTATTTGGTTATATAAACCATTTGTTGCATCAGCTGTCCGGTTGGCTGGTCTCAGACGATCTTGCAGTGAAGATGCCGGATGTGGAAGTCCTGGGCTGGTGTGGTTAACATGGTCTGCGGTTGTGAGGCTGGTTGGATGTACTGCCAAATTCTTTGAAACGCCATTGGAGACGGCTTATGGTAGAGACATGAACATTCAGTTCACGGGCAACATCTCTGGTGGATATTCCTGCAGTCAGCATGGCAATTGCAGGCTCCCTCAAAACTTGTGACGTCTGTGGCATTGTGCTGTGTGATAAAACTGTGGACTTTTCTTGTGATACATCTAAGGCACACCTGTGCAATAGTCATGCTGTCTAATCAGCATCTTGATATCCCACACCTGTGAGGTGGATAGACACAGATTTAGAAAAATTTGGGAACAATATTTGAGAGAAATGGACCTTTTGTGTACATAGAAAAAGTCTTAGATCTTTGACTTCAACAACAATGTTCTGTACAAATGACCATTTTTCAGTGATCGCTGAATAAATACTTCTAGGTCATGCAGAAAATTTATGTCACCTTCAGTTTCCCCTCTTTCATTCCAGAGACCTCCATCATTTGTTCCTGTGAGATTTCAGTAAGTTTGTGCAGTGAGCCCACAGAGAGGTGAGATGACTAGAGCAGTGAAAGTGTACATTTTGACTTTATTTTTGCTTCTTACAGTATTGTGGTCAGTAGTGTAGGCTATCAAAAGTTGTTGAATAAATGCTTCAAAATTGGCATTTTTTACGTGATTGGTATGCACTGACTGCTTGGCGCTACAGCAGTAAGTCTTTCAACACAGACACTGCACATAAACCTACATGCAATATTGATGGTAGAGCAGATTAACAGCAGATTTCTATGAGAGCCACAAGTCAGTCACTCGCAAACTCCAATCTAACGGTCAAACTAGGCAGCACTGATTAAATATTAATCAATATTCTGTTACTGTACTGCTTATTTCTCACCTCAAAGGTTTTCTGAAACATCTTGTAGTGTACTGTTTAGCTGTAAAATGAGAAAATTTGTGGCCTGGCAGCCATGTTGAGATTCAAGCACCGGCCACCATCCAGATTGCAGCCAATAGTAACACCCAATAGGAGCCCGTTCTCTCTCTCTCTGAAATGACCTGTGCTTTGTCAAAGTCTCAGGTTAATGACTACATTTTTTAAAGCCTGCAAACAGAGCCATTAGGAGGTGCAGAAGTCTAGTTTTCTCTCACATGAATTACAATATGCTGGAAAGTTATCATGGAAGTTTTTCCCAATGATGCCAAAAAAAATTCTGCCTATTGAAGCTTTAAGCTTAATGATCGTCTGTATACAGGCGGAGTTACTTTTCCTCACTTTTCTCAAAAAGTATTGGTCCAAAAGACATCAGTCAAAATGGAGACTGTCTAATGGACATTCCCCTGGAGAATGAGCACAAACATGCTTGTCTGTGAGGACGAGTGCTCCATGGCATGATGCTGAAGTGCGAAAAGACAGTAACAGTACAGTACAAGTATCTTGACAAGTAGAAATGTTTAAGTGCCAGTGCAAATGTGAGTAGCCCATTCTCCCCTCATTACATCCTTTTCAATAGAGAAACAAATGCATTTCAATGCCTCTCTCACCTCTTACAGGCTTTTCTTTTTTTCTTTGATTTCACTCACAGTCTTTCAGGCTCCCTGTTGTTGTCTTTCTACATGTGCTGGGGTATGATTGAGCCGTGTTCTCTCCTCTGTATCACTCCCTCAAACACCAGCCCAACCCACTTCCTGTAATATTCAGCTCATGCATCACCTGCATACCAATTAGAGTTCAGGTCCCACATGGCTCATATTCAGGACTGGAAACTCAGCGGGGCTCCTGGCACATCAGCACCCCGGAGTCGAGATCTACCCTCACTCTTTCTCTACAGAGAGCACTTAACAGCCAGCAGAGGGTTTCTCTGCAGCCCCCAGTCGCCTCTTAATGTGGAGCATTGATTTCCGTCACAGCTTAGTCATCCAGGAACCTGTGCTCTAAAGCCTGCTGTCTCCTTTTTTTTTTTTTTTTTTTTTTTGAAGAGCACACTGTTAGCCTTGATCTGGGAGACCATCCCACTGCTCCTTGAGAGTGAAAGCCCAGTGATTGGAGTGTGGCTAGTGCGAAGAGGACGACCTGACGTTAAGGCTGTTGAAGTAATCATCACCGGCACTCATGCACCTGGGCTTGAAATCAGTCGAGACATTTTAGGTATGACTGAGGTTGTGCTCGCTGGAATTATCAGTCTTGATCTCTAATCTGTCAAAAGTGCTCTTATCTTAAGGAGCGTGGAACACAGAACCTGTGTTGGTATGAAAACAAAATGATTAACACTTGAGCACATAGCTGCTTTCCATGCACACAGGAATGTATTTTCAGTTAGGAGAGAGGTTCATACAGCTGATGTACATGTTCAGAGACAACAATACTACACAAGGTGAAAGGGACAGGTGTGTGCTGGAGATCTAAAAACAACAGAAAATTAGTTATTGTATTCTGACCTACTTATCAATACAGTTAGCAGTTACAGGCAATTAAGGTACTTTAAAAACCATTAGCACATGTTTGCAGCAGTTTGCAGCACAAATTGCAATCTTCTGAGTCATATAACTGCACATATTTTTAGATTCGCAGGGATATGTCTAGGATGATATCCACTCTGTCCATTATACACTCACCAGCCATAAAATTAGGTACACCTTGCTGGTTAAAGGTTGGACCCCCTTTTGCCTTCAGAACTGCCTTAATTCTCCGTGGCATACTTTCAACAAGGTGTTATAAACATTCCTTAGAGATTTTGGTCCAAATTGGCATGACAGCATCACACAGGTGCTGCAGATTTGTCGGCTGCACATCTATGATGCGAATCTCCCATTTCACCACATTCCAAAGGTGCTGTATTGGACTGAGCTCTGGAGGCCATTGGCGTACAGTGAACTCATTGTCATGTTCAAGAAACCAGTTTGAGATGATATGAGCTTTGTGACATGGTGCATTATCCTGCTGGAAGTAGCCATTAGAAGATGGGTACGCTGTGGTCGTAAAGGGATGGACATGGGCAGCAACAATACTCAGGTCGGCTGCGGCATTTAAACAATGCTCACTTGGTACTAAGGGGCCCAAAGTGTGGCAAGAAAATATCGCCCACACCATTACACCACCAGCAGCAGCCTGAACCGTTGATACAAGGCAGGATGGATCCATGCTTTCATGTTGTTTAGGCCAAATTGTGACCCTGCTGTCTGAATGTCGCTGCTGAAATCGAAACTCATCAGACCAGGCAACATTTTTCCAATCTTTTATTGTCCAATTTTGGTGAGCCTGTGCAAATTGTAGTCTCATTTTCCTGTTCCTAGCTGACAGGAGTGGCACCGGTGAGGTCTTCTGCTGCTGTAGCCCATCTTCTTCATGGTTCGACATGTTGTGCATTCAGAGATGGTATTCTGCATTCTTTGGTTGTGCCATGTTCAAAGTCACTTAAATCCCCTTTCTTCCCCATTCTGATGCTCAGTTTGAACTTCAGCAAGTTGTCTTCACCACGTCTACATGCCTAAATGCATTGAGTTGCAGCCATGTGATTGGCTGATGAGCTATTTGTGTTAACGAGCAATTGAACAGATGTACCTAATTATGTGGCCGGTGAGTTGTATACTAACGTCCAAAAATCTATTCATAAAAAAGATACATATAACTGAAGAAGTTGCCTGAGAACCATTACATTTTTAGTTTCCTTAAAGTAATCCAGTGATAGCTGTCTGTAAATCCATGGGTGGATTGCAAACAGGAATTGCTAATAACTTATTTGGCATACTACACAGTACCACGGTGTCAGACTTTGAAAACCTCCTTATGATTCAGGACATTTAAATCTGTTACAAGCAAAGTAAAAAAAAGGCTAAACTCTTATGGGCTACGGGCAATCCATTCACACTCCCAGCATGTCAAATATCGCCATTTGGTCAGTGCCCATTGGTGACGGAAACCGATATACGGAGGCACCCTTTAGCAACAGTATGTGACGAACCAGGGTTTCAGCTAACTCCAGTGTAAAACCATCAGAAGCGTTATTCGACAGTCGGTGCAAGTAACGTACTAATAGCATGATTAGGATAGGCGGGAGGGTGGTGGTCGGGTCAGACACAAGACCCCCGAGTCCCACGTGAAACTAAAAGTAACGTAGACTTGCTTTGTCATGTCCGTTGTTAGTCACATTACTCGTCAGTATCGTCAGTCCCGTGGGTCATGTGAATCACTAGTCAGTCAGAAATTAATGTCAGCCATGACCATTTAACTCCATACTAAGTGGTTGTGTTGCCTAAACCGCACTTCCTGTGAAAACAAGTTTATTTTGACATTATGCATGTAAGAGAGTTCATTGACATGCTGTCTCTCACATGTCCAAAATTAACACAGCTTGGGAACCGACTGCATCGGTCTCTGATGCCGAGGGGCACTGACCAAACGGCAGTACCGGAGAGATGGGAGTGAGAATGAATCAGAACCTGTCATTTCTTTCTCTGTGAAGAGCATTTGATTTAGTTTCAATTCATAAGCAAACACTGGGTTATAAGGACAGAGATACCAAACAGTGTACACACCAGTATAAACTCTATATTGTCAAGTCAATTTTATTTATATACCCCAATATCACACATCAAAAATTTGCCTTAGGGGGCTTTGCAATCTGTACGGCATATTCTGTAAAACCCTCTGTCTTTTACGACCGACGCAGCGGATGAGGAAAAACCCCTTAAACAGAGAAAAAAATAGATGAACCCTCAAGAAGAACATCTGAGGAGGCATCCCTCCCCCAGGGCAGACATGAATGAATAAAATTACAACATGGCCACTCCATATAATGAAATTCATACAAATAATTTGAACACACAGTATATGAAAGGCGGATCCAGGAGGATGTCACGCAGCTTCCAGGTGTCGCCAAACAGATGGAGCCTGAGCCACCTAACCTCCTCTCCAAGCACTCTCACTATGACCCATCCAGAGATGTGTGAAAAGTGTTCTAGTACATAATGAACACTACAGCCTCAGAGGATACAAACCTGCTAGAGTGGCAAAATAACCTTAAATTAATTACTTCATTAGACATCTGTGGCAAACATGCTATGTGCGTATAACAAAGGTTCATCCTAGCATCTACAAGATCAGTTATACTAAAAAGTTTATTCTCTGTAAAAAAAAAAAAAAAAATCTTCCATTCATTATATTAATCTTGCCTTTTCTTTGTTATCTAGCACCATCTAATTGGTGAGCTCTCAGTTGATAATCAGAATCTTAATTTGTGCTTGATTAAAGGCAGGTGCGATGGGAAGGTCAATCAGTAAGAAATGCAGACAATGCTAATGTGTTGCCGGCTATTTACTGAGTGACTATGCTCCAGGCTATTTTCCAATAAATTGCTTTTTAGTTCTAACAAAATGAAAAACATGAATGTAAGTATAAGCTTATTTATATTTAATTCACAACCACATAATATAATATACCAAAACTGCTACTGCAACATCTAAAAGGTCCTCAAATGTCCCTGAACATTGCTTCAGTTTTAGTTGCTCAAAGTCTTATTTTAATTCTAATTAGTTTAAGAAATTGCATCTCTTGGAAATGCTATCCCCCTTCTTAGCAAAATGACCAAAACACACACCCCTTGTTTAATATAATATATAAACACAACAAATGATCAAAAATATGAAACACAACACGTGTCAAGTCAAACATTTAAGACTTTTTCTATGTACACAAAAGGCCTATTTCTCTCAAATGTTGTTCACAAATTTGTCTAAATCTGTGTTAGTGAGCACTTCTCCTTTGCCGAAATAATCCATCCACCTCCCAGGTGTGGCATATCAAGATGCTGATTAGACAGCATGATTATTACACAGGAGGGCCTGAGACTTGTCACAATAAAAGTCCACTCTAAAATGTGCAGTTTTATCACACAGCACAACACCACAGATGTCACAAGTTTTGAGGGAGCCTGCAACTGCCATGCTGACTGCAGGAATGTCCACCAGAGCTGTTGCCCATAAATTGAATGTTCATTTCTCTGCCATAAGCCGTCTCTGTTACAATTAACTTTCATGAACTGATAACACACTGTTAAATGTTTGAAGCTGCTGGATGAAAACACGGGCAACACCTGGACTGGACAACGCTGTGGTCGTGACATGTCAATCCCAAGGTAGCCATGTCCAAAAGCATACCCTACTTTATGGTCTTTATGACTCTAAAGGGGACCATAATTTACTAAATGCACATCATGCTGTATTGAAAAACACTTGAAACTAGTAATTGAGACCATAAACAATGTTACAGTGTTTACTGAGGTAATGAATCAAGTGAGAAGTAGGCTCATTTTCTCATAGACTTCTATACAATCAGACTTCTCTTTTAAACCAGAGGAGTCACCCCCTGCTGGATATAAGAACAAATGCAAGTTTACGGCACTTCAGCATTGGCTTCACTTTTTAGAACGAAGTTGCTCACTGAGTATAGTGTACTGCACATGTCCACAAGGTCACATTTATTAAAACAGAATATAAACAAATCAAGAAGCCAAAATTAATTTCAGTGACAGTGTAAACAAACCACTTCATCTGTGCCTTGAAGGGGAATTTAGTTTCCTATGCTCTAAGAATATCAATTGTTGCAGGAGTGTGCTGAAATGTTAACCTGACCCGCCAGATGGTGTGGTACACAGAACCATCTGAGAAGCCATCACTGAAAACTGTTAAAAGGGCAGGCACGTTCAAAAAAATACTTGACAGGTGACTGGATGAACCATCTGTCAGTCAAACACATGCAGGCACCAGTCAGGAGAAGAGCGAAAACATCTTTTTTGTCGAGGAAAGCCTTCAGTGCTGTTCTGTGCTGTATAACTGATGCTATTGCAGCATCTATGCTAACCTCTTCAGGAGCCGCCATTGTTGTTTAGAATGAACATTCACCTCACTGTGTCGGCACACACCCCTAAGCCATGCCCCTCACAGCAGCAGCAGCTCACAGAACGCTGACATGTCCATGTTCTGGTTTGCTGCACACAAACACATTACGGTACTTGGAGCCTGACAAGATTGCTTTTCGTGTGAGATGTGATCCTACGATTCTCGCGTGATCTTATGACATCACACGATTCCAGCTGTCCCTGGATCCAGCAGTCGGCTTACTTGTTGTGCAGGCCCACACTATGCAGTGTTATCGGCTTATCTACAAGCCTCAGTGACAGCTATCTATATGTAGGTTCTCAAAGATGTTTTTGTGTATCTCTGCTGCTTTTCAATTTAACTCAAACTATCTGGTTACTGTCAGTGAGCGTGGCCTTGCATGCTTTGTCTGGGTTTATCCCAATCGAGGAGGGTGAGTGCAGTTTAGAGCAATATAGTTAATCATGAGTATTGAAATCAAATTGAGAAAACAACTATATTGGATAAATTAAGGGTGCGAGCGCATATGAGTAAAAGCTTTAGTTTGCCTCCGAACAAAGCTATTTGTAAGTACGGCTGGAACATAGTTGTGGCTTCAACAGGAAACAGTAGTAGCTTGTTTGTCACACAATATAGCCAAGAACTGAAAACTGCACAAAGTCCATTACAAAAGTGTTTGCTAATGGCATTCGGTACCCTGAAATGTGCCACAGATAGATTGCCAAGAGATAACCAAAGCCATAACCCATTGTGAATATAAGGTCCTATTTGCAACAGTGCAATTGCAATTGTTTTTCTTAAATGTTTTTTTTTTTCCAAATATATACAAGAAATTGTAAGACAAAGCTGCTGCAAAGGTAAAAGCAGTTCAACCACCAATCTCTTGTACACCAGGGCAATGGGACCCAATTTGAACCTAACCTTGCATTATATCGATGCTGAAGGCATACTGTTTTAGCAACTAGTGCCTTGAAACTGAATTTCCCTGGTGACCACATGGTAGAGATGCTCACACAGGGCCTCAAAGATGTGTTGGCAGCTTTTAACCGGGAGGAGGGGAGTCTTGTGTGTGTGACAACGGTGCTAATGTGGTCAAAGCCACTGATCTCAACAAAAGCTGCCATTTTGGCCATAGGCTGTACCTGGTTAGCATAGAAAATATATACTATATTTCAATTTTCCAATAAAAGACAGAGTAAAAGAAGAGATGGAGCACTAAAGGTGAGGTCCACAACAAGCAAGGGGCCCTATCTTACAGCTGCAGTGCAACTGTCATTGCTTGTTTCAGACCGATGCAGTTAGGGTTAGCACCCAGCACTCACATTCTGTAAGCACTGGCACCCATCTGTGTGCCATGGACATATTGGTCTTAAAATGAGTTGCGGTCAGGCGCATTGTTGCCACATTACTATCTTGAGGCAACAGAAAGTGATTGGACCACTGACAACACTGGTCTGGTCTAAAGTCTACCACAGTATTTTCCTGCACATGTGCATGAACATGAACATATGTAAAATGCTTGCTTCTCCAGTTTCCTGAATTTGGCTTTTAAATAGCAATGCTGCCGGTGCAGGAGCACCTGGCTTTTAAAGGGAGATTTTAATGGGAGATGACACTCTGATTGGTTTAATTCATGTTATGCGCAAAACACACCTATGATGAGAATAAATACAACTCTTTTGCCTCTTGAGCCTTAATTTGTGCCCAGATTATACACCGTTTAACTAGCAAAAGTGGAGTTGGACTCGCCCTAAATGTACTTGCTCCATACATTTTAGACCATGCGTTATACAGTAGATACTTTAAATAGGGCTCATATTGGCCCAGAAGCAAAGATGGCATGAAACACATTGGGGTACTTTTTCAAAAGAAATGACACCTCTAAATGCTCCTGCTCTTGTCTTTGTGCAGTGTTAACAAAGTTGAGAAGCTACATGGTGTACATGATGTTTAATGTCTGAATTTAAAGTTTAAAGTTTTTCCATTATTTAATTTAACGCATCAAGAGTCATTTTTGTTTCTGAGACCTGCAACACCGAGCCTCTACACTACACTAAATAATCAGTTGTCATTGGTATCACCCCTGATAATATCTTTGAACTGACTAGTTGACTGAATATAGTAGTTGACAATCACCACCATTTTCTTTGTTTTATTTAGGCTACATACCCTAAAAAATTAAACTCATCTGACAGAGAAGTAAAACAAAGTTACAAAATGTGTTCAGAGCTCCAGTCTTGATGCTTTACAAAGTCAGTACTCCCAGCCTGTTGGCAGCTTGCTAGTAAGGGTCTGTGTAGTCAAGTCTCATGTGAATGCTGTGCTTAATTTCCACAGCAGTACAATGAAGAGGAAGTCGATAGTACTGGGATATAGTTTACATGCTGAGATTTCTGACTTCTGTTGTATTGATCCTCTTTGTTTATTTGCCCATGCTCATGTTATTATTCTGATATTTCCAACATCCTCTGAAAGGCGGCATCGTGTTCATTTATTAGATTGACTCATGGTTGGCAATGTGGCAACAGATGGAGTAAATTGGACTCAAGAGATGAGATTAATTCATGATGCTCAATGCAATCCTGTCTTTCAGACGAGAGCTATAAAACACTTCGCCTCCCCATCAGCACCATGACCATCAGATCGTCACAGGAGATTCCTTTATCCACCTACTGGCTCTTCACTATCAGCCACATCTGAGCTCATGGAGGCAATCGTTTACCATCGTCATGGGTGTGCATTTTAGGAAAAAACATTTTATTGGGATTGACATGAGCCCTGTATTTATATTGTCTACACTGAATGTATGAAAAATTACTTAAAACATTTGATGCTGCGGCAAAAGCCTTTTATTTTCATTTTTATTTATAACAGTATAGTGTATTTATATATTATGGCTGTCAACTGATTAAAATACTCAATTGCAATTAATTGCATGATTGTACATAGCTAATTGTGATTTATCACAAAAAATATATAAAGTATGCAAAAATAAAAATAATACAAAGAAATGTTTTTATCTGTTTATTTTTAATTCTAATTCTAATTATTTAATATATTATCAATGGAGTGAGCAAACATGTTTGCTTTATGCAAATGTATGTATATATCAATTATTTGAAATCAGTTAACAACACAATATAATGACAAATATTGTCCAGGTACTTCATTTAGTATAAAAAAAATGCTCAAATCATAACACGGCAAACTCAAAAACACACAGCTGTCAGTGTGTCAGTGTGCTGACTTGATTATGACTTGCCCCAAACTGCATGTGATTATCATAAAGTGGACATGTCTGTAAAGGGGAGACTCATGGGTACCCACAGAACCCATTTTCATTCACATATCTTGAGGTCAGAGGTCAAGGGACCCCATTGACAGTTTTTCCTCACCAAAATGTAGCTTAAGTTTGAAGCTTTATTTAACCTGCTTCATGACAAGCCAGTATGACATGGTTGGTACCAGCGGATTCCTTAGTTTTTATAGTTCCATATGATACCAGTATCACCACTCGTTTCAACCTATGAAAGATCAAATGCATTAAAGATATTAGTGGCGTTACTACAATTTTGTGTTTACATGTTATTGTCACGTTAACTTTAACAGTTCTAGTATTATATAAGGGCTGCACAATATTGTTTTCTTAACATCATTATATCTGTAGGTGCTATTTTGAGTGATATAGTATGCCATGCTTTTAACTCTCTGGCCAATCAGACAGAGCCCTCACCGTTAGGCATCATCTGATTGGTCCGTGCCAGTGAGGTTTATGGGACTGCCAGAGAGGAACTGGTGCCTAAAAAAAGCATGTCAGCCATCTGGCAGTATTTTGGATGCAGGAGACATGATGTGGCACAAGCACAATCTATGCAAGTCTCAGTCAAGAACTAAGTACACTGCAATATCTGTTTATTTATCACAAGTAATATTGTTATCACGATATTCAGAGTTATTGCATATGTTCATCCTATTGTGAAGCCCTAATATATACAGTATGCATACTGTACAGCTATTCTCAAGGCAGGGTAAGAAATTGTGTAAGGTTATCGCACACCTCTTTAAATATATTTGTGTGCTTTTGACTTAAGGTAGAAAATATGAATCTTAGATGTATGAAATAACAGAAACTGATTTCTAATCATGATTTTAATAGATTTTTGCAATGGATATGATCACCTCACTTCTGGTGACTTTTAAAGAATGCATTCATTCATTCATCGTCAACCGCTTATCCCGTTTGGGGTCGCGGGGGGGCTGGAGCCGATCCCAGCTGGCATTGGGCGAAGGCGGGGTTCACCCTGGACAGGTCGCCAGTCCATCACAGGGCACATAGAGACAGACAACATAGAGACAGACAACCATTCACGCTCACATCCACACCTACGGGCAATTTAGAGTCATCAATTAACCTAAATTGCATGTTTTGGATTGTGGAGTGGAGCCGGAGTACCTGGAGAAAACCCACGCTTACACGGGGAGAACATACAAACTCCACACAGAAGAGTCCCAAGCCGGAATCGAACCTGCGACCCTCTTGCTGTGAGGCGACAGCGCTAACCACTACACCACCGTGCAGCCCACTTTTAAAGAATAAAATGGCAAAATTATAAGTACACTGCAACAGCATTTTTAATCTTCAATACTTTTCACTACTTCTAAATTATACTTTCAATTGTTAGGAAAGAATTCAGAATAATTCACCCCTCGTGAACTTGTGTGAATCTCTGGTATAAAATAATATTCATCAGTTTTTATCCGTTCATTCATCAATTTTTTCCCCTGCTTGAGTATTTCTTTATGTTGGTGCTCTCCATTTCTCTCAGTCACTGAAGGTCCTTTGAGACACAACGTGACAATGGCACCACTGCCCTCTGAAACCCATTAATTACAACTGCTTGCAGCAAGCGAAGCATGTCTCTGTGCTTTGTTGACGTAGCCGGGCCGGCTGCGCACGCTTTTAGTGTATTTTCGTCCACGTGAGTGTGGCTAACTCACAGCCGCCGCCCTGCGCCGTTCTCATAAGATAAGATAAGATGAACCTTTATTAATCCCCGTAGGGAAATTCAGTGTTACACTCTGTTGTTAATTTCACACAGTACATATACATGCGTCAATGGAGAGATGTCAGAGTGAGGGGGCTGCTCCTGACAAGCGCCCGGAGCAGTTGGGGGTTTGGTGCCTTGCTCAGGGGCACCTCGGCAGTGCCCAAGAGGTAAACTGGCACCTCTCCAGCAACCAGTTGGTCTTGGTCCATGGGGGACTTGAACCGGTGACCTCCGCCTCCTAACCCAAGTCCTTACGGACTGAGCTACTGCCGCCCTCAAATTGCGATTACAGCTTACAACACCATCCCGACCAACCGCGCCATTGCGGAAACATCGCACACACCTTCCGGTGCCCCCTCAGGCTAACACTGTTAACTCTGTCAGCAGTGTTGTCAGTGTTTTCACTTTTAGGGCTGTTAGCACCATTAGCAGCCATGTTTAGAGCCATGCGGAGGCAAAATAAATGCTCCCAATCTTGTTTCCAATCATTTGTAGTTTTGGATGTTAACTCACAGAGTCCAACCACATGTGCAAGAGCTCCACTGGAGAAACTAGAAACTAGAGAGCAGTGGATGTAAACTCACTAGTTCAAAGCAAACACAGTGTAATTGATGAAACTTCACTCACAACTAGCCCCACTCTGCCTGTGATGTATGGGGATGTTTCACACTACCCCAGCTGTGCTCCCTCTCCTCTGCTTGATATCACATTCTAGCTGAATTTCCCTGAATGTGTTGCCATTTTTTTTTTTATTTCTATCTCTGCTGCAGTTTGTTTCTTGGCACTGGTTATCCTCTGCTAGCATATGAGGAGCACCTCTAAACTGCCTGAGTGTGTGCCAGGCATTTGGACAGGTGCCTAAAGTGGCAGCACGCCGATTCCAGCCCCCATGGGCCTCGCCTGTATTTGATATGCTACATCAGGCGCCTTTCAGTCGGCCATGCGTTCACAGGGCAAGCTATGGGACCAAAACTGTCCTTCCTGTGTTCTGACAAGGCCTACCTCAGGGCTGGTAAACACGTCTGCTTGTTAGTGGTGCTATTGTAAGCTTTCTGTCAGAGATGTAGGAAACAAAAACCTTCTCCCACCTCCTTTATCCCACAGGCGAGTCGTTTCAGCTACCTGTGCTCGTAGCGGCTTCACTGAGCTCTAATTTATGAAATCCTTTATTTCTCCACGGAAAAAGTTTATCATTCCAACTTTTCGCAGAGCGAGTGTCTCTACTGCACTTTTTCTTATCACACCAAAGTATTGCTTTAAGACTTAAAGGAATGCACCTTGTTAGTTAGGAGAACATGGAAATATACTGCTACTGCTTTCAAGGCAGGGAATGCTTTATTCTTTGCCCCAATTTAAACCTCCATGAATAATGGATGTATTTATCAAGAAACTATAACTCCCGCTAGGGAGAAATGATGCATGTTTTCTACATAGTGTATATCCAAATTATTGAACGTTTCACAGTTATTGAATGTGAGGCTGCTTAATATCCTTTATGGCAAAAAAAAACAAGTTTACAAAGAGCTTACAGACATAAGGAAAGACAAAAGTGCAGTGCCAACTAATTAAATTCCAGCTCTTAAAAAAAAATGAGCCTTTAAAGAACTTTTTTAAAATACTGAGGAGCCCTGACAACAATTATCCTACTACCTTAGTGTGCAGCCTTGCCTTGAGGACAGTCATCAGCAGCTGGCAGACTGCAGACTATGAGTAGGATGGGACAAGTTCTATCAGTGCTTTAAAGCTATAATCTTCAAGCTGCCTATATTATCCAACAGCTTTTTTTTTTTACAGTCAGCATTTTTAGAACGATAGCCATTCAGTGTACTTATATTCTGTGACTATACAGTTTATAACCTTAATTTAAGAGAGATTAAAACCTCTTTTACAAGTGAGACCTGGCCAAGACAGGGTCAAACAGCAGCATCCAACACAAAACAAGACAATAATGTGAAATCACGACAGCAACATTAGGCATTACAAAATACATTACATCATAGAGTGCACTAACAGCGCAGCATGTTGACCATATGTTTGTTAGTTCCAGGGTTACTACTTGTAATTACACTGTATTGATATCACTATTTAGAGCAGCATGGTGGTGCAGTGGTTAGCTCTGTGGTCCCAGTGTGGTTCAAATCTGGTTTGGGATCTTTCTGTGTGGAGGTCCATGTCTCCCTGTGTTAGCGTGGGTTTTCATCGGGTACTCCGGTACATGCAGGTCAGGTTAATTGTTGACTCTAAATTGTCCGAAGAAGTGAATGTGAGCGTGAATGGTTGTCCGTCTCTATGTGTCATGAGATGAGGTTCGTTTTTCTACCAATGAAAAAAGTATGTTTTCCACTTTTGAGTGACTGGCCAGACAAGGAAGATGTAAAGATGAAAACACCTTAAAGTTGCATTCTTTTTTTTTCTGATGAAAAAGCAAGACTTTTATTTGGCACCTTTCTAAAGGCTCTAAAATGTAGAGGAGTAGTGTAGAACCTATTAAACCTACCCATTAAATTATTGATTAATAATGAATGCCCCACTGGATAGCAAAATACTGAGAAATACTAAGATGGCTCTCATGCTGGCAACTTTCATATCTTCCAACAAAAAAAAATACTTTTTCCTCCTCTGTTTTTGGCAGCGTGAGTGAACAATGTATATGCCACATACTGACACATTTGGGAGAGTATTTTGCATAACAATAGCAAATTGCGCTGAACATTGTATTGTTGTTTTTTCAAAATGCTGTTTATATTTCTGTGAAATTGTGATGAAATAATCACCGTCCCTGGAGCTCTGATGTTTGTCATCAGCAGCCTCCGAAATAATGAGCGTCTCACACACACACACACACACACACACACACACGACACATCCACCCCTGTGTCATTATTAGATTCTTACTGAATTGTTCCGGCTCAAATAGATGTCACAAACTACTTTCAATGCCGGAGGGTTTTTGTGTTTTTTCGTTTTTTTGTTTTTTTTTAATTCAGACAGGGCATTATTTGTCAAATGTTAAAAAACTTCCTTTTAATAATGTCTTTCTACTTCTGAAAACAAGTCATTTTGACAGGAAGGACTTTCATCACAGTTTAGAACAGTTTAGAGCCTTACAGTAAAACTTTAAAACTATAATAGGCAGCTGCATTGAAGGAAAAGTTTCTATGATTCAGAAACAGCTTGCAATACATGACATAAAGAAGAAAAGCCCCTGAAGCAAAAGTGGTGGAGCTCTACAGATGGAGAAATAAGGAGAGGCCAGAGGGCAGTGCTTTAAAGAGACAAGAAAAAAATGTTCTGTCTATTTCACAAGGTGCTGTTTATTGGCAATTATAGTCAAGTGCTTTAGAGAAGTCTGCGTGTGGAAGTGAGAGTAACACCACTTCACTCTCTTCAGGCGAGGATAAACATGGTTGAGGTGAATGTGAGGGCTGTTCAGTCAAAACCACTATCCATATTTCTCAGACTTACAGTTGTTGTAAACTCATTAAAATGAAAGGAACAAACCACAGGAACATCAGTGTTTTCACCGGCTTACAAACTACTGTATGAACTGTGCTGTGTCCCCAACAGCAGCGTTATGCTACCCAAAACGGCACCAAACACACCTTCAGGGGCAATCATAGGTTTAAGAAAATATCAAGCAAATTTAATTCTGCCATATTATGGTGTGTGATACTGTACTGATTCTCAAAAACACTGATTTTGGTTTGAATTAATAGTCTACATGCAACGATTAACTCAGTTGATACTTTATTTCATTGGCAAAGAGATGCGCTCTTCCTAGTGTCCTCTCAAATGAGTGCTATTATGTTATAGGGACTGTGAAACAGCAAATGCAAATGTAGATCCCACTGTTCTGATTGCATTAAAAAGTACACCTTTTTCTCAGATTTTATGCATATATTGCTGTGTTCTTTATACTGTGACAGTTTTCCTTAAATTACATTTAAAAATTGCAAAATATCACCTTGCTTACAGTATCGCATTATATTGACTCGTAACCCTTTTATGATAACACATATCATATCGCCAGATTTTTGCCAATACACAGCCCTAGTGGCAATACGCACAGAAAAACAGCTCACGGTTTAAACAGCATTGTACACATCTATATTATCATTGTTCCCAACTCATCACTTGCAGCTGTTTAATTAAAAAAAAAAAAAAAACATAAAAAACTGAGGGACTTATTTGACAGTCCACTGTCATATTTTAATCAGAATCAGAAATACTTCATTGAAAATTAGGGTATTACATGTTGTTACAGGAGTATGCAACATGTAAATTATGGACAAAAAAATATAAGTACTAGGACTGTCAGGGTTAACGTGATAATAACGCATTAAAGTAAATTAATTTTTACGTCAATGATTTCTTTAATGCCATTGATCTCCTAGAGGCTGTATCAGGCTCAGATTTAAAACTAGAGTGAAGATACTGCTATAAAACTAGAAAACCTACAGAATCCATTGGTACCAACTATGGTTTAATAGCTCACAGACAGTCAAATAATGCACCAAACCTTTGCTGAATTTTGGCGTGTTAATGAAAATGGGTTCTCTGGGTACCCACGAGTCTCCCCTTTACAGACATGCCCACTTTATGATAATCACATGCAGTTTGGATCAAGTCATAGTCAAGTCAGAACACTGACACACTGACAGCTGTTGTTGCCTGTTGGGCTGCAGTTTACCATGTTATGATTTTAGCATATTTTTTATGCTAAATGCAGTACCTGTGAGGGTTTCTGGACAATATTTGTCATTGTTTTGTGTTGTCACTTGATTTCCAATAATCGATAAGAGTATTATATACTTAATAAATTTCCCTTTCAGGTACATTTTGAACAGATGAGAAAAGTGTAGGATTATTTAAGATTAATCATGGACACTCGTGAATAATTGTGATTAAATATTTTAATCGCTTTACAGCCCTACTAAGTATTAAAATTGAAAATAAGAAAATAAGAGTATAACAGATATGACATATGTACAAATTTTTGCATCAAGATGTGCAATATATTGAATATAACCACAGTGCAAATAAGTAAATACAAAAACTGGGATCCATTGAGTGCCAGGATGGTATAAATGAGAACTGAGAAAGAATATTTTTGAAATGCACAGTAATGTAAAGACAGGTATTTTAGAATAGGGGTCTATGAGGATTGACTCCCTTTTGGAACCAGCCTCAAGTGGCCATTTGAGGAACTGCAGTTTTTTGCACTTCTGCCCAGCCACGATTCTCAGCCCCGGAGTTGCTCAGTAAATGTTGTGATGTATGTAGATGTCCAATAAAGTTCAGTATAAGTGCCTTTTATATACAGCAGCATAAAGAAAGCCCTGTATGAATCAAACATGTAATTGTAAATGCCATTTAAATAAATTACTCCATGTCTTTCCCTTCAAACTGTCAGGGCAGGTTACACACACAGATAAGGACTCAAATGCAGATTCAGAGGCGGAGCAGTTCACAATAATCGGCGTCTTTATTCCAGGCAGAAAGTCGGTACACGGTAAGGCAGTCAAACAGGCAGACAGGTCCAGATCGGCGGGCTAAAGGCTTAGTAATTTAACAGGCTTGGTTCCGAATCACGAGGAGATCAAAAACACTAGGAATGGAGGGTACGCTTCTCTAAACAGACAAAGACGAACTGGCACAGGAGGAAAAGGGAGCACACATTATATACTAGTGAGGGAGGTGGATAACTATGCACAGGTGGACACAATCAGGGCGGGGGATGACGATCAGACGCAGGTGACTAGTGATGATAACTAGGTCGGGAGGAGGTGCTCTAACGTGAAGGCAGGAGGCATGCAGGGCAGGGAGTGAAGTGAACTGCAACGAGAGGAGAGGTTAGAATGCAAACACAAAACAGGAAGTGCGTCAAAAGAAAAGCATGCAACCGGAAACACAGATTAACACTTATACTTCCTGACACAAACTTGAAAAGTCCCAGAAGTAGTAAAAAGAAAATAAGAAATGAGGTATGTGCAGTTAACTGACAGCCTAGTGAGGTCTGTCCCTT
The DNA here is from genome assembly GCA_947000775.1 of Pterois miles. NCBI lineage: Eukaryota > Metazoa > Chordata > Actinopteri > Perciformes > Scorpaenidae > Pterois > Pterois miles. The sequence continues at coordinate 4,978,112 of CAMQGK010000471.1, read as the reverse complement.
TGTGCCAGTCAGCTGCTGTATAGCCTCTCCATTAGGCATAATGCAACTGTCCTCATGTGGATCACTTCCAGACCCTGGCACATCCCCAGTGAGGCAGCAGGTTGGAAGAAAGCACATCCTCAGTCCTCTCCTCAGACCTTTCCATCCTATCAGCTGGCTGCAATGCACCATTTAAGTAACAGTTTTAAATCAAACAACTTCCTTTAACTTTCTCCCATGGCTGTTAGGGAGGATATAATGGCATTATACTGCTTCATGATCGCCTTCCATATATCATCTTTTTGTGGGGCCATAATACCACAGCTGCTTTTTCCCCCCACAGCTCCAAGCATTGTCTCCATTTCTATACAACGGAGAGGATTATGGAGTTTCTGCAGCAGTGTCGTTATGTTAATTCATGTTAATTAAACTTCTGTGCATGCAGTTGCCATTTACAGGGAACTGGGACTCAGCGACATATGCATGTATATAGGGTTGCTGCATAATAAAATATAATATACTAATTTTCACAGTCTGAGCATTTCAAATGTGCAATTCTGCTCACAACATTATGAATGTTTCATGATTAAGATGCATCGTCTGACACTTTCTCTCATGTTGTGCAATTCATGAGTCTGTTTGCAAGGAAACTGTTTCCTTTGGATATTCATAGAGTAAAAGCTTTTGCAAGGACACAGATGTGCATGACAATGTCACTCATACAAGCGGAAGAAAAACAGAAATGTGGCGAGAAGCTTTGTGTGGCCAGAAAAGACTTCTGTTCATCAACAGACTAGGACTGCTTCATGCGCATTATTCGCAGGAACACTTTCTTGGGTCAGTAATAAAAGGACCACAAAATGGCCATTGTGAAACACACAAAAAAATGGTTTGTATCAATAGTATTTGATAAAGGAATGCATGCTTTTTTCTTGTAATCAATTGGTGAATAACACATCATGATTCATCATGTAGTAAAACTTAATTCAATGCTTATTATACAGTAGAGTTAGCTGTTTAGTGTGTGTTATATGGGGATGTGAGTGAGTGAACAAAGGAGTGACTTATGTGGAAAATCTTGTGAAGAGAGCAGCCGATTAGACTGTCAGGCTATTAAACAGCCGTTATCAGTCTCTATAAGCACCATAGATGTGGGTCAATAGGGGCCAGCTACACCCACTAGTAGGTTTTGTCACTTATTCACATGGTAGATCACTAAAAGAAGGTATAAAAGAACACCACAGCGACCTCTAGCAACCGTAGTAATTGTTAAAGGAGCAAAAGTGGCAGCCAAGCTCTGTAGTATAGACAGTGTGAAACTCCATTAAGGAGGTGGAGGAGACCTCCATTGGAGGTCAGGGATGATGGATGGGACACAATACACAGGGCTTTCACCCTCCTGTGTGAAACCAACAATGCTGACTTTGTGTTTGTAGTTATTTTTCACCCAAAACACAAAGTTTTTCCCTAAATTTATTTATTTATTTTTTTTTGCCTAAACGTAAAGAAGTTTCTTTTTCATCATAAACCTAGAAGTGTTTGTTTGTATTCAAAACGTCACATTTCATTCACTTTTATGATGTGTTATATTAGCATATTACTTTTAAGTTTTACTGTTACATCATAGTGGCATACTAGGCCCACAATCACCCACATCCGTGTACTTCTATGCCTATTTAATGGCTGATAACATTTGAATGGGACGCGCAGAGCCACAGAGATAGTTTGCGGAGAGACACACCTCCTGAAAAATGTGACTACGCGCCAGGCACCCCGGACACTGCAGAAGTTTGAATGGACATCAGAGCTGTGAGGTGGGATTTCAAGAAAAGTACCTCACATCCGTTACAACCTTATTAATTCTAGGAACAGGAACTCCTCATCACCCAACTAATTTTTTTTCCAGCCATGGAGTTGTGTTGGGCCAAAGTAACAAAGAACTATTGAATCATGCCTATCAAATAAATCAAAGACAGCCTGATAACCAGGGGTCCAAATCAAAGAGAATTTGCTTCATGCTACATACAATCTGCTACTGATGTGCAAAAGAGATGACCGCTGTAGCAGAATGCATAGGTGCAGATACTGTTGCTAAAGGGTGTCTCCATGCATCAGTGTCTGAGGGGGACCAACTAAGCAGAAGTATTTGATAAGCTGGGAGTGAGCTTGGGTTGCTCACTGTGTGTTTTTTGCTTCTCAAACTACGTCACCACACTCCTGGTGCACTTCCTGAGCATTTAATGTTGCTGCGGCTGGGTTTAGATTATAGTTAATAGAATGCCTGGTGCATTTATACTGACGCTGAAGGGTGCCTTGTGCAGTGGTGGCACACACCAACACCATGACAAAGCCTTGATATTTAACACTCTGGGAATGAGACTGGGCTGTCCAGCCTGAACAATTTCACACTGATGAGCAAATATCACTTTTTGGTGGGACCGCCACACACCAAAACAGCTCAAATATGCTCAGTGTGTGAAAAAATGGCCGCCTCTGAAATTTAGTCTTTCTATTCTGAAACATTTAAGAGAGGCATCATAGCACACACCAGGAATCATGCATTTGTAAAGCAGGTGCTCATCCTGTTTATGATCTTGATCATCTACTATCCCCCCTCCAATATCTCAGTAACAACATTAAATCCAGCAAAACACCTGTGAAAGTTAATACACTGTTGCTTGAAATTCAATTTATACTTTGTTGTCATATATCTGCTCACTGAAGCCAACATTATTGATTTGGGTTTACCATTACCACTTGCAATGAAACTTATGAAATATCACCACACTGCAGTAATCTCCTATTTTGAAGAAAAACTGCACAGGAAATCCATACAAATGAATATAAGTCATTGAGGCACTTAGAGCAAATAGAAGAAGATGCCAATATAACTTTGCATTTTAATTTGTGAATCTATAATGCTGAGTCATTATCACCAATATGCATGTAGCATGAGAACCCTGTGAGATTTATTAGCATAATAAAATTACATTAGCTGCTGTCACCTGAGACTTTATTTACCGGATTAATTAGCTTATTTTTTTCTCATTACTTTTGCAGCCTAGGGACATGATCTGCTCCCTCAACCCATATGGCATTTTATGCTGACATCACACCTCTGACTTGTGGCTCTGCAATTACGACAAGTCACTGATTTCGACTGCTACATTGGTATGCAGGACCTTTGCTTAGAGTGTTGACCATCTGTTTTGGTTAAATAACTAAACCGGTTTTGATTATATGTGGAGTAAAACGCCAAGCTAAGATATGCCGATATATCAATTGCTGCAGCAGCAAGTGTGGGAGTTGTTTCTTATCTGCCTTGCTGTAACATATAGCAGAACAGTCATAGCAATGTGTTGAGAACAGATAGGAGCCTGTCCTTTTCAAGTGCAACAGGCATGACATGCTCATACTGTATCAATATGCATGATTTACAATACTGTGAACGTCATTGGCCGCCCCGTCTTTGATGGCAGTCCTACAGCTTTTTGTGTGTTCATGGTGAGTTAGTTTGAATCAAAATCAAAAGACACATCCAGTGATCTGTCAAGTCCCATCATGGTTTCTCATTGTGATGATTAGAAGTAGAGCAGCAAAGACAAGACGGCTAATTGTGCACAAATATGTTCTCTATGTGAGTCGGTCCATTAAGGAAGATGGATTCCTTGTTTAGGGATACATTTGCAATTTCAAGGCAGGAACTTTGATTAGTCTGTTGTAGTGGATGTGGAACATTTTTTCAACTTTTTTTAGGGCCCGGATAAGTGGTTACGATGCGAAGAATATTTTTTAATTTTTTACTTTACTATTCAAAAGCATTTTTAAGGGGCACACGCCTCAGACATGGTGGAAACAGGAAGCTGTTGTAACTTTTAACCAAGTAGTGTTAAGGTCACAACAAAGGAAACATTACAACCTTGTGACCAGCAACATATTCAGTTCAGAGGATGCCATATCCAAGAGTTAGTTTACAAAGTAAAATGATTTAATTTAAAATAATACCATCAATTAACCATGGGAGTCTTGAGGACTTGACAAAAAACCTGTTAAATTAAACTAACAAACAGAGCCATAAGAAATGGACTACCAGTCTTCCGTCCTCAAAAGAAATTATCGCCAACCAAGGAGCCAAAGAAACCACACTGATGCTCAGGCCACAGTGCCAGTGCTTGATGGCTACCTCGCTGAACTGATGCAGCCTGTACACATGTGGTGTCCACAGAGACAGCACAGCCGACAGTGCCAGTCCTTTCTTTCTACACTGAGTTTACTTTTCACAATGGCCATATATAATACAATATTATTATAAATGTCATTTATATCTATTTTAGACAGAAAAAAATGTTTATCAGTGTGCTCATTCAAAAATAATAATATTACACAATTAAAAGCAGGTACTCTATTAATTTATGAGGCCGTGAAAGTCACTGCATTTCCCACAACACTGTCCTGCAAATATTTCAAAATAACAGCCTTGTGTTAACAAATGAATGAATTCTGTCCACAGAAAAGCAGCAGAGGGCTTTTGTTTTGAAATGGAGGTGTTGAGTTGGAGCTTGCACTGCTGGAAAACCATGCCCATCTGGGTGAAAAAAGTGAGAGAAGAGCAGAGAGAAGAATTACATGTTTTCATGTTTTTATTTAACACAGCATGTAAACATTCACAGTGCAGGGTGGAAAAAGTATGTGAACCCCTAGGCTGACTTCTCCAAGAGCTAATTGGAGCCAAGAGTCAGCCAACATGGAGTCCAGTCAATGTGATGAGATTGGAGGTGTTGGTTAAAGATGAAGAAGATGATAAAATGCAGTCTTGAAAATATTAGATATGTGCTTCTGGAAGTTAAGCTCAGCATCCAAAATCACACCCATGTTTTTGTACACAAGGTTAATAAAGACTGAATCTAGTGCCTTAAGGACTTCAGACCTACTAAAAGCGGCATTTGGACCTACTAAAAGCATCTATGTTTTGTCCTGGTTTAGCTGTAAAAATGAAAGTTTGTCCATCCCATATTTGATGTCAGCAATGTATTAGGGTAGGTCATTCACAAGAAAAAAAAAAAAAAAAAAAAAAAAAAAAAAAAAATTCCCTTTTTTATTCCCCCAATGGGGAAATTCAATTTACACTCTGTTAAACTCATACATGGTACATGCATGTAAGGCTAAGGTGGTTGGCAGAAACAGGCATATATTTAACTGCATGTCATCAGCGTAGGAGTGATATGAAACCATATTCCTGAATGATGGACCCAAGAGGGAGCATGTACAAATGAAAGAGCAGTGGACCAAGGATTGACCCTTGAAGGATTCCATGTGGGATGCTATTGCTAACGTCATCTGATTCCGATACCAACAGAAAGAGAAAAAGATCTTCCAGTAAGATAGGTAGAAAGTTGATTTAGAACTAATGCAACAAAATTACGAGTGCAACAAGTATCGACCACAACATTGTTCCTGCCATATGTTTTACAGGTTTCACATAGATGTACATAATTTGGTCGGCACATGCAACATCTTCAGACTTCATAAAAAAATTGCATGGTGCCATGCTCTGGGCCCAACATGTGGTCATTTGCCATTTTGACTGGTTCAGTATTCCAGTAAATCTGTTGAGGCCTATATGCAGATTGTTTCCTCCTCTGTGCATCAGCGTAATCATCAAATTCAACATACACTGTTTGAGGAAACATATTATTGCTTGAGCTATCTGTATTACAATGCAACATACTCCACTGACAAGACCTTCCATAACATCCACAGCTTTATTCATCATCAAATGAGCATTTATGTGTTTCAGCCAAACACGTATCATAGGTTTTGACTTGATGTCCTCCATTTGGCTAGTAGGGAAATAGCCTCTCACATGTATAGTAGAGAATTCCTGGTGTTACAACTCCTCCCTGAATACTCAGTATTCATTCATTCAGCCTGCTCAGTATTTTGCATTTCTAACTCTCCTCTCATTCCAAACCTTACCACTTGTGTCCTCCAGCAACCCCTTTTCCACCAGTTCTCCCACCTGATTTGCCAAAGAGGGCAAAAAGGAACAAGAGTGATTCGTTTTTTTTTCCTCTCGACTTAATATCCTCGGTCAGGTGTGCAGTGTCAGATTGCCCACAGGCGTAAACCTAAACCCCTACATAGCAATAAACTTTTTTCTCTATCTGATCTCCTGAACTTTCCTATCTTACAACTAATAATGCTTGTTTCACTTATCTGAAACTGTATTACATATATGCCATAGACTTTCTCATCTTGTTTTGTAATGCAGGTGTAATAACATTTGACTCTTCCTATGTACCACATTGACTTGGTGTGAGAAGGTCTTCTTGTTGTTTTGATTTACTTTAAAGGTGCTATTGATGACATCCAACCACTAGATGTATCATTCTCCCTCCCTGATTGCATTGCATTTACATCACTAACCATCAATCTCAGCCATTTCTCTGTTTCCACACTAACTGAAAATCATCACATACCACAAGATACCAATGCTGTCTTAGTACTGGCTCACAAGCCTGGAAATCAAATGTCCAGCATCTTCCACAAACATAACAAAATATTCAGTTTGGAAAAGCAATACTTTTATTTGGCACCTTTGTAACACCAGGGATCAGAAGTCAACTGGACTCAGATGCACGACTCGAACACTCAGGCAATTTAAAAAGGATTTTGTCTTTACTCAAACAAAGGTCGGTACACAGATGAGCAATCAGGCAGACAATTAAATTCAAAAAACATTAGGCAAAGGCAGGGTCGAAAAACAGGCAGAGAGTCATTCACAGAAAACAGGCACTAGGAAAAAACGCTGGGTCACCGGGAAGAATCAACAACGAACTATACCGGTGAGGGAGTGAATCACGAGACACAGGTGGACACAATCAGGGGCGGGGCTGACAATCAGACACAGGTGAGTTGATGGAAAGTAGGTCAAGGGGCGTGGAGACACACAAAGGCAGGAAGTGCAGTGAATCTGAAACAAAAGGGAAGGTTAATGATTTCAAAATAAAGCAGGAAGTGGAAAAATGATGAAAATAAAAAGACAAACAAAACATGACCGAGGATCTGGTGGACGTAGCACCTTTCTAAAGTCTTGGTGGATGTGTTATTTAAAAAAACAAAAAATCAACTGCATAAAAATGTCATCAATAAGACCATTCATTAAGCATTTTCCTTCATTAACATACACCATACTATAAATGTAAAATCAGTCCCCTTTGTTCCAGATTTTGAGTAGCTCTTATGTGTTTGATGGCACAGTTCATGACTTCTGGATTGTGAGTATTAGCAGCTCTCAGGTCATGTAGAAGCCAATTAGATCATAAAATGGGCTTCTTGTCATTCTCTTTCCATTAGCATCACTTTTTGAGCTCTCCGGATGAGTTTAGTTAGTTCACTCCTGGGGGAGAAACGAAGCCTTGATCCCAGGCGGCAGTTTGTTATATGATCCTGATTAGTCCTACTTGATTTCCCTGACTTTCATCCCTACCTTTTCCCTGCCTGGTTAGGTTTCCTTTCTCTTTCCGACACTCTGGTTTTTGACCCCTGTCTGTTTTTGGAATGAATCTTTGGATTTTAGTCTTTGACTTGGTTGGTGCCTTTTCTGTGTCCAGAGATCGTGACCCCTGGACATGTGATGGTAGCTGCTCAGTGCTGATCTACATCTCAAATCATCAGGTTCCCAGCTTTCAGATGATGTACACCACTTCTATGTCACATTTACAGTTAACCTGCTATCTCCCCCTAAAGGCCCCCTGTACCCCCTAAAAAAACACCAGAATTGGTCTATGTGGGTCTCTAAGAGTTACTATATTTCAATTTCATTTACATATATAAAAAATGTCACACCATCTGTGATGATGTGATGAAAGCGCTCTGATTAAAACATTTTTGTTTGGTATTCATGACATAAAGCTCTAAGTACAGCAAACACTGCAATCTTACTGTGTTGTAATGATATATAATAAATACCACATGTCATTTCTTCATAATCATTAGCAGGTCCTATTCTCTTTTATTATCTTGAAGTATTTACTGTAGTATTCTGCTGATGTTCATTTTCTCTGGTTAGATGGAACATTTAGGGGGCCCCTACTGGGACCCGTCTCCTGAAGGCCAGCTGGGAGCCAAATACCATCCAGGGCCAAGAAGCCTGAGGAGATGGATGAGGGTATTGAGGAGGACACTGAAGATTATACGGTCTTTAGCGGCAGGATCCCAGCTGATGCATCCAGGTTTGAGCCATCGGGTCTGGCCAGCAATGACTGGCGAAGATGGCTCTCCTGAGACCCCTGAGGTTCAGGCTCTTGCTCCCCGGCAGTCTTCCAGGGAATCTGAGCTAAGTTTGCTATCTACAAACTACCACTACTGGAAAAGTAATGATGATAACAGTGAAGATATTAAAACAGGAGACTGGTGTTCGTGTCCTGTGTGAAATCATAAGTCAGAGTTGATTTGTTTTACATGTAATTTCATACACTTCACTTTATTTTAACCCATATCACAATCTTTTCTTAAAGCTAACAAAGTGTTTTTTGTGACGTTATTTCCATACTTAAGTTATAGCACTTCTGGAGTTATTTTAACCCAAACTGTGATCTCAGCCTTCAGCTAAGTAACTTCCATACACTCCTTCCAGTGTTATTTAACCCAAACTACAACCTTTTCCAAAGCATAAGTAGTTTTGTTGCCTAAACCTAAAAAAGTTGATTGACCGTGATCTTTTCCTAAAGCTAACTAAGCAGTTATTGTCATTCCAAACCACAATCTTTTCCAAAACCTAACTAAGTCATTTTATTTTGAAAAGACTGGAGCAGAAATTGACAGACAGTTGCTGGACAAAGTATAAAAAATACTTTGTTTAAAGTCATGCTGAGTGTCACAAAAAAGGTAAATTCATGTCTATGTACACAAATGAAATAGATTCAATTTTATGATTATTTCACAAACTGTCGTGAGACTGTGCTGATGTTTCACAGTGCTCTGTGCTTACTGGCTATGTTTGCTGACAACAGCGACTTCTCTCCTCCTCCCTCATCCTTCTTCTTCTCTTCCTTTCTTGTGTTTCTTTTCTCAGGAGGAGATGCAGGGTCTGGTGGCCAGCCAGGATATCAGTACATCCTGACGCTGACCCGGGTCCAGCTGGAAGCACAGAACACTCAGGGGATCTCTGACAAAAGGGCGGACGACTCATCCCAAGGACTCTGTGCTGGTCCGTCATCCTCACAGACTACGTGACCATGAGGAGGCAGTGCTGGCCAGCCAGAGGTTAATGGCTCAGACTGAAATACATCATATCAAATACATCTGAAATAAACCAGAGGACTCTGTTCCAGTGGTAAGAGTGTAACATGAAGCTGGGTTGATGTGTTGTTATCTGTACTGTGATTTATCTTTTGATGACAGCTTGTGTTGGTCTTACTGGTTCTCTCGGCGCCAGAAAAAGCAGAGAGTGCATCGTCCTGTCTCCAGCTGTTGCTGTACAGCCTCTCCCGACAGCAAAAGGACTGTCCTCTGTACAGGTGGGACAAGGAGAGCCTATTCACTCCCACGTCCCTGAGGAGCAGCCAGGGCTGTCATCTAGTAGCCTTTCCCCGTCTTTCTCCTCCTCCTGTAAATGCTCCACTACAAGTTCACCAGCTCGCCGCCCTCTGTGTCTGTTTGCTCTTTGATGCTGAGCAGGAATTGTGCAGTAGCTTTTTACAGGTTGCTGTTGTTTCAAAATAAAATTAAAACTCTACTTTTGTTTCTGTTTCATTACACAACTTCTGACCATGAACGTGACATTTAGCTGCAACACTAAACAATAAAATACAACTTTATGACTCATGATGCTGCTGATGACACACTGTGAGGGGTCAGAGGTCACACAATGGATGGTCAAATGTGGAAAATAATGAAAATGTAAGACAAACATGTCATCAGTTATTAACATTAATAACAGAGAAATCATCTATCAGAAGAATTATACCAAAAATATACCATTAAAAATCATCTTATTAGAACTTTAATGCTCCAAACATATCATAGTCTTTATACCATATATACACACTCAGATGAAGCTTGTATATGAGCAACAATGCTACTACTAATAATAATAATAATACAATACTGTTTCTACTAATATTACTAGTAATAACACTATTACTATGACTGTGGTGACAGTACTATAGAGTAGTCCCTAAGCTGCTCATTGGGTGCTCTACAGCAGACCACCCAATTAGGATGCAGAAGTCAAATGTCATGTACAGTATGTACCTGTATGTGTATAATGAATCTAGTAAAGTCGAAGTTACTATTCTACATCATTTACTAAACCCACACACTGTTCTACAGTGTTTTACAGTGTCTCAGTTAAAGAGCTGTACAACCCCTGGAGCTCGTCTCTATCCTCAGCCCAGCTGAGAATCTGTTGACTGCAGATACACAGGACCAGCACCCTCCTTTCCTCTCCTCTCTCTCTCCCCCCTCAGAGAAAAATGAACCATACATTATTGGAAATAATATTTTACTCATTCATTCATTCATGTCCAAAATCATCTCCTGAAAATTCAGAGCAGTGTGAACAAACCTTCTTCACCACATCTGCCACTCCTGTCGAATTGCACAAAGGTGTGAGGAGCTGCAGATTTGCAAGCTATGATGAATGATGATAATAATAATTTATTATTATTATAATAAGAACATGGTGGCACAGCTATAATCCAGTTATAATGGAGGAAGATAATCACATCTACCATAGATGGTTTAAACTCTGTCCTCCTGTGGTCAACCATAATCCCTGCTACACTGTAGTTCCAACCCATTGTTATTCCCAGCTCGCCATATAGGAATGCTTGGTGTAACTTTTTAATGCACTGGATGGCTCTACATGTCAATCTCTGACTCTCCACTACGGTATGTTGTGAATTCAAACTAAACTAGTTGGATATAGGTTTAGGAAAACATTGCAGCTTGGGCTAAATATAAATAAATAATATATAATATAAAGAAGTATATTTGTTATATCCGTTGGGGTTGGGTTTTTTTTTTTCTTTTTTTTTTTCTCTTTCCCCCCCTCCCCCCCCCCCGGTCCCCCCCCCCCCCCCATCCCCCTGGCCCCCCCCCCCCCCCCCCCCCCCCCACCGGATAAGCGGTTGACATGGATGGATGGATGGATATTTTTTATAAGTTCAGTTACGTAGGCTACAAGGTTTCACATGGGACACAAACAGCTGGTTTGTTTGACCCATCCATTCACCCCGTCCTCCCTACATGGACTTTGACGCTCTTTAAACTATGTCACTTGACTCCCGGAGCACTTGCTCTGAGCGTCTATTATTTCTGTGGATGGGTTTACATTGGAGTTAGTTGAAATCCTGGTGTGTCTCATACAGATGCTGAAGGTTGCATTGTGCTCCAGTGTCAGATGCCAAGGGCTGCGAGAAAGCGTCAGTATTTGACAACATGGGAATGAGGCCGGGATGGAAGTTCTTGTTGCAGCTGCAATTGCTTGCAGTAATGCCGAAGACATTGCAGTGAAGTTAGAATAGCAAACCTAGTACATTTTGGTCATCCTGCATAGTATAATTTCTAGTGGCATGCTGCTGAACATCCACACCTTCATTCACTAACGCATACACATGCATGTATCACATGCAATAGCAATGCAATATCTACACTTTAGACAAGAAGCTCTAACTTTGCAAGTTTTTCTTTTATTCATTAGTATTAGCTCACCAGGCCAGTGCAGCCCATTGGCTATTCTCTGTCTCTCTTTACGCTTAACATTTTGGGCAGTTTGTATCTACTTGCAACACAGGGCATGCATCGACACAAACAATTAACTGAGTGAGAGAGCGAGAGAAAGGGATTTTTTCTCATGAAGTTAGAGATGAAAACAATTCAAGCTGAGCCTGAAGCTTTATACACAAAAAAAAAGTCTGAAACATGACAATCTGTTGTTGGGACCACTGGGTTTGGATCAGGTTGCTGAACTCTAGGGCAGGGTAACATGCTGCAAAAATATTCTAATCTCACAAAAATGTTATGGGTAATGTGTTGGCAAAGAATTCAAATACTCACTCTTTTTTAGCTGAGTTTTGGTATTCACCAACTCCTGAGGGAAATATCGAGCACTTTAGCAGCTTAAATGTTCCATTATGTTCACCAGCTAATCGCTAACTTTGTTTGGTGCTGAGCAGCTAATGTACAGTGGGTTTATCAGTGCTTTATCACTGACAAACAGCTGCCTGCTGCAGCTGGAGACAAGGTTATTGAGAGTGAATTAAAACTGTAAAGTTACGAGCCGTGAAACCAAAAAAACAAACTGAAAGATGCTGAGGGGAACTGCAGATTTGGGCGATAATTCTCCGTGGATTCGTCATGATGCCTTTGACATTACACAGTCATAAACCATTGTTAATAACAATAAAATCACGTAATACAATTAAATCTTGATTTGTCCAACTTGGAATTTAATAGCATTAAATTTGCTAGCAGTAAAGATAACAGTGAACACGGATCATGTTGCACACAGCTCAAATCACGGTTTTGAACATGTGAGAACCCACACATAACGACATGTTATGATAAATTCAGTGGTTTTGGTTCTATAGTGTGTAGAAATGATTTGGCCAAAACAGCACACCACACATTAACAGATTGCATTCATGAAAAACAAGAGTCCTGACTCCAAAAAAAGGAACTAACGTGACTTTAGTGTAAATAAACATGGTGTACAATGGTTAGGATGAATCGGTGTTAGTTTTTGCACTACTTTATACTGAACATTCATGAAGGATAGATGGATGAAGTCATGGAGACACTGACAATCGGTGCTTCTGGGCTGATCAGGGGATGTAAAAAAAACACTCTTAATGTACCTCACACTACAGGAGTATCTGGAAAAATAATCTTTTGAACCATCAAATAATCTGGGCTTTGCCAACCTCTTTTCAGGAGGGAGGAATTGGGTCCAAAATGGGCTTGATTCCCATGAAGTGTGCACCCAATGTAACATATTACACCACAGTTTTGTCGTCTAAAACATACTCGATCATCCCTGTCTGTGTTCTTTTCTGGGTCGTAAAAATCCCAGGACAAGTTCTGCAAAAAGGCAATATGTCTTACAATAAAAACAGTAATGTTATGTCGTTCTCTCTTTATACAAATGTCAATTTGCGTCCTGTGGTGGGAGTTACTGAGTCAGGGCTGGCAGCACTATTTCTCTTTTTATTCATCTTCTATCACAGCTACATGTATACATAGACACTAAAATAGTTTTGGCAGGTGGGAAAATGAAAACCCATTAAAACTTGGAAAGCCAAGGCCGAATACTTGTGAAACGTAAATGTCATAAATTTCAGCCATCATGCATTATGTTTAAAAAATGAGTCACTTGTTTAAATTGAATTGTAAATGAGTTGTCACTGGCTCTCTTTTCAACGTGCTCTGTAAAATTCCTGCATAGATAAACTGAACAGTGGTGATTAATTAACGAACGTCACATTGAAGTTAGATATGTTACCCTTTAATCCTCATCAAGTGGTTCTAGTATTCAGTCACTGTCCGTGTGACTTTGCATCAGATTTTTCAAGGGAAGAGAAAAATAATAAAACTGGTTAAATGTTCATGAAATTATTTACACATTCTCAGTGCGCTGAGAGCAATCTGTCTGATATCTCTGCAAAGGTTGGCAGCTGAATTTAGGGCCGAATACTATGACTTTTTTCAACATGCAATACAATGACTTTTTAACTTTTTTTCAACATACTATACTATGACTTTTTCAGGACTTTTGATATGTGAAAAAACAGTCATGAAAAAAGGCATAGTATATGTCATAGGCATAGTATGTCAAAAAATGTCATGGTACAGCATGTCAAAAAAATTAATTAAATAAATAGTCCAAAAAAATATGTCAGAAAAGGCATAATATAATAAGTCAAAAAAATTGATAAAGTAGTATGCATGATATGTCTGAAAAAGTCATAAAAAGTCATCATCTACTATGTTGAAATAGGTTGTATAGTATGTCAAAAAATGATGAAAAGGCATTGCATAGTATGTAAAAAAGTGATTAAAAAGTCATAGTGTAGTACATCAACAACAATCATACTATAGTGTGATGGAAAAAGTCACAGTACAGTATAATGAAAAAAGTAGTAAAGTATGGGTAGTATAATATGCCCAAAAAAGATTAAAAAACATAGTATAGCATGTCAAATAAAGTGATAAAAAGTCATAGTATAGTATACCGAAAAAGTCATAGCAGAGTATGTCAAGAAAAAGTGATAAAGCAGTCATAGTATAGTATATCGCAATCAGTGTTTAAAATTCAATAAAAAGAAAAGCAAAAATGTCATAGCTTTTATGTTGAAAAAAGTGACAGGTTGTGATAGTATAGTATGTGAAAAAAAGCCATGAGAAAAGCACAGTATAGCATGTATAAAATGTCATGGTACAGCATGTTGAAAAACTGATTAAAAAAGTCACAGTATAATATGTCAACGAAGGCATAGTATGATAAGTCAAAAAGTGATTAAAAAAGTGATAGAATAGTATGTTGAAAGAGTGGTAAAAGTTATAGTACAGTATTTAAAGTGACTAAACAGTCATAGTATAGTATGATGAAAAAAGTAGTAACTTTTTCTTTTTTTGTTTACAACTTTTTGTTTCATTTGTAAAAAGTCAGTTTGAACAGGACCCAAACTTAAAATGTATATATTTTTTTATTTATTTCCCCTTGGTTCAGCCCAAATGAACCCAACTACAGGTGTGAAAGGATCCTAAGAAAACATTCTCTGATATAACAAGAGGTTCTTCAAAAATTTGCACTTTTCAGTGACATTACGAACAGCACACACTAAGCTGGTGCTGTCCTAAAGGCTGTAACTAATCTGTGGTTCTCATTAAAAATGAAGTCTATTAGATATTAAAATGAAGGTGGTGCTGTGCTTGACAGACCATTCTGCTTTAGTCGCTCTACCTTGCCCTTAACACGCTCAGTGATGCATAACTACACAAAGGCATACAAACGATGCCAAAGCTTTTTTTTAATTAAATCACTGAGCTAGATCTCTGCTCTCTTGTTACAGCGCAAGCAGAGCAGAATGAGGCGTGCAAGACAAACACCCCTGTGACATTGTTTACAGCCCTTCCCCTATTTCCCCCCACGTCCTCCGGCATTACCTGGGAAAACACATGGGCAGATGCTCTGACAGTGTGTTCTCCCTTTGTAAAAATTTATAGCCAGTGATGTGTGTTTAGGTAGGGAAAAAACTCCACACAAGGCCAGTCCCCTCCCTAAAGCTTAGTTTCCCTGCCTTTAGAAACGATAAGGGTGAACGCTGAGGCCCATACACTTTCTCCTGTCTCCCTGATGTGTTTATCAGGTGCTGTCGTGGAGCAAAACTCCAGATCAATAAAGCAATTAGTACATCCCATCCCCTGACTCTCACCAGGGGAGATTTATTGGTTGCGACAGCAGCCAGGGCACACGGGGACCTCATCATTTTTACATGGCTGACTGGATACGGAGAGCCGCAGAGGTCCATGAGCTTGGTACTATCACAGGGCACAGGCATGCAATCTGAGGAATATCAAGGTGTGCTCTCATGTTAGAAATGTCTGACCAAGTCTCACTAACAGCCCCCCCAGCTCTGGAAGCTCCACTGTGGACCAGCAGCTCATTCTTAATCAATAGTGACATGTTGATCTTCACTGAAATCTGACATTATTGATAATCACATTATTATACAGTATGTTTGGATCATTTTTGTGACCCAAAAAGCACCTTCCTCATATTACCCCCTACGTTCATTAACCCCTCACCACTGAGTGACACGGTTAGTGCCGAAAACCCCACAATGCTCCAGAACTTGCATGAGAATCATCATGTGTTTAGGTTTTCTTCAGGAACAAAGTAATCTAGAGATCGCTGTCTGTCCATGCATGAGTACATTGCAAACTGGAACTGATGGTAAGTAATTTGGCATACTTTTTAATGGTGCCAATTGAATGAAATGTAAACAAATAGGCCAAATGCTTAACAACGGGGCTCCATTTGTAGTCTGGCTCACTGGATCCATGCCGATATTATGATTTCTGTTTTCCTCACCCAAAGCATATAGTTCAAAGTAGTAGTTCCAAAAGTAGCACAGCGGTAGCAGTAAGACATTGAATAATAATAGTGTAGTAATTTATTATAGTGTCAAAATAGACATTTCGTGTGTTTACAATATATACAGCATCTACAGTATACTGTAGATGCTGTATATTAGGGTTGTCAAAGTTAAGGCAATAACGCATTAACTTAAATTTCTTTTAACGGCACTAATTTCTTTAACGCATTAAAATAATAGATATTTCGGAGGTTGTAGTGGGTTTAGTATCAACTATGTTGTACCAGCATGTCGCAGGGGAGGTTAAATAAGGCAAAATTTTGGTGAGGAAAAACTGAGACGCTCATTTTCAAACCTCTTGACCTCTGACCTTAAGATATGTGAATGAAAATGGGTTCTCTGGGTACCCACGAGTCTCCCCTTTACAGACATGTCCACTTTATGATAATCATGCAGTTTGGGGCAAGTCATAGTCAAGTCAATATGCTGACAGCCGGTGTTGCCTGTTGGGCTGCAGTTTGCCATGTTATTATCCAAGCATATTTTTCATGCTTAATGCAGTACCTGTGAGGGTTTGTTGACAATATTTGTCATTGTTTTGTGTTGTTAATTGATTTCCAATAATAATAATAATACATACTACAGAATACAGTATATATAATACTTATACGTACTATACATTTGCATAAAGCAGCATATTTGGCCACTCCCTTGTTGATGAGTATTAAATACTTGAAAAAACTCCCGTTGACTGAACAGCCAATAGAAACACTTTATCTGAAATGACTTATGATTGACCAAAGTCTCCCATCATAGGCTATATATTTTTTTAAAACCTGTAAACAGCCATGAGGAGGTGCAGAAGTCTCATATTCTCTCAGAACACTTGAATTACAACATGCTGAAAGGTTATTATGGGATTTTTGCCAAATCATTCTGCTTCAAGCAGGTTTAACTCTTTATATTTGAATAGCTTTTGTCTCTGACATTATGGATATGTATTATGAAGGTGGTTGCATGTTTTAGTCCTCACCAGAAGAACTCCAACATACTCTCTGCTCACACAGACATTCAGTGAAACTTCAAAGCTGTTATATCTCTCCTATAACTCTGAATGTGTATGACAGACCCAAACCATATTGTCATTAGAGAAAGACACTTTGGTCCAGAAGGGGAGCGCAGCATGAACATCCCTAGCGTCATCCACTATGTATGACTGTGTGCAGCATGCAAAGTCATATGAGGGGGAAACAGGGGAAAACACACAGAAGAAGAAAAAGACAAAGGAGCCGTGGTGAGGCCCCCCATGGAGTTTGGAGAGAACTGGGAGGCGACATCAGCACTCTGTGAAATTCCAGTGAGCGAAAAAAATCCTCAGTGAAGTCATTATTACCCTGAGGTTTGGTCTTGATGCACAGGATTTGTTTGAAAAATCCTTTGCTTTAACCTCCATTAAACCCCAAACCTGGAAATCCTCTTTCATCTCCTCTTTCTCATCCCACACTTTTACCAAAGATCCCTTTATTCAGAGACCATCTCCTTTTATATCTTTTCTTTCCAATCAAGTTTAGATGAAAACAGCAGATGGTCTTTATTTGGTGTGAACCTGGCAGACGACGGTGCCATCCACCTGAGGATTATCTATTGGATGATGAATTAATGCGAATCCTGCCACTGCCTCCTTCGAGAAATCACTGCTAACACTGTACACCGAGTCGGGCATCTTTAATCAAGTCCCGCTGAATAAATAACACGTGTTTATGGCTGACCCTAGAGATGGCTGCTTTCTGGCGGCAAAAACAGCAGCATCAATCTGACCTTTCCTTTTAGAGCTGTGGATGCTGTCTCGTGGGTCTGTCCATTTCCAATAGAATAGCCTTTGTATTTGTTGCGTTGTTATTCGCTGCCGCTCCTGTTAGTGAGTCCTGCTGTACGCTGCACTCATCTCTCCATTAGTGAAACAAGGCTCCCAGACAGGAGATTCTCTTCCAGGGTGAAATCTGCCTCTTCTGAAATGTTTTCCTCGTTTTTATAAGCTTGATTTAGTGTCCCTATCTCTGCCGCTTGCTTTTGTGTTTGTGAGTTGGACTTAAAAGCTGCTACCCAGCGAGAGGAGATAGCAGGCTGTCCTGTTTGCGAGTGGGCACCGAGGACATCCACTGACGAAGGCCGCTGATATTCTGCAGCAGTGGATAAAGCCATGATTCACTCCTCTGTGGTTTTGCTCGGAAACACGCCAAAGCTTCAGCCTTGAGCTGTGGCCTGTAATCTTTATTTCAAATGTGGTAGACAGCGGACTGTCTGTCTTGTTTGGGTGTGTGATGCAGGTTGGCATGTTGCAACAAAATGCATCCACTTAGTGAAGGGGTCATTGCATAAGAGCAGGCCTGAAATTGAAACTGGTATTTTAACGGACAGGACAATGAGTCAAGGATCTCGAAGAGTGAGGTCTTACTCTGATGAAGACATGCTATATGTTAAGGCTGCATCTTCTTTTAATGTTATTAAATGTTATTATAACGGTGTGTGTATGTCCAGGGCTTTAGGTTTAGGCAACAAAACCACTAAGCTTTTGTTAGGTTTAGGCAAAGTGCCATGGTTGATCTTGTTACAAACACCAGTTTCCTGGTTGAATATCCTGTATTTGTTGGACCCTTCCACCTCCCCTGTCACCCACGATAAGCAGTCTTTCTCACTTTTTATTCTACATCACTAGCTCTGAGCATAACATATTTATGCAGATGTGTTTATATCGTAGTCAGTACAGACTACATGGCGTACAAATGACATACTTGGTTGTTACATGACGCCCCTTGGTGTCACGCCCCTTGGTGTCACGCCCCTTGGTGTCACGCCCCTTGGTGTCACGCCCCTTGGTGTCACGCCCCTTGGTGCCACGCCCCTTGGTGTCACGCCCCTTGGTGTCACGCCCCTTGGTGTCACCCCTTTGTCACCCTTTCTGAATCAAAACCACCATAGTTTAAGAAAGAACCACATGTTTGGGCTTAAAACTGCTACATTTGTACAGTGAAAAAAGACACTGAACGTTGTCAACATTGGACATGAACGAACGAAGGGCTGATTGTAACGTGACACAGAAGACAGACTGCAGTCTCCTGGATGAAAGCCTTGTGTTTGTTGGACCCCCCCCGTATGTCTCTTTCGCTCATTATTCTACAACACTACACACCTTGCACACTTTCTCTGAGCGTTTACTATTGTCGCAGATGGGTTTACATTGTAGTTAATGGAACACCCAGTGTGTCTTGTGCTGTCACTAAAGGGTGCTCTGTGCACAGTCCCGGTAGATTACTTTGAAATGTGAATATGGTAATTTGACTGTTTACCTGGAGATCCAGACCTAGACTTTCAGCATCTGATAAACCAGGAAAAAAAACAGAAAAAAACTGTACTGACAGAGCTTTCAGTCACCAGTGTTGGGAGCTTCAAAGCAAAATCCTGACACTATGATTCAGTACACGTAGTTCAGCTTCAGCACTAAAAATGTGTCCTGATGGCCCAGTGCTTAGATGCATTCATTCTTTTAAACCGCCAATTAACCTCACCTCATGCCTGTGAACAGTTAGAGGAAACATACGCAAACAGAACATGAAACTCCAAGCAGAAGTACACCTTCACTTGAAACTGACACCGCATTTCCCATAAACACCTGCAGCTTACTAAGAGAAGACTGCCGTTTTCCCTCTTCCAATGACATACCAACAACAAAACTAAACAGTCCAGGATAACAGATAGTGTTATCAGGCAACTGGAATAACATTGTTACCAATAGTGTCAGCGCTGCTGCCATTTGTTCATATTCAACATTTACATTCATTTGACAATTTATGTTGCTCTCAGTGTGTTTTCCCTAAAAATAAATATGTAAACTAAGTAAAATATGTAAAACACATCACAAACATCAAGAAAAAATGCACCAAAAATGTCACAAAAAAACATGTCACAAACATCATTGAAAAACCCGTCACAAGTCACTAAAAAACAAGTCATTAAAAACATGTCACAAACGTTATTAACAAACATGTCACAAACATCACTAACAAACATGTCACAAATGTTATTAACAAACGTCACAAATATCACTAAAAAAACATGTCAAACATCACTAACATAATGTCACAAATGTCTCTAAAAAAAAAAGTCACAAACGTCACTCACAAACATGTCAAAAACATCACAAACAAACGTGACAGACATCACCAAAAAACATCTCACAAATGTCATTAACAAACATTTCTCAAACGTTACTAAAAAAGACGTCACAAACAAATATGAACAAACATGAAATGTGAACATGGTAACACTACTGTTGTAATGTCTCACTGGAGATCCAGACTTTCAACATCTGATAAACCAGGAAAAAAAAGTACTGACAGTTCAGTCACCAGTGTTCAAATGCTTCAAAGCATCACACATTGACAGAAACAACAAAACAGAACAGTCCAGGATAACAGATAGTGTTTTCAGGGAACTGGAATAAAGTTGCTGCCAATAGTATCAGCACTGCTGCCATTATGCCACATAACAACACATTCATTAAGCAATTTATGTTGCTTTCAGTGTGTTTCCCCCTTAAAACCTCCCATAATTAAGTCTATTTAGTGGCCTCTGGTAATCCCCACGGGTCAGTGAACTCAGTGATACACATCCCCATCAAGCCTCAGCAGCTTATGCTCGCTCATAGACTCACCTGTTGAAGGAGTCTACAGAGACGCACTATTGAGTCGAGCTGTTTGCATCAGTAAGACAATAAAACAGCATCAGCATCTGTTTCTCCTTCAAGTTTACAGCTTTATTAGACCTTGTTAGCTTAATCATAATGTAGCTTAGGCGGCTATGTATGGATGTATAAACAAGCAGATGCTTTCATATCACCCAAAGACGGCTGCAGACTAGAAAAAAATCAACTTCAAACAAGAGTCAAAATAGATACAGTAGTTGTGACACTTTAATTCAGCCTCATTGGATCACAGTCCTCTGCCAACAAGAGGACTGTTCAAGGACCTTAACGTGCAAACATCTGCCCTACTGAGGGGCTTTGGAGAGAGACAATGAACCTCCACCAGCTGCAGCTCCATGTCAGTGCACAGCTTGCTTATGTTTTTCAAAGGGACATTGATCCTCCCCTGCGATGGACTGGCGACCTGTCCAGGGTGTACCCCGCCTTCTCCCAATGCCAGCTGGGATTGGCTCCAGCCCCCCCGCGACCCCTAACAGGATAAGCGGTTGATGATGGATGGATGGATGGACATTGATCCTCCCGTACTCATACCCAACACCAAACTGTATTTTGTCAATAATCCAGAGATGGGATGGACCTTTCCTCGTAACTTTATGAATATTTTACAAGTCCTGATCAGTGGACATTTAAAGGTGTAATGGCCACGTGCATGCTCCAAACAAATCAGCATTTCACCTCTACTACTGGGTCCATACAGTCTAAATTTACAGTCCATTCATCCATCCATCTTCAACTGCTTATCCCATTAGGGGTTGCGGGGGAGCCGGAGCTGTAGCCGGGGTAGGCGGGGTACACCCTGGACAGGTCACCAGTCCATCGCAGAGCACATTTAGACAGACAACCATTCAAGCTCACATTCACACCTATGGGCAATTTAGAGTCATTAGTTAACCTAAACTGCATGTCTTCAGACTGTGGGAGGAAGCCTGGGTACCCACGCTTATACAGGGAGAACATGCAAACTCCACAGAGAACAGCCCCAAGCCGGATTCCAACTTGCGACCCTCTTGCTGTGAGGGTGCTAACCACTGCACCATGCAGCCCTAAATTAACAGTCAAATTATATTTTATGTCAAATACAGAGGCTTTGTCACAGCTCTTGGCATTTGGTACCGCCGCATAAGGCACTCTTTAGTGCTGGTATGAAATGCACTGGGCGTTCCATTAACCGTAATGTAAACCCATCTGTGGCAACAGTAAACAATTATGCACCAGTAGTGTGGTGACGTATTTTAAAGAGCGAAAATAAGGCTTGCTGTTTGTGTCCCTTGCATCATGTTACAATCAGCGTTTTCACTGTAAAAACATAGTAGTTTTAAACCAAATCATGTATTTATTTCCTAAATCTAACTTCAGTGGTTTTGTTGCCTAATCCTAAAGTGATGCCATGGGAAACCATACTGGTTTTGATGCCAAAAATAATGTGACACCAAGAGGCGTTGACGCAAAGGGTGACAAATCGGTAGTATGTGACAGGTTGGGATGAGAACATGATGAAAAAGCCTACTACTAACTAACATCAGAAAATGCAGAATATGAATCTTAACGTGTGTCCGGCCTATAGTTTATGTTCACCATCTGTGTTTGTATCACTAACCGGAGGCTGTATGGTCTGTGTAATTTTGATAGTTTGTTAATTGGATTAAATACAAAGGGCAGAAATAAGAAAACGACTTGTATTTTTGATTCATCCTCCCCACCTCCAGGAAACTACTTCGCTTGGAGGAGGGCGTGTTGCCACCAAGACTCTTTTATCTGTGTATTCATGTGATTGTTGCTGCATCCTCACTTTATTAGCCGGCTGCTTGGATCACGATACCAGCATAAAGTGTAATTCATGCCATAAATGCACTTATTACTTGCCTTGTAAAGAGCCGCACAGCTTTATTCACAATCCTGAATCACTGATGGAAGATTGTAAAAATGACAGCCACCACGCTGGCTCATGTCACACCTCTGTATGAGTACAAGGCAACGGGGCAGCTACACTTCTCTGATATCTTCAGCTGCAGAGTGCCTGCCTGTAAATCCTACAAGGGCCATGCTATATCAAAAGATATAAACATAACAGAATGGATACTGGCCTGGGGCTTTGTGGTGAGCTCTGGGAACTGCATCAGCATGTGCAAAATCAATAGTGTGACAATGTGTGTGAGCTTTGCAGTGTCAGTCCATCAAGCAGACTAGCCATCACTTGTCTCAAAGAGACACTGAGCTCATTGTCTGTCTTGTAATATGAAAACTACACTGAGCATTGATGTGCTAGTCCTACATTTTGGGAAATACATTTAGGCTCTGTCCACATGTACTCAGGTATTTTTGTAATCGTAGTTTATTCTATGCGTTTTGGCCTTTCGTCCACAACCAAACAGCATTTTATGTTGCTGAAAATGGCTGTGAGCGACACAGCACGATGTGGCACACGTTTTTCAGCTGAACTTTGTGTGTTTCTATTTATTCCTGTTTCTCGCCTTGAAATCGCCTTAATGGACCAGGAGCGGATGATTGGTGAAGTTGAAATTAGCGCATCTGATGGGTGGCCTACATGGTTTGTTTACATGACGTAACAGAGGTGCATATAATGTATTCAGTGTGACAGCTTCTGGGCCCTGGTGCACCACACCAGTTGCACTGTTGATATTTACGCCATTGCACGGTGAGTTGCAATGAAAACTCCAAGAGGTGGCTGGGCCAATACATCACCCCATGTGACATAACCACCCTGTGAAACCACAAAGTGTTTTATACATTGTCTTTGAGCTAAGTAAGCTAACTGATAGCTGTAAGCTTCATGTCTACCATACATGAGAACGGTCTTAGGGAAAAGGTTGCATGGAAAAATACTGGGATGTATTTTTTTTTTTTTTTTTTGTAGTCAGCATTCATAATTATACTAATACACTCCTGATCAAAATCTTAAGACCAGTTAAAGAATTGCAAGAATTTGCATTTTGCACTGTTGTATCTTAAGAAGGTTCTAAGTAGAGTTTCAAAATGCAAAAAGAAGAAATGGGAACAAGAGACGAAAAGTTTAAGACCACATCCTTTAAAAGCCCAAATCTGTGCAAAAATTTGGATTCCATGTCATTTTCTGTCAAGTAATCACACTGTCAAGACCTCTTGATGGGAAAAGCAAAAAAACTCACTGCCTTCGAACGTGGCAGGATTGTTGAGCTGCTTAGACAAGGCCTCTCACAGCGTGCCATCGCTGCTGAGGTTGGACGCAGTAAGACAGTCATTTTGCATTTCTTAAAAGATCCTGAGGTTTATGGAACAAAAAAATCAAGTGGTAGACCCAAAAAAATCTCACCGGCACTGAGCCGGAGGATCCGAATGGCTGTCCGTCAAGACACGGGACGATCCTCATCCCAAATTAAGGCCATTACTGGTGCTGACTGCAGCCCAGTAACCATCAGACGGCATCTGCAAAGGAACGGCTTCAAAAACAAAAAACGTCTTCAAAGGCCACGTCTCCTTCAACGCCACAAAATTGCCCGTTTGGCCTTTGCAAGGGAGCACCAAACATGGGACGTTCAAAGTTGGAAGAAAGTTTTATTCTCTGATGAGAAAAAATTTAACCTTGATGGTCCTGATGGCTTCCAACGCTACTGGCATGACAAGGAGATGCCACCTGAGATTTTTTCAACACGGCACAGCGGAGGGGGCGCCATCATGATCTGGGGTGCTTTTTCCTTCAATGGAACAATGGAGCTCCAGGTTGTGCAGGGCGTCAAACAGCAGCTGGCTACGTGGAGATGTTGCAGCGGGCATCCCTCATGACTGAGGGCCCTCGTCTGTGTGGTGATGACTGGGTTTTTCAGCAGGACAATGCTGCAATTCACAATGCCCGTCTGACAAAGGATTTTTTTTCAGGAGAATAACATCACTCTTTTGGATCATCCTGCATGTTCCCCTGATCTAAATCCAATTGAGAACATTTGGGGATGGATGGCAAGGGAAGTTTACAAAAATGGACATCAGTTCCAGACAGTGGATGCCCTTCGTGAAGCCATCTTCACCACTTGGAGCAACATTCCTATAAGCCTTTTGGAAACACTCGCATCAAGCATGCCAACACGAATTTTTGAAGTGATCAACAATAATGGTGGAGCTACTCATTACTGAGTCTGTTTTTGAGACTTTAATTTCTGTTTTAGGGTTTTTTTTGAGCTATGGTCTTAAACTTTTGATCAGCTGATGAACAGCCTATTTTAGTTAAATTGTTCTTTTCAATAAATTGCCTGCTCAAAACATTTAGTCTCTTGCTCTCATTTCTTCTTTTTGCATTTTGAAACTCTACTTAGAACCTTCTTAAGATACAACAGTGCAAAACGTAAATTCTTGCAATTTTTTAACTGGTCTTAAGATTTTGATCAGGAGTGTATATATCTGACCATCTGACAGCAAAATGCTCATTTTACACCAGCATCTTTGAACAAATGTATACATATTTGTATGTATACATAATGTAGACATATTCGACCCATATGTCTGCATCCCAGCATCAGGGGAGCAGAAACTCCATGAAGCAGATGGATTTATTGTATTCTTACGTCCAATTAAGAAAACATGAGGCTGATTCTGTCTTGCAGCAATGTCTTTTTTTCCCCCCACAGAGCTCATGATTTCATGGCCTCCTGCCAAAACGGTTGTCAAATGAGCATTCAAACCATTTTGTGATCCGTTTTAATTGGAAGCTAATGGGCTGGAAGGACCTCATCTGCTCAGGTCCAGGCAAGCATGAGGTGAATAATATGACAGGAATATGGTTACTGTGAATTGCTGACTAAACTCCAGTGTGACTGAGGAGTGTCTGACACTGGCATGGGAAGCACTGCACGGGGAAATGAGTCAGTCTTGGATGGACTTGTTGCCATAATGCTTGCCTGGTTCCCGTTCAGTGGCTGGTTTGTGGAGTAAAGCATAAGCAGAAAAGCAGGGACAGAACACAACTGTGGAGCTACAGAGTGATAATGAAACCAGTTAAAAAGTTGGAACGACACAAGGGATGAGCAGAAGGGAGTGACTCATGCTAAATACATTTCTGTACAAATAATTGTTTTCTTGGTTTGCAAACAAATTACTTTAGGGACAGTTTTCCACTCCAAACTGGACAGCTCTCACAGCTATTCCATCATGATCAGCCATGCCCCAAATTGACTGTGTCTGAAACACATCAGTGGCTTGGACTGTGGAAATTGGGGCTTAAGCAGACCAAATAGCCATGCTATTACGACAGGGACTGTTTTCCCCGTTGCCTCCCCAAAATGCACATCATCCTTCTTTCCTGGTTCAAACACCTCTTTCCGCTTGTCACTCCCTGCGGGCCAGGAATCCAATTTAATGGATATATTCACACAAACCTGTTGCCAGTGATGAAGGCAGGGTGGGAGGCAGTGATGTAAGAAACGGGAGCCCTCTCCTCATTTTAATGAAGATCTTGAATTCCTTCAGGTGTTCGTGGGTGGCGCCGCTGATGCCTGCCAATCAACAAAAAGCAAAGCAACGGGAGTTGTACTGGTGTGGAGGTAATTATTGTTGTAGTCACTAGAGCAGAACTCATGGATCTCATTAACAAGACCGAACCAAAATCCAGAGATGTAAAAGGAAAGATATTAATTGTTTTTGATGGAGGGGTTTCACGCCCAATTAAGACTAAGTAGTAGTTTGAAATATAATTACAACCTCATCAGTTACTGCGTATACTGTAGATTTGATCTTGAAAGGGAAAAAATAAGTGGCAGTACACTCTTATTCGCATGTTTGTGTGTGTATTGGCCAGTATCATCAATTTCTTGCAACTTATGCCTATGAGTTTCAAAGTAGTGATTAGTTTTTTATCAATTAATCTATCAATTATTTTCGATTATAAACCCAAAGATATTCTGATTACAGTGATATAAAAATGAACAGAAAATAGAACATGCTCACATTGGCGCGTTGGAGACCAGACAATTTTGACATGTTTTCTTAAACAAGACTTGGTCAAAGCCAAATATACTATAATAATATATAATAACAATAATATTATGATATACGGTATTGTTGAATGCATCTGATTGCTCCCTGATTGAACCTGATTGGTCCCTGATTGGACCTGCTTGGTCCCTGGTTTTCTGCTCACCGTTTCAATAACATGGTGAAAGCACAACAGCCAATGAGGGAACTCAATCTCTCGGCCAACCAATTGTGTAACTTCTTCACCTATTGATAGACTTTTATGTTTGTAGGGCTGGCCCTCTGCGGGTCCAGCCAAAAAAATTAAAACTAATTAATTACTGAAATATTTGCCTTGTCGCAGCTCTAGTGCCATTTCTAAATCCAAGCTTGATGACCCACTAATATTTGCAATGACACTGCAAAAACAGTTCAGTGTGTTTAACATGCAAAAGATGTTGATACTTTTCTAACCAAAAATAATTAGGCAGACATGTTGTCTGTTTTTCACCTAAATGACATTTACATATGAGCAATCCGCCAGCGCAGAGTTGCCACCAGCTGCGATGAGCAAGTCATGCACAAGCATGGTAATTTCAAATATCCCAAAATAACCCAGGAAAAAAAGATCCTAATAATTCAGAGATCCTGTGAGATCATGTGTTGATCTCCAGACTGTATGACTAGTCACTTTTCTTCCGTCTCTCTAATGTTCTCTTGCTAATCAAACACAGCATCATAATATGTTTGTCTTTGATTTCCTGTCAATAAAGTTTGAGTGTCTGTGGGTGGCGTTTCCTCAGATCAGAGCACGTGTACGCATAAATGGAAACCATCAGAGATAACTGTGCCTACACCCAGAGAGAGAGTGTAATCACAGCCGGTCCTTTCTTATAGCTCCTATTTCATCAGGCCAGGGGAACGAGGCCATGTCACCACTATGCTCAAAGAGACAATAATGATGCTGTCATTTCAGCGCCACGGACAGCGACAATGGAGAGGATGATCATTGGAACTGACTATGCATAAAATCCCACAAATTTCCTCCCTGGCTGCACAATACGTCAGTGATTAGAAGAGACAGGGGCTTTTTGAGGAACCTTGCGGGCTCTTTCATATCAGAGCTCTGAATAAAGTGTTGTGCCCCTGAGGTTGATTCATGTTTACTGTGTTCATAGAATGTTGCTTGAAGATAATGTTTGAGCTGACCTCTTTTTAAAGGGACTGGCATCACCTAGAATGAACCATTCAAACTTTAGCTTTGGTTAAATCATAGTTTGAACCACGCTGCTGGCGATAATGGCAATTCAGTCGGTCGGCTTGTTAGTCTGTCAGTGCAGAACATTGGTACATCACATTACAATACATTCATGTTCCCCAGAGGATGAATGCTGATGACTTTGGCCTGCACTTTTCATCAAGCACCAGAAACTAGTTGAAATTTCTGTCAAACATGTTCATGTTCAAACAGGAAACCTCAGATGTACTTTAAACCTGCATTAATAGCTCCCCTACTCCCATCACCATCCGTGGGGAGGAGGTGGAGGTAGTGGACAACTACAAGTTCCTGGGAGTTCACTTAAACAATAAACTGGACTGGTCCAACAACTCCGAGGCCCTCTACAGGAAGGGACAGAGCAAACTATTCTTCCTGAGAAGGCTGAGGACCTTCAACGTGTGCAACAGGCTACTTCAGATGTTCTACCAGTCTGTAGTAGCCAGCTTTCTGTTCTTCGCCGTGGTATGTTGGGGGGGTGGCATCAGCACCAGAGATGCCACCAAACTGAACAAACTGGTGAGGAGGGCTGGGTCTGTGGTTGGATGTGAGCTGGACAGTCTGGAGGTGGTGGCAGAGGGGAGGACCAGGAGGAAGCTGGAGTCTATTCTGAAGAACCCCTCCCACCCCCTCTATGACCAACTGGTCCAGATGAGGAGTACATTCAGCCAGAGACTGATCCCCCCTCGGCACACTACAAACCGTCTGGGTCAGTCCTTTCTTTTGGTGGCCATCAGGCTCCATAACCAAGGCCTGACCCCCATGTGACTCTGATCATCTGCTCCATATTTATTCCAAATGTATATATTACATATAGTTATATCATTACATATACATATGCTGTGCATATACAATACTCACCACCTGCTGCACTTTACTTATTACTGTTATTACTGTTATTTATTTTACTGTCAATTTTCTTCATTGCACCTTATTTCATTCACTGCACCTTCTCTTTTACTTTTTACTGTACTGTATTTATCTGTACTGTTGTTGGCTGCTATGACACCCGAATTTCCCTCCGGGGATTAATAAAGGTTCATCTTATCTTATCTTACCTTATCTCTGAACCAATCAGCTATCAGTCTGACAATGATTTAGCCTCTGTGAGCTATATTCTTCAGGACATCTCTAGACTGAGTAACAAATGACAATACTTTTATTTGTGTGTTTTATTTTGGGGGCGGTAGCCACGACCCCCCCTCCCGTAACAACCCCCCCCCCCCCCCCCCCCCCCTCCCCTAATCTGTGAGTCTATCCCTTATGAGTTTAACAGAGTGTAAATTGAATTTCCCCATTGTGGGACTAATAAAGGTAGATCTTCCATCCACTATTGCAAGGGAAACACTAGCATCATGTTTCAATATGTTCTACTGATGTAGTTCTCAATATGTGTGGCGTACCCCCCTGGTGGGGCACAGGGACTGTTTGGACGCTGGAATCATTTTCATTTGAACATTTTTCTTCCTCCAAACAGGGAATGAAAACTTTGAGAACCAGCGTTCTACTGGGAAAGTGTGAAGCACTCATTCCTGCTGAGATTCAAATGTTTTACTTGCGCAGTGACTTAGACTGACTGAAGTTGACCCAAATCTAACAACACAGAGCTAGTCAAGTCAGAAATGTCTCAAAACAGCTGTTTCACAGGTAATAAACCCTTTAGATTTAGGGAACAATGTCACCTTTCCTGTTGCACCACTCCAAGGACAAAGTTATGATTTAAAATTCAGCAAAGATTTCCAACAGTGTGTGTTTTCTGGTGCGTAATGAGCATTACAGGATCGCACTAGGAGGGATGTTTAGTGTTGTTTAGGGAGTGACATAGTATCCATGAAACAGCGGTTGTTGGTTCTAAATGAGTGGACTCTCAAGATGCACGGCTGTCCTAGAACCTAAGTAGGTCGTTAATGTGACACAGTATCGAGGGGACTGCTCCCGTAGGGCATATAATCCGCATTCAGGGGTAACTAATCATTCCCTGTGTGTCCACGACACATTTTTCTTGTCCTGAACCTACACTATTGCTTCATCTTTTCCTGGTTGTTTCCACCTTCCTGTTTTTCGCCCCAGCTGTGGACAACATGGGAGCATTTTACACTTCCTCCAATAAATCTGCAGGAACATATGGTGGCACTTTCGATTTTCCCGAAACTGCCACTGCAGGTTCATGATGCACTGGGCAACACACAGTTGAAAAGAGGGTTTTTCAAAGGCAGAATGAAAGCTACAGAGGCAGCTTTAATGCTCCAGGAGATGTGTAAGATTTAAGAGATTGTTTGGATTTAGATGATGAAGGAGATAGAGGAAATCCATGCATTCTCAAAGATCAATCTCTGTCATTTGATGAGCACTTTGAAGACACTTCAATCTGTTGCCTGAGCATGTTTTTTTCACGTATCAGTCACATATCTGAGCCAATTGTGTTAAAAAAAACAAGGTGGTATTTATACCTCTGACAATGTGTGATGTCCCAAAAATATATCGGTGCCAGCACTCATTTTTACATTCCCTTTTTTAAAACGTAGCAAATTTGGAGATGTAAATAAGAGTGAATTGTGAAAGATTGTGGCGAAATCTTCATTGACTTTTCAGCAAGTGCATGTAGAGACACTGGGGTTGTAGGGTTTTCATTATAATTAGTGAAACTAATATTATAAAGAGTTGAATTCAACAGGAATTATTGTCACTATTACATTTTTGAGTGAACAAAAACTATTACAGAATATTAGCATTGTTATTATAGATTACAGATTTAAGATCCAGCAGCATTTGAAGTAGTTCCAACTGGCCTCACCTTGAATAGACTCTCGGTGAAATTAAGTATATTGGGCTGATAATACTTTTGTACTTACACTTAAAGGAACAGTTTGTAGGATCTGATGGTATCTAGAGGTGACGTTGCAGACTGCAACCAACTGAAACTTCACCTGTGTGCCAAGTGTGTAGGAGAACTATGGTGGTAGATGTAAAACTGTGAATGGCTCTATCTAGAGAAAGTTGTTAAGATTAGCGTAGGTCATTCGGAGCAGAGTCAGTGCGTAGAGTGTGTGTTTACATGGGCAGGGAGTGGTGAAGTAAGAGAGAGAGAGCAGCGGCGACAGGAGTGAGTAATGTACTTGACTCTGGCCCAAGCTGTTCTGGGCTACTGTAGAACCATGGCGACATTTGGACTCCATGAAGAGGACCTGCTCGCTATGAAGAAGAAGAAGAAGATAGTCCTTTATTCGTCCCACTAGGGGAAATTCAATTTTTACACTCTGTTGTTTTTTACTTATACATGGTACATGCAGACCCAGGACACACACATGCACAAATAGGACCCATATACATGCATCAAATGGAGAGGTGTCAGAGTGAGGGGGCTGCTCCTGACAAGCACCCCGAGCAGTTGGGGGTTTGGTGCCTTGCTCAGGGGCACCTCGGCAGTGCTGGCACCTCTCCAGCTACCAGTTCATACTCAGTTCTTGGTCATGTCGGGACTTGAACCAGTGACCCTCCGATTCCCAAGCCAACTCCCTACAGACTGAGCTACTGCCGCCCCCAGATATAAACGGCTCATTCTAAGGTAACCAAAACTCACAGATTCTTATTTTCAGGTGACTACACACTAAAGAACACCATAGCACTGTATCATAGTAATGCTATTAAAAGGCCAGTCTTTGATAAGCCTCTGGAATCACCTCACATGCCCTCACTCATACATTCATTTGATTTACATGTGTGTGAGATATGTGTGTATGTGTGTGTGTGTAAATGTATAAGCTACTGGATGCCTAAAATTTCCTACGGGATGAATGAAGTTTCTATCTATCTAGAAAACATAGCTCCAGGGGTATATACATACTGTGTGTGTGTGTGTGTGTGTGTGTGTGTGTGTGTGTGTGTGTGTGTGTGTGTGTATAGGTTACTAGCCCATCGCAGGGCACAAAGAGACAAACAACCACTCATACTCACATTCAAACTTACGGGCAATTTAGAGTCATGAATTAACCTGCATGTCTTTGGACTGTGGGAGGACGCTGGAGAACCCGGACAAAACCCACACTAACACAGGGAGAACATGCAAACTCCACACAAAAGGCTGGATTCAAACCTGCAACCCTCTTGCTGTGAGGCAACAGTGCTAACCACTGTACCACCCTACACACTGTTCCCGTAAAGCAGAATTATGAATGCAGCAGGATTTTTTTTATATACACATTTCTACATTGTGGTATTACTAGTTTTACTTAATGAAATGATCTGAATACTTCTACCACTACTAACATTCTCAATTAGAGAAAGGATGAAAATAAGGCGTGAGGGAGGCCCCATGTCTGAGTTTTGGCCCCCTATCTAATTCTCTGAGAGTAAGCTCATCAAAGAAATTAAACTGCCCTTTAATCCAAGAGTACTGAAATGAGAAATAAAGGTTAACCCTATGAACTATCCTCTCAGTTGAACATGGTTCCACAATATTAAACCACACCACTCAGACATGAACATGACATTAACTTTTTAATAATTGCTGCGGCCTGGCAGTAACCATTATGGCTGTCATCAACAAGACAAAGTCTTGCTCTCTCAGTCTGTAGCCACCGTTGATGCACAGGAAAGTGTGGACCATTAAGTGAGTCATCACTCTTTATTTGTGATCTATTATGGGTTAATATGTTTTCCAGCCACGGGGCATGTTTTTCTAGCTGTATGTGATGCATGGTCTTCTTAACGGCTGTGTTACTCTTGCTGCTGGAACACAAGTTAAAGTATCGTGAATTTTCTATTGACCTTCTGTTATGGTGTTTTTTTGCCTGCCGTATGGGAAATAAGAGAAATATATCCTTTTCCAGTCCATTCTTTCTGCTGCAGGCGATGACTGTTTTCACCACAATAATCATAATGATTCTGGCAAAACATTTTTATCCTTGGCGGTGTGGTAATTACACACATCTCCATGATATCCAGGTCTATTGCTTGTTGACAAATAATTATGAGATTTCTATCCCCAGACACCAGTGGACAGATAAGTAATCTTTGTTGCAGACATTAGTGTAATTTTGGTTGGTGGGTGTTTTTCTGAATTATGCTCACTGACCTTGGTGTGTGTGTGTGTGTGTGTGTGTGTGTGTGTGTGGTGCGTGCGTGCGTGCGTGCGTGCGTGCGTGTGTGTGTGTGTGTGTGTGTGTGTGTATGTGTGTGTGTGTATCTGTGCCTCCAGCTGTCAGCTCATGGCAGGATTGAATTAAAGATGATTAATTTTATTTTTTCTTAACACACCCTCATTAAGGCAGCAGCAATCAGGAGCTGAAGACTACCATCCAAATTCTGTACTTGAATCTTTGCCTTCGCACATTTCACATTAGAAATACAAGCTGTGTTCACCTGGTCATAATGTACCTGTGATTAAGCTTCTTTTTTTTAGCCCATTAGCTACAAAGTTGGTACATTTGACATCACAACTTACTGTTTTTAAGCATACTACAGCCACTGCATTTATTAGATATATTGTTATTATTTTTATCCTTATTATTATTTTAGGAAAGCCTAACTTGAGTTTATACATAACTTAACTTGAACTTGCAAAAATGTGTTGTGTACTAACTTATAGTACTTACATAAAGAGACTTACTCCTTTTGCTCTTTGACTTGATGATTGGTAATGAGATTTAAAAACTAATAAAATGTTTTGTTCTTGCATGCCTCGCATACAGTGAACAGATAAATACTTGATGCACAGAAGTAAATTCATATCAAGACATCCTTTTACAAACCCTCACACACTTTAATAGGCTATTCTGTAAGAAAGTAAACACAACCATGACCCAAGTATTCTTCTCTGTAGGCCTATAAAACAAGATTAAGATTAAGTAGGCTTATAAACTAAATATAGACTTTTTTGTATATTTGTCAGTATAAACCAAGTACTGTATGCTTAAGTATAATAATAATAATATATAATGCATAATATATATATAAGTATATGTATCCCTGTAACTTTGTGAAGTGAAATTGCTGTTTCTTGTTCAAGATGAAATATTTTCAAGTAGCATCACTACATTAATTTGTGCAGCGTTGATGCGCATTTAGAACCGGACTAAGCGGGCAACTACCCAGGACCCCGAATCCCAAAGGGTTCCAAAAGCCTGAAGTTCACTGTTAATCAGTTGGTTGTAAATTAAATAACTGGACAATTGATTAAAAATATGAAATCAGATATGATGCAGATTCAAACTGGAAATATTGTCTGCCTGCAATGTTGTAAATTAGGACTGTAAGATAAATGCAGTACCTGTGAGGGTTTCTGGACAATATTTTTCATTGTTTTATGTTCTTAATTGATTTCAGATAATAAATATATACATAGATTTGCATAAAGCAGCATATTTGCCCGCTCCTAGTTTAAGTATATTAAATACTTGACAAATTTCTCTATAAGGTATATTTTAGACAGTTAAAAAATGTTTAATTTGCAATCAGTTAACTATGGACAATCGCAGTTAATCTCAATTGAACATTGTAATTGATTGACAGCCCTGTTGTCACTTAATCTCTCCTAATGCAATAATTGAAACGACAACTTAAGAATCAATAGAAATGGGCGTGTTTGGTGCCCTACCATATAATCACAATGTCTCTGCTTCCTTTATTTCTGTCATCACATTCCTGTCAATCTCTACTAAATGCCATTAAAAATAAAAGCAAAGACGAGAACAATCTATGCTGAAATCACACTGGCAGATGTTTTTCCTCTTTTGTCCTTTTTGTGTCCTCTATGAAGCATCGCATGGCCCTGGTACATATTTATTGTGCTGTGTGCACTTCACTGAAATCATCTTACAGCGTTTGGAGCTATTGATGTTTAAATTTTTCAGACAGTTACCTCCGCCACGTGGAGCCCAGAATGTTCAGCACAAGCAGCTTTAATGGTGACATAGTGGGAGCACTTTGTCTAAATGAACATATGACATGCCACATAATGTGATTCAGAGACACATACAGAGAATAGAAACCCATTAATGCAGATGTATGTGTTAATATGTATCTGGCTGCTTACATCCTGTGAATACACCGCTCTGCCCCATCATACCCTGGGGATAATTGACACACAACTATGAGGAAAATGCACTGAGCAACCCATTTCAAACTGTTTACTCCCATTAGAACATGGAGGAAGACTGGCACTATGCCATCTGACCTGGTGTTAACTGCCTGTGTATGCCGTTCTAAGCTTTGAATTCCTCCCCAATTTGGTGGCACATCCTCCCCATAGCAGTAGCTGCTGCAGGGAAGCCCCGTAAATCTCTCCCCAGAGGGTTCAACCCATTAGGATAAATAGGCACAGTAAAACACTCGCTTCTCTGAAGGCTTATCTCCTATAGCCCCAACCAGCTTGCATGTAGCACTGTATTAACTCTGACACCCCCTTTGTGTGCGAGGAAGCATTTCCAGCTGTTGTACAGTGCTCATCAACAACCGTAGACATTTCCCAAAGGCATGTTACCTTAGGGATCCGCTGGGTTTCACAGGAAAAAACTGATATCCATAATCCTGGTTGTGGTTTAATGTCGTTGAGGTATTTTCCGTCAGAGAGGAGGGCTCTGTGTTGCATGGGCTTTGTGTGACAATTTGTTGCCTTGTTTGTGATACCGCATATACCTTTCATTAAATGGAGAGCCTATATGTGGGATTAGTCAGGATAGAACCGTGGCTTCAACTGTGGTTTATAAAGAGGCATAGTCTTAAATTTCACTCACTAAATCTCTCTTTTAGTTAGGTTTTTTCAAACACCAGTTGTATCTGTTACTTGTCTATCTATACCAATAAAAAATGTAGTGTTTTTAAGAGTCTATACAGTATCATAAAACACGTAATACACAACTGAATCAATATTTTGTTACACCCCTATCAGTCAGATATCAAAACATTATCAGACGTAACTAACCAGTTGTTTGTCAGTCTTACTATAAATGCTCAACTATACAAATATTTACCAATAAGTGTTGCAACTTTTGAATGTCATGATTATATTTCATGTCAAGTAAACCATAATGTCCTTACTTTTACTGAAGTTGCATCTCACAAGCTCTTTCATTTGATACAGCCCTCTTACTTTAGCTGTCGGTCTATGACAGAGAGTGCATTAGGCCAAGGTGTAGTGACGATCCCATAGCGCACCAACTGTCATACCAGCATAGATCACAGAAGCAGGGCCAGGGGACCTGTTACTCGGGTAACTTTTGGGGTCTGATATAACTAGCCTTAATTGTATTATATTTTTTTTTCTAAAACTTGCTCTTCGTCACTGTCCCCCACTCCCACTGACTGATGTACGCAATTTGACTTAGGCCTATGTTTCAGCATCATGGACAGTGCCGTTTGTTGCATGTGTAGGGTGCATGTGTAGGTGTGGCGCTGTCCGTAGGATCAACAGACAGAACATCGTTTCTTAGTTTGGTTTCTTAACCTGTTTGCTTTTCGTGGTTGTAGAGAAAGAAAGAGAGAGAGAGAGAGCAAGCTGCTATTTCTATGCACCTCCCCCTGCTGATTTTATAGACAATTCATAAATTCAAAATATGTGAATAAATGTATTTTTTGATTATGAAACAGTAGCCTTATGCTGTTGTTGGTCCTTTCTGTTGCATGGTTAAATCAATTACCCCCTCACATTCTTTAACAGTGTCAGGTCCTTCAGATGTTAAGTTATGTTATTTAGTACTTCGTTCTGTGTACATTTGCATTTCCTGTTTTATTTTGTAAGCCCTAACCTCCCTCTCATTTCAGATCACTGCACTTCCTGCCCTCATGTGTGCCACACCCCCTGACCTACTTTCCTTCACGGGCACCGGTGTTCTGATTGTCTGGTCCCTCCCCTGATTGTGTCCACCTGTGTATCGTTAATCACTCCTCTTGGGTATATAAAGTGTGTGCTCCCTTCCTCACGTTGCCAGTTCATAATTGATCCTTCATGGTGATGTTCGTCCTCGCGTTTTTTCCAAGTGTTTGCCGCTCAGTGTTTCTGAACCTCTGCTTGTTTTTTGACCCTGCCTTTTGCCTGTCGATTTTTGGATTGTTTGCTTGTTGGACTGATTACCCATGTACCGACCTGTGCTCTAGTAAAGACTGTATTGATCTTTTACCCGATCTATTCCTGAACCAGATGTCACAAACAGCCCCATCTGTCACTTCATCCTGGTGCCTGGCCTGGGTGTCGGACTAAAAAAGTGTTCTGTGACTACTTAATACTCATATATCAGTTATATAGGCCTATTCCTGTTTCAAAACATATGCCCCGCACATCCTCCACATGCCTTGAAATTATGTGTATTATATTATTATTATGAGTGCAGTAAGTGAGCAGCAATCCAGAATCCAGTAACTACACAGCCAAAGATACAGCATTTTGAATTGTTTTGGGGTCAGTTTGTAGTTCCTGCAGTGATTTTCAGAGTAATGATACATTTCTATGGCATAATATTTTTATATAGTAAAACAGATGTCAGAAAGTAGAACACAGTATTCTACCAAATGTGTAATTGGTCCATGTTGCCTTTGTAGGGCAGTATACAGACCCATACTGACCCATAATACATAGTGATGAGGTTTAATACTTATGTATATTGAGTTAAGTGACTACTCTGCAGTCCCCTTAGAGCAGCAGCTGCTCTTTCACAAAGGCCAAGTACAATGTGACCAAAGCAGGGAGGGGCAGAGACAGAAATAGAAAGTTGTCCTGTGATCCCAGTCAGCAAAGATGCTTAAAAATCAAATTGTTATATTCAGATTTTGGTCTTCTCCCTTCATTGTCTTTTAAATTCCTCCTCACAGTGAACTGGCTAATGCATCATAAATACATTAATATCATCTGTAAATGGGCACTTCCCACAATGATATTAATATGTAATCCAATCTAAAAAGTATAAACTGACATTCAATGTGAAATTATAGAAATTTGAAGAGTGACATAAGCCTACTGAAGTAGCTTATTTGTTTAGCGAGATAGTTTCCATTTCTTTCTCTGTGTATTATGTGAGATAAGAAAGCACTCAATCAGCGCTGCCATTTCTGGAATATAGCACTTGATGTGTAGAAGGGATGTGTCAAGGCTCGGTACTAACAGGCTGGACTCAAGAGCAGACTCGGAAGCAGGAATAGTCAAAAATCGGCGTCTTTATTACAAACAGGGTCGGTACACGGTAGAGCAGATATCAAGGCAGACAAGTCCAAAAACGGCAGGCTAAAGGCAATATCAAAAAACACGAGCAGAGTAATCGAATTCACCGGGAGTCAAACACGAGGAAATAAATGCTGGTACGATTGTCACTAAGGAGCAAAACGAACTGGCACAGGAGGAATGGGGAGCACACATTAAATACCCGTGAGGGGAGTGAATAACTATACACAGGTGAACACAATCGGGGCCGGGGGATGACAATCAGACGCAGGTGAACGGTGCTGGAAACTAGGTCAGGAGGAGGTGCTCAACAGTGCAGGCAGGAAGGCATGCAGGCAGGCGGGAAGTGAAGTGCTCTGAAATGAGAAGGGATGTTAGAATACAAAATAAAACAGGAAGTGTCAAAACAAAAGCATGCAACATATACCCGACAGCTTTACCACATGAACCCCTTACAGGATGCACTGTAATAGCCTTCATGTAATGGAAATGCCGTGGGATAAATATCTTCCAATAGGCTCTTTTAGCTTACAGCATCCATAAAGTTTTTTTTCAGTGGTTCCATTCCTTTAATTTAACTTGTGACATTTAGGAAGCAGGACGCACGGTCCTAAGGCTTTATAGGCTTAAAAGAACAACTGAAAATAGCTCTCTTCATTTATTCTAACACATTTTCTTTTCCAATTTTGATCCAAGTACTATAGATGAAGTAAAAGCTGATACCGAATTTGATATTTTACCAATATTCAGCTCTGAATTAAGAAAACATAGTAATGTATATTTTCCATCACAACTTTCCCTACTATA
Organism: Pterois miles; assembly: GCA_947000775.1. NCBI lineage: Eukaryota > Metazoa > Chordata > Actinopteri > Perciformes > Scorpaenidae > Pterois > Pterois miles. The sequence continues at coordinate 4,939,098 of CAMQGK010000471.1, read as the reverse complement.
TTTTGCATAATGGCCAATAGTGTTTTGTATAATACCCAACCTGGCCTAACAGGAAGACCTGACAAACATCAGGTGACAAACGTCACTAACGTAACTTACAAAACAAAACGCTAGTCAACAGCAGTCTCCTGGATAAAAGTCCGGTGTTTTTAGTGGCTTTGCTTGCTTTTTATACTACATCAATAACCCTTAGCAATTATAGTAGCATTATAGTAGCATTTATACACATATGAGTTTACATTGCAGTCAGTACAGGGTGCATGGTGTACAAATGACATGAGGAAATCAAGAAAAGCCTGGAATGGATCAGGATTTGGGAGTCTTGGCGAACTGTCAGTCAAACACACAGGAACACGCCCCTCCAGCTGGCTTAGAGTTAAAAGAGTATTTCTGATATTTCCCCAAAGACCTTCTTCCTTTAAATAATAAGAAAAATATTAACAATATATTTAAAGCATGTTGACATTATTTCTGACTACAACAAGGAATGACTACATGTGATTTCTCACAGGCAGGTGTATAAATACCACGACATTACATGGACATTTTGCATGTCATGAGCATGCATGTTGTGTGTCATTTGTCTGCCACACAAACCTCTGAAGTTAGGGTTAGGCAAGAAAACCACTAACCACTAACACTAATTTAAAAATAAACACATAAACTGAGAAAATATATACGTAAACAACGTAGCCCAACTACGGAAAACATGTTACAAATGTCAGTAAAGAACTTTTAAAGGAGGAACATGTAAGATTTATGGGGATGTGCTGAAAGAAATGCAATATAATATTAACAAGTATGTTATTTTTAGGGCGTAATCACCTCAAAATAAAAATCGGTGTGTTTTTGTTAACTAAGAATGAGCCACTACAACTCAGTCTCACAGGAAGGCGTATAAATACCACAACATTACACAGACATTTTGCATTATGATTGCACATTTTTTGCATGTCATTTGTATGCAATGTAAACATCCGCAGTTAGATTTAGGCAAGAAAACGCCCACCATAAGTGGTCTTTCTCACTTTTAATACAACCTCACTAAATCTTACTGTATCATTTATAAGTGGATGTGTTTACATTGAAGTCAGTACAGGGTACATGGCGTACAAAAGACACAGGGAACGAGGAGGTATAGTAGAGGGCTGATGAGCTTTGGGATCCATTTAGAGTATAATAAAAAGGGACATGGACAAAATGCCACTCTCCAGACAACTGTAACACAGATTAAGATAGACTGGAAGCTACGTTTAATCAGCTTCATTGTATTTAAACCTGCCTCCTGAAAGCACATTTCCTGAAAATAAACCTGTCCTTTTAAAATGAGCTTGTTTTTACTGATAACTTTGCTTTGTATTAAGAGCCCTCTGGTCTCAGGATGATCACTTTCACTTCAAAATGTTGACAGGCCATTTTTCCCCTTTAAATTATTCTGGCTAACAACACACTCAGCTGTGATTATTCCCCTCTAGTCACTCATGAAAACCGTTAGTATTGTTCATACTTGTTAATGGGGATCCGTCACAGCCTCTGTCATGTTTCTAGAGTCAGAAAACAGCAAAACGTCACTCTGCTCTTTAGAGAAACTGAAGGAGTGTAGAAAGTTAGTCGAATATTGTGACAGTGTAAAGTCTGAGATGTGTGACTTTAGTTCCAAGCTACTCCCATGTTATTTCTCCCACTTTCTTGCTGATTTCTCACAGCAGCAACTCTCTCTAACAATGAGACTGCCGCTATTAAAATAAGCAGGTCACACTCTGTGTGTATGTGATGACTTGGCTCTCATGTTTCCTAACCAGCAAGCAACTGACAGACTATTACTGAAGGCATCCGCCAAAAAGTGCAGCTATGGACAAAAATCTGACTAATCTTTAAAAAGGGACAGATTTTGACTCATCTGCAAAATAAATATCACAAAAAATATGGTAAATGCAATTAGCTTTGTGCAAAACAAGGATTTTGCAGACAAGTTAATATTTGAAAAGGCTGTGAGTCAGAATAATGGTATGAACCTCAAGTCTGAGTGACTGCTAAAGTATTGATGGATTAAAATGTAAAGATCTTAGGTGCCTTAAGTGCTGAGCTCCAAGCTGTAAAACATGGTTTATACAGTGGATTTTCATCTGCTTTCTATCTTTGATTGATTTGACACATATACATGTGCAGTGAGTGCCCATGCCGGTCTCCACACCATTCTGATTGGCTGTAGGGTGTCCATTAATTGCTGATCATGGACACCTACTAAGTGCTGCTGTGCTGTAAACACTGCTGGAAGTGTGGTTACATAAATTAAAGAGCGAAAGAGACACACCAGGCAGTGTGTGTTTGTTGGAGTATGTTACAATCAGCTGCTCATTTGTGTCCCATGTTGACAACATTCAGTGTCATTTTCGCTGTACAAATGTAGTAGTTTTAAACCCAACCATGTAGTTCTTTCCTAAACCAAACTATAGTGGTTTTGTTGGCTAATACTAAAGTGACGCCAAGGGTAACTATGGCGGTTTTGATGCGGAAAATAAAGTGACACCAAAGGGTGCGACAGTGTGTGAGTCGGGATGAGTGTTGGCACTCTATGAATGTTTCAGGAAATCCTCAGGTATGGAGTTATGGCTTGTGAAAAACTTAAGATTTTTCTTGCGAAGCGCATGAAAATATAAGTTAATGGTCTTGGTTCTGGCCTCATACACTCTGATGTATATACAGTATACAGTATATTGGGACTGTGAACTTCCACAAATTCATTTTAACAGCTCTAATGTCTTCAGTGGAACCATCCATTGGTACCAACAATGTCACACTAGATTCTCACAAAAATATTATTAAATAATGTTCAAAACTTATGTTAAATTTTGGTGAGGAAAAACTGTCACGGCCATGTTCAAAGGTGTCCCTTGACCTCTGACCTCAAGATATGTGACTGTAAATGGGTTCTGTGGGTACCCACAAGTCTCCCCTTTACAGACATGCCCAAATCATGATAATCACATGCAATTTGGGATAAGTCATAGACAAGTCAGCACACTGAGACAGCTGACAGCAGTTGCCATATTGTGATCTGAGCAAATATCTTCCTTTAAGGTACATTTTGAACAGTTAAAAAATGTGTGATTAATTTGCAATTAATCATTATTAACTATGGATTATCTTGTAAATTATTAGAATTTAATTTGACAGCCCTTTTATTTATATATATATATATATATATATATATATATATATATATATATATATATATATATATATATATATATATACAATCTGTTGGACCCCAAGCAATGTGGATGTAAAGACAGCTAAAGACAGGGTTAACGCTTTTAATCTTTTTTTTTTTTTCCTCTGGTGTTATTTGTGAATGAATGAATCAAGCAATTCGAATATTTGAAGCATTACCCGTCACAGTTACTTATACCTATTCATGTTTAATATTCTTAAGAAACAGGCCCCTGGTTTAATCCTCTTTATCTGTTATCCTCCATTTGACCTCTTTCTAATCATATAGGCGGTAGATAGTGCTTCCTCTCCTAAATGAACCAACATTACGTGGAAACAATAATCCTTCAGTAGCCTGTAGAAAGACGGACTATCAAACATCGAGGCTGAATTCCTTCAGAGACTCGTCGAACCCATCCAATTATACCAGTAATTAAATCAATTTCGCGATTAAGATCGAAGGAGCAGGTAGCCACCGCCGCCACCACACCCAGCTGAAAACCTGAAAGCCCCTTCAGTGAAGTTAATGAGCAAGAGGAGGAGGCATGGTCTTTGGGTGGAAGTTTAAGGGAGTTTTGTGTATTTATTAAACTGTCATATAATGTCTGTGAATGGCTTAATGACTTAATAATGTGTATCAAGTTGAAAGAAACTTCAACACAGTCATAACTGTAGTCACTGGTACTGATCAGCAGGTTTTAGGCAACCAGATGTAATATTTAGAGCTATCAGCTGGTGAAAACCTGACATATTTATCCTCAAATGTTCCATAATACTGTCCAAAACACATCCAAATATGCACATGCAGCTTGCGTGACACAGTCGCAAGAGGTATTTTCTATTTAAAGCCAAAGTGAAACTCTCAGGTCTAGACCCACCCCTCACCTCATCAGCACCTCCACCGCAGCGTGCTTATCAACACCACAGAGCCCTGAGTCACCCATGTGTGAGTAGCTGCGACCGTGACGGTATGCCTGGGCCGGCGGGGAGATGTGGAGCACAATGACCCCCGAGTGGATAATCATCGGTGTGTGAACGGCGATGGAGCTGCACCAGCTGTGGCCACGGTCCCTGAAGAGAGTGAGAGGCCATCTCTTTCAGGGCTGCGACCTCAGCGTGGTCAGAGCCAGTGCCTGGTTTTTCAAGCTCGGTGGAACGCAGGCTGATGAATGTTTTGAAGACACACAAACATACACTGGCTGGTATTGCTGTATTTGAGAGGACACTCGCTGTCTACATTACCTGGTATGCACAGTGTGTGACTAAAACCCTCTGTGCCTCTAGTTCTGAGGACAGCTCTTCTAGCAGCAACTTACAAAGGAACATATGTGGACTTCTAAGACTCAACAGACACAGTAAACATACATTTGTTTAAACCTCAGGAGAATTTTCAGTTGTTTATAGATTGTTATATGGTGCTATTCTACAATAATTCCACTGTAAATGCTGGCATACTGGCCTTGAATTATATTGTAAAATGCCATGCTTTTCATTTTCATTAGAAAATAACTATTGTGCATTTTGCATTGTGATTTTTTTTTTTCTATTTTTGCTTTTGAATGCTTTTCTTACCTGTTTATACAGATGGGTAATGAATGGATTGGATTACTTGGGGACTGCGTGAAAAGCTAGACACTAGACACAACATTGCATTGAAACATCTTTTAAAAGTGAAATCACTGACATGTTAGCACGAGTTAGCTAACCCCCGCAATCCCGACTGAATGTGCTGTCTTTTAAGAGGCTGTAGCAGGTCCAGTTGTAGAGGTAGAGTGAAGGTACAGGTGTCATATGAAACTAGAAAACCAAAGGAATCCATTGGTCAGCTTGTCTCAAAGGAGGCTAAGTAATACTCCAAATTTAGGCAGCATGTTGACAAGAAAAAACTGGTATGGCCATTTTCAGGGGTCCCTTGACCTCTGACTTCAAGATATGTGAGATGTGTTTACAAACATGCCCACTTTATGATAATCACATGCAGTTTGGGGCAAAAAACATGCATTTTTTTTAATGCAGTACAAATGCCTTATTTTTGCATATTTTAAAGCTGGTGAGTTTGAATATTTCTGCAGACTGGGGTCCCTAAACTGTCTTGGATATAAATTGGGTATCACTGTAAAGCTGACACTCTTATGGATCCAATGTGCCCAATTGTATTTGTGTGTGATGATGTTAGTCCCCATAGTAGCAATGTCATTGTAGTGAGACAATTTTTTAAAATTTGACCTCATTGTATAAAATAACCTGCGGTGACCTCTAGGTTAATCACAGCCTCATAAAACTTAACAGCCACAAACTAGAGACCTGGAGTATTCAGAGGATGGATGGCCTAGCTAGACTGACAATAAGGGGGTTTCTGAGGAGTTTCCAGAACAAAAGTACTCGTCATTCATTTGACAAAAATGCTTTTTGTTGCAGAAATCAATTGTTGCAGAAATCACCAAATGTCAAAGGTTTTTGACATCAAATTACAACATAGCTTTTTTTGTGGTACTCCTCAAGGTCTTGGTGTCTTGATGTGGTATTTTGTAGGGATTACAGATCATTTTTATTTTCATCATTTTTAACTTAAAAGTTAAATTTAGCACCAAATCTGTGTAACAAATTGGTATCACCCAGTCGTCATTCGGTAGTCTCGCATAGCCAAACCTATTGCAGTGTTTGGCTCCACATATCATCATTTTCCAGTAGCTCAGTCCGTAAGGACTTGGGTTAGGACGCGGAGGTCACCGGTTCAAGTCCCCCATGGACCAAGACCAACTGGTTGCTGGAGAGGTGCCAGTTTACCTCTTGGGCACTGCCGAGGTGCCCCTGAGCAAGGCACCAAACCCCCAACTGCTCTGGGCGCTTGTCAGGAGCAGCCCCCTCACTCTGACATCTCTCCATTGACATGTATATGTACTGTGTGAACAACAGAGTGTAAAACTGAATTTCCCCACTGTGGGACTAATAAAGGAATATCTTTCTTTCTTTCGTTCTTTCTAACCACACTCTACATCCAGTCAGCCAGACTACACATTCAGCAGATACAATGGTATTAATTCGGAGTTCTGCTGTCCAATATTGAATCTCCTTTTAGCTCTGTTTTGGTTGCCACCATCTCTTGAGGGAAATAGCTGGCTCTTAAGCTGCTAAATGCTCCACTTTGTTCAACAGCTAGTTGTTAACATGGTCTCTCTGCTGTTTGGTGCTGGGCAGCAATTTCACTGAACACTGCAGCTGCCTGCTGTTGGAAACAATAGATTTAGTTACAGGCCAGAAAACCTACACAATGATCTAAAAGCCCCTAAAGCCACTTCATAGAGGTGAGGGGAGCTACAGAGTGTGGTGAAAATTATCTGTGGGCTCGTCACTGAAGGCGATTGTTGAGCTGATTTTGAAAATGATTCAGGCATGATGTCTGATCGGACCAAGTTGGACCGGGTCTGTTCCAGTCTGGGTCTGCTGGTGTTGACAGTCAGCAGATAATATCATACAGCGGGTGACATGCAAAGATTTCATCTTAAATCTTTACATCCAATCGTTGCCGATCATGAAGATTTTTTTAAACACGTTTGATATTTGCAACCGATATCGGATCACTATGGAGGACGGAACAAAAAAAATAAATTAATATATAACTATATGGTGCAATAAATAAATAACCTTAAATTGTTCAAATTAATATTAAAAATAAATTTAGTTATTACTTTATTGATAATATGTGACATAAATTGATATTTCCATTTTATTTAGCTTTTTATTTATTCATTTACTCTTCTGTTTAAGATCCATACTTTTTTATTCATGTATTTATTTTTAAAAATATTTATTTATTTATGCATAACTTTTATTTCTGCATCTATTTTTAATTGACTTTGTATTTATTTTCTAATATATGTATTTATTTATATGTTTAAGCATTCATTTAGTTATGCATGATTTCCCTGAGCATTTCATCCCCTATTTATTTCCCAAAACTTATTTACAGTATCTCTATATTCTTTTCCTTACACATTTATTCATACATTTGTTTTTGCATTTCTTCATGCATATATGCTTTATTATGCAAATGCGGGGGCGTTGTTTTCACGTTGTGTCATGCTCCAGTCATAGCAGTCAAACTCAGAAAGAGCAATGCAGATAGGAAGAAGCTGAAATAAAAGCCTCTTGTCTACCAGATCCGTCTCTTGAGACAGCGGAGTTGATGAATCATGTTTCAGATGTCCACAAGTGCATTTGGCAGGCTCTCAATACATTTGCACAGCAACTAACCATCGGCTTGTGGAGTTAAAAAGATAAACACAAACTCTGTGTAAAGAAACTACAAACAGCAGCTGATTCTGAGGACAGACAGGCTGTACATCTGAAACATGCTTCATCTGTTGAGACAGTGCAACCCCGCTGTCTCAAGAGGTTTCGTATACTAGAGGCTTTTATTTCAGCTTCTCCCTTCTTCCTACCTGATCTGCTCTTTCTGAGACTGAAGACTGAAGCATGACCCAACATGAAAGCAAAGCCCCCCTCATTTTCATAAGGAGATGCATGAAATAATGTAAAAACAAATGTATAAATACTGGTAAATGTGTAAAGAAAAAAATATAAAGATAAATAAATTTGGGGAAATAAATAGGGAATGAAAATCATGCATAAATAAATAAACAAACAAACATAAATTCAAACATTTAAAAATGAATATAAAATAATACAAAAATAAATAAATGAATAAAAATAAAGGCAAAAATACATTTTAAAAACATAAAAATAAATATATGGATAAATAAAAGTGACAGTCAATTAGTGTCACATTTTATCAGTTAATTAATGACTACATTTACTTTTTGCTGCTTTTAATGGCAAAGTTATTTAATTATTGGATCATTTCTTTTTACTTTATTTAATTATTTATTCATTTATTTTGGATGCTGACAGGTTTGGTCCTTCATACATTGATGGGGTCACTTGTATGTTGCTCGAGGGAAGCTTACCGGCTGAAGTTAACTTTGTTTTAAGAAAAAGTGAAGCAGACAAGAAACAAAATAAGGAATGCAGTGTGCAGCATGATAATTAAAGGACAACACCTAAAAGGTAAATGCATATTTGAAAGGATGAGTCACCCTTCATTATATTTTCGACAAGTGGGCATGTGCATGTGTGGAGCATCCCCAGGAGAATGGTACAAGCCTGAGTTTGACCCTCACAGCGAGGGCGTCTGATGGCTCTGTTCTGCTGTGGGGACAGTTTACTGGCTGGCTTGGGTCCACTTGTCTCAGAGGGAAAGGTCACTGCAAGTCAAAACTAACTTTTTTTTTCTGCTATATGAGGCTTTTTGTCAGTTTGCTGTCTTTTGTTTTTAGATAGAAATCCACACATACACAGAATTCAATCCTCGTAATATGCTTTCTGACACGATCAATGAATTCCTACAAACAAAGGGAGAAAGACTCAAACACAGAAAAATACACACCTGGCAAGCAGGTAGGACAAAGGCAAATTCACTAAAGGCGATGGTCACGGACAGGCTCACAGGCTGGCAACAGGATGGCAGAACCAACAATCGAATCCAAGAGGGGCACGCTACCCGATCTCATGGGAAGATGGATAAATAGCACGACATTGCAAGGACATTCTCTGTGGCATGAAAATGCATTTTAGCCTCTTTTGGACTGAAAGCGACTAGGACACCAGTAAAAAGTCTGCCGACAAAGTGTTGTATTATCATATTTAATGTCTCTACTGAAATGGCCTGATTGAACAATAAGAATATTATAAATATGCATACGATTATGAGCATTTACTTACTATTTACTTTGCCTGTCTGCTTCCCAGAGGAGCATAACGTGAGTGATGGACATAAATAAAAGAAAGCTCCAACTTTTTCATGTCAAGGATCTCCATAATCGATGTCCAATAGACCTGAGACCATGGATGTATTAGAGGCTGTCCCCTGCGTGTTGATAAAAAGTTTACAACAACATTACATTCTGTTTATATAGTGCTATTAGCACTACTAGCTACTGGGTTGAGGTAGTGACAATGTGGCTGAAAAGAGGAACAGAAATGGAAAAGCATGACTGAAGTCGACTTTCAGGTGCTTCTACCTGGTATTTTCTATTTCAGCAGGCTACAAGAAAAATCCTGAAAAGTTAACTCTGCCTCCAAGACGGAAGAAAAGAGGCAAAACCTTTACCCTGGAAATTCACAGTGACGTTCTATGAATGAAACCAGGGATGTAGAGGCTGTTTGTTGCAGGGTTTTTTTTTTTTGTTCAGATGGTTGCTTGAAATACAACAGACGGATTTGGAGCCGGTGAGTTGTTGTGTCTTTGTTATTGGTAGATGCCAGTGAAGACAGCTCCTTTTCCTGTAAGACATTTCTCAGACTGACTTTCATGCCAAGTTTGGCTTCTCCAGCACCACCGCCGTGTATCACAGCTCCCTCGCTGAAGTCAAAACGAAACATGATGGAAGCAGCAGCTCCCGGGAGAGACTCCTGGGAACGGTGTGGACTAAGTGGAAATACTGTAGCACTTGGACTGATGCTTTAAATGTGTGTCACACTCTTAAAAAAAAAAAAATGTCGTGGAGGGGGTTCAGGCCAGGTTGGTGCCTTTAGCTGTAGAGCATGCACTTCTCTTAGCAGTTTAGAAAAGCAAATCTGAGTGCAGCTTGCTAGTTGCCAAATGATGCAGCGACACAGCTTTAGGGAGGAGAAACCATTCCGCTGAATGCATTTTAATTCTGTAGCCCTCATTCAGCACCTTTTCTACACTTAAAAAACAGATCGTAGCCTGTAATGATGGCTCGAGGATGGCCCTCTCGCTCTCCAAAGCTCTCCTTCATCGCAGTTAGGATGTCAGGCTTGATGCCGTGTGAAGGCTAATGATGCTGTTTAACTGAGAGATAAAGGAAAGCTAAAGATGTTGCCCATGCTTTATGGCACATTCTTCACGGGCCACACTTTTAAAGTAAAGTGACAAAATTGAACTGAACTCAACTGTGAAAACTGAATGAAAAAGAAAGCTGCATTTTCTGGGAGTTATAAATATGGAGATGTGTGCCACCCCGGAGATTGTATTTCAAATGCACACATTTTTATCCAAGTGCAGCGGAGAGAATACTGGCACGATTACTAGTTTTTATGTCCAAGTTGTGGGTACATCTTCATTATTTATAACCAACAAGATGTTGCCTTATTGAGATTATAGCTGCAATAATCTTTTTTTTTTTGTATTAGCAAAGAATTAAATGACTATTTTGTGGAAGGGGTCGTTTTAGTGAGAGAATTATCACCAACTCTGACATGCCTCTCAGCTTTACAGAGATTTTTAGCCGTTAGCACATTCGGAGTGAATGATCAAAGTTAAAGCTGCAGTAGGTAGAACTGGAGCAAATATGATTAAATAAAAGTTGTTTTATAAAATGGTCACAAAATCCCAACAGCAGTGTATGAGGCAGGCAAATTAAAATAAATCATGTGCCTATGTGACCTCCGGTGCTCCTAATGGCATCCGCAAGATTTCACAGACTGGAGGAAAACAGTCAGAGTTGGAGTCTGACATCCAGCTGCCGTCTATGAGAGCCACAAGTCAAACTAGGCAGCGCTGATCACGTATGAATCAGTTTTCTGTTATTCTAAAGCTTATTTCTCACTTCAAATGTTTTCAGAAACATATCGTAGTGAACTGTGTGTGTAAAATGAGAAAGTTTGTCATACGGCAGCCATGTTGAAACCTGCTGAGGAGATACCAAGAACCGCCCACCAGCCTGAGCACAGCCAATTGGAACTGTCTCTTTCTGAAATGACCTGTGATTAGCCAAAGTCTCCCATCATAGGCTAGATTTGTTTAAAGCCATGAGGAGGTGCATAAGTCTAGTTTTCTCTCAGAATACTTGAATTTCAACATGCTGAAAGTTTATTATGGAATTTTTACCCAATGATGCCAAAAATGTGTTGAATAGTGAAGCTTTAACGATGAGCTGGTGAATACAGGAGAGCTTTTAGCAACTAAAATGCCAGATATTTCCCTCATTTCACCCAAAAAGTAATAACAGCTACACTTAATGTTGTTTCCTGGCAGAAGAGAGCTGCTCGCGACTTTGTGACACACTGCAGCCAAAGCTGGGCTTCGCTCAACGCAGTGCAGTGATGCGACAGAGCAAGCCACTGTAGGAGGGGAGCGAATTACTGTTGTTGCAATGTATTTATAATAACATTACTTTCATTCTTTAAAAGTCACCAGAATGCAGATAGCAAAGTCTCTGAAAGTCAAATTTTTCTGAGGAAGGACCAACAGACCTCCCACTTTGGTATTGAAATAATCCCTATTTTTGAGGTCTCGTGGTTAGCATTTATGGCCGAGGGGCGTGACAACGCGGTGGTATGTGACGAGCTGGAATGAACTTGGGACGTGTTGGCCACATCCAAATTCAGCCTTCATTTTTATCTCAGCTACACACTTGTAAAGTTTTGTGACACTAAATCGGGTCTGGGGCTTAAAGTGGGGGGTGTAATGGCCCCTTTGTCCCCCTTGCTTGAACCACACTCATCCTCAAACACAACTATACTACATCTATATAGTTTTGTGACTGCGTCTTACTCGATTATGACAATATCATGGTTACAAAATCTGTCCACCGACAGGCAAACATAAACACCTGACAAAGTACTCAAAACCTGCTAGTAGGTGTCTCCAGGACCACACAAACCTTTAATGCTCTGGCTTATTTGATTTTTTTTTTTTTTTCATTTACAGGTTCCATATGGCAAAACATAATTAATTTCAATTTAATGTAGGATAATGAAAAAAAAACATCTCTGTTGGCGCTAATATTTGTCTAAAGACACTCGGGAAATTACATATAAATTAAATCTGTAACTCATTAATCATTTTTAGTCTTCTCCAGCAGTAGAAGTGAGTGTCTCGTTTCCAGTAGGAGCCTCAGCACTGAGCTGGATGTGCATGCTGTGTTGGCGGCTTCATTCGCTCAGACGTTCAATGTCAGGCTGCCTGAGCCAAAAGAGGATGGAGACGCATTTGCCGAACGATTCTCCCACAGCCGATCCAAGAGGGGAGTTAAGATTCACATTTTCAAATGCCAAGATGTAAGTATTTTTATTGCAAATGTCAGGAGGAAAAAAGTAGGCTGCAATTTTGTACAGTTTGATGCATTAGGGTTTCAAAATAGTTTTCAAACCTTGAACAAGATAAATATTTAATGTCAGTATAAATATGAATGTGTACACTGAGCAGTGATCTTTTCGAGCTTGAATTATTGTACATACATTAAAAGGCCTCTTTTAGAACAGAAAATGAGTACTTGACTTGACATAAGTCAATGATGGTTACTTAGTAAACACGACAACAAGCAAAATGAATCCATAGACCTTTAATAGCTTGTAATGTTCTCTATGGTAAGATATTGTACATGCCATCTGCACCAGATGGCCAGATTATATAAGAAAGTACTTTTTTCTTCTCACCTTTGACTGCATTATCATAAAACTTTATTATATACTGTATATTATTCTATATATTCTCTGTATTGTATCTGTTCTATACAATCACAACATTCATTCAGGGTTTAAATCCCTGACATGGACTAAATTGAGATAACTTGGCTCACTGTTACACTTTTATAATAATTAATAATTAATGCTGCTTGTCATTATGGATCTGCTTGAAAATAATAGTACATATATAGGGAAAGTGTGGCGATTTAGATGTGCTCACACAGCTAAAGCTGCAGTTAATAGAATATTTTTAGCATCTTTGGGGGAAAAACTCCATAAAAACCTTTCAGCATATTGTAATTCAAATGTTCTGAGAAAAAACTACCTTTTCGGGCTTTGAATAATCTAGCCCACGACCGAAGACTTCGACCAGTCACAGGTCATTTCAGAGAGAGAGTGTTCCTATTGGCTGTCAGTCACGCACAAGATGTTTCTGAAAACATGTGAGGCCAGCGTTCACAAGCAGTGATTGACAGCTGCTGTACAGACTCCTCAGCTCTGATTGGTTGTTTTCATTAGGCACTGTGAAATCTTGCAGATGTCATCAGGGGGACACAGAGGTAAATGATTTTCAGATTACCTGTCTCATGCACTACTGTCAGAATATGGTGACCATTTTATAAAAATAACTTTTGTTGATTGTCATATTTGCTTAAAATTACCTAAATCAGCTTTAAAGGAACGCTCCGCTAATTTTACACTCAGTTTACTTATCATGTAGTTAAGTACTTAGAGTAGAGGAGTACTTATTGGTCTGTGAAAACAATTATATAATGTCTGTGGCTCTGGAGGAGCTCTCTAAAGTATTTAAGAGGAAGCATTACAACCTAGAGGTGTGAAAGATGAAGAAGAAATTGTGGTGGAAATGTCCTTTGATTATTGGTCAGACAGATGGAGGGTAAAAAGACAAAAAAGGCAATAAGCTGCTCCTAATTTCTAGCTGGATATCGTAAATCATGAAGGACCGTCATGTTCTGTTCATGTTGGTGCTGATTCGGAGCACATCTGCAGAAGTTATTAAATAATGTTAATATTATATTAATATTAACTAATTTATTAATGCTGGCATACCTCGGTGTACTTATACACCCTCTTGAGTAATTTAGTAACGTTCTCCTCTACCCAGACATTCAGGAGGCATCTGACTGCGCCATGAGTTCAGGTTTGTCCCCTGCTATTCCACATTTTGCAAGGAAAATCTCTAATAGCTACCAAAACAAGAAAAGGAAACATTCTTTGAACCAATGAAAAGACAGATAAAATGGTATGCTTCCTGTGAACCGCTCTAGAGTTCACCTGACAGCGGGCCGAGACCACCCCTTAGAGGTGGACCAGGGAGCGGTTCTTTGGTCTGCACCAGGGTTCGAGTCCTGCGTTCACAATAACCCAAACAACCCACACCAAGGAGGTAAACGCTCCAGGGTTCGTTCAAGCGGACTTAACAAGGCTGCTGTGATCACACACCTACAAGCAATTCAGACTCAAAAATTAACCTAATCCACATGTCTTTGGACCTCAGGAGGAAACTGGAGTACCCGGAGTAAATCCACGCTAACACAGGCAGAACACAGAATGCCACTAAGCTGGATTTGAGCCTGTGACGTTCTTGCTATGACGCGACACACAGCTAGCCACTGCACCACCATGCTGCCTTGCAATCAAATTTATTATTTCAGAAATTATCAAAACTTTAAATGTTGAATCTACAACCGTTATAATTATAAATGGTATATCTGCGAGAATTGAATGATTAGTGACTGAGGGGGAAGGCTTGGCAACCAGTCAATAGAAGTTGTAAGGGACCTTATTAAAAATGGCTTGCATCATCTCACCTTGCTTGCCTTATTTTCCCACCAGCTTTCTCACATTCTCAGTGCTCCTGCTGGTTAAAATCAGACATTATGTAAGCAGCAGTTTGATCACTGTCCCCTGGGTATTTAATGAGATGCCTCCACCTTATGTGTGTGTTTTTCTGTCTCCTCCATCCACCACCCAGCAGATGATCCAGCACCAGGATCGGCATGTATTTTGGCTCCCACTTCTTTTCTTCTCCACTTGTGCATCCCAGGCACATCCCTTCCTCTTAAAGAGAGCAAGCAGAGGAGAAGGTGAAGGAGAGCGATGGTGCCCCGTAGGAGGGAGGAGGCTTGACTGATGATCCGTCCTGGCTACACAGTTGGTTGTCAGTGTAAAAATGGCCTCGGCCTCACATCCATTCAATCTAAACTGTAGCAAGCAGGCGGGCGCTCGTTCCAACTCTTAGTGCCGTGCTGCTGCATGTGTCTGGTTTCAACAGAATCCAGGTGACAGATGCTGACAGAGTGTGATTCATGTTTCCCATCACCTCCACTGGATGATACTGAGCCTATATTACATTACCCATTCTCTGTTTTGATGTAAATATGGCTTTGGTTATCCAGCATTACCCATAATGCAGTCGGTATCTATCTAGCACTTTGTGAAATTTATTCTTGGATTCTTTTGAAGGCTGTGATGAGAATCTATTTTCACATTTGCAGAGAGCGACATCACTTGACTCATGGTTGCAATAAATCAAGACTTGTACAACCGAGGATTTGTTTCTTTTTGAAGGAAAAATACTCAAACAGCTCAAAAATGTTCATTTATGAAAAAGAGAAATTGCAAGCACTTGTAATCACCCATAATTCCACAGATGACACATATCCCATTGTCTCCATTAGCATCAACATCGAAGAAGCAAATACATGAAACTCGTGCTTTTTTGACAGCAGCCTAGATGGCGCTGCGATCATGCCGCCATTTTGGACTGAAAACACCAATGAGTGTAAATGATGTCTGTAAATTAGAGGAAAATTTGTTTTTCATAAATCAACTTCCCAATGCAAACTCTTAAGTAGCCCTCATTTAAATCATTATGTCCTAAAAGTTGTAAAATTAAATGAATACGGGGTTATTTTCCTTGGTATATGTGCATCAGACCCACAGGACTGCACTGCCCTGCATGCTCATATGACATCTGTGATAATGGATATATTGGCTGTAATTCATCACTTTTAATATCTTCTAATACGCCCATGGGCTGCATGCTGTAAACCTGTACCGTGGTGGATTTATTAACTTTTCTGTTCCCAAACAACTGGCTATCGGCCAGTGGCTAGTAGTGCTAGTAACATGACATAAGTAGAATTTAATATAGCTGTAGGCTATTTACTAACAACAGTGCAAAAGCTCAGGGCACATCCTCTTATACATGCATGCTCTGTGGTCTATTGGACATTGATTTTGGAGGTCCTTGAAATGAAAAAGTTAGAGATTACTCTCAAAATCTGTGCTGCATTTTTCTAACTTCCATTTATGTCCACCGCTCTCTCTATGCTCCTCTGGCAAGCGGCCAGGGCAGGCAAGTTAAATAAAAAATAACTAAGTAAGTAAGTAAATAGTTATAATAGCATGCATGTTTATATGATTTTTGTTGTTCAACACAGGCCAATAGATAATATGACAAAAGAAGAGAAATTGTTTTGTTTTACCTTTGTATGGCACTTTGTAGGCTGATGATTTACTAGCGTCTGATAGTCACTTTCAGTCCTAAATGCTGGAAGCGTAGCTCTGCTGCTGGGTGCTGAAGCTTTCACTTCTTAGCAATATACAGTCTTTGTCCAAGTCTCCCAGTGTAGCAAAATTACTGATATTCAGTTACATTGGTGAGGTTGACATGGCTTGCCTCACTTATAGATGCTGAATCCTCCCTGATAGGCTCAAGGCAAATAAGCACTTTTTAAAGACACAGGACACCATGGGGAGCCTTTTAGAGTGAATGAGTAAAAAATGGGACAATAATAAAATGAGAGACTCATTATAACTTCAGAAATTGTGTATGCTTTAAAAAAAGAAATAGTATATGACAGCTGAAATCCATGAAAGCATGAGTGCCTCAAGTATGGTACACGACAGAAAACTGAGAAAATGTGATATATAAATGTGAAATGAGAGAGATGAAATGAGAACATCTACATGTACTGTAGATCCATGATACCTCTCCATGTGCTGCTATGCATTCAAACACCTATTCCTGTCTGCTCATCATATGCTTGCAAATGCACAAAATGTACTTTCACGTCAACCTCCGCTGATGTTATTCTCCACTTTTTTCCCCAGTAGATGCTTTTTTTGACAGCTTTCCCGCATGTCAAAGGAAGCACATACAGTACAGATGTCACCAGGTCGTGACACCCACTCCAGATTACCCACGGTGACTATAGTGTCTTGTCTGTCTGTCTGTCACTTCGCAGGTCTTGCCAGATCAGACTCTCCTGCATTGGTGGCATCTAGAATGGAGGATCTTGATTCTGGGGAGAAATGCTAGGGGAGGGGGCGGTTGCCATAGCAACAGCTCGTCCCCCGTCTGTGCAATCTGATCTTGTTTATCGAGTTCTTCCTCTCGTCAGAGCAGCTGCATGGAAACAACCCCTGATGCCTCGCGGCCAAAGGAGCAGCATCAGATCTGAATAGGAATTGATCACAAAAGCAATAAAAGCACGGCTTCTTAAGGATCCTGGAGAAGAGTGTTAATCAGCCATTCATTCGTAGAGTTCATACCTATTGTGGGGCCACACAGACTTGCTTGTGAATTTCTTCATAGTTAAAGTCGATAGCTGTTTTCCTCTGTCTTCCAGTGTAGACAAGGTAATTATGTTGAGCAAGCGCCATTAACCCACCTGGCAATAGCCACCTCCTCTCCCTTTACCTCAGGGTTTGTACTCTGAAGGCAACCTTCTGTCCACAGTCCAATATCAATTAGAACGATATATTAATCAGTCAAATTTAAATATCCACACAATGTCAGGCATATTTAATGTATATAATGTATGCAATGTATGATGTCATATATAACAAACGTATGAAGACACTGGAATATTACAATGGTTGAGCTTAAAATTACTACATTTGTACAGTTAAAATGTGACTTGATATTGTGAACATGGGACATAAACAAACAGATGACTGAATAGTGAAACTTAAACTTAACACATGGGACACAAACAGTGGTCTCCTGGATGAAAGCCTTGTGTTTTGTCGGCCCCATCTACCTCCCCTCCCACCTCTCTTTAAAGGTCCAGTGTGTAGGATCGGGCGGTATCAGTCATAAGGTGAGGAGACTGAAAAACAACTGAAACCTCTTCCTGTGCTAAGCCTGTTGCTGCTATGGTGGCTGATGCAAAAATGCCAATGTCCCTCTGTAGAGCCATTTGGAGCCATTTGTATGTACATGGGAAGTGAGTGGTGCAGCAAGAGAGAGAGAACGGCAGCGACGGAGGTGAGTACCGTTATCAGCTCTGGCCCCGAGCAGGAAAAGTTTGGTTTGTCCATTCTGGGCTACTGTAGAAACATGGCGGAGCGACATGGTGGACTCTATGAAGAGGATGCTTCCTCTAAAGATATAAACAGCTCATACTAAGGTAACACTTTCTCTGAGCATTTCCTGTTGCTGCGAACAGATTTACATTGTAGTTAATGGAACACCCAGTGTCACTCATACCGACTTAAGGGGGCTTTGTGTAGCAGTATTAAACGCTGACAGCCATGACAAAGCTTCAGTATTTAATGCCCTGCGAATGAGAATGGGCTGATGTCGGATAGGGTTGAGGTCAAAGCTTTGTGCAGACCAGTCAACAGTGTTGGGAAGGTTAGGCAACTTTAGAAACGTAATAGGTTACAGATTACAAGTTACCCTGTAAAAAATGTATTCCAAAAAATAGACAATATTCCTACCAAGCAGTTTACATGGCTAATGAAAATTAATATTCCTGTTAACATGCAACCATGCATACTTCGATTAACCAGTGGCAGAGCTTCCCTCTGTCATTCCTTCAGCCACCTTCTTGAAAAGGTCGGCATTGGGATACTTCTGCATATCAAGTCTTTCAAAATGTTTAAAAGTAGGTGACGTTCAAAATAGAAATAGGGATTTTTCTTTTGGGCATACATTTCTGGAAACTGTCAGCTGGTTGGTTGGCCGTAAACAGGCAAGAGGCAGTTTATCACAAAGCACCGTAAAAACCCTAATTGTTTCAGAGGGTATAGCAGGTCCTCCACCAATCGGAAGGTCAGTGGTTCGATCCCCGACTGCTCCGGTCACATGTTAATGTGTCCTTGGGCAAGACACTTAACCCCAAATTGCTCCCGAAGGCATAGCCATCAGTGTGTGAATGAGGTGAATGAGTATTTAGATCAGATCCTGATGGGTGAAGCTGGCACCTTAGCAGCCTCTGCCATCAGAGAATCAATGTGTGTGTGAATGTGACATGTAGTGTCAAGCGTGTTGAGTGGTCAGAAGACTAGAAAAACGCTATATAAATGCAAGTCCATTTACCATTTAACTGAGTGCATATGCATATTCTGAATGCGCTGCATACGTCTCGAAAAAATGCTCATAAAACCTGAATAATATCGACATATCCCACATGTCTAAATCAGAATAATTCACTATTAATTAACTAATTTGGAATATCAAACACAGTATGCTGTTTACATGACCCATATCAAATTCACAGTATAATCATATTGGAACAATAGTGGAATATTAGTGTGCATGTAAACATAGTTAATAATTATTACTGTAATAAAAGAATATATGACACAAACATCGAATATATTATGTATTTTCTATACCAATATCATGAATAAGTTATTTTCCAAGTTTGTTTCTCTTTCTTAAAAAAAAAAAAAAGGTTTCCAATTTGGTAGTAATCACCATGTCATTGGCTGGTATGATTGGTGTAAAAACCTCCATTTTAAAAGGTCTTTCATGGCACTCAGTGCCGCATTGTCAGCAGGTCTCTCATCTGAGAGTTCACCTGAACACAAACAAAAATTAGTTTGTGCAAATGCTGGGACTCTTATACAAGGACTGAATTCATTATAAGAAAAGATAGGGTTTTAATAGAAAATCATAATACAAGTGTCGAGGGCGCAGGGAGTTAGCCGAGGTTAATTTCATTCTCTGCTCGCTCTCTGGCAGCAAAACCGCTATCTCCGCTCGCACATTTAAAAGGAGCAGTAATTGAATCATTTGTGTAGCAAAGGCATTTGAAGGCCACAAATTTTAAAACCAAAGACCATAAAGAAGGAACTTCTCAGTAACACAAGATTACAGTAAGTTGCATTTTAAGGGGATGACAGGAGTTAATTGAGCTCAAGTAACTATGATTAATTTTTTTCGTATAAAGAGCATGCAGGTTTGCCAACAAGCGAAGTCTAAAGCGATATTTCAACTTTGTCATGCTAAAAGTACTTGTAGGTCACTGAGTCACAATATCATGTCGCTTCTTCATCTCAGCTGGGCCTGACTGAGTTTCTATGATAACACAGAAATATTCCTGGTTAAATAGTCCCTCAGATGATAAGAGAAAAGCTCTCTGGGGTCTTTTTCAGTCGGGACCGACCCCGATGGCACCACGGTAAAGTTCAAAGTGGCTCGTTCTAGTCTTTCTGCTGCTTAGCACTTTTGAGAGACAACTGAAATGCCAACGTCACTCTCCCTATCGTTTTCTAACCAATCACTCCCAACTCCATGTACTTATTTTAAACCTGATGTGTTTCTTTTGCAAACACATGGCCCATGTAATACAAAAGACTGGAAACTGATCTGAAAAAATGTTTTAAACATGCCGCAGATTTGCCTAGACCTAGATGAGAAGATCAATACCACTTTTATGTTGGTATATGTTTGGTAACAGCCAGCAGTCAGTTAGCTTAGCATGACTGGAAACAGGGGGCAACAGCTAGCATGGCTGTCAGAAGGTCTTAAAATCTGCCTACCAGCATACCGAAAGCTCAGTTAACACCTTAATGTACATCTTGTTTGTTTAAGCCATAGAAAAACGTTAACGTGATAATAATGTTACCACAAAATTGTTATAATGCCACTCACTTCTGTAACGCATTAATGCAGTCAGTAATCTTTCTTGCCCCAGTTTGGATCAAGTCAAAGTCAAGTCAGCACACTGACACACTCACAGCTGTTGTTGCCTGTTGGGCTGCAGTTTGCCATGTTATGATTTGAGCATATTTTTTATGCTAAATGCAGTACCTGTGAGGGGTTCTGGACAATATGTCATTGTTTTGTGCATTAATTGATTTCTAATAATACATGTATCCATACGTTTGCAGAAAACCAAATTTTGGATAAATATGAAATGATAAGTCAATAAATCGTACAGTTTTGACAATTAATTGATCATTTCTCAAGCATAGGTTCCTAACCTGATAAAGGGTACAAGAGATGAATGTGTACACCAAATTTCATAGCAATCCATCTACCTGTATATCACTGTGTAAAGTAGTACCACAGTGCTTGGGGTGGGGAAAAAAATGATTCACCTATGTATTGCAATTTTTTTTTTCTTTTTTTACACACTGCAGGAAAAGCAAAATTAGACATCCTTGGCTAAAGCTGCATGCTAACTTTCCTGTCATGGACAGGAAACATTATTGTACTCTCATCTCCAGTGCAACTGTCAAGCACCCAATATACTGCCATTTATGTTAAATCTATTCAAACGTCCCCGATGGAGCTGACCATGGATATATAAAGAGAACGGAGCTGACAGGAGAGCTACTGACAGACTTAGTGAAGTTAGAGTAAGTATACACGTGACTTTCAAAATAAGTGTAACTGTAAACTGTATACACAAAATACATATATGCAAAAAAGATTGATTATATTCAGCTGAGGTATAAAACATTACATTAATTACTTCTGAATTAAAAACTAAAAACACGAATTTGAGAGGGAAATGTCAACTTTTTATTCTCTTTTGGGGGGGTTGCTGGAAAAAAAACCAAATAAACCCTAATAAATACTGCCTGACAAGTGATATATTTGACTTCAGGACATCTCTGACTTCATACATATTCAAAATAAAACATTTTTACTGCATTCATTTTGATATTTTCCAAAGCAGAAGTCCCTTGAAAAGTATGATTTAAATGTTTGTCATGATCTAGTGTTAAAAAAGTTAACAGAAATCGCAACAAACTGTAATATCCAATCGCAATTCTTGTACAATTGCAATTATTAAAAATTGCAGTAATTGACACCCAAGTATCATGACAGTACTGAATTTGTCAGATAGGTGTATCGTCCCAGCCCTACACAGTACTACATCATAGCATATAAACATGTTTTCTAATTTTTATTTATATAGCACCTTTCAAAACAAGGTTACAAAGTGCTTTACAATAAAAGAATGATAAAAGTGCTTAACACCCAGAACTAAAATCTAAACAAAATAAAATCACAAAAATAATTACAACAGTGTACCATCAGTTAAGAAAAAGCCATAATATACAAGTGAGTCTTAAGAAGAGATTTAAAAGAAGATCCTGAGTTTGCCTGCCTGAGAACCTCAGGTTGATACTTCCACAGCTGAGGGTCCCAGACAGCAAAGGCCCGGTTTGGATCTTGGAACCATTAGTAGGCCCTTGCCTAAAGATCTCCAGCATCAATCAGGCTTCATAGGGAGTAGATTGCAGATACAGACAGGAGCCAGACCATTCAAGGTTTTAAAAAGGAGCAGTAAAATCAGTTCTAAAACTCACAGGTAACCAGTGGAGGGCACAAAGGTTTGGTGTGATGTGGCCGCTTCTCTTACAAGTTAAAATTCTGGCAGCAGCGTTTTATATCGAATGTAGTCTTTGGATGTTTCACCTGCTGATACCAGAATAAAGTGCATTGCAATAATCCAGTCTGGAGGAGATAAAAGCATGGATGACCTTTTCTAAATCTGCAGGGGAAAGGAATGACCCGATCTTGGTGAGCCGTCTCAGTTTGGTCAAACAGGACTGCACCACTTCACCGTCACCTGAGCATCAAATGAGAGTTCATAAATGACACCCAGGTTTCTGGCTTCTTAACCCTAGAACACTAACGTCGGGTGATTTTCACCCACACAATTCTTGTTATGTGATTTTCATTGTGTTGCCATTGTCTGAGTTTCATGGGTCCTTGGGTTGCTTCAGGCTGCTTACTGATGTTATTAATTGTATCTTTGTTTCCCTCCTCCCATCTATGGTTTTTTCAAGAGGCATGCGTTCGGGTGATTTTCACCCGACTTTAGTGATAGAGAGTAACATATTTTACGGGTGGAATTTACCCGAATTGATAAAACTGCTTTTTATCAAGGATATTGTATTGGGTAAAATATACCCAACGTTAGTGATGGTGTGACTTATTTTAACGTTAGTGTTCTAGGGTTAAATATAAGGTAGCATTTAATGGAAATACCCAAGTAAAGCACAAGCATGCCAAAATTGTACTTAAGCATAATACTGAGTAAATGTACTTAGTTACTTTACATTCCACAATTGGTAATCAGTAATGATTATTATTTTTTTTTTAATCTGTTCATATGCACCATAAAGGCATGAGAGTGGTTTCTTGAGCTGCTGTCTGTCCTTTCAGCACAGTCAGGTTCTGCTGCGCTATTTCACTGCCTGGCAATAATGCAGCAAACAGACAAAGAAGCCATATTTCCTGAAAGCACTTGTCCTAGACACTGAACAAGTTTGTCTCAACGTCAGTAATATGAGGCAACAGCGAAACAAGTAAAACTGCTGAAGTGTGATTCATCCGTAAAAGACAGCAAGGTTAACTAGACAGACTATGGACCATTTGTTGCAGTTTATTTCTGTCAAGAAACAGTCTACCAAAAATCAGTGAGATCAGAGGAAAAGCTCAAGTTCAGAAAGGGAAAATAGAAAGAGCAAAGCATGAAATAATGATGTGGGGGGGGGGAAAGAAGTCAACTTAACTACAAAACACAACAGAGGCGTATGAACTATACCTTCATTACACCTGACAAGGTGAACTGAAACAGCACTGAGCTCTCAGCATGCGCTTGCTTGATTCCTCATTTGTGTATGAGTGTGATGATAATTAGCAATGAAAGTAAACATGTCAAAAAACATGAAAAGTAATGACGAGGAAAATAACACATGCTCCAAAAGAATCTGTGAAGTTGGGCTGCAATTTATAGCTTCGAATATGAAAATTAATTAATTGATGAAGTTCGAGTGGGTGAGGAATAATAAGTCGCAGGAGTGTTAGGAGGAAGAGTGTCGCGGCGCAGGTATTAAACATGCATCTTCAAAAGAAGATTTATTTGGGTTGTGCTGGCTTTTTGCCCTTTTGATTGGAAGTAAACCTGATTGTTTACCTCGAGCGGCACTCTGAGGGGATTTTACAGAAAGGTTAGGTCACCATTTCATCCGCTTTTCAACATCACCTCAAGCAAGTAAACAAACCCCTCTCTGCCAGGCATTTTTCTGCACATCTAAATTCATCAGTTTTGGTGGGAATGCTGACAAATATCCATCGTGATTGAAGGGTGCTACGTATATCAAAAAACCGTGCGCCTCCATTCCGAGCCGCCGCATCTCCCTGTCAGCCGACGCTGCTTGCACTCAGTTTTGCACCATCTCCAAAGTGTTTTGACAGTTCCGGAGAATGTGCCAACTGATAGCAGACGGGGACGGGATGGTGTCATATCCTCAACAAGCTGACACTGAGGACTCATCAAAGTGTCACAGCTTCATAACCAAACCGACGTGTGGCTCATGACAGTGTGTCAGACTTAACGCAGCCACTTTCCAAGAACGGGCCACGAGGCGGAAGGTGAAACGACCCAGTGATCCTTTTGTTCTGAGGGTACAATATCTGTAACCTTAAAAATACCCCTCTGCAGCATCCCAGCAGGTCAATATGACATAATGATGAATGCCATTGTACTGAGTTCTTTGCATATGTTGCGCGAATGGCTGGTTTCAAGTCCAGGCCAGAAGTTTTCAAACCGTTGCACACCTCCCCAAGCAGAAAGTTGGCAGGGGTCGCAGGAGAGACGCAGGGTTAAGATACTGAATGAGGTGAAAGAAACATGCGCATACCAGTGTTTTGATTTGGCCCGCTTATCAACACAGTCAGCAGTTGCAGCAGTGGCTGTGACACACAGCTCATGGAGGCAATTAAGACGCTTTAAATCCATTACGGTACCCGAGTGCTGCAATCTGTGTCAAAAATGGCATTACCCCTCTGAATCACAACTCCATCAAATCTGCACATACTGACATGATACACATATTTTTAGATTCAGTGTGACTCGCACTTTACGAGTTTATATTAACTGCATTCTCCATTGTGAATAAACCTCCATGAATCTGCTGAGAAATCACAGAATAATGTGTTCCTTACAGTGTTAGAACATCTGTGAGAACCATCAGAGTTTTAAGTTTTAAAGGACCAGTGTGTAACATTTAGAGGGCAGAAATGGCAGAAATGGAATACAATATTTATAACAAGTCTCTCAATCAATTAATAGTAGTTTTTTTTCAAGTACTTGATATTCTTATATTCTTAATATTCTTAATATTCTTATTAACATGGGAGTGGGCAAATGTGCTTGCTGTTTGCAAATGTATGTATACTGTACATTTATTACTGTAAATCAATTAACAACACAAAACAATAACAAATATCATCCAGAAACCTTCTCAGGTGCTGCATTTAGCATTATAAAAATAAGCTCATGTGTCACTGTCAGTGTGCTGACTTGACTATAAATTGCCCCAAACTGCATGTGATTATCATAAAGTGGGCATGTCTGTAAAGGGGAGACTCGTGGGTACCCAGAGAACCCATTTTCATTCACATATCTAGAGGTCAGAGGTCAAGGGACCCCTTTGAAACTGGCTATGACAGTTTTTCCTACCAAAGGACAAACCAAACACCAGGGTTGTAGTACTTGAGTCTGATCCCAAGTCCATTTTTTTTTTTTTTTTTTTTTTTTTGAAGTTTTGCACTTGTTTTGGACTTGACGTATGATTAGTTTGAAGTCCAAAGAAAGATATTGTTTAAGTTGTTTAAGGTGGACTTGACTAAACATTTAACTTTTCCTGCTTGTGCCAGACTTGTTAGCATTATTCGCTATCGTCGCCACCGCTGCTCTCTCACTCGTGCTTCACCACTCACTTCCCACATACTTACATACTCTACGTGTTCTACTCTTACAACAACTGGATCTACAGAGGACCAATCACGTTTTCGTGTCAGCAACCTTAGCAATCCTATGCTCCTAATCTGCACCATCACCGTTATATACGGCCAGATCCTACACACTGTACACCCATGGGTGCATTTAAACATGAACCGCTAATAGCTAATTTGGTGTATTTCTAATGGTGCCAATTTTCCAAAATGTAAACAAATATGGGCAAGAAAAAACTGGGATTAAGGAGGAAAAACAGAATACCTTCTGTCTGTATAAAACTGAAAGCAAAAGCCCACAGCAGCATTATAGATGTTACCCATGCAAAGACAATTTCAGGCAATTTTAAATTTGAGCCAGTTTAATGAATACAAACACTAAGAGCTTGTACATTACAGTAGATGGTGTGATCTTTATATCAATACCATCATCTAAAGTGCTTTCAGTGCCTGATGTGAATTCATTACCCACAGGCATATATCAGTTGCAGTGGAATGGAATGAGGAAATGGTGGTGTTATTTTTGTGCATTTGCTGCCAGCTATATGCAGGCGCAATCCCTTAATTGGTTACCCTAGCCCTTGTGCTGCAAAGGCAGAAGTGGAAAAAACGCTGAACTCAAGCCAAGCAGCTGCGACTGACAAGCAATTAGGGATCGAAAGCTGATTTTAAGGTGCACCGTTCAGTAAAATGAAATGCACATTTAGATCAAAAACTGACATCACAGTGGGGAAAATCCCAAAAAGTGACAAGCCTGCAGAAGTATGTTTTTTATCCTGATGAGGAACGAATCCGACTGTGCTCTGTGGTCGTCGGTTTAGTATGACATTCCAGGCTTGGTTTCCGAGATACATCCCAATCCAGACGTTCAGGGGAGCACGGGCACACGGTAGCAACAGCAAGCTAATTACTGACTCGTGTTGAGGAAATGTAATCATTTAGTAACATCTCGGCTTCACCACTCTGCAACATTCTGAAGCCATAAAAACATTTCTCACTCTGAAGGACTGGGAGCGCCCAGGTCTCTGTTGTAACTGGGAGAATACTAAATCCTGCATTAGAAGAGGCCACAGTCAAGCTGCAGTTTGTGAGTGGCATAAGACTGCCCTCCAATGGGAGATCAACAAACTGCCGCTAAAGAAATCAGACTACCCTGCCTCAGAAATGTGTCACTTCAAAAGACCAATATTGTTTCCAGTAAAATAGATTTGCTGTAGAGCAGCTCTATTTTCAGAGTCGCCTTATTCTATAAAGATGAAAGCTACCATATGAAAGCACATTACAGAGAGCTACATGGAAATAGCCATTTTGCCCTGGACCTTGAGCACTGCCTCCCCGTTGAGCTCTACAAATCAAACGCTTTAGGGAATAAATGTGGCTGAGGTTATAGGTTACGTTCCACATGTGAAGTAAAGCAAAGAAGCAAAAATACTCAAGTAAAGTACACACATGGACAAAATTGTTGGTACCCTGCAGTTAATGAAAGAAAAACTCCCAATGGTCACAGAAATAACTTGAATCTGACAAAAGTAATAATAAATAAAAATTCTATGAAATTTAACCAATGAAAAGTCTGACATTGCTTTTCAGCCATGCTTCAACAGAGACACATGAAACAGGCCTGGACTGAAATGATGGTACCCCTAGAAAAGACTGAAAATAATGTGACCAGAGGGACATGTCAATCCAAGGTGTGTCCACTAATTAGCATCACAGGTTGTCTACACTCTTGTAATCAGTCGGTGGGTCTTTATATAGGGCTACAGGTAGTCACTGGGCTGTTTGGTGACATGGTGTGTGCAGCACTCAACATGGGCCAGAGGAAGAATTTTGTTTATTATTACTTTTGTCAGATTCAAGTTATTTCTGTGACCACTGGGAGTTTTTCTTTCATTAACCGAAGGGTGCCGACAATTTTGTCCATGTGCATACATGCAGGGATGTAAAGAGTACTAGAATGACAGATGTATAAGTAAAATTAAACATCTCAGAGCTGTTTGTTGTGACGTCTGAGGTGACAGGCAGGGTTTGACTCAAAAGCAAAACTCTGAGAGCAGGTTAAGGCAAACAACGCT
Organism: Pterois miles; assembly: GCA_947000775.1. Taxonomy (NCBI): domain Eukaryota; kingdom Metazoa; phylum Chordata; class Actinopteri; order Perciformes; family Scorpaenidae; genus Pterois; species Pterois miles. The sequence continues at coordinate 4,911,294 of CAMQGK010000471.1, read as the reverse complement.
GGGTCTTTATTAACAGAAATAGGTCGGTACACGGGTTGGCAAAATTCACTGTCAGACAAATCCAGAGCGGCAGGCAAAAGGCAGAGTCGATTAACAGGCAGAATGATCAGGCACGAGGAATCAAAAAACACTAGGAATGCTGGAACGCTGTAACACTGGGGAAAACAAGACGATCTGGCACAAGAGGAAAGGGAGACGCTGCTTAAGTGCTGGTGAGGGAAGTGACTAACTAACTGATTAGGGGCGGGGGCGTCGATCAGACACAGGTGACTGGTGCAGGTAACTAGGTCAAGAGGAGGTGCTCAAATGTGAAGGCGGGAAGCATGCAGGGCAGGGAGTAAAGTGAACTGCAATGAGAGGAGAGGTCAAACATGTCAAAATAAAACAGGATGTGCACCAAAATAAAAGCATGCAACACAGAACAAATAACCTAAGTCCTGCGGGATGTTACATTTGTCAGCTTGCTGTTTTCTGTGATTGCTGAGATTTCTCTGTTTACATGTACAGTATGTGTCCATGTCTACTTATGAATGATTTTTTTGTTGTCTATTTATTTGTTTTTATGTAGTTAGGGTTAGGGTTTATTACCCCTACTTTTTTCATTTTGTTTTTATTTATTTATTTATTTATTTTAAGTAACATGGTTTGACTAAGATTGTGATTCTGATTATTATAATCACTTTTCTTTCTTTGGCTATTAATTTCAAAAACCATTAAAACCAATGTAAATTTAGTCCTCCGAAGAGAGGGGGTGGTGGTGGGCTCAAAAAAAAAAAAAAATAATAATAATTATATCACATTTATTTGTCACATACACAATCACACACAGTACAACGTGTCGTGAAATTATTTTAGGCTTATAGCTCCAGAGAGGAACTGATGGATAGAAATAACAGACTACAATACCGGGTGTTTCGGCAGCTACGTTCCCCTTTTACTCCCAAATTAAAATAAATAAATAAATAAATAAATCAAGAATTTTAATTTTAACCATCAGAGTATGTAACACATATAACAGGTACACAAAATTACATACAGTGGTTAATATTTTAATCTTTAACATTTTCTTATCCTGAATGTCCTTGCCACAGCATTAAAATAATGTTAATTTTATATATTTCGCTTTTTTAATTTCTATAATATTTTTAAGAGATTCAAATTTGTTTTCTCCAAGCTTTGTTCATCATTATAAATATTGATATAAACAGAAAATGGAGGATTTCAAGATTTTCTTTACACTGAAAATGTAGACACAAATGTCAGTTTTCATGCACAAAAAAATATTAAAAAAAACAATTTTAATGTCATTTGAATGAAAAAATAAATGATTTTCTAAACAAAAAAAAATCATGTAGTGTAAAATAATATGTATATGAAACAATCCATTTGAAATGTCATAATTGAATTAGCTCACTTTACATATGTCATCATTGAGATCGAGGAAAGTGGTGTTTTGAACCTAAAATGCTTCACAAATTTTATTAAATCACATTGTTTAGTAATTTTTTTGTGTCAAGATGGGCAATAACACTGTGTATATATTTATCAATCATCGCATTGTAAATTTTAACATAATTCAAAAATGTCATCTGTTTTGGGACTTAAAAATGCTCGTACTTGCATAAACACCCGACTATACAATAAAATATTTTACAAAAGAACCAATAAATATGTTTCAGAGAAATGAATCAGTGAGTGAATGGAACAATACATGCATAGAAATGTATTAAGATATAAATAAAAAGTAGATGAGTTAAAATGCACTCTGAGTAAATGTTACTGTTTTCTGAAGAAGAAGAAGAAGATAGTCCTTTATTAGTCCCACGAGGGGAAATTCAATTTTTTCACTCTGTTGTTAACTTATACACGGTACATGCAGACCCGAACACACACATGCACAAACATGCAACAATGGAGAGATGTCACCACAGGGGGCTGCTCCTGATAAGCGCCCCGAGCAGTTGGGGGTTTAGTGCCTTGCTCAGGGGCACCTCGGCAGTGCCCAAGAAGTAAACTGGCACCTCTCCAGCTACCAGTTCACACTTAGTTCTTGGTCCATGGCGGGACTTGAACCGGTGACCCTCCGGTTCCCAAGCCAACTCCCTACAGACTGAGCTACTGCCGCCCCCTGTGTACATATTATTATATTTATATATTCCCGAATTTCCCTCCGGGGATTAATAAAGGTTCATCTTATCTTATCTTATTTTTCATAAAGGTAGGTAGAGGTAAAGGTGGAGTGGAGCGCCATCACACCAGAGCCCTTATGTCCAAAACAAAAGTTCCTTTTCTATAAATGGCACTTGCAGCCTGTTCATAAGACTGATTATCAATTATAGATATTATGTTATATATCATATAACAATATAAATTACAACTGCCTTCCTCAGTTGATGTAGCCTCATTAAAATTGACCAGAAAAGACAAAATAAATGACAGATAATAAATAAAAAGAGCTGGACACTGCAGCGGGTGCAACAAGCATTATCAAGCAGTTAAACATCCGTGACTGTCTTAGAGCCTCATTTTTCTTAGTTTCTTAGTTTAATAGTTGACACACTTTTTGATGAACTTTTGTAGGTGTAATTTGTAACTCCTACCTATACTTTTGGCCATTTTCCAAACAAAAAACGAACCACAGGATGGATGGGTTCCATACTGACGAGACTGCAATCAATTCTCCCTTCATTTTTAGTCATATCACCCAAGGGATAATACCCATTGATTGATTCAGACTGAGACACTGACGCCGTGCAACCGATTCTCCCATCTCTGGGGTGCAGTGAAATGGCTGTAACATGTGTAGCATGGGACACCTTTTACCTGTCACATCCCATACAGTATGTTTAACAATTCATCTTTCTTTTGATGTGTTCATCTTGTCTCATACTTCATTATCTGTCTCCACAGTGCCTCTTAGGTGATTCGAAAAGATAAGATTCCGGCATATCCTATAATGACACTACTTTAGACTCATTGTCCCATTTCCAATTTTCAGGTGATTTGCTCAAAAACAGACAAATGAGCCCCCCGAAGGACCATCCAAGCTCATCACACAAACTAAACTTATTCCCCATTCTGTTCGCAAACTCCAAACACGGCTGGAGAGATTAAATTTCACGCCGAAAGGTAATTAATCATTTGTTGGGTCCTTTCTCTGACTTCTCTCAGAGATCCCTGCTCAAAAAATGTCTTGACATTTTTGTAATTACACCTTTTCTCTCGAGCGCAACACTACTCAGCAGCTGTTGACAAACTGAGGGGTCACATTGCGCCACAGTACAAATATAACAAGGCTATGTGTTAACCCATTCAATCCAAACTATTTTTCAGGCTATAGATTGTACTCTCCAAGAGTTTAAGACATTATTTAATGCTAATATTCTAATGCTAATATTCAACTTGTAGTAAAGCAAAACATACTGTAAATGTAAATAATGTAGTAAAGACATTTTTTCCGCAGTGGTGGAAAGTAACGAAGTACATTCACTTACAGTACAGTACTTAAAGCTAAAATAGGTAACTTTGAGCCCTTTGAGCTGTTTCTGTATCCTGCATGAAACAGGCAATCTGAAATAAAATCATGTGCCTCTGTGTCCTCCGGTGTTCATTATGGCATCTGCAAGATTTGACAGACCGGAGAAAAACAACCAATCAGAGCCGAGCTGTCTCTGACACAGCTGCCAATCACTGCTCACAAAAATCACAAACTCCAATCAAACTGTCAAACGAGGCAGCACTGATCAAATATGAATCAATATTCTGGTACTGTAATGCCTTTTTCCTCACATCAAATGTTTTCAGAAACATATTTTAGTGACTGTTAAGCTGTAAAATGAGAAAATTTGTGATCCGGCTGTGGGTGGTGCTTGGTTTTGGCTCGACTGTTTTCAACATGGCTGCTCCCTGTGTAGATGCAACACAGTCTCATTGGTAAAATTGTCATGAAATTTAATTCATTTGACACAAATTTCCCTTTTTCCTTAGCACGACTGTCCAGCAACACGACGCATGTGTCAATTTCTGCTCCAGTCTTTAAAAAATAAAACTACTTAGGTTTAGGAAAAGATTGTCGTTTGGGTTTAAATAACACCGGAATGACGTAACTTACAGAAGTTACGTGATAAAATCAACTTTAACTTGTGATTTCACACGAGACACATAAAACACCCACTCCCCATCCACTCTGACCTCTTCCCTGTGCGGTGTTTGGCGCGCTTTATATTTCCCAGTTCACAATTATGTGGATTACATACAAATGGATTTTGTGCTGTCACAGAAAAATGTAAACTCTGTGTCTATGTACACGAATCAATGCATACATTTTGAACTTAAATTGCTGTGTGACTGGGCTAAATGAAAACACGATTCTTAGTTTCAGGTGATTATATATTAATGAAAACGTAGTTATGAATATTATATTCCATTCATGCTAATAGATCCCACGAAATGTTACACACTGTTCCTTTCAGTGTGAGTATTTTTGTGTCCTTATAGGAACAGTACGGGACGTCCATTGCTGCCACATCTGGCACAGTGTTAAATTTTGCGCAGTGACTGCAGTTTTGGGGGTTGATGAGGTCATTACTGATGCTGTCTCTTCTGCAAATGTGCAGCAGAATGTCGCAGCAGAAAATAATTCAGGCCTCCTATTAGATCCAGGTGGCGTTGCTTACGGTTATTAGCATCAACAAGGGGAGCCCTTTCAATCAGAAGTCTGGAATACTGATTTTGTTTTCAAGCTGTTTCAGATCCCACCTGAGTCACACAGTGCTGAAAATCCGACAGGTTTTTAAGGTGTGGGGCAAAACACATAAATCAACTAGGAATGCAGCTAATTGAATATCAATACGTGACCCCATCAGCACTTCCCAATAGGCATAGACAATTACCTGCCTAATTGTGAAAATGAAAGAGGACAACACAAAAGAAAATCACATGTATTCAAACCAGCCTGCTCATTGAGCATGCAGAATTATGCATGCCGTAATTAATTTACCATTGAAACTGGATTGATGTCGCCTTCAGGATGCAGACAACCGAGTCATAATTGCCTCTGGTGTTGCATTCACAGTTTTACCTCATTACTGAAACAGATGCTAATTTAGCAGAGCAACTTCAGGTTGAGAGGTGTGTGTGTGTGTGTGTGTGTGTGTGTGTGTGTGTTTGTGTGTGTGTGTGTGTGTGTCTCCGAGCAGATCGTTCCACTGTATCGGCTACATGTACAGTAGAGAGTTGGGCCGAATGGCAATGAGGAGTTGAAAATACATCATAATAAGCAGCAGCATCTTCACGAGGGGGAAAAAACCTTTTCCCTTTTGGTGGAGCATCTTTTAATCATAATGAATGGCACAGACAGTAATTGGTATGTAAGGAGAAAGAGACTTAATAGCTTGAGAAAACAAACCATTCTGCTGAATTATTGAAGTGTTCAAATAAATGATTTGCTTTTGGACCACTTAGGTTTTCCTGTTCTTCAATTCATTAAGCTAGTTGTCACCCTCCTACAATTTCTGAAAACCACATAACTCAAACGAACAAAACTGATACTTGAAAAGATGTTGATGCTTTTTACAATAAACCCCATTATACTGTATATTCAAAGGTAATGTCATTTATTTTGAGAGAAACTAAACATAATCATACAAACAAATGGGAAAAATGACTAGAGTTGCACCGATACCAGCATCGTAAATGCGTCCGATGCTGCCCAAAATTTGGGGATCAGGTATCGGGGAGTATACCAGTCTAAGCACTGATCCGATACCATTATTTATTAACCCAGAAGAAAATCAACTTGTTTACCCACAAATCAGTTATTCTTCACTGCTCCAAAACAGCAGCCTTCACTGTGCTGTCACCCTGGATGTATCATGGCTGCTACTGGCAACTACTATTTTAGAGCAACGAAGAAGAACTGACTGTATTTTGTCACGTCACGACAGCAAATGATGTATATTGTTAAGCAGTGAAAGTCAATTGTTTGTTCCATTGTAACGTCTGCTGTGGCAGCACAGCTACACTTCCACCATTGTGGATTGAAAGCGACCGCCAACAAAGTGCCATGCAAAAGTAAAACAAAATTATTTCTTTTCTATTGTCATAACTTTTTAAGGATTTTAAGGACCTCCAAAATCGATGTCCAGTAGACCAGAGACCATGGATGTATCAGAGGTTGTGTCTTATGCTTTTGCCCTGCATGTTAGCAAACAGCCTACAACTACATTAAATTCTGTTTATGTCCTGCTACTACCCGCTACTATCACCGGCATTTCAACTCTGCTTTGATACTCTTTGACAACAGTGTGGTGCCTGAGCAGAGAAGTAACGGTAACAGTAGTCAACGTAGGAAAAAGTAGGAGTGTAATAAACAGTTGTTCATTAATAATTAATTAATACTAACTAATAATAATGTTTTTTTTTATCACGCTGGTATCAGAATGCCTCAAGTTCAGGTATCTGATTTGGTAAAAATGGTATTGGAACATCTCTAAAAACTACAGATTTTTTTTCAACATCAGTTAAGTTCAGTTCATTCATGACATCAATGTCTCAGTTCGTTTTGGAGCAGCCATTATCTCAACAGCTGCTGCATCCAACACTGTATAGCTGGTGTGTTCCACCACTCGATTGTTAGTTTTTCAATGCATGATAAGTATGTGGAAGGCTTGCTGGTGAGTTCACAGTCCACTTCCCAGAGTGTCTTACATCCACAAACATGGCCTCACATCTTCTTCGCCCGTTTCTTGGGTCTTTGGTTGAAGACGGGTGAGGTGCCCATCAAGGAGTCGGGCGAATGTGAGGCGTAGCTGCCGTCTGATGCCGCGCCTCCTGGAGAGGGCGCCATGGCTCCTCCTGACTCACTCATGGTGGACATGGGCCCCCCCTCCTCGAACACATCTCCACCCAAGACACCGTGGTGATGGTGGTGGTGGTGGTGGTGGTGATGGCCAGCACCCTGACCCTCCTCGCCATCCTGCGGCTCCATTTTTACCTGTGGCCACAGTGGGGAGTTGTTGGCCCCAGCCCCACCTTAAAAGAGAGGAGAACCAATTTAGCAAAAGTGGTAATGACTCCATCCACAAACGATTGGCTAGCTAGTCCCCCCAAAGTCTCATTTGATTGGATGAATTTTTGTACATGCCCCCGAGTGCAGGATGATTCATCAAACATTTACAGGAAGAGAAATGACAAGGATGTTGATCAGATCTTGATGTAAAAATATTCTGATAATACTTTTTTATATATATTTGGTAAGTGAATAATAGAGGGATGCAAGATTGAAACTGAGAAAATTATTTTTAATATCATGGGGATTTTTACGCTAGTTAAAGCAATGCACTTACAAAAGTGAAAGTGGAAATAAGAATTTCTCTCTCTAGGTATAAATCAATACAGCAGACATCCTGGAAAATTGGTTCCAGTGGCAGAAAGTGAAAACACTAGAAGCAAAAGTGTGTGCTAGGATGCTAATTTAGATTTTTCTTTTTTTAACCAATAAGCAACCCTCATTAAGCATCCCGATTATTAACTGTTAACTGACAAGATTAGTACGTTTCACGCTGCAGTGCTATTTTTAGTGCCTGCCAAGCTGCAACAAAAAGCACAAACAGGTTAAATCCATAATTTATCACCAGCTGCAGTGTATGTGCAAAACAGGAAATGGGGTCCCCGGTTCATCTGTCCGGGTTACTTACTGTAGCAGCCAAGTCGCGGCATGTTTTGTCCCAGTACGTCTCCACCGCATCATTTAGCTGCGAGGTTGTCAGCTGTCTGCCTTGTGTACTCAATGAGCATGGCATAAATTTTGCAAGTGTCCGATCAAGAGACAGAGGGTGTGTGTGTGGCGGTGCAGTCTTATCAATCTAGTGTTAGCGAGTTTCCGACAGAGTGTGTGTGTGCCGTTATCAGTGGTGTTACAGCCCTATAACATATTGTTTTGTTTTATATGATCACATCCCCTATGTGTCCACATGAGGAGAGGACAAAGCAAGAGTGTTAATATTGTGGTACTTGATGAATCAATTTTTTTAAAAATATTAAATCATTCCTGTAAATGCAATGGTTAAGTTCACAATTACTCCAGAAATGTTACTTTAAGAGCTGAATTTGTTTTTACCAACTGTACTCAGGGTCACACTACTACAGCAGAACTGGTTTAATGATTCATGCTTACTAAATCACCTAATCCAAAACATCGATGGGGACAGCATGGTTGATGTTAAATAGCCAATCACTAAAGAGTAGCCACATCATAGCAGATGTGCAGCCTCCTCACTAATATAACTATACTGTACATCAGGGCTATAGATATGATGGAGATACCACAAGGGACTGGGAATGGTCAGCATGGGCTGCTTGTGTTGACTGATAGAAACTGTTAGTAGTGAATACAACATGAAGCATGTTGAGGAAAGTCCCATTCATCTTCTCCTTTTCAGTGTCACACATCTAGGAAACCATTTCCATGGCGACCACACAGGAGAGGCTTATATTCAGCAATGAAACAAGGTTGGCCTTCCCTCTGTCGGTTGATACGTCTTAATCACCGACAGTACAGTTGTTTAGCACAGCACTGCTTCTATCAGCGGAAGAGATCCAACACTAAACCATCAAAACATGCCCTGTAATCATCTATGGCGGGTAGATGTAAATCCAGCTTCAAACTCAGTTTTATGGCTGATAAATTAGCTGACTGCAGAGTCCCTGCATCTATAAACATGATATAGGTTGTGTTTAATAAAGACCCTCTACAAGTAGTCATATTTTTCTGACATTACTGGCATAATGGAAGCAACCTTATCACAAGCAATGCAAGAGGAAGCGAGTTGTATCGAGGAAGCTGGAAGCTACTTATTAAATATGACACACTTATCAATTTACTGATGATACATCGCTACATGGGAGTCAGTCCCCACAGACCTCCATTTTAAAATGCCCAACTTTACAGCTGAAATAAACATGTTTACAGCCTGGTACAAAAAATGGTTTTGGCCTCTGTAGCTAATTTTTCCATTTGTGACAGCTGTATGGGGTGAATTTCTATATAATTCACCCATTTAAATGACATTAATTATATTATATTATTATAATTAAGGGCGTGCAAGCTATGAGCGAACTGTTAGCTGTCTGCTAGGTTCCACACAGCAGAGTCACAGAACTTAGCCTCTCGGTCAGGTTTGTGGTGTTGCTGCCGTTAGGAGAATACTTCATGCAATATCGGCCACAATATGTCTTGCGGTGTGGTTAATTGTAAGTCAGGCCTCCTGCTAGCCAGTGATGTGAGGGCATTGAATGATGGTCTGGATGATCTGTGTGCATGCAGCAAATGCCTGTTCTGAAAAATTAAGGCAACACTAATCTGTGTCTATGAGTAAATCCCCATAGACCCCTGTTAATTTCCCCGTTTATGAAAACTGTATGGGAGGGGTGAATTTATTCATAAAACTCACCTGTTCAAATTATATTAAGGTTGAAAGTTATGTGTAATTAATGGCATGACCACTTTGAGTGACAGGTCACTACCATTCATTTTTGCCAGTAGGCACGTTTTTTTTTTTTTCAGCCTGTTTTTCAAACACCAAAATTAGCATCCCAATTAATATCACAGTTAACGTGAATTATGGATGCGCCATGCTAAGCAAGCTAGCTAGCTAGCACTAACGTTAGCTGGTAACAGCAATTGTTAAGCTAACAGTACTTGGCCCTGACAACAGTCTAAGGTCTAACCTGAGGTATGAGGAGAATGGTCACCATCCAGGCCTGAAGCCAGCCTCTCACCATGGGCCCCGAGAACCCCCATGGGCAGAGCTTGGTCCCCAGAGGCCAGGTCGGCCTCAGGCTCCTCGCTAACAGGGAAGGAGATGTCACTCATGGGTTCCTCCTTGATCCTGGGGGGCTTGGAGTCTTCCAGAGCCTTCTCTGGGTTCACCAGTCGTTCATATTCCTCTGACAGATCTTTACTCACCTGGAAGAGGAAAATCTTTTATTAGTAGCATTTTACTGGGGAAAGCTTGGAGATAAAGACATATAAGAGCCGAGCATGGATCATCTAGTACTTCAGTTCTATTCAGCAATATGAAATGCACATGATCCAACACCTTGTGAGAATATATCGGTGATTTTCCAAAGTGAATCACAGACAAAGGACCAGCTCTACTTTCTGCTCTCAGAGCTCATCAGTTGTATATCATTAGAAGTCATGTTGGCACTGAAAACTGTGAATCTCTCAGCTTGGTTTCTGTCCCATTTCCAAGCAGCTTGCACACAAGTTGCCATACGGCCCATCATCGAATAGCATTTCTGCTTGGAATACACATCCCTAAAACCCTGTGTTTTGTGCAAAGACCAAATTCTCTGAATATTCAATTCACAATGATCAAAATAATTGAGAAAAGTAGCAAATCCTACTGGACAAGTTGGAACTTGAAATTAAGAGATGTTTTTTGTTCAATAAATGACTTTATAAACTAATTGATTATTAAACGTTTTGAGAATTCTGTAAATGGACTACTTGATTGAATGATTAATCATTTCAGCACAAAAACCACTTTGACAATAACAAACTGACAGCTGGGTAATATGGATAAAATCCTTTATCATGGTATATCTATATTTCTTTACATACTTTATTAATATATAATTAAAAAAAACACCTGTCAACACCTGACACATCAAGGTACTCCATTACATTCATCCTTTAAAAATTCAATATTGCCATGAAATAGGCCTGCATAGATTAGCAGAATTGGCCACAATGACTTAATACAACCACAGACATGAATATAGATACCACTGTATAAAAAGCATTCCAAAATCTAGGGCTGACCTTAAAGCTTGGTAACTTTGTTCATTGCAACGGTTACCAACCTCCAAATCAATATTTGAATGCTTCATTTTTTAAAATATAAGTATGTAATAAAAGTATAAATCCCAAAATATCCTGTGAATAAGGACTAATCCCACAACATTATTCATATTAAACATGAATGATTATTAGTTATTCTCAGGCATATATTGCTGTTTCTTATATGTAGAGGTGTATATGTGTGCAGTAGTGCGGTAACAACACTGAAATGAAGGAGATGGAGACAGACAGATAGAAGAACATGACCTGCAGTGCAACACCACACCACAAAGCTTTGAATACCTTCAAATATTTTTCATCAAAGCTCAAAAAACGGTATTCTGGGCAGCCCTTCCAAAATCATGGATAGTTTACAGTGTAGACTGTCAAACAGCGCAACCCTATGAACAGTCACGACCCATTCCCAACCTCACCTGCAGCATGTAGCTGTGATAGTCCTTGATCCGCACTTGCCAGAAGCGCTGCAGGGCCAGCACGCTGCCGATGCCCACCTCGTGGAACACTTGCTCCACCACGTCTGGGAAGGGACTTGCTCCTAGCCGAGCCTCACGGTCCACCGCCACCCGCAGCATGCGAGACAGGCGCAGATAGTGCTCATGGACCAGGTCGGTAAGGGTCTCAAGCACGCTCTCCTGGGCTGACTCAAAACCAGCGTGGGCCAAGATGGTGGCCACTGACTGATAGAGGAGCGGCCTGCAGGAGGGCCAACTCAGCTCTGTGACAGGCTCGCCTTTACCCCTTATGATGGAAAGAACCAGAAGAGATGAAAAGATTCATGTGTAAAAAAAGGTTCTAAGATTTAAACTTAACTTTCGAGCCTACAACTGAGATGCTTTAGAACATATTTAATCACTGAGACAGGAGTGCATCACTATCAGCTCAGCAACACAGTCAGATTAACTTACTTATAGAAGTCACTTTCAGGGTCACTGTGGCGGAGCAGGAAGGGCTGCCGCGGGGCTTTACTGTCCACAGGTAGCAAGTCATCTGGCATGCTGGGTGGCGTGGGAGGATGCAGGGGCAGGTTGGTATCAGCCTCCTCCGGCCTGCTGCCACCCTCAGTGGATGCTGAGCTCTGACCCTGAGCCTGGGCTTGGGCCACTGACAAGAGGCCACGGAGGCGGCGGGCATGCTGACACAGCTGCACTGTGTGGATGGTGAGGCTGCAGGGCTCCGAGGGGATGTCCAACATGGTGGTGGGCCGAGGACGCTGGGCCGAGGGCTGGTGCAAGGGAGGGTCCTGCATTTCCACTGAGCGGAACTCGCGCTGGAGCAAGTCAAAGGAGCTGCGACTGGGAGGAGCCCCTGCAGGCGCAGGGATCTCACCCCAGTAACGCATCATGATGAGGGATCAAAGGCAGAAAGACACAAGCTGAATTCCAAATCTGATTCAATCTGAAAATTGGAAAAGTGGAGAGGAAGTTGGAGTGACCGTTACAATCAATATGTAGAAAAATAAATAAATCTATTGGTATAATAAGAAGGGTTAGTCCTCTTGTCACCACAAATTGTCTCCTTACTCTTTATTATAGTCTTTATTTCTATCATATTGTCATATCATTTAGGCAAGTACCTTTCCTACTAATCTTCATAAAAATGTTTTGTTAGGCTAATAACTCAATCAGAGTCATACATCTCCTCTGCTCCTCTATTTCAGAAACTTCACATTGCTATCATCAATATTTATCAAATATGCGTTTTTATTTATAAAATACTTTCTGCTGCGCAGTTCGAGACCTACTTTAAAGCACATTTTCAAGTCCACTCATACTCAACTCGTCAGATCTTCATCCTCCTAAATTTCTCACTAGTAGAGGTCAACTTTCAGTAAGATTAGGAGTATCAAATTATGGAGCTGCTTTTCACATCTATCAAAAAACTGTTAACCTATTAAATGTATGAAAAGATGCTTAAAGGGTCATTTACCTGCTTTCCCCCAAGGTGTCTATGTATTTTTTTTCACCACTCTTAGTGTTATGTATTATCACTATTGTTAAACCCTCAAAAATATACATATATATCCCACTCGCAAACATACACACATACACGCACTTACTCACACACATTCTCTTATACATATCAATCACATTTCTTGTCTTTTCTGATATATGTATTGTTATTATATATATCTTGTTCTAATTGTTTGTCATCACTACTATGTAGTCATTATTTCTGTATATCAGTCTTGCGCGAAATACTGTGAAATTTTAACACTACATAGGTGAAGACTTCAAAAAAGCCTAGTGGAGTTTTTGCCTCTTTCTGCACTTTATATTATTTATTTAATAAAATAAATAAACAGAAATAATAAAGGATAATGTGGGTATAAACAACATCTGATGAGAGAAATACTCAAAAAACAATAACTTTTTAAAATAGCTTGAAAAAATGATGTTTTTTGCTGATACCGAGTGGCGACTAAGCCTTACAGTAACTGCCCAGGGAAGATCAGGCCAAATATTACTCAGAAGCTGGTGGCAAATGTGCACAACTCATAGACAATGTTTTAAGACCTGTTACAAAAATGTACTTATCTTCTAATTATTTCGACATACATTTAATCAATAGCTAACACATTTTAAAGAAAATATTAGCAATTCAAAATCGTTCGCATTGCCTTCATGAGGAAAATAAGACACTGGGAATAACAGGTAAATGCATGTTTTAGTGTTATAAAAAGGAAATTAGGTGCAATTGATGTATGCCGAATTCAAAAGTAAATTGCACTGATTCGTGTAAGCTCTGAATTTAAGGTTTAACACGTATGTACGTTTGCCGAATAGTAAGACAACGCAGTATGACAGGTGTCTGACTGGAGTTTGGTACAGCATGAGCATACAACAGCAAACAACTCATTCATGGAGGAGCGACCACTAAGTGAACATTACGAGCCAGCGAGCGACGTACGTAGCACACATTTTAGCTAGTTAGATTAAATTCAATATATAGTTTACGTTAAATCGCAGCAACAACTTACAGTACAGAGGAGTGGATGAAACGTCTGTTAATTTTTGAAACCAATGGGGTCGTATCTTTGAAGGAAGTTACGCAAACTAGCTCGTCCTTGTTGCAAAAAAACTCGGCTGAACAGCTGAACGAGATATAGTTCCGCCACAAACCATTTATCGATTTACAGATATAAAATTAAAAATTACATTAAAGTGCCGAGCTCACAATTATTTTTCCAAACCATTTTGGGGAACATATTATGTATTAACAGTTTTTATAGAGGCTTAGAAAACCCGGGCAACATTTACAGTCGCACCAAATAAACATGGACGCCTCCCCACCGTCAGACGTGTGTGTGAAAAATACCCCAAATATGGATGAACAAATAAATACTGCAGTCGAAACGGACGAGTGCTCGACTGCAGAGAATGGAAGCGCACATGAGGAGAAAACTGAACCAGAAACAAAGGACACTTTTAAAAAACCGGCTCTTTTCGCAGCGCCTTCGCTCACAAGCAAACGCAGTAACGTCGCCGCTCCGTCCAAAACAACAGCAGCCGAGACGAAACATGTGAAAGAAAATACCGAAGCTGAAGACACAGCAGACAGACCGACTGCGGACACAACGAGTGAGGATACGTCAGGAGTTGTTAATGAAAACAAAACCACAGAAAAAGGCCAAGAAGACGACAAGAAAGGCGTTAAAGACAAGAACGTGGCCCCTGTCAAAACCAAGCCGGAAGCTAAACCCAGGGTGCTCCCTGCTAAAGGACCCCCAGCTGGTAAATTCCCCCCTATCCCATACGCAGAGCCGCCCTGGGGTGGCAAGGCTCCAGATGTCCCCTATGCCCTGGAAATCCTTAAAAACGGCACCATAGTGGACAAGATACCCCTCACGCAGAAAAGTTACTTCGTGGTTGGACGTTTACCTGTGTGTGACGTCTCTTTGGAGCATCCCTCCATCTCCAGGTACCATGCTATACTTCAGTACCGAAGGCAGGCTGGAGAGGAGGAGTCCGTCGGAGAGGAGAGAGGGTTTTACATCCATGACCTGGGCAGCACACACGGCACTGTGGTGAACAAGAACAAGATTCCCACGAAGACCTACATCAGGCTCCGTGTGGGACACGTCTTAAAATTTGGTGGGAGCACAAGGCTTTTTATCCTACAGGTAAATACTGATCTATACCTTCACTTCATGTACTGACATGACTATAGTTGCAGCAAGAGTTTCTCAAAATGGTGAGGAAGCCCCCCCCCCTGAGAGCCATTGCACAAATAATGTGAAGTAAAATTAAATTTGAAAAGAGCTTTTTGTTCACAGCAGACACAGGAGTAACTAATAATAACCATAATAACATGACTAATTTCTGCACTTTATTGCTGCAATGCAGCCATCGTCTTTTGTTCCACCTATGCATTTTCTGCGATGATATAAGTCAAATGTCTGCTGGGAATAAAGCTTGTAAATGTGATTTATTTGGGAACAAAATTTAAAAAAGAGAGAGAGCTCTGATGCCTGCAAAGCTGCTCAGACTCTAAGATTTATTAAAGCAACGTGTAAAGGACTAGATGACAGAAGAAAAACAGTCGATGCTCATTGTGCAAAAACTTCAGTCTGAAATATGACAGAACTTCTCAAGTTCAATGTCTTGTACAGCAGGAGAGCTGTGTTTCTTATGTGATAACTTGGGCTGCCAGTCAATTCAAATATTTCATTGAGATTAATCATGTAATTGTCCATAGGTAATTGGTATTAATTGCAAATTAATCTCACAATTATTATCAGTTCAAAATGTACATCAAAGGGAAATTTGTCAAATATGTAATACTCTTGGTTGTGAGCAAATATGCTTCTTTATGCAAATGCTTGTATACATTCATTATTAGAAATCAATTAACAGCACAAAACAATGACAAGTATCGTCCAGAAACCCTCACAGGTACTGCATTTACCATAAAAACTATGTCTAAATCATAACATGGCAAACTGCAGCCCAACAGGCAACAACAGCTGTCAGTGTGCTGACTTGACTATGACTTGAAGTGGGGATTTCCTAGTTCCCAATCAGAAATTTCAACTGGAACGCCCCTTTAAGTTGGATTTTCCAACTCCAACTCAACTCCAAACCCAACCTCAAAATCCAAGATGGCTGCTCTGTGCATCAACAGTAAAAAAGCTGTAGTAAAATCCTGTTTATTAGTACTTCTGTCTTATTTGTGTCTCATTAAATCAGTTGTACACACAGTCCTGTCAAACTATCTGTGGACATGTTGCTATAGTGTTTGTATGCGCATAATACAGGCATAATGCCTTATCAACTGGTATTAACAGTAGGTAACAATGGCTAACATGGCTGGTGCGAACCCCGTTAAGTTTTCACACTTGTATTGGAACACAGTGAACTTGGGTGTGACATCACTCCCAGCTCCAATTTCCAGGGTAAATGTAATGCAGAATAACTCACCCAAACCTCTGACTGTGCTGTCAGTGGTGAGTTTCATTCTGGGTAATGTAGGCAGCAGGCTTTGACAAGGAAGAAGAACATGTGGAATAATTTTGATCCTTTTTTTTTTTTTTATGAGTGTGACTGTGTTGTAGGAGTGCAATGATGAATCAGTGGAGTACTCTTCCCTCTTTCCTCCCTCCACAGGGTCCAGAGTTTGACGAGGAAGAGGAGTCTGAGCTCACGGTGACAGAGCTGAGAGAGAAAGCCCGAAAACAGAAAGCAGAGCTGGAGAGGAGGATGATGGGAGATGGTTCTGATGATGATGACGATGATGAGGAGGAGAAGGAGGAAGACAAGCAAGGCGAAAGCAACAAGGGCCAGAGCAACTTGTCAAACGAAGACTCCGGCTGTTCATGGGGAATGGGTGAGCTTTTCTGCTGCTTGTAGGATTACCACTACCACATGTCATCTGTGTTGACAGATTGCTGCCTGTGTTGCCATCGTCCGTGAGCTGGTGTCATCTTTCTCTCAAGGCGAGTAACTAAAGAAGCACATTAATCCTTGTTGCTCTCTCCTTTCCTCTCATTCCATCTGTCTCCATAAATCCACCCCGCAGCTGAGGAGGCTGTCCCAGAGGAAGACGAGAACGAGGAAAACCCCTTTTCAACGGAGTTCCACGAGGACCAGGAAGCGGCCTACCTGAAAGACCCAAAGAAGGCTTTACAGGGATTCTATGACAGGGAAGGTGAGAAGATTTAATGTTAATCCAACAAATGTCGGTTTCTTTTTCTGTTTCTCGTGTTTCTTGAATTTTTCGACTTTAACTTTGGCATCCTTTTATCTTAGGAGAGGAGCTGGAGTTTGAGTATGAAGACAAAAGCCACGGCAGCTGGCTCTGCAGAATAAAGTGAGTGACGTAAAGCTCCTGATTTATGACTGTAAAGTTTAAAAACTTTGTCATCAGGTCGTAAAGCATGTGCAGAGTTCATATTGATGTTTCTGTCAGGCTTCCAGTGGACGATGCCATGGGCCGGCAGCTGGTTGCAGAGGTGACCCACACTGGGAAGAAGAAAGAAGCAGCCATCCAGTGCTGCCTGGAGGCATGTCGAATGCTGGAAGCCAGAGGGCTGCTCCGCCAGGAAGCAGGTGTGAACGCAGCTCCAGCGTCTGAGATTAGAATTACAGCTTCTAGTTATGAGTAGGGATGTCACGATACCAGAAATTCAGTAGTTGATACCAATACCAGTGAAACTGAATCACAATTCTGATACCACAGTAAAAAAAAAAAAAAAAACAACAATAAATCTCAACATAAACTCCTTTATTACCATTTGCATACTCTTTTTTGCAAATTTATTTTTTATCGCTGATGATCTGCTTCAAGTTTCTCACCAAAAACTACATTTTACAAGTTTACATTTGAACACATCATGATAGCGTTAACCTTCGCCCAATACTAATAATATTTACTGGACAGAGCTTGATTAGTCATAATGTAAATTGTAACTTAATAATGCAACCTCTGTACATAAGCTGTTAGCTCCATTATTTAGCCAAGCAGGACTGTGCTGCTAACAGCTACCATGAACTAGCTTTCCTCCTGCTGGTTTCAACACAGATTTATTGTTCACAGTGTAGCATTATCAGGGAAATTTCAACGACTTGGTACTGAAGCAGTGGTTCTCATGACATCCATAATTATGAGGATTGTATAGTTATATATAGTTCTAATAGTTTTTCCTGTTTAACATCCTGTTTCTAGTGTCTCGCAAGCGCAAGAAGAAGAACTGGGAGGACGAGGACTACTATGACAGTGATGACGACACCTTCCTGGATCGAACCGGCACTGTGGAGAGGAAGAGGCAGGAGAGAATGAAAAAGGCGGGAAAGGTTGAGGAGCGACCCGAGACCTATGAATCACTGGTAAAAATCTGCTGCTGTTTATGTATACCAATATTCTGATTCATCGCCTTAAAATATTCACTATTGCTTTATTTAAATTCATTTGCTTGCTCTTAGTTTAGCATGTTAGCATGCTAACATCTGCAAATTGGCACTAAACACAAAATACAGCAGATTCTGATGGAAATGTCATTAGTTTTGCTGGTATTTGGTCATTAGAGGTGCTCTATATGATATCCAGAGCACCAATATAGCAGCAGACAACTATTGACTATGGAAAAATGTAGAGGAGTAATGCCTACCTGAGCAGGGAATGAAGTTGCTCTCCCTCTGCTCTCACACGGCTGATAAAGCTGATAACACTGTCCCGACTGATTGTATTGTTGTCACAGAAGCGTAGCGCCCACATGGCTCAGCCTTCGCCATATTGAGAGCCAATTTGGAAGCAATGAATGCTCCCAATCTCACATGTAGCACCTTTAAACCAAAGTATTGGAAAAGTTACAGTTGTGACCTGATGATGGCTTTAAAAGAAAATAAAAATAATGTTAATACACATATAAATGTAGGTGCTCTCTTTAGGGTTAGAGGAGTTGCTCTTTGTACTGAAAATAATAGAAAAATTGACTGAATTAGCTACAGAAACAACTCTGTACTGTAAGGGGTATTTATGTAAACACTTGCTGTAATGGTAAGCACACTGTATGTTTCTGTAGTAACATTCATGCATTTGATTTTCATGTAGGTGGCCAAACTGTCAGAGGTGGAGAAGGAGCTGGCAGAGACTCAGAAAAAGCTCAGTGGTGGTAGGGGAGGTGAGTCACGATCGCCGGGGTGTTCACTGCTCCGTGGACAGATGCCACAATACCAACAGATGCATGTTCTCCTTGTTTTATTGTATGTTTTCATCCCTCCTCTTAGATTCCTTCGGCTCCTCCACTGAGGACCCACTGGATGCCTTCATGACCGCAGTGCGAAGTGAGGCAGCGATGGACGCCGTGGAGCGCAGGAAGCTTCACGTGCACGCAGCCGACTTGCGCAAAGACGCTCAGAGGCTCCGCAAACTGGTTGAACTCACGCGGCCCGCCCAGATGCCCTCGCTGCTGCCAAGGTCGGATATAGCACTACATTTAATGTGTCATACTGCTGATAATGTATGTTAAGCAAATGCCAGCATATTTGCCATATACATCAGACCGGCAATACGTCATCCAGTGGAACCTTGCATGTTCACGCCCCCTTTTGGGATAAAACAATCCTGTTTCCATTAGAGACGGTAACAAAGTAAAGACAAGAAGTTGAAACATGTCTCTAACCTTCTACTTCAAACAAACCACTAACAGTAATAACACTATGCTCAAGAGTTGCACCAGTAATAAATCCAAAAATGCTGGTCTCCGATTTGTTCCCCTCCCATGTCCTAAAAAGACATAAGAGGGGATTTATGGCTCCAGGCTATATACCACTAGTGTAGTGTCATTGTATCATCAAAGAAACTTGCTGTCACAGGAGAGAAAATAATGAAAAGCTGTTGTGTAGCGGGTTAACCGAGGCTTTCACTCTGAGATTCGAGGCACATACGACACATGAATATTCACTGTCAGTGTGTTAAATGTCTAAATGATGCTGGTGACAGTAATTAGCTTGGCTAGCTAATGTTAGCTTGACTGCAAAGCTGCTGCAGTAATTCAGTCATGCATTAACATTATAGCATTATATCACACTGTCGTCTCCAACTAAATCTCAGCCTATAGATCAAACAGTTGGCTATTAACAGGTTGGTTATTTACAGATAAGATTAAGCCTAACATGATTTAATCACATATGTAGACTGAAGGGACATGGCAGCAATCAACCTTAATTTTGTATCATGAACATTCAGGTATAGTACACAATAGTTTTCACACATGTATAAAACAAACGTTTGTGTAACAATAGATGAATGCATACAAACTTGTTACAATCCAAGACAGTCTATGGGATCTTCGGTTTTCTAGCCCCCAAAAGGAAGCCCGGCCTGGACTTTTTGTGAAGTACTCTTATGTTCCAGTCTGATGTATGAGGGCAGGTGTTGTACAAATGTTGTACAAATACTCTGGCACATGCCTCAAACATGGAGAAATTCCACCAAAAAATGCATGAACAAAAACATGAGGAAATTAGTTCTGTATCACTTCCTGCATTAGGCCCGATGCATTTGTATGCATCATACTGCTGACAATTGTATTTTAAACAAATACAAGCACATTTTCCATATACACTATGTGAAGTACAAGTACAGGAATGTGTTTTATGGCTTCTTTGAGACATTCTCTAGAGTTAACTGTGATGAAATTCCTGGAAAAGTCTTTCATTCCAGTATGTATTAGGCCACATTTAAATATTAAAAAACTATTTTGATGTGTGTTGGTGTGATAGTGGTAGCTCAGAGCCAGAGAAGCCTAAAAAGACCTTACCGCTGTTTGGAGCCATGAAGGGAGGAAGCAAATTCAAACTGAAGACTGGTACCATCGGGGTAGGTCTCATCATCCGAGTCTTTCATTCCAACGAAAACTTTCTGTCTTTTTCCTCAGCCTGTTTCTTCTATTGATGTTTCCTTCTCTGTTGCAGAAGTTGCCTCCGAAGCGCCCCAACTTGCCCGCACAGCTCTTCAACATGAAAGAACTTCCACCCAGTGGAGAAGAGGAGGAAGAGGAAGAAGAAGAGGAGGAGGAGGCGAAAGAGAAAAAAGAGGATAATGATGATAAAGAGAGTGTGGCTATTACTGAGAGTAGTGTTGACTGTGAAGAGTCCAGTGCATCCACGTCTCAAGAGAGCGCTCCCTCAGGACAGCAAAAACCGCAACCAGCACAGGCCCAAGAATCAGAAGGTAACAACGTGATGAGATTAGGGGAGGAAGGTTTTTTGAAGTAGATATGAATAAGGAAAAAAAAAGGAAGAAAATACACCCTCTGTATTTTTTAGTTCATCATCGTACACTGACAAGTTTTACTATGAATTCCTTATGCCACTTGGTGGCAGTAGATCTGTAGTATACACAAAAGCATACTGTGCAAAGTGCTCGAATCTATGCAACCATATAAACTGGATGTTAATAATCACACTTTATATTTTGTGATTGTTTGACTTCACATTAGTGCAAAGCCACAAGCAGAATGCTGAGGCCATGGAGCAGGATCCTCAGAGCAGCAGCAATGAGGCTGTGGCCCCATCAGGTCCAGGTGGTTGCTGTGTTTCATTGTTTCCACATTACTCTCTACGTTGTGTGCCAGTGTGGTATTGATGCACTGTCTCTAATGTAGTTAAATGTACTATATACCTACAAAGCAGGAGGCAACAGAGAGCCAGCAGCAGAGCCCAGTCCCAGAAAGAATGTGAAGAAGAAAGTCATGGGCCCCAGCAGGGTAGGCTCTCTAACACACACACACACACACACACACACAGAGTGAGACATATGCATACACACAGAGACAGACATATACATACAAGAACAAACACTTTAAATTATTATTATCATGCCAATTTTCAGGTTCATGCTTGTATTTAGGTTTTCTACCAGAACATGTTTACATGCTTTAATGGTCAAAAAACGCTTTATCTGTCTCATTTGGCACCTTTTTTCACCTTCCGTCCGAAGCTCTGTTTGAAGGTCACGTCTAGAAGGGAACCAGCAAACTGGGGAAACTCTCGCGAGACAGTTAATGTTAGGCATTGATGTCAGATAGTTAAGGTTAGGCATAGTTGGTCCAGATAAGCACAATCTGCTCTTAGTGGTCAGCTCTAACTAGCTTTGTTCGAGGGCGTGCAAAATTAGCCACTAGGCAGGAATTATGCAAATGTGTTACGTGGTGACATTAACACATTACAGAAGAAAAGGCGAGACTTTAATCAACGTGTTTCAGGAGTCATGCTTCTGTAGGGGACAGTAATTCCCTTTGCCGTGAATTTTGCAGACCTTATACATGCACAAAAATCTATATAACACACTAAAGCAAAAGAAAAAAAAAAGCACAATGGGTGTAAAGTGTGACGTAATTTGAGTTTCCTCATTATTTGCTTCCACAGCCACCAAGGCAGCTCTCAGGACAGTATCCAGAGGACGACCCTGATTACTGTGTCTGGGTGCCTCCTACAGGTAAACTACCTGACTGATCCGACTATTTGCACTAGACTCCAAGACTTGTTGACAAATACATCTTGTCCTTAGGTCAAAGTCAATCTTAGACACCAGAATAAATACCATTTTGGGCCCGATTCCTCCCTCCCGACAATTGTCAGCACAGCCCCAAATTTTTGATGGCTCTAAAGATTATCTTTCCAGATATTCCTGTGGTGTGAGGTATGTTAAGAGCGTTTTTTACATCTCCCAATCAGCTCTGAAGTCCATCCTGGCCACAATGATTAGAAATTATAAATATTAAACGTTCAGTATTAATGATCAGCTCTCCTGTGATGCGTGGGGAACCCTGAGGACAGCTGATGAAACAGTCACTTAGGAACAATAGCCAGTTGAGAACCAAGCTGACTGACGCAGAAGGACAACAACCACCATCATGGCGGCTAACGCGTGAGCTAAAGCAAAGCACAAATCATCAAGTAGTAAGATGGAGAAATGGAGTGTGATTAATTTGCAGTTAAATCAGTTACAGCCCTATTCATTTCATTTGATATTTCCTTTTTTTGAACATGTAAGTAACATTCGTTTAAATTTGAATCCATTTGATGCTAAATCTGCTTTTTTCTCCACTCACAGGTCAGACTGGAGACGGCCGCACACACCTAAACGACAAGTACGGCTACTGAGGGAAAACACAAGGGAGAGAGCCCTTGTGTCGCCACTCCACCAGCTTTTATACTGCAGATAATACCTGCAACACAAAAGCCTCCAGTCTCCTTCGCTCTGACCATTAACCCTCTCCACCCATCCCAGTTCCCCATGGGTGGTTGAGCTGAGAAGAGCCAGCAGCCGACCATGCTCTCACACGGACAAGATAATAATGCTGCACCATTCATTATCTTTTGGGAATATTTGCATTCTCAAAAACAAAAAGCACACCGTTCCAAGCTTGGGGAGCAGACACTGGGCAGCCAGCCCACTGGCACTTATCACCCATGACAATAATAGAGATGGGTAGCACTTGGATTTTATCCTTTGAATTCTATATCATCCAAGCAGAAAATGGAAAGGGACAGAGCAGCAGCGGTAATTGATCAGCTTTCTGGTCTTTGGCTGCTCCTCTTGCAGTTAAATCCACCTGACATCCAATCTGTATCCCTCCCCTATTTGGCTTCAGTCGATCGCTGGCATAACCTTTTTTTTGTTGTTTTTTTTTCCAAAGGAGTGTGTGTAGCAGGGAGGGAGAAAGAGGGAGAGCATTGAAGCAGCTTTTCTGACCATCTGGACACTTGGATGGCTTACTGGATGAAACGCAAGCTGATAATGACTCAAGCTAAGTGGAGTGTGTGTGTGTGTGTGTGTGTGTGTGTGTGCTACGTCGTCTACACCGACACACACACAACCTTCTCAAAGTTCTCTTTTTAACAAGATTGTCTTTACGGGTGAGTCAGCTATTGGTGTGTTTGCCTAGAGCAGGATTCCTCGCTCTGTGAAATCCCACTCAGTGCTGTTCTGTTGGTTTACTGCCATACTCTCCACCCTCTTTCCTGTTGTTTTTTTTTCCCTCAAAACACAAAGTAAAGGAACTGTATTTTGTTATATAAATGTAAAATAAAATTGTCTGGACATAACCTGTGAGTTAAACTTTTTACTCATATTTTCCAGCCATCCGTCCATCCTCTACTTTCCTTCTTCACACGCAACCCAGTTTTGACATCAGACTTTCTTTTTCTCTCTTTCAAGCTGCCTGACACACACTCACACAAAGAGCGTTTCTCAGGGTATGATGTGGCACAAAGAGGGCCGTGGCGTTGGCTGGAGATCCTCTATGCTATGACCTACTAATCACTGATGGAAAGCATACTCTGTCGTTTCTGGCAGATCCTTCTCACACACAGTGAAGATGATGTTCCAATGACAAAACAGAAGCTTATGCACTTCTGGGGCTTTTCCATTGGTACTTTTGGCCGTGCCGAGTCAAACCACGCCATGCTGATTCAGGCCAAAGTGGCCGACCCACCTCCAAGTGGGTTGTGGTGAAGTCTCGCCGACTGCATCCAACCCATGACATCTCCCCTTCTGCCTGTCAAATAAGCATGTGTTGCAATACTCACATCTGTGCGGGAGACCAGACAGATGGTCTGTTTGTACTTTCAGATATCCGCTTTCATGTTCACTTTTTGCTGTTGGCTAATGTAAAATGTACCTTAAATGGAGATTTATCAAGCATTTAATACTCTTATCAACATGGGAGTGGGCACATATACTGCTTTATGCAAATGCATGTATATATTGATTATTGGAAATCAATTAACAACTCAGAACAATGACAAGTATTGTCCAGAAACCCTCACTGGTACTGCTTTTAGCATAAAAATATGCTCAAATCATAACATGGCAAACAGCAGCCCAACAGGCAACAACAGCTGTCAGTGTGCTGACTTGACTATGACTTGCCCCAAACTGCATGTGATTATCATCAAGTCATAAAGGCATGTCTGTAAAGGGGAGACTCGTGGGTACCCATAGAACCAATTTTTATTCACTTATCTTGAGGTCAGAGGTCAAGAGACCCCTTTGAAAATGACTGCCAGTTTTTCCTTTCCAAAATCTACCATAAGTTTGGAGCACTATTTAGCCTCCTTTACTACAAGCTAGTATGACAGTGGCCAAACCAAGCCAGGCCAAGTCAGCAAACGTATAAGGAGAAGGGGCTTTTATCGCACAGATTAAGTGCAGTGGTTCTATAGAGATTCAAAAGCTGAATTGTAGTATACAGTCTGACACAAAGGTAGGCTGACGTCATGGGTTTCATTTTGCAAGATATCGGTAGATTAACCTTGAGATTAAACCTCAATTTTCTAATATGGCAATTTTGCCTCTCTCAGCTTCTCTTTATATGAGCATTTCTCATTCATATGTACTTTATGCATTTCTGATGATGAACGAATGACAGATGCACAGACCAGTGACCTATAATGAGAGTCAGTAGCTTCGTACCCTACTGTCCAAAAATGGTGGTGCGCCCCAGAATGCTCAGCGATTTCCATTCCCTATACATGCTAAATCAGAGTGAAGTGTTGATGGGGCTCTACCTTACAGAATATCCATATATAAATACACAGTTAACTAAACTTCAAAGAGAGTAAAATAATAATAAACAATATAAAGTATCTAGTATATAATATATAATAAAGTATCTTGTGACATACAGAAAAACAAATTGTCTTTCAAAACCACGAGTTAGCAACAGCTTCAGCGCTTCTTGGAAAAGAAAGGTATTTTGATAATGGCAATGGAGCATGCTGGGTACTGGGCTGGTTTTCCCTTTGTCACAGTGTGTATTGTATATTGATCCAAATACTAATCTCCCCCTAAACAAGAGGCCACAGGGCATTTATTGATTCATTTTGTGCAACAATGGACGAAAACATGTCACAATGTTACATTCACTTCGGCGGAATCTTCGTTACAGTGGCGAGGTTGTGTTTAAATCGACTGATCGGCTCGTTTCAGGAGCCGCGAACTACCTCAAGTTTCGATACAACGGGAATGTGACTTCAAGGCATTAAGAGATCTTTAGAAAACACTGGGATGTCTTAGATGTACCAGTGGTCCTCTTCTACCTAGAAAGTAATGAGGTACAATATTGGAAAAATAAAAGAAATGGCACACTACAAGTAGGCTATGCATAACACAGCACCAGTTACACTTGCCAGATGTGCAGCAAACTATTCTCATACTTCCTTATGTTCACATACCTCTCCTTCTGCAAAAAAATAAAACAGTGGAATTCATGCAAGGAAAGAGGATACAAGTACTTAACCCTGACCTGGACTAAAAGTGACAAATTCATTAAGAAACGTACATTGTCAAAGGTCATGGGTTGACTATTCAACTACATACATGTTTGTTATAGCTCGTCACAACCTGCATATTCAAGAACACATCCAAAGTAGTATTTTCAGACGGATGAATGTGACCACTGGCTATGTTTATCTCAACAATAACAAGATATCAGATGACTCACCTCGCCAGGTTTACTATAGAAAGTTACCAAGAACCTTACAAGATGTCCAGTAATCACATCAAAGGAAGAAACCTTGGAACCATTTGATTGTCTTACATGCATTATTTCCCTTGAATATTGATCCAACCCACGACTAAATTCAGGTTTCAAAACGGTTGGCCTTGTCCTTTTTGTACCACCTCTGATCCACCGTCCATGTTTGTTTCTTGATCGTTCTTCCTCCAGTCACAGGATCTTTTCAGAGACAGCTATACATATGCAATACCTGAAGTATCCTTAGAAATGTTGTGTTTAGGCCATTTTATTCTCCAAATGTGTTCCCGCTGATTTCATGTTGAGAACAATGATCTAGGTGAGAGGGTGGGATTACCTGAGTGTGCAATAGTTTGACCGTCAAACCAATGTCTTTCTAGCGGTCAGTTTCAGAACAGTCACTCCTTGGTCTCGCTGCAGAAGCCGCAAAAAAAAAAAAAAAGCAGCCGTCTGGGAATGAAGAAAGAGGTTGGGATGGGGTGGGGAAGACAATTATCTGGCGGGATGGATGAGTTTCCTTATGAGCAGGGAGGATCCTCGGACAGGGTCAGGGGGCTGCATGGGGGCACTGTGCTCAAGGACCGGAAGGCGAAGATGGAGGGGTCGTAGGTGTACCTGGGCGGAGGACGGCTGCCTGTCAGATTCTGTAGACAGAGAGAGACGAGTAGTCAGCAGGGTATTCATTCAACCCCCCAGAACACTAATCCTTGCCCTGTAAACTGCATCACACACAGACATCAAGATAAAAAATGTTATTTTCATAAATTACTGTATTTATTATAATATAAATAAGCAACTGGTCCCTGATATTGTAAGCATTTAGTCAGTTTCACTACAATTTACACTTATATTAACAACTAAGTGCAACCGGGCAGATGAAAAAGTGAGAAAGGGTTTAAAGGAGTGAAAAGTGTATTTCTTTCTTTATTTATATGTTCATTTGTTACCTCAATGCAGAAACTGATGAAGGGCACCCACTATATATATATATATATATTTTTAGAAGGCAACCAGCGCCCTCCAGAAGGAGGCACCTATATGGCATACGCTTTAAGCAGCAGAAGTAAATGGTAAAGGCATGGATTACCAGCTGGTCAGTTACAGTACATCAGTTTATGTCAATTGTGACATTAGTTGCTCTTTTTGCACCATAAATGTGTGGCTATGTCATAAGACTGTGAGAAAAGTGACTGAAAACCAAACTAGCTGATTGGAAAATTACTACTGTACACCTCAGAACATTTACACATTGATTCTGGTTCATTCATGCTGTGTAAGTACTGTGACATAAGTACTTTTCCACTCACAGCCATCCCCCTCTGAGCAGAACCTTGCTTCTTGTAGCTCTACAAGTCCTGTCTAAAATTAGCCCTGGTCATTTTCCTCCCTACAGGAAACGACAGGAAATGACTCTGTTGGATTTGGCAGTGAGGCAGCACTTTCTCCAGAGCCTGCTGGGAGGGGGGGGGGGGGGTCTGTGAGAAGGTGGACTGAGGAAGATCAGGACCTTGAGACAGATTCACTGTAATTAGGAGCTGATCCCATGGAAAAAAATGAGTGTCTGTTTATATGGCTAGCTGTACAGTCTATTCTCATTCTCTCTGAGAAGTGACACAGATGTGTCCCTGTAACTGGCTGATTCCATTCAGATGCTGAGAAAAGTGTCCACCGCTACTGGAAAAGTACCCAGTGACATCAAGGCAATATGAAATAAGGCCCCATTAACAGTGCATGTGAGGCTACAGGTGTTGCTATGACTTCAGCCAACATCTTAAGGGATTGGGTACTGACAACTGAGCCACAGTAACACGGCAACAATTCCCAATACCACTTAGAGCTGTTTTATCCACCAATGTTTATAGAAACAGCAAAAAGTGAGAGGTGGAAAAACAAATGGTAGCCCAAGAACAAGTTACAGTAAACTTGATGGATGTGGACTGTGTTAAGGTGTTCGCCATATGGTAGCTGCGAGTCGGTCCAGCTGTGGGGGAGAGTCATGCATCGGGACGACTCGCTATCCACGTTAGCAGTGTGTTGTCACATCTGCAGTATGACGGACATTTAAGGCCGAGCGGGGTCAAACGGAGTACAGGTCCCAAAAGTACAAGGCCTTCTTTTTGTACAGACATCAAACGCAGCTGTTAGAAAGCTGAATTAAAAACAGCAATATCTGACTCATCCTGGAGCTGAACTGATTCAACAAAAATGCCTTTCTAAGGATTAGTTTGTCCTGTTGATCATTAACTTAGACCCCAAACTGCACAACATTTTTAACACAGCCCTCTGTTAAAGGAATATTTCAGTTTATTACATGCATGAGCACTGGTCCAGGGGCCCAAGGGGTCAGGGTGGCCCTGAACTAGAGCCTCTGTGTGAGGTGACAGTAGCTCAGTCTGTAGGGAGTTGGCTTGGGAACTGGAGGGTCACCAGTTCAAGTCCCGACATGGACCAAGAACTGAGTGTGAACTGGTAGCTGGAGAGGTGCCAGTTTACCTCTTAGGCACTGCCGAGGTGCCCCTGAGCAAGGCACCAAACCCCCAACTGCTTGGGGCGCTTGTCAGGAGCAGCCCCATCACTCTGACATCTCTCCATTGTTGCATGTTTGTGCATGTGTGTGTTCGGGTCTGCATGTTCCGGGTATAAGTTAACAACAGAGTGAAAAAATTGAATTTCCCCTCGTGGGACTAATAAAGGACTATCTTCTTCTTCTTCTTCTTCTTCTTCTTAACATTTCTTGTTGGAAAGTCAAAGGGCTCAGTCAAAAGTAAAGACGCCCAGATCCTGTTTGTTTCTCCTGATCCCAAGGAGAGTCCTTTAAAATTGTCCATTTGCCCATACTGAGTCTGATCCAATATTTATTTGCATAGAAACAGATGTTTCCATTGATGTTTGCTGTAAGTGTCTTACAAGTGTCTTATGCTATTTTTTATATTTGTGGTGAGGAGGGTCAGTGTGGATATGCTGTGCCAAGAAGCTTTGGTAAGGAGCTGGGCAGCCTCTCGTCATCTGCATCAAAAACAAAATACGGCTGCTAGGTGGGAGCCATAGACTGTATAAAACAAGACATCATCACTGGGATGTCACCCAATTCTATATTTTGGCCATCTCCATCTTGGCATTTGACTATTGCCATTTTGTGTTGTTTTTTTTACCTTTGCCGTATAGGTACTTGGCTGTCGCCATCTTGGTTTAGAGCTGTAGCCATCTTGGTTTTTGGCCATCGCCATTTTGTTTTTATTTTATCACAAACTTGGTATTTGGCCTTCTCCATCTTGGTTTTATGCCATCATCGTCTTGGTTTTTTACCATCACCAGCAACTTGTCAATCACAAGGTAGCCATACCCTGAAGCATCCCCAGCTTTATGGTCCATTTGACTCTAAATGGGACCATAATTTACTAAATGAACATCATGCTGTATTGAGGAAGACTTGAAGCAAGGAACTGAGACCATAAACTCATGTTTACAATGATTACTGAAGTAATAAATCAAGTGAGAAGTAGGCTTATTTTCTCATAGACTCAGACTATACAATCAGACTTCTTTTTGCAAACAGAGCAGTCGTCCCCTGTGGTTCAAGGCACTTCTGCATTGGCTTCACTTTTCAGACTGGAGGTTGCCGCCATGGCTTTTTCACTTTCTTGCAAGCAAGTCTTTGACTAAGCCAATCAAATGATTTTTGTAGCTTCAAATTAAACATGCAGATATGACTTATATTAATCTTCTCGTGCAATTCTCTGCAAGAAAGCACAAACGTGTATTCCCAAAATGTCTATTTCCTAAACATCTGTTTGTCCTAACGTTAAGACCAACCAAAAAGAACTTTCCATCACATCCAAGCCACGTACTTTACCTCAATCAGAAATCAAAGGGGTATGCAACACATTTTTCTTCAATTTAGTTTTCCCCTCCACTCTCTGCACCATTTCCCTCACCTCAATCAATCTTCACCCTCCTCTCTGCCCATTCTTTATGGTGGCTGAAATCAGACGCCATCACTCTTGACTGCTTGCAGCCTGGGAAGCTCTCATCACCCCACTCTCCTATTCACCTCCAACCCCTAGAGGGGGAAGGCCTCGGCAGCAGCAGCGGCAGGAGCCAAAGCTGTGTTTTCCTACTGCTTCCACATGAACCCCCCTCTTAAAACACACGCACACAACCACGACCATCGACCTCCTCGACGCCTCTAACAACTCCCATGCTTGAAAGCTTGAATCCGGTCTCAAAGCCGGGGCCCCATCCAGATCCAGTGTCTCTTCTGGATCTTGGCCAGGAAACCCAGGGTTGACAGATAAAAGAGGGAAAGAGAGAGGTACGAGAGAGAAAGCAGTGGAGAAAAGATAGAGAGATGGGGTGGATCGCTGTGCGCAGTTACACAAAGGGTGCAAAGAGTCAACACAAGCCTCCAAATGGCTCATCAATCCAAAGACTCGCTGTGTACTCACTTCAAGAGAAATCTATGAACTGGAACATACCCAGTGCCCACAGACGTCACTGACGGGGAAAACAACACTACCAACTACACCAGCGAGAACAGAGGATAATGAGCAATATCTCTGTGTATCAGTGGAGCTAAACAGATAGCAGCCGGCCAGGCTATAAATGGAAAATGACTTCATCCCTGGAAATACACCACAAGGGAACCGACAACACTCCACCTCCTCTTCCTCCTCCTCAGCTCCATCTCTCAACGACACTCGCTTGTTCTTCCTCAAACACTCTCAAAGATCAGTTTTTTGCATTTTTGTACCGCTCATCCACACTCCAATATGGAGGATTACAGCAACCTCGATGCTGTTACAGTTGGTGTATGCGTGTGTGTGTACATAAACAAGTGTGTGATAAGGTTCCATTGACACTAACCCACACAACGTGATAATAACGTCACTTTTCTCACCACACTGTGCATCCTTCTGGAGTACCCTGCTCTGTGCCAAGATGGCCAGGCTGGTTCCAGTCGCCTCTCCGACATGCTTCCCTTCCCCGTTGCAAACTACGTCAACCCATAAACGGTTGCAGGGCTCAGTTGGTGTATGATTATAGGAGGCTGTGTTTTGGTTAGGGCTGTCAATTCATATATAGAAAATCACAAATTAATCAGATTTTTTTTATCTGTTCAAAATGTACCTTAAAAGGGAGATTTGTCAAATATTTAATACTTGTATTAACATAGGGGTGGGAAAACATGTTACTTTATGCATAATGTATGTATATATTTGTTATTAGCAATCAATTAACAACACAAAACTATGACAAATATTGTCCAGAAACCCTCACAGGTACTGCATTTAGCACAAAAAATATTCTCAAATCATAACATAGCTAACTGCAGCCCAACAGGCAACAGCAGCTGTCAGTGTGCTGACTTGACTATGACTTGCTCAAAACTACATGTGATTATCATAAAGTGGGCATGTCTGTAAAGGGGAGACTCGTGGGTACCCACAGAACCCATTTTCATTCATATATCTTGGGGCCAGGGGTCAAAGACCCCTTTGAAATGCCATGCGAGTTTTACATCACCAAACAAGTTTGGAGCATTATTTAGTCATTTGCCACAAGCTAGTACGACATGGGCTACGGAGGGCACTTCAACCTAAAAATCACAAGTTGTGTTAATGTGTTTAAGAAATTAGTCGCATTAAAACAAACTTGCATTAATGAGTTATCATGGTAACTTTGACAGCCCTAACACATCACGATAACCTTAAAATTTATTTTTGCCCAATATTTTTACTGAATAGAGCCTGATCGCACCATAATGTACATCAGTGGCACCTCCTGTTAGTGTTAGCTGCACCAATGGATTCCTTGTTTTTTTTGTTTCATATGATGCCAGTATCTTCACTCTAGCTTTAAAACTGACCCCACTACAACTAAACCTGTTAACTAAAAATGGCAAGTTGCATTACTGCTTTAAACAAATAAGTGATGTCCAAACGAATTTGCGTTATTATAGTGTTAACGTTGACAGACCTAGTTTTGGTAAACCACTTTTCAGGAAGAGCAGCTGGGACAGAATCTTGAGGAAAATACCTTTGTGTTTACAAAGCTATTTAAGTGAGTAAATGTACACTTCTAAGACCACAAATGGGATAAGTGGAAAGCTCAGCTATTAAAGGCTGTTGAGATGAAGAGATCAAACAAACCTGAAAAAGAAAGGAGCACATTTTTTTCCCTCATTCCTTTCCTAGGTATCACTGCAGTAAACACTGTTTAGCAGGGTGCTGTTTGCAAAAGGAATCTGACGGTGCTATCAGATTTTTCAGACGTCTCGGGCATGGCTCCGTTGCTAGCAGGGCATGGGAACAAACGCTGTTGCCAGATGCTGTCCCAGTATGCAGTTGGATGGACATCAAGGTGCTGGCATCTAGACAGGCCGGGCTGTTCACGGGGGCCGAGCAACCTTGCAACCTTATCACTGCTGTAATGGACACCCTGATCTTGACTGCCTATTATGGGTCTGCAGAAAAGGAAAGCCTATGTGTGTATGTGCATTCATATTAATACCACTTGTATATGTGTGTTTATCATGACAAAATACTAGAGGATTTTGTTCATTTACTAGGGCTGTCAAAGTTCTTAATAACATGTTAATTAAATTTGTTTTAACACCACTAATGTGTACTATTGTAACAGGCTCAGTTTTAATGCTAGAATGATGATACTGGTATCATATGAAACTAGAAAACCTAAGGAACTCATCGATACCAACATTGCTTGTTGCTAAGAAAGCTAAATAACGCTCCAAACTTACCCTAAATTTTGGTGAAGAAAAACTGTCATGGCCATTTTCAAAGGGGTCCCTTGACCTCTGACCAAAAGATATGTGAATGTAAATGGGTTCTGTTGGTACCCACCAGTCTCCCCTTTACAGACATGCACATTTTATGATAATCACATGCAGTTTGGGGCAAGTCATAGTCAAGTCAGCACACTGACACACTGACAGCTGTTGTTACCTGTTGGGCTACAGTTTGTCATGTTATGATTTGAGCATATTTTTTTTGCGAAATGCAGTACCTGTGAGGGTTTCTGTTATTAACTGATTTCTAATAATAAATACATAAATACATTAGTATTAGTATAAAGCAATCAGATTTGTCCACTCCCATGTTGATAAGAGTATTACCTTGACAAATCGCCCCTTTAAGGTACGTTTTGAACAGATAAAAAATGTGCAATTAATTTGCAATTACTTGTGATAAACTATGGACAATCGTGATTAATCCCGATTAAATATTTGAATCGATTGACAGCCATGCTATTTATTGTGGAAGGCTAAGTTGAATAAAAAAAATGAACTCACCCGAATCTTTATAGTCCGTGTTTTTCCTCCACAGTTCTTTTTCAGCAGCATTTTCTGTGGAGAACAAGAACGAACAATGACAGCCAGGAATGAAGCATGTCAACTAAAAAACAAACTTTTGCAGCAGCTTTTATGTGAAAACTGTGTAAAACCTGCACATTTGGTCTTGTACAATTCAATTAACTTTTTGTACTATGAACCCAAAAAAGTACAACTGTCTGGATAAAGTTACACTGAGCTTAACTACATATGAACAATGACTCTAATCAAGCACATTACTATAATGCAAAATCGTTATTTGAACAGTAATCTTTACATTAAAACATCTGACGTAACAAGAACTGTGTGTTGGGAATCAATTAACACTGAATCAGGATGATAAAGGATGTGAGGCGAATCCAGCTGTCTCACTAAACTAAACAGTCGGTCAATGACGCTTATGCAATATCCTGTCTCCCACTCCCCTCCGTGTCCACGCAGCTCCACTATTCTGAAAAAAAAAAAAAAAAAAAACACAGTGGGGGTGGAGGGACCATACAATCATCGAATTGTCTGGAGTCGGGGAGGTAGCTTCTAAGGGGGAAGGGAGCACAGGAAAGAATGGAAACACAAGACTCCTGCTGTTGTGATGTGGGAGAGAGCTGGTGTGCACTTGCCCTCATGCTCACCTCCTGTCAGCTCTTATCTTTTTTTTAATCAATGGGACAACAGACCATGTGGGTGGAAGCTGTTTGCACTTCTATTTCTGCATTTCAAAAAAGTTATTAAAGCTACAGTTTCATTACTGTATATGTTTAAGTGATCACTTTAAAAGGGACCATATTTATGTTTCAGCTAATTTACTACAATCCTTCAATGAGCCTACATTATCTCACCCAATACCAACATGATCATTGATTTTTTTATCCTTTTCTCTTTTCATCCTACACATCCACCACTCTGATTGCAGAAGAATCATTCTGTCCACCTCCACCCCACCCCACACCACCCCACTCGGCCAGCAGGTCGTGACTTGCCAACTAGCTAACTGTTTTTGATGACTCTTGTGGTGATTCATGAAAATTGCAAAGCGGAAGTTATCTTCATGACTGTTTCAGGGAGGTTCATTTATAAGGTTTTTTTGTGTGTGTGACAGGTATGTGTCACTTCCTCTGTTGTTATTTCAGTTAAGTGATTTAAGTAGAGAATTTGAAAGCGCTTGTCGTGTATGAAACCTGCTATACCAATAAAGTTGTTTTGGCTTGCTTTATCTGGGCTGATCCCTGGTGAAAGTTAGAACATAACCACTGTTTATGTCTTAACATTTACAGTTGTCTCACACATTAAAGCTCATCACTAAAGCATCAACACTTGTTTTTAGGGCTGTCCAATTTAACACAATGATAATAATGCTTTAATGCAAATTTGTTTAAACGCCACTGATTTCTTTAACACAGTCGATCTGTTGGGGTTGTAGTGGTTTTAAAGCTACAGTAAAGATATGACTGGCATCATAGGAAACAAGAAAACCTAGGGAATCCATTGGTACCAACCGTGTCATTCTAGCTTGACACGAAGGAGGTTAAATAAAGCTCCAAATTTCCACATATGTTGAGGTCAGAGGTTAAGGGACCCCTTGGGCCAAGTCATAGTCAATGAATGATTTGAGCATATTTTTATGCTAAATGCAGTACCTGTGAAGGTTCCTGGACAACATTTGTCATTTGTTTTGTGTTGTTAATTGATTTCAAATAATATATATATGCATTGACATAAAGCAGCATATTTGCCCACTCCCATGTGGATAAGAGCATTAAAAATCTGACAAGTCACCCTTAAGATATATTTTGGACAGATAACAATTATTAGTGATTCATTTTGCAATGAACAATTTTTAAATCAATTGATGGCCCTTATTACTACACAGCTGTAATCTTAGTTTAAAAACAGGAAATGCCAAAAATAAAACTAAGCATGACAATTAATATGAGTGATTACTCATCGCAAGAAAGTTTTAAGTGTCAGCCAGTTGATTTTCATGCTGTAACAAAATTAAAAACACTGTTATGCTCGGGAAATAGCTGGAAATAAGGTAAACTAGAAACCTGGCCACAGCATGGAAAAATACAGCTATGGTTCTTTGAGCAACTAGTGTGTATTTTATTATATTTTGTAGACTTGCACCATTTGTGTGCAGAGAACAAACAATGGCACTGCCACATCTGAGTAACTGGACATGGATTAGTGTGCATGAGGGATTATCAGAGACTAAAAGGGAACAAGCTGCTGACCTTATTTTAACCCAGCCTTTAAGAAAATTATTAGATATATAACTGTTGACTAAAGGTTGATTAGTAGTTGTAAATAGACTCTACTTCATAGCTTATGCAAGTGGCCTACACATTCAAGTATTTATACTTGTGCGCTGGTGTGTCTCTGCAATTACTCCGCCAAAACACTGGCTGGCGGTGGGGTTTCTATGCGACTGCCTTGAGTTTCTTTGTGTACTTCAAACAACGGTGATTGAAACTGAGGGGTTATGTTGCAGTTAGAGCTAATAAAAGTTGAACAACAGTTACTTTTAGTGAAATTACTGCAATGCAGAAAAGAAAAAAAAGATCACAGTCGTTGCGGTCTGCGTTGCCACAACGTGTAATTATGTGTTGGGAAGGTGCACATCAGGCCACGGCGTAGGGCAGTGGATGTTTTTATCTAACAGAATGTTGTACTTCAATCCGTATTTGTTTGTGTTTAGTCTTTCAAAAACATTTTCACTAAGGTCAAAAAACTACTTGCTCTCCCGCTTGTCGCACATAAAGCGAGGCAAGCACATGATTTAATAGGGCGGCAAGAACTGTCCTTAAGGCTCAAACTAGTCACACCAGGGTCAGGTAGCCTTGCTTGCCAATCACTGCCCTTAGATAGTCCTGGATCAGTAGATTGAAAACAATTAGGGAACCACAGTTGGGCTTTAGTAGAATAGACATTGAACTGTTTACCGTGGTCATTTGAATACTTCATGGTGACAATACACACTGGGCCCGTAAAGTGTTTTACACCACCGCAAAGCCGGCAGCAAAGTTAGTCACAGAGTGGAATTAACGTCTGTTGCTTATAAAACAACAGCCGACATGGCGGGACTATGCGCATACACACTGGCCACCGACGCTGTTGTTTTACACATCACACCTTGCATGAGCGAGTATATGAGAAGTGGACATAGTCACTTGACATCACTCATTGGTTTGTGGACAATGATTTTAAAGCCTGGAGTTCAGCATTTTGGCTGTCGCCATCTTGGCTTGTGGCCGTCGCCATCTATCAGTTATTTGCAACCGGAAGTGACACAAGAGGGTGGAGCTATGTACGACCAAATGCTGAATAAGACATTATTAAGTGACCTGAATGTTAAAATTTACTTTCATGAATTGAAAATACACTGTGAAAGGGTTAAAGCTCTAAGACGAAAACACAGACATCTCCCAGACTGGACAATGCCATGGTAGCTACCTAAAGCATAACATACTGTATGGTCTATTTGACTCTAACTGGGATTTACTAAATTTACTAAATGAACATCATGGTGTTTTGAAGAAGACTTGAAACTACAGATTGAGACCATAAACTCATGTTTACAATGTTTAGTGAGGTAATAAATCAAGTGAGAAGTAGTCTCGTTTTCTCATAGACTTCTATACAATCCGACTTCTTTTTTCCACCAGAGGATTCGCCCCATGCCGGCTGTTAGAAAGACTACAGCTTTAAGGCACTTAAACCACACCACTGCACAAATGGCTGCTGCTCTGAGCATCATGCTGCGTTTATTTGAACGGGAATGTCCATTCTATTTCTATGGATTCAACAATCTCCCAGCAAAACAGTTCAATCTGAAAATGATTTCTCCCCTCGTTAATTAACACATGTGTAACAACTACGACTCCCTCCAGTGTTTTTACATATTCACATGTAACATATTCACATATTCACATGTAACAAAAATCTTCTCATATGAGGTTCCAATAGGGAATAATTTAACTTATGAAAGTCTGTGGTCTATAATGATTTTTTATGATTGACAGTCCATTATAGCTGCTCTACCTTCCACACCATATAATATCAAATTTCCCCAGTTTTGACACCTTTAAATTGCTTTTTCTACAGAACCAGCTCAGTTAGCTCTCTCTCTTTGGTTTAAACTCCAGAACAGCATATGTGAAAGAAATTACACGGTGACGATGTAGAAGTTGAGGCAGACTTTGTGACTGGAAGTTGTCCAGCTAAAGGGTTAATGGGAGACTGGAGCTGTGTCTGCTAGCTACCTCTGCAGGCCCCCTATTGTATTCCCTACAGCACCTCCCATTCCACTTGACTGAGTGAGCACACACTCTCACACACAGACACACACACTGATACAGCGACAAACTCACAGACAGGAGGATGCACACATGCAGACACAAAAAGACAGGCAGGATGATAGACGCGTACCCCAGCCACACACACTCTTCCTCTTTTTTTTTTTCTCCTCACCCCTCTCATTGCTGCCCGCTGTCTCTCATCATCTGTTCTTTCCCTCTAAAAACCCCATGGACATATGGACCCCTGAAACCTGCAGCTTCTATCTCTGCAAAGACACACACACACACCCTTTCCCATCCATGGTGTGGGCCAACAAGTCTATTGGATTTTAATGATTAGTGGACCAGCTTCTCCATGACTCATTAGTGGCTGTCTTTTTTTCTGTTGTGTATTTAATCCTCTCCTTCTGCCTCCACCCCTTCATCGTTTCCCCTCGCTTGCCAGCCTTTGTGAGAAACGAGGGCGGACATCTGCCGTCCGTGCCTCCCTCTCCTTCATCCCTCTCCAGCCAGACCACCGTGGTGGCGAGCGTCCGGCTATGGAAAGGGAAGACTTTGTTTGCTCGTGCAAGCGTGCACATTTGTGTGGCCATGTGTGCGTAGCATAGCCAGTTAGCAGTAGTAGTAATACATCATTGTATTTTTGGACCAAATCCCCGGCCCAACATTAACTGAGTTGTTTGGGGGACCAGCGGCGGTAGTGTAAGGCTCATCTGCTGTCTGGTACTTCCAACATTCAGTGGAATACACAAACTGCTAGAGTGATGAGTTAAATATCAAATTACATGTAACAATTGGATTCCTATTGCTAAGAAATATACTTCAACTCATAGTAAAATCCTGTGAGTGCTTGTGGGCAGAAGATGAATTTGGCTAATAGGAAGACATCACCATACCACCTTGTCGGGTAGTGTATCATAGTTTGTAACATAAAGCAAGCTCTGTGACATTATTTTGCACCCTGGTTATCAAAAATTAAGTTCAATGTGGATCGATTTATCCATTGAATGTCAGAGCAAGTGGGAAAAAGGTTTTAGAAGAGCTTAGGAAAATAGCATTTTTATGCTAAAACATACAAAATTTAAATATTCAGATCTAAATATATGAGGAACACCACTGGGAAGCTACATGTATTATATAAAAACCCTTTAAATGTGCTTGGCAAAGGTTCATGGAAATCTGCCAATTACATTGTAAGATACCTTGCAAAGCTGACATTTTGGAAAGAAGTTGGTGCTAGGTATCTAGGTACAGCTTGGACAACTAACCTGTTGCATTTTCTCCAGATCCAGACTGGGCCTCCCTGGCTCCCCGCCGTAACTGTGCCGATACTTTCTATAAGGTGCTGACTGGTCAAAGTGAGTCAAAATGATGGGCCGTGCCACTGGCTGCACCACCTGCAGCTGAAAGCGCATGGGGGGTGGCTTGAGGCTACGTGGTGGACTGGAGCTGAAGAGTACAGGGCTGGGGGAGGCAGCCAGGCAGGCACCCGGCTCGACCAGCGGCCTGCCAGAGGCAGCCGGTGACCCGCAGCCACAGAGGTCCCGCACCTCCTCATCACTGGAGGCGCTGCTGTGGTGATCGCCGTGGCGCTGGGGGAGCGCCGACACCCACTTCCTGCTGTCACCGCAGCTGATTCGCTCAAGCTCTTCCTCTGAAGAGTGCCGATCTAAATTGGCATCTAAGAGCAGGCGAAGGCGTCGTAACCGGGCTGGAGAGAGGGGACCCTGGTTGTGCTGCTGGCTGGTGGCCAAGGGTGTGAGGGCACAATTTCTCCGTCTCTCTAGAGGAGTCCATAAACAGGAAATGTCAATGGAGAAGGTGGGTTGCAAAATAATGCATATGTTCTATAATACCACATCATCTGTTGAATTGACGCATCTAATTATAATTTGTGTGATGGGAAAAATGATCAGATATTTACAACAAAAATGATTTGGTTGGCAGAGGGCACCTACCTCTGTCAATCTGTGCAAGTTCCTGGTTCTCCCCCTCTGAATCGTCACTCTCACCTCCCTCTCCACTGCCATGGTAAGAAATCTGGGAAAAACAATTGAGATTATACTGCAGGTCACATAAACCATATGGTAACAGCTCAAAAACTGAACCCTTATGGTAAAAGTTCACAACGAGCATTCCAAACATATCCATCTTTTGGGATGTCACCTGAAATTTAGTAGTCGACCAGTGAAATTCCAAGATTTCCTGACATAAAATAACATCCCATATAATTTAACATACACTCCTTTACTACAGTTTGCATACTGGTTTAAACTGGTTAAACAAGTCATAATTCCTTCTCTATCATCTATTTTATATTGGCCTGAAAACATCTCCTTCAAACAACTGAATTAATTCAAGTTTCGCGCCAAAACTACGTTTTACAAGACTACACTTGAACACATCGTGATAATGTTAGAATTTACCTTTGCCCAATTTTTTTTTACATTTCACATACATTCATTTCATTTCTACTGAATAGAGCCTGAACACATCATAATGTGGCACCTCCTGTTAGCATTATCACACACAATAAGCATTATCAAGGAAAAATTAGATGCGTCCCCTGAATGCGTCTACAATGAGTTTCCTGCATCCCAAACAAATTTCTATTGTCCCTGGTGATGGGATGATGTTAGACTCGAGCCCTGACGGTACCGATGGTACTGTAGAAAAGCAGCAACAGTCACATTTTCAGAATTTTGACATTAACTTGGTACCTAAGTATCACAAGAGCTTGCAACATCCCTATCGACCTTATCTATCCTTGACCAACCATGAAGAAGCGATGTTCTGATACCTAACCTCATGGTATTTGTTAATACCAAGTACAAGTGTGATAAATCTATCACTATCATTTAACTGTTTACTACTGACCATGTATGGAAGAGATATGATTACTATCTTTGTTGTATGGCCTCGCTCAGGTTAAACTCTTTGTAAAACCTAAACAAATCCATACAAAGAATGAATGCAACAGAACTTTCTTTTATTATTCAGTTTGTCATTTACAAACAACATAAACAAATTAAACTAAAAATAACTAACAAGTCTGTATTCTCTTATCTGTCTCCTCAGTGGACAGCCTGTGTGCTAATGTAGGATATACTGACACCCCTCTAACCGAAGCCTTACATACTGCACATATCGCCACTGTGAAATGTTGCCAAACGGCTGACGTCTTCCTCGCTCTGATTACCGTTACCATTAAACTCTCCTCTAGCACCGCACTGTTGTTGTTTGCTGTCGTCACACGACAAACTACCTGCAATCAGTTCTTCTTCGATGCTCTTAAACAGTAGTTGCCAGTGGCAGCCATGGTGCATCCAGAACAACAGCACAGTGAATACTGTTTTGGAGCAGTGAAGAAGAACTGATATCCAGTTTAAAAAGTTGATTTTTTTTTTTTTTCTGGGTCAATAAATTATGTTATCAGATCGGTCCAGAGACTGACGTACTCGCTGATACCAAATTTTGGGCAGCATTGGACGTATTTCCGATACTGGGATCCGTATCAGGACAACTCTACTATGAAGGAGTTAAAATTTCAGTATCTAACAAACGTTAAAATAATTAAAGAGCAAAACCATAACCAATGACTTATTCCAAAATAAGGTGAACCTAATCCTAATTCACAGTTTACTAATTTTGCAAATTTCTTAGTTGGCCTCAAGAACAGATCACTAACCAGCAACACAGACATAAACTATACTGGGCTTCTAATGTCAACAAAAACATTTTCAGCAGGTTTTTTTATTTTATTTTATTTATTGCGTGGTCATTTCTACAGTCGCACAACAGACGGTATAAATGCTTCAGTTGCGGTTCCATCTAAGTTAAGTTCAGGCTTCTCTCTTTTCCCACAACCTGAACCACTATGTCTCTTTAAAATCAATTCCTCGTCAACACCAGGAGCAACAATACAGATACCCTGCAGACTGCAACGCTAAGAGTTAAGTAATGCGCCTCACACTCGGTAATTACCACTCCGAGTCCTCGCTGAGCAGCTGCCATCTGTGCTGGTGTGTGTATGCTTACACACATACATCCACACAAACATACAGTGTCCTCCCTTCCCCTCTCTGTAACACACACACACACACACACACACACACACACTTCCTTTCTTTCTGAAAGAGGGAGAGGGGAGAAAGGAGCCAGGGCCTTCGAGCCCAATAAGGGAAGACACTATTCAATTCATGTGAAGTGTGAATTCCAATGTATAATTTCACACTGTTCACTGTGTATTTTGGTGAAATACAAATTAAAAGACTATATCGCATAGCTGTATCTCACTTTTAAGAAAGAAAAGAAAGAAAGAAA
The DNA here is from genome assembly GCA_947000775.1 of Pterois miles. Classification (NCBI taxonomy): domain Eukaryota; kingdom Metazoa; phylum Chordata; class Actinopteri; order Perciformes; family Scorpaenidae; genus Pterois; species Pterois miles. The sequence goes on along the minus strand of CAMQGK010000471.1, from coordinate 4,868,980 downwards.
GATATTCCTTTATTAGTCCCACAGTGGGGAAATTCAGTTTTACACTCTGTTGTTCACACAGTACATATACATGTCAATGGAGAGATGTCAGAGTCAGCTGCTCCTGACAAGCGCCCAGAGCAGTTGGGGGTTTGGTGCCTTGCTCAGGGGCACCTCAGCAGTGCCCAAGAGGTAAACTGGCACCTCTCCAGCAACCAGTTGGTCTTGTACCATGGGGGACTTGAACCGGTCACCTCCGCCTCCTAACCCAAGTCCTTACGGACTGAGCTACTGCCGCCCCCATTTATTTCTTACATTGTAAATGTCAGCTGGCACATTACTGTGTATTAAAACTATCATCACCAACTCCACTATAGCTAAGATATTGAGTTTCCTCAAATTACTACAAAATTCACTCATATGTTCTTGGGTTGTCATTGGATTAAAATATATAATCAGGATTAATCACGATTGTCTATTGTTAATCGCTATTAAACGCAAATAAATTGCACATATTTTTTTTTTTAGAAAAATGTACCTTAAAGAGAGATGTGTCAAGTATTCAATTCTCTTATCAACATGGGAGTGGGCAAATATGCTGGTTTTATGCAAATGTGTGTATATATTTATTATTGGAGATCAACATAAATAACATAAAACACTGACAAAAATCATCCAGAAACCCTCACAGGTTCTGCATTTAGCATAAAAAATATGATCAAATCATAACATGGCAAACTGCAGCCCAACAGGCAACAACAGCTGTCAGCGTTAGGGAGATTTGTAAAGTATTTAATACTTTTATCAACATGGGAAATAGGCTGCTTTGTGCAAATGTATGGATGTATTTATTATTGAAATCAATAAACAACACAAAACAATGACAAATATTGTCCAGAAACCCTCACAGGTACTGTATTTAGCATAAAAAATATGATCAAATCATAACATGGCAAACTGCAGCCCAACAGGCAACAACAGCTGTCAGTGTGCTGACTTGACTATGACTTGCCCCAAACTGCATGTGATTATCATAAAGTGGGCATGTCTGTAAAGGGGAGACTGGTGGGTACCCACAGACCACATTTTCATTTATATATTATGAGGTCAGAGGTCAAGGGACCCCTTTGAAAATGGCAATAACAGTTTTTAGCTTCAGTAAATTTAGCAGAAGTTTGGGGTGTTATAGATAGATAGATAGATAGATAGATAGATAGATAGATAGATACTTTATTGATCCCAAGTTGGGAAATTGTGGTGTTACAGTAGCAGGTTATCAGCACAATATACAGAGAGAATATACACAACTATGTACACATAAAAAAAAAGAGAATATGCACATCTGTACGAAGTGTGAAGTATATACAGACAATCTATTATTTAGCAATCTTATTTAGTCTCCAGCTCGACAAGATGTAGAGTAAGACGGTTGGTATCAAAGATGGATAGGTTTTCTAATATCATATGGTGTCAGCATCTTCACTCTAGCTTTAAAACTGAGCCTGCTGCAACCTAAAAATGGCAAGTTACATTAATGCTTTAAAGAAAATTAGTGGAGTTAAAATGAATTTGTGTTAACGCATTATTATCATGTTATCATGCCCTAATATTCTCAAAGGATCATATACTGTGTACAGTATGTAGTAGTAATCTAGTAATGTAGATATTCAGCATAGTATGTAGGTTTTATTATTTGTAACTAAACATGACCTCTCAGCATAGATAACAAAATAGGCTTAACACAAATAATAGTAATACACTGCAAATAGTCTTCCCATACAGGTCCAGCATTGTACTGAATACTGCATTCCAAGGTATCAAATAGCACATTAAGGATATACGCGTAGCCTAATTTTTCAGGGTAAGATGTTGAAGATATTTGGATGAGGTCTGTGTGTAGCCTTCTTGATTTTCAATGGTAAACAGACTCCGGGACAGATTCTCAATGAACAGATCCAGAGCCAGTGTTCAAGACAAAAAAACTTGGCTCTCGAGGAGTCTCAAGCTAGCGTCACTTCATGAACTCCGTAGGAAAATACACAGAGGAATAAATGTGGGAAGGAAATGTATTTTGGCAAGTGGCTGGCTCGGGGTTTCTGCTACACCGTAAACTGCAGTGAATTATTGTTGGGCAGCATTCATGAAACAGCCAAAAACCTACTGAAAGTCACTGCTGCAGGACAGCAATGGTTCATATACTTCAAGTCATGATCATGAGTTTAGTCCAAGACATTTAATTGTGTTCAAGCTCAGAGAGATCATCAGGGTGATTCCTAATTTTTCCTACATAGTTTACCTTTTAGAGATGAAATAAGCAGCTTTAATTTCAGTGCTTCATTCTACCTGTGAGTCTGAAGTATCTCCACAGACTGTCTCAGAGCTCACTTGTACATAACTTTATCACGTGTTTCATGTGGCTCTATCACAGTATAATGTAATACCTGCATGTCTTGGCTGTAGACCTACATGTTGACCCCCTTTACACCAGGCATTAAAGAGATCAGGTGGTCAAGAATGCATTGAGCGATTAACTGTGGACAATAATACGATTGATCGTGATTAACTATTTTAATCGATTGATGCAATGTGTATATGAGACACATTTTATTGGCAGGTGTAAAGGGGGACATTAACCCATACACTGTGTTGCACCACAGCTTTCCTGTGTTTTAGTGCCTGACACGACAGCCTTCTACTTTCAGTGAATTCCTTACCTCACACTGTTATGACTGTAACACTAACCACCACTTGAATGGCTAGTTCATGATCTGAGAAATGTCAGCGTCAGACCATAAAACATTTCACCATGCAAAACTCGTCTGGGAGTGTAATGCAAAGACTGAGCACATGTATGTATGTATTTGAATATGTTTAACTCCCGATACTGTTTTTGACCCTCAGTCAAGCATGTGTCTTCTAGACACAGACATTTCATTTCTTACAATCTGATGATCTTACAAATAGGCGTCTGCATTTCATGCAGTGTGTGTGTGTGAGAGAGAGAGAGAGCAGAAAAGCTGTTTTTCAGTGAACCACATGCTTTGGCATTGCTGGCTACAACAAATGCTAGACTCTGTCTAACTGACAGTGCTTTCCCAAAAGAAAAGGAATTTTGCCATTAAACTCTTCTGTGGCTTCGTCATTCCAGCTCCAAAACATACTGTAGTGTTAAATGAATGTTTTAAAACAGTGATTCTCAAAGTGGGGTCCAGAGACTGCAAGGGGTCAGTGGCACTAATTTGCTGTAAATGACTAAAAAATTGTGCTTTGTATCTAAATTAAAGTGCATCTCTACAAATGGGGACCATTTGCACCAATGAAACAAGCATATGTTAGCTTCGGGCCAATGCAAACTCTGATGTGATTGTGACACACAGAAATAAGTTCATTATTTTTAAGTTACTTAAGATAAGGTGTTAACTAAAAGAACTGTGTGCGTACTGTATATACAAAATACATTTATGGAAATAAGACTGATTATATCCACTAGAAGTATAAAATATTACAAGTGTCTTATAAAGTAAAAAGAAAATACCACTAATTTGTGAGGGAAAATGTCTTTATTCTTTGATTTATGGGTTGCTAGAAAAACAAATTAATAAATAATTCCTGATAAATACTGATATATTTGACTTCAGGAAATCTTTCACTACATACATACTGAATATCAAACATTTTTACTGTATTAATTTAGATATTTTCCAAAGTAAAATTCCTTATAAGTGTATGATTCAACTTTTTCCTGTGGTCTAGTGTTTAAAAAGTTAACAAAAATCATAACAAATCATAATACTGCATTGCAATACTTATAGAATCGCAATACATATGGAATCAGCACCCAAGTATCGTGACAGGAGATCGTCCCAGCCCCAATAATTTGCTTGTCGTAAGTTTAGCAGCTAGATGTATAAGAAGAGCTTGATTCATTAGATGACAATGTTCTTATAAAACTTCATAGGACAAATATTTGTTATGTTTCTTGTCACTTCCAGCTGTTCACTCTTTTTTTTCAGCTCCTGTGTAACACTGTGGTTAAGCCTGGATTGCACCACTCCAACCTGGATCGGCTGCTTCACACTATAATCCCTGTGGCTAAGCATCGATACGGCCTTTCTACAAGCATAAGAACAGTGCAATGCAACAGACCCATGTGTACTCTGAAGTTGAAGTACATACTGTATAAGCAACAAGGTAAGGAAAGAAAGCACACAACGTATACATGCAGCACATCAGGACCACCCACGGTCACACCCTTCCCCACCCACACCCTTATTAGTCATTCGCATCACATTCACCATGTAAACCATCCAGGGACCTGCAGACGTGTTCTGCTGAACACAAGTGTGAAAATGGCATTTTAAATGAACCTATATGCTGCTTCCACATTAGTGCATGTCTATTGCTTGCAAATGTAATAGACATGCAAAACTTTGCATGACAAATATTCAAACTCTATTTAGAGGTCTTTGCCAGGTTTATTCTAGGGCTGTCAATCGATTATATAATTTAATCGTTCGGCCCCGGTGGGTCACCTGGTTGAGCAGGTGTTGCATGTCCCGCTGTGCCCTTTCACAACTATCACTACCTATTTTTTATCTGTTCAAAATGTAAATTAAAAGGAGATTTGACTTGATTATGACTTGCCCTTAACTGCATAAGATTATCATAAAGTGGACATGTCTGTTAAGGTGAGACTTGTGGGTACCCGAAGAGCCCATTTTCATTCACATTTCTTGAGGTCAGAGGTCAAGGGACCCCTTTGAAAATGCCCATGCCAGTTTTTCCTTGCTGAAATTTGGTTTGGAGCATTATTTAGCCTCCTTTGTGGCAAACTAGTACCAATGGATCCCTTAGGTTTTCTAGCTTCATATGATGCCAGTATCTTCCCTCTAGCTTTAAAACCGAGCCTGACTACAACCTCAGAAAGAGCAACTTGCATTAATGCATTACAGAAATTAGCAGTGTTAAAATGAATTTGCGTTAATGCGTTATTATTGCGTTAACTTTGACAGCCCTAGTTTATTCATATCAGGATTTTCTCCAAAGTGCAACATCAAAACTACAAAGATACATAAATACTCTTTTCTGAGAAAAATGACCAGCCTAATAATTTACAGACTGCAGTTTTGCACCAAGTTTCCATTTTTTTAATCTATGTCTTTCACCAGCAAATAATTGCAGACTGCTTGATATCATTCAGACAGCCGAGGCACATAAGCAAAGTGAGACTGCATGAAGCAGAAAAAAAACTGCTTTTGTGCATGCATGCAACGACAGACAAAGACTTGTGTGTTTGTGTGTCAAGAACATTTGAATGAAATCCTTGTCAGTCCCTTGCATCGCTGAGCAGCTTGCTAAGCTGGATCAATGGCAATGTCACAGCGTACTACGCACACACCGCCCGGTTCACACACATATCAGCTTTGCACTGTCCTCCCACACTGACATGGACACTGTCACACTCCATTCCTCCTCTCATGAAAACACACTACACAGGGTTCGACATGGTTGATTATCTTTCCCTCACACTCCAGTGGATCTTCCTCATAGTGTAGTATAAGTAGTCTTGATTAGTGTAAGCTCCTGGGAGAGGGACTATAACAGGGCCTAAGAGACCATTAGCCTCTTTTCTCAAATGGTCATTCAGCCCTTGATCACCCAGTAAGCACTGCAGCAGACTTCAAACTCAAACATAATTTGAGTAACTTGTAGGGCTGTAACAGTTTGTGCATTTGTGTCGATACGTCAAGGTACGGGGGTCGCAGTACAGTGCAAAGAACACACGGTGGAAAGACCGATGCATGTAAAGCAGAACCAAGTTTCGCAAGTGAGTTCCAGACACTTTTAGCCGTACACTGGGTAGCAACATTTGCTGAGGTTAGCACAACAAGCTGATTGGTGTGACACTATGACAAGTGCAAATGAAACGCCACAGCTGGAATGGCCCTTCTGTGGGTTCCCAGTCAGCTACGACAAAAATTGAGAGAAAGCTGTGTATAAAAGCTCGGACACACGAAGCAAACAGTCAGCCATCGGACAGTTTGGGCCCGTTGGTTCGCTCGTCTCATTTTTCATCTTCAGCTCATCTGATCGTTCCAATACACAGATATTTTCACCACGACGTGACCATCTGGAATGAAGCTAAGTGGTGAGTGTGAGTGGTGTGAAAATGGTCAGCAAACGCTGCTTCGTTTCATGTACGTATCACAACAACAGCTTGTATATCCGCAGTCCTTAGTCTTCTGGTTTCCCTCTTTGAATGATGAATACAGACTACCGCCCTCTGCTGGTGTGGAGAGTTATTTCCTCTCATGCAGGTGCAGAACATACACCTGTAGTTGCATTTTGTCCAAATGCAACTTGTCGCCAAGACAAAGGCGACCTGAGGCGAAGTAACAGTCAGCCTTCATCGATGCTAGTTCTTTGAGTCAGTTTGGTGTGTCTGGCCCTTTAAGTTTCCTTCGTTCAAAGGTGATTGTCTGGATCACTCTCTTCCAATCCATTACTGTCTGGATGCAGGTTCTTGAGCTTTCCAAGACAGGGTTCTTACTAGTTTTAAAACTGGCACAGTGGCTGCTTACAAATAAAGTCAACTAGCAAAAAAAATAGTCACTATTAGGTATTTTTTTTCACAACAAGCACTGTTTCCAGTGACTTCCTTGTAAATAGCCTGAAGAGATCTTACGCATCAGGCTTCGATGTAAGCAACAGGCCTTGTCACTCCTCACAATTCACTTTCTCCATCACGCTAACCACTTCCAACAGAAAGAACCTCGTCACTGAACAGAGCAACAAACAGACAAAAGTAGACAACCGGGATGGCACACTTTCCCCTGGATCCTCCGGCTGGGCCTTTGAACGGGAGCACTTTGGCACAAAATGGCTGCCATGTGACTATACACTTGGTTGACACACAATATTGATGTGGATGGAGCAAGTTAGTGACCCATGCAGGATACAATTCACCTCCTCTACTCCCCAAAAAGAGGCATTGTGTAAACTGAGCGGGCAGTAACAATTGCAGAGCACTTTGTGCATGGATTCTGTTGTGGAAAATTGGAGGGTAAAGATGTAGATGTCAGGACAATTATAGGCCCCAACAATAAGGGTTTTTCTACTCTTTGTATGCATTTAAATAAGCTTCCATTGCTATACACCCTTGCCCATAGCACAACCAGCTATTTCCACCTAGAAACTATAGTCTGTCTCTCTGTAGGTGGTTCCCAGGTATCTTGTCACACAACCCAGAGAAGTCTAGAAAATGAGTGTTGCGTGATTTACTATCTCAAATGACAAACAGCCAGACTACAGAGTCAATGTCAGAGTCAATGATCTGTGAGTGAGAGAGTTTGCTGACATGCCACATGTTTGCTGATGTGTGTGGATCTCTGGTTTCTTCTTGTAAACATCTGTAAGCCATGAAGAGCAAATTCCTTCTAGCATGGTAATGAATGGGTTGAGGTGCTTAGAAGCAGAAAATACCACCAAACAACTAGGGCTGTGTATTGTCAAGAATCTGGTGATATAATACTTAGGTGGTCTGAGTTCAGTTTGCTTAACATAGTGGTTTGCAATACAATATGCTCAAAGTTTGCTTTGACCTTTGCCATTGTATTTTAGCCCTCTTGGTTTCCTGTTAGGGATGGGCCAATTGATCAGCCACCGATCATTATTGGCCAATATTCAGTAAAAATGTGCAATCAGAAGATTTGAATTAATGGTTTCTAGTCACCAGTCCTTGATAATGCTACGTAGGGGGCGGCAGTAGCTTGGGAACCGGAGGGTCACCGGTTCAAGTCCCGACATGGACCAAGAACTGAGTGTGAACTGGTAGCTGGAGAGGTGCCAGTTTACCTCTTGGGCACTGCCGAGGTGCCCCTGAGCAAGGCACCAAACCCCCAACCGCTCGGGGCGCTTGTCAGGAGCAGCCCCCTCACTCTGACATCTCTCCATTGATGCATGTGCATGTGTGTGTTTCGGGTCTGCATGTACCGTGTATAAGTTAACAAACAGAGTGTAAAAATTGAATTTCCCCTCGTGGGACTAATAAAGGTTGTTCTTCTTCTCTTCTAGTGAACAACAAATCTGTGTTGAAATTAACAGGAGAACTAGCTAATGTTAGCTGTTAGCAGCCGGGAAGTACAGTCCTGCTTGGCTACATAATGGAGCTAACAAGTAATGTAAGAGGTTCCATTGAGTTCAATTATAGTGTGTTGAAACTAGAAATATCATAAAACAAATATTAATAATCAATTAAAACGCTGAGAAAAACGCTGAGGATCGGCTTGTCACTTTAAGGACAAAAGCTGGTCCACCTTAAGAGCCCACCTTAAAAGAGTCTGAGCTGGCACAGATACAGGAAGTTGGCTCAGGACTACAAGGTGAAGAGCTGTAGCTTGTAGCCTCGTAGCATTTATTTACCAACAAATAAACTGTACACACACTGTCTACTACAGCTACGTTCACAGCTATAACGCCACCAACAAACCCACACACATACACATACACACACACACACACACACACACATACACATGGTTTGTCTGAAACCATACACTGTCTGTCAGACAATCGCTATCGTTAATCCAGAAAACAAACAGCTGAAAATCTGTTAAACTAAACTAAATATGTTGTGGAGACGTTTACTGGGAAAGTGGCTGCATGTCAACGACACTACACACAGCATCGTGGCTCTTAACGCTCCCAGACAGTGAACTGGAGCATTGTGGCTGCAATTGTAGTTGTCCTGATGGTGAACTGGAGACAGTGAACGCAGCATCGCGGCTGCTACAGTAACTCTCCTGATGGTGAACTGGAGACAGTGAACGCAGCATCGCGGCTGCTACAGTAACTCTCCTAATGTTGAACTGGAGACGGTGAACGCAGCATCGCGGCTGCTACAGTAACTCTCCTGATGGTGAACTGGAGACAGTGAACGCAGCATCGCGGCTGCTACAGTAACTCTCCTAATGTTGAACTGGAGACAGTGAACGCAGCATCGCGGCTGCTACAGTAACTCTCCTAATGTTGAACTGGAGAGAGTGAACGCAGCATCGCGGCTGCTACAGTAACTCTCCTAATGTTGAACTGGAGACGGTGAACACAGCATCGCGGCTGCTACAGTAACTCCTCTGATGGTGAACTGGAGAGAGTGAACGCAGCATCGCAGCTGCTACAGTAACTCTCCTAATGTTGAACTGGAGAGAGTGAACGCAGCATCGCGGCTGCTACAGTAACTCCTCTGATGGTGAACTGGAGACAGTGAACGCAGCATCGCAGCTGCTACAGTAACTCTCCTGACTGTGAACAGTTGACTCAGTTGTGCTCTTATACTGCAGCTGGCACACCGCTGCATGCCAGGCACAAATCTTGATCATTAACAGTTAATAATCGGTTAACGAGGGGCAGTTATCAGTTAAGAAAGTTTTTCAATATGAGCATCCTTAGTTCAAAAACAAAAAATAAGAATTGGGAGAAAATCATAAGGTTACCATGATGTAAAATGTAGTTTTTGGCAACATTCTTGAATAAATACAATTGTTCAAAGATGTTTTCACAGCAATATAAATTAGAATTGAAAAGTGAGAAACCCTAAAACCCTAAAAATGTCACTGAAGGGGAAAGCATTGACCAGCGGCGTGATGAAGGTAGAAACTAGTGTGAACAGAAGGAGGACCGAGGCCCCATCAGACCTGAAGCAGAGCCCTCTTTCAAACGAACTGACAATGTGAACGCAGTAAGAACCGAGTCCCTTTTCTGTTGGTCCCCTTTTCGGGTCCACTTTAAGAGTTTGGTTCGTTTAAAAAGGGACTTTGTGTGAAATGTCAGAACAGGCTATGGGTTGTGTACAGTGTGTTGTCTGTGTCACGGTGTGTGACTGTGAAAGAGAAAGGGAAAGAGTGATAATGAGCTCACTATAACCCCGTTCAGCAAGGTTACAGGCTGCGTGCTTGTTATGTTTAAGCTGCGTAGTCGACTGGCCTACAAATGAACAAGTCACAAGACAAGAGTAAAGCCACGCTCTTCACAAACAAGCCCGTTTCTTTCATTTCAGCTGAGGAGTACTGTGTGTTTAGTGCGGCGTACTGACAGCCCATGCATTCATAAGTATTACAGTAGTACAGCGAGGAGCTATAACTCAGCCAAACTTACCTTCAGTTGGAAAGGATGTATCTCGTTGAGTGAATGTCTTCTGAGCTTCTTCGTCAGCGTCTTTAGCATGTTTTTATGAGTATCTTATGGCTTTTTTCCCCCCCACAATGACGTTTTTATTCACGGTTACTGTGAGGTTATAACAACTTCATGAGCTAACATGAGCGACTTTACACATGTAACAAGAAGGCACACGGGACTATCACTTGACTGCCAACCACATAAAGAAAAACAACAGCGCGAGCAGCTGCACACTTCAGCTTAGCTATAAAAAAAATCCCGATACGCAAATTCGTTAAAACTGCGCAGATGTGGCTTGTTTTCAAAGGCTGTGCGTAGCAAACTTGTTATTTTCGAGTTCATTAGAGTCTCCGTTGTTGTTGTTGTGGAAAGCCTCTTTCTTTTCCTCTGTGAGATGCCTCGCTCGCCGTAGCCCCGGCTCACTTCCGGAGCTTAATTCAAAAGATCTTTGGGAAAATGAAAAAATAATATCAACTTGTTGGCATTCAGACACTCACACACATACACACAAGCAAATGCACGCCAGCTGCTAGAACACACGGAGTGCTCCTCCAGCTTGAGCGTACTGCCCGCTGATTGGCTGCGCCGCCGAGTGATGTCATGTGTTTCTCCTGAGCAGGAGGAGGAGGAAGAGGAGGAGGAGGAGGAGGGCTGAGAGTTAAAGCCACATTATCTTGTCTGTTTACTTCCTCTTTTCATAGCAGGATAGTAATGTAAATGCAATAAAAACATGTCCGTCTTCAGCAGGCAGATGGGTGTGATTTGATAAAGCGGCCCCTGCTTTTCATCAAGTGAATCTGCAACCACTGTAACTTTATCTTCATCCTCTATGATAAGGTGGTAGAGTTGCTGCGTTGGGATTTTAAAGGGGAACTACAGTCATTTTCAAACTTCATACATTATTATTGTGGTCGAAGACAGTCCTAAAAATATTAGTAAGCATGAACAACTTTCGGACTAGTTAGCACTCTCGCCTAACAGCAAGAGGGTCACAGGTTCGAATCCGGCTGTGTGGAGTTTGCATGTTCTCCCTGTGTAAGCGTAGGTTTTCTCCAGGTACTCCGGCTTCCTCCCACAGTCCAAAGACATGCTGTTTAGGTTAATTGATGACTCTAAATTGCCCGTAGGTGTGGATGTGAGCGTGAATGGTTGTCTGTCTATATGTTGTCCGTCTCTATGTGCCCTGCGATGGACTGGCGACCTGTCCAGGGTGTACCCCACCTTCGCCCAATGCCAGCTGGGATCAGCTCCAGCCCCCCCGCGACCCCTAACGGGATAAGCGGTTGACGATGGATGGATGAACAACTTTCTCCCAAATCCAAAAACTAGAGTGTTGAAATTCAAACTTGTGATGTTATCGGGTATAAAGTCTGGAGATGCTCGTAGACATTGGTTTCACGCGAAATCGCATACTATGCATTACATACTCAATAGGTGTACTGTCATTCAACATACTTTTGTGTGAATAAACAGTAGCATGTAGCTCTTCGGACGCACTGAGCAGTAATTTACATCGGCACTTCCCGAGAGCCTCCTTGTCTGGTTGGAGATGTGTAACCATGGTAACCCGTGCCAACCTCATGTGACGACAACAACGGTTTGTAATAATCAAAGTCCTGCGTCTAGCTAAGTGAAATCTCTACAAATGTTGTCGTCACTACCGCATTGCATTGTGGGTTATTTAAGCCAGCGTTGCATGCTGTGATATTTCACTGGAAATAGTATGCAATTTGCAGACTACTTAGGTTTTGGACATACTAAACTATCTCACATAGGCCTACTGTTTTAGCTGACTAAATAGCATTTTAGTGTGAAATTTCAGATGTGAATGAGAGACTGAGTTTGTGGACCTAAAGACTGTTTGTTTTCTTTTTGATACCTAAATGAGCTTTATTTTATTGTTATTCATTGTTATTAAAATAAGTGAATGCATAAAGATGACAGTTATAAGCCAAGATTTCATTCTTTTCTAACTTTAAAAATGAAGACATCGTGGGGGACATTAAGGCAAAATATTAACATATAAGTATATTTTGGGACCTGGGACATAATATTATGTGGTGTAGAGGCCATTTCAGTGGCCAACAACAGCCAGAGCCTCTCGAGAAACTAGAGAGAAACAGAGAGAGAGGGGGAGATGTGAAGAAGAAGAGCATGTCAGGTATAATTGGTGTAAGTGGGGCATCCAGTTTCCGATGATGTCATTCTCTGTAGCCACTGTCTACTCTAAGATGTTGATGCATGTCCTGTAGCATTGTCCCCATTTTTATTTGGCTAAAAAACATTTACAAAAAATATACTTTTAAATGACAGTGTTAAATATTTGTTCATTAAATATTTGACACTTATTTCTGCATTTTGAGTTTTCTGCTGGTGTGTTTTTTCTTCTTTACCTGTTTGACCATGGTGGCTATCATTGCTCCTGCTACCATACCCAACAATTGTGTCTATTCCAAAACATGCTGTTTTAAATGTAAAAACAATGTATTAGATTAATTATAGAAACATTAGTGTTTGCTGTGGCAGAATGCTATGCCTTTAAAAGATTCTGGCTCACTTATTTGTGTGTGAGAGGCTTTCTCACTTAACATGACCTGGTTAACTTTTCAAGGAACCTGTAGCTTGGCTTCGGGTCAAGCTCAATGCAAATCCAATTTGCAGCTGAATATAGCCACAATAACCAAGGCCTGTGTAACGCCCATGTCTTTAATAACCATAAACTCTCCAAAATCATGACAAAAGAAAAAGTCCATCATAGTTCTGATCATGTGTAGTCCTTCTCAAATTATTGGCGAGACTAAAAGGCAGCTTGTCTGACAATTTTGGCCACAAGAGGGCAGCATTTTATTGTTGTAGAGGTAAGGAATAAATGGATTACATCAGAGAAAATGTCCCAGATTGAGTCACAAATCCTTTGAACAGCATGGTGTGGGTATGGTGGAGGTGGGTGGTGTTGTTAGAGTTACTGTTACTAATATGACCTCTGGACTTTGGATGATGGTCATCCTGAAGTAAACACTGTTATGCATTATGGTTTATTCTTTTGAAAATACTCCATGATTACAATGCTCCAACTTTTTCTTGTTGCGAACCGCTTAGTAATTTTAAGAAATGTGTTATAAATGCTATAAAGAAATGTGCTATTCAAATAAAGCTTGTTTAATTATATTATTGTTGCTGTTGTTGTTGGTATCATTTTTAAAATAAAGAAAGCTATATTCCATATAAACTGCAGCTAAAAAGACTTTCTAGTGATACACTCTTTGAGTTCTTTGTATTCTCAATAACTAAAAGCTAAGAACTTGAACAAAAATCTCACCTCAATAAAAGTGCATGATTTTTCTGGTGACATAAAAAAAGATCGCACGCTTCTCTGAAAGATGCTAACTTTTGAGTTATATTATATTTAAAAATGTCCCGTGTATGTCAGGGCCGGATTAACCCACTACAGGGCCACAGGTCAAAAATAAGATGTGGGTCCCTAGTGAGCCCTCACTAACCAGTGTTCCTCCTCGTGAACAAGCAGCCCCTATTTTGCTGTCAGTTTATGAATATTAGGACTGTTAACATGATAATAATGTGTTAACGCAAATAAGTCTCCCCTTTACAGGCATGCCCACTATATGAAATCACATGCAGTTTGGGGTAAGTCAAAGTCAAGTCAGCACACTGACACACTGACAGCTATTGTCTGTTGGGCTGCAGTTAACAATGTTATGATTTGAGCATATTTTTTTTCAAAGTACCTGTGAGGGTTTCTGAACAATATTGGTCATTGTTTTGTGTTGTTTATTGATTTCAAATAATAAATATATACATATATTCCAATAAAGCAAATATATTTGCCCACTCCCATGTTGATGAAACTATTATATACTTGACAAATATCACTGAACAGATAAAAAAAAAAATGTGATTAATTTGTGATTGATCATGATTAACTATGGACAATCATGAAATTAATTGCTATATTTTAATTGACTGACAGCCCTAAATTTTACTGTATTTAGAAATATTCAGCATTGTCACCTGAAATATTTATGGTAGTTTATGGTAGTAACAACAGATTTTCACACAGCCTCAAGTTTAGGTAGGAGCCCTTTGAATCCTAGTTTATATCATGCTTTTATGGTTAACACACATCCAACACAGCACTGCAAATCGCAATGGTATATTAGGAAGCTGGAACTTGCTGACTGGCCGTTTTTAAACACTTTTTCACTGGAAATTGCATCATGTTTCCATGCCAGCCTCAGCAAACACAGCTCTGCTGTGAGCAGCAGCCTTGTTTGCTCTCTGCTGGTGGCTCACCGATACTGCATGGGTCATGTGGAGTGTAAGTTGAGCAAGTTCTCCGTGTTACTGTAAGAAGTGTTTGTAGAGAGTAGGGGTGTGAGGTGTTTGTTCATTCTTCTGTGACAGTTTAAAGTGTGCGTCATTTGTTAAACCCTGCATTACAAGGTGTTACGAACGTTTCCTGTCAGTGGTCAAAAATCAGAAATGTTTCTCTTCCTCCATCGACGTTTAGTCATTTACGTTTGTGTCTAAGTAATTCCACTGTATGTAAGAGATGTTACAGTAAGAGTTCCTCGCAAAGTTCACTGGCTCATCAGACTTATTTATCATTTATTTATGAGGTCTGAATGGACAGAGTACCATGGCTCAGAGAGGACAGATCCACATGTATTCACAGATTTGAAAGAAGAGAGGAGAAATGATACCACTATATATGCTAGATAGATAGATAGATAGAAAGATAGATAGATAGATAGATAGATAGATAGAAAGATAGATAGATAGATAGATAAAATTGTACATGTCAGCACTAGAAAAATATACAATATAGAATACAAAATATAAAGAAAAAAATAAACTAATTCAGATTTATATGATGATATTGATATTGATATTATAGTTTCACCACAATTTACCCTTTTATTAACAAAAACATGTGGCCGGGCCAATGAAAAAGTCTCTTTAGGAGGAGCGCCCACTGGCATTTTTTTTTTGTTGTAAAAATTGTATTTGCGACCAGTGACCCCCAGAAGTTTCACCACAAAGTTCATCATTGGCCAATCAGAGTTATTTACTTATCTGTCTGAGTTATTCATTTATGAACCTGTTACACGACCAGCACCCCCCAGAAGGTGGCGCCCTATGCTACCGCCTGTATGTCCTATGCCTTAAACCAGCCCTGCCAGGGACCACCTAAAGGTGATGCTATGAAACAACTATTCAGTCACTGATTACCAAATAAGGTTCAACCTTAAATTCAGGAAACCATGTTTCATTTCTCCCCGTTGACGATTGCACAATCGGAAGAATGCGCGAACAAGAAGTGATGTGAGCAGTGATGTCAACATTTTTCCCTCTCCCTCGTCAGTTGTTTAACAATGCTGAAATAGCTGATGACAACTCAGCCGGCTGACCTCTGAGCGTCATCGCTGTCTGTTTTTAGCAGTGCATACTGCAAACCTCGGCCCACTTGGCCTTGGAAGTCCTTGTCTTTCTCTTTCCTGCTGCCCGCGTCGCCCACACTCTCCCCTGGATAGCAGCGCTCGGCCACAGCCTCTCCTCTCGCCTCCACTCCCCTCCACTCGTCCCTCACCCACTGACCCACTGGCGGAAAGCGTGGGGGCCATCTGTGGTGGAGGGGTTACTTTTAGACTCCCAGGCTGCTATTTTCTCTCAACTGTTCTTTTTAAAAACACAAAGCACAGGCTTACTTACGCAATGCTTGTCTCACTCTCTGGTTCTCCCTCCCATTGCTTCACAGGTCTTGTTTACACAACAGTGCACTTGGCCCGTGGCAACACACCCGTACAGGAAGAATGACAAATTTAGACATGAGATTATTTTTTACCCAGCCGAATGAAGGTATAAATGATGGCTGTATGTTTCTATTCACATTCAGGGTATAGCTGCTCATATTAAGATGGGGAATCAAATAAATGAGCACATTTTATCCATTCGCAACAAATCTTTGAAACCATGAACTCCAGGTCATACACAGAGAGCGATAGAGACTGATTCGTGGGCTGCCATTTTGAAGCCTCAAGTTTGGAATTTTGGCCGTTGCCATCTTGTTTTTTTTTTTTTTGTTTGTTTGTTTTTTTGGCAACCAGAAGTGCCACAATAGGGTGGAGCTAAGTACAATGAACGCTGTATAAGGTATATTTAGGACCAAAATGCTATAATTAATTTTCAGGAACTGAAAACACTGTGAAAAGGTTAAAGTTATGGGACAAAAGCAGAGACAACACTTAGACCGGACAACATCGACCTTTCAACCACAATGTAAAACATACCCTGCTTTATGGTCTATTAGACCCTAAAAGGAAACCATAATTTACTAAATGAACATCATGCTGTATTGAAGTAGACTTGAAACTAGCGTTTGAGACCATAAATTCATGTTTACAGTGCTTACTGAGGTAATAAATCAGGTGGTTATTAAATATAATGCAAGTTTAAGGCACTTCTGCATTGGCTCCACTTTTCAGACCTGGACCTAATTTAACAGGTATAATGTTTAGCCAGTTAGCTTTCTAACATTTACCAATTAGCACCACACAAAAAATAGCCTTAGGCTGATGGGAAAGTCGTTATCCATCTCATTGATGCTGAGATATTTTAGTCTGGATAAAAATGGTGGATTGCCCAACCAACCTACAGACCAACATTGTTATCCCGAGAGAAATGCACCTCGCATGACCAGTAAAAATAGTGATAATAGCTGCTTTAACTAGCTTCAATGTGGAGGATACAACACAGGGTTTTTCAATAATATAAAATACAATAATCTGTACATCTGCATCTGCATCAGGAAATGTATGAATATTCTCAAGATATGTGAAAGACAGAGACACTATGACATTTCAAACAACAAATGCATTGTTTAAAGGTTAATGTATGGTCACTGTATGTAAAATACTGTACTATAAAGTGGAGCTGCTGAAGGGTTGCTTTACAGCCTTTACTGTGGGTCAATATTGGCCTACTACAGTCACGCTAAGATTTATCTTTCATTTTCATGGTATATTACTGAAAGAAGGTATAAATGAACATGACAGCGACCTCCAGCAGCCCTAGTTATTATAACAGGAGCAGAAGCAGAAGTCAGGCGCTGTAGTTTAGGCAGTGTGACACTCGGGGACAATGGATGAGACACAAAACACAGGGTTTTTCCCTGTGAAGTTGTAGTTTTATTGTCTAAACCGAACTGTTTTTTATTGCCTACACCTAAACAAGTTGTAGCTGTATTGACTAAACCTAACTGAATTTTTGTAGCCTAAACCGAAAGGAGTTGTTGTGTTGTTGCCTACACCTAAAGAAGTTGTAGTTTTATTGTCTAAACCTAACTGTTTTTATTGCCTAGACCTAAAGAAGTTGTAGTTTTATTGCCTAAACCTGTTTTTTGTTGCCTAAACCTAAAGAAGTTGTAGTTATGTTGCCTAAACTTAAAGAAGCCTTTTTGTTTTTGTTCAAAATGTGATGTTTCACTCACTTTTACAACATAGAACGTGTTGCTTTTAAGTTTCAGTTTCACTTTTACAACACAGAAGGCCCCTATTGACCCACATCTATGGTGCTCATAGCGACCGATAATGCCTATTTAATGTGCTGATAACAGTCGAATTGGGTGCAGCATCAACCTGTCAGCAAGAAACCCAATAAGCATATTGTCCAATATGTCAAGCTACTCTGTCAAACAAAATTCTGATATTTTAAAATAATAACATATGAGATGGACTAACTGCTAACAAAACATTAAAACACAACATATGTCATACTAAGAAGCAACACCATGTGTGTTGACCCAAAACAGACTCACAGATGTCACAGATAAGGATAAAAAAAAGGAACGAGACATGCTTTTTCAGAGTGAATTATCCCTTTACGCTGTAATACAGTATGTTGCAGAGATGACAAAACGCATGAGGGTATGAAGTAATTATTTTAGACGGTGACTGACTGGAGATATTTGATGACTACAGTGGAAAAAAGAGAAATGATCTAAGTTGCAGCATGCAGGTTAAACAGCTGATGCAGACACTGCTGCTAAAGATAGCTTCTCTGGCCACATGTTGGTCTTGTGCCCTAAACCATGTTGATCTTTCACACATGACATCACCGAGGAACAAAATAGGTAATTTTTTTCCATATGTATCTGAACAACACTGTTTTATAATCTACAGTCTTTTATGTCAGTTCATTTGACTTTGTTTTAACCTAAGAGGTGAAATATTTTCCAACAGCTTGTTAGAAATCTCTCTCCAGTGGTGAGAATTTAAATATACATGTGCAACCTTTTCCATAAGATGCTAGCCGCACCGTGCTGGCCTTTAAAAGCACATTTTCCTCTGCAGCATGATTCTATTTGAGTATTATTCCAGTCATGTTCATTCTTGTGGAACAAAGTGTGGTGAAACTCTGAATGGAAAACACAGCACCTCTCTCTGGGAACACAATCGTGATTTATATCCAGCAGTCGCTTTCAAAAGTCAAATTATTGTGAAACTGCTGTCTGACTGCGTCAACACAGTGGCTCACTGAATGTGTGAGTATGTATCCAACGCCAGGTCACGACGACCTGAAAGAGTGCAAATGGTTTTTGATTGCTGGTAGAATACTTGTTTTGCTAAAACCTTGGCGACTGGATGTAAAATCAGGATGCAATGTCTTCACTGAAAAAATAGGGTTTCTGTTACGCCCGTCAACTTTTAGGTTATGTTTGTTTTTGTCTTTTCATTTTCATTATTGTTCACTTCCTGTTTTACTTTGAAATCACTAACCCTCCCTCTCGTTTCAGATTCACTGCACTTCCTGCCCTCGTGTGTCTCCACGCCCCCTGACCTACTTTTCATCATCTCACCTGCTTTCTGATTGTCTTCCCCGCCCCTGATTGTGTCCACCGGTGTCTCATCATTCATTCCCCCACCAGTATATAATGTGCGTCTTCCCTTCCTCATGTCGCTAGTTCAACTTTAACCCTTGTGTGATAGCGTCCCAGCCCTTTTTCCCTTGTGTTTTGACACCCTGCCTGTTTCATTCCCCTTGCCGATTTGGATTTGTTCACCTGAAATTATTGCCTGCCTGTGTACCGAACCCTTTTTGACAACAGTAAAGACTTTGAGATTTTTTTGAAAACTCTCTGGTCTTTGGCATTTGAGTCCTGTTCGCGCCTTAATTCCCAGTCGTTACATTTTCTCCATAATAAATTCAGTTGTAAACACATTAGAAAGAAGGTTCTCTACATTTGATTTGTGATGTAATTATTATTATGTGTATACAGGGGCATTTCCAGTGTTCTCACCTCAACTGAGAGTTGTGACCACAACAATCCTGTTTTAATCTTCCTAGACTTTATCTCAGTATGTTGTAGGATTGATTTTAAGATCTTATTGATTTAAAGCACTTCGTGATCCTGTCTCTTGCTATTTGTCTGATCTTTTGGTCCCACATGAGCCTGTTCCTATAGATTGAGATCCTTGGGCAAATTAAGGTCTTTGAGTCTCGGCTTACAACGGGAGGGGACTAAGCCTTTGCAGTTAAGAAATAAGCCACATGAGTCATTATCAACTATTAAGTTTCCACTTGATTGTCTCTTTATTTCTTGTATATTAAATTACTAGAATGTATTATTTTGACTGTGGTCCAGTTAATTTCTTTTGTCACCTTTAGAAGAAGATCAACCTTTATTAGTCCCACTAGGGGAAATTCAATTCAATTTAAGTTCCTCATTTAATTTTCTGATTTTAATTGAATTAATTTGTTGCCTTAAGTGAAGCACCTTGTAAGAGTGCTCTAAAAATAAAACGTATTTTAAACAATTAATTATTTTAAACATTATCCGTTACTATTGTAACAGTAGAGAACAACAGAGGGCAGCAGAGTGTTTTGCAGCAATCACTGAGTTCCTCATCGACGTGCTTACCAGCCAAATGCATCTCTATGACACAGGAAACAGAGCTGATTTAATGAGAGCAGTAGGAAACACAGCATGCTACAGCAGCCCTCATCACCAGCGTGGTATAGAAGCACTGCACTTAGATGGTGGATGAAGCCTGACCATCCGCGGCCAAGATTAACGGAGGCAGGGGGCCTCGGGGTGCTACTTCCTCCCTTCCCTCTCTTGGCAGTGGCATAATTGCTAAGGTTGCCTAGCGACCGGAAGCATGGAAACAGAAGGTGTCATTTGTTACCTCAGAGCTGGATTTAGCAAAATTGTAAAATAGCCACCGATGGACCATGAGGGGGATCAAGTTACTAAAGATAAGCAGCAGAAGGCAGGAAGAGAGGGAGGGATCAGAAAATAGACTGGGGTCACTATGAGGGCCTTTGGTTCATGTCTATATATTGTTTTACTGAGCACTTTTAACTTCAAAAAAAGGCAACTGTAGATCAGAAAATAATCTCATTTAGAGTGACCTGTATAGAAAACAATATCATTTTATAGAAATGTGGAGTACTAAGTATGAAGGCTGCATGGCTACATGTATTTTTAATATTATTTTTGCTATTTTTTTAATGACATTATGTATTTATCTATTGGGTCATGAATTAATTTCTTTACACCTATTTTACTGGGTTCTATCCTCCATATTAAGTGATTTTTTTTGCATCGTCTTGGCACAGAATGTTTGAAACGTGTAAACTAACAGGGTTTTTGGTTAATTACCTATATAAAATTCTAGGCATGCAGTATAGGGCATATATAGCCTGTATCCATGATTTGTTCATCTTTCAAGGCTGTTTGGGAGCAAACTACTGGTGTTGCTTCGAGCAAGTGACCACTGTGAAAAGACTCTGAGTCTAGAGTTAGAGCGCTGATGAACCAGCTGTATAGGTGACAGTTAGCAACTAGCTGGTGAACATAGTGCAGCATTTAGCTAAAGGGCAGATGTGTTCTTTGGGGGTGGAGACCAAAACAGAGCTAAAAGGAGAGTGAATATTAGACTTACATTCACTAGGTGGCCAGAACCAAGACTGAAAATGAATGCTTCTGTTGCTCTGAGTCAGTGGCAAATGCAAATGGGCCACTGTTTGCTAATATGTTCGCTATAATACCTTTACTTTTTAAGGTGATAATATGTCAGTGTTGTGTTTACAGCTAGTTGCACTGCCCAAAGTGTTCCAAAAAATTAAAATGGAGGTTTGAGTACTTAAGGGGATAGTTTTAGGTGAATATTCCTTTCTTCCTTTATTACCAGGAGAGGACCTCAATAGAGTGCTCCAAGGGTGCTGTATTATTGTAGGCCAACCAGGAAGTTAGCATTGCTTTGGGTTCCCTTGGTCACATGAGCGCAAGTATACACAACAAGGCTGTAAAGGCGGATGAGTCAGTGTGATGACTTTTAATTTTCTCATTTAGCCACTTGTTAGCAACATAGAAAAGCTTCTAAATTCACAAGTGAGATAGTATTGATTTATTTTATGTCGTAGAACAAAACATTAAATTCTCTTGTTTGTGTTAACCACAGAGATTATTTTAGGTATCTTGCTAAAAACCTATTAGAAAAAAGCATTGACTTCCAAACGAGGGAACCGTAAGTGATAAAATGCTAACTAATTTCTGTGTTTTAGGATTCATTCCTGTGAGCTTAGCTTAGCCTTATGTTCATAGCCTCGAGAGTAGGAACCGTAGGTCCAAATTAGAACAATTGTTAAACTTAGGCTGTCACAAATGATTAAACACTGATATGCTAGCTACAGCAACTGAGCTGAGCTGGTCTGTAAGCTCAATGAACTTGCAATCCCTGTCAGCTAAACCATAGCTGACCACAGTTGATAAATTGTATTAGGGTTACTTCAGGACTTCAAATATTGCCCGCAAAACATTTTATTGCTATGATCACAAATTTATTTCAGAGGGCTTTAAACCCTGTTTCCTAAGGGGGATATAAAGTAAGTGGGATTCAGTTACAGAAGAGACATAATAAAGCATCAGTGGGTAGAACTGGAGCAAATATGATCCTCTATACAAAGTTTGTGACCCGGCAGCCATGTTGAGATCAGTTGAGGAAATACCAAGCACCACCCACAAGGTGAAGCAAACTCTCTCAGTACACACTACACAATAGTACGCTACAAGGTGTTTCTGAAAACATTTGAGGAGAGAAATAAGCATTATAGTAACAGAATATTGATTCATATTTAATCAGCGCTGCCTGTTTGACCGTTTGGTCGGACTTTGCAAGTGATTGATAGCTGCCTCTGAATGAACAGCCAATAGGAGCACTCTCTAATGACATGGCCTGTGATTGGCCAAAGTCTCCCATCATGTTCGATTTCTTTTTCAAGCCTGAAAACAGAGCCATGAGGAGGTGTAAAAGTCTAGTCAGAACACTTGAATTACAATATCCTGAAACATTATTATGAAATTTTTGCCCAATGATTTTTGCCCAATGATGCCAAAAACATTCTCCCTACTGCAGGTTTAAAATTTGAGTGCATAATATGATAAAACTGTGTGAAATGAGGTTTGGATGAGAGAAAAGATGCTAAGGTTTTAATTGAACTGATCATGTAAATGAATATACTGTTTAACTGGCAACACTTGCATTGTGTTATGATGTGCATCTTAATGATGCCATTGACTGGACACACATGCCTTGGCACCAGTTTGATTCTCGGTTAATTTGAAAAGCATTTGTTGTCAAAATCATTTCCCGGCAAGATGCCATTCAAGGCCTATCACGCTAATTCCTGCTACTTTTTTTCCCGACCAGTCCTTTCCTCATTTGTCTGTCTTCCGCCTGCTTCCGCTCTTCTATGCTTATCTCCCCATTATTAGCCTCTCATCCCCTCATCTCCACCTCCTCCCCACCCCTTCTTTTTCTCTCTGCATTTTCTCACTCATCCTCATCTCCCTCCAATAAACCCATTTTACAAACTGTACTATCACTCACTCTCTTTTCCTGTTCCCCATTCATCCCCATTATATATTTTTCTGGATCAATCACAGTCACCTTCTCTCAGGATTCCACTCCCCCCTCCCTACCTACCATATACCTCCATCTCTTCCTCCATCTCTGGTGCGCACAGAGTGGATGGCGGCGGCCCACTCAGTCCTCTCAGGGAGCAGAAGGTTTGTCCACTCCCACTCAGGCTTTGCGTCATGGAACACAGAGAAATAGAGACAGAGGAGAGAGAACAGATGGGAGGAGAACACACCGACTGCCTGTTTTATAACATTACTCCTTACAACACTGTGGTCATCAGTGTGACGATGTAAAGAAGCAGGCTATTGTGGACTCATCGAGTGGGCCTATATATAGGACTGAGCTGAATATAGAGGAGCAGGAACTGACAGTTTTGGTGTGAAAAGGAAAATTTGTCCCACACTATGGGAAAAGGTTTCAAGGTTTATGCAATATTCTGAAAAGATACATTCAAGGTGATCTAGTGCTTTATTAGAGTTCAAACCTTGCTTTAGAGAAATACTGCCAACATATGACGTATTTCATACACATAATGGTTTTAACATCGTCATTTATTTCTTATTGACTGGATACAGTTTCTCAGACCATAAGCTCACCCTCACAGAACTGTTACTGTCCAGTCCAATCTGAGGGCTTCACTATCACAACATTGGTGTAACCATAGCGACGTGATGCACATCAGTGAGTGACATCATAACTGACACAATCGGTCCCATTTACGCAAGTGGAAAGACAATTAAAATTCAGACCATTCTGCTAGCATTGTTTTCGTCTGTGCCATCTCCTACCTCTGACTTTAAACAAGCATTGCATAAGACTCTGGTTGCAAATGATGATCATAAAAAACATCTTATAAATGGCAACAGAGGATACTGGTAACACAGCACGTTCAAATGCAAATGCTGTTTACTGGATTTACACAAGAACAAAACAAAATTAGATTTGTGGCGCCGTGTAAACAAGAGATTAGATCTCCTCATTGCAAGCCGAACATGAACAGTCAAATCTGGGTCACGATGAAAGCAAAAATCCACCCTGTGAGAGAATTTCCAATGATCTTGGACAGCTGGATTACAGTAAGATATACAGACGAAGACAAGTTGCTTCATAAGCTCCAGAGAGGGGGGAGACCAGTGTGTGATGTGATCAAGCAGCATTTTCTGGAACAGCCTCACTGATAATGAATTAGAAACAGAATGTGAGGACACGCTGACAGTACCCAGGGTGGTTTTGTGGGTAAGTGAGAATGTCTTTTGGTTCAGTGCTGCAATGTAAGTAAAGATGTGGGTGTAAAAGCATCATGAAACATTCGAAAAGTCCACAAAATCAACCACCTACAACTGGTCTGGATCCACGTTTTAGCTTGATTTCAGCATCATAAGCGCTGATAAACTGGCTGACTGAGATTCTGAACATTAACTGTGTAATTATAATCAACTGCGGCTTTTCCCCCACACAAATACAAGTGGACTTTGTGTAACAGAAAATATACAATAAATCCATGAAGGTATGCAACCTTGAAAATCTAACAACACCAGTTGGTACAGAAAGTTTGTGATAGCAGCTGTTGATTGCATGCCATTGAGGAAGGCTTTTCCTTTTTTTTAGAATTTACAAATCGGTTTTCTTCTCCCTCACATGTGGTGGACTTGGTAAGAAAATATTTGCTAATTTGAAATTTGGGGAAACATGTTTATTTGCTTTCTTGCCAAGAATTAGATGAGAAGATTTATTCCACGCTTATGCCTGTGGGCTAAATATGAAGCTGACGGTAGCAGCTGGTTAGCTTCACTGCACTGAAAAAGCTAGCTTTGCCTTCGCCATGACATTGCCAAACATCGCAGAAGTTACTGCTCCCAGCTCACAAACCCATGACCTTGGCATTATTAGTTCCACGCTCTAACCATCAAAGCTTACTGGCCTGTTTCTGATGCTTTTAAACAGAATTTGCTCCAAGCTTAGAATGGGCCAGTTTGAGATGGTCACTCAGGTGTGACCACCTACCAGCTTGGTGCTGGTGGAGGAGAGATAGTTTAAATTGTAGACTGCCAAATTCACATGTGAATGTTAGTGGATTTCATGTCCCTTGTTTCAGAACAGAAACATACTGCAGCTGAAGACTAAATTACTGTTGCTGGCCAGTATGGAGCTGAAGACTAAATTACTAACTAAATTACTGTTGTTGGCCAGTATGGGGATTGAACCCATGACCTTGGCGTTATTAGCACCATGCTCTAACCATCTGAGCTAACCGGCCGGCTTTTAAGCCTTTTGAACTAGATTTTTTCCAAATGTAGACCAGGACACAACATATGTATATCTTTCTGATACAGGCACCAGGGGTGGGACCAACTCATTGTTTTGCAAGTTACAAGTAAGTCTCAAGGCTGTGCACTCTACTCTCAAGTCAAAGCTCAGGTCTTGAGTGCTAAACTAGACAGATGCGCTCTTCACTAAAATGTTATGTCATTTCAACAACAGAGCAGCTGGATCCAACTGGTGCCTGGTAACATAACGTTAGTTCTTCATTGTTTTCTCCTGACTTCAATGGATGCTGTTGGGTTGGTTCAATTAAGGTGGATCTGGGGAGTTAAGTGTGGGATAATCAAATGCAAGTCCCAATGACATTCACTGGAAATAAAGAGTCCAGAGTAAATCATCTTCCCAGACAAATCCATAAAGTATCTCTGATGAGTTTGTTCAGTTCAGTTTTGTCCACACAAGTGAATCCTCCTCTCCAGCAAATCACTAAAGGATCTCTGAAAAAGTAAACAAACCCAACATCTCCAACAGTTGCATGGCAGAAGTGACATGGTTTTTCTGCTAAGTAGGAGAGTGCTAACCTTAGTCAGAAAGGCAAACTGTATAGCTAGCCAGTTAGTTTCTGTGGAGAGGAATCACTATAAATGAAAGACAGCTCATTTTGCATTTAAGAGTTAGTGGACTTAATGCCTAGATTCTGCTCTCATTTCTGCCGAGCAAAATACTTGAACATGAAACATAGCACCATTATTAGCGCCGCACTCTAACCATCTGGTTAACGGATCAATTTATGTTGCTTTTAAATTAAATTTGCTGTAAATGTAGACTGGGACACAACAAGGTACATATTTAGACAAGTTTTGCATGTACTTAATGTCTTAAGGAGCAACTTGGGGGTTGAGTATCTCGCTCAAAAACACTTCGACATGCATCGGGGATCAACCCTTGTGGTTAAAGGAGGACTGTATCCACTGAAACTTCCATGTTTAAAGTTAAGATACACGAGCAGCCGTCAACCATGAAGGGACTCAAACCCTCAATCTTCGGATCCAAAGTCAGACGCCTTGTCCATTAGGCCACGTGGTTGCAGGTAGGGGAGAGGACTTTCTGAGAGACTACCCAACAGCTTGGTGGAGGATAGAAAGTTGAAGACAGTTGGTGGTCAGTTTGGGGATCAAACACATGAACTAAGTTATCTTATCTAAAGCTGGGTATTTCCTCTTTAATTGAGTGAGTTTAGGTTGCATTGTGCTCAAGTAAACAGGCTTCCACCAAGTTCCTCAGAAAAATGGTGCAAGTTTCAACCACAAAGGGACTCAGACATTCAATCTTATGATCCAAAGCCAGCAGATGGTAGACTGAGGTAGACTTCTGACTTCACATGTGATAATTTGTGGCATTAACGCCCATCTCCCTCAGCTGAGCAAAAGCCTTTTTGTTATCTCAAGCTGTGTGTTAATTCTTTAAACTTAAAGCATTTTGGCCATGAGTTTATTATGCAACTCAAGTTTATCAAGTACTCAAATAAACAAGCCTGTAGCAAGTTCCTCAGAAAGCTTTCAACCACGAAGGGACTCGAACCCTCAGTCTTCTGATCCGAAGTCAGACGCCTTCTCCATTAGGCCACGCGGTCCCACAAAGTGTGGGAATTTCATTTTAAAAGTGAAAAGGTGTTTCTACTAAGTAGGAGATTATTAACCATCAAAAAGGCAGACTGTACAGCTGGCCAGTTAGTTTCTGTAGAGAAAAATAACTTTAAATGTAAGACAGCTCATATTGCATTTAAGAGTTAGTGCCTAGACTGTTTCTGCTAAGCAAAATACTTTGTACAAGAACATGAAACATACACTGCAGTTGTTCACCTGTTGAACTACGGTTACTGGCCAGTATGTTAGGGCATGTTGGAGGTGAGTTTATTTTGCATTGTGCTCAAACAAAGGCCAAGAGGCCTTGGTCAACTTTCTCAGAAAAAAGAATCAGCTTACAACCATGAAGGGACTCGAACCCTTAATCTTCTGATTCGAAGTCAGACGCCTTGTCCATTAGGCCACATGGTTGCACGTAAGAGAACATAAGTATCTTAGGATCAGTGGGCTGCTGGAGCCTCCAGGGAGTAACAGGGGTTCAGTGTCTTGCTCAAAGACACTTCAACATGCATACTGTAGAAGACAGGGGTCATACCGCCAACCTTGTGGTTAAAGTATTTGGTTGGTTTCAACCACGAAGGGACTCGAACCCTCAACCTTCTGATCCGAAGTCAGACGCCTTATCCATTAGGCCACGTGGTTGCGCAAAACACATCTTTGGAACATTTTTGGATGATAAATCAGTGTGACCACCTTACAGCTTGGCATTGGTGGAGGAGCAATAACTCAAATGGTAGACTGCCAACGTTACATGTGACAATTGAGATGAGGAAGAAGAAAAAAAGTTGATTTTTCACATACATTCAGTTACATACATGAAATTTGACAAGTGATTGATAAGTATTTTAGAAGCAGTGGGCTGCTGTAGCGCCCAGGGAGCAACTTGGGGGTTCAGTATCTTCAACATACAACCTAGAAGCCTACTCTACCCACTGAAAACTTCCATGTTTAAAGTTAAGCTACATGATCAGTCAACCACGAAGGGACTCGAACCCTCAATCTTCTGATCCGAAGTCAGACGCCTTCTCCATTAGGCCACGTGGTCGCACAGAAAGAGATATTTACAATTCAGAAGTAACACAGGGGAGAGGACTTTCTGAGAGACTACCCAACTGCTGTATGAGGATCAAACACATGAACTTAGTTATCTTATCGAAAGCTGGGTATTTCCTCTTTAATTGAGTGAGTTTAGGTTGCATTGTACTCAAGTAAACAGGCTTCCACCAAGTTCCTCAGAAAAATGGTGCAGGTTTCAACCACAAAGGGACTCAGACCTTCAATCTTATGATTGCCTTGTCCATTAGGTCACATGGTCATGCACTACATAGCGCTAACAATTCAGAAGTGACATGGTTTTTCTGCTAAATGAGCACTAATCTTAGTCAAAAAGGCAGACTGCATAGCTGACCAGTTAGTTTCTGTAGAAAGGAATTACTCTCAATGAAAGACAGCTCATTTTGCATTTAAGAGTTAGTGAATGCCTAGATTCTGCATTTGTTTATGCAAAATAATTTCCTATTATTTCAAACTTTGCATCAGAACATGAAATGTACACTGAAACCCATGGCCTTTGCATTATCAGCACCATGCACAAACCATATGAGGTAACCGGCTTACATTTGAGTTTTTTAAACAAAATTGGATCCAAACTGAGACCGGCATACAACGTCCATATTTGGACCGCTTTTGGATGATCAGTGTGACCACCAAGCAGCTTGGCATTGGTGGTGGAGAGATAGTTTAAATGTGAAATCACCTTTTGTCATTTATTCCCTCCTTTTATGTAATAGTTAAAAGAGCATCATGGTGACGCAAGCTGGTGAGTTGTGAACCAATGTGTGGTGGCTCTGACTCCATGTCTGTGAGTCATCGTGTCACCTACTGTGATCAGGTTGTTAGGTCAAAAGAACAGCAAACCGTTGTTATAACAGCTAATAATGTGTGAGTTGAGGCTTGTTTGAAGAAGTGTGTCTTTTTATAAGTGCTACTTTAAAATATTAATAGTAATCAGCTAGTGAAAATTGACATCAGGAAACATGTAGCGAGTGCTTTGGGTCTTAATTCAAGTAGACCTCATTTAATTTGGCAACTGCATCAATAAGCCACATTGTAAGGTGTACAGCATTTAAATTTTGGCTCCACAGCTAAATGGCTGCTCATATCTCAGGTGAGAGGAGAGGAGGCTAGGAAAGGAATCAAGGATGTAAAAACTGGAAGAGGGGAAAGGCCTGGGGTCTGAGCAAATGAGCAAGTGAGTGTTTGAGGGAGCAGGTGGGCAAGTGAGTGATTGAGTGAACAAGCAAAAATTTGTAAATTTCCCCACTGTGGGACTAATAAAGGAATATCTTATCTTATCTTATCTTATTTGAAGTTAACCCTCACATTTTGCTAATTTATTCAGGTCAAAACTACTGGGACTGGGAGCAGGGACACTACTAACAGACAAATACCGTAAGTGTAAAACAAGTTCTGAGTTTGTTGTGCTTCCTCCCGTTGTATGAAGCAGATTGTGAGATTTTTAGTCATAGTAGGATACTTGGCAACATGTCCATATCACTGCAGGTGCCATAACTTTATTACATTTAAAGGTGAAAAGTAGACAATTTTCAAAGTAGGAGAACAGCATTGGGAAGTTTATTTTGAAGGAGTCTTACAGGATACAAAAGATTTATAAAGCTCACAGTTCTGGCCTTGCTCGATCTCACAACTTGTTCTGCACTTACAAATCTGTCCTTGCAAGCTCTTTAGTGTTAAAGGATAACTTGGGTATTTTTCAACCTGGACCATATTTCCCCATTTTTGTGTCAAAGTGACTAATGGGGACAATACTTTTGTAACTGGTCCAGTATCAAGGGAGAACGCTGCAGCCGCCATCCGCTAAACAAGCTGTAATGTAATCATTTGGGGAAACCTGGTACCTAATTTTATAAAAATAACTTTTTTAAATCATATTTGCTCCATTTCTACCCACTGCAGCTTTAACTTGTAAATGAATCAACACTCAAATTAGATTTGTGCTCCCTCAGTTGTTTTCTTGATAATAAATTGCCAAATCTCAAAACTGATACCTACTCGTACCTGTTTACTTATTGTAAACTGCTGTGGATTAGAATCTGAGCTCAAGTATTTAAAATGGAACAGAAGCTTGGAAATGATAGGATGCAAATGAAAAGAAACAGCCTGTGAGATGGGGTGAAGAGTATAAGTGCGATGAAGTGGGAGAAGGAAAGAGTAGTAGCTCATGTCCGGCATGGCGGTGGCGAGTGCTGAGTGGGTGGGGTGGTGGAGGAGGGAGAGGAGGAGAAAAGCTGAAGCTGGAGCTAGTGGTCTCAGCCTCCTTCTCAGAATTATCCCTTAGTGACGCAAGCTCCTCCACTCACATCCTGACAGCTGCTCCCTGCCTGGTTACAGCGCTCCCGGGCCTGTCCAATAACATTCATGCTCATTTCCGCTTTAATGCATGGCTTTCCCCCACTAGGTTTACCAATACAGCTCCAGTTAGGCTCATTAGTACGTATTCACTTTCCGTTTTGTGTTTTCATTTAATCTATGCACAAGAGGGACCTCAGTGCCGCATACACACTGGATCTCCTGTCTTTTGATGAAGGGAAATTGTGAAGGAAAAACAGACATTATTTTTACTCCACTTGTCTCAGGCATTGTTCTTCCTGAGTGATGACATACAGACGGTATACACCAAATAAGCCGGATGCTCCAGAGATAGTTGAATGGCCTTCAGTCAAAGTAGTGTAGCAATATACAGAAAATGACATAAATTTCTTTCCAGGAGTCCCTCAATAAAACATCTGGAGGGCTGCACTAAATTTGCATTAATCAAAGACTAGTGGCCTTAACCTTTAGGTACCCCCTAAGGGGGTCTTCAGGGGAAGATAACAGGTCAGCAATACACATTATCTGAAAGATGGGAACCTGAAGATACAGCTCAGCACTGTGTGTCACGTATTGTAAATGAGAATTTGTTCTCAATTGACTTATCTGGTTAGATAAAGGTTAGAAAAATAATAAAGTTGTTACATCCATCTGTGACCGCTGCAACCAAATTTAGAGTCATCAATTAACCTGCGTGTCTTCGGACTGTGGGAGGAAGCTGGGGAACCTGGAGAAAGCCTACGGGCACCACCGTGCATTTAACCTAAAGCACACACACAATGGTGCTTTAGGTTAAATGCTAAGAAGTAAAACATCATGAAAGTGAAACGAGTTATTCGTAATGTCATTCTTTCGCATTCTATGAACATTCCCTTTCATGGAAACCACTGCTGTACGTCATCATACAAAATGACACCATACAAAAGGCTATAAAGTTACTAGTTTCTGAGGGGGTTAAGGGGACTTCCAAGGCCACATTATTGGTATCCAAACCCTTCATCTGCTGAGTACTTTGAGTAAAAAAGAGGCTTTCACTAAGGGACATTCCAGAGTGTATCTTTTCCCTTACAGCCTATTCATGAAATCGGAGTTGCTTCCCTGAGGCCATGAGACACGATGACCAGCAACAAGTAACATTGCAGGTCTAATCTGTTTCCATGATGGCTTTAATTCTTTTGTTTATTCATGGGACTACATCTAAATTAAGCTGAAGTGCAATGAGTGGAGTGAGAAATATGTGAACCTGTATTTAAAAGAAAACAAGTGGACAGATTTTGTTTGGAACTGACAATGATTCACAATGACCAGAAGCAGTAGGCAAGCAAACACTGAATATGGGACTCATTCTTTTGAGATAATCAGATTACATAGGCCTGTCCCACTCATTAAGCCTACATCCAGGTGAGTGTGAAACACATCATTACCCAACATTGTCTGCTTAGCTACAGTTTACCAAAAATAGGTTTACTCAAGTGTGCTATTCGTATACTTCTTTTCCACTTAAAATAAGAGTATGCTTTCAGTTTCCATTTTATGTACTCATCAGAGAAATACTTAACAAAATTAGACCTAAGTATGCTCAGCTTATATTGACAAGTATACAGAAAAGTTGATGTATAGACTACTTGGCTTATGCTTACTTTTTGATAAGAGTGTGAGAGTTTGTAAATGTATGTTTTGATATGAGCTTACATCAATTCATCAAGATTTATCCATTCACCAAGACATGCAAGAAAAACTAATTTTGTTTATTTATTTTTTTAATCTCATCACAAAACGTCAAGTCAATTAGCAAAAGGACCAAGTCTCTGTATGTAATGCATAAGTCACTGGCTAAGTACTGTAAGTTAAAGAAAACTTACAAGTAATTGAAGTAAAAAATATTAAACTAGTGTACTTTAAAGTGTACTGTCATGAACTAAAAAGTGGGCTACAAGTATATGACTAGTAAACTAACAGTATACCTGTAAGTTCCCTTGTAGTATAGTTCACTTCATAGCATAGTTACAATTTTACAAAATACAGCTTAGATGTAAAGTAGTTGTGTACGCAAAGTTTACTATTCTTACCCTTAAAGTTTACTTAAAAGTATACTTTTATAAACCTAAAAGTGGGCCAAGTTTGTCCCAAGGAGTTCTGAAGTAGTACATGTACAAGTATAATACTAGTATATTGATTTTAGTATACTTAGTACATGAAGTATACTTGGGAAATATACTTGAAATTTCAATGAGTTTAAAATCATAAAATAAACTTGAAGTATATTATTTTTTTGTAAAAGGATCAACAGTTAATAATACAATTCATGATAGTACATAGCAAGAAAACATACAATTTATAAAACAGAAGCAGATACTCAAAAAAAATTGAATTTCCCCTCGTGGGACTAATAAAGGACTATCTTCTTCTTCTTCTTCTTCTTCTTCAACAATAAAAGCAATATAATATATGCTGTATATAAAACATGAATTAAAAGCAACAAAGCAAGCAAACAAACAAACTTGTAAAAATGCGAGTCTTTTTTTTTTGTTTTTTGCTTTTAAAAATATATGGTACATGCTCAGCTGACCTGACAGTGAGGGAGAGGCAAAACCATAGTGTTGGAGCTAATATGGTAAAAGCATAGTCCCCCATTGTTTTTAGCTTGAATAGTGGGATATTTAAAAGAAATTAGTCAGAAGATCTGAGTAGTCTTGGTGCAGAGTATTGGGTTATGATATTAGAAATATAAGATAACTAAAAAACGATGTGATAAATTAATAGATAGCAATAGATAAATGAATGCATTCTGCAGAAAAAAAAATGTTTTGGGTATCAGGTAAGAACTTGCAAAGAAAACAGGGAATGGGACAGAACAAAGGCTTTATGACTGAAAAGTATATGAACTGTAGTGATTTTGATTTGTGACTCCAGACCAGCACACATAGCGCTGCTCAGCTGAACTGCTCCTTTAACACGACCCGGAAGTGCTCGTTAAATCGGATGTAGTGGCTTCCCAATGTGACTTACCTCGGCTATCTCTGTTGTGTTTCATTGCTGTTTTCGTCTCATGGTTTAAAGTCTACAAAATGTTTCTTACCACCGCAAATTGTGAGTATTTAATGTATGTACTTATTTTAATATCCGCGCGCAT
This sequence comes from Pterois miles, assembly GCA_947000775.1. Taxonomy (NCBI): domain Eukaryota; kingdom Metazoa; phylum Chordata; class Actinopteri; order Perciformes; family Scorpaenidae; genus Pterois; species Pterois miles. Next base: position 4,835,453 of record CAMQGK010000471.1, on the reverse strand, counting down.
GCAGGGCTGTCTCAAACGTAGGAAATAAGTCAGTTTGCTAACCTAAATTTAGCTAGCTAGCTAGCTGTTAGCTCTGTTAGTCAACATTAACTTACGTGACAGTGTCTTTAACCTTGCTTCTACTTACTTGTGCTTACTTATTTGTGTGGCGTTTTCAACGTAATGTGTTGTGAGTTTAAAATGTTGTCACGCTCAGCTTTTATTGTGTATTGGACGTTAGCTGGTGGTTAACTTGAGTTAACAACATGAGCTAACGATCCGTTAGCCACTTTGAGCTTTCAGTCGTTCGTCGTACCAATCTGCCTGATTTTAACACTGATCCTCTGCTCTTCAATTCACAGTGGCCAAGGCAAAGTCAAAGTAAGTGGAAGCCAGTGGAGCCATTAAAATGTAACACTAAGTACTGGCTGAAATTCAGTTACTGTAAAGTGCGTTGATGTTATTTTCGGTCAGGACCATCCTGGTGCAGATGATGAGCGCTGCAGGGACAGGCTACTTCTTCAACACCAAGAGGAACCGTCTCAGAGAGAAGCTGGTGCTGCGCAAACACGACCCATTTGGTAAGATATTAAAACCAGCTGCTTATGTAGCTCTGCAGATATAACATGTACACTCTAAAACATTTTATTAAGCTTTTAAAAAAAAAAAGGGACAAAGCCATGTTTATGGTTATTTTACCAGGATCTTGGACTTTTAGCATAGCAACATAAGCACATGTCTATATCTGCGTTGTAGCAGGAGGCTGTGTAGTTAAGGGTTTGGTGGGAAAACCAGTAATGTAGATAAATAGATGTGATCTATACATCTCTGGGATGTATACAATAACCTTAAATGAATCAGAAATGTCCTAAATCACTACCATGGACCATGAATCTGGTAAGGTTATACAGGTATTTCAACCAGCATATTACAGTATAGACGTGTTTATAATGTATATGTATTTGTTTTAACCTCATAAGTTTCCTCTTCAAATGGCATGATGTACTGTATTATAGAAATGTCTCATCAGAAATGTTCATAAATAAATAAATATATCCCAGTGGTAAATAAATAGCCTGCTACTTGATGTTAACTTTGGGAGTTACCTGTTAGAAGTAACAGAATTGAAAATTGTCATTTTACAAAAGGGGACCTGGAAAATTTTCTTTCTAAATCATATTGGCTGCAAGCTCAGGCTCTTATTATGCATAAAGAATGCATGCCCACTAGGGCTGTCAATCAATTAAAATATTTAACCGTGATTAATTGCATCATGGCCCATAGTTTATAGCAATTAATCATACTTTTATTTTTATCTGTTCAAAATGTACCTTAGAGGGAGATTTGTCATGTATTTAATACTCTTATCAACATGGTAAATATGCTGCTTTATGCAAATGTATGTGTGTATTTATTATTGAAATCAATTAACAACACAAAACAATGACAAATGTTGTCCAGAAACTCTCACAGGTACTTCATTTCGCATAAAAAAGATGATCAAATCCTGACATGGCCAACTGCAGCCCAACAGGCAACAACAGCTGTCAGTGTGTCAGTGTGCTGACTTGACTATGACTTGATCCAAACTACATGCCATTATCATAAAGTGTGCATGTCTGTAAAGGGGAGACTTGTGAGTACCCATAGAACCCATTTTCATTCACATACTTTGAGGTCAGAGGTCAAGGGACCCCTTTGAAAATAGACATGACAGTTTTTCTCTGCCAAAATTTAGCACAATTTTGGAGTGTTCTTTAACCTCCTTCCTGACATGCTGGTTTGGCATCAATGGATTCCTTTGGTTTTCTAGTTTCATATACCAGTATTTTCATTTTCACTTTAAAACTGAGCAAATCAAAGCAAACATGCATGAACACGTTATTATCGTGTTAACTTTGACAGCCCTAATACTCTCCCATTCTCCGTAATATTTAGTCTTTGCATTGTTTTTATTTTCTCCAGAACCTGTAACTTCTATTCAAAATCTGCTTTCTGTCTTTGCAGTGAACAAGCACGTCCTTTTCTTTGAGAAGAGGAAGATCAGATCGATTTAACAATGCACCAAAATATATGGACAACACAAACCTGCTCGGTTTAAACAGACTTTTTATTGTGAAGGATTATACAAGGTGTTTCGTCGGTCAACATTTGTGTTCGGCTTGCTGACATGTTGTCAAAGGATTTCTTCTGGGATCTGTCAAAAGACCTCTACTCTCTTCACTGCACCAGTTCAGCATGATACAAACGCCAGCTGAGTTTCAAGACAGTCTTTACTACCAACATTTAAAACAATAAACCACAACTGGTGATATAGTGATGCTTTTTATTGGGGTATACATGGATTACGGTTCAGTCAAGTGTTTTGCAACTATATATTTAAATCGGTACCGTGATGAAACCATTTGTGAAATATGATCTATTTGGGCTAATTAAATAAATTAAGGCAATTATGTGCAGTACAAGCTAACTGTTAAGATGTTTGTCAGTTATAAAACTGTTCAAAACCATTAAAGTTTTCTGTTGTAAATTGGCTTGTCATCACATAACTGTTGTATTGACTGAAATTCAAGACAGGATCAGCTTTATATTAGGATAACATCATCAACAATACTCGGCAGTTTCATAATGTTGGTCATTCTCGGATTTCTCAATAGTCGCTCATTTCATATGACGGTAGTGTTCATAGGTCAGTAAGACCCAGACTTGGTCCATTAACACTGGTGTCTACTCAATGATCCGCTGCTCTCAGAACAGTTCAGCTGGCAGGTCCTTTCTGAAGGGGTAAGACGTCTGCGTGCCAACAGCCTGCACGCTCACTCCCGCCACCTGATTGGCTCTGCGGGCCATCTCCTCCAGAGGCATTGTGGGATAATGAGCCATGTAAAATGCCAGCGCTCCAATAAAACTGTCTCCAGCACCCTGTGAAGAAAACAATATTACAAGAATGCTTTATTAAAATTCCACCTGTGGTTCAAACAGTTCCACTGTGTAATCCTACAGTCGTGCTCTAGTCAGCAGAATCATAAAATCTGAGTAGGCTGCAGCGTATGTGAGGAGCAATAAGACAAACAGTGAGTCCATGTAAACATGATATGATTCATCTCAAAGCTTTACTCTTTTAAATATGATTCATACTGTATTTTGAAGTGTGTAGGTAAATATGAAAGGAGGGGAAACCACATTTTTTTCAATCCATAATTAAAAAAAATTCAATAACCAGTCAACAGTAGGGGGTGCTATGGCATTTGTTAGCTGTTTCTCCAAGCTGCTGAAGTCTCAACTACTAAATGAGTTACTGAATTGTATGAAAGTGTCTCAGAGAAACATCTGTATTACAGGCATCACTCATAATGCCAGCAGAGTGATGAATTACATGTCACCATCTTAAATGCATACTGACTGACCAAAAGTGTTAAGTGCATTATCTGGTAAAATAATTTGAAGAATAATACTGCTACCTATGACACTATACTGTATAATTTCCCAAATTGTTACATATTAATAGTGTGGCACTTAAACATAATTGTGCATTTTGCGATAAACGCAACACATTTGGCTCAGATGTAAGTTTATATGTTATGAATAGATGTAGATATCGGGGCGCTGCAAATTTGCAGAAATAACAGCCATTTTTAAAAAGTAGCCACCAAATAGGTGCTTAATATTCCTACATGTTGCAGAAAACTGATTTGTATGACTCAATAATTGACAAAATGTGTTTCAGCTGATGAGATCAGATGCCAGAAGATCACAGACATTTTTCCCTCTATTTTTATGGATGCTTTTTAAAAATGGGAAAACCAAATAAAAGGAGTGTGGTCACACAAAAGTCACACTTCACCCTCTTGCTTTCGTGAGAGAAACAACCAATACAACTTTAAAACTTATTTTTAATACTTATTTTTCAGCTTTCCATCGGTGCATTTTTCTTTTAGAGATATTGCTGGTAATTTTTTGATATGCAACAGCACTTTTTCATATATTTTTTTTTTTTTACTTATTTTTTGTTTTCTATTTAAAAAAAAAATGTATAGTTGTATAACAGAAAAAAGTGGCCGGTTTACAGTATGATACAAGAACTGAGAAGGCAGGTTACTGGGGTCAAAATGGCTGCCATTTGCAGCAGCCTGATATCTTTTCATAACGTATAAATCTATATCTGTACCAAATGTGTTGCTTTTATCACAAAATGCACAATTGCTATGAATATTTCAGCTTAGCTACCCCACTATAACCATTTGTATTTTTCTGAAACAACTTTCTAATCAGAAACTGGAACAAACACAAATCCCCACTGGGTTTACTGGTATTATTATTTTTCATAGTCAGCTGAATAGCACATGGCTGCTGTAATCACTTGTTGGTGACGTCATCATAACTGTCAACCGCTCTGGTTTTGGTTTTCTGTTTAAACAGATAAACCATCCATTTTCCCTCCTCATCCATTGATAGAGATGGAATGTGCAGTCTATGCCCTGGAGGGGTGGGGCGTTGGTGGGGGGTCACTGATGGGAAAAGGCACAATGGTATGTGGTGGCACGCTGATGTTTAACCACAAATCCCCCCACCCCCCAACGCTGGTTCTCACAAGCCTGCTCCATTACTCATCGCAGTGGCTCTCAAAAGAGTTCATTGCCCTCTCTCAGCCCCCTCGCCTTCCAACCTCAAAGTAACCCTTTTGTCAGGGGTAAGGTTGTCGGTTGTCCTGGGATGATTCAGTGACATGGGGCAAAAAAAAGAAAAGCCCAACAGCCGGGGCAGCTGGAGGGCACGGCCTGGACAACAGGCACCTAAACTGGTATCATTTAAAGCATTCTTTGTTCAACCAGATACAAGCAATGTAGGAAGAAAAAAAAGTGTTGTGATTTGACATTTCGAAGACCGTTATTGCACCCCACCCCCGCCGTACGCCACTGGTGTGTCTCCTGGAGAGATGCTGGAAAGAGTGAGATCAGAGCTGAAACATTTCACAGGCCTCGTGGATTTCCATGTTTAAAGCCATGGCATGTTTATGTCTCCTGTCTGGTAGCTGGGTTGGGCCGCAATGCAGGCCAGCGTTTGGAAAGAAGGCTTTGGTGAAGCAGTCCCACTGGTTTGGCTCTGGCCAATCTCCCAGTTCACACGTTGCAGTTGAAACAATGATGAGTGGGGTTGGTGCTTGGGAACTGGTAACCAGTGGAGCACAGCGGCCAGTGTCAATGACAACATTAGGTAATAGAAAATTAAACATTTCACTCTTTTTAGTCATGGCGATGCATCGTTATTTTTGCATGTCTTTTCTCATTTTTCTTTTAAGTTTTGAGTCACCGGTACGCATTTGACTAATCTACAAGCAAATCCCAGCTAACATACCTGCCTTTGTCTAGTCAGACTACAATAGGGTGGGGTCGAAACAAGTCTCTGAAAGCTAATACTAGTATTAAGGGCTAAACTTGGTAACAGTCACATTTTTTTGTACTGACAGTTAAAATTTGACAAATATCATGCTAAAAATAGAACAAAATATTAACATTTAAGTTCAGAACTGAATTCTTTTCGAGGTGGAAAATACAGACTGTATTTAAATTTAGACAGTATTGCAATTTTACAACATTAAATTACTTTTAGAGGAGATCACCAACATCAGTGCCTAGATTGAGCCTGTAATACAGAGGCAAAAAATAGGCTGTAAAATTTAACAGCTACTGAATACTTAATGTTGAAATTCAATTACCACTGACATTACAGCATTATTAAATATTTTACTTTATCTATTTGAATATATATCTTGTAAACTTCTAAGTGTTTATAAACTCAGATTTTTCAGAGTAAAAAAACAAAACAAAAAAACATTCACATTGAATTCAACTGGTCAATTGGATTGGTGACAGTAGATGAAATACTATGATGAGTTAAATGCAGAAGCTAAATTTCACCGTGTGCTGTACAATGTGTGACAATAAAAGTTGATTTACATTTATTTCAAAAAATTAGATTTTTTTTTTACAAAATTCAAATGAAAAATCCTACTTTAACCATGCGAGCTACTGAGGGTAATTGATTTATCCTGAATGGAATCGAACAGACCTTTGTCTGAATTTATGAATTTATTCAGTGAAATCACCTTCTGGAGAATTTTAAGAGGGGAATTCAAATAACATAGAGTCCGATTAAAATTCATATATTTTGTTACATCTTTGCTTCCATATTGTACTTAGAACATTAGATTTCTGTCCAGCTGAATATCACTTGTTACTAAATGACACCACTTTCAACTGAATGTAAAGTACATATGATGCAGTTATACTGTGTCCATTTCCTGCTCAAACAAGCTGCAAGAAGAGGCAAAAATGTTTTGTGACATATAACGTGATCTAGTAAAGATTTCTGCAAGTGTCCTCAAAATCCATCGTCCAAAATGGTCCTCAAAGCCAAAAGCCTGGGAGGTTTTGCAATAAAAAAAAAGGCACATGCACTGGTGTTCGAAATTTGTAATCTTGAATCATAGTTATTGTGCATGATTCATACTCAAAAAAAAAAAAATCCAATGTAACACCGACCTATGACCGACCACCGACCTACCCACCTTTGCTGCTGTAATGTGTGAATTTCCCCACTGTGGGACCAATAAAGGAATATCTTATCTATCTTATCTTATCTATCTTCTATGTTGATATGGTGACCTTGATAGCAAGGTTGCCTATATACATATAGATATTGATTCATGTCATGTCGTTGTGAGCCAATCAACAGCTAGATAAGTACTAACTTTCACTGTTCCACTGCAAACTTTAGGCTACTTGACTGTACGAGCCCCCTTCCAACCTTTCTCTGTCTTACTAACGTCTCCTCGGCTGAGACTGGCATGTGACGCTACTGGATCCAGTGAATGAAGCTCAACGAGGCTGACAAGCGCTACCCCCTTCAGCCCCGCCACCGCTGCCCTCGACACAGTTTGGTGAAGGTTAGATCTGGAGGCCTGTCAATCAAGTGACACAAGCGCTTGCCGCGGATGAGCTGTGATGCTCTTACTGGTCGACTCCGTCCGCCGCGTCTTGACCTCTGTGCCGTTCCTCTGCCTGTTCTCCGGCACTCAGACTGAAGTTAAAAATTAGGGTGACAGATGTGTCTGCGAGAAGCTTACCAAATTTACAAAGTACGATTCGGGAAGTTCTCTACATTACAGTAAAAGCACAAGAGAGACAGTGAACTTTGTTGCTCTGTGTGAATTAAACTCCAAAAATGGCCCTGGACCTTTAATCATTAATTCAATTGATCAAAATGGTATTTTTTCTCATTTAGAAATTTAATTTAAATAATTTAATTGTGATTAATCGCATGATTGTCAATTAAGAGGGATTAATCTCACATTTTTTTATCTGTCCACAATGTACCTTAAAGGGAGATTTTGTGACATTTAAATAAGCTTATTTTATGCAAATGTATGTCCACATTTATTATTGGAAATCCATTAAGACAAATATTGTCCAGAAACCCTCACAGGTACTGCATTTAGCATAAAAAAATATGCTCAGATGACAACATGGCAAACTCAGACCCAAAAGGCAACAACAGCTGTCAGTGTGCTGCTTACCTGACTTACCTACTACATGTGATTATCATAAAGTGGGCATGTCTGTAAAGAGGAGACTCGTGGGTACCCAGAGAACCCATTTACATTCACATATCTTGTGGGTAAAGGTCAAGGGACCCATTTGAAAATACACATGCCAGTTTTTCTGGCCAAAATTCTGCATGTTATACAAGCCAATGTGACATGGTTGGTACCAATGGATTCCTTAGGTTTGTCAGTATGTCAGTATCTTCACTCTAGTTTTAAAACTCAGCCCGATACAACCTCTGACAGAAATTAAAATGTGTTAAAACAAATTTGCGTTAATGCGTTATTATCATGTTAACTTTGACGGCCTTAGTTGGAGCGAGTCAACTTGGGTCTATTTAAAACAACAGTGGCAAACCTATAGCCACTGAACGCTTTCTATTTGCTGTTATCTGGCAGGCTTCCACTGACAAAACACCAGGGAAGTGACCTTTTCTAATGCTTCTGACAGCAGCTTTAGTGGTGTGTGTTTAGAATAAATAGAAGAAGAACTGAATAGTTACCACAAGCAGCAATAGCCTTCATGGGCTGTACAGACAAACAAAGGAGCGCATACAAAAAACTCAGAAGTCCGTCGACGGAAAATCCAAGGACAAAGACAACAGTAGCGCCCACACGCTTTGATTGACAAGTGATCTTTGTAAAGTGCAGTGCAAAAACACCGCAGCAATGAGCACTAAGCACCAAAGAGACAAAAAAAAACAACAACAAACAGAACGCATAGAAAATGCAGATCTCAGAAAGAGCTCCCCACTGCATGTTTTCATGTTACGAGTCCACTGTGTCCATTGAACCTTTCAAGCCTCCAGAACCTGGGACTGTATTTCTCACCCAGAGGCCTCCTGTGATCTTGACCCCCATGTGCCATTAACTCCTGAAGCCTACAGCCTTTGTCAATGAAACGCACCCAGGGGGGAGAAAAGACCAACTGGGCAGCAATGACTCACAATGGCTTGTACATTCAGAAGCTCAAAGCTTTGTTTATGCTCACGCAAGACACCATGGCATAGGCCTCCGTAGATGCCACGCACGCTAAGAGCATGCACAGAGGCGTTTATGCTCAAGGCATTGTTCACTGCAATATGCTCCGTAACGCCAGGAGGCCTACAAACAAAATACTCTGTGGATATGCAAGAAGCCAACAAGTGGTACTGGAAAGGACAGTAGGCTGCCTGGCAACAGCAGTAAACACAGACGTACCACCAAACATTGCATTTGTGTACTGTAATTATTACCGACGCTTACCTCCACATCCTAATTTTATCCTGTCTCTCGGTGCTTCCCCTCGGGTTGCCACTCTTGCTCCAGTGTGTTGCCTGTTTCTTTCCAACTATTTAATGTCATGTGACTGTCCCTGTCGTCTCTCAGTGAACAGCTGTAGAGATGTCTGTACAGGCCAACCTGCTCAGCCAGTCTTCTCTCGAAGGCATCCATGTTGCGCAGTGGGCGCATAGTTACAAAAAGTCAGAGGTGCGTGACCAACTTGTGAAGCCTTCGTGAACCACGTGAAACCTGCGATGATGTAATTTTGCACCTTGAGCCAGCTTCACTACAGCGACCATCAGATAAGCTTTAGATGCAGACACTCCAAGCCAACAGTTGGCTGTCCCGCACTGTCGGCTCTGGTCTGCCCATTTCAGAGGCCTTTCAGCCAATTCAGCGTATTGAATTGGCGGCAGGGCCCGTAGGTGAGAGAAATCACTATGATTGGTTCAGCTTAATCTAATTAGTGCACAAGAAAGAAACGGAAATGAGGAAAGTAAGCAAACAAGTAAAGTCAAGAGGACTAGAGGGCTATTCTCAATTTTCGTCTTCATCTCATCTGATCATTCCAATAAATGGATATTTCCACAACTGCATGGCCATCTGGTATGAAGCTAAGTGGTGTGTGAGAGTGGTGTGAAAATGGTTGGCAAATGCTGCTTTGTTTTATGTACATAGCATAACAATGGCTTGTATAACCGTTGTCCTCAGTCTTCCAGTTTCCCTTTTTGAATAACGAACACAGACTACTGCCACCTGCTAGTGTCGAGAGTTATTTAATTTCACCAAGCGCAGAACGTACGTGGTAGCTGGTGTTTGGCTGTAGCCTTTGCGGTGTATTTGAGTGTAACTTTTTGGCGAACACAAAGGTGACATGAGGCAACTTGACAGTTGGCCTTCGTCGCCGCTAGTTCTTTGATATTGGATTGGTGTGTCCGGGCCTTAACCCTGAAGCCTACAGCCTTTATCAATGAAAAGCACCCAACTGAGGGGCAGCGATGATTCACAGCGGCTTCCACGTCTGGAAGCTTACGGTAAGACTTGTGAAACAGCCTGAGACGACTCGTCTGAAGTAACGAGGGAAGCTTCAGAAATCACAAACACATTTAATTGGACCAATTAGTGCTCTCACATCTTTGATCCATCCTCAGTCTTTTGTCTTAATCCTAATCCATCCTGTGTGATCGGCAGTGGACTGGCCCAGCATCTAGGTTGCTAAACGGCAGCCACTATAGCATGTGCAGTCCATTAAGACACGGTGATGATGTGGCAGTTTCCTCATTGTGTCATGCTGACCTATAGTGTGCAAGGTCAAGGAATGCGATGCTCAGGAGGTATTCCCTTACCTTGGGCTTCCAGGAAGGAATTGGTCCTCACATGTCTCCGGTCATGGGAGAAGACTGTGAATAATTTGAGTGTCCAGACCCACCGTACAGCTGTAATGTCTGGTTTAGACAGCACCATCTACCTTTTCGCCCTACACGGTGGACCTCCCGGAGCAGTGGAATCCAAGGCCACCCAAGTCCTGCTGGGGCTAAAATACACCGGCTGTGTGTTTTTGTATGTGTGTGTTATAGCCTCATCTAACTGTCCGCACCAAACAAGCAAAAGCTCTGATCTCAGCGAGGGAAGCCTGTACTCAATTTAAGACAAAAGGGAGACAAATGGATAAGTGGGAGGGATGGGGGGGGGGGGAGACCCACAGTGGTTGTACTTTGTTATTCATCCAGATTCACGACCCTGACTCAGCTCATAATTGCTGGCGCTACATAAGATGTGTTATTCAGACAGCTGCAGTAGGAGCAGCAAATGATGATGAAATAGTTACAGTTGGCGGCGAGATAAATGATTTAGCAGCCATATTGGCATGTCATTAGCCATGGTAAGACCAATCAAAGAGAAATCTGGAGAAAGTTGGAACAAAGTGCCGAAATGCATCCAAATAATAGCGGTGGATGGTAGAAACGTGGATTTGGAGTTTGCTCCTATCAGTAGCGGGTCATGCCACCCGTGACGCCTAGCTGAACAGTAGCCGAGCTAAAATAGCGAGAAACCGCAAGTGACTCACTGTGTTGATATCGCAAGGGACTGCAGCCTAGAACGCGGCCTCAATTCACAGTCCGATACTAGTAAAACCGGAGAGCAAGACAAATCCCGGTGATGACAAGTCTTTCAAAAACATTTCTGTCACTGCTGCTACAGAAAACACAATCATACTAGTAATAACAGAAGAGGTAATCATAACTACAGAGCCCTGTGTTACCAGAACATGCTCAAAGAAGTGAATAATGATCTTGATAACAACCTGTTGTTTTTTCCCTCTCTCCGGTAAAAAAGACAGGGCCTTACTGGAAGAGGGATTATGATGTCCAAAAGAGTTAAACACTCCAGAATTTATGGGCCCATCAAAGAACAGAAAGGGTGGGGTGAGAGTGTGTGTGTGTGTGTGTGTGTGTGTGTGTGTGTGTGTGTGTGTGTGTGTGTGTGTGTGTGTGTGTGTGTGTGTGTGTGGTATGTGTATGTGAGGGGGGTGCAGCAGGCCCGACCACAGCTTTCTGCTGACTGATGCAAGCCCAAGAGGTGAGTCATGGGAGACGAAGGGGGAGGATAGGGGTGGTGGGTGAGTTCTCCCGGGGGCTACTGGGAAATGGGGAGATTGGAGACGGCGAATGGGGGTAGTTATGCGTGTCTGCGTCGAAATGTGGGGGCACAGAGGAGGTCACGCACCGTTCAAGAGAGCGAGCCCTTTGTTCTTGAAACGCCAAAGTGACCTGGGATAACAAGGAGATGCTGCTGTTTGGTTCAGCTGCAGTTCCTTTGAAGAGTGTGTCTGAATTAACACACCATGACACTCATGTCTCTGTCTCTCTGCCACACACACTCACCTCTTACTGCCTTTTTTTTCCTGACTTTCACAATAGCTGATGTGGGTTTCACATAAAACCCGTTGTAACTGTTTTACTCCAGTTTTTACAATGGTGCACAATGTGCAGCATTTGGAAATTACAGCACAATAAAAGTCCCAAGGGGAACTATTCAGTAAAATAATCCATTACGCAAACAATTAAAAAGCTTTAATCAAACACTGGTAAGCACAAAGAGGTGATTAACACCTCTGGGCGATGACGTATTTGGTGCCACAAAACCCTCAGAGACAGGAAATGCAAACATGTAGCCGGGGCTCCTGTGACGAAAACAAGCCACAGAGGCCGGCATGAAATGAGTCAAGCGACGCTGGCCTCTTTAAAAGATTAGAATCCTCCTTTTAGGAGGGGAAACAGCCGGTGGTCACCACATCCCCGGTGATCTTAAACCGTTCCACTTGAGCAACACTCAGATCTGTTAGTCCACTAGAGCTCGCAGTTCATTTATGAATATTTATTATTAGCTAAAAATCTTGTAATGGAAGTAACATGAAATCTGCCAATTTTCTGTGAAAAAATAATATGTTCCTCTATTATTGCTAAAGACCAATTTTAAAAATATTCCTTCCATTGAGAAGTGAGCTGGTTTACATAATTTTCCATTGAAAACATTTTTCCTCATTACTAATATTATGAGTGTCATCACTCTTCTTCTCAGTCATAACCTACGATCTACTATCTACATACTATACCCTACCTACTAACCAACTGAAATGAAAAATACATGTGGAAAAAACTCATACTTATTCATAAAAATGATTGTCTCTTGAGGGATATTTTAATAATCAGTATTGATAATTATAATTTAAAATATTATTGTAATATTAAATATTTAAAAAAATTACAAATGCATATATGTATACCATATAATTATGTATATATAATACATTAATAATATATATTATTATATAATTTTATTTTATTTCTATATGTTTGTAATATTTTATAATACATTTGCAGTTCTAGAGCTATGCCAAAATAGCTCAAGCTTCTGATATGATAGAGCAGTTTGCTGATTTCTCTGGTTCAAATCACAGTTAATGAAATATCTTTGGGCTTTGGGATGAACAAAACAAGCAAAAGACAAAGACATCACCTTGGGCTCTGAGAGACTGTGATGGAAATTTTCACTATTTTCTGATATTTTATAGACTAAACAATCAAACCAAATATGTTAAATGGAGTTAAAAAAAATGATCTAAATCTAAGTGCTAATGTCAGCATGCTAACATGTAGATTTTAAGTGTTTTTTATAATTTAGAATTAGTAAAAACATGCCTAATTTATATATATATATATATATATATATATATATATATATATATATATATATATATATATATATATATATATATATATATATATATATATATATATATATTTTTTTAGGCTTTGCTTCAATTATCAAAAAGTTGCTGATTAATTTTCTCAATCAAGTAATCAACCAGCCATTTCAGCTCTCTACCACAGGATTGGACAAATAAAAAAGACCTGATTATGGTACTATGTAGATGAGAAGATAATGGATCACCAATGTGATAGGAATACATCCAGAGGTGAACATGAATGTCTGCACCAAATTTCATGGAAATCCAACTAATAGTTGTTGAGACATTTCACTAAAAACACAAAGCTCAAACTCATGGTGACTAAAGGAGAAAAGTCAGGGGATCATCCAAGTCTTTAGGACACATAATTTACTGCCACCAGTTGCTGAGATATCATAGTCTGGACTGAAGTGGTGGGCTGACTAATATTACCATCCCTAGAGCTATGCTGCTAGCGTGACTAAACAATATCTGGCCCTCTGGTTAAAAGATGTGATGGGTTTTCTTCTGACATTTTTTGGACTAAAATTATAAAATTAATAACTGAAAAAATACACACAAACTTAAGCTTGGACAATGAAAAAATGGCATGGCATTTTCAAAGGGGTCCTTTGACCTCTGACCTTAAGATATGTGAATGTAAATGGGTTCTATGGGAACCCACGAGTCTCCCCTTTACAGACATGCCCACTTTATGATAATCACATGTAGTTTGGGTCAAGTCATAGTCAAGTCATCAGTCAGTTGTTGCCTGTTAGGCTTGAGTTTGCCATGTTAAGATTTAAGCATATTTTCTTTGCTAACTGCAATACCTGTGAGGGTTTCTGAACAATATTTATCGTTTTGCATTTAGTTGATTTCCAATAATAAATACATACATATATTTGCATAAAGCAAGCACATTTGCCAGCTCCCATGATGATAAAATTACTAAATACTTCACAAATCTCCCTTTAAGGTACAATTTGTAATAACAATTAAATATTTTAATCGACTGACAGCCCTATACAGTATATACAATATATGCATCATGCTTACCGTAGTGTCCACTGAAGTGACTGCAGTAGTTTGAACATGTTTTGAGGTAGACTCCTGTGCCTTGACAACCACACAGCCTTGGGGTCCCAAAGTGATGATGACTGACCCACAGCCTCGCCTCAGCAGCTCCTGACCGGCCAGATGTGCTTCCTCCACATTAGCTACTGAGGAACCAGTCAGCAGCTCAGCCTGTAAGCAGACCAGAGGAGCAGAGGTAAGACACTGCACACATACACACTGTATAATCACACACTCCTCATTTAAACATGGGACACTATTTGTTAGGCGTTTTACTTCTAAACCAGTCGTCTTTCTTTTCAAGGTCAGGGAGCTAAGTTAATCAGAGGTTAGGAATTAAAATTAAAGATAGGGCAAAACCAGCACGAGTGTGTGGGATATGGGAGGATCCATTATGGAAATTCCCCGGGGCAAACACCCAGTACCAAGGACTGTGTGTAATGTGCAAGAAGTCAAAGCAATGTCTTGAATATCTGACTTTAAAACGATTTAAAGCTTTGCTTCTCTATAGAACACAGTGAAGTACAACACAACCATTTACTATGTCCAAGTTCCCCTAATTAGTAGTCTGTTACGAGTCTTTTGCTTAGGTGCTTTAGTTTACTGTTTTGTATTAACAGTTCAGTGATGAGTCAGCTCTTAATTACACACTGGCTGTGGTCAGACAGACTCATTAAACACATTCAGTCTGTTAAGGATTTGCTGGATTCAGTCAACAGTCTGCAGGCCAAACATTTTCAAAGAGTAGATTCTCTGACTGCGCTGGCTCATCTGGCTCCGAAATGACTAAACGGTGACAAAGCAGGACTCCACAGCTGATGTTTGAGCAACTTCAAGGAAACTCAGAACCACAGCAGTTCTCTTACTAAGCAGCAGCCGTGACAAAGATGGGCCACGTCATTTTTCTCTAGTGATTAAAGGCGATCGCATGGCAAGTTTATTTAGCTGAGAGAAAGTTATGTGACACAAATCCTTGTAAGATTAAATAATATATTATGTGATGGGTAACAAAGTGGGTAAATATATATATATATATATATATATATATATATATATATATATATATATATATATATATATATATATATATATATATATATATATATGCAAACTAGTAATTAGTAAACAAGTGCTGATTAAGACAAAAGACAATGATATACTGTATATACATATATACACACACAGTATATACAAATATGTGTGTTATATTTGATATTATATTTTTTTTAAGAAAGACCAGTTCAACAAATAATATTGTAATTTCTAAATCTATAATAGTTCATAGATTACGTTCTATTCTAATAAATCTATATTTGAATCTGCAGTATCTTTCTAAAACATTTCTTTTGTGTTGATCTTTCACAAAACTAAGACTATAGAAATGAAAGAAAGAGAAAATGAACTACATCTACTTATTCCAGACGTGAGCGGGTCCCCGATATATTGTCTATCTTGTAAGGGTCCTCGCCTCAAAGAAAACGGAGAACCTCTGGTGTAAAAAAACACAAAATCACTCCTCTGAATCCAGACACCTCATATTAGTTTCAGTGTTGATTGCTATGTAATATCTGTCTGCAGGCATTTATCCTCATTTTCCCTGGTGAGAAGCAACATGATTGCTAATTACTTTACTACCATTGCCATGCATTTCAAATAGTGGGGGGAAAATTCCCCACTATCTCATCTTACTGACAGGATGTCTAATTCCTGTAAATGAGTAACTTTATATGGCATTGGTACAGTATAATTATTATATTGGTATATATTTCACCTGATTAATTGGCTCCTACATCATGTCTCAACCAAAGTCTTTTACATTGCTATATTTTCTCTACATACACTTACTGATCATGACTGTATTACGTCTTTACTAGCATTATACTATAATTTGAGTAGTAGCGTGGGTAATACAATTTTTTTCCCTTTAAAATAATAATAGATTTCAAGTTATATGGCCAGGTACATACAAAGCTTTACAGTAGCAGAAAACAACATCAAAACATCCACTACCTTGGCATATAATCATATTTCAAATACAATCATGTATAAAGTCATTGTGAAATATATGCCAATATAAAATAAAACGCAACATTTATAAGAACATGGTTTAGACCAACTGAGAGCAGTTAACATGACAAACCAGAGAGTGACATATATTTCAAATTTAAATCATGCATGAAGCAAAAAACAACCTCATAAAAACTGTGAAATTTACAGTGGAAAACACACTTTGTGGTTGACACGGAGCTATGACTGAAGATCTCATTCTTACTCTAAACCACTTTAAGTACTAACATTTGCATGAATGCATTTTCCTCTTATTGCAGTTCGTCTCATTTTGATGAAATCACGACTGCAGAATAATCTGCCATAATTATTTGATATCGAGAATTTATTTTCAGATGAAACGATTAAAATTCAGCGATAAAGACACAATGTGATAAACTCACTGTGAGGTTCTGCTCAGATTGATTCAGATGTTTTATTTTGTGTGCTACTATTTGATATATATTTGATATAATGTAAGTCATTTTGCGTTAAGAGTTCTGCAAATTGAAACTCAGTTGTGAAAACTGAGCCAAATATATAGTAATATACTGGAATGTGTTGTTTTTCCTATTTTTATTTAACCTTTATTAAACCAGGGAAGTCTGAGCTTTGGCCAAGATAGCGTTTTCTCTCTCTCTCTCTCTCTCTCTCTCTCTCTCTCTCTCTCTCTCACACACACACACACACACACACACACACACACACACACACACACACACACACACACACACACACACACACACACACTCAATATACGAAACATCTATTTTTACTGCTGGTAATATACTACATACTGTTTTTTTCTTTTGTCTCCAAGGCATTTTATAGCAAACTTGACACTCATTTTTTTCTTGTTACTCACTTGTCTTCTCTGTTAAGCATAAATATTACATCACTGTGATTACACTTAAACATAAGAAACACACTATCTGCTATAAATCAAATATGTATTTTTTTATATGTTTGTTCACAAAACCACAAAAGTAATTTGATTAGTGTTGTTAAAAATTAAACACAAGGTGGAATCCATTTAAGGTTGGACTTCCCCTTTAATTTGCTGAAGCAATTACAGGTCTGAAATCAGCCTGCTCTATAAACACTAGCAGTATGGAAAACGTAGAAGCATATAAAAAAGTTATCTTTATGCTGCTTTGATGCTTCTGTGGAAGTGTGTGTGAGACTCCTTTCAGCTCTGTGGGTGATAGAGAAGTGAATCCATTCTGGCACGTGAGGTCCTCAGGTGGACATCAAACATAATTCCCCTCGCTATAAAGCACTTCAGCGTAGAATGTGGGCCGAGGATCAAACAGCGCCTGCACTTTGTCATCCTTAAGCCCCCACCTCCGCCTCCACCCTACGACCTCTCAGCTTGAGCATGGTACAGTGAGACCACACACAAACACACACACACCTGTACAGAATGTGTGTCGGCTATAACCCCACACGAGACACAGTTCACACTAGTGTTGAATAGGGGTCTGAGGATCCGCCCCCCCCCCACACACACACACACACACACACCCCGCCCCACCCCCTGCTTTTGTGATCTGTCGAAGTGAACAATGACCTTGGACAGTTCAAAAATAAACCGCAGAGTGTATCGGTGCTTTTAGAGCCCGCAGCCACCCCGGTGCTGTTGGATGCCAAGAGAGAAAAAGAGCCGTTTTGTTAGTCATCAGCTTCACACCAGGGCAGGGAATCAATCTACCTCCCTCTGTGTACAAGAATATGAGAAAGTTGAATTATGTCTCTCTTGCTGTCCATGTGTGTGTACGCACACATACTGCACAAAGCATATGCAGTATAAAGCTGTTGACATGGTGGGTGTATTTGCAACAGCGTATTACGTTTAGGATGGAAATAATGTGCACTGCATTACAGTAATATGTATATTTATAGATTTGAGAGGGAGTTTTTCTGAGTTTATATTTTGGTCAACAGTGTTAAGTTTTTAAAATTTCATCACAAAGTATCTCTTCTTACAAAACAGGATTTCTACAGTACTTCTTGTTCCTGTAAATTTATAATATTGGTATATTTTGTCTAATTAGTTGGCTCCTGCATCAGTTACTGATTACAAATATATTATGTCTTTATTAGCATTAAAGTATAAATTGTTTGAGTAGGAAAGTGGGCATGGTAATACTATTTTTTCCTATTAAATAAGTATAAAAAATATTTTTCCATTTTATTATACAAAAAATTGACAAAACATCATCATCCAATGTCATGGCATATACTCATATTTCAAATAGAATTATATATACAGTAATTTAAAAAGGTACCAATATAAAATAAAAAACATGATTTAGACCAATTGAAAGCAGTTGTTTATGCAAAACCAAAGAATGACTTATATTTTTAGTTTAAACCATGTATGAAGCGAAAAAAGCCTCATAAAAATATAAAAACATATAATACAAAAATAAAATTAAATAAATAAAATAAAAACAAGAAAACTGAAATGTACAGTGAACAAAAAAAACCCCAAAACAAATATTGTGTCTACCTACTTCACTACTCCATTCCTGTAATGTCAATACTTACAATCTGTAGCTTTTTTGGTAAATACGAAGTCTTAAAATTTAAAAACTGTTCTTGCACACTGCTTTGTAAAAACACAAATATTAAAAACTTTAATATTGGCAACACGATAAAAAACAAGACTAAAAGTTCTCCAACTCACAGGACCAATCTTGCATGTGATAATTTGTTTGTAGCCCTAATAATAAATGATTTTTGTGCTTTAACAAAGCAGTGTCTCTTGACTTTTGGAAGCAATCCATTTTTATTTTCATTATTTTGCTCAATACACCATATGAAGTACTGCACCTCTCTGTGCATCAGGAGCAGCTGCTTACTGTCAGCTGCAAGTAGCGCTTCCCCCTTTCTTTATTTTTACAGCACTTTTTAAAAGTCTAATTACATAAAGCTACTAAGGTACAGTAGCAATATGGGGGACAGAAGCTGCCAAAATAAAAAAATAAATAAAAGGGACAATTACTGCCCACCATTATTTTAAATATTATTTGATTCAATTTAATGCTATATACAGTAAATTAATTGTTATTATTATTACTTATTAATTTTTTATTTTGGCATTGTCCGTCCTCTGTAGAACAATAGTTACTGTTAATCATTTTACTTACTTATTTTTGTAGCTTCAAACTTTTAATCATAGCATGATGAATGCAACTGTTGTTTGACATTATTGCCACACAAATTGCCATGTTAGGAAAAAAAAAACGCCTGTTTACTGTTATTCAAGATACTGTATGTAAAGCAGCGCTTCCCCATTTCTTTCTTTTTGCACTAATAAAAGTCTAATTAAATAAAGCTACTCAAGTGCAGTTACCATATGGAGGACGCAGGCTGCCAAAGTAAAATAAATAAATAAAAGGGAAAATTAATGCATACATTTATTTTAAGAAATATTTGGGTACATTTAATGTTCATTTGTTTATTTCTGATTTTGGCAGCGTCCGTCCACCATATAACAATAGTTACTGTTAATTATTTTACTTATTTCAATAGCTTCAAACGTCTGATCATAGCATGGTGAATTCTACTGTAAACTGTTGTTTAACCTTTAAAAAAAAAATGCCATTTTAAATATTGCCCTTTTCCGTTTTGCATTCCATTACAGCTAAAAAAATAATAACTGTTAAGTCAATTTTATTTGTATCGGCCAAAATCACAAATCACAACTTTGCTTCAGGGGGCGTAAGAGTCTATACAGGATACGACGACCCTCTCTTTGTATAAGGAAAAACTCCCCAACCCCCCAAAAAATAAAAGAAATTAAAAACCTTTTAGCAGGGAAAAAAGAAGGAATGTAAATTGGTATTCAAGCTACTGTATGTAAAGCAGATTTTAAAAACAAAAACAATATATAAACATTTTAATTCACCTTTACCTTCCCCTGAACCGGATATCTTAGTGCCCTTTCCACCCCTGCATACTGCCTCATATATAACATGACTGTACCGCCATGACCTGACACTCTAAAAAAAAAAGAGAAGACATGTGGCGCTTTCGTCAACTCTCCCTTTCATGTCCCCACACCTGGCTACAGCTTCTCTCCGCCCTGCAACACCACATCAAATACAGTCTCTTAGGCAAACTCACCTCCACTTCATCCCCGAGGGGGCTGACTCAGCCAAAGAGCACATCTGCCTTGTTGTTTTTACTACGATTCCCATCAAACCCTGCCCCCCGTCACTCACCTGTCATCACCTGACACTAAAGACACAAGGTGCCATGACACTAGTTTTTACTGTTTAAGGGTGGAGAGATACTTATTTCCCTCTTCATACCAGAGGGTTTACATGTATGGCTAAAGGCTACAGTTGGGTTATTGATGTGCTCGCAGGGGGTCATGACCCAGGAGACACAGTTGAATCACTGTGAAAAGGTGTGTGCATGTGTGGGCGCTCATAACATCTCAAACCTCTGATCTTTTCCTTTCACGGAGAAGAAATATATCTACCTACCCGACTCAAGTCTGCCAGCGTTGACACATTCAAACAGCAGCTTGTGTTGATTTTAACACTTGTAAGTGAAGGGGCAACAGCACCATCACGCTCTGGGACCCATTATTTCCAATGGTTTATGGGGTGCGACGATGGCTTTCAAACTGGTTGAACTTTAGGTTCGCACCGCAATGTGTGCTGCACTCAGTGGTGACTGCAGAGCAAACTGCATTCTGTGTGAAAGGCTTTTAATTGACATTTGCTAAGACGAAGGTTTTTTTTTTTTTTTTTTTTTTACAAAACCAAAAAGACAAGTGCAAACTGTAAGCAGTGGAGTAAAAAGTGTGTTCATCTGCTCTACTGTAAGTTATAAACGTTAGCATGCCCGGCTAACTGGCTTATTATACAGCAGCAACCATGTTTGACTTTCAAGGCCAATGAGTACATCATTAATGAACTACATTAGTTTGTGGGGTTACAGGCTAACCTTTCTACTGTGTAGCATTACTCCATTACCCTTTTGGACTACTGCAGAAAATAAACTCTGTGGCAAACAAACGTTTGTGATACTTACACATTTTGTTCCATAAAATAATCTCCATTAATTAACACCACCTTTATGATTTTTGAAGCATGAATGCAATCACCAGAACCATGGTTGTATGAATGTGAGTATAAACAGGCCATAAAGGAAAACGAGTTGGCGTAATGACATTTAGAAGTCTCATTAAGCCACTTGTTAGCGACCACCAGTTTGAAAAAGCTTCAAATTTCACAACTGGGATATTTACTGGCGTATTCTATGTTGTAGAATAAAACATTAAAATCTCTTCAGCTTGTGACAGACCTTATTTCAGGCATGCAACCAGCAACCCATTGACCTTGAGTCAAGGGAACCAGAAGTGCTAAAATGCTCACTCATTCCCAGGTTTTCGGACTCATTCCTGCACCACTCTGGCCCCGCACACGAGTTCCCGCTCTGCCTATGGACTTTACAGTATAAAGATTTCGCACAGATTTCACTCGGCTCAAGGAAAGTGTTTCAAATATAAAACCTCCGTGGATCAAAAATTCACAATAGAAAGAGTCATAGTTGGCTTTGTTTGCAGTTCAAGGTGTCTGATACTTTTGTAGATGTCTCTGGAAGCGAGGCTTAGAGGCGCCATTGTATCCAGGTCTTATTACACATCCAAGTGTTCGAAGCTGCTCTTGAAAGTTAGCAAAATTTAAGTTAACATTAGCTGCTTTGTCATACTCTATGGATTTGGGAAAGTTTAGGCTTCAGTATGTCAGTTTACCAAATACACGGTCCTCATTCTAAAAGCCTTTTACAAAGAAATACGATAAGCAGCCAAACAGGGTGATGTCAGAATTAGGGCTGTCAGATGATTAAGATATTCAATTGTGATTAATCGCATTACTGTCAGTGATTAATTGTGATTAATCAAAAGCAATTGCACATATTTGATTTGTTCAAAATGCCCTTAAAGTAAGATTTGTCAAATACTTAATACTCTTATCAACATGGGAGTGGGCAAATATGCTGCTTTATGCAAGGGTATGTATATATTTATTGTTGGGAATCAATTAGCAACACAAAACAATGACAAATATTGTCGAGAAACCCTCACAGGAGCATAAAAATATGCTCAAATCATAACATGACAAACTTGAGCCCAACAGCTGTCAGTGTCAGTGTGTTGACATGACTATGAGTTGCCCCAAAACTACATGTGATTATCATAAAGTGATCATGTCTGTAAAGGGGAGACTTGTGGGTACCCAGAGAACCCATTTACATTCACATATCTTGAGGCCAGAGGTCAAGGGACCCCTTTGAAAAGGCCCATGACAGTTTTTCCTCAACAAAACTTATCTTAAGTTTGTAGCGCATGACATGGTTTGTACCAGTGGATTATTTCTTTAGGTTTTCTAGATTCAAATGACGTCAGTTGGGAATGTAGATTGTGTTAATGCGTTAAAGAAATTAGTGGCGTTATATGGATTTTTGGTAACACGTTAGTGTTTTTTAAAAATGACTGCAAATATTGTTAGTAAATCTACCACAGATATCGCTGAATAACTGCGTGTATGCGGTGCAAGAACAGCTGGTTAATCCCTACACAGTTTCACGGCAGTTTGTGAGATAGTCACGAAACTTCTATTTGGAAAGTTATGTCTACATGAATATTAGCATATTTTTAATGCTTTTTCCTGCAAATGTCCAGCAACACATGACCCCGACCTCCTCCCTACGAGGCGTTCGCTGCTCTCTATACTTCCTTGTTCACAGTTACAGTATGTGGAATACATAATTTCCATCGCAAAAAAATATGATATTCATGTCTATGTATACAAATCAATACAATCAATTTTTGTGACTATTTCACAAACTGCTGTGCAACTGAACTGTGACTGGTTTCAATTTCCTCTTTGCTCCCTTGTTATCATTGTGACTGTAAAGGCTGTTATTGTGTGAGGAAGCATAAATGCTGTTGTGATAAATACTGAGTTGTGTGTGTGTGTGTGTGTGTGTGTGTGTGTGTGTGTGTGTGTGTGTGTGTGTGTGCGCGTGCGTGTGTGTGTGTGTGTGTGATTCATCACCTCAGACTCATTACAGCAAAACACATCAGAGGCTCTGTAGAAATCTGTATCCAAGTCAGGAATGGCCGGCGCCGGGTTGAATATTGTCTTTACTGTAACAACAAGCCAGGAGGTAATCCGTTTTATTGGCCACAATGTTAAACATCATAATCTACAGACATGCAGTCATTAGCAAGGGTTAAAAAATATAATTGTTCCCCAGTTATAATCATCTGCTCGCTTTTCAAGGGATACAACTGTGACAATGTCGCTCAGTGACACATTTTGCAATTGTGTGATGTTTCTTTTCCATTTGCTAAGATTCACTGTCAAGGTCTTGACATTACCTTAATTAAACTTTCAATGGGAACAAAGGCTAGTGGGCTACCACTGGGAATTGCTCTCCCAGGCAAAGCTCAAGTGGATAAGCGTTTATATATATGTGTGTAAAAAAAAAAAAAAAAGACACCTTTTAAACGATTAAATTAATATTCTCTGGAAAAGAACGGTGGAGAAAAAAAAGAATAAAATGCTGGCAGAAACGGCCTCACATCTCGCAGCTTTTCGTGGTGCGCTGTAACCTCTGCAGTGATAGGATAGTGTGTGTCAATATGAGGAATATAACCCCATATGTGTGTGTGTGTGTCAGTGTGTGGGTGAGATGAGTTGTGACCCTTTCTCTGTGTGTCGAGGAGAGCGAGAGAGGTGGAGAGCGAGGGAGAGAGAGCGGGAGTGTTTGTCAGAAGTAATCCTCTGTACGTGTTGCACATCACTGTCTTATGCATATTCATGAGCAGAGAGCATTAATGCATCTAATACCGTGATTTCTGTGTATGTGTGAGGATAAGCCCAGCTTGACGAAGCGATTAATTCTGATATCTCTGTGTACAAAATAAAGCCTCATGCAAGGGAGTGTGTGTGTGTGTGTGTGTGTGTGTGTGTGTGTGTGTGTGTGTGTGTGTGTGTGTGTGTGGAGGGAAATATATGTTCAGCGTTGGTGACATCAAAGTCTGTTGTGGAAAAGTGTGTTGCTGTGTGTGTGTGTGTTTGCGTGGGCACATAAGAGAGCAGCTGCGTGGGTTTGTACAGGGCTTTGGCCACCTGGCGCTTTGAGGTGGATGCTGGGCTGCTCGCTAGTAAAAGTGGAAATAACGTCTCTCTCCTTTTCAATGCACACACTCATACGCTACATGTACCCACATGAGCCAGTTCCATGTCACAAAGAAAAGTGACACCAGCCTTTTTCGGACTCCTTTCTCTTTCTCTCTCCGTCAACTATATTGCACCTCCGTTTTCCATCGCTTTGGTTTCCAAGACGAGTGCGAGATCTCTGAAATGTGGTGCCTCCGTTTTGCATAAAAGGAGGGATCTGTGTCGTCCCCCTCCCATGTTTTCTCAGCCCTCTGTATCTGTTCCTCATCTCCTCTTTCACTACAAATGCTGTCCAGGGACCCTTAAAGAATACGGCTGGCATTATTTTAGATTTTGGCTGGACCACAGAGGGCAAGTCTGACAAACGCAAAACTCAGTCGTGGTACGTGTCCACGGGGGCGTTTTTTTTTTTTTTTTTATTGCGAGGGATTGCCTCGATTCCAAGCATTGGACGCTTGATGGGCTTTCACTTAACACAAGGCACCTGATTGGACGAATGCTTTCCCTCGGCTCCTAGCTTTCAAACCATAACCAACATGGAAATATCTTCTCTCATATCACAAAAATAGTTCACCAAAATATGTAAATATGTATATGTTTCTGAAAGCATTTTATGTAAGAAATAAGCCATGCAGCTGCTGAATCTGTCTTTATTTAGGACCGACAATAGTTAATTTGAAAGATTCTAGGGATTTTCCAGAGGCGGTGAATCGCATTGGACACCAGTGGCCAACGTGCCGCCATGCTCCCTGAATGCATTGCGCGGCTGCTTACACAGACAGTGAATACGAAGCATGGAAAGGATGTGGACGTGTACCATGACTGACTGTCTATGCAATGAAGTTACACGTTTGGTCGGCCAAGTGTTGGAGTTTGCTCATTGGCCGGTGTTCTTTCAAAATGAAATGATACAGAACAGTACTTTGTTTATGTTTTCACGGGAGCGTCAAGGGCATCTCAACGCTTTCATTTCATTTCGAATGGAAAGCATGTCCAGCACGACACGTCCGCTCATGAAACTTGGACCAAGCTGCGAAACTAGGCAATTTAGTTCTAAATTGAAACCAAGGCCTAGCCTATTTCATGTTTAAAATGTTTTCAGAAATAGATTTTTGTGGATTGTTTAAACGGAATACCATAAGGTTTACGAGCAGGGTGCCATATTGTTTCCTGTTTGAAACAGCGAACAGAAAACCACAAACCAATCAGGTGCATTCCACGACAGGGTATGTCACCACTTGAATGGCCAGTTAAGTGAAGGCGTCCCCTAATGTCCTCGCCGGACCAAGTGGACATGTATCATTGGATTAATATTATAGACATGACCACTGCCTATTAGTGTAACAATTTAGCAACAAACAATTCACCAACTGACCATACACAGTTCAGACATATACTTGATCAAGTCTTGTTTCTTACTATCTGCACAAACCGTCCAACTACCCTCCCCTATCTGTGCCACTCAGTTCCAAACCCATTAGTTCCTTCTGAAGAAGTAAATCTTTAAAAATGGATATCAAACATAAAATCTTTTTTATTGACAACAGCATACGAGAGGTCGTTGAGGTGCTCAGAATCATAAACGAAGAGTGTGAACATTTACAGTTCAGTTCAGAACAGAACAGCTACTGAATGGACCTGGTGGTGACGCTGTTTTGTCGACCTCAAATATATACCGTATTTTTCGCACTATAAGCCGCACCGGATAATAAGTCGCACTATCAATGAACGTGTCTATTTTCATACATAAGGCACTCTCGTCATTATCCGAGTCAGTCTCGTTGCTGTTACTTAGCTGTTCAGTGATGATTCCGGTCTTTGTGAAACCTCGGACGACACTTGACCCTGATACCTTGGCCCAGGCATCCACGATCCATTGGCAGATAGTGAAGTAACTCGCCTGCCGTTGCTTTCCTGTCTTGTTGAATGTGTGTTCGTTTTCTGTCATCCAACGCTCCCACGCAGCTCGCAATTTAACTTTGAACGACCTGTTGACACCAATATCTAGCGGTTGGAGTTCTTTAGTTCATCCACCAGGAATGATGTAAAGCTCCGAATTAGTTTTCTTCACTTTCGTTTTGACAGTGTCGGTGAGTGCCATAATGCTCCGTCAGTCCTTCCAGTGGTGCGGTTTCATAGCTTACCAAAGTCGTAATAAAACATTTTGACAGATTTTTGAGCGCCCTGTGCCACATAAAATTGGTTTGAGGTCAGTAAGCACAACCAGAATTGATACATAAGGCGTACTGTTGATTTTTGAGAAAATTAAAGGATTTTAAGTACGCCTTATAGTGCGAATACGGTAGTTGTATGTCTTTGAACAGCTAGGCACTGTAGGTTTTAGAAACATTTGTCTGCAACTGTTATCAGCTGCACTTTCACTTTTGACAGCTAAACAGTAACTATAAGATGTTTCTGAAAATATTTGAGGAGAGAAATAGGATTACAGTAACAAAATATTGATTCATATTTGATCAGAGCTGCCTAGTTTGACCATTTGATCGGAGTTTGCGAGTGAATGTTCAGAGACGGTAGGCTCCAGCTCGGCTCTGATTGGTTGTTTTCCTCCGGTCTGTGAAATCTTGCAGATGCCATTAGGAGTATCGAAGGACACAGAGGACCATGATGTTTTTCAGATTACCTGTCATAGTGGTATAGTACAGTGACAGTTTTATGAAAATAACTTTTTTTTTAATCATATTTGCTCCAATCTTGCCTACTGCTGCTTTAAGCAGATGGAAGTTAGGAGATTCAAACTGAAGATGCAAGATGTTAAATGCAACATTGTGTTTATTACAAACTACTACTACGATTAAAAATAAGTAAAAAAATAAAAAATAAAAAAAGGTGTATTGTTATCAGATTTTAATTCCTAGCTTTGCATATTAGACAGGAAATGTAAATGTCTGGCCCCTTGACACTACGCTGTTTTTCAAATCTGGCCTTTCTAAAAAAAAAAAACATACCATGTAAGCAGGATAAAAAAAGCATCACTAAATCATACAATAGGCTTACTCATGCTCAGACTATTATCAATAATCACAGTATTATTTGTAGCCATGGACAGAACTGGTAGGAAGTACAATGTCTTCCTGTCTTCCTCTATCTGCTCCCTTTTTTGCCATCTGTGGCGCGATCACAGTGTTTGCGTCAAGCGTGTCCCTTCGATGCTGATGTCAAATGCATGGGCCCGATGCTCATGAAGTATACATACACCAAGACTGCTGAGGATGGAAGCCACCTTTCAATACGCATACAGGAACAGCTTGTGTTAAATCCCTAATACACTAATGCAATGGAGGAATCTGCCTCTCTGATGCTGGGAGCTGCTACTGCGGACGTCACATTAACCGGCAAGCCGCTCTCAGGTTGCTTTGTTTTGCTCTCCAGGTGTTAGTGAAACCACATACACACACACACACACACACACACACACACACACACACACACACACACACACACACACACACAGCTGCTGGGACAGATGTGGTAATACTGGGATGTGTGCATATTGAGTCATGTCTGGCAGGAGAATGTGTGTGTGTGTGTGTGTGTGTGTGTGTGTGTGTGTTCCATGACTTTGGGCTTTTTTGAGGTTCAAAGTCTGGTCGCACATGTGCTGGAAGAGCAGCCAGAAAAAGTAGAAAAATACAGAAGTTTGACCGAAAGGTGGACGGAAAACAAGGGCAGAGGGAACGCAGGGTAAGACGGAGATCACTCACTCACTCACACACACACACACACACACACACACACACACACACACACACACACACACAAAATCAATGAGTCATCAGTGAGTATGTGAAAGGGCTTTAAGAGGCTCTAATTGCATCTGGTGAGAAATATAAAAGCGGCTTCTTGCTCAGACAAGGAAGAGGGGGAGGAAGACGGATGAAGAAAGAAAGAGTGAAACTACACAACTCCTACCATTTCCTCCGCTCTTAGAATTAATTTAATTCCATTAAGTTGTCAATATTAAATGGTAGATGGCAATAAATTACGTATACACATATGTTTTCCTCAAAGAATTACATGCAAGGAGAATAAACTCTCCTTGGTGGAAGTGTTTCTGAGAGATCCACAGTACGTGTGGCTCAATGGTGACATTTGCGTAATTTGAGCGGCGCTTCACCCCCGCACCATTAAATCCTTGCCACCGCCAAACCCATTAACACCCATTCTCTCCGGAGAACTCCATTTACGCAATGCTTCTGGTGGCGGCAGCATCGGGCTGCCGTCTTTGCCAAGCGTCTTCGCTTGCCTTGCCTCTCTCCTGGTGCCACATGCAGAGCCTAATCCCACGGTGCAGTCGACGCGGTGAGGTGGGGGGGGGGGGTGGCGCTCAGCGAAGGCCATCTGGGTGTCCCATCTGCAACACGGTTATGGCTGCGACTCTTACGTTCTGGCAGCCTGCAGCGAGCGATTACCAGCGACAGGCCCTGATGACAGGGGCGAGAGGCTCCCGAGACGTCTCGAATGACGTGGAGGACTGCTAATAATAGGATGCTGTTAAAGATGATGAGCTCAGTAACCTGGTTATCACCAAAAAGGTGGCGGGAGGAAGGACAGAGGGAGGGTGGCGGTCTAAAATAGGTTTTGTTTACGCAGGACGACAAGTATCCTGTTGGCTTTTAGTGCTGTATGTATAGGAACGGTGGTTGATGTAGAATGTGAGCAGCACGGACCCACATTTATCCACTTTTTGTACTTCACTCGATAAAGTGATAGGAGTCAGTGGGAGGCCTCTCTCTAAAGGAAAGTGTAAAAGTGCAATACAAACAGAAAAGTCACATGACTGATGTAGATAGATCTTCTCGCCCTCTACTGTATTTTCATGTCTTCCTACCACGTCTGAAGGCAAAAGAGTTCTGCTCCTCAGTGGTATCCACAAAAGTGAAGAAAAAAAGAGAGCTCAAGAGGGGAGTTATTTGTTGGACGCAGGCCCCCGATTCTGACATTGCAAAGGTGTGTGTGTGTGTGTGAGGATGGGTGGAGGTAGAGCTCAGAAGGTGTTTGACAATTCATCAAGCTCACACCAAGCCGACACCAGCTCACACCAAGCCGACACCAGCTTTGGGTCATCAGTGAGCATCCGTCGGCCTAGTTTTTGCGGTGTGTCCTGCACCATGTCAGATGTTTTTCAGCCGATTCAGCACGTTGAATCAGCAGTGGGGCCCGTCGATGAGAGAAATCACTCTGATTGGCTGTTCGGGTTAAATGAATCAGTGCGCAAGAGAAACGGAAGTGAGGAAAGCAAGGCAACCAGTAAAGTCAAGACGATGCACACAGAATGCTCTTCTCATTTTTCGTCTTCATCTCATCCGATCACTCCGATACACTCCGGATAGTTTCAGAAACACATGGCCATCTGGAATGAAGCCAAGTGGTGAGTGAGAGTGGTGTGAAAATGGTCAGCAGACGCCATTTAGTTTCATGTGCATATTATAACAACGGCTTGTATATCCGCTGTCTTCTGGTTTGCCTTTTTGAAGGACGAATGCTGACTACTGCTGTCTGCTGGTGTGGAGAGTTATTTCATCTCACGTAGGGACAGAACATACATGGTAACTGGCCGTCAGCTGTAGTCTTTGCAGTATGTTCAAATGCAACCTGTTGGCCGAGACAACGCGATGTGAGTCGATGCAACAGTCGGCCTTCATTAATGCTGCTTCTTTGATGATAGCTTGGTGTGTCTGGGCCTGAAGAAAGGTACGTGGTGTTCAGTTTTGGGTTTTTTTTGTTTTGTTTTTTTTGCATTTGTGGATAAACAGTTTTATCAGAAATGTTTATCTGTGACATGGCAAAACATAGTGTACGAGTAGCACAAATAGTAAAGAGTCATAAAGTCTGCAAATGTGTGTGTAAACAGTTACAGTGTGTAAAGTCAGTTATAGAACAATATCTATAGCAAACATTAGTGACCAGTGTGAGGTGTGTACGCCAGAAAATTACGTCACTGCAGGGTTCGTGCGGTGCGCGAAGGCTCTCAAGTTGTCGTGGCGATTGGCTGTGCACCTCTACTAGTCAAACCGGACCAAGTAAGTCTACAGCAGTAAAACCTCTGAGGGGTGCATTCACAAATGGACTGTGAGGCTTTTGCGGCCGCTAAACCTGCACCTGCAGGGTGGGTGCAATGCTTCAACAATGACACCTTTGGTCAGAACCACAGTATCAGCTGTAACCACTGAAGCAGCAGCCATGAGCTCGTCAGTGGGGCCCGCTCACGTACTGTACACTAAAAAGCACATGCGGCTGGACCGGCTACATCAAGAAAGCATGGAGAAGCTCAAGTAATAACACACATGGAGAGAGAACGACTTCATTCTCTGCTCAAGTAGACATTACTCCACTATATCTTTAGAAAATAGTTGTTCGCTGCTATATTAATGCTCTGAATATCATACAGAACCTTTAAATTAGGTCATATCACCTTTGGCACAAAACTGCCCCCTTTCTATGCAAATGAGCCTCACTGCAAAAACAGTCCAATTCACAAAGATCAGCGCTGATAGCCGCACGCCGTTACAATGAAATTATTAACGTCTTCAGAGAGCTGGTGGGAACTGAAGTACATTTATAAGATGTGTGCATTTGAAAACACCAACAGCACTGACAAACTGGGATATTAAATCCCAAATACGTTTTGAAATCTGAAGTTCTGAGGATTGCCTCTCCACCTCATCGGTCAGGACCTGTAGCTCAGGGTCTGAAAATTTCTTTCTCTCTCTGCCATTGTTCTGTCTGCTTTGTTCTTGGCGCAAAAGCAACATTTATACTTTCCCACATGGATAATTGCAATCAGACGCAAAAAAAGGACAAATTGCACTCAGCTGCAAAACTTTGGCCGTGTTTGTGCTGTAATATCGTTAGCTCAATATGTTTTGCGATTCATGGTGCTATCAGTGGCCACTATCCATTCTTTGTGTACTCACCTGTGAGTGTACTGAACTGAGCAAGAGTGTGTTTTATTGCCAATGAATTCAACTTTTCATTTGTTATTTAATATATGGAACTGCATTTAAAGTGGGATACTGTATCTTTTTGACAATGCCAAATGACACATAAAAGACTGAAGGCTGTGGTCAGTTTGGCTTCACAGCAACAGTAAACGCGACAATAGCAATAAACTTGTACAAAACTGCTACTCAGCCATGTGCAGCCTATTGTGTTAACAGAATGTGCAGTGTCAAACTAGCCAAAGCAGCTCCCCTGACCGAAGAGGAGCAGCTCAACAGGGTCGTGCATGAGGATTAAGACAGAAGCACTATGTATACAGTAGGGCTGCATGGTTATGGCAAAAATGATAATCCCGATTATTTTTGATCAATAATGAGATCACAATTATTTATCACTCTGACGATAACAGAGCGCTCCTTTCACTTCCACTGTGTTACAGTCAATGCAGGTCATGCAGCAATTTTCAATAACAGTCAAATAATCCCCAGTGATTTTCTAATAGTGTTTTTGCTTGGAATGCACATCCTCAGTGTTTATATTTCAATATTTGCTTTAATAAAAAAACATCTTGGCATTAGTAGTTCTAATTATATATTATAAGCTGCTTAGAGCTAGTGTTAAACAGGTCATAATTCACTCTAATTTTTTTATCTCCTTCAAACAACTGGATCAGGTTTCACGCCAAAAACTACATTTTACAAAATTACATCTGAACACATCATGATCGCTTATAATTTACCATCACCCAATACTCATTTTTACTGAGCAGAGCCTGCACGCACCACAATCGAACCTCCGTCAACATTAGCTGTAAGCTCCGTGATGTCGGCAGACGAGCCGGTCACTGTGATTAGCCTGAGCAGCATCATGGGAATTAATTGCAATATAATAAATGTCTGATTAAGTTAGTTGTTCCAGATATTTTTAAGGTTGTTCCTCCACTGCTTATTTTGGACTTGCACTTCTAACAAATTGCAGCTTTACGTTTTCAACGGCGTGTGTGTGTGTGTGTGCGTGTGTGTGTGTGTGTGTGTGTGTGTGTGTGTGTGATGTTACTGACTATGCCGTTGTATCCTTATTAAAACCATCATATGGCGGCTGCACGTGTGTGACCAGCAAAAAATCGGACATACAGCATGATACGGCTGAAAACCAACCTGATTCAACTGGCTGCCGATTGACAGCGCATTTCTAGCTGCTTGTTTTAGTTCTATTCTGTTAATAGAGCACACATTTTAAACATCAATATCTCAGTCGATCAAGTTCATTTAATTGTGGGAAGCCAAAATCATGATTGTGATCAATATTCGATTAATTGTGCAGCCCTAGTATATAGTCATATTTAGGCAAAACTATGAGGGTCTGGGACATACTGAGCACACAGATAGCCAGCAGAGAAGCAGATTAAGATTGTGTAAGTGGTTGGACATTTTTTGGACACATGTTCTTCCTCACTACGAGGATCCATTGTAGCACCATGAGTACACACTGCACACAGCCCTTATTATTATGTTATAGCCTCTCTCCAGCCAACATGGGATGAGCGAAAGACATATCAAAGTTGGCATATCACTTTAAGGTAGAATGTGATCCGAATGTAAAACATCATTTCATAATGCTGTTTATGGATTAACATACGAAAAAGGGGCAAAAAAAGCTTTTCATCTAAGTTACCTATAACTATGACTATGGTCAAATGAAAGGACAGAGTGAATTTTGAAAATCTTAGTAACCACAGTTGGTTAAAATAAACATAGTGTGTGTGTGATGGACTCACCATCACATCACACACTCACTGACCTTTGTTCTCCTGAGCCATGCGTAGAGCCTGCAACGATGCGCTCGGGCTGATCTCCAGCTGGCACACCAGAACTTTTGCGTGACGGATGGCTGGAAGAGCCTTCTGCAGCTCCTCACTGCCCAGCAGCATGTTGGCGCCGGCCACGATCACAATGGCATTCTCACCTGTCCGCGGACACCGAACGAGACGTGTGAGGACACAACAGTCACTGTATGATGACTTTGAGAATCCATCAGGACTCTCTAGTCCATAAAAGGGCTAAACTGGGGATGAGTGATTTACTGAATGTTTTATTTTTACACTTTTAATAAATGTTTACACTACGTTTGAAGGGCAATATACCAACTGACATGTTGAGAATGAATAATGAATAATGTTGTGGGATAATTGCTATTTCATAGACTAATTGAGGACTTATACATTATTATGTACTTATATATAAAAAAATGAAGCATTCGAATACTGATTTTAAGGTTGATTGCCATGGCAACAGTCCAAGCTTAAAAGCATTCGGTTTGTTTTTCTTCTTGAGCATTTATTTCCATCACTCAAGGAAATGTTAGTTATTTCCTTAAGGGATGAAAATAAATGCAGTACATTTTAATTGACCTTTTCACACTAATGTCAAATGGCATGTGCACATTATTTTATGTGTGGTTATTTCTTAATTGCAATCTCTCAATTAACCATTTTCAATAGACCAATAGACCTCTGTCTTCTTTTAAACTACTGAATTCAATCACTTAACTGCATAATGACGTATGACGATGGGCTATGTTAAATGGTAGTAAAGGCATAAGTCTGTGAATGTTCTCATTCATCCAGGTCATACTCATTCTGGCAACAATTGAATCGAAGGCAACTGGACTTAGATTTGTCTCTGAAGACGTTTCGCCCCTTATCCAAGTGGCTTCATCAGTTCGTAATGCTACAGTCTGACTAGTCAGACTGTAGCAGTTTGACCTGATGTAGTAGTAAGTAGGGGCGGCAGTAGCTCAGTCTGTAGGGAGTTGGCTTGGGAACCGGAGGGTCACCGGTTCAAGTCCCGACATGGACCAAGAACTGAGTGTGAACTGGTAGCTGGAGAGGTGCCAGTTTACCTCTTGGGCACTGCCGAGGTGCCCCTGAGCAAGGCACCAAACCCCCAACTGCTCGGGGCGCTTGTCAGGAGCAGCCCCCTCACTCTGACATCTCTCCATTTGATGCATGTATATGGGTCCTGTTTGTGCATGTGTGTGTCTCGGGTCTGCATGTACTGTGTATGAGTAAAACAACAGAGTGTAAAAATTGAATTTCCCCACTGTGGGACGAATAAAGGAATATCTTCTTCTTCTTCTTCTTCTTAAAGGCATCCAAATCCAAGAGGGCATCCACAGGTCATGGGCGTTACACCCAACTGTATTTGCTACATGACAGAAATTGCTCTCCTTGTGGAAAGCCTTGGACTGGAACCTGTGGATCCTCAGCATGGTTTGGTACACTTAAGTATTTGTGTGTGTGTGTGTGTGTGTGTGTGTGTGTGCGCGCGCATACAGTATATCTGGAGATTATAGTCACTTGAACAGTAACTCAATGGCCGTAAAGTGTGTGTGTGTGTGTGTGTGTGTGTGTGTGTGTGTGTGTGTGTGTGTGTGTGTGTGTGTGTGTGTGAGCGCTTTTGGTTGTGTATATATGTGGCCACTTCTACAACTTGAAGAGCATTTAGGATTTGAGCGGGGCTCATGGCAAAAAGCTTTTACCTGCATCGTTGACGATGATGGAGGCAACTCCTGTGGATGCGTCAGAGGTCTGCCCTGCAAAGTCTGAGACAGAAAGAAAAAGACGAAATGTGCAGAACAGAGTTTAAAAGCATCCATTATTTGTCTTTCGTCAAACAGGCCTCCGGAAAACAACCAAGTAACCAACCGCTACTAATGGCTTAGAGTGCATTTGGCTCACGTCATTGTTTCTTGGCTATGAGGGGACAGGCCACAATCACATGTGCACTGAGCACAAACTTTATTGTTAACAAATCCAAATGCTTTAACAGGCATTGGCTATAACAAAAGGAGGAACTTTCCAGTGTATCCAACTAAAAACTGACAAAATACAGGCTAAAAAAAAACATTGCTCTGAATGTGAACTTTTTACCATGCAACATGGAATTGGCAACCAATTTGGCAAGTACAGTAATGCAAAATAATAAAAAAAAATTGCTGTACCTGTGTGCACTCCATTGTCTTTGAAATTCTGAATGTAATTGTCTCCAAAGAAGTCTTTACCAACCTAGAAAAGATTGAAGGCAAAACGATTACAACAAAGAGAGTGTCAAGCGAGGTCAGACTTGGTTAGCGGCAACTTTTTGAAAAGTGGTGTACTCAAACCTCAGTTGGGTTGGATTTTCGTGTGCCCTGCCAGCATACTGGCATGGTGCCGCCGCCGAAAATGTGCAAAGACTAACACACAAAGTCAACAAACGCACACACGCGCAAACACACGACCAGCTGCGCCAAGCCTTGAAGACACGATAACCCCGCCTTCACGCCTCTTCAGGCCCACCTCGCTTTCGTTTTCTTCCCCTCCTCCCCTGATCCGCATAGGGATGTCCACATCTGTAGCTACTTTGGGTTGTGGAAGGGGTCCCCACCTTGCCCCGAGGCGCCTACTTCGAACCCACGCTTTCCAAAAAACGTGCCAAAACGCGGGCACTTCTAGCAGCCTGTGATAATGGGCTGGGCTGGTATTGGCTGCTTGGCCCCATTCTCTTTGAAGAGTGGCCTTCTGTCTTGGATGTTTTTGACAAGCCCGGGTGTCTATTTTTGGGTTCTCCCCATGCCCGGAGAGCTCCTCCCGCACTGGGTTGTTATCGATCGGGCCTCTTTGTTCTGACAGAGGTGGGGCTTCGGTGCTTTAGTGCTCAGGTTGAAAGGCCACGCTGAGCTTACTGATTGGAGAGACTGGGTTGTATGGTATGGGAATAGGCTTGTTTGAAGGCGCGCTAGCGTGGGTGGGCGTATGCATGCGGTATAGTATTGATCAAGAGAAAATGAGGCATGGAGAGATGATGCGGTGAAATGACTGAAGTGTGAACGAAGCTTTTTGGGAGTTGTTAACTAGCTGGTGGACTATGGCAGCTGATGGCTGACGAGCCAAAGGTTGGACAAGCAACAGAACTTTTTTTAATGAAATGCACACATTGATGCTAGGATCCAAACTAACACACACTAACACGGACAAACCTGATTCCAGTGTCATACCTTGCAGACCATAGCAGTTTTGGCCCCCAGTTTTGCAGCCTGTATGCACTGGTTGGCCCCTTTCCCTCCAAAACCAATGAAGAACTTGTGGCCATGGATAGTTTCCCCGGCTTTGGGTAGCCTTGGTGCCTGGCTGTGGGGGAAAAAAACAGGCAATAGAACAATTTTACGGAGTACACGTTCACATTCAAAAGAACGTCACAGGATTGAAAAATTAAGAGTTTTTTTTGCTTGGATTTTGATTTGATTCCCCACCTCAACAGTCTATTCACACTGCAGAATAAAGTTTGAAAATGTTCCATCAAACTTTGATAAAGGCTTTATTTGGCAGTGCGAGTACTCTATGTTGAAACAAAGGAGTAAAGGGAGATGTCAAAATGTGAAGAGCTTCAGGGCCAAATCTTTTCCTGGTTAAGCTATTTATTTATCACTGGAAAAAAATGTGTTAAAAACCCACAAACAAGGAGTTTCTGTGGAGTCTGCTGAGGATAATATATTTTGGTCTTTCATAGAAAGGTCAACCAATTCCAATGATTGCCGGAATGAATGTGTTACCTACAGCCAGATATGCCCATGCAAGTGTCTCATGTTGCAAATGATGCAACCCGCAAAACCCATAGATGTCTCAACTTGACATTGGCCGCACCAGTAATGCCTGAATCATCAGGGTTGGGTAAAGTCCCGCCCCTCCCCTCAAGGTTGATATGCTACAGGTGGGTGCCCTCAGGAGGAGCTGTCTGTTCCCTGAGTCCTCCAATCACAGAGCCAGAGTGGGCGGTGAGTAACATGGGGAGAGACATAGAGAGACAACAGACAGCTTCGTACTGTACGTCGGGATGCTGTGGTCTGGCCCCGGGCCAGCACTGTAAGGGTTTGCGGATGGCAAAATGTTGTCATAAACTTGTTTTTCACCCTGTTGTTGCTCTTTTTCGTGTGTGTGTGTGTGTGTGTGTGCGTGTGTTTGTGGCAGGTGTGCCATTACAGTAAGCTCACTCAATTCCAGGATTTCCAGTAACTGAGACGCTGGTGGCAAACACTGGAGGCTGCTATAAATGCTGCTGTTTTTGCACCGGCGTGTGAAAGCACTAAAATGCCCGAAGCTATAACAGGATGTTGGGTCAGTGAGACTGAAATGTGGTGAGAAGGAAACGGAACAAAGGTCGAACACATGTAAATGCACACACACACACACACACACACACACACACATCAGCTGTGAAGATTATCTTGTTGAACAAAACATGTGAGTATCATAAATGTTTGTTTGCCACAGAGTTTATTTTCTGCAATAATCCAAAACCCGATGGAAAAATCCCATTGGCTTTTAGTCGAGGGAACCTAACTTCCTGATTGGTCAACAAAAATATGTCTTCCTTGGAGCACTCTATACTATCAATAAGGTTATATGTGATGTGAAAATAGGTAAGTTACAAACCACTAAATGCCTATGGCAGAAAACAAAAACTACAATGCATAATAAATAGAAGATAACACTCTGCAAACAGATCAAAAAGATATTACAAAAATACATCCTTCACAAAACATCTAGTGTACCCCGCCTCTCAACCAATGCATGTCTATTATAAAGAAAAAAATGGAGTTTGATACCACTGTCTTATCTGTATGGTAAATATGATGGTTGCAGTTAGCTTAGCTTAGCACAAAGACTGGAAACAGGGGGAAACAGCTAGCCTGGCTCTGTCTGAAAGTAACAAAATACCCTTACCAGCACCTTTAAAGTTCACTATTTAACACATTAGACAATTTCTCATTCAACAACTTCTATATATTCTTTATTAGATTTGGGGGACCCTCTTATACACTTTTAGGGGATCTTTTTTATGCCAGCGTTGCTTAGGAAGTAGTAATACAATATGGGAAACACGCTTATTTGCTTTCCAGCCAAGAGTTACATGAGAATATGGATATTACTCTGATTTCTGTGCGCTATATGATGCTAGAACCAGGAAGTGGTTAGCTTAGCTTAGCATGAAGGCTGGAAACAAGGTGAAACACCTAGCTTGGCCTAAAGTTCAGCAATTACCACAATACATCTTGTTAGTTTAATGTGTAAGCAAACAGAAATGTAAAAACTATGGTAAGCTAAGCTAATTGTGACTCCAGCTTGACACTAGACTTATCATTTAACTCTCAGCAAGACAGTCAGCAACTAAGCATATTTCCTAAAATGTCAAACTATTCTTTGTATGATTTCTTTTAGAACGTTAGCACTGAATATTTCAGGTAGCACCTTGGGCCATTTCTGTTAAAAGGACTGTTTTCTCTGTGACAAACTTCTTGAGGCGTTTGGCTCAAGAAGATGATGACAACCATTCACGATGGAATCTAGTTCTACTTAATCTAGTGGTTTATTCCAGTTCCTCTGCTTGTCTTTATTTCTGGATAAAGTGGAGTGCATGATGCTTGTAAACTAGCTGATAGGAAGGCTTTTTGTCAGGTGTAGAGGCTGAAAGGATTATATGCACTTATCTGTGCCCTTCATACAAAGGCCACCAACCAATGTTCTGCCTTCCTGTTGTATAAAAGTACTGATTTGTTCAGCGTCATATTTGATCTTTGCATTTTAGTGTTTATGACATGTATTAATATATTCACAGAATTGTGATAAACAATTAGCACAACCTTTGTAGATTACAAAAACACTGCTAATATAACATTTGGACGACCGCCACCTAAACCCAGATAACTGACAGGTAAAATAAACAGATTTCCAAATTCTTAAATAAACCCACCCACTCCTCTTTATACCCAGAGAGACACTCAGCTATTGTTGTCTGTGGTGAGTACACCACACAAACATGGCAGTTATGTGCTAAAGTGCAATCTCAGTGCGTTTTCTCCCATGGAACGAAAAGGCCAAAGCAGGTGTTCAGTGACGTGAAGTGTTTGCTTTGAGGCTGGCTCTTGTTTCCCTCTCCTTCGCCTCTATTAAAGTCATTCCTCAGCTGTTGGTGAGCAACAGGGGGAAGTAGACTTGGACAAAAACAAATTGAAATGCTGCTTTTTCCAAAGTTTGAACTAGAGCTTGTCTTTCCAGTTCAAAACACAACCTCCAAAGTGAACTTACCACTTGCAAAATCAGATACACAGAGTGAGCTCAAGCTTTTGCTTGTATTGCTGAATGATAAGTATAGATACTAAATACATAGGCCATTTAAATCTAAGCATGGTGACCTTCAGCTCATATAGTGCCTCAGACAAGAAGCTTTTCAAGCCTATGCACCACTGAGCCACTTGTTCTCATCTTGTATAATACTCCTCGTCCACGAAGGTCGCTTCAGCAGAAGCTCCAGTAAATGAGGACAAGGTGAAGGGACTTAACAAAGAACAGGATGGGCAAAGACAGCATACCTCACATGGACACCATAAGCTGTATTGCAAACAAGTGGTGCAGTGTCGGAGTTTGACATGGGCACTTCCTTTTGTGTGGTCACACCATTTGCTGGTGCATGTTGTTATTATGGTCAGAAACGGCGTATATCAGTGGATATAATAAGCCTTAACCTGTTCTGCGTCTGAACTGGTCAGCGCTTATGGATCACATCACAGCTTTGTTTCATTCACATTTGCATAAAAGGCTGGCAGACAGATCTGACAGCTTATGGTATTGAAGAATACTGCAGAATTATGGAAGAATAAAATTATCACAAAAGTATGAAACAATGGAAAATATCTAAAAAAAAAAATAAGTTAATAGTATATGAGTAGCTTTTTCAAATTTGATGAGAAAATGTATGATGTATTCTGCTTGTGAGCAAAACTGTTCCACGGCACATCACTGACTTAAATTGCCCTAGGATGGGGTGGAGGGAGAAAATACTCACATTTGAGAAGCTAGAGGCAATATTTTTTTTTCCTTTTTTTACTTAACTCCCTGAGACCTGAACTGGCATTACAGTCTTTCAGAAGTTGTAGCAGGATCATTTTTAGGGCTAGTTTTATTAAACTAGGAAACCTAAACAATCCATTGGTACCAACCGCGCCATGCTAGCTTGTCAGGACTGAGGCTAAATAACGTTCCAAATTCGGGCTAAAATTTGGAAAGGAAAAGCTGGAATGGCCATTTTCAAAGGGGTCTCTTGACCTCTGACCTCAAGATATTTGAATGAAATGGGTTCTATGGGTACCCACAAGTCTCCCCTTTACAGACATGCCCACTTAATAATGATCACATGCAGGTTTTTTTTGCATGCAGTATAAATGTGTTATTTTCTCCTATTCTAAAATGGTGTTTTTGAAGATTTCTGCATACTGGGGTCCCTAAATAGTCTTGGAATTACATATGACACATTGACACACACAGTGACACATTAGGTATCACTGTAAAGCTGAGACTCTTGGGGATCCAATCAGCCCAATTGTATTTATGTTTGATGATATCAGTCCCCAAGACCATCTTTTGAAACTTGACTTCATAGTATAAAATGACCTGTGGTGACCTCTAGGATAATCACAGCTTCACAGCCACAAACTAGAGACTTACAGCATTCAAAGGATGGATGGCTTTCCTAGATAGATTAAAAATAAGGTGGTTACTGAGCAGTTTCCAGAACAGAAGAGCTTGCCATGTAATCACCAAAAAAATCTCTTTCAGAAATCTCTAAATGTCAAAAATGTTTGATACCAAATCACAACAAGGTTTTTTTTATGGTCTTCCTTAAGGTCTTGGTGACCTGATGTGATATCTTGGAGGGATTATTGGCCATTTTTATCAATTCTTGAGTGGTAAAAAAAAACTGAGCAACAAATGGTATCAACCCAAAAAATGCAATGCTGCAGTAACATATGAGACATAAAAAGACTATTGTGGGTCTCAGAGAGTTAAGGAATTATTTAACCATGAGTTGATTATCAAAATTGTTACAGAGTAATTTTTGTCACTCAAGTAATCAATTCATTTACTAATCATTACAAACCACACTTGAAGTTGGGGCCCAGAATTGTGAGTCTGGGCTTGAAATTCACTCAGATAAAAACATTAGGTGTAATACTGTGCTTTGGTGGAAACCATCCTATGGTACATTGCGGCTCTGCTCTATAATTTGGGAAAGTCAGATTTCACTGAGCAGGTGAGAAGTGTCTCCAATCAGTAAACTGAGGCAGTAGGGGGCACTGTATGGCTTTGACAATGGGTTAAAATCCTGAGAGGCTCCGCTGCTCCTCCTCTTTGTGCACTGCAGATTAGTAGTAGACATCCCACATAACCTTTTACTACCAAACGACATGCCGTAAAAAAGGAGCATAGTATGCTCTGCAGCCTGACTGATGCATTTATAACACCGTACAGATCTCTGTTACATTTGTGTTTGCATGGCAAGACAGAAGCGAAGAGAGTGTGAAATGTGTGTTCGCCTCCGCTGTCTGTCAGTCAATTGTACTGCCACCCAAACACTGGCTGTTCGAGACAACTGGATTTCTAACATCAAAGCCATGCATATCACTTTGAAGGGCTGCGAATGTATTCCAACTACCCACCCCTATCCGCATTCTGACCTCCATCCAAAAAGCCCCAACCCCACACACACACACTCTCCAAAAACAGGCCATTTCCCGTTAGCTTATTAGGGTCTTAATTGACAACGCCTGCCCTTCAAAGCAGAAAGTCCCTGTTTGAATTGCTAATGAGCAACAAAAATACATCCCCACCAAAAAAAAAAAAACAGTAGGAGAAGGCATATGTTTTTGATAAGTTGAAACTTGAGAGTGACAACTTACAGACTGTATATAAAGATGGACAACATGTCTCCACTTCCCCCCCTCCCAGAGCTACTACAGAAGTGAAGCCAAAACATCCCGGATACGGAAGCTGCCATCTTGAGATTTTGACATCATTTGGAGCCAGTACTCTCCAAATGACTCTGCGCAGTAGTGATTGGGTGGTGGAGCCACGGTATCGAGGTAACTCGCCCAAACCAATTGCAAGGTGAGCGCGTTCTCAGCTTGTCAGCGACCCACAGCTGCCAATCGTGACATCTCAACCCCGTTTTATAGCAAATAATTTACTGAAACCAACATATCAAAAAATATACTGTATATCAGTGTGATAAGAACTACTTAAAATGACAAACACCATCTTTTGGAAAATTTTATTTGATTTGTACATTGATTTTTTTTAGTTGCGCCCATGTCCCATCTGCTAACATGGAGGCGGGCTTTATGACCTATACTGCAGCCAGCCACCAGGGGGTGATCAAGATATTTTGGCTTCACTTTTGGGGAGTTATCTTTAAATACAGTCTATGGTGACAACAAAAATGCGACAAGTGGAAGCGGGGTGTGCACTCGCCAGAATGCCACAAAACTTTTCTCTCACTTGCTCATATTGTGTTTGGTTATTCAGATCTCAATTTGCTGGCAGCCAGTGACAGTTATTTTTCCCAGGTTTCACATAAAAATATAATACAAGCTGAATGACACAACTGTTCAAACACAAGCTCAAACAATGCGCTACAGGACAGGAAGACATGTCGTTGGCTGGAGCAAATGAAGACGTGACATTCTACTACTTTATGTATCTTTTGCGATTGTGTCATTCCTCACAAAGGTTATGGTAAATGAGGATGACAAATTGTTTTCAACTTACCCATTGTGTTGGAGTTGATGACTAATGATTTGTGGGAATGGATCCTACTTGGCTCAACAAATCTCACCACGTACGAGGATGACGCAACGCTGACATTTTAGTAAGCAGCAATTATACCAGATCATCTGCACACTTTGAGTCTTTGAAACCAGAGTCAGATTTACCATGGGATGGTCACACCTACATCATCTGTCAATGACTTGATCAACCTGCTGGAACAGTGGATCTATTCTTCTGGCAGAAAATGTTATAGCGTTTAGAAGAAAGATGGACAGATGCCTCTCTATTTAAGGTCTGCTCACTATTATGGCCTAAAAGCTGTTGGACCCCACACTCTTAGACTAGGGACGTTCCCGACAGTTTGGGTGTTGAAAAGGCAGCCAGCGGCATTATCTAAGTTTAGACCACTTCCTCTATTCTTGTGTAGACAGGTCTGTGCAGTCCATTTGAAGCCACAATGGAAAATACCCTTCAGCTCTTGTGCCATATTTTCCACAAGCTTTGCATGCCAAAATAAAATCCCTGCAGGAAAACTGTGGTTATTAATAATAATAATAATAAAGGGAAACATGTTTTAAGCAAAGACAAGTGATCGTTCAAAACAATGGGTACTTGAATTCTGACAGAGGACCACGAAAGCATTCTCATTTCTAGCCACAATCATCAATTTTGCCGTGTGAACGCTTGACTGTAGCTGACATGTTTTCTCAGTTGTAGCTAGTTAGCTATTTAAGCTAACGTTAGTTTCATGAGTTGGTTGAAATCAGAGTAGGACAGAGCAGCTAATGTTAAAACCATAGATGGTATATAAAGATGGATAACATGACAGCTCCCCAAAAGTGAAGCCAACACATCTTGATTGCCTCCTAGTGGCTGGCTGCAGTATAGGTCATAAAGCCCACCTCCTCTATGTTAGTAGATGGGACATGGGCCAAAGGTCAATGTACATGCTAAAGTTTTCCCAAAGATGGTTTCTGTCATTTTCGGTAGTTCTTATCACATTCAAGTGTTCTTTTTTTCTGTTAAGTTGGT
The DNA here is from genome assembly GCA_947000775.1 of Pterois miles. NCBI lineage: Eukaryota > Metazoa > Chordata > Actinopteri > Perciformes > Scorpaenidae > Pterois > Pterois miles. Next base: position 4,791,411 of record CAMQGK010000471.1, on the reverse strand, counting down.
TTTAATTTGTTATTTGATGCTTAAACAGGGGCTGAGACATCATGATTGGTAGCTGTGAGTCTCTCTCACAGACAAGGTGCGGCCATGTTCGGCTCGCAATTAGTTCAGACTGGTGACCTCCATATCGCGGCTCCACCACCCGATCACTACTGCACAGACTCTGGCTCCAAATGACATCAAAATCTCAAGATGGCAGCTCTCGTATCCAGGATATTTTGGCTTCATTTCTGTACAGTGGGAGGAAGTGGAACCCCACAAACTAATGTAGTTAGTCAATGACGCATGTCTTGGCTTTGAAAGTAACACTCTGGTTACTACTGGAGGTAGAATGCAAGTTAGCTGGGCTTGCTAATTGCAAAAAAAATGAAATACAGAGTATTGCTCTTACTACAGCAACACATTGCTTTATGGGCCTGCCATCCCTTGATAGCTATGCTTGATAAGTCCACTTAAAATCAAGCAATGCCTAATGGTGTGAGCTCTCATCATAGATTCGGCATCTTCTTTTGGACATGACTAGTGATCACTTTAACTAAAGAGTGATTTCCATTCTTGGAGTGCTTCAATTGAAGGATCAATGTTCAGTATTTGACAAAACAAAAAGTAAATATAATTTTTAGGGCTATCAAAGTAAATGTGATAATAATGTAATTTTTTATCAGTATGTTTTTAACACATTATCAGAATTTCATATTTTTAGGTTGTAGTGGGCTCAGTTTTAAAGTTTGAAGATGAAGGTGACAATACTGGCAACATGTGGAACTAGAAAAGCTAAGGAATCCATTGGTACCAACCATGTAATGCTAGCTTGTCAAGAAGGAAAAATAAAATAAAGATAAATTATGCTCCAAACTGGTCATGGTCATTTTACATTTAGATTAGCAATCATAGTTGCCCACTCCCATGCTGTTAAGTGTATTAAATACTCCCTCACTCTTAAGGTACATTTTGAACAGCTTAAAAAATGTGATTAAATTGCAATTTATTATAATTAACTATGGATAATGAAGCAATTAATCACAATTAAATATTTGAATCGATTGAATAATTTTGTGTAAGGGAGACTTCCCAGGTTGGGAACCATGCACAAGGCAGATGAATAGCCCTATAATTATTTTTTTAAATACTTGTCCCAGTGCTATAAAATACGAATGTAAACCTTTTTAGAGATTGTTATATATACAGATGATTGGACAGTTCAAACCTATATAATGCATTATTCAAAGTTCAAAACTATCTATATATCAAGCAAAGCCTCATGGGTCCTGACCCAAAGGTTGAGAAACATCTTTTGAAATACATGTCGTAATATCATCATGAATTTTTGCCCAATGTCCTGCTTCCTGTTGGACCCACCTGAGGAAGCTGAGGAGTTTCCTGAACCCAGATTTAGCTGGAGGTTTTGTACTATAAGGTTGATTTATCGTCATTTGAGGAAGCACACGGAGTACTGGCACAACTTGTTTCACCAAGTAGTGTTAATTTAGCAGAAAAAGTGAAAATAAGGGTTAAATGTACTCACCTCACCAAGTCAGTCATACAGGAACCAACCACCATCACATCAAGAGCCTCTTCAGTCATGATCTGATTAAGACACATATTTGTGTTATTTCTATAGCAACAACACGAATTTCTGGGCTATCTTAAAGATTCTGTGTTGATTATTTGGGAGATTCTTGAATTTCTCAACATCTGTCCGGACTTTCCAGTAAAACCAGTATTCATAAACAATTTGAAGCATAGCGGGCTCCTTGGGGGCATATCAGGCGAAATATGTAAACTAGTTTCCAAACAGCCTCCCAACAAAAATCACTTGATATTATTTATCTCCCACATTAGCATGAGCTTGACTGAAACAAGAAAGAAGGTAAAAATAGAGCATTCATCGCTGGCTGAGTTGGACAGGTTCCAATCTTATTGGGGGTGGAGGGGGGGTTGTTTCAATGCTACATCACATGAATGCACTGCAGCCCAGCAAAGTCTATAATTAATTCAATCCTCGGCTTGTATCAGAGCTAATGCTAGTGTGTTAATCTCTTCAAATCTCTGCCTAGGCAGTGGAAGACTTGGAAAGCCTGGCCGCTGGCTGCAGGATGGCTCAATTTTCTCTCCCACATCTCGCAGCATATTGTCTTCCCTCGGCAGGCATGAATAGCTAACCTAGAACCCACCGCGTCTCCAGAATATTATGAGGTCTGCATTGTCCAACCACTTGAAACGCCGAGGAACTCTCTTAAAATTCTCCCTCTCTTGTTGAATCTGAATCCCAATTATCATACAGAAGCAGATCAACCTGTTTGTAGACACATCCTAACGAATATGAATAAATGAATTAAGAGATGATTTAAGAATTGACACTAACATTAACCGATCAAAGCAAGCTCACAAACATTTGAAATACATTTGAAACAGTTGCGGGTGAAGTACCTGAAAGCTACACTTGATTAAATGTGCAGATATCTAACCACAAAATGACATTAGTAGATGTTAAATTCACCTATTAGAATATTTCTGTCTGATATTTACTGTGTGTACATATCAAAAGTCATTCATTGATATTAAATGTACCTAAGTATTTAAAGTAATGTAAAAGTACAAGTAAATGATGTTAATAAATAGGCAAGCAAGTCTGAATTTTGAGATTTATTAAGTTTAAGGGGCGGTCACACATGACGCACAATTCATATTCGCCTCCCGCTGACTTCCATTCTACACAAGCAAAAGTGCAAAAACAAAAACAAACAAAAAAAATAATAATTTGCTTCTGGTTATGAAGCAAATTCACATCACTGCATTCGAAATGCAGTTCATTTTGGTGGACGTTCAGTTTGAAAATTGCCTCAGCAACACCTGTGACCGTGCTGTTATTGTTTCTCTTAACACCATGGCACCACATTAAAAATGTAGGTTACATTACACTTGAAGAAAACGAGATCTCCAAATCTTAAAGGATTTAAAGAACAAAATCCAGCTTCTCCTTCCCTCGTAGTCGTAGCATGTAGCATGAGCGGAAATTGAAAGTTAACTACGGCTTTGAGAGCACTTTTTTTGCACTTGCCATCATATGAATGATGTAACTTGCAAGCTAGGATCACTGATTCGCCAAACCTGCTTGCTTGCAATAGTAACGAGTAATAAAGATATTTGGGGGAAATGTATCGTAGTAAAAGTACACTTTTTTTGTAGGAAATGTAATGGAGTAAAAGTGAAAGTTGACAGAAGTATAAAGACTCAAGAAAAGTACATGTACTACATTAAAAAAATACATGAGTACTGTAACAAAGTATTATTACATAGTTACATTAAACTACTGCTTTGAAACAATTTAGTCTGAATGCTAATCAAAGTTGCACACAGTAGGTTAAACAATTTAGACTGAGCCATAAGCAAAATCCAAAAGAAACGCTGCTGGGATTTAAAAAGAAACAAAACTAGTAAGATTACATATTTTGAATGTGTCCGGTCAGCCAGTCAAGATTTAACTGGATAATGACTGTTATTACAATGATATGACTATTTATGTTTTTAAAAAATGCTGGCTATGGGTATAATCACAAAAAAATATTCCTTTTACTCTCATTCCACCCCCACTCCACCCAACACACACAAACTTAGTTTGTAAAGGCTCTTTTTCATTTGCAGTGTCATATTTGTATTAAGAATACTCAAAAGACAACTGTAGCACAACGCTGAACTAATAAGACAAGCCTTCATGTCACTGAATGAATTACTGTCCACCATTTGGATGATTTCCAACTATACATACTTCACAGTTGCTGTTTCCAATGGATACTTAATCATTCTTAGGTTTTTCTATTGAGTCTGAATCGCCCCCATAACAGTGGAATTTCCCAGTTGTGAATCAGCCTCATTGCCCTCATGTGGAAACACCACTGATCCTGCTGCACATACTGTTATCATTTGTACTGTTCCAAGTTTGATTTGTTCAAGACAAACACATTTCAGGTGTCATCTCACATGGCACCTAGAATGGTTCTGTGACGTGTTGTTGTTTTTTTGTTTTTTGTTTTTTTTTTTGCTTTTTTGTTTTGTTTTTTGATGCTATGATACATACAACAACTAGGGCTGTCAAAGTTAATACGATAATGCAAATCTGTTTTAACATCACAAATTTTTTTAAATGCATGAGACAACCTGCAACTTTTAGGTTGTAGCAGGCTCAAAGATAAAAGCTGAAAGCTAGCGTGAAGATGGCATCACATGAAAGTAGAAAAACCTAAGGAATGCATTGGTACCAACCCTGTCATACTAGTTTGTCGAGAAAGAGGTTAAATAAAGCTCCACACTTCTGCTACTTTTGGCGAGGAGAAACTGTCATGGCCATTTTCAAATGGGTCCCTTCACCTCTGACCTCAAGATATGTGAATGTAAATTGGTTCTATGGGTACCCACCAGTCTCCCCTTTACAGACATGCCCACTTTGATGATAAACCCAGCACACTGACACACTGACAGCTGTTTCATGTTATGATTTGAGCATATTTTTTAAAAAATGTGAGTTTCTGGACAATATCTGTCATTGTTTTGTGTTGTTAATTGATTTTAAATAATAAATATATAAATATATTTACTAAAGCAGCATATTTGCCCACTCCCATGTTGATAAGAGTATTAAATACTTGACAAATCTCCCTTTAAAATACATTTTGAACAGATAAAAATATGTCATTAATTTGAGATTAACTATGGACAATCATACGATTAATCTTATTTAAATATTTTATTAGAATGACAGCCCTAACAAGAACATAAATGCCAAATAGCCATCCACCCCTCAAGTCTGAAATTTAGATATTTGATAATTTATATATTTTCTCATTGTATAGAACTCATACACATAAAATTCAATGTGATGTGAATGAAATAAAATAAAAGTCATGCATTAGAGTTTATGTGTGTTAAATAAACTTTTACCCATATATAAATATATATTTGTATATAAGCAAACACGTACTGAAGTAATTAAACTACTTGAGCTCGTACTTAATCACTTATGTAGGCTTACTTAAGTGGGCTATTAATGTGGGCGCTTACTGAAGTAATATAAATAAAGATACTTAACATGAATAATGTAAAATTGTTTATGTATTTACCTGTAAGACTTACTCCAATATGTTATCTAATATCTAGTCTTACTACTGCAATGACGTGGAGTACAAATGTAATAGATACGTTACGTGTGTGTGTGTGTGTGTGTGACGTGGAGATATGGGAACACTGTGGACTAAATCGTCAAAGGGAAATATGCCTCAGCCCAATTCAAGTCCAATAACATGTGTTGAGATAAACTGTTGTTGAGAAATGCAACACAATAATTACCTTGCACACAAATATGTTCTTGCAGAGTGAAACAACCCAACAGCAACAGCAGACAAGACCGATCAAAGTACACAGTGACAGCCGCCTAACGTTATAGCTATTGCCAGACGCATTGTTGTCCCTAAATCAGTGTATACGTAATTAATGTTGCTTTAAATTGTTTAGGTATAATTTTGTCGCATGACACATGCTTTTCGAGTTATATATAACCAGAAAATGTGGCTCGGGGAGTGAAAACACTCATTGTCTGAACAGGCATTATCACAGACGGCTAAGTGGGGGGCTATCAAAAGGACCCAAACAACATGTACCGGAAATTTTAAGAGAATGAAGTAAACATTGGCGTTAACGCTTAAATTATCTGACTTCCGGGGCTTTCAGGTACTCTAACCCACACTGCATGTTTTATGTAAATGGAAAACAGTGATATATTATATAATATTATTTTTTTCGAAAAAGCTAGTCGTTAAAATGGTGGCAGTTCTCTGTTCTGTGGTAAGCTAACAGTGGCTAATGATACCTAGCTTGCGATCATTTAGCTACAGTGTATAGTGACATAAATTGTTGGGAAGTTACAGACTGTATCGCGCCGAGCCACATGTAAAATGTGCAAGTGGCGTCGTGGCTGTATCAGCCTTTTTACACAGTTTTACACGGTTTTGTCAAAACTTAAAACTCTCAGGAATATTGAAGTGGCTAAACATGTCAGCTGCCTACTCCTCTTGTTGTGAAATGTTTCCTGGATAACTTGCACCAGAAAAATCTAACAGGAAGCTGATTCTGACGTACATAAAAACATGAAATTAGGGAAGACTAAAAATGATCATGTCACCTACGTAACGTAGCCTACCTTAGCTCATGCCCTTTGAATTTTCAGTACAAATTCTATTTATTTGTATGTCTTATAATCGGATTCATCTTATAATTGAATCCGTGAATTGCTGCTGTATCTCCACAGACTCCCCAGAGTGGATAAGATGAATAACATGTCCCCTGAGGTTGCACTGCACCGGATCTCACCTGAGTTGCGGCCCTTGCTGTCCAGCGTTGTGCGGAACGGCCGTGTAGGACTGGACTCCACTAACTGTCTCCGTGTCACAGACCTCAAAACTGGGTGAGGAGCAGTTTTGACTCATAAGTTGTTTTTTTTTTATGTGAAACACACCACGACCCGTTCATTCAAAAAAAAAAATTGCAATGCAGTGATGCTGCATTCAGATAATATGAGAAAGATGGGTGGAATGTAGGGCAAACCCTGTAAATATGAAATATTTTTCTCATGCATTAAATATTTACGTACAGTATATGCACATATATACACGTTTTGGAGATATTTTTAAAAGATATCTGCCGATGATAAATAACTACTACTAAAGTTGCAGCAAGTAGAATTGGAGCAATTATGTTTCAAAAAAAAAAAATTTATAAAATGGTCACTATATCCTGACAGTAATGCATGAGACAGGTAATCTGAAAAAAATCACATGCCTCTGTGTCCTTCGGTGTCCTGTTATGTCCTCCAGGTCTGATTTCATAGGAGCCTTTCGTCTCTGAGCAGCTGTCAATCACTTGTGAACTCTGATCAAATCTAGGCAGTGCTGCTCAAATATCAATCAATATTCTGTTACTGTAAAGAATTTTTCTCGCCTTCAGAAACATCTTGTCGTGTACTGTTAACTGTAAAATGAGAACGTTTTGTGACCCGAAATGTTGAGATCAGTTTAGGAAATACCAAGCACCGCCCAGCCCACCACCCAAAGCAAACTTTCTCATTATAAATAAAATAACACTAATGTAACCCTCAAAAGGTGCATGCAAGTGAGAGAAAAAAAATTGGCATAATCTAAATCCTTTTAAATGTCAGTCATGACAGTTGAAGTTGAAAAGTTGAACATGCTAATAAGTTTGGCTTGATACATTTAATCATCAAGTAGCTCCGCTTTATTCTCATATACTGTGAATGCAGGGATACAACAGCCATCTGACAATTCTTGTCAAGCAGCTGGATGTCACTTGGGCACAATGATTGGTCCCAGCTCCAAGGCCGCATTCAGGCAGCTTGAGTTCTGTCAGCTTGGTGACATCTTGCTCTAGTGTTTTTACAATATTAACAGTGACTTGTTTTTATGTGTTATGGGATAAGACTAAAGTCATGCCAGTCAAAACTGAAATCTAGCAATTTGATGTTAACGTGTTAAACGTTATTGAATTAAGTACAGTTTACAGGGTTAGGTTTGTGCCAAAATGACCAAAAACTTTGTTTGTCAACCAGTGGGCAACTCTTGGGTCTGAAAATGAAGTCAATAACCAAGAGTTTATGGCCTTAATCGCTAGTTTCAAGTCTAATTTAATGCAGAATGCAGTAAATTTTGGTCCCATTTAGAGTCAAATAGACCACAAAGCAGGGTATGCTTTAGGATATATCTACCTTGGGACTGACAGGTTACTGTTGTGCAGTCTGGGACCTTCTGGTTGCCAAAAAACAAGATGACGACGGCCTCAGAATAGCAGTCAAACCAATGGGTGACGTCACAGTGACGTCCACTTCTTATATACAGTCTATGTTTGTCAACAGGCCTTAATATGTATATCTTGTATTTATTCTATTTTTATAATCCATCCACAGAACCAAAATTAATGTTTTGTTTATCTTTGTGGAAGATATCAGAAGACGTTTGGTTCCCATTTCAAACATGGGCTGTGAGCCAATAGTAAGTTGTTGGTGTCACTGGGTCACCGGTTATTGTGGGGGGAAAAAATGGATAAATCACTGAGCTTGATGGTAAATGCCTGGCAACGACTTGTTGTGAAGTAAATGCAATGGAACCGGGGAGGGAGAATGCGACATCTAGTGGCTGAATGTTATCAATGTTATCAAAAGCACCTTTAATAGATACTTTACATGCAAAGATTCGTTGCAGTGGTTCATTTTGTATCGTATTTAAACCCCCAAATGTGTTGTAAACTATCTTTAGCCATTGGACTCTATTGACCACTCCATCATAACAATGTTAACTGAGTGAGGAACTAGCATAAGGGCGCACTGCTAATGTTTTTTTTTGTTACTTTTTTTTTTAACTTTTTTTCTAAACTTGATTTTATGCATATAGCAGTGTGTTCTTTTGTATCATGATACGTATTGTATCGCCAGATTCTTGCCAAGTCACAGCCCTATTTGGTGCTGTAAAGAACACATTGAGCTTGCAACAACAGTCAAGAATATGATGTGGTTTAATTCAACGTCAACTTTGCTGATGCTTACTGTCCTCAGACTATTAGTCTTTTTATTATCTCTCATGTTCAGATGTACATCTCTGACTCCTGGTCCCTGCTGTGATCGCTTCAAACTTCACATCCCCTATGCTGGAGAAACCCTGAAATGTAAGTAAAGAAGTAATTCTCTTATTTGCCATTTTCAAATTCATCCGAATTCAGTAAAACTGTTTAGTGTCTGATGTTGGTTGAATAGTCAATAAGATTTGTTGAGTTGTTGCTGTTGTTTGATTTTGAGAAAATGATTTTGGGAGAGAAACTATAAGCAAATATTGATTTGCCTTATCAGGTCAAAGTTCTAGTAGTAGCAGAAATGGAACAGTCAGCTAAGACTCTTCACAGTCTGAAAACAAGACTTGTCTGTTAGTTTTTATTTACCAATGTGTTAGATTGATTTACAACAAACACAAATTAAGGAACAATTGAACAGTTTACTTCATTTCGATTCCATTTTCATCCATTTGTCTGTAGTTGGTAATCTGAAATGTAAGTGCTGTTCCCCACCATGCTCAGGTTCATTGACTGTCTAGAGCAATATGGGCCTGTACTTTGAAAAAGAATAATATTATTTCAGTTAAAACATTTCAGTCCATCCTGAATTCGTTTGTTAGAGATCCACCTTTGTCTCACAGTAAACTGGTTTGAAGTAGGGCTGTACCATTATGGCCAAAATGCTGATCAGGATTATTTTGATTAACATTGAGATCACAATTATTGATAGATTATGGGCAAAGTATTTTTATTGCAATTTCACATTTAAATAAACAGCGCACTGCTTTCACTTCAATGTTGTGCTTCAACTCTAAATGTTATACATTTACTTTGTTATTGTCGTCCATTATAGTTATTTACAGAAAAACACACGATTCAAATGATTAGGAATTAAATTATTGTATTTTTATTTATAATATTTGCTTTCATTAAAAAAGTCTTGGTTTTAATAGTTCTAATGATGTATAATAAGCTGCTTAGAGCTAGTATTAGAATGTTACAGGTCATAATTCACTCTCTAATAACTGTTTTATATTGCTGGGAAAACATCTCCCTCAAACAACTGGATTTATTCACGTTTCTCACCAAAAAGACATTTTACAACATTACATTTGAATGCATCATAATAGCGTTATAATTTACCACCCCCCAATACTCATTTCTACTGAGCTGGTAGTTTAGAAAGTGTTTGATTTATGCAGCAGAGTTTTTTAAACGCTTTTTAAACATCAGTTTTGCAGGTGATCATGTTCATTTAACTGTGGGAAGCCAAAATTAATTAATTAATAAATGAATATTCAATTAATAATGAAGATGACAGATGGCTTCAGGTCACCATCACCAGTGGATATTTGGTATGGTACTCAAGACTCTTTAAAAATAAATAAATAGATAACCAGAACCATACAGAGACTAAATGAAGACAGCGGAAATATTCTGGGAAGGATTGTGAGTGACTAGGAAGAGGGTTGCCAATGAAAATGCCATGTCAGCATTCTGTCTCCGCTGAACCAACATGCACAATTAGCCAAACGGCACCGTAGGAATGTTTTGTAATTGCAGTTTTATAAGCAAGAGGTAAAACCACCAGGAATCCTTAAAGTACAAAAACAAGATGAATATTTGAGTGATTATGGTGATGCCTAATCAGTGAAACGATACCAGTAAACATGTTGTTGGTGCTACTGAACTTTTACTGGAAAGGTCTCTCTCTTCTGAATCAAGTCGCCACATCAGAGACTCTCCCGTATGAGTATGCCTCTCAAAGTGCTCAATGAGCAGCGTCACTAAATGTTGTTGAGTGATTACAATCATGGTTTAGAATGATTTCAGCTTAGTGTTACTGGAATCATTGTGACTCATGTCAGACCTGTGTGTACAAACACGTCTTAAAAGATTAGGGCTGTCCTCAACTCGAGAATTGCCTTGTCGACAAACACATACGTACAATTTTGTCGACTTATCAATTAGTTGATTTAATAGATAGATCTGTTCCTCCTCAACGAATCACACAAAAGCACCACTTTAAATCTGGTGTTTACCAGAGATGTGCTCATAAATTTCTGAGAAATAAATCATTCAGCATGAAAAAAAAAAAAAACATTAAAAATGACTAATCGACTACATAAATCTTACTACAACTAATTGACTAAAGGGGTGTAGCTCTGCCAGAGGGGGGAGACAATAGATCTGCACTCTAGTTTTAGGGGAAGCATTATGAGATCAATGTGTTGAACTGATTCAGCAGAGGGGTACAAACTAGGGCTGTCATTCAATTAAAATATTTAATTGAGATGAATTGTATGATTGTCCGTAGTTGATCACAAGTAATCTCACATTTTTTTATCTGTTCAAAAATCTTTAGTCTTCAGTATATTTTTGGCATCATTGGGCAAAAAAATCCATAATAACCTTTCAGCATACTGTTCTGAGAGAAAACTAGACTTCTGCTCTCTTGACGGTGAACTGGAGACAGTGAACGCAGCACTGTGGCTGCTTCAGTAACCCTCCTGACGGTGAATTGGTGATTCAGTTTGTTGTGCTCATACACTGCAGCTGGCGCACCGCTGTATGCGAGGCAGTAATTTTGTCAGTTAACGGTTAATAATCAGTTAATGAGGGTCGGTTGTCGGTCAAAAATTAGCATCCATACTATATTTATTATTGGAAATCAATTCACAACATAAAACGAAAGATATTGCCCCAAACATCTCACATTTGGCATAAAAAATATGCTTAAATCATAACATGACAAACTCAAGGTCAATAGGCAACAACAGTGTCAGTGTGATTATCATAAAGTGGGCATGTCTGTGAAGGGGAGACTCGTGGGTACCCATAGAACCCATTTACATTCACATATCATCAGGTCAAGGGTCAAGGGACCCCTTCGAAAATGGCCATGACAGTTTTTGATCACGAAAATTTATTGCAAGTTATTTAGCCTTCTTTCCATTGTGTCATGTTGCTACCAACAGATTCTTTAGGTTTTTTACTTTCATACAATATCAGTATCTTCATGCTAGTTTTAAAACTGAGCCTGCTATCAACTAAAAATTGCAAAATGCATTCATGTGTTAAAGAAATTAGTGGCATTAAAACAAATTTGCATTAACGTGTTATTATGGCATTAATTTGGACAGCCCTTGTACAAAGTAATGTTTTATATCAAGGCTTGTAAGAATACAAAATTATCTAAATAAATGCACCCATTACTTCACATATTATCATTTATCACAACTCCAGATGAGTCCTGCAACCTACGTTCTCATGTCAGACAATGCAAGCCAGATCTGCCAGTTAGATTGGTGAGACAGGTTTTTGTGGCTAATGAATTATGGACAATATCTGTGAAGAGATGCCTTCTCATTTCAGAGTATTTTTCGAAAGAAAAAAGTAGCCTGTTGATGTGCAGGTCTAATTAATACATAGCGACAAAACTATGCCCACAAGCTGCAGTTGATGGGGCCTGAACGCTAAATTCATGGAGTATGAAGTTGGCTGTCTATAAAGGTTGGTGTAAATGTGGCCCTGCTTGGGGAAAAAACACATCTTGGAAGGGGAAGTGGGCTTTGCCTATTTTGCAAAATGTACTAAAAATCTCTCCAGGCAGAAATGATTGTGACGTATGACAAAATGTAGCCAGACTTAAAGGATGTGAGGATGTAATGTATAAGAATATACAACATAGTACTTCTATGTGTAGTCAGGGTTTTATATTGTGATAGAGCCATATAATCTACCCTGTCTTTACCCTTAAAGGGGAACATCACCTAAATAAAGAATCCAGCTATGTTTTATCTATGGCCTAGAAGAGTGCAGTCAATATTAGTCATCAACTCTAAAGTCTAGAGCTGCTACATAGACAATGAATGGGAGACTGATCTTGTTGGGGGGGTTAATATCCCAATGAACTTTATAAAATGTTCACATATACTCATACTCATTCCCCAGGGTGCTGTCAGTGTCACCTAGAACGTCTCTCCCCATTCATTGTCTATGGAGCAGTTCCACACTTTATACTAGGGGTGTAAGAAATATTGAAAATATCAAGTATTGTGATTCTTTGTATTGTGATGTATCCATTCTCAAAAACACTATAGAGTTTTGATTAATAGTTTTCAGGCAAAAATGTACACGTCAATACTTAATTACATTTGCAAAGAGATGCTCCCTCTCAGTGTATGTGCCCTCTCAAAGTAGTGTTATGATGTTGGATATTTATTTAGTCTGTTATAAATGTATTGCATAAAGAAGTTTTTTGTTTTGCTCAGATTTTACATGTATATAGTGGTGATTATTTTCTATGACAGTTTTCCTAAAAAATCAATATATTGCCTTGTTTCAAGTAACGCGATATATCGCGATATATTGAATCGTAACCTCTGTGTCACAATAAGTGTCGTATCGCCAGATTCTTTCAATACACAGACCTATTTTATACCCAATGACAGCACAAGTTTGCATCTTAACACTTGAGTTTTTGGATTTCTGAATCAGTTATTCATGTTTGCTAACTGATTTTTTGGGCTTTCTTAGACAGTAGGAATGACATGTATGAATTTTGAAAATGGACGTAGTTCCCCTTTAAGGCGATGTAATCTACTGTGTACAGTATATCCGTCATTGTTTAGGAAGAAGTCGTCAAACCTTGAAATCAGACAAAAACAAAAGCAGGCCACTGGAATGCAACGTCTCTGCAGCTGCTGTACTCGTTGCTGTACCTTCCTGTGCTTTGACCTGAGGAAGAATGTTTGTTTAATGAAGGATGCAGGGCCGCAGGTTGGTGTCTGCCAGTCTGTGGACCTGCCTACTGATAGCGTGCAAAAAGCACAGCACATAGCTAAGCGCCATTAACTCAAACCCAGCCCCCCTCCACTTCACCACTGCGCCTCGTACTGCTAAACAACAATTTGTGGTCTTTGTTGTTGTACATATTAAGCCCTTATGACCTCAATAAAAAGTCTGGCTGAAACAGAAGACTTTGAGAAGGCACGTTATGCAGCGACTAGACTAGGTTTTTCATCGGCGTCACAGGCTGTGTGAAGGCAGTGTTTAAAAGCCGATGTAACCTGTAAAGGTTGCACTCCCAAGACCTCCATCTCCCTCTGGAACCACGCCAGCACATCTCTGCCAGGCTGCCAGTGGTTTGTAACAGATTTACAGTCCGTCCTCTCGTCTCCTCGTTTGACTCTTCTCCCCTGGAAAAATATTTCCATATGTGTACGTTTGTGTCCTTTTGCTGCGGCTGGAACAGCAAAAAAAAAAGCAGAACAGAACAGTCTTGCAGCACGCAAATAGACTTGTGTAACAAAATATCAGAACATTGTGAACCAGCACAAGCAGTGTGTTATGTGATCATATTATGATGGGCTTGTCCTTACTTCAGTGAAGGCCGTCTCTAGACTGTTTTTATTTTTGTATTTGTATTTTCTCGAAATGAACTATGTATTTTTAATGATAGTATTTTATTGATTTCATTCATTTCAGATTTGGAATGAATAAACTAAAACCAAACTTCATTTTATCTCTGTGTGCTATATTAAAAGTTCCTACTCTATGCAATTATCTTTACAAGACAGACCTGTTTGACAGGATTTGAGTGGCGTCAATGCTAAATGTCAAGTTTGCTCATTACTGTTGGTACTTAAATAAAAAGACCCCAGAGCTCCAATGCACATCATGTGGCTGTTAAGGCAGCTGCTAAAAAAAGTAGCTGCCTTAAAGCTGGGGTAGGCAGGTTGGTGCAAATATGATTAAAAAACAGTTATTTTTTATAAAACAGTCACTATATCCTGACAGAAGTGCATGAGACAGGTAATCTGAAAAAAATCTCTGTACCTCTGTGTCCTCCGATACTCCAAATGATATTCCATCTGCGAGATTTTACAGACCAATCAGAGCCGAGCTGGAGTCTTTCTGTCTCTGAGCAGGTGTCAATCACTCGCAAACTCTGATCAAACGGTCAAAATAGCCAGCAGTGATCAAATATGAAACAATATTCTGTAACTATAGTGCCTATTTCTTGCATAAAATGTTTTCAGAAGCATCTCGTAGTTGATCTTTTGAGGAAATACTAAGCACCGCCCACCAGCCGGAGCAAACTTTCTCATTTTACAGCTAAACAGTAACTACAAGATGTTTCTGAAACCATTTGAGGAAAAGAAATAGGCATTATTGTAAGAATGTTGATTCATATGTGATGAGTGCTGCCTAGTTTGACCTTTGGATCAGAGTTTGCGAGTGATTGACAGCTGCCTCCACTGAATGAACAGCCAATAGGAACGCTCTCTCTCTCTCTCTCTCTCTCTTGAAGTTAGATAGAATAAGTTAAATTGCCACATTAATGTTAAGAAAATGACACTTGTTAAAAGAAAATCACATTTTAGGGCTCAGTTAGACTCAGAATTACTTTTTAAGATGAAGTTTCTTTTGTCATATGAAAATGAGCCCATATGAGATGAAAGTGAGGTTGATCTCTTGATAGGTTTTGGTCAATTTATGACACACAATGGCATGCAAGCAAGTCAGCTTTTGGAATTCATATTGTCCATTTTAGTGATCAGTCAGGTAATCTGTTTCCCTTCTTTACTCCCAGGGGATATCATATTCAATGCACAGTATCCAGAGTTGCCACCTGATTTTATTTTTGGAGAAGATGCTGAGTTTCTCCCTGAACCCTCAGAACTACCGGTGAGTATCTCCGTTCATTTGAGAGTCATTGTCTTACTGGAAGACATAAAATGCATTCAAATGCGGTCAATATACTGTATGCTTTGTTCTATTACTCTGTTGCACATAAAAAAAACAATACCACTTGGTTTGTTTTTGTTCTTTTCTGCTTGTTAAAGCCAGATCTTGTCATTCACTGGTCATGTTGCATGGTTGTCTTATGTGGTCCTAAATGTCACACAGATGCGTCAAATTGCAGATCTCAACTTTGCGGATCCCAGTAGCTAGAGGGAGTTGAAGCAGTGCCACATAAGCACTTAAGACCTGTTCCCACTGGACAAAAAAACACTAACACCCACTAACATCTGGCTTTTGTCTTCAGTGGGAAAGGTCTCAGGTATTTACCAGCTCCAGCTCCAGTCGGCAGTGATGGAGAAATGACACCCAGGTGGGCACATTCATTCTATGACTCTTTGTCATCTCAGCCACAAATTCCCTCCGTATCCGACCAAGCAGTGCTCCAACTTCATTCCACCGAGTCCACCGACTAAGTAACAGATATAAAAAACACTGGCCTCCTTGCTGTTTTCTACCGTTTAATAATCCTATTTTCCGACATGTTTGTGACACCGAATGCAACACATCAGAAGAAAAACTTACTCATCTACTGGAAATATAGCAGTCTATTTTTAGTAGGGCTGTCCTCGACCAAATTAATTATTTGTCGACTCACATGATTCTGTCAACTAATCCAGAGGTTCTCAGACTTTTTGTGGCCCTTACAAGTGAGAAGATTTTACAACGACCCCTCTTAATCGTAACGCTAATTGTCAGATTGGTGGGATGTGTCACAATCATATCAGAGCTAACGTGGGTGGCAGTTATGGACACAATATGCTTGTTTTATTGACAAAAATGGTCCCCATCTGTAGATATGCACTTTTTAATGATAAAACACAGTTTTTTTAATTTATAGTAAATCATTTTGCAGACCCCTGGGGTCCCTCTATGAGAATCAGTGCACTAATCGCTTAATTGATTGAATCGACAGATCTGTGAAGCAGAGTTTCTCTGCAAAGAATCACACAAAAGCACCACTTTAAATCTTTTGTCTACTAGAGATGTGCTCGTAAAAAAAAAAAAAAAATGCATATACATGCTAATTTGTGTGTAAAATGAGTATTTGTAAAAGAAAACTAGCCACCATGGGTTTGCACTGTTAAATAGCTGGACATGTTGCAATAATTGACAGTTGTATGTATTTCATTATGCCACAAACTGTTTTGACTTACCAATACTTGTTATCTGCAAATCTGATTATATCTGTCAAGCCATGATTCACTAGCAAGCTAGCCTAAACAGGATGAAGGGGCTGGGCTAGTTTGTGAATGTGTATGTCAACCTTTTCTGTAATAAAGACAGTATAAATTACCCAACACCCAGACTGGCATCAACAGTTGGCATTAGTTTATGATAATGTACTTGCAGGGGAAATTCATGTCTGTGTAGTTATAACTTTGAAACATAACATCTTTGTTTCCAAAAAAATTGTTCCCAGTGTTGACGTAACTTTTACCTTTAACCAGAAAATGGTGAGTTGAAAGTATCTAGACTTTGTAAAGAATCGTATGTCTAATACAAGAACTGGTTTTCAAAGAATGATTGCGTCAGCGCTGCCTAGTTTGACATGGGATGTGGTTTTAATAGACTACAAGCTTCTGCACCACTAAAAGTGGTTACAACATGACCACAAGTTCCAGATAATCTGTATGCATTTTCGACTTAATTATCAGTCCTAAGCAATTATTTCAAAATGTTTTTTCAAATGTAGGAAGGGATAGATAAGTTCTGCTAACTTTACAAATGGTATCTTTATAGCAGCAGTCTAAAACCTATTTCAAAGTTTAATGTCACTGTGTATTTTAACTGGCTTTGGACTAGGTCTGTGAAAAAACACTTTTTAGGCCGACAAGTAATATCAACACACCCGGAGGGAGTAACACACTTTCAGCAAAGTCGAAGAAAACGTTGGTCATGGTGTGAAAGCTCTCACTTATTTTTGTATGGCCTTCCTTGTTAGGCGCTCGGTTCCTCTCAAGACTTTGTACTCCACTTTAAGGCGAACACGGCAACAACATAATCCCGATCTTCCAGACATGGAAATCTGTCTCGCAAGCTGAAATGCTAATGATGAAAGCCGGTTTTATGTACTTGGTGAAGTCTCTTGGAGCTAAGCTAACTCATTTCATCGGTTCTGATGAAGGTGAAATTCAGGTGAAATTACTTTTATTTTTATGGTATCCGACTCCAACAGTGTTGTTGCACCAAACCTTGTAACTGAATCTGAAGTCTGATCTATAGATTAGCAAAGGTTTTCTGTCGGTTTAATCATGATTTTTTTTTTTTTATTGTACAGTTACATTCAGAAAAACTCCATTCATTTCTCCTCCATTTTATTTTATTGTCAGGACTTGTTTTAAAAAAAACAGATGTTTCATTTACAGTGAAATAAGGTAGAAACATAGTTTCCCATTTGTTCATGAAAAAAAAAAATATGAAAAAAAAAGAAAAATACACGTGTTCAGATACATGCAAATGTACTTCAGCATTCAAGTAAAACAGTAACAATGACATATATCATATTACTGATAATAAACCACTATAATAAAAGAAAACATTAAATGGATGTGAAAAAAGATGATTTAATTTTTTTAATTAACAAAAAAACAAACAAATGTACCATAACACAATAATGGAGGAGGCATGTGCAAATGCTGTTAACCTCTCAGCACATGACGGTACGGCCAATGTATCCTCAAACAACAGTTAGAGCGATGACTTAGAGAGTTTTGATACGAATTACAGGGCATTACTTTTTGTTGGTTTAGCCACGAAAGGCCTGAACGAACAGCTCCCCCAGCTTGCTAAGGTTAGGAAAAGATCTTAATTAAACTATTGCTTCGATACGGTTAGGGTTAGACAACTAAAACGCTTAGTTAAAGTTAGGAAAGATTGTAGCTGGGGTTAATAAAATGCTAATAATAAGTCTGTGACAGACACAATCTCCAGTGTCCTGCGCATAATTTGGATGTGATACTTGTCCATCTAGCACTGTGACCTAAACACAGTTACTTTCTGCTTCACCACATAAAGGGCACTTGACTTCCTGTATTGGTACTTATCGTTGGCATTTAACTCAAATCACAGGGTGCTGAATCGTTCATCGTGGATGTAATTCCTGGGGGTACTGGGCTGGACCTTTTGTGAAACATTCAGTTTGTTCAAACAAGAATGTCATCCTATTAATGCTAAATCAGTCACATAAATTACCTTATACAGTATTAACCAGTAAATGAATGTCCGTTAGCTGTCATCAACTGAGTACAGCGTTGACTAGGGAGATTATCAGGCCTCGATGGAGCGCTGCAGCCTACTTCCTTGTTGTTAAGTCACTACCAAGCAGTTGTCCAGGGCTATTTTTGAAGCGGCCTAGCACGGAGAAGTTAAATTCCCCTGCTTGTGTCAGAGTCTGGGAAAAGAGAGGGGAGTATTGCTCACCGTCTCACAAATCCAGCTGTGCACATAAGGGGAAGTACCTCTGTTGATCCAGTGCTTGGCAGCCCCATCGCTTGTTTATTTTCTTCACTTATATTCTTGCTGTGTTTTGCTGTTCATGCTTTCATAATCCTCCTTCGTCTGTCTCTCTGCCTGAGATCCTCCTCTCCTACTCACTCCTTTTTCCTGTACATTTTCAGTAAGTACAACCCCCTCTTAGTCTTTAAAATGCTCAGTTCCTAGCAAGTCCTTAAATTTCCCCCATATCCGCTGGGAAATGTTTACCAGCATTGGGAATTTAGAAAGAATCACTTTTGGTGATTTGTACAGCATATAGTTAAAGAAGCATCTGACTTATTTATTTAAACAAAATGATACAATTCTGCTGATTAATGACAAGTAAAAATAGTATCATGTGCTACAGATTATTAAATTACCATTGACAGATAAAATCCATGGGAAATACACTTCATTTTTGGCCCTCACAAGCAATATGTTTCTAGCCTTTGTTATCCAGTGGGAGTAAACATTAGGCTAATTTTAGGTCCTCTGTCAGTGGCTGCTTCAAATCTTGATGCCTCAGCAACACATTGCTTGTTTACAGCCAACCAAGGGTATCATTAGCTTCTCTCTTTAGCCTTGTGTTTTTCCCTGCTGTCACCAGAGGTTAGTTATCTATGTTTCTGTTCAGACAGACATGTAGTGCTGTTGCAGATGAAAATAACAAAAAAAACAATGGGTTTAAAAGATGCACATGATACATCCACGGCCGCCTCGCACAATACGGTTATGGTGTCCGTATTGGAAATCTTATTCTTAAAAAGGTTTTGACTTTCAGCAGATTACACATTCACTGAACCAGAGTAAAGCCAGAATGCGCCATTGTGACAGTGTCCCAAATGAGCAGGATTTTCTTAAAAAACAATGTTTGGAAGGATCCAAAAATAATATCTCTCAATTATTACTGTGTGTGATGGTGTCTATATCTTTTCTTTCTATTTTGCTTTTGTGACATTTCTGGGTGTCAAAAACTAGGTCTGTCAATCTGCCTGTCAATCTGTTAAACTGAGATTAATCACATGCATCAAGTTAGTATTCTAACAGCCAGCAGGGGGCGACTCCTCTGGTTGCAGTCTGATTATGTAGAAGTCTATGAGAAAATGAGACTACTTCTCACTTGATTTATTACCTCAGATAACATTGTAAACATGAGTTTATGGTCTCAATCGCTAGTTTCAAGTCTTCTTCAATACAGCATGATGTTCATTTAGTCAATTATGGTCCCATTTACAGTCAAAGTAGGTTATGCTTTAGGGCGTGGCTACCAGTTCGCTCCCATGGCGTTGTCAGGTCTGGGCGTTGCCCGGTCTGGGCGTTGTCCGTGTTTTTGTCCGAGAACTTTAACCCTTTCACTGTGTTTTCAGTTCAAGAAAGTTTATATAACTTTTTGGTTGTCTAAAAATATCTTATTCGGTATTCGGTTGTTAGCCTCACCCTCTTATGTCACTTCAGATTGCAACAGCAGTACACAAGCCAATGGATGGTGTCATGGTGACAATGTGATCCAGCTATTTGAGTCCATATCGGCCCAATATCTAATATCTGGTACTTGATATTGGTGCATCCCTAGATTAGAGTAATGAAAAAATTAGTTTAGTGTATCCCAGTATTATACCTAAATGTGAACTGCAGTAAATCAGTCAGGTTTTCAAGATACATTTTGGTTTTCTAGATGGGCCTGTTACCTAAATAAAATACTGATAAAATATTTGTTATACTTTCTTGAAAATTTCAAGAACTATATTATTTTCTGTGCCCATCGGGTAGAGCAGTGACTGCTGAACTGCCTTCATGAGGCCACTCAGTCATGAATTACTACAGCAACAATAATATAGAAATCCTCAAACCTTAGTGATTATTAAGAAAAGCCCATTAAACATTTAAACCACAATGCCTGTGGGATGAAAGGGACTTAAATACCCCAGCTGAATGATGAGGCCACATGTCCCTCAAATAAACCTTTTTATAGCAGAACAGTTCCATGAGCCATGGAATATGAGCAAAGTCTGCCGCAAATTTATTGAGGTTCACTGCTGCATTGTTGCTCGGGTGCAAGGGTTCACTGGTGAGTGCAAATGTAGGCTAAATGGCATCCAGATCATGGCTAATTGGCCACCAGGGCAGTTCCCCACCTCAGCGTGCTTTGATACACATACAGTATACTCTTGCACTAGCTTCATGAATCTAATGTTCGGGCTGTGGAAAGTCATCTCCTGATCTAATGGGTTTATTTTGGGCAGAGAGGGAGCCATTGTTCCATTTAGCATGGAAGTAAATCTTTAAATGAAACTGTAATCAGTGCTTAGCCACTCTGACACATTTATAGCTGTCTAACCTAAAGATGTAATTGATTCCAGTCGGTACTTAAAAGGCGGCTTGTAAGAGATTACTTAATTGCGGTGAACATGGAGAGACTATAAAGTTTTAAATAGTATAGAACATGCAATGTTGATTTTACCATGGGAACTGAAGTAATGTTGGTGGACTGGCCTAGTGGGCTCAGTGCAGGGTAGCGTGTATACAGTATGTGTCTCTGTTTGCAAGTCAATTAGGACACATGGCTAAAACTATTGTCTTCATACAACAGCCCGTCAAGGTTGGTGTATGCCTGAAAATGGTTTGTACAAAGTGTCATCCCACCTCATCTAAAGGGAAAAAAAATGTATGGCTCCTCCAAACAGAGTGCTACAGGAATGAGTCCTGAACCCCAGAAATGAGTTAACATTTTACCACGTCAAGGTCTGTGGTTAACACAAGCTGAAGAGATTTTTATGTTTTGTTCTACGACATAAAATACATCAATAAATATTCCACTCATGAATTGTGAAGCCGATATGCGTCTTAAAACGGCCTCGTTGTATTTACTTGCCCTCATGCAACTGTGGCGTAGTTCACTTATAGCCTAACAATAGCTTTTTACTGCTGGCGTTTGCAGAAGATTATCTTGCTGAACATAACGCGTATCATAACCATTTGTTTGCCACAGATTTTATTTTCTGCAATAATCCAAAAAAAACAGTGGAAAAATCCCATTGGCTTTTTGTTAAGGCCTAATATCAGGGCGATGCTAACTGCCTAGTTAGCCCTACAAAAATACTTCATCTTTGGAGCACTCTACGGCCACACTTGTACAAGCTTTTTGCCTTTTTCATGTGTTGGAAAGTTAAAGTACGACATAATGGTCTCAATGATATTGTCATTCTCATCAAAATAGTACTTGCAAAATTGCACTTGGGTGATTCTCACATGGCTATAAATAGATAGAATAGATAAAGTGTAAACAGTGAATGAGAGAGTGTAATAAGACAGGTAATAAAACGTGTCAGAGCTAGAAGGGCACTTGGAGAGTAGGGATGTAAATCACACGTTTCATCACGATACAACTAAAATATGATTTGACAATGGCATTACTGAGCTCTTCCACACATTTCAATGAAAAAAACAATCTATTCCTTTTAATAAAAGGAATAAATATAAAGTGGGGATTTCAAAATAAAGGTGCATTTTAAAGATGATGAAATGTATCGATATTTATTTTCTTTTGCATTGATGATGCTGAATTGCTGATCACTGAATCAGTATATTGATCCAGGTCAATGTATTGTAACACCCCTAATGGAGAGCGCAGACCTCCACCAAAGCCATGCCCTATCTCGCAATGTTAATGAAAGAGAAAAATAATTTGTGCAGCCGCCCCCTGATTTCAAATGCACTGCAAAATATAATGTTTTTTTATTTGACCTGTGTTATATCCGTCCACCAAGTTTCGTGAAGATCAAGCCAGTAGTTTTTCCGTAATCCTGCTGACAAACAAACCAAATCAAATCAGAACCTGCTGGGCAGATGTTATAATCATCTTCTCCACCGACAATCTGCATGATCAAACGGTTCAAATGGTCTGTGGCATTGGAGAAAACTTGGACATGTGCAAAAAAGCTATGACATAGGCAGACATCTTTGACTAAATGGTATTTATAACACAAAACTTGTTGCATTCATTAACTTTCGTTGTTGTCAGTTTTTGGCTTCATGTTTTCTTGCCTGAGATCCTGATGGCTGAAACATTTATTCTTTGAATCTTTCTGTTTCCATTTCATTGCTTTACTTAACCAAACTATCTGGGGAAATAAAATCAAAACCACGTTCATCACCAGTTTCTCATCAAAACTGTGAGAGTTTCACAGAATATCTGTCTCCAGAGTGTTCCAGCCATTGTGGCTTATCAGTGGCCGCACGCCCTGTTCCAGTCAGAATTGCAAGCTAATAGGGTTCAAAGCCCAGTGGAGAGCAGTTTGGGAAGACGTGTTCACCAAACTTAGTGAAGGAACACAGCCGAGAAGGCCTACCCACGAGTTACTGGGAAAAATGACCAGAGAGGAGGATGTGACAAAGACAGAGGCAGGGGAGGGAGGGAAGGTGGAGAAACGCTGATTTACAAATCTCGTACATGGAAGATGTCCTCTTGCATAACTTGGTTATTTTTTCTTCCCTAATTCAGTAAATGATAAAAAAAAAGGGGGTTCTTACAACAAAGTTCCTCCGGCCCATCTAATAGGAGAAGAAACGGTTCAGTCACACTGAAATTAGGTCGAGCAATACTTGACCCACAAATCTCAGAATCATCTTTTGGATGTTTCAGCTTTTTCTTGAGCTTTTACAGTACAATCTTTCTTCAGTCATTCAGATTTAAATGTAGCCCAAATAACCTGAAATACACTCTACTGTGAGTTACCTGCAAGTATGCAGCGCATAAGAATAGTTATCTCTAATTGTACCAGTCTTTTTACTGGCCTAATACTATTATTTGTCTGCCCCTCTGTCCCCTTCTTTGTGCGTAATGTATCATTTGTCTGGTCTAGACTTGTCCGGTGATGCGTGCAGGCACTAAACATTTTGGGAGTTCCCCAGTGTTTTGCATCTTTCCAACTCAAGTCAAATCTTCTCCAAGTGTGTGTATGCACCCGAGACCTAGGGTTAGCCTCGATGGCCTCACAAGATACAACACCAACATGTTTCCACTTATCCTTCCTGCAGTACTTTGCTTTGTGGTACAGAGGCAGGCTCTGTCTAGTTACACTGGTAGATTCCAGAAATCTGTTGCATTTTGTGTCAATGCTTTTTGCTGTGTTCCCCCAACTGGGCCTTTAATTATCTCAGTTTGTTGCATTTTGGGTTAACTAACTGAACAAGTTGTAGGTTTAGCATGAACAGGGAAAGATTAACATATTTTCAATAATGGAAAGAAAAAAGCTTCTCTTGGTTGGTTCATCATATGGATATATCTACAGTATGTACTTATCTGTCCACTTTACCTAGGGCTGAATTATAATGATAGATGTTGCTACTTGTAGTCTTAATTACAACCCAGTTGCCCTTCAGTTTTCTTAACCTAGATCCATGATGAATGAGACCATTTTAGTGTACACATTACTAAAATGTTTAATCACGATTAATCGCATGATTGCCCTTAGTTAATAGTGGTCATGTCTGTAAAGGGGGGCTGGTGGGTACCCACAGAACCCATTTTCATTCACATGAGGTGAGACCCATTTGAAAATGGCTGTTTTTCCTTGCCAACATTTAGCGTAAGTTTTGAGTGTTATTTAGCCTCCTTTGTGAAGCGCTATTATGACATTTCTGAAACCAGTGGATTCCTTAGTTTATAGTTTCATATGACGAAAAAAACTTAAAGCTGAGCCCGCTACAACCTAAAAAACACTCTCTATGGAAAATGTTAACAAGACTAGGTCAAAACCATTACAACCTTCAACAGACTGATTGCATTAATGTGTGAAAGAAATTAGTGGCATTAAAACAAATTTGTAAGAACAGGTCTAATATTAACATCTGCAAAGATTTTTCATTAATGTTATTGTGCTGTGCTTCCACAGGGCTTAATGAATACCAAATAGAGACACACTGTCTGAAAAGCCCATAGTTAAACTAATTTATGTTAGTCTTGGTTAGTAAAAAAAAGGTGATTTTTGAATGTGTACTACTGTTATTCCCCTCCGCCCTTTTAATTTAGTGCAGGCTTTTCTTTTTGCAGTAAGGGCATGACACAATTTCAAAAGTATTGACTGGATGTGTTATAAAATCTTGGAATGTAGAAGTTACGAGGCATACAGCATAAGTGTGGCAATGTTTTATATGTTTCTAATTGTCAACAAGTACAAACACACCAATAAGCCATGCTGTTGAACTGGGTGACATGTTCCATCATGAGCATTACTTTTTGCAACTGTAAATGTGTATTAATCCACCGCTGGAAATAGTACACAGATCTATTTAATCCTGTTGGAGTGACTTAAGATAAAAGCTGCAGTGCCTAGCTGTTTTAGGAAATTATCCAGCCTTTTTGAAAAAAAATTAAAGTAACAGTGTGTAACATTTATCTGCCTTTCATATCTCATATCTTGGTGAAATAGTTACGATAGTATTTTTCAGGTAAAGCACATGTGAATTTCCGCTCCAGTCTTTTCAAAATAAAACTACTTAGGTTTAGGAATATATTAACTTGGTTTGGCTCAGGCAACAAACTACTTAGGTAGGTTTAGGGAAAGATTGTGTTTTGGATTTATATAACACCGGAAGTGGTATAACTTCAGTACAGAAGTTACGTAACAAGAATTACTTAGTTAGCTTTTGGAAAAGATTGTGGTTTGAGTTAAAATAACTCCAGAAGTGCTGTAACTTAAGTACAAAAGTTGCATGACAAATAAATCAGCTCTGATTCTGGTTTCACATGGGACCCAAACGCTTGTCACAAAACAACTTCAGGGCAAAAGTCCTGTGTTTTTTGGACCCACACATCCACCCCAATCTCCTCCCTACACAACATTCACTGCTCTTTATTCTTCCTGGTTCACAACTGCGTTGATTACATACAAATTGATTTCGTCCCAACAAGAAAAAAAAAAAGTTAAATTTGTGTCTATATCCACAAATCAATACATTAAATTTTGTGACTATTTCACTAACTGCTGTGCGACTGGGCTGCATATCTACAAAGGGCGTGGGTCCTCTTCACGAAGTCCGCCGTCTTGCGCCGCCGCTTTCTTGTTTTTACATTACCTGAAGACAACCGTAGTCCTCCAACATGTTTGTGAAACTGTGTGAGCCGCAGAGTGCACAGCCGTGGTACAGCCAGCCGCTGTCTGACTCCCGTTGCTCCTATAGTAGTGTTATTATGGTAATGATGGCCTCTGACAGAGGAGAACGGCGTTCCCTGGATTTGTACTTGATGGCTCCCATTACCGCAGTCTCAGAAATTGAGGAGTGAGCGGAGGAGCTCTCAGTTTGTTGCCGTCTGCAAACAAACCATTAGACACTGCCAAATCCTCATTTAAACTCTATATTTGTAGCCAGATTTTAAATATTTCTGTATTTTAGGAGGAGCCACTGGGTGACCCATATGCCATGGATAGAGTCGGGAAGTTGGAAAGTATTGTGAGAAGGACTAATGTGGATTAACACATTTTTGGTTGTGGTCTTTTCATTGGATTTGTTCATGATAAGAAAAATATAGAGAAACACCAGCCTTATCATTTTCATGTCAGTCAGGCTCATTGTCCTGCTCTTTTAGATTAAATATTGTTGTATGTATTCATATTAATAATTGTTTATTTTTCTTCTTTTTTTAGAAAATTAAGACTCCTCAGAGAAGTTATTGCCTCAGACAATGAGGCATTGTTTGTAATTTAGGTATCAGGACAACTCCCACTAAAAAAAAGGAGTGTAAAGCCAATCTAAGCACTATTCCATCTAGGAAAGGGAAACATTCCCGACTTCACGTTATCCCCTGGTAATCCTGAATGCCAAGCATTGGTGAGCGCTTCCTATCTGCCGCTCCAACTCGTCCCCTGTTACTCTTCTAACAATGGACCTCAGACGGCTCATAAAGCAGGATTAGGTCAACCTGGGCATAGTGTACCAACTGTTGCTCCGACTTCCTTCCCGCTTTAGGGAATAATGCATTCCAGCTTTTATTAGACTTCATTATTGGCAAAGCTCTCTGACAGGTCTGGGAATGCTTTTAGTAGGCAGGCTATTGTTTGCTCCCAAAGATGGCTGGTGGAAAAGAGTTTGGCAATTCCTAAACACCAGCTGATGGATGGGAGAAAACAAGAGACGTTAAGTGCCAGTGGGATGGGACAATAGTGTGAGCCCTCATGGTGGATTGGTACTGGGCTAAAGCACTTCCTGAACCACATTAAAAGTAGTCAGAAAAGTGCTATTTCTGTCAACAAGTTGTACTGTGTTGGACACAAACCACACAGATCACAGTAAAAAAAAAAACACTGGGCTGAGAATGCCAAGTGTCTTAAACACATGACAAGAGCAATTTAGCGTGATCTTAGACTTGGCACTCTCCGGGGGCGAAACAGGGTGTGAGCCCACACTTGAATTAGAGACTAACAGAGATTAATTTAATACTTGGGAGTTTTTTAATGCCTCACACTTTCAAGTCTACAGCGATTTATTGGATCAGGTTGCCAGCATCTATAAAAATCACATTTAAGACGTAAAAACAAATATCTTCTCTTGGCCTATATAATTATCTTGCATTTTCAGATGCCAGTCCCTCTCTCATTGGCCTAAGATAAATATTGGATCAGAGATGGTACAGACGGATGGCACAGGAAGACATAATTCTGTCAACTTGGGTCTATTCAGTGTGAAGATGCCCAATTTAGGTGTACATTTTGTTCTTAAAGGAAAACACTGTTTCTGTTGAGTTCTTCCCTTATCCTCAAAATATTTACAATGTGTTAGACTCACTAAAAATGTAGCTTAAATGAATCACGGCTTTGTTGCAGATGTTGAGATGTTGTTTCGTTTGCTGCAAGAAGTCACATTTAAACAGAGTAGTTTTCTCTCCGTTCAAACAAGCTAGTGCTAAACATGCTAGTGGCCTGGCTCTAAGTCAGTCTGTCAGCCCACTGCTTTGGTTCAAACTAAAATATCTATACTGGACTGGATGGCAGTCAGATTTGCTGCAGAGGCCCCAAAAGGATTTATTCTAATGCCTGTGATGATCATCTGACTTTTCATCTAGCACCACCACCTAGTTGACATTTTTGGTGTGGAGTGATTTTTTTGACAACAACCCTGAAATTCTCTATAGATAGTCAAGTTTGGTGATCCTGCTGGCTTTTAATCTAGTGTCCTCATCAGGTCAAAATTTGAATTTGTCCAGTACTTTGGTTTGTGATGAAATACCTGCAAAACTAACAACATTCCCATTAGCCTCAGCTGGACAATGTATTTAGTGCTAATTTTTATATGTTGTCATGCTAACACGCTAAACTAAGATGGTGAATATGATTAACATTATGTCTGTTAGCGTGTTAGCATTGTTAATGTGAGCATTTTAGCGTGCTGATTAGCGTTTAACTCAAAGTGCAGCCTCGCAGACCCCTAGCGTGGCTGCAGACCATTAGGTTACATCCAAACTAAAACATTTTTACTATCTCTGTGCGCACAAGCTTTTTAGCAGCGTTTTAGAAATGTTCTCCATCTATACTAACATACCTGAAAATGGATATCACATGACCATTAATGTACACTGGGCATGTGTGTGCTGGGACTTTGATAAAAATTTGATATTTACCCAGGGACGGAGCATTACGTCCTGCATCCTGCATCAGTGTCGTGTGCCTGATGCTCACTCTCGTCGCCTCGCTAACCTACAGGACTATTTATTTTTACCTCCGCCAAGGAGGTTATGTTTTTGCCGGCATTTATCTGTTTGTCTGTTTGTCTGTTTGTTTGTTTGTTTGTTTGTTTGTCTGTGTTCAAGATAACTCAAAAACTTATGGACGGATTTTGATGAAATTTTCAGGGTGTGTCGAAAATGTGAACAGGAAGAACTGATTTATTTTTGGGGGGTGATCCGGATGATCCACAATCCTGGATTCTGGATCACTTTGAAATTTTCGTTAACATTGGGGTAAATGGGACCCAAAAAATTGTTTCTCAATATCTCTGGTAATTGTTGCCCAAAGCTCATGAAATTTGACTCAGGGATTTACAATGTGTACTTCTATCAAATCCCAAAGGCTGATCCAGATCTGATCCAGATGGCGGATTTTATAGCAATTTATATAAAAAATGGGGGTACTCTTACATTTTGGCCTACTGTGCATTTAATATTAGAGGTAGAGATTTCTAACAAGCGGCATCGTGTAGCTGAGACAATTCCGCATCTGAAGTATGTCAACGAATTTGATCTAGCTTTAATACTTGAGGAGATAGATCCAGAAGAAACTGCTGGGGGGAAACTATGGTGCTTGGCGGAGGTCTGCGCTCTCCGAGTGCTTTTCTAGTTTATTTTGTGGTCATCAAATTACAAAGACACAAGAAGATTTACAAAGATTTTTTGTACCCTGTACTGCTGGCTGCAAAATAAATGTAGTAACTACATTAGGGATAATTTTGTAAAAAATGTCTTAACCAATAACCAACCCTCTTTAACTGATTATGAACTGTTGACAGACAAGATTAGTGCTTCGCAGTGTTTTCACAGTTTTCCGACAGACCGTGGGTGTGCTTGAATAAGAGCTTGCCTCCTGTGCGTGTAGGCAGTAGTAGTATTATAAAAATGCATATTTTAAGCGCAAAACAGCTGCTTGCATAGACAACAATGTCAGCAACACCTGTAATTCGTTTTCCTTGTTGAATTCCATCTGTTCACACTGAAACGCAATCCCAGAGTTTTCAAACTCAAACGGGCCCAGTGTGAATGTTTTCAAATCTCTCCATCTTTTAGGGGTTTCGAAACGCTGGAGCAGTGTGATCTCTATCGTGTGAAGATAGCAAAAGTTATGTGCTTCAAAATAAAAAAGTGCTTTACACACGAGGGGTGCGATGAATAAACGAAACAAAAATGTGAAGTACTCGCCTCCTAATATTATGTATATGTCTTGGGCTTTTATTGTTAAAGGCCGAAACAGAAGGAGTGGATGTGGAATGTGCTGCTTTTGTCAAGGTTGAACGGAGTCATATAATGAATCAGATTAATCGCATGAAAAAAAAAAAGAAATCCCCAGTGTGTAAAGGCCTTTATTGTGGATGTAGCCTTAAAGTTCTTTGAAACTCATTAGGCTTAGTTGGCAAATTTTGCTGTTATTTTGCCAAAACTGAACCTGTTTAAAATATTTCCCTGGCCATGTATCACTTCCACTTTCATTGCACGTTGCATGTTTCTTTGTAAACTACTTTCCTCCATTTTATTGCAAGAACAAACTATTTTCTTCATTCTTTAGATTAAGAAAATGTTATTCTAGAAATACTTATTTATATTCATTTGGATGGTGTCTTATTCTATAACATTTATATCTACCAAATGTGCTATTTTGACTGTCGTTAACATTGGCTTGGACACACTGCTACATGAATACCCTAAATGCTAAATAGTAATCCAATATATTTTTAATATGCAGTTTTTAACACTGATAATGAATCAAATCCCAATATCTTAAGGTAATGCGCTTAGGCATTGCTTCCTTTACAGATAAGTGCTCTTTTCAAAAAAGGAAAGTATCAGTGATTTATGTATCAGAGGTGAAAGGTTTTATCATAAGCCAAGTTCAGGCTTAATCATTTGACACAGGTTTTAACAGTGTGTTGTGTCAAATAATTGGATTATAAGGTCCAGATTGAACCAGGGAGTATTGTTGAGGGTTATGATATCTACCCCCTGTGGTTAAAGCCCTATGAAACATGTTTTTGCCATACACAGTGATCAAGAGGGCATGTAGATTATAATTTTTTCCGTCCATTTCATCAAATGTTAAATGTCAGCTCTCAAACAGCCTAGATTGCAACTATTGCATCTTTTGTTTTTTCTACATATCAAATCTGTACATTTTCCTCAGGGCTTATCCTATTCATGAAAAAAAAAACACATAGATTTGTTTTGGCACACACAGCCTTCAGCAGAGCGTATAAAATCAATTCAGTGAAGAGTCTGTACAGACTCGCATGTCTACACACACGCATTACAGCACACGGACATTGCTTTTTGGCTCAGTGCTTTTCACTCTCTCCCCCTCTATGTTTGACCAATGCTTTGCTGCAGCATTCAAGTGCTACCTTGTTAACTGGAAGTCAGAACATTCAGTACAATACAAGACGGACCGGTGCATTGTACTTGTTATTGGTCATGACTGAGTAGTGTTTTGCCACAACAGGGATGGCAATGTTGATCGGGGTCTGTCAGGACACCATTTTGGTTCCAGGCTGAAATATCTCAGCGGCTATAGGGTGGGATGCCATTAAATTTGAATCATTCATGGTTACTAGAGATTGAATCCTACTGATTCAGACTTTTCCACTACTGCCACCTATGGGTTGACAGGTTGTAGCAGGCTCAAATTTTTAGGCTACAGTGAAGATAGCTTGTTAGGAGGGAAGTTAAGTAACGCTCCAAACTTTTGCTAAATTTTGGCGAAGAATAACTAGCATGACCGTTTTCTAAGGGGTCCCTTGACCTCTGATCTCAAGATGAATGAACATGAGTTCTATGGGTATCCACGAGTCTCTACTTTA
The DNA here is from genome assembly GCA_947000775.1 of Pterois miles. Taxonomy (NCBI): domain Eukaryota; kingdom Metazoa; phylum Chordata; class Actinopteri; order Perciformes; family Scorpaenidae; genus Pterois; species Pterois miles. The sequence continues at coordinate 4,759,968 of CAMQGK010000471.1, read as the reverse complement.
CAGACATGCATTATGATAATCGCATGCAGTCTGGGGCAAGTCAGAGTCAAGTCAGCACACTGACAAACTGAGAGCTGTTATTACATGTTGGGCTGCAGTTTGCCATGTTATGATCTGAGCACACTTCTTATGCTAAATGCAGTACCTGTCAGGGTTTCTGGACAATATTTGTCATTATTTTGTGTTGTTAATTGATTTTCAATAACAATAGATACATACATTTGGATAAAGCAGCATATTTGTCCACTCCCATGTTGATAAGAATATTAAATACTTAACAAATCTCCCTTCAAGGTCCATTTTCCAATTCAGTTTGTGATAAATCACGACTGCCTGAACGATCAAATGATTAACAGATTAGTAGCCCTAGGTTTTAGTGAAATGTCTTGACAACTATTGGGTGGATTGCTATAGATTGGTACACAAAGTCCCCAGCTACCATGGCTGTGGACTCAGTTTTCTTAATAGTCTTTATTTATATTGGGAGGAGTCAACCTAGCTGTCTTCCAGCAACACCCTGCTCCACCTGGGAGTCACCCAGTACAAACTGAGCTCCTCTGTCATTGGCCAGAGAATAGCTCTAGAGCAGCTGAGGTCAACTACTAAGCAACTGTAATTACTGAGGGAGTGTTTCTCCTGCACACTCCTGACTGAACATACAGGAACTGTTCTTGTTGTTTTACAGAAAACAAATCTCTCAGTCTCAGTTATGTGAATCACAACCGTATCATTTAAACAGTAATAAAGTTGTACTGCAGCTCTCCTCAAGTATTTTAACCTTAGAGATCAGTTTTGTTTACAGTTTCGTTATTACCTACTAATGAAAGGAAAACGCTCAAGCCTGTTATCACTGGCCTTGGCCTACTTGCCTGAGTTCCACAGCTTTTTATTTTCTCCCCCCTCTTCCACGTCTGAGCTCTCCCCCTGCCTCTCCTCCTCCTCAGCGGAGTTTCACTGATATTCTCTGTCACAATCCTGACACAGCACTTCCTCAGTCTCTCCTCAGTTTCAGCTCGCTCCTGCCCCGGAGCGCTGACTGCCGCTTTTGGACAATGCCCATCCTTGTTTGCATCGCCCCCTCGTTTCGGGAATCCCGGCATAGCTGGTAACCACTGGTGGATCAGGAGGATGAGGTCACTGTCTCTGTTTAGACCCTGTTTATGGGAGGGTCTGGGTCGCTCTAAAACAATGGAAGCTTTCTCCATCATTGGGCTGATATGGACTGCCAGACAGACAGGCAGACGGGTGAACAAAGAGACAGACAGCCAGGGAGACAAGCTAATACAAGTCAAAGACATCCTGCTTCTGACTTGACACCTTCGTATAATGGGTATTAATTGTTACAGTATTTCTAGCGCCTATTAATCCTCCCTCCCACTCAGTAAACACCAAAATGGCTCTCTATTCTGATTTGCTCATCATTTAGACTGCATTCCCACCAGATTCGGTGGCGCAGTGAAAACTCCGTCCTCTTATTCATTTTGAATGTGGGCAGTGTGTTTGTGGCTTCAGTGGTCTGGGGCCACAGTTGAAATGGACTTGGAGAAAACGCAAGCTGACTTCACGTTGCAGTGGCCAATCACAACCGGTGATCCAGAATTTACAGTTTAGCCATGAGGGAACAAAATACGTTAATCATCGGAAATAATGCGCTGTGGTTTTAGAGGAATGAGTCCTAAAACCCAGAAATGAGTTAGCAGCAAGCTGAAGAGAGTGTAACATTTTGTTGGACAATATAAAATGTCCCACTCGTGAATTTTGAAGCTTTTATGTGTCTAAATAAAGACAGTTGCGAACAAGTGGCTAAATGAGAATAAACGTCATCACGCCAACTCGTCCGTCTTTACTTTCTCATCGTGTATACTCGCGCTCATGCGACCATGGTGTAGTTCATTGATAGCTTAACATTGGCTTTATACTTCTGATGATTGCATTTACGCTTCAAAAATCATACAAGTGGTGTTCAATTGTGAAGATTATCTTGCTGAATGAAACATGAGTGTCATAAATGTTTGTTTGTGACCGAGCTTGTTTTCTGCAATAATCTAAAAGCCAATGAGATTCTCCCAATGGGAGAATCTCATTGGCTTTTGGTCAAGGGAGCCCACAGTGATGCAAACTTCCTGTTGGGCCCACAGAAATACGTCATCCCTGGAGCACTCTTTTAGTGACTCTTCAACAACGGCACACCGCCAGATCTAGTGTGAATGCAGCCTTAGACTGACTTGTGTTTAATTGGTTTGGGTGCTACAGCAAGGCAGGCAGAAACAATGATGAACTGGTGTTACACATTTACTTTGGCATTGCAGTTATGTCATCAGGTTTCACAGTTTGAGTCTGCAAGCAAGTATTTCACTTTCAGAATGAGCTGTGAAAGGAATCACTTTCACTTTTCAGGACTCAAGGGCTGTAACGGCCTAAATCATATCCATACCTAAACCTTTTTTACCTTTTTTATATCAAATATTAACTGGGTTTCCATAGTTCTGTGGCTTTTAGTCCCTTGAACTACTTTTCAAGGAACTAAAAGGTTCCTTCAGCCAACTGTTGTCTGCGTTTCCACCACGGTCTAAAGGCCGATTAAGATTAAGTAAATTAGTCCGCTGATGTATGAGGGTTGCTGGTGGCCACAGCAGTAAACACACTCTGCAGCCTGCAGGTCGTTGTGTCTGCCTGTTTCACCTAAAAAAAACACGCTGGAAAAAGGGTTTTATCTCACTGTGATGACGATGTTTACTGCTGCATATACAGTATTTACTGATGCACGTTGAATGTAATGAGATTCAGCAGAGGAAAATGAAACTAAATCATCTGTTGAGCGTTTGATGGTTATTTATATGTGCTTTAGAACGTTAACACCGTGAAACGATAACAATACAGAGTACCGCGGCGTTACGTCTCTCTCTTTTCTACCGCTCACTCTCCCAGCTCAGTTGTAACAAAGAGGAATGCCGTCCCCTCGTCCTAAAATGGTCCTAAATCGATACTAGAGTTCTTCCTTGTTTATGAATGAAGCAGTACAGTTGAAGCAGCGGTGTTGTGTGTGTGTGTGGTTTACCAATCAGCGACGGTCATGGGTCATCCACCAAAAGCTTCATCCCAAAAGTTCTGGTATTTTCTGAAAGTGCTACCCCCAGACCTGGGCTTTTTGTTGGGTAAAAAGGTGCCCTGAAATGTCCCCTAAATTTAATTCAGTCCCTGTGGTCGAAATGCAATGAGTTCTTTAAAAGGTTTTTATTTCTGAGGGAGAGTTCCTGCTGTGGAACCGGGGCTACAGTCACCATCATTTTCATCCTCCATGGGGGAAGAACAGGTACCTTCAGTCTTACCATGCTCCAAAATGACGTGTATCAAATGCCAATGTGAAAAGGTAGCGATTGTGTGAAAACTAGTGCCAGCTCTTCAAGGAGGCAGCATTAATCTTTTAAATTAACAAGCATTTAAAATCCAGACAATGCTGCAAACTCATTAAGCCATTTGTGTTTTTTCGTGTTGTTTTTTTTGCGTTGGTCTTCATTTACGTGCTGTACTTCTCCATTATAAAGCTCTCACAGCATTCACTCCCAAGAGCTCTGCCATCCATTTGTCTTTATTAGACCTGACATGTTTCCCGCAATTATTTTTTCGCACCGTGATGTTCGCATTAATTATAAGCATTTTATCCCTCGCGCATCAATGGACAGGTTCTCCTTAAGAGAGGAAAAACTTCTCTTTGGTAGAAGATGCTCGTTAGAGAGTCACGTTTGGTCGGTGCTGCTTACTCATACATGACAGGTGGTTGCATATGATTGTAGCTTTGGCTTGTGAATTTGCATATTGCTTTCAGGCCTCAGTCGGTCGGTCAAGTGCTGTTGGAGATTGCTGAAACTGAGACTGGGGGGGGAGGTCTGTGTGCACCATGGAGCATTCAGACATGCATGATGCACTAAATAATAAGCTTGAATGTTTTGAGCTTTGCTAAATTACTGTACCATAACTAAGGCTGTCAATCGTTAAAAATAGTTAATCACAATTAATCGCATCATGATCATACATTTTTTTCTGTTCAAATGTACCTTAAGGAGAGATTTGTCAAGTATTTAATACTCTTATCAACATGGGTGTAAGCAAATATGCTGCTTTCTGCAAATGTATGTATATATTTTAGGGCTGTCAGTTTAACGCGTTAATTAGATTAATTAATTACGCTGCAAATTAACACACTATAAAAATTAACGCAATTAATCATGAATGGCAAGTCGGTCATTTTAAATTTGGCCCATTGAGTGACCCGTAGGCTGCAGTGGTGGCGTTACTTCGTACCTGCGCCACTAGTCAAAAGCAGGGTGACTGACAACAGAGATGGACGCGACACAGGAGAGCGAGGCGAGCCCACTCGGACCTTTCACTCGGACTCTGACTCGGACTAGGAGCAGCAGGGGCCTCTACCCTGCTACAGAGCTGAGCCGTGCATTGAATGCATGAGTGTCCACTGGAGTGGTGGGCAGCTCACGCAGGAGCTGATGAACAGCTGTCCTCTCCTCCTACCTGGCTACCGCTGCCACGTCTGGGCCATGTGAGAGACTCTTTTCACTCGCAGGTAACATCATTGAAAAGAAGAGGGCAGCCTCACACTCAGACAATGTAAACAAGCTTGTTTGTCTGAGCAACTGGCTCAAGGACACATAGAGTTGTCTGTTGTCAGTTCCTGTAACGTTAGCTGACCCTTTTAAAGGAAATGCTGTTGGCATCTTGCTATTGATGTTGCCTTATTTAGAGGCATGTTATACTATTCATTTTGAATTGCTGTATTGAGTCAGCTTTAGTATTCATTTTGATTGAGAGACTGCTTATGTGCCTATTTGAGACTCAGCTTTATTTTATTTCTGAATTTTATTTATTTTATTTAACTGTATTTGAATTGCATTTTTGAGAAATGCACCTGGCCTAATTGGTTTGCTGATGTGCTTGACCTTTTTTCTTTTGAATTTCATTTATAAAGCACACTTAACCAATAAAAATGTGGATTTCAAATCTTCTCTTCTTGGTGTATTCTATTGATTAGTCATGCACTACAATTTTGTAATGTCCTAGAATTCAAATTCTTTATTTGGGGGCCTTTAGCAGGTATGAGATTAAAATGTGATTAATTAGATTAATTAATTACAAATCCTGTAATTAATTAGATACATTTTTTTAATCGCCTGACAGCACTAATATATTTATGATTGGAAATCAATTACCAACACTAAACGATGACAGATATTGTCCAGAAACCCTCACATGTACTGCATTCAGCTATTCATCAGTATGGCAACAGAGGACATATAAGAGGTCAGGCTCTGTACTTTTCCATATCGGTCTAAATCTCTGGTGAAACAGGACATCCTTTGGCACAACCCTTTCCTTCTGATTCTGGTAATGGGAAGTAGCGTTTGTCAGCCTTAAACTATTACCTCCTTTTTCCTCTACCAGTCTTTTCAACTTTCCCTACTGCTACTATAGCATGTTCTACCTGCTGCACTACTATTTATTAATCTCCAACTGAACCTTAATGTGTTATTCAAATTGATCAGCTCTTTATTTTATAATACTGTACGATTTAATTTGTGCTCATTCAAGATATGAATGAAGGGCTGACAGTTCAGTCATATTTTTTTTTATATAATGAAGATATTTTTGTTTCCCTGCCACCAAAGGGGGCATAAATAACTGCAAAATAATCCACAACAAAACGTCAGGGTTGGACAAATTTTTCTTTTGCACTGATTTTGCAATCAGTGCATCCCTGCTTTCTACCAAACTACACCCACCAACCTGATGACCACACAAGGAGTGTGCATCCACTCATAGATGAGAGGCCCGTGACACCACAAGATGTAAAAACTGACTGCATCCTCAGCTGAGCTGTAACAGTAGCTGTCTCAGCTGTGCTGGGTGAGCTAGCAGTATCACGTAAAGACATACGCTTCCTTCTGCATGGCGATATGATTGGTGGGTGTAGTTCAGCAGAAAGAAAATAGTTCCTACTGTTCGTGGAACTGCTCACAAGGTTTTGCTGCTGAGTTTTTCAAATGTATTTTTGGTGCTTTGAGCACAAGTGAAGCACAATCTAGTACCATTATATTGGAGAGAAGGCAGACATCTCTACGACTGATATATCCAGCACTCTGCAATCCACACCAAAACAATCTAGATTTATAAAGAGCACTACAGGTAACTGTCCCTTTGAGCTGTGTTTGTGCTCAAAACATAGTACCGTGTTTGTTGTTAATGCCATATTAAAGTCCCTGTATGTTCCTAAATTCACATTCTAACGTTGTTAACTTGTTTTAAATGAAGATGAATGGCATGAGTTATGTCAGTCCTTATGCGTCTTCTCTGGTGTCTTTCGCAGCACTTGGTCCAGTGGGATTCTGGGGACCCCGAATGTTTGCTCCTGCTGGTGAAGGAGCTTATCCAGCAGTACCATCACTACCAATGCCAGCGTCTGCGGGAAAGCTCCAGGCTGCTCTTTGAGTATGACAGTCTGCTTGAGGATCCCAACTATGGCCGTAACATGGAGATTTATGCAGGACGCAAGAACAGCTGGGTAGGCAACTGTTGACTTAAGCTTAAACTTTTAAAATTTCAACTTATACTGAAAAAAACACATGCTTAAAAAAAAAAAAAAAAAAAAAACGTATTGTTAAACTTCTTTAAAAAGTACTTAAACTGAAAAAATACTTAAAAACCGTAATCTTGTAAAATTACGTAACTTACATAACTTAAAACGAAAAAAATATTTTAAAAAATTGGGGTGAAAAAAATTGTAAACTTAATACTTAAGTAAAAAAAAATAAACAGTAAACTTCAAAAAAAAACAACTTTCAAAAAACATTAACTTAAAATTAAAATTTTAAACTTCAAAATCATCAAAATGGTCATATACTGTACATCCAGGTAAATGCATTGAATTTGACCTCTGCATCTAACCCATAAGCATTAAGAGCAGTGGGCTGCTGTTTGTACTCTCCTACTTTTTACAAAACCAAGGGTTGTGTATTGGACAGTTTTACTCTGTGTTCACATGCTATTTCTTTATTTTGGTCAGTCTTGAACTGAGAACATAAAAACTAGTGATTATTAAAGGTTGAGATGGAATAATGCAAGAAAGGTTTGACTTGTCCTTATTCTCCTATGCCACACTTCAAAAAAGAAAAGTACTATTTATAGTATCCAGTTATTATACATAATTGCTCTCAATTTTGCATGCAGGCCTCAGAAGAAATTCCCATGGGAAATAGAATGTAATAAGGCTTCCTGTTTGTCTGTTCAAAAGAACTTGCGTCAGACAAGTCACAGTCATGTGTTTTTGATATGGAACATTTATTTTATAGTCACAATATGTTTCCCTGTAGCACATGATATTCAGATGATTGAGCCATCTTGTTGGTGTCTGTGTAGAGACACATTCTTGAGGACAAAATGATGATAACTCCTAAACAGCTTATTATCCAATTTTGTGCTTACACTGTGTTGTACATTTCAAGTCAGTTATGGGGTTTGGGATATCCTACTGCATACATTTGCAAATCATTAAAGAAACCAGACCTTTCAGTTCTCCTAACTATATCATGCTTCAAAATATAGAGTTTGTGTTCAGATTGTGTATATGAACGCAAATATGTTGACATAAAATTAGGACCGTCAAAGTTAACACGTTAACAATGCATTAACACGCTAATAATGTGTTAGCGTAAATTAGCTTTACGGCACTTATTTCTTTATGACATTAAGGCAGTCAGTTTTTCTGAGGTTGTATTGGTTTTGATTGAGTCTTGTTAATACTTTGCATAGAGAAGGTTGGCCTATTTTGTGAAATAAAGAAGCTTATCGCGAACTATATTTATGTTTGTTGCTAGGCGGCGACTTCTAGTGGCCGTAATAATTATGACAGAAGCGAAGGACGTAGTCAGGTGACGGAGTATAAAGAGCAAAAAAAAAAAAGTCTGTGTAGCGAGGAGGTCAAGCGTGGCTAGAGCGTAACCCACAAGTTGCAAAAAGCTGCGAAATCTCTAACGAGACAAGCTATCTGATGACACCTTAACCATTCGTGGTCGATGCCTAACCTAACCCATCTCACAAGCGTTTAGAAACTGCTGGATTACCTTCTAGACACAACTGAGAAGGTCGGGGTGGATGTATGGGTCACACAAACATAGGACTTTCACCCAGGAGGCCTCTGTCTGTGTCCCGTGTGAAACTATAAATCAACATGTTGAATTATGATGTTTGTATGTAACTACGTCACGTGCTATATATCATGTACAAAATGTAGTTACTACATAACGTACTTATGTAGCAATCATGCTTATTTTAACCCAAACCCTGATCTTTTCCTAAACCCAGTTAAGTAGTTTTGTTGACTAAACATAACCAAGTAGTTCCATTTCACAACATTAACCACATTTTGAAAATTGCGACTGTTTCACAATGTTAAGCAGAACGGTCATACTATTTATGTCATTTTGGGAGTCTTTAGCAAACAACCTACTCTGTTGTTTAGGTATAAGAATCTGTTGTATGTTGTATTGGCCCAGATATTGGAATTTTTCAAACGATACCCATCCTTATGATTTTGGATACTCTGTCTGCATATTTTCATGTGTTTGCATGAAGATTTATTTACACCAGAACCTGTATGACCTATATGCTGTACAGTTTGTAAAGTTCTTTACCTCTGTTTCTCCTTCGCTAGACAGGAGAGTTTTCAGCCCGTTTCCTTCTCAAGCTCCCTGGGGACTTCAGCAACATCCCTGTCTACCTCCTTAAGGTAATTAACCACCGAACCCCATACACATTTTGACACGTGATCAGGGTACACGCACTAACTGTACATTATGTACACAGATTACAGACCTGCCGACAGTGCTGCAGACTCATATATATGAGATATGAGTGCTCTTTTGTTTTTCATTTGTCATGTCATTTGACATGTTTGTGTGTCCATATGTTTTTGTTATGTGTACAGTGATAATAGCAGGTTTTATTTAAATGAACTGTGATGAAACTGTGTGCATGTGTGCATATGTGTGTGTGCGTGTATGCAGACTCCGGTCTTGGGGGCTGTGAGTTGACTAATCAGCAAGCCGTCACTCTCGATCTGCTCTGAGCCGCGTGGTGTCTGGAGGCAGCTTAGCCCGAACACTCGCTCTCTCTCTCTCTCTCTCTCTCTCTCTCTCTCTCTCTCTCTCTCTCTCTCTCTCTCTCTCTCTCTCTCTCTCTCTCTCTCTCTCTCTCTCTCTCTCTCTCTCTCTCTCTCTCTCTCTCGTCAGTGATTGCCCTCACCCCGCTCTCACTCTCTCCCTTATCTCTAGTTCTCTTCTCACTCTCTGTCGCTCCCCCCATCTTCGACTGCCTGCATGCTGGAGGCCCTGGCTCTCTGGCCTTTTCCAGCCTGGCCTCTTGTTTGTGAGGGGAAATGATGGTAAACATAAGGGAAACAGCAACCATCATCAGCCTCACATCAGCCTCTGTCCTCATGTTTCTCAGAACCTGGAGCACCGAGACTCGTCTCTCTCTGCTGGCTTTGAATCGACTCATCCAATGTCATAGCCATGGTAGAATAGGTAGAAATTAAATATTTAATCGCTGTTCACCACATGCTTCCATACATCATATGCAACCACATCGCAGTCGCGGGGGGGTGCCTAGGGCCTAGGGCCTAGGGCCTAGGGCCTATCCCCCTTGAACAGGCTGCCAGTCTACCGCAGGGCTGACACATAGAGACAACCATTCATGCAGGCAACTTAGAGTCAACAATTAACCTGCATGTCTTTGGACTGTGGGAGGAAAGCGGAGGACACCCACGCTAACATGGGGAGAACATGCAAACTCGACTGTCTTGCTGCAAGGTGACAGTGCTAACCACTACCACTAGCGTGCAGCTAACTGCATGATTGTCCATAATTAATTGCAAATTAATCACATTTTTTTAAATCTTATTTCTTAAAGTTAAATTTCTTATTTTTCAATAACAATGATAAGTATTGTCCAGAAACCCTCACAGATACTGCATTTAACATAAAAATATGATCAAATCATAACAAGGAAAAGGGGAGACTCATGGGTACCCATAGAACCCATTTTCATTCACACATCTTGAGGTCAGAGGTCAAGGGACCACTTTGAAAATGACCATGCTGGTTTTTCCTTGCCAAAATTTCACAAAAACTAATGGATCCCGTAGGTTTTTTTAGTTTTATACAATGCCAGAGCCCCACTCTAGCTTTAAAACTGAGCCTGCTACAACCCAAAAATCATAAGTTGCATTAAAGAAATTAGTGGCATTTAAAAGAATTTACATTAATGCCTTATTATTGCAGTAACTTTGACAGCCCTAGTTTTTATTAAGTTTTTTGTACCTGTGTATCTAGAGGCAGGAAAGTTTCTACACTCAGCCCGAGGGGAGCTCTTGTTGGTGACATCCTTTTTTTTTTTTTTTTCAAGCAAGCATGCTGTCACTTGCTGGAATTTTCCAATGCGAAGGCTTTCAAAAGCGAGGTAGACTCACTGACACCTTTAACCGGTGGGTGGTGGTAGCAGTGTAGCCATTGACACAATGTTGTCAAAGAAGAACTCTCTGTAATATTTAGTGATTTTATTAGAGACGAAGTCTTGGATACGGATGTACATTTCTGTCACCCTAATCATATCATGTGTTCTTTGCTTCGCATGCACACACTCACAGTATTATGCTGTATTTGGCAGCTTGGGTATACATAGTATCACCATGGGAGCACTTGAAGACTAAGAAAGAGTATTGACTTGCAGAGAGGAAAGTAATGAACATCAGCCCACACCTTGTCCTCCTACGCATTACAGAGGAACGGGATTATGCAGCATATAGGCTGGACTCTAAGAACACAAATGTACTGTACGCCAAACCGATGACCTGAATTTTCACTTTGACAGTCGTCATGCAATTAGCTCTGTCGGTGAGAACGCCGTCTGAAATCAGTTCTTGTTGTGCATCGCACATTTCTTCACCACAAGTAATTCCATACTGTTGTAGAGCCGTTGAAGCGCAATTAATCCACTCCTACAGTCCTTCCTGACTGAGCAGGCAGACGTACCCTATATTTTCACAGTAAAGGAACATTGCAACCACACATTTGTTAAATTACACATGGCATTTTGTGTATAAATGCAGTGCACGTGCCTTGCCTTACCAATTATCCTCGGCCTATAGGTCAATATTGCAACCAACCAAGAATTAATCTATCCGAGGTTGATTAACTTGAAGGTCTTCTGGGCTTTTGCTGAAGTTGAAGCCACTGCCCCTAGCATAACAGTATAAGAAATAAAATATCTGCCACACAGGGTCAGATTTATTGCAGGTTTTGTGCCTGTTTTTCACGCTCCGATTTGATGCTCTGTCCCAAACAAAGACTTATCAAAGAGACGCGCCAGGTTGGAATTGCTGCGTGAGTTTCTGCAAGGTTGCATGTGCATGTCAGGGAGGATCATGTAAATAATAGGAGGATAAATATTAGCAGTGGTTGATTATGTACTCTGCTGGATTTACTGAGGTCACGCGGTTTGCAACTGCGTATTTACGTCACTATTAGTTATTAATTAACTTTTAACGTCCATATTAACACCATCTCCACCTCCACCTGCTCCGAACTGCTGGACCTGCAGTGCCTTGTGTATCTTATTATATCACTTATTATATCTCCTCTTTGCCTCTGAATATATGTATTGTCTCCAATTGGACTAGTAATTAGATAAACTGTACACCATGTTCTAAATATCATAGTATTCTGTAATTTTATGAGTAATAGCGTTTTAGAGTAATTGTTTTTCCCAGGTGGAGTTGTACCGTGGCCAGAGTAAGTATTGTGTAATCCCATCGTTATCATTTCTTTTCTGAGGTTGGTGATCTCGTAGAAATCCCAGCGCTCAACTGCACTTACTGATCTCTCCTTTACTCGCAGAGTGTGTCTGGAGGCCACTTCAGGGTTCAGTGTTGAATACATGCCGATTGTGGCTGCAAACTCAATGGAAATTGCAGCATATATTTACACCACACCTTTTTACGTAGTAAATTTGGCAGTTTTTAGTTTAGTTTGCAATCAGCAGGTTCATTATTTATTTCAGCTGCTAGACAACAGAATTATTTTTATGGGACCAGTGTGTTGAGGCGCTGCCGCTGCAGAGAAACACAGGGTCGTCTGGCAAGGAGCGCATTTTGGCACAATGCGATGCAGGGCTCGAAATACTTCTTTCTATTGACATGCAGCTTTTAAAAATTACATGCACCAATTTTTTTTTTTTTTTTTTTTTAATTAAACCAAAACATTTTTCTCTGCACTATTTAGTGTATTTGTCCTTCTTTTTCAGCACTTCTGCAACGGCTGCAGCCGGATCCGACCTAAAGAAATCCAACATCTGGCCTATTTCTTCAATAAATTAAGCACCAAACATTTTTAACCAAAATCCCAAAAACAAAACAAACTGATAACACTTAATTAAGAGTTTATTATATTTTAAATTATGTTGTATTTGTAATAATTTGCTGTACACTACATATTTCCTGCACCAATTTATTTGCACCATGTTGAGCTGAGAATTAGCTCAGCATGTGCATGTGGTATTTCGAGCCCTGCAATGCAATATAATCTGACAAGGCCGTGTTGGCCAGTCAAATATCTGAAAGTCTGTGTTCTTGGTAGATTACATGAATGCTGATTTTTACTGTAAGATAAAAGTAGAAAGATCAGTTTATTGTCATAGTGTCCTGTCATAGTATTATGAACCACTGTGCAGTGTTTTTGATAAGCGTTCAGAGTCGTAGATTAATTTAATTGAACTTCCTTGATCACATTTCATCATCTCACTGCAAGGCGCGTCTTATTTTAACACAGGGCTGTTTTCAAATCGAGTTCCAGCCTATTTAATAGCGGCTCTTTCTTTTTAAAGAAGTCGACACACCGAATCAAAGAGGTGATGCTTTCCAGACAGAATATAAGCCATCAGCCAGGTACTGTAGGTAGAGGTCAGACTGTTGACCCTGATTTGAATCAACCTCCTCATCAAATCTGCGGATGTCCTTGCTTGAGGAGGGAAGGTTTGGCACTGAAGCGGAAATCTGTTCAGACATAGGCTACTCTGCACTGCCAGTGAATGCCGAGATGTTGCTGGTGGGCGCAGAGCTGTGGAGGACGACTGTTACCTGGAGCGAGGCATCCGCGTGGTCTGAGCTCACCACAGTGGACATGTTTACCTTCCTGCATGCACTGCCCAGCCTCGGGGAGGGGGAGGAATGCACGTTTTTTTGTTTGTTTATTTATTTATATATTTTTAAAGGGGGCAGCCCGTCATAGTCAAAATAAAAGAGTGGGAAGGACACTGAGAGCGGAGATGAAGGGAGGATAGTGAAATGCACACAGATGGATGTTGGCAGTTTTCTTCCCTTTTTAAAGGGCATGTGGTCCTCTTGGGCACCGTTTTAGTGTCTCATCTTTCGATCGTACCTTGACCTCTGGGTTGTGAACCGCTGAGGTTGCTTTTACTCATATCCTCCCATTTGTCACTGGCCTTTGACCTCTATCACTGTAGAAGTTATTTGTTCATCTCACTTAGGCCTTTTAACGTGGTTGCAGTACAACATGTTTCATTTGTTTATGGTCTACTTGACACATTCATTCTGGAAGGTTACGAGATAAAGAGAGATAAAAGAAATATGGTAACTTTTTCTGTGCCCATGTCGGTAGTGCATTATTACAAGGCGCTGTTGAATACTTGATTCTGATTGGTCAATCACGCCGTTCTACGGTCTCTTATTTCTTTGCTGAATGAGCTGAATGATGGCTTATCGCTAAAACACGTTTGTTTGTTTGCCCAGAATAAACTACGAGAGACCATTTCTTTATAGCAGACCACTGCTACTGTATGTATAACAGCCCGTTGCTATGGGCACAATTTTGATGTCAGACTCTGGCGGACCATATTTGTGTCAAATTATTGATTTCGTAAGTAAGTAGCTGTGTAATAAGCAGGATAATGTACAGCTAGCGGGTCATTGTTGTGAAATAAAGCCCTTCATGGCGATGCAAGTTTATTTCACAACAATGACTGGCTCGCTGTACATTATTACCTTACTTATATACTTAATTAGACTGCATTATAATCAGCTTATAGCACTGCATAATTATAGTTCTAAGCACTCTGAAATATTCATAATGCTTTATAACAATAATCGCAACACATTATAAAACATTTTATAATGACTTAAGGTCAAGTATCATAGTACTTCATAGTACTCACCAACTTTTTATTTTCTAGGATCATGGTGCATTATTGTTCCCATTGTTGCAATACGTTATAGTCATTTTATAATGCATTATAATCACTGTTATAATGCTTGTTATAATGTGATTATACAGTAAGTTACCCTAAGTGGTCATTGTTTGCTTTAAATAAGGGGAAAATTCATTTTGAGTTAAGTTACATAGATTTAATGATATATTTTTTTACTTCACAATGATTATTTTTATAAAGAATTTTGAATGTTCAAATGTGCCTCTAACTATAATTAGACAATGCTAAAAGCAGATTATAACATATTATCACAGATTCTACCAGAGATTTCTTCTCTCGCTTCATGCTACCCCAGAATTCAACTAAATGCAGAGAAAACACACAAAAAAAAAAAAAAATTCTAATTACAGATGTGACCTTTTCGTTAAAAGATGTCCCTTTTGCATCTCACTAGGCTGTCTGTCTGTCCTGTAGGGTATGTATATGAGCAGAGCAGGCTTGCCTCTAAATGTCCACACTGATCAGCGTGGAATGATGCCACCTTCGTGACTGAACGCTCTGCTCTCGCTTCACTTGAGCTTTGTTTCCTCCAACAAGTGTGTGAGTGTGTGTGTGTGTGTGTGTGGGTGTGTGTGTGCATGTATGCGAGCCTCAAGCAGCTGTCATTGATCCAATAGGATGTTTCAGGTGACCTGTCTTGTGAACTAACTGGTATCTGCTGTAGCGTTGTATGAGATAACGACATATAAAACCATTTCCGTTGAGCTTAGTGATTCCCAAATATCACATTCAGAACCTGAAAAATGAACAGATTTGTGTGAACTGCAAACAGAACATCTGTTTAATTAAATACATTAAGCAATAATCAAAAAATGTCTGTTTTTGTCAGTATAAACCCCACAAATGTTCACAGCCTCTGATGTGTCTGTTAAAGCCGTAGAAAGCTCTTATTATTAACAGTTTCTGATCGCACCGCTGTTCGTCGCAGCCAATGGGTTCAATTGCTGTTTTTTTTTTTTTTTTTTTTTAGACTCAAAGCACCAACAGTCTGTGTGCTTTATTGGATGGTGATGCTCCAGGTTAGTTTGTTAGCACACATTTTCAGCACAATTAAAGGAACTCATTTGCTTTCTGGCGGGGAGTTGGACGGAAAGATCGACACTGCTGTCATATCTGTCTTTTGAATATAAGGCTACAGGCAGCAGCCGGTTAGCTCAGCTTAGCATAAACACTGAAAACAAAAGCTCTGAGTCGTTGCCAGGCATCCAGCAAAGACTCTTCAGGTTTTGTTCCAATTAAACATCTGAGATATAACATGTCAATTAGTCAGGCTGGCTGTTTCTGGTCTTTATGCTCGGCTAAGGTAACCAGCTGCTGGCTGTAGCCTTATGTTTAATAGGGATGGTAAAAAAAATAAAACTAAATAAATAAATAACAATAATAATAATATTTTTTACAATTTTGAAATAGATTTTTTTTTGTCCCCTTTTAAAAATAAAAGGAAAATACTAATTAAAATAAAATAGTAATAATTTGTGAAGGAAATTTCTTTATTCTTTGATTTTTCACTTATTTATTTATTTATTTATTTATTTATTTATTTATTATTTATTCATTCATGTATTTATTTATTGGGTTGGTAGAAAAAAAAAATAACTAACATATATAACATATTTGACTTCATCTTCATCCCTGACCTGAAACATTTTTACTGTTTTAGCTTAAATTTTTTCCAAAGTAAAAGTCCATAGAATTGTATGATCCAACTTTTTCCCATGGTCTAGTATTGAAAACGTAAACAAAAATTACAATAAATCGTAAAACTGAATCACAGTATTTGTAGAATCGCACGACTTAAAAAACTGCAGTACAAATCAGTACCCAAGTACTGTGATGATATTGAATCAGGAGATGCAGTAGATATTTAGATAGATATAGATAGAAAGCCAGGAAGCAAATACTGTATTTTCCAAAATGTCTAACTGTTGCTTTAAGGCTAGATTTGTATTTGAACATTTTTAACCATTTTTTTATGCCAAGTCTCTCTAATGCCCAGCAACTCCCCCCGGTCAATCCTGCTTCCTTCTGAACTGACCTGAGGAAGGGTGGCACTGAGCCCTGGGCATCCATGTATCCTGGTTTTGTCTGTACAAGCTGCACAAGCTTCAACAAGAGCACTTACATCTAATTATTTTTACTCTAATTATTTTTGGTCCTGCATCCTCGCACCCCCCGTACACGTACACACACACACACACACACACACACACACACACACACACACACACACACACACACACACACACACACACACACACACACACCTTTAACCTTCAGAACGCCACATGCAGCAACTAACAGGGGAGGGTCAGGGTGAAGCAGAGCCTTGGGCTGTCATTCTGTCTTTTCATTTGTGGTACCAGCATCACTGACTCAATTATTTCTGTACTTCCTCATCATTTCTTGTCATGTCTTGTTTTTTTTTTCTATTATTATTTTCATACAAATAACAACTATTGAATTAGTCTTAAGCAAATATTGCATTCCCAACCCTTTTTTTTTTATTACTGAGAAATTTAAAATAAAATGAATACTCAAATCGTGGTTAAATTCTGGGCAAAAAACATACATCCACATACTGTCACTTGCATTTTGGATTGTTTTTGCAAGTTGAGATTGTGCTTATAATTAGGGTGACACTTTTAATAACCATCATTTATGACTGTTAAATTCATTGAGTTAATTAAACATAGTTAACAGTTATTTTACAAATAATTAACTGATAATTAATGATGATTACTAATTATCAGTGATGCTGTAATTTCTGTTATTTTATCATTAGTTTGTGTAATATTAAATAATTAGTTTATACATTCTTTATATTCTCATAGGAGATGATAATTACATTCTGACACTTTAGTAAACTATTTTAAGTTTACTTTTGCATACATTATATTTATGTATATTATGTGTTCGTGATTACCAAATTATTTTTAATCGACTAAGAAATTATTTGTAAAACATCTAGAAACATTACATAGATAAACCATTGAAGTATTAGCACTTTATCTAAATAGAAGAAGAAGAAGAAGAAGAAGAAGAAGATGTACCTTTATTAGTCCCACAGTGGGGAAATTCAATTTACACTCTGTTTAACTCATACATGGTACATGCAGACCTGAAACACACATACATGCATTAATGGAGAGATGTCAGAGTGAGGGGGCTGCTCCAGACAAGCGCCCCGAGCAGTTGGGGGTTTGGTGCCTTGCTCAGGGGCACCTCGGCAGTGCCCAAGAGGTAAACTGGCACCTCTCCAGCTACCAGTTCACACTCAGTTTTTGGTCCATGTCGGAACTTGAACCGGTGACCCTCCGGTTCCCAACCAACCCCCTACAGACTGAGCTACTGCCGCCCCAATGTTTATAGATGCTTTACAAAATTTTTATTAGCCCTTTAACAAGGTATTATAATCATCATTTGCAACCTCAGAATAGCCATCCAATTATTATGTGTCGACAATTCACAGTTATTAACTATTAACAAAGTGTTACAGATATATGTGTGTGTGTGTGTGTGTGTGTGATCTATATATATATAATGTTTATAGATGTTTTACAAACAATTTCTTTAAGGTGCTTAATCATTAACGAATACATTAGCGTAATAACTATTACCAAGTTTATTTAACTATCAATTTACCATTTATAAATGGTTATTATAAAGTGTTACCATAATTAAATGTTATTCAAATTAAAGTGGAGTCCATGTTGGTCTTGACTTTTCTCAGATCAGTAATATTTCCCGCTCCGGCTATTTACAGAGCTTCAAATCAGCTTCAGTAAACGCCTCACAGAGGGAGAGAAACCATGAAAATCCTGTGTTCCTGACACTCCTCAGGGCAGGTTAACAATGGCACTGTCTTCCACCTCAGGAGCAGGAGGGTGAGAGCACAGCACCCCCCCACCCCCACCCCAGGGGCACAGTTGAGGAGCTAGGGACAGATTGAGGGTATTGCTGGGATATTGCGCAGCAAGCATGTCACAATCTCACTGTGTGTGCAGAGGACTCTTGGCTTTGTCAAGGCACATGCCAACAAGCAGACTGTTATCATGTGCATAATAATTCAGCTGTACTTACACCTGCGACTTTTATAAGAGTCCTTCGTTTAAAAAATGATTGAAGTCGAGGTGAAATGACAAATGCCTTTTTAACCCTTTTAGATCACATCCCTGGTCGTACTGTGCACCTATTTAACAATATATACAATAAAATGTACATTAAATCCATTTCTTCATGTTTTTTATATCAAAATCCAGTCATCGTTTCTTCCTGTAAGCAAGTACCAACCACCTTCAAGCAATAATAGAGCCACAGTGCTGCGTTCACTGTCTCCAGTTCACCGTCCGAGAGCGTTAGCAGCCACGGTGCTGCGTTCACTGTCTCCAGTTCATCGTCCGAGAGCGTTAGCAGCCACGGTGCTGCGTTCACTGTCTCCAGTTCACCGTCCGAGAGCGTTAGCAGCCACGGTGCTGCGTTCACTGTCTCCAGTTCACCGTCCGAGAGCGTTAGCAGCCACGGTGCTGCGTTCACCGTCTCCAGTTCACCGTCCGAGAGTGTTAGCAGCCACGGTGCTGCGTTCAATTCACCGTCCGAGAGCCTTAGCAGCCACGGTGCTCTCCCTTTCCCCTTTTCCCCCTCAACCTTACACCACCTCTGCGTTCACTGTCTCCAGTTCACCGTCCCGAGAGCGTTAGCAGCCACGCTGCTGCGTTCACTGTCTCCAGTTCACCGTCCGAGAGCGTTAGCAGCCACGGTGCTGCGTTCACTGTCTCCAGTTCACCGTCCGAGAGCGTTAGCAGTCACGGTGCTGCGTTCACCGTCTCCAGTTCACCGTCCGAGAGCGTTAGCAGCCACGGTGCTGCATGTAGTGTTGCAGACATGCAGCCACTTTCCCAGTAAAAGTCTCCACCACACATTTAGTTTAGTTTAGCAGGTTGTCAGCTGTGTGTCTGCCCGTGATTCTCCAAATGATTGTTGATGTTTGTGCAAACTGTCCATAGTTGGTGACTCGTGGTAATAATGGTTGCTGGTTAGTCATGTCTGACAATGTTTGATCTGAGACTAATGAGCTGAAGATAGTGTAAACAGCACCGCTAATGTAAAGGATGAGCTGCGTCACAGTCCCAAAAACAGCTGCAGCTGTTGATATACGGAAACTGCACTGAGATAGCATATTTGGTATAGAAACAGTTAATTGTTCAGCCTTAACAGCGCCCTTGTTGTCTACATTGCTAAGTTGCTCCAGGGCATGCAACTTTAACATGTAATTTGAATAATTAACTTCTTCTCAAAGCTGCCACCTCTTAACTTTTACTTCAACACTATTTTTCACTGTGGCTTTTCTCTGCATGATTCCAGTTTTGACACCACTAAAAAAAGAAAAGCATCCACACGACCTCTAGCCTGTTCAAGAGTTCCTGTACTGTTTTAGTGTTAAATGGGTTATGAAGGGATCAAACAGGAAGCGTCACTTATAGCATGAGGTCAGCTTTTGATTAATTCAGGGGGCTGATTAAGTGGGTGTTGTTGATTCTAATCAATAAATTACCATACCACTCTTCACCTCTGTGTATTTCTTCATTGTATATTCCTTTATTATATTTCATTTATATATATTTATTATATTACTTATATTTAGTGTCTCAAAGTGATGTTTTAAAATACATCAAGAATGTCAACAGCCGTGAGTCATGACCAAGTAATGAACTGATTTACAGCAAATAATGGAACTGATATTCAAGCAGCAATCTGCGTGTCTGCAGTTGAACAGCGATGATGAATGTTTGGCACCCAGTTCTAATTGAGTATACAGCTAATCTGACTAATGATAGATTTTTGTTGTGATCTGTTGATCTGTACAATTCAAGATACCATAGTCCAACAACGGCAGGTTTAAATCAAATCATAACCTTAAAATCAAAAGTCAAATTGAATCTTGGATTTGGATCATGACACCCCTATTTGTAGGATTCTTACTTTGTCATTTCCTGGACGATAAAAAGATTAAAAGTGTGACTTACCAAAAAGTGTGACAGATAACAAAGACCAAAAAAATTTGCGTCTGATGACCGAACAATAATATAGACACAAGCCGACCCATGGGATGCATCAGCTCCATCACAGCTTTACTTAGTAGTAAAATCTGATGAAATATTCTGCTTCAGTCCAGATTTGTTGGCGTTTAGCCTTTCAAAAACAACATTTTCACTGCGGTCAAATTCAATTTTAAATTTTCCTCTTCTGCTTGCCGCACACAAAGGAGGCACGCACCTGTATTAATTTATTTAACCGCAATTTTAAAAAAAACTATTTTGGCTCAAACATCATAGTATCATAGTAAATCAATTAAGTCATCGCAAATAAGACATTTTATGTATCTGCATTCAAGACATCATCATTTTAGTCATGTTGACGAAGCCGATGAGGTCGACTGATTAAAGAAAGTTGATTTATTAAAGAAGACTAACACATTTGAATCACACTGAATCACCTTATTCATATTGAGGATTTTGTTCAAGGATTTGTAATTTTATTTGACTTTTGTGGCATGTTGCTATAACTTATTAGCCGTTCAGTAAAATGATGTCAGAATTAGGCATGTGCATTCCAAGCAAAAATATTATTTGAAAATCATTGGGAATTAGGGCATGAATTAAAATGACATGTAGCGCTGGCACATTTTCCCATCTAAGGCTGTGGATTAAGAGTTTATTTCAACCGTATTGTTGCAACAGTGGAAGAGGCAGGTAGAAAGACAAACCATGACAGTTTTGGTGAGTTTTATTTTGTTTCTGTTGGGTTTGAATGACGATATTTTCAGCTGCTCGAACAGCTCACACACAGACACAACAGAGTAACGTTACTACTAGACAGTGCCTGAGACAGTTCATACATGGGAAATATACAGTATATATTTTAAGACAGGACGAAAGTTGCATAAACTATTTGATTTTTTTTAGCAATGCAACAACTATTCAAATAATCAAAAATCGTGACACATCCCTAGTCAGAATTACTTTAACTTGAGCATGATTTTGCCCGTATCACATTAATCCATAGGGGGAAAAAAAACAGCAAAACTCTTAAAAATAACATTTACAGTGGCTTGCTTCCCAGCCTGTCAATCTGAGCACACGGCTGCTGCTTTAAAAACAGCAAGCCCAGGTTACTAGAGCTGGATAGTGACACAAAATCACTTCTGTGACAGCCTACACCTCTGAATCACCACTGGCGACGGAGCACCTTTTTGGGCCGGTGCTCATACTTGTTTGTGTGTTTGTCCAAATTTTCTTTTTTTTTTTTTTCTTTTTCGTGAGGACACGGTGGCTACCGCAGCTTTCCAAGAGATAAGCCAAAAACCTGTTTGCAACAGCTGCGGCTAACTTACCTTTCCGGTTGCCACATAATTGTCGCTCCTTTCTCAACCGCTCATGAGGCTTTTTGTTGTTGCGGTTTTCTGTCCAGCTTACGTCCTCCACTGCGAGGCGGTTGAGCTTTTGGAGAAGTCGTGGCTGAAGATAGCCCACTGCGTCACATGATGAGTCTTTCACAATTCTCTGCACAAACCTGGAAAACAATGCTGTGGTCACCACGCATGCACGCACACACACACACACACACACACACATACACAGTGCCCACCATTAAAGTTATGATTAAAATGGCCATCAATCAGCCATTACAGTTGTCTGTACTGTCCATTGTGTCATTTGCTATATCACGACCAGAATGGGGAATTCAATGGCATTTTGACTGTCTTATTCTTTTGTTGGTTTGACCTGCTGTTTTTAGCTGCATGGCTTTACAGCAGTTTAAAAGAGCCGTTATCACACAGTTGAGTGAACTGAATAGACTTAGCTGTTACTGGATCATGCAGTTCAAAAATACCAATTCTGGACACACATGAGAAGAGGAAAAACAAAAAAAAAATGATCTAATGGCCACCTTCCATCCATTACCTCTCTGTCCCTCTATCCTCAGCCTGTCTGCTACGTTGAGAGAAAGCTCGGGCCCTGTGCGTGACTGTTGAGCATTTGGTGCCAAAGCAAGTGGTTGTAATTTGTGGCCTTGCCGTGCCCTTGCACGGTAAACACTGACTAAGAGCTCAGGAATCTTAAGAGCTATAAAATAATTGCAGGTTACTCCCATATTGCCTAGAGTGTTCTGCTTGTTGCCTCAGCTCTGCCTCTTTAGTCTCATCGCTTTCTTTTGCACAGCCTCTACTGGTGCTAGGCAAAAAAGTAGTGCCTTTTGTGCTGTATCAGTACTTATTATTATATTAGTAGTTATTATAAGTGTTATCTAATGACACAAAAAATGTTGCCGTAAAGATTTAGCAGATGTTTATGGTTCTGCTGTACCTGTTTGGGATGCTGAAAGTTCAGTTTTTGATTTTGTGCAAAAGTTAAAGTTAAAAGTTAATAAAAGCATTAACTGCAATAACTGACAATTGATAAAAATGGGTGTAACATTTATCATTTTAATTAGGGCTGTCAATCAATTAATATATTTAATCATGATTGATTGCATGATAATTGCAGTTAATCATTCATTTTTTCAGCTTTTCAAATGTGCCTTAAAGGGACATTTGTAAAGTATTTAATACTCTTATCAGTGGGTGTATGTATGTATTCATTCAACACAAAACACAATGACAAACATTGTCCAGAAACCCTCACAGGTGCTGAATTTAACATAGCAACTATGCTCAGATCATAACATAGCAAATTACACCTCAACAGGCAACAACAGCTGTCAGTGTGTCAGTGTGCTGACTTGACTATGACTTGCCCCAAACTACATGTGATTATCATAAAGTGGGCATGTCTGTAAAGGGGAGACTGGTGGGTACCCAGAGAACCCATTTACATTCACATATATTGAGGTCAAGTTTGGAGCATTATTTCGCCTCCTTCACCTACAAGCTGGTATTATATATACCAGGGTTGGTACCAATGGATCCTTTATGTTTTGCAGTTTCCATATGACCCCAGTGTCTTCACTCTAAAACATTGTGTGTGTACATATGTATAATGTATGTGTACATATATACGTCAGTATCCATGGTATATGTAATTGAATCTAATGTACAAACTTGAATACATAAATCTCTGCCCCCTTTTTTTTTTTTATCTTTTTTCATTTATTTTTTTTCTTATTTTCAATGTTTTTATAATGTCTAATGCTGATGTTTTCTTATGTGTACATCTTTTTTTGTTCATTTCTAAGCTGCTACTTAATTTATTTATAAGCTTTTGTAATTATGAGCTGTAAATTGCATATATGAAAACAATCTTGGGGAAAAAAATATAAAAAAAAATATTACAACCTAAAAATCAAAAGTAGAAAGCATTAAATGAATTTGTGTTCATGTGTTATTATCATGTTAACTTTGACAGCCCTAATTTTAATATGAAAATATAAATCCACATAAATCATTTTTAGATGAATATGATACAGTAAAAGATATCATTGCTTGATTGAAACAGGGGTTGCAATCATCTAACCTGTGGTGGGGTGTGAAGCCAAGACCACTTTTGCCAGAGACATGGGCGTCTCTTTTAAATGTCCGTACTGTACGTTTAAATAGCTCATTTGAAATGTACATCTACTTCTTCTGGTACTGAAAATTGCAAATCCAATTTCCAGCCGTTTGGAATAAATTCAGGGTAAACCAAAGCATATCAAGATGCATTCATGTAGTTTTCATAGTGCTTTTTGAAAGTCCTGTTGCTGAATGATGGCGTATCTGTATGGCGCTCAGACATGGCATTTAGTAGGAAAGCAAGTTGCCCAAAAGACATCGTCAAGTAATTGCCAGTTTGGGCTTCACTAATGCAGTGTACCACTGAAATCTGAAAAGGCCAGCCAATGCTTCCACGCAGATAAACAATTATGTGGCTTTTAAATGGTGGATGTATTATAGCTTGGTATGCTCTTGAAGATGACTGTAAATGTCAGGCGTAACAGCTCTAAAGCAGAAATCAGAAGAGAGAGTAGAATGTGTTAAAATATTAATTTTTATTCTGATAGTATTTCATATTTGTGTCTTAATGCTATAACTATAACAATATTGTGATAACTGATCATGTCAGTAGTTGATGTATGTTACCAATGCCTTGTTTCCAATCAGTAACATTATCAAATTGCACTAAATAAGAGTAGTATCTGATGGCAGGAAATGCGCACTCCTCTTGTGAGTTTGCTGGCGCAGCAAACTGAAACGCTTCTGTTGCAAGAGGTTGGATGCAGTTGCAAAAGAGGAGGATATAGTGGGTCAGTGGGTTGTGGGTTATTATCTAACGTATGTGTTACATCAGTCCTTACTTTGATTTCACAGTGAGAAGACCAGGGTCCTCTCTAATTTAGAGTAATAAAAAGATCTGTATAGACATATTAAATGCTCATTATCACTGTTATTTGCTTTGGATTGGATTGTTTAAATCAATAGTTTGTAAAAAAAAAAAAAAAAAAAAAAAAAAAAATAGTAGTTAAAAGAGCAATATTTTAAGTAATAAAGATTTTCATGGAATGTTTTTAATATGGCAATAACCTTTCAATATGTTTACATTCTGTAATTACCTCTCTATGTAATAGTGTTCATTGTAAGTTGCCTTCACACATACAAGGGATTCACAGGAAACTTGTGTATGTTATCTTGCCTTCCTTTCTGTAACATTCTCACAATGATATGCAATAGCCAGGTTTCCATCCAAATGTACTGCAATTTTTTAAAGAAAATCGGCAAAACAAAATGAGAATGAAAGCCTGTTTTTGTATTATTAGGAGTTGGTTCATCGGTATAAGCTTTGAGTGGCACCAATTCTCTGGTCGGAAAACTGTTGTACCTTTGCAGAAGAAGAGGTCGCAACAAGATGACGTAATTATTAAAGTACCAGTTGAACCTCAAATGGTGACAAACAATGATAATGTTGTTTGTTTCTTCAGCAGAGCTTCCATATCGGTGAACGTTGAGTCACGTGCTTCATGTGCTTCATCAATTATGCTAAACCTCCCGAAAGATGAGATACAAATTTCTCTGTAAGAGGCAGATTTTTAGATTAATCAGAAGACGCATCTTATTTTTATACATTCCTTAATGACAGATGTTAGGACCTGGACAATTTTATTGATCTGCATTTCCTGCAGTCAGAGGCATTCATTTAAATCCAGATTCAATCAAAATCACGTCAGAAGTGATGAGGAGTTTTGATCTTAGCCATACTGACTTTTAAAAAAGCAGATTTTCCAGTGTGAAATGGTTCACTTTTGCTAAAATCTGCCAAACTCTAAATCTGAATATATCTGCAATGAGCAGTTGTTGAGCTAAATCTTTTCCCCTTCACTTTTATCGATTCACCGTTTATTTTTTGACATTTTCTGTTTCCACTCAGGTATTTTTTATTCTCACCTTTTTGTGTCATATTTCGGACAAACCGCATGAAATTGCAGTTGTCACTAACCACAGGTACTGACAAATCATCCAGGACTGAAATCTGAAGGGTTTTAACTTTAAAGTAGCATGAATATATTAAAGTAAGTGTGATTGCCTTTTGGTTTTCTTTATGTAAAATGGACAGTGCATAATGATTATCATTGACATTTTATAAACATATTTGTAGCTAATTGCTGCCCGCAGCCCACATACAAAATTAAGAGTAACTTTTAACACAGTTATTCATCATTAGGTGAGTACATAATCTAAGCATGTTACCAATAGTCTCACACATAATGTTGAAGCTGAAAAAGATGCTCCATTGACCTCAAGGTGTGTTAAGAATTCCTACAAGTTTTGTCCCTTTTATAAAAGTCCATCTTCATGTACCCACAATCTTAACTGAACTAGCCATGATTACAAAGCAGGGCATTGAGACTGAATGCACCTGTTTTTTTTAAATTGCGGTCTGTGATGTTAGTAATTGAGCCTCGTTGTTGGTGGTTCAAAACTTTCTGTCTATTTGTCTTGTTCATAAGCTCTATGGATTTGAGAACCCTGCTGTGATTACTGCCAGGTGCTTTAACATCTGGTGCTCCACAGCTTCAAACCCTCTCAGTAAATGTCACACAAAGTTAAAGTTGCTCATGTTAATAGTATCATGCTTTCATCTGACTCATGTTTCAGTCAGTCACGAAGAAAGCGCGGCACAGTCATACGGTGTCCATAGCGCTGAAATCAAAGAACACCTGTGTACTAGCGTGTAAACAAATAATGCGTGGAGGTAACAGTCACAGATGCACAGTATAATTTTTAATGATTAGTGCAAACGACTCACCTGTTGCAGTGAAAGCATTTGATTCAGATTGCAGCTGCAAATGTACGGCTTCATCTACGCCAGCAAACATGAAACAGTACAGTATATATTAGTTAGTTAGGAAAATCTAATATTTCAGTAAGTATATGTATATATAGTGTCTTTGCAATCTGGAACTGAGCTGTCAATGCTCAGAGCTTTACAAAATGGGTAGCCTTCATGTTCCTGTGTACTCTTAAGTTTCCACTGCCCCCCACTTAATTGCATCACCCAAAAGCAGATCTCTGTCTCAACTGACATTTAGGATGTGCAAGAGGGATCTGTGACCTTCATAACTGTCATTATTAGAAGAAAATAAATGCCCTCGAATGGAGGATTTAGTTGGGGGGGGGGGGGGGGGGTTGCCTCTTTCCGCAGCCTCTCCTTTCTGATGGAATCATAATGTGTCATGAGATGTTTGTTATAAGGTTCTCTATACAGAATTCAGAGCATTTCTATTGCCTCCGCATGGCTCTCAACATGGCAACAGCTGAGCCGACGGCTAGCAGCTAACGGTGCTAACAACGCCAACGGTGTAAAGAACAGCAGCAATGCTGATTGAGCTAACAGCATTAACCCTAACAGCATCTGCAATGATGTCGGTGGTCAGGATGGCATTATCAGCTATGACTGCAGTATGGAAGCAGTACAGAGTGTTGGCCGTGAGCTATCCAGAGGGGCACACTTGTATATATATTATATATATCGCAATACTATTGACAAGTCAACTGCAGGGGATGGCAAGCAGCTGTCACAACCGTTATTATTTATTTATTTATTTTTAATTCTTTGCAACAGGAGTGCTGAGTGCTGCACGTTTGGTATTTTTTTTTTTTTTTCTGCTGCTGAGTTTTACATTTTACCAAGCCGTCCAGTCACAGGACAAATAGCACAACAACCAACAACCTTGTCATAGCAACCAGACGCAACCAAGTGTCTCAGCTGAAAAACCCGCTGTGCCTCATTGCCCTTCTGTGTTCTGCAATTAACAATCAACAGGTACTAATTAGTGTCTTGTTAGTGTTATTTAAAAAAGCAACAGTATACCTAATAATATCCTAACAGTAAAGCTTATTTTTATTGCACAAAAATCAGGCTAAATTAAGTAATTTTCAAAAGAATTGTAATAGTACCGCATATTTCGCTCTGTTGAGACGATCGTTGTCACCGCATCGGAAAACGCTCACATGCTCTGACGTGCACTAAAAGGCACGTGCCGTCGATCCAGCTATTTCAGCAAAGCACGTGAGAAGCTCTGACAGCAAACACAGAGGCAGAAAGACTTCACTCTCTGCTCAGTTAGACATCACTCTTATATATCTTTACAGAGCAAATAGTTGTTTGCTGCTATATTAATGCTCTATTAAAAATCAATTAACCGATTAACTGGGAATGCACCTATATGAGCACAAGCGCAGCCACAGGTACATGTCAGGAAGCACTGCTTCTGGTTCTTTATACTGTGAGGAATGAAGGCATCATTATGATGATCAAACACTGCACGTACTATAGAGCATTATTATATTCAGAACATGAGTAAGAGACGTTATTTAACCATATGTGAAATATAAGCCTTGCATTTTATTGTGCTCAGATGATGTGATTTAACAAGTACTGTCCCATTTCGCAATAAGTTTTCTAAGCCTTCGCAAGCTCTTGCACTGAGGCACTTTCTAAGCGATAAAGTCTGAGATTTCATTGTGTAAAGTTGACATTTCCAAAGAAAGCATTGTGAGATAAGATTGCAATTCACTCTAAGTTTCAGTTCCCTGGAAATGTCTGGTTATACAGAAAATGGTTTGTAGTAACTTTCCAATAAAAGGCGGAATTAGGAGTTTTTCAACACTGCTCTAGTGCATGCAGTAAAGTTAACCTAGACTGTAGTACTGTATTGTAGCCTATAATACTGTAGTTAATCATATTGATACTACCAGTGTTATGTGCAACAGAGTGTGAGGCCATTATAATTTACAGCCCAGTGTGACTCCAGGAAATCGCCTGGAATAGGTTATGACTGGAGATACTGTAACCTTCGTCTAAACCCTAAAAATAGAAAGCCTCTGGAGACCAGAAAGTACTTTATCCATGCTGTAGTAAATATCACTTTGTGGTTAGTGATGCCCACACCCTGAAACACCCAGAGAGCCAAATGTAAATATTTGAACTTGACTGTTGAGTTATGACATAACCATTACTGTTCAGCTTTAGTAGCGCCCTGCTCCTGGCTTTGTCAATATCTCAAAACAAACCAGAGTTATGCAGTTTTAGTATCTGTTTTAATTTGTAAAGGACCCTGTACAATTTTTCAATTTCAATTGAATTTAATTTAATGTACTGAACCAGAATTAACTCAGCCATTTCACATTTGCTGCCTTAGTTGGTCATATTTAGGTAGCACTTAATAATAGCCATCATGTATAAATGAATAATTGATAGTTATTAAACCTGAGTTCATGGTTATTTTACAAACAACAAAATGCTAATTAATATGGTTTACTAATTGTTAGTAATGGTATAATTTATGTCATATTAACAGTGTATAGGTGCACGCATTATAACATTTTATACATATAGCCTTAAATAAATTGGATGTAACATCTATAAACATTATTTATTATAAAGTTGCAGCTGATGACTATAATATCTTGTTGAATGGTTAATAAATACTTTGTAAAGCATCTATAAACATTATTTAGATAGAGAGTTAATACTTTGTTAATTCTTAATAATTGGTTTAGGTTTTCTGTATTTATCTATGATGTTTCACAAACAATTTCTTAAAAGTTTACAAATCATTTGGTACAAATACTTAATATACTATATAACATTAAACTTGTAAATACTTTTACTAATGCAATCAAAAATTAATTATCTCTTAGCAGCTATGATACAATATTAGTTTATTTCATCTGACACAAACTAAAAATAACAGAAATTATAGCATTATAAATAATAAGTTATTATTATATTATTGATTATCATTTCATTGTTAACAGTTTTAAATGTTTTAAAACATATACACACAATGATTTAGATTGCTAAAACAACAGGACAGCATACACAATACTAAAATCCAGCAGTATATCACTTATGCCATTTCAATAAGAAGTGTGAAGACTGTGGGCATGTGCAGGCTGTGCTGGATACACATCTCCCTCACTCTCCTGTTTTGTTGCACCTGCCAGGGCAGGGCAGCTTCGGCAGGGTTTTTTATGAGCGGGTCCTCGTTTTGTTTGTTCTCAAACACACATACAAGGATGCACATATAAACATGAACAACAGAGACATGGTCCAGCTCTTCCTGGAACGTCATGATAGCACACCCAGATGGAAAAGAGCCATATTTGAATAACGTTATTTGTTACGCCTCCGCTTTTGCTGCTATCAAGTCAGAATGTCCTTTATGACAAAGAGGCTATTGGCTGGGTGTTGAAGAGGCTTGCTGGTCAAAGTCCAACCAAGGTGACCTTTGGCCTTCAAATCAGCTTGAGCACTTTAGATCTCACACCTAAACCAGCCTAGTTTTGATGGAAGTGAATGATTGGTGTCGCAAATAAATTGCAGACTTTAGCATTTTGTTTGAAAAGTGAAACCACTGAGGAACCACCTTAAACTTACATTTTTTCTAATGACCAGCCGAGGCCAACTCTTCTGGTTGCAATTGTATAGAAGTTTATGAAAAAATAAGCCTACTTCTTGTTTGATTTATTACCACAGTAAGTGTGTGGTTTTAAGTTAATGGTCTCAATCAGTAGTTTCAAGTCTTCTTCAATACATTATAATGTTCATTTAGTAAATTATGGTCCCGTTTAGACTCAAATAGACCATAAAGCAGGGTATGCTTTAGGCTGTGGCTGCCTTGTGATTGACAGGTCGCTACCACGGCATTGTCCAGTCTGGGAGTTGTCCATGTTTTTCTCAGAGCTTTAATCCTTTCACTGTGTGTTTCTGGTTCATGAAAGTTAATTGTAACATTTTGGTCACCTAAAAATGTCTTATTCAGAGTTTAGTTGTTCTTAGTTCCACCGTCTCCTGTCACTTCGGGTTGCAAAAAAACAAATTGACGATGACCAAAAACCAAGATGGTGACAGACAAAAAAAAAAGTTGGCAATGGCTAAAAAACCAAGATGGTGATGACCAAAAACCAAGATGGCGACAGCTCCATCTCGCAGCCCATTGTCTTCCGGTCTGGTGACAGATAAGCCTAAGGGGCTATATTTCTAAGATTCTGGTGTATCCAGTGGATATCTGGGGCAAGACTTCCTCATCTATGTGCTGCTCATTGTTTACAGTCCAATTAGCAACTTGAGATGCAAGACTGGAGTTGGAGTTGAGACGACGTGAACGACCGGATTGTTTCACAAGAAGCCAGTTTACAAGCTAATTTCAAACCAGTAAATAGCTAAATCAGCATCAAACGATAGACGGTGAGTTCCGAGAATGCATTTCGGACAATGCGTTGCACCTCTTTTGCTTTCCACATGATCTGCTTACTAGAGGTTAAACAAGAGGAATTTTCAGCTCATAGACTGGTGGTACCCGATCCCGAATTTCGGGCAGTAGCAGACATATTTCTGATACTGGTATTGGTTTCGGAAACAATTCTACCGTTTACCCGCCTTCAACCAAAGCACTCGGACTACAAATGGAAACCAGAATACCTTCAAATTTTTGTGCCGTTGCCTACAGATTTTACATGTGAACGCAGAATCTGTTTATAGGGATTAGCAGCGGCTAAATGAGTGACGAATGGTAACTACATCCGCTTCTTACTGTATATACAGTCTATGGTTTGTCTGGTGATGTCACATTATTTGCAGCATCATAGCACCAAATTTCAACCTGAGCAGAGGTCTAATTAAGATGAATGAACTGAAAACGTGCATTTGTGCAGATAACTGATGTGTCATGTTGATTTTATTAACATTGTCAAAGATTTCACTGTTTGCAGGACATACTAAAGCCACACATAAGGTGAAGTGAGAAGGTCGGAGGGTTTGGTTTTTGTTTGGCTACAAATGGCAATTGCTTTGTGTGTCGTGCACCCTCACCTCCGTCAGCGCACTTCCATCCACTGACCCATCACTTGCGGCAACAACCACGGTGCTGCATTGACAGACGGGTTGTCAGAAAGGTCGTGCCCCGAGGTGGGAGAGTCAGGCATTCTCCATCATTCCTTGTTGTGACACATGACTAGTGGCACCAGACCCTGGCCTTAAGATGAGGTGGTTTGCAACAACATGAGCTCCTTGACCTTTTATTTCTTTCACCTCTTCTTTTCTTTATGACAGCTCCTGTCTTCTCGGCTTCTCCTTCATGCTTTTCCATTTCCCATTTTTAATTTTCTTTTATACAGCGCTGCCATACTAAGCTAGTAATCCTCATCAGAGGTGAGAATTCATCAGACACATTGATGATGACACACATTCGGCCTATTAAGTCCTGCCTCATCGTATCATAACTAGGTGTGGGACCATACGCAGTGACTAATGCCACAGAATGCCTCTGACGCTGGTGAATTGATAATTGTTTGCACATGATGAACAACATATTCCTCACTGTAACTGAGTCATCTCTTGCCTCATGATGTCATGGCAAACATGCAATCAGGGAGCATATTTACTCAGTATATCTCATCTCAATGTTGGTGACACTTGTTTTTATTTGATTGTCTTTTTAAATCAGCTGGTTTGTTCATTTTGTATGCTTGTTTTGTCAGTGGTGATGTTTACTCGCACCAAATATTCAGTTTTTATATTCCTACTAAGTTTTAATGTCTAATGAGCATCAATATTCCACTAAATATTCCAGTTTACATACAGACGTGCATATATTGATTAACATAAAATGTTGTTATGGTTCTTACCTCATCATTTGGTCCATTTGACAGGCATGTCAAAACATGGAAAAAGGCAGGAGCTGCTTGTGCCATTTTGCTTCTTTGCGTCAAAATATCTTTTTTTTTTTTTTTTTTGAGTATTAAGTTTTCCGCCACTGGAGGACTTGTTGGACCGTGCAAACACAGCTTCCCTCTTAAATTTTCTCAACCACCTTCATCACAATATTTGCACATATCCAAAACCCTTGTTATCCAAGTCTTTCATACTGTTTAAAAGTAAGTGTGTTTCTCCTTCCGACCAGGCTTTTCATTTGAGCGTGCATCTCTGCAAAGTTTTAGCTTGTTGGTTTTTGTGCAATGCACAGAGCTGGAGGTAAACTGTGTCACAAACT
The DNA here is from genome assembly GCA_947000775.1 of Pterois miles. Classification (NCBI taxonomy): domain Eukaryota; kingdom Metazoa; phylum Chordata; class Actinopteri; order Perciformes; family Scorpaenidae; genus Pterois; species Pterois miles. The sequence goes on along the minus strand of CAMQGK010000471.1, from coordinate 4,727,097 downwards.
GCCATAATGATAAATATCGCCTTATCCCACGTCTTAATCGGAAAATGCTCATTTTTGAAAAAAGGCCTTATTCAGAGTATCTGGAATACGAGTGTGCATGTAAACATAGTCGGCTTCTTCTATGTGCTTATGCTGAGAACAAACAGTATAATGTGGCGGGTGCATTTTTTGTCCTTTTAATTTAAACCAGTACATTTTTTTATCTGCTCTTTATTTAAGAAGTGGTTCAATATCTGCCTGCCTGTTGAAAAAAAAAGCCCACGCCACCTCCTTTGACTGATGTTATTTACATCCCCATAAGTACATATAAATAAAGCACCCATGCTCTATAATTGGAAATGGTGAAATGTCAGGTGCCTTTTAGAAGACATGTAACACAGGATTCTTGAAGTGTGGAAGTAAATGGCAAAAAATGATTATTTATGGAGATAAAAGCCAGCACCTCAACATCCTCTGTGGAGTAGGTGAATTAAAGGGAAATCCCAGCCTTAGGAGGGGTGGTTAGAACTCAGATCCACTCCCTAATGCTCCAGTGACCCCAATACGACTCCCTGATACCAAAGGTCATGCCCGTTTGCTTTCCTCCTCAGTGAATCTACGATTCACAATCTCCCACCCCAACCCTCCCCTCCCCCCACCCATAACCACCCACACTGCGTCTACGTCCAAACCAAGATTCCCACCCACCTGCTTGTACCCCCAGCTGAGCATCAGAGGATTCCAGCATCACAGTCTCAAGAGAGCGCACCCCCCTCCTCTTCTTCCTCTTCTTCCTCCGCCGCCCCACACTTCTCCACGCCTCCATGGAATTACTTCTATCTGGCCTACTTTCCGCCCTCGCTCTATATCAAGTTGTATACTATCTATATGTGTTTTTTTTTTTTCTGTACCACCTCCAAATGTTCTTCTTCCTAATCGTTTGTTTTTCTGAATTTAACCCTGATGTTGTTCAGTTTCCATTTAAATCTCAATTCCTTGTCCTTCTTCGAGCCGCATACTGCCTTCTGTAGGCTTTTTATTAACACATTGGTGGCTTCAGGGTGAAATTGTGTCCCTATATGTTGCCTGTCTGTGCTCATTTGTCTTGGCCTTTGCTTACCAGTGCCCTGGAAAAAGCCCCATAATAACAAATACCTTTTCTAGCCAAGCGTTCCTTCCCAGTCTTCCTTAAACAGCTTAAATGAAGGCATCATATTAGCTAATAGTCTCAATGTAACAGAATCTGAAAACAGGCTAACCAGATTAATTATATTCTCAAATAGACGGAGTACAGCATCAAACGTCCAATTTGCCATCCATCCCAGGGCTCTACAGTGCAGTCATTTTGATGCATACTCTATGTAATTTAGATGCACTGTTGCACATGCACGAGTTCTGACACCGAGGTTAAATAACACAGCTAATGCCGAGTACACACTACACAAAAATCAAGTCGATTTTGAGCCGATTCTCCACTGCCAACGAAGGTCAACATCTTTCCAGATATTCCTGTGGTGTGAGGTATGTTAAGAATGTATTTTACATCCCCCGATCAGTTCAGAAGTCCATCCTGGCGGCACTGATTTCGAATCGTAGATATTAAATGTTCAGTATTTTCAATAGGATATCCTGTTGTGTGTGGGGAACCCCCGAGGTCATCAGATGACGCAGTCGTGGCAAAGAATGATAGCCAATTGAGAACCAAGCTGACTGAAGCAGGACAACCACTGCTATCATGGCAGTAAAATGGACCTCATAAATGGAGGACCAAATGTTTATCTGCGGCAACAACCCAAATGTTTATTTAACATATCTCTATGACTTCATCTATCCGTCCAGTTTTTGATTCATAGTTCAAAAGCTTCGCTAAACATCACTAATTCTTCCTACCCGTCATCTGCTATGTCACTTTTGGTTGCAAGATTTTGAGAGATTTCCTATTTTTTAGTCGAGACTCTTGTTGTTCATGAGTGGAATCTGTTGGTGTGCTGTTTTGGCCAAATTGTTGCTTTCCACACACTAAAGGAACAAAATCTGTTAAATTTAACATAACATCTTGTAGGGTCTCTAACATTTTCAAAATCTGCTAAGATTTGAAAAATCTGTCAGTGTGGGCCAGCCTTGAGCTCCAATGCTGACCATTGCTTTAACATGCTCAAATTAATTAACACTACTTCTGTGCAAAACATATTAATATTCTATTCAATTTCTATCAATAGATCCCCCTAAATGCTACACACTGTTCATTTACGGTTGACTTTAAATTGATAAATGCAAGTGATTTTAGAGTTGTACCTTCAAACGGAGAACATTTTCAATCTAAAGGGACAATATCCTTCTCTTCTCATATAGCATACACTAATAATGTGTGCATGCTGAAATGTATGTCAAATATAGTTTCCCTGTATTATTTGTTTGCTAAGACAAATCTTCACGGAAGATATGAGTTTTGTCACGAGCCAAATGATTTGTAATTTCAGTAAATGCCGTTATTTCACGGTTATTTAGGCCCAACGTCCCATTGGTCCCAAATAGGGGTAAAGGGGCTGCATTGGTTCAAATGACCGAATTAGTCTCATTAATGGTGCAGTGGGACAAAAACACCCTGCAACAATGTCAGTGAAGCAATATTAATGCAATTACAATTATCACCCCCAGAAAATGCCACAGTATCGAAACCAGTGTGTTAGGCCCTCAGCTCAAAGTCTAGCCTTTTCAGATTAAAGTTTCCAATGAGTGCTAGCGTCCTTTTTATATTAAATTTCCAGTCTTACACGATTGTGGGAAAAATAATTGACATTTAAGATGGTCCATATAATACTGTCACCACAAGTTCTACAACTCAGATGGTGCTTGACTTATAGGTCACCCTGTGTTGCGTCATCAGCATGAACATACTACAAGCATTCATTCATTCATTCCTTGAAACACACGGGCATGCAGTTATCCACATGCAAACACACATACTTGAGTCACCCTTGTGGCTTCCAGCCGTAGCATCACACACTTGATGTTCGTGCAGACAGTACAGCGAAGGCCAGATCACTGCGGTGACATGCTATTAGTGACACACTATCAGTGACACTTGGCCACAGTCACACACATGACTCGTGGTTTAGTGAAATACTGATCAGCTTGCTTAAGTGTCTCAGTGCCACATCTGTTGGTCATCTGCCAGCTATTGTCACAAACACTTGAGAAGTGAAGTGAAATGGAAAAAAAATGTCACATGTTTGATCCCCTTGTGATTTCAAACTTATAGAGTAGTTGGCATTATTACAGTAGGATGTCGGCACAACTTTTACCATCTTTTCCCATCTGTGGGTTTGTATTGACTGTTTATCCAGCTGGTTGTATTAACCCACATTTCTCTCATGGTTATGAGTCAGTCATAGGTGTTTCATTCAATCTCATTTCCAAGCAGTAGATGCTAAGCATGCATGTTGTGGGGGTGGAGATGCCACGGGTTAAGTATTTTGCAACACACTGACTTGTTTTCAGTTGTTACAGCTTCTTTTATTTCCATTGTACTGGATTAGAGTGACTTATTGAACAGCTGTGGTAAAGTGTGATCGTCACCATGGTCTTTTCAATGAAGCAATAAAGTTTTAACTGAGAAGCTTTGCCCCATAACTGAAACAGCCCTGAGTGTTGGTGAATTGCAGCTAGTGTTTTTTCAAAGTTACCTTTTTGCCTCATATACCATTATTTCCTTACTTACCATTACTAACTAAGTTATTGCTGATTTGGAGGAACTTCGGCATTGAAATCTGACTGCGGTAAAATTTCAAAGCCCAGCCTAAAATTGGAAATACAGCTGCCGACGCTGAAATGCTCTTGTCAATCTTCCTGCAGTTTCCAGTTACAATTGTTCCATTTACATGCACTTGCGCAAGCTGTTCTCACACACTGTTTGTACTTATAGCTAAGAAAACGCACTATAACTCGCATATAATTTGCATAAGCCGTTCATATGTAACTCATGTAATTGTGATACAGGAAAGATGATATAGTATAAAGAGTGACAAAGTCTGCATAGGAAGTAGGAAGGGGTTAATCAATCGCAAAACAAAGACAGTACTTTAACACAGACATGTTCTCTGTCCTGAGTGGAACCAGAAGTTAACATTGACTTTTTGTCACGGAAGTCACACCACTTACGTGGTTAATTTAACTCAAACCACAATCTTTCCTAAACCTGACCAACTGGTTTTGTGGCCCTAAGCTCAACCAAATCTTTCAAGCATAGTTATTTTACCCCAAACTACAACCTTTTCCTGCACCAAACCAAGAATTTCTCTTGCCTAAACTTAACTAAGCGTTTCAAGCACACTTATTTTAGCCTAAACATGATTTTTTTCCTAAACCTAAACACGTAGTTGTGTTGCCTAAACTTAAGCAAGCATTTCAAGTTACTTATTTTAACCCAAAACACACTCTCTTCCTAAACTTAATGAAGTACTTTTGTTGCCTAAACCTAAAATATTTTGAACATACTTATTTTAACCCAAACCACAAACTTTCTCTAAACCCAACCAAGTAGTTTTGTTGCCTAAACTTAACCAAGTATAGTATATCAAGCATACTTATTTTAACCCACAATCTTTCTCTGAACTTAAACAAGAGGTTTTGTTGCCTAAACATAACCAGGTATTTCATTCGTATGTTATTTTAAGCCAAACCGCAATCTTTTCCTAAACTTAACCAAGTAGTTTTGTGGCCTTAAGTACAGGTTCAGCACTGCAAGTTCTTGCACAATTGCAATGATTGCTTGTGTTGAGAAGAAGCAAGAAAAATAACAAGCCTTTTCATAAGCTATACCATTGTATGAGGATACATTGATCTTAGACAGAGTAACTGCAGTGGCACATGAACAACATATTTTTCTGCTTTGTACTCAGTGCTGTATTCACATGAAATCTATTAATGGGCACAACTCAAAAGTCCATTTCCCAAAGCCTAAATCCGAATTACAGAAGATTGAATTATAGAGCAAAGTTTTACTGTATAATGTGTTTCACACTACTTACAGTATGGCTGTATTCACTAAACCAATTACCTCGGGAACATTCTGGATAGATTAGCGTTTGTTTACCACACCCATCATACTAAAAAGACTTGCATGCTCTGCAGAGAGAGGCACGCACACGAGTATATTCTTATTCGTCAGTTTGCAAACACACCCCATGCACAAAGCTTTTGTGACTGCAGCAATGGTCCAGTGTTTAGGTGTGTCTGGGTTCTGTTCTACCAACATGGATCCAGGTGGAGCATGAGTGCGCTGTAATCTTTCGCCTATTGTCCTCATGACAAAATGAAGCCCTGGCGCGGGTTACGACCATGCGGTGATGTAAAGTGGCCTGGTTAATCATCTACCATGGCTGTCTTTTATCAGTTAAAACATGAGCTGAGAGTTCGTTGGAATGGAGAGTTTAAGAAAGAACAGAACAGACATGGGATAGGTCACATATTTCAGAAAGAGGACATTAGGTCCTCTTGGACATGCGTGCCAGTTGGGTTGTGGTGACTTGTGCTTGCGCTTGCATGTTCGGTATTTTGAGGTGGAGGGAGCGGGACCGTCATGGCCCCTGGAGTACACCACATCTCTGCTCATCCCCTCCCCACGAGCAACAGCAGCAGCACATCATTAAGAACAATATCCTCAGCTCTCTTTCTCAATCAGAACATTTCATGTCATGCAATGAGACATTTTGGCAGCTGCCACCTTGACCCTGTGTTTCCCCGCCCTCAGGGTGTGATGGCGTAAGTCTCTGTCAAACTTAAGAAAAGGCCGGCACAAACATATAATTCAGCATGTCAGGCACCCATTCACTGTATTCTGTTGTGGGACTCAAAGTATTATTTAACATATTATACAGGTCATTTTTTTCTTTCTGCTCTCTTCAAGGCTCTTGACATTGAACATAGAAGATACATTTTAGTCTTGCTGATGATTGTCAACATTTCTTACAGGACATTGAAATATTTTTTTGGAGAATGGCAGCGATGTCCTGGAAAGTGAATGAAAACAAAGCCCTAGTAGTTTATCTTTTAATTCTGAGCCATTATTTGAGTATTGAGTATCTTGCTAATTCTACCATGCTCTAATGCTACACTGCTGACAAAAAACAAGCGGCCCTCGGGAAGATGTCTTTCCTCCCTTAGTGTAAATGAAGCATTAAGTTGTCCAATTTGACTCATTTACATTTTCTATGTGCCTTGTAACTTTACTACTCCACTATTCATTTAGTCTGCACTACTGTAAAACCTTACCAAAGAGAGTCAGCGACTTGCTGCAAGTTAGTTGAGTATATGCAGAAATCAGCCTGCTTTGACAGTCAATGGTAATAATACAAACAAAAATGGCCACTGCTCTGACCATCTTCATTTAAATAGGAATCTCCATTTTACTCCTTTATTCCATTTCTACCATTATCACTTACACAAATCACTTCCTGAACAGGTCACAATCAGCAAATGGGTTTATTAGTAGTTTAACTTTTAAACTTCTGCCATAATCATATATTTATTATTCAAAAGCCAGTGGTTGGTCCTTCTGCAAACCATACCAGAGGAAGTCAATCGAGACCTTCATTTTCAAGCTGTTTGAACATCACTGTTCAAGTGCTTTCTCACCAGCCTAAATGAACTGTATTAACTGTGCAAATGCACCAGAGTTTGTTTTAATGGATCCAAACAATGAAGAAGCACCCTAAGCTAGCCTTGATCAGTGAAGATGTGACGCTCCAGAGTTCCTCAAAATACCTGAATTGTAGCCACCGCCTTGTACTTATAGAGTGTCCAGCACATGTACAAGGGCGCACAAAGCTGCTCGCCTTGAAGCTGGACATGTCCTTGCACAACAATCCTGCTGTCAGTCAAGTCGCCCCATTACGTTGGGCATGACATTTAAAGTTGGGCGAAGAAGGCGGACAAAGTGCCCTTACCTCCTCCGTACCAGCCCTGCAGTAGAGCCCCTTTGTAGCATTTGCAGATCAGTGTGTGTGTGTGTGTGTGTGTGTGTGTGTGTGTGGTTGTGACTTTGGCCAGACTTGGTCTGGCATAAGGACAGCTGTCACATCTCCAACCTGTCACATGTGAGACAGAGGAGATGCCAGAGGCCGGGGCATTGGGAGACACAAGGACGGACACAAGGGAAAAAGGGTCTGTGCGTTGGTGTGTGTGTGTGTGTTCATGCACCCATGTGTCTGAAAGAGTAAGGAGGATGGAAGACGTGGGGTGGTGGCCATGTGAAAGTGTTTGACTCGGAGGCACCCTCTAACCTTGATGTCCACGCACACACGGGCGTGCACACTCTTCACCCACTTCCTTAAATCCAGTCCTTGAGCAGTTGAGTCACATCCCCCAGGGACATGTAGTAAATACTGCTTTAACGTCCAACCACCACCCCTGCAGGACCCCCTCCTTGTCTTGCAGTCCTCTGACCCAGGCCACTTCAGTGCTCATTACTTACCAATGAAGAAGTCTTCATTAAGGTCCTGCCTGTGGCCTGTGGAGCAAAAGCTTTTTTTAATGTTCCAACTCTACTAACTCTTTATATAAGCAAGCAGCAGTTGCCCTCAAGAGTATTTAGTTAAAAGGGCTTAAGATGTGTGTACGTGTGCACAGAAACATTAATGGCCATTTGGGGGCTTTTATTTCATTACAGAGGGAAGAGCTCTTCTGTTTCAATTTAAGTAATGGCTTCAAGGCAGGCAGGTTAAAAGGTCAACTTTTGTTCTCATTAGGCTATCTTTTCACAACTTCCTGTATGGATTTGCAAAGTTTTGGGAGAAGAAAATCATGAGAGAGTTTTTAAATGCCTCTAAATTACCACCACACTACAAGTACACCCATTCAACCCACTGTGTATTCCATAACCAAAAGCAGCTGTCAAGTAAAGCATTTGTATTGCCCTCTACACTTTAATTTACTTTAAACATGCAACTGAAGGAAGCCTGAAAACTTTTTTGTCCAGAAAATGGCATCATGAAATTCAGGCCACCATTCATAGATACGTATATCTAATAAAAATCAATGCACTCGAATTCATATATGTGCCATGAAATCAATCCGTATGGAATCCACATAATTATGAACAAGTATAAAGAGCGACAAATGCCGCATAGGGAGGAGGTTGGGGTGGATAGGTGGGTCAAAAAACACAGGACTTTAGCCCAGAACACCAGCGTTCATGTCCCATGTGAAACCAGAAATCAACAGTGATTTATTTGTCTCATATTGTCATGTAATGTCCAGTGCGGTGCAACCACTTCCAGTGTGGTGGAACTTAACCATTCAAGGGTTAATGCCTAACATTAACTGTTAGAGGTCAATACCTAACCTTAACCATTCAAGGTTAATGTCTAACCCTAACCGTAAGAGGTCAATGCCTAACTATATCTGTTAGAGGTCAATGCCTAATCTTAACCATTTGTGGTCAAAGCCTTACGTTAACTGTTAGAGGTCGATGCCTCAGCTTAACAATTCAAGGTCAATGCCTAACCTTAACCATTCAAGGTTAATGCCTAAACCTAACGATTTGAGGTCAATGCCTAACCTTAACCATTTAAGGTCAATGCCAAATCATTTCATCCGGTATTCACAATGTTCAGTGGTGCTTTCATTGTACAGATGTAAGTCCAACAATGTAGATCTTTCCCAAATGTAACCCTTTTGTTGTCTAATCCTAAAGTGAAGCCATGGGCAACTTTTAACTTAAAAACTCAAACTTTATTAGATTCATTATATAAATACAGGTACATACGTCAAATGTGACCTCTGTATTAAGCCCATCCTAAGCATTAGGAGCAGTGGGCTGCTGTAAAGCACCCGGGGCAACTTGGGGTTCAGTGTTTTGCTCAAGGACACTTTGACATGCAGACAGTAGGAGGCGGGGATCGAAGCCCCAACCTTGTGGTTAAAAGATGACTCGCAATACCCACTGAGCTACAGCTGCTCCATATAGTGATTTTGATACTGAAAGTAAAGCGATGCCAAGGGTTGTGAGAAAGTGGTGGTATGTGACTATTTGGGGTGAGAACGTGATGCTCATACACTGGAAAAGATTGCTTATGATCAAACCTGGCTGACAGCGTATGTGTGTTTCTTTTTAAGATAAAAGTGAGGTTGTGAAAGTATCATGTAATGTTTGATGTGTAGTTAAACTTAACTAAACAAGGCCAACAATTTTTATCTACGTTGTTTCAGCTCATCTCCACGGCACATTAATTTAGAATGGCAATAGCTAAAAGTTAAAGGGTCTGCCTTTAGTTTTTGTTTGTTTGTTTCACTGATGCAGTATGACTTGTGACAGCTCTTCGCTGTCTGCTGGGATGAGATGAGTCTGAATCATTCCACAAAAAGGCTCTCCCTTCAACAGCGCCCTTAGTCCGACCAAATCGAGGGATACAGAGCTGCCCTATGTTCTTGTCCTGGCCCTCTCACCTTCCTGTTGGTTCTCATCTGTCTGTTTACTCTGTCCCAGTCCAAAGGAAGCATCCATTAAATCACCTTTAAAGATGAGAACGGGACTTGACAGCTACAAACTGGAGCAAAACAATCTTTTCCCAAACCCCGCGCCCACCCCAGCCTCACATCTCCATGCCTGTTCCTGTCTGTCCCATATCGTCAGCGGCAGAAGCCGCGAGCGCTGCTGTGAGACAGAGAGCAGTTCTTGTTTACTGATGCACACTATATTGATGTGAGCTGATTCCATCAGGCAACACTTTTGGATGCCACACACACACCCCGCTGTCTTTCACTGCCTCCCTCTGCTCTTTATGGCTTTACCCCCTAATGTATCTGCCACGACAAGGCCGACTGCACGATAGTCAGCAGAGCTGCAGCCATTGTTGTGACTGTTGATATCTGCATGTGCTACAGGATTGGATTCAAAATGTTAATGACCCTTGTACTTGTACATTGATTACACACTGATTTTATTTGATTTTTTTATTAGGGTTGTCAGTCGATTACAATATTTAATCATTATTAATCCCAAAATATATCGCCCAAAATAAGTATTTATTATTGGAAATCAGTTAACAACACAAAACAATGACAAATATTGTCCAGAAACCCTCACAGATACTGCATTTAGCATGAAAATTATGCTCAAATCATAACATGGCAAACTGAACAACAGCTGTCAGTGTGCTGACTTGACTATGACTTGCCCCAAACTGCATGTGATTATCATAAAATGGGCATGTCTGTAAAGGGGAGACTCGTGGGTACCCACAGAACCCATTTACATTCACATACCTTGAGGTCAGAGGTCAAGGGACCCCTTTGAAAATGGCCATTTTTTGTCAAAATTCAGCTTAAGTTTGGAACATTATTTAGGGCTGTCACAATAATCAAAATAGTGCAATGCCATGTCATTGATAAGCCAACCGCAGTGGATGGCAAGCAGCCGCCACAACCACTATGTTTACATTTTTTCTTTTTTGAATTCTTTGCAATGAGAGCGCTGCATCTTTACACTATGATACAAATACCAGCAGCGTGACGAGGTCGAGATAAGTTAAGTAATTTGCAAATAAAAAGGCAAATATTTTCCATTTCGCGCTGTTGAGCCAATAATTATCACCGCAAGGGAAATTTCGTCACTGCGACAGCCCGAGTGTTATTTAACCTCCTTCTTGACTAGCTAGCATGACATGGTTAGTACCAATGGATTCCTTAGGTTTTTATTTTTGTAGGATGCCGGTATCTTCACTCTAGCTTTAAAACTGAGCCCACTACAACCTAAAACTTGCAAGATGCGTTAATACGAAAAAGAAATTAGTGGCGTGAAAAATTTGCATTAAGTTATCGCATTAACTTTGACAGTACTATTTTTTTAATAATGTATTTGGGTTTTTTTCAGTGGCTAAAATCATTAGATTACAGGCAGGAAAATTAATTCCAGTCCACTTGGAGAGAAAATGTTCAGCGAAGGAATTTCTTTTTCCACCCACTCAGCCGTGTTTTTCTCAAACCAATGGTCAGTTTGGTTTTGTGATCAGCAGAGCGTGTGTAAATAGTTAATAAGCCTGATCACGTTCGAGGCCGCCCTGCTGCAAACTGGTCGCGCTGTGCCTCTGTCCATCATGTATGGTGGTTAGGTTTCCTCTCACCACGGCAGGGAGCGATTATAACAAATGGATGAGTTCAAACCATCTGTAAGACATTTGATTAACGCCGCCGAGCCTCTGTCGGGAGAGGGAGCTCAGAATGGTTGTGGATGTGGAATTGCACTAATGACAGTGCCTGAGAAGAAGCCATGCTCTAGGAAAAATATCACAGAATGAGAAATTAGGACCTTGGAGAGACAGACGAGGTTTGTAGCGAGCTGCTCCGGGTGGCCTCTGCATCCCTCTCACACATGATTTGATTGGTGCTCCCAGACATCAGCTCAGCCTCATAGTGCAGCTGTTGAAGCTAATGCGGCATGAAACAAAACAGATGTTTCTTCTGGTGTCTTTCCTCTTCTGCTCTCCATCTTCTTCAGCCTTTCGGGATTTGCACACTTGTTGTGCACACAGAAGTGTATGATATCCAGGTTTGGGTTTAAAGGGGCAATGTATACGATCTGGCCTGAATTTTTGTTTAAAACATTCAAAAACTCCTTTGTCATCATCCGTGATGGAGAACATGATGTTGCTCCTTAAACTGGAAAAAAATTTGCCAGTCAGGGATCAACCCAGAAATTTTACTGTACCTGGCAGACCCTCTTATCTTATTTTGACCGACTGACAGTGGTTTGACATGACACAAGACTTGGAAAAAAATGGATTCACCTATGTACTGCGATTTATTTATTTTTTTAATCCCAGATGCACAGCTCAATGTACAGTATATATTTGCTTCATTTGAGTCTATGCGAAGGTAAAATGAAATTGCCACTTTTATTGTTGTAGTCTGAGTAATGTGAAGTCATATCCGTTCCGTATCCGTCAACTGAAACAAACCGCAGCTGTCTGCAGCGAGGTAGTACAAAACAGCGTAGGGTGTGGGTGGATACGATGTGAACCCTCACATATTAAATCCAAGTGGTCACACTACACATACAGTTAAGTATGGAAACGGGTGGGTGAATGAGTTTCACACATTGTTAGGAAAAGCAGACCTAGGCGTCATGTGAGGTCAAATTGGCTGAATTATAGAGCACCCATATACTGACATTTACTGACTACATATGTACTGTATATGCTGAAAATCAAATATTTTTATCCATAAATCTAGCTATTTTTCAATTTAAAAGTGCTTAGAAGTGTATGATTCAACTTTGTACACATGGTCTAGTGTTAAAAAACTCCACAATACTTGTAGAATCGGCACACAAATCAGGAGATACAGTACATGTATTGTTAAGACCACTTGTATTTTTGTATGATATGTTTTCATTTTAATTGGAGTTTGAAGTGTGTTATCAGAAATGACTACAAACAGTTAATGTGTCCATTTGCATGCTGCTTTGTGCTTGATGTCACTGAGCTTTGTACTTATGAGATGACTGAAGGCATCTTGGTTGAAGTATTGAGTATTTGATGTAAATGAATCTGCTTATTTTATCTGTAGTTTGGGATTTATCCTATAATTATTGACATTATGTCACTGAAATGTACGCTAACCAGTCAGCTGCAGCCTGTCCTGTCTTGTACGAGGCGATAGTGAGTCACTGTAGCGTCCAGACTGTCCACAGTCCAACATGAGAGGACCAAGAAGTAGCGCTGCCCTGAGGGCTTGTCAATCACGTTGGAGGTACAGCAGGGTCTGTGTGTTTGTTTACTGGATTAAATCCAAAGTGGTTGAAACAAGAATACTACTTGTATGTTTGTTTCATCCATGCCCCTACCAGGACGCCACTTTGCCAGAAGGCAAATGTTTTATCATATAAGAACACTGTCTTACATGGACGTACATGGACGTGCAGCCAATGGTAATGGTTCAATTTAACAGTTTGAAATTCAAAAAATTACACAGAACTAATTTTTTAAAAACTCATAATGACTTGCTACAGCAAGACAAAAAAAAGTTCTGCATCATAGATAGCTTATTTTATGGATAAGTAAACCTGGAAACCTGGAACTAAACAAGATAATAACACACTAACTAATTAACATTAATTTGTTTTAACGCCACTAATTTCTTTAATGCACTAACACAACTTGTGATTTTTAGGTTGTAGCAGGCTCATATGAAACTAGAAAACCTAAGAGATCCATTGGTACCAATCATGTCGTACTAGCTTGTTGCAGAGGCTATTAATTTGCGATTAATTTGATGGCTTTGTTTTTCCCAGGACACAGCAGTGGACCCTGGAGAGGACGTGGCCCTTCTCTCAGTGAGCTTTGAGGATGCTGAGGCTACCCAGGTCTTCCCTAAACTCTACCTCTCCCCCAGCATTGAACAGTAAGCACACTTACACTTTTTGTGTATGCAAGCTGTGACACCACAATAGCAGGGCAGCAAATTTGATCAAATTTGGGGCCCAAGGAATGTGAATCAACTGGATTTATCCTCATGTAGACTGAGATTATCCACCTCTCTATATTAACGACAAATGAGAGGTTGATGTTATGGACTCATTGGTCATTTTACCGTTTCCATCGAAATGACCTTTATTTTGTGATAATGGTACAAGATGTTGTCTACTGTGCCACTTTGTCCATTATATTAGTCTGTCTTGAACACATTTCTTTGTGCAGTTGCATTTTCAGTCATTTTCAGTGCCATGGGAAAAAAAAAGTCACAGACTAGAGGATTGCCACTGCATATAAAGTATCAACACTGTGTTGACCATCCAGGATTAACTGGATTAACTTAGTCCTTTAGAGCTGCAACAGAAAAACAGTATTGTGATAATTAATTCTTAAAGTAATTTTTTGATGCAAAAATGGCAGAAAATGTTCTTTTTAGCCTCTCAAATAGAGAGATTTTCTGCTTTTCTCTGTTTTATATGATATTAAATGTTGTTTGGGTTTTTTTTCACTGTTTTTTCAGATTTTAGGGAACAGTCAGTGAAAGGCAGGTTTGGTAAAGATTTTAGAAACATGTTTGTTTAAATTGTTTTTACATCCCAACAGCAAGCCATCTGTGTATCTGTGGCTGTCACAGGAATACAATAAGCCTATAATAAGACTCCCTGCCCATCTATCTGCACACTCTGCACTCATTGCATCCCCAGAGTCTTCCACAAGCTGCTAGCTTGACTGCTATGAGTACTAACAATAGCCATGTTTGTCATTTACATTCATTATGATATGTTTACGTTCATAATGATAATTTTGGGGAGTGGCTTTGGAGGGAGGCGGGAAGGGATGAACTGTCAGTTTTGCTGACTTTCTCTCTAGATTTAGAGACTTTTGGAGCTAGTTAGCAGCTTATACTGCTAGCTACTTTCATTGGAAAAGAGTCGGCAACACTGGGCTGGGTTCTTTTGTGGGATAATTTTTAGAAACCTAGTGTACTCGTGCTTAAAATGGCCAGACGCACCGGTTTGTCCGAGACTGTCTCAGTGTCAAGCTGGGTGTCCTGATTCCCAACAGATATCTGTAAAACACTCTAATGTCCTGGTTTTTAACAGTCACTATGAGATTCTCCAAGTTTTCACACAAAAAGCCAGCCAGTCTCTTAACTAGAGTGATGTTGCATGCTGTCAAGCCACAAATACGCACAAGCAAGTCAGAGCCACTAGTTTTGTGCACCAGACTATTGAACCACAGAAACTTTCGTGCTTATGTCCACGTCAAACATGTCATTTTGATTAATTATTCTACACAGTTTCTTCTGCGTAACAACAGGCATGTAGGTGAAAAAACTGTGAATCATTTAAAACTCCTTGTTCCGCTTATAAATCCCTGAGGCCAAAATGTCATATGAGCTCCACAGTTTTATAGCCTACAGGTAGATGTGTGGCTCTGGTGAGCAACGTGATGTGATAGAGATTGTTGGAGTTCAAAACTAAAGATGAAAAATAATTTCTGTAGACCCAGACAACAATAAGACTTCTTGAGAGAAGCTCTCTACAGGATTCCCGAAGGACTCGTCATGACGGGGATATCCCTGAGATTAAAGGGGGTGAAAGGAGTGAATGTGATGTCATGAAGTCATGATTGTCACAGCCTCTAATGCACCCACCTATAATAATGCCTTCTATCTGATCCCAACTGTGTTCAAATGTGCCAAGTTAGCAAAAAGTTAGATCTCAAGCTTGTCAACCCTGCCTTTAATCTAGAACATAATCCACAAATTAATTGATAATGAAAATAATGGTTAGCTGCAGCCGTGTTGTCCTTAGATCAGACACATTCCTACAGTATTAAGGTACAATGAAAAAGTCTCCAAGTTTGTTGTAGTAACTCTCTAGTAAAGACAAAATACCTTTAGATTCACAGGGAAGGTCAACCAAAGGTGATGCGGGCCCACTCGCACCGCCTCAGATTTTTGAGGATGGATGAAGGATGTAGTTGACGGATTAGTGTGTGCACGCTGTGAATCTAGCGCCACGTTATGTCATTGTGAATAATCCCACATCCCAGCGTCTGAACTCATCAGTCAGTTCCTCAAAAACAACAAGGGAAGAACAAAAAAAAAATGAGATGGATGACACACAGCGTCTGAGCTCGGGATGACTGGATGTCTGCAGACATCTGGGGTGTTAACAGTACTGTGTGTGTGTGTGTGTGTGTGTGTGTGTGTGTGTGTGTGTGTGTGTGTGTGTGTGTGTGTGTGTGTGTGTGTGTGTGTGTGTGTGTGTGTGTGCATGCAGGTTTGTGTTCTGTGAGTCTGTGGGCACTGTGTGAGTGGGTACTTCAGCAGCGTGCGTATTCTCTTTGTTCAAATCCATTTTTTGTCCTGCTAGATTTAGTGTGTGTGTGTGTGTGTGTGTGTGTGTGTTTGTGTGTATTTGTCAGTTTACATTTGTGTGTATGCAGATGAGTGTGTGTTTGGATGTGTGCATGCTTGTGGGTTTTTATATCCCAAATCTATGTATCTGTTTTCATGCGTTTGTGTGCATGCACCAGTATCTGAATAGGCTTTGCTCAACACAATGTCTTTGTAGGTGTGGATGTAGATGTAGTGTGTGTGTGCGTGTGTGCGTATGTGCGCGTGTGTGTGTGTGTGTGTGTGTGTGTGTGTGTGTGTGTGTGTGTGTGTGTGTGGCATGTGCGTGTGCGTGCGCGTGTGTGTGTGTGTGTGAGAGAGCGAGAGAGCCAGGTATGGGCCCACTCTGACCTCAGGGCCCCACAGTCTGGGCTTTCGTGCCCAGAATAATCTCAGGCTGATGTTTATTTACAAGCACACGCCCCGTCGCACAAGGTTAAGAGACCTCTGTCCTCCCTCCCCACCACCATCACCACTCTTTCTCGCTCTCTCTGTCTTTCTTTCTCTCTCTCATCCTCCTGTCTCTCCACGTTCCTATTCCATTCTCATCCTCCATGCTCCTCTGTTGCGTCCTTCTCTCCAGTTGTTTGTATTTTTAAAATAATCAAATCCGCCCTCCCCTCTTCTGTCTCTTGCCATTTTCATCCCATTTTTGCACATTATCTCTCTCTCTCATCTACCGTGTACATCCACTTATCTCTCTCACTCTCCGCCATAATCGCTAAAGCAGATACATGCACACACAGACGCTCCTCCTCTCCAATATGTAAAAATGAACTGTGACAGGACCTTATCCCCACGCAGCAACTGCAACAAAATACCCCAATTACAACACACTAAACAAAGGTCACCCGCTTGTCCCACATAATCCTCATTTTTCCCGTGCTGTGCATGTGTAAGAGGATATCTAAGCAATACTGTGAGAGAGACTGCTATAGCCCCTTAACAAGAAACAGTCTATCCTCATACAGTGGTTCATATAGCTTACAAAAAGTTCTTTGTCAGTTATTGTGAATTTTCTTACAAATGTCCACCAACGTGTCACTAATTACATGCATACAGTCTTTTCAAAATAAACTTCTGTTTTCACAGGAAATAATCTACATCCGGCAGATTTAGCTAACGCTAATTAGCTGAAATTTGCTCAGCGAGACACTGCAGTATATCATAACATGCGTTTTTTTCATGCCATTAGTCAGAGACAGTGAATCCTTTATATCTTTACCGATCATCTATGTATTAGTTACATTTCCCTTTTATTCACAGTGCCTGGCTGCATCCCCAATGTCCATTTATGTGATTTATTGTAGTAAAAGACCATTGTACAAGAAGACAAGTAATATATATATTCATTTTGTTAAAAAAAAATGTTTTAATTTTTTTTTTTTTTACTTTTTGTCTGATTAATAATGGATTAATCAAAGTAATTAATCAACATATCCTCATACAGCGGTTCATATGATATCTTCTTTCGTGCGTTTTCCTACGAATGTCCAGCATCATATATCAATATCTGCTTGTTACATGCAAACTGTCTTTTCAAAATAAACTTCCATCTTCACGATTAGGCTTACCCAACAAAGCTACATAGATTTTGTTGGACATATCTGAATTACAGTGCATTACTTTTTGTAGGTATCGCTACGAACAGCATGTGACAACTCAAAATACTGGTTAGTATGAAACACTGAATACAAAGATCCCAGCTGTAGGTTTTAATTTGACATTCAGATTTTTTCTCAATTTAGCTGAGCATTCTTGGTCCTATTAACGGGCGGTGTTTTAACAAGGAATGCGCTGTTTTGATGGATACCTTTCTGCACAGAAAATCCACTTGGTTGAAAAGGCTTTCAGCTGTTATGGTGTTGAAACTGCAGAATACCTCAGGGCTTTAGATACGTGTGTTCATTGCATATGTCTGCATGTTTTATGAAGGAGCTGCGAGTGTGTGTGTTTGTGAGGGAGACTGACCTTACCACAGTTCCAGACCAGACTGAAGCTGTTGCAGTGGTGTTAGAGGCTCTCCTCCTCTGCCAGTTGCGTGAGGAGAACAGACAGAAGGAGGCTAAAGGCAGTCGAGGGGAGTGCAGGAAGTGGGGAAGCTACGGCGCCAGGGATGGAGAGGGGTGGCTGCTGGCGGAGCGGCGGGGGGTTAGATGAACGAGGAGAGGCTGTAAAACAAACCCTCCTCATCTAAGCCCTCTAAGAAACAGCTCAAAATGCTGAGGCTTAACAGTTCTGCCCTGAGCCAAGCTCTCATTTACCACCCCTCTCCTCCTGCTTAATGTTGCCTCTTTGTCTTGAGATTTTTGCACATATGCATATCAAGGCTGTGTATGAATATGCGCCGCTACATGCTTTTGTGCACCTTTTTGTCAGCTGCGTGGGAGTGTGTTAATTCATGACCCAGGGCAAAAAATGTATGTCTTCTTCACCAATGTACAAAGACAAACAATTGCATGTGTGTACGAGTTTGTGCATGCACACGTTTGTACTGTATCCACTGTGGATGCTACTTAATTTAGCATGCGGATGTGTGCATGCAGATCTGTTAGTCCATGTCCTTACTGACCCTTGTTAGTCTTGTGTAGCTGCCCATTGGCTCCAGTGAAGAGGAAAACATTTGTTTGCAGTGGTCCTGAGCGTTCTGTTTTTCTAGCAAGCACTTGATAGACGGCGACATTCAGGAGCTGCATTAACCCAAGTTCTGACAAATGTTCACAATATCATGTAATGCCAATGTAAAATTCACATCAAAACAGCTTCAGGAATTGTTAAAATCAGTTCTCATCTTATGAAATGGTAAATGTAGCAGCTGTGGACAGCTGCATAAATTGGCTCAGCTTTGGTTTTAGCACCACTGGATTTAAGTGTTTGTACAGGCTGTCATATCAGCTCCATCTATTCAGTGTCAAAATGTTCTGAGGTTCTTTATGTTAACAATATTTCTGTCATTTTAGCTTTTAATCACTCATCCTGTCTTTTCTTTGGTTCCTTTTTTGTCTTTTCCTACATCCCCCATCTGTCCACACATCTGTTCTTCCTTCCCTCGCTCCCTTATCCTCTATACTGCTGTTGTCTATGTACAGTTTTGTTTAATTCGCATTTCCCAGTTTTCACCCCTTCCTTCCTTAAAGCTGGACTTTAAAAAATATGATTAAAAACAAGATATTTTTATAAAATTGACACTATATCACGACAGAAGTGCATGAGAAAGGAAATAAAATGAGAAAGTTTGTGACCCAGCAGCCATGTTGAGATCAGCTGAGGAAATACCAAGCACTGCCCACCAGCTGGAGCAGACTTAGAAAAACCATATCATACAGTAACAGAATATTGATTCATATTTGATCGGCGCTGCTTAGTTTGACCGTTTGTTGTTCTCTCTCTCTCTTCCTCTCTCTCTCTCTCTCTCTCTCTCTCTCTCTCTCTCTCTCTCTCTCTCTCTCTCTCTCTCTCTCTCTGACCTCTGACAGAGCCGTGCCGAAGTCTAGTTTTCTCTCAGAATATTTAAATTACAATACGTTGAAAGGTTGTTATGGGTTTTTTGCCCAATGATGCCAAAAATATTCTGCCTACTGAAGCTTTAAGTTTATTTCTTCATTTTTTACTACTAGTAGTTGAGTATTTGGCTCTGAACACCATCAAAAGGCAGTTTACCTGCATTTAATACTGTGCCTGAACACACCATGTAGATGTGCACAGAAGACTGCTACTTTTGCTGCACCTCCTGTAGACATTATCTGCTGATTTAGAAAATTACTGTTTTGTTTTGTAGAGACATTTTTGCTGATGGACCAGTCAGCGCCAACAGCGGTGACAAACACGTTATGTTTCCTTCTTTAAAACAACTCTCATTATATGAAATGGTGAACGCAGCAGACTAAAAACTACACAGAGTTTTGGCACCACTGGGTTTCAGTTTCTGTCATTTCATGAGTCGTCCGATCATTTTGTCCATCGTTCTGTTGCTTCTCCAGTCACCCTCCATCACCTGTTTCCTCATCACTTCACTGCTGTCCTGTCCATCTCACGTTTTCCAGTTTTTAACTCTTGTCTCTTTTGTCCTATCTCACCAAACCCCCGCCCCCCCACTTCCACATGTCTGCCGCCAGTCTCTCTTCTCTCCATCGTGTTTCTATCACTCCCTCTCCTCTGCTGATCCCTCTGGCTGATCCTCAAAGGGAGCCGAGAGAGTGAGTGGGACTTAAAAGAGAGAGAAGAGCTGTGCTCTACCCAGCGAGGTCGTCCCTCGCTCGACTGAAACGCAGCGAGGAAGAAGAAAAAAAAAAACACAACACACGGGAGAAGAGAGCTTTTCCCTCACTCTCCTTTTCTCTTTCCTCCACCTCTCTACTCTTCTCTTTCATCACTCCTGAGTTGTTTGATATCTCACTTTTACTCTCCTTCAGCAGGGGCTCGGATCTAAGAGCTCTGAACGCAAACTCGTAAGCCCCCTGAGCTACTGTGTTATGCCTCTATTTCTATTCCCTCTTCCTCTCTCTTTCTTGCTCTATCTGTTACTTTGTCTTCAAACAGACCATCACTGTAATGTTTTCAGCCTTACAGAGCGGCAAGAGGGGAAAAAGATGTTGAAATACCTCGACAGACACCCACATTTATACCAATAATGTACAGTGTACGTAAACTGTAGCATCGGCTCCTCTCTTTGATGGGACTGTAGCACCGTATTTGCTTCTTTTTCTGTAGAAATGATTGATTATGAGAAGTCAAATGACTGTTACTCTGTAGGCTTACAGATTCACCTGCTTAAGATTCAGTGTTCATTTGTTATATAATGTTTTACGGGCTGCCTAGAAAGAAATATACTGTGAAAGGCACGATGTTACACCATGTAGCTCTGATGATTTCCCCTCCTTAAACTAGCTGTTGAGTGTTAAACAGATTTAGATATTTAGAGACTATGAAAAGCTTTTGCGGCGGTTAAGTATGTTGTCAAGCGAAATCATTTTTTTTAACAGCTAGTGTTGCAGTTGAGGTCATGCTAAGATCAGACCCCCAGAAAAAAGGGATTCTAGTGCGCCAGAGAAGCAGAATAGTTATGAGACAGGGCAGTAGTAGGGTCACTAGTATCAAGTGGGCTGGGACTGTGTTGGCTTGGATTTGTATACCAAACAGACAAGTCCAATTAAAGACATGGATAGCTGTCGGATTGGGCAGAGGTTTTCAGAAGATGCAGATCAAACGTTTCCATCCCTGTGGATTTTTGTAACATCAATCTCACATAAGGCATCAAACTGTTTCTGCAGAACTAACGTAGATTAGAGTATCCCTCTGTGGCTTTAGGCAACACTGTTTTTGCTTCATTTTTCATCATTTCACTGAGCTCTATGTAACTGTACATGGGAGCAGCATTCTCCAAGTGGCAAGAGACGAGCTATGACCTCGAGTATCACCTTTGCAGCATATACAGCTCAACATCAGTATAATGCTTACTCTTAGCGGTAACAATAAACTTGAATTAAGGCTACTTTCGGGATGTGGTTAACGCAAGAGCATGGGGACATGGTCTTCAGGATAACTTGGTCCACTCGTCCACATAGTCTACTTCAAAGTTTGAAAACTGAACACTAACATCAAACGTGATACATCACCTCATTGCTCCGCCAACCTTAGTGGTCTAAAATTACAGGCAAGGTGCACCATGTTATGTCGTTCCCTAGCTAACCTAAAGGTGCAGTGTGTAGGATTTGGTGGCACCTAGCGGTGAGGTTGCAGATTGCACCCAATTGAAACTTCTCAAATTTGCCAAGTGTGTAGAGAACTAACGTGGTTGATGCAAAAACACGAATCTAAAACCAGTGTTTGGTTTTGGGCTACTGTAGAAGCATGGCGGCCGGCTCCGTGAAAAGTACCTGCTCCCTATGTAGATAATGTAGATATAAACGGCTCATTCTAAGGTAACAAAAACACAATGATTGTTATTTTCAGGTGACTATACATGAAAGAAAATATACTTATTAAGAGTATATTTAGGGCTGTCAAAGTTAACACAATAATAGCACATTAATGCAAATCTGTTCTAACACCACTAATTTCTTTAATGCATTAACCCAACTTGCAATTTTTAATTAAGCACAAATCTAACGGGCCACTGTTGGATCCAGCTGTCAGTTGATCTTTTGTAGCTCGTAGCGAGCTCAGTTTTAAAGCCAGAGTGAAGTACTGGTGTCTTATGAAACCTGAAAACCTATGGAATCCATTGGTACCAGCCATCTTATACTAGCTTGTCATGATCTCCCTTTTAAGTACATTTTGTGTTTGTGTTGTGTACATTTTATTTACATGTTGTTGGTGGTGGTGGTGGTGTGGATGTATGTATAAAATGCTCATTAACATTGCTTACTGAGCTCTTATCTGTAATAGTGAGTGAATAATGAGATTGTCTTATTGCATCATTGCATTATTTTTTTTTTTTTTGCATTAGTAGTTTTGCATTAGTCAGAATTAATTTGCCTCTGTGCGGCAATATTTTTGTTTAACCTTTAACCTTTACACTTTTTTTTATTTTTCAATGGTCTCCTCTTCGACCATTTTGTAACCAGACTCATCGCTCTTTTCATTTTCTCTTTTACTTCTCGTTTACCTGATTGTGCTGTGCCCATGAGATGAGTTGGATACATCTCTCCTTCCCCCAGAAAACCTGCTGCATGGCATAAAAGAATCGAGTGGGCACCGTCTCTGCCCCCAAACCAGATTTAGGAGCCCAGAAAAATCAACACAGAGAGACAGTTTTAGGCTGCAGTGCACTAATGTTTGTGTATCTGCATTTGCCTGTAGGTGTGTGTGTGTGTGTGTGTGTGTGTGTGTGTGTGTGTGTGTGTGTGTGTGTGTGTGTGTGTGTGTGTGTGTGTGTGTGTGTGTGTGTGTGTGTGTGCGCGTGTGTGTGTGACGTACATGCCTGCCTGCTGATGTGTGTGAGTATGTGTGTGTGTACATGTGCCTGTGTGGGTGTACAGTTTGTGTGTGTCCCTTCTCCAGGGTCTGTAGAGGTGTTTTATAGCCTTTGAAAATCTTTGCATTTCGATCAGATATTTTTCAAGGATAGCGAGCGTCTTGTCACAGTCAGAAATTGTCAGTCTGATAAAATAAATTCACCACTAACCCGGCAAACCCACTCAACAGTCTAAGATATCAGTGAAGACACTTCTCTCAGTCTCAGCAGCTCACAGCACTCTGCCACTTTTTCCCCTCCTCCTTGTCTCCTTGAACACTTCTCTATTGTGTTTTTCTGTAAGTGTGTGTCAAGTCAGTTTTGTGGTGCTGCTTTGTTATTCGGATGTACGTTCTCCTCGATATGTAGGCCATCTTAAATCCCCAGTGGTGTGTACAGTATGTGTTCATGCTTAATACCTTCACTCAAAATCTGAGATCTGACCAGCCTTGTTCATTTAAAAAGCTGTTGTAAAGAGGCCAGAGAGTGAAAATATCATAGTTAGTTTACAAATGGATTTGCCAAAAAAATAACTAAAATTGAATATCGCGATGTTATGTTTTGGAATATTGTATTGATTCTCAAAAACAGTTTTGATTTTTAATCAACAGTTTATATGCAAAAGATAACTTAGTAGTGGTATGATGTTAAATGTTACAGGGATTGTGATAAATGTGAATGCAGTACTATGACAGTTTTCCTAAAATTAGGTTAAAAATAATCGCAGTATATGGGTGAGAAGCTCAGTCATCCGTGAGGGGTACTCGGAGTAGAGCCTTTGCTTTGAAAGGAGCCATCTGAAATGTTTTGGGCATCTGGCCTCCCTAGGGAGGTGTTACAGGCATGACCAGCTGGGAGGAGGCCACAGGGAGGACCCAGGACTAGGTGGAGAGATTATATCTCCACTCTGGCCAAAGGGAAGTTTGGGGTCCCTTGCTGGAGTTGTTGCCCCCGCGACCCAGCCCCGGATAAGTAGTTGACAATGAGATGAGGGATGAGTAATCGCAATATACACCAACATCAGAACAGCACTCTGTTTACAGCATTGCAATATATCACAATATATTGAATGGTAACCCCTGTATCGTGATATGTATTGTATCACCAGATTCTTGCCAATATGCAGCCCTATTAATATTCAATGTGTTATACTTGTAGTAGATATAGTATATTAATAGTAGAAGTGTAGTAATATTTTCAGCTTTGGAACAAGGAATTTTCAAGGGACTACAAGCGCAACAGTTTGGAATCTGATAATATACAATATGTAGTTTTTTGACCATTTACATTTCTGCTTCACTAGAAGTCAAGATGTCCAATTTGATGCAAAACTTGACCTTTAACGACTACACCAGCGGGCAACTTCTGGGTATGAAAAGTGAAACCAATGCTAAAATGCTCTTTTGAATAGCCAGCAGGAGGCGACTCCTCTGGTTGCAAAAAGAAGTCCATAAGAAAATGAGCCTACTTCTCACTTGATTTATTACCTCAGTTAACATTGTAAATATGAGTTTATGGTCTCAATCACTCATTTCAAGTCTTCTTCAATACAGCATGATGTTCATTTAGTCAATTATGGTCCCATTTAGAGTCAAATAGACCATATAGCAGGGTATGCTTTAGTGTGTGGCTACTTAGTGATTGACAGGTCATTGCCCGGTCTGGGAGTTGTCAATGTTTTCGTCTTATAGCCTTTCACAGTGTGTTTTCAGTTCATGAAAATTAATTCTAATCTTTTTGGTTGCCTAAAAATGTCTTATTCAGATTTCTGTTGCACTTAGCTCCATCCTCGCATGTCACTACAAGATGGTGGCAGCCAAAATGCCAAACTCCAAGCTTCAAAACAGTAGTTCACAAACCAATGGGCGACGTCACGGTGACTCCGTCCTCTCCTTATATACACTCTATGTTCAACATAATTTGGACATGATCAGCAGTTGTGATAGATGTGGGACAATGAGTTTGATTCACTGATTGCTTGTCCTGTGCCTGCACAGTGTTGCGAAGTGCGTTAACCAAGTTTCCACTCATTACATGCATAGTGTCTTTTCAAAATAAACTTGTAAAGTGTTGTATTCATACATTCATACAGTGCCTTTTCAAGATAAACTTCCAATGTAGGTGTACTTAGTTTTTAGATTAACTTGGTCAGGTTTAGGTAACAAGAGTATTTATAGGTTTAGCTAAAGACTGTGGTTTGTGTTAAAATAAGTATTATTTTATTATATATATATGTTACTTAACTGGTGTTAGAAAAGTCTGGAAGTTACATAACAAAACTAAGGTAAAATGAGTCAGCACTGATTTGGCTGCACACAGGACATGAACAGCAGTTTCCTTGACTCTCCTCGATTAAAATATTTAATCACAATTAATCACATAATTGTCCATAGTCAATTGCGATCACACATTTTGTATCTGTTCATAATGTACCTTAAAGAGAGATTTGTCAGGTATTTAATACTCTTATCAACAAGGAGTGGGAAAATATGCTGCTTTATTCCAATATATGTTTATATTAATTATTGGATATCAATTAACAAAACTAAACAATGACAGATATTGTCCATAAACCCGGACAGGTACTGCATTTAGCATAAAAATATGGTCAAATCATAACTGGGCAAACTCAAGCCTACCTGTCACTGTGCTGACTTGACTATGACTTGCCCCAAACTGCATATGATTATCATAACGTGGGCATGTCTGTAAAGGGGAGACATATCATTCACATATCTTCAGGTCAGAGGTGAAGGGATCCCCTTGAAGATGGCCATGCCAGTTTTTCTTTGCCATAATTTAGTAGGTTTGAAGTAATTTTTAACCTCCTTTGCTAGTATAACATGATTTTTACCATTGAATTCCTTTTCCTGTTTTCTAGTGCCGTGTGATTCCAACATCTTCTCTCTAGTTTTAAAACTGAGCCCACAACAATCTGATAATAAGCTGTGTTAATGCGTTAAAATTCATTTGCATTAACACATTATTATCATGTTAACTTTGACAGCCCTACTCTTTGTACAGCGTTAGTGGCTCTGATCGTCTCATAACGCTGCGGATGGGTTTGCATTGGTGCATTTCACACAAATGCTAAAAGGTGCCTCGGTGCATTCGTTTCAGATGCCAAGGGGGTACTTGGGTATTTGACTAGTTGGGAGTGAGAACGGGTTGCACTTGCAGCACTCAAATAGTGTACATCACATAAATATATTTTGTTTAAAGGGTTGGTAAATCAGTGACATACAATAATAGTACAGTCACGACCTGCAGAGGCTCATGTGGAGCTCACATGACCATTAGCACCCACGCTGCTGCCTAATACATCAGTTACCACCAGTTAAAGGGGACAGTTTTACCCTGTTGTCCAACTTTATCATATACTTGAGTGAGTGTGTGAGTGGTTGCAGCCTCGGGCTCTTATTAATCTTGGCTTTATTCAAATGTATGATGCATAGAGAATCTGAGAAAAATTTAGCCCCGTTATGCCAGGATGGTCACCTCATAACGGAAAGGTTACTGACTCCCATTGCCGCAGGCCAGGGCCGCCTTGTCCAGTCACAGAGGAAGAATAGGTCGTTATTTAGTCCAAGCAGTCAACAAACAGAGTCATCTGTGGGCCTCTGAGGACCCTCCAGGCTTTAGGAAATGAAGAAGGCAATCAAAATGGAAATGTTGCTGCTTTGAAACTACATTTGAATCCCTAAACAGTTCTTGTTGGCCTTATCTTTCACTTTGGTAATGAATCATGTCTGCCCTCTTTCCAATTGAGCCTTTATCTGCTCTCACACTGTCACTGCACTGTCATATACACTCTCTCTCTTTCTCTCTCACACACACACACACACACACACACACACACAACCACACACAAATAAACAGACCAAGCTTCGTCACCATCCACCTGAGTCACGGAGGATAATCTCTTTGGTTGATGAAGTCACTGTACAGCATGAGTGTGTGCATGTGTGTGTGTTTGTTTACATGCGTGCATGTACCACTGTCTACTGTAAATATGTCATACAGTAGGTTCCATTGCTCAGAGGGGTTGTGTTAGGCAGCATGTCTGCATGATGACTTCAGTGTGTGTGGGTAGTGTTGAGTGCGATGTCACCAGTGGAGACAGAAGAGGGGACTCTTTAGGGTGCCACTTGGAAAATAAAACACCATTATGTCTAGATTCCAAGCCCACCCACAAGCCCAGTTTCTAGCAATTTATAGCTCATAGAGGGAGTCTGATAACATTGCAACTTGTGATTTTAGGTTGTAGCAGGCAACCTGGTATTTGGTGTACAGAAACTAGTATCATATGAAACTAGAAAACCTAAAGAATCAGTACCAACCATGTCATAATAGCTTGTCGCAAAGGAGGCTAAATAACGCTCCAAACTTGCGCTAAAGTTTGGTGAGAAAAAGCTGGCATAACTATTTGCAAAGGGGTCCCTTGACCTCTGACCTCAAGATATCTGAATGAAAATGGGTTCTATGGGTACCCACGATTCTCCTCTTTACAGACATGCCCACTTTATGATAATCACATGCAGCTTAGGGCAAGTCATAGTCAGGACACTGACAGCTGTTGTTGCCTGTTGAGCTTGAGTTTGCCATGTCATAATTTGAGCATATTTTTCAAGCTAAATGCAGTACCTGGACAATATTTGTCATTATTTTGTGTTGTTAAGTGATTTCATAATAATATATATATACAAACATTTGCATAAAGCAGCATATTCTCCACTCCCATGTTGATAAGCGTATTAAATACTTCACAAATATCCTTGTTAGGAACATTTTCAACAGATAAAAAATGTGTGAGTAATTTCCGCTTAATTAGGATTTACTATGGACAGTCATGCGATTAATTGCAATTAAGTATTTTCAATCAATTGACAGCCCTAGTTTATATGGATGTAACCACAACTTGTACTCAAAATGTGCATACAGATTCCCGTTAGACATTTTTGTCCCTGTACGCTGCCCACAGTCTGTTTAAAGGGGAATTCCACTGATTTTACACATAAAAGTTCAGTTTTTGGGCTGGGCAATATGGCCAAAAACCTTTATCTCAATATAGGTCATTTCATATCTTAATACCAATGTATACTGTATATCGCAATATAGCATGTTTTCTGGTAACTCAATAAATACATAGTCTATAAGAAATAAACACGTGGTAAAGCCTATTTTTGTGTACCACAAAAATGCAAATTACATACTTGAGAAATGTAAAGTACAGAGTATTTTCTAATTTATTTAACAACTTAAAACAGTTTCAGTGAAATTATAGATGTTTGATAGTAGTTTGATTCAACTACGTTGAGGTATTCCTATAAGCAGAATTCTTATCCATTCAGATTTTCTGATAAATTTCCATTATGTGTTATCAATTTAGATGCCATAATTGTTTATTATCATCTCTAGTCTCATCTTGATATATGATTTCATCGTGATACGATTCCCCTGAAAGATGATAAATTATCATATTGAATTATCGCCCAGCCTTAGTCATTCAATGGATCAGTCAATATACTGATCATCATATCACAGGGGTATCATCTTTACTGTTTACACACATATGTTCATTGGTTGTCACAATCCTGTGTCATCATTGTAGATTGTCATAAGTGTTGAAATACGAGGTGCATGTTTGCATATGTTAACTTGCTACCTCATTTAATTCTCCCCCTCAGCTTGACCTTGAGATAAGATAAAATATCTCAGATGTTTGATTCTCAGTTTTGGCACCTAAGTGCAATTTATACAGCCTCCCGCTGTAAAACATGGCTCACATTCAAGAAATATTCTCTTCAGTCAGCATTTTTTTAGTCGAGGTTGTTCAAGGTGAAGACTGAAGACTTTACTTTCAGTCATGTTTTAGAACAGTGATTCCCATCTGCTGGGTCAGATCCATCCAGACTGGGTAGTGAGTGGGTTAGCTCTGAAACAATAAAGTTTACTCTGAAATACAGAAAATTTCAGGAACTTTCAGCAACTTTACCATGACAGAGCCTGTTGATACTCAACCCACTGGCTATTGGTCTGACAACAATTTAGCTTCAGCCAATATATCATATGTCCAGCATCCAGTGTAACCAGCAGGTATCTGGGCCAGACTGGACTGGAGTTGGTGTTGAGAGATGCCATGTATGGCCAGATTAGCCAGTTTACAAGCTAATTTTAAACCAGTAGAAAGCTAAATCACCGTCACCGATAGGCGGTGGGTTCCAAGACCGCATTTCGGCCAATGCTTTCTGCCTCTTTTGCTTTCCACTCGGACTGCTGACTGCATTTTCCTCAACTTTTAATCAATTATTTATATATTTAACCGATAGCATTAATCGGTTAAAATGCTTAATGTTGGTGGTCGATTAACGGTTAATTATCAACATCCCTCCTACAGTCATTTCAGTCCTGGTTGATTTAGAATAGAGATCAGCAGTCTGGAGTCTTTTTGATATGTGAGCATAGAAATAGAAAACATATCTTCAGTATGTACAAGAGATTCAAGTTTTCATAATGGTGCATAGTTTTTTTGTGTTTGTATACAATGGAGAAAAACTGCAATACAGCATTTTTTTGCCAGGACACCCAGTTCATAATACTGCAAATATATAAATATTACAATACTTTCATCAGTGGGCCATAGGCTCAATCACAAATGTGTAACCTCATTTGGCCAACAGACATTTATGTAAGTAAAACTCTTCAGGATTACCATTTTAAGTGAACATGCAAAAAACAAGTTTAATGCAGTGAAGGCCTGATGTGACATGATGACATGTTCTGCTGTAACAATGGCTGTAGTAGCCTGAATTAGCTGAAGTAGTTGTAACTGCCATTACAATGCCTTAAGCCCCAGTTGTAGCTTATTTAAGTATTTTAGTTTTTATTTAATGAAATAAGCGTGTCCACCTCACAGCAAGAAGGTCCTGGGTTTGAATCCACTGACAGGTAAAATGGATGGATAAAAATAAACTGAATAGATGTTAAGTTTGTCTATACAGTATGTGGATTGGACCATGGCTTGTTGTCTCAGGGAAATGGATTTGTACCCAAAGACTAACCGGTAAAGAACCATTGTTTTAGAACAAGCGCAAGATCCTGGTGTCTAGTCAGCCTCCCTTCAATCGAGTGTTCAGGAGGCAAAACCATTGAAATCCAAAATGCATCACATTTGTTCACATGCCTGCCATTGACACGTGAGTGACAAACACACCACCATCTATTTTGTGCCTCTGTCCGCATTTCCATCTGAATGATATGGAGCTATTCTTAGATCTGTGGGAGGATAGATGGGCATCATTTAGATTTTCATTTTCAAAGGCTTCTCTTCTCGTCGCTGCAAGCCATTTTCAATCGACCATTTGTTAGTGCACGGCAAAATGCACAAGCTAATGCTAATTATGTGCACAAAGCCTACTGTAAATGGTGGCTTTGGAGCTCTGGAGAAAAGGATTTTGACAATGAAAATGGATTCATGACGGTTTGTATTGCTGCTCTGTGAATAAGACCTTATTAATATTCAGTTGGGTATCATTTTGCAAAAAGACAAACCTTAGAACAGTGATCTATCAGTGAGTATGTGCTGTAAACATATTTTAGGATGGGTGTGATTCTTATCTTTAGCTGGTTTTAGTGAATCCACACTATCAGTAAAACTCCTGTATATGAGCAGCTGATGAGAAAACAGCTGTTCTCCATAGAGTAATACACCTCTCTGAATACACCACCTAGGCCAGGCAAGATTATGAGTCCAGTCACTGTTGACCTTTTCCTGACCTCTGTTAAGACATCATTTCCCCATAAACATTTGTGTTTTTTGGTTAAGATGACAGATGGATCGCATGATGCTGTGCTCCACCTCCCTCTTCACTACTCCCACAAGCTCTCTGGAAATTTCAACATTGTGCAATCCTCAGAACGTCAGTGTTAGTCGCTGCATTTCAGCTTGTAACAATAATAAAATGTGGAAAATATTTTTCATATACCATTGGGAAAAAAAAAGCAGTTTCTTCGTGGCTGTGGATGGATGATGCAGAGCTGTGAACATGCGATTTGACTTGTACTCGTCAGCGCTTAAGACTTGAATAAACTTGATACTTGAAGTATCAAACCAGCTGAGGTTAACGAGAACTAGAACTACTAGCGTAACTATTGAACAATGCTATATTGAATGTAGTTATGTCTTTTGGAGCTCTGTGAAGCCATCATGAATCATTTATTTTAGGGCTGTAATAACGTATTAATGCAAATTTGTTGTAATGCCAACAGTGTCTTTAACGCATTAATGCAACAGCTTGTAACAGGCTCGGTTTTAAAGCTAGAGTGAAGATCCTGGCATCATATGAAATGAGAAATCCATTTGTTATTGGTAAATGTGAATCCTCCGGTACCAACCATATAATAGTTTGTCGCGAAGGAGGCTAAATAATGCTACGTAGTTACGCTAAATTTTGGCAAGGCAAAACTGTCATGGCCATTTTCAAAGGGGTCCCTTGACCTCTGACCTCAAGATATGTCATGTAAATGGGTTCTCTGGGTACCCACGAGTCTCCCCTTTACATACATGTCCACTTTATGATAATCACATGCAGTTTGGATCAAGTCATAGTCAAGTCAGCACACTGACACACTGACAGCTGTTGTTGCCTGTTGGGCTGCAGTTTGCCAATTCTGATTTGGGCGTATATTTTTTGCTAAATGTAGTACCTGTGAGGGTTTCTGGACAATATTTGTCATTATTTTGTGTTGTTAATTGATTTCTAATATACATACATTTGCATAAAGCAGCATATTTGCCCACTCCCATGTTGAGTATTAAATAATGACAAATCTCCCTGTAAGGTACACTGTGAACAGATTTTTTTAAAAGTGTGATTAATTTGAGATTAATTGCTGTAAACTATGGACAACGATGCGATTAATCGCAATTAAATATTTTAATTGACTGACAGCCCTAGTTTATAACAAGCAGAATTAAATTCTCCATAACTTAATGCACACCTTCAGCTGCAGCTGCTGGCACCAGAATAAAATGGAGAAAAATTTAAATTTATTTTACAGAAATGATCCATAACTCCCAAAATGTATTAGTCTATACACATAAATGAATATCTTAATAGTTTCCAGCACATTGCCTATTTTCCTTTCCACAGCCATGAAAATTATTCTGTTGCACACCTTATTTAAATATGTGCTGGGTCCTGCTTTTATAGTTGTTTCATTTTTGTTAAATAGTTAAAATGATTATTAATATATTATAATTTGACAACTACTAATTATTAGAAATTAGAATGTCTGCCTGGGCGTTTGCCATGTTATGATTTGAGCATATTTTTATGCTAAACACAGTACCTGTGAATTTTTCTGGACAATATTTGTCATTGATTTGTGTTGTTAATTGATTTGCAATAATAAATATATACATGCATTTACATAAAGCAGCATATTTGCCCACTCCCATGTTGATAAGAATATTAAATACATGACAAATTTCACTTTAAATACATTAAATGCCCTGCTCCCATTTAAAATATACGTGTTTTAGTGTTTTCATACTAAGTATTGATAGACGAGAAAAAGTTAGTTTTTAATTGGTTTAATAGAGTTGAAAACCTCTCTGGGATGATGTGATGGAATTGGTGGGATTGTGGCCTTGGTCTGTGACTCATTGTTGTTGTGTTTCACGTTCAGATAGATTATTACCATTTTCATAGCCTTTCTGATCAGCTAAAGAATGAGCCCCAGGGGCTGCATCTCCACATATGTGACCTTTGACATTTGACATAATGTTGCATTATGAAGGCTATTTAAATGCATCATGCATGCTTAACC
Organism: Pterois miles; assembly: GCA_947000775.1. Taxonomy (NCBI): domain Eukaryota; kingdom Metazoa; phylum Chordata; class Actinopteri; order Perciformes; family Scorpaenidae; genus Pterois; species Pterois miles. The sequence goes on along the minus strand of CAMQGK010000471.1, from coordinate 4,694,456 downwards.
TGGCAAACAGCAGTTATCCACCTCGGCACTGCTTTTAAAATAACACAACAGCCTTTCTAAATGCCCTCCGACTGTCCTGCTGTAATGAAGAATGAAATAAAAATAGAAAGCAGAGGAAGAAGGCCTCCTCTATGTGTCTTTAAATGAGCATTAAAAGCCAATAAGCGGTTCCTTAAGACCTTTAACCTGTCCTCAGGGTATTCCCTCTGTTTTTGCCCCAGATCAGAAAAAAATGAGGGAGTGACTACTTCGCTTGGTTAGTCATTAGGGAGCTGCAGCAGCAGATTCTCTGATTAAACAAGCATGCACTAATCACTAATGGAGCTGTGCTGCAGGATTGAATCAGGAGGATGTCAAAAGAATAACGAATGAGTGCGGGAGAATGAGGAGGATGCCACGGGCATGAGTCACTCCTTTATTTTGTAATTCCACAACTTAAGTAGATGGCAGCCTACTAATGTGGTGATTTCGTTTTTTGCTCAGTAGTTCACATACATTCCCATAAAAGCAGATGATCACACAATGTCTTAAATTGTCCTAAAGGTAGTTGTGGTAGCACAAAGAACATGGTAGTAAGTGTATATTAATCTAAATATATGTATTTACGGGCTGACTGTTGTCTTCTTTATTCAAATAGTGCTCTGGGAGGCTCCTCAGCACTTCATATCCCAGCATTCCCCAGTGGAGGATGCCTAATTGACTATGTGCCGCAAGTGTGCCAGTTACTCAACAACAAGGTAAGAGTGTTTTGTCTTTTACGCAGCATGGTTCGATGGATGCTGTGTGTATGTCGATGATGTATTTTGAATCTAATGTCTATTAGTGTTGGGTTCTGCATTATGTCATGTTATTTGTAACCCTAAAAGGGAATCTCAGTAAGAATCAGAAATTACTTGTTCACAGTGACCCCTGTGGCTGTTAAATCAACGTCCGTCAGCATCCTGTTGCTCACGTTTTGTAGACACGAGCGAGCTTTTGTCAGAACAGTGTGCCACAGTTTCCTGACCGTGGCACAGGTGAGACATCGTAGTTTTGGTCTTCTGGGCCACAGTCGATAGCATTACTCGCTCTGAGTTAACCCTCGTCACTGCACTCAGCAGCTGGGAAACAAGACTGATTTCTTGCATTTTCACGCAAAAAAAACAGCCTGCATTCTCCACATTAAAAGCAGTCTCCGGCTGATAGAGGAAACCCAGAATTGCGGAAGGTTTCATTTTTGTTATGTTATAACATGTTCACACATTGGCAATAAAAAAGATTAAAAATGTTTATACATGCAAAAACTTACATACAGTCCTTTTTAATGTGTAGCGATAGCAATGACAGCGAGATTCCTTACTCTTAAAGCTTACTCTTAAAGCTCTTCAGTTTGTATTGACTTTGGCAGTCCCTGTGGACAAAAGCGAGAGTGTGTCGGAGCACCAGAGTCCCTTCAGAAAACGTCTTATTTTACAGCTGCGTATTTCTTGTTCTCCCGTGCCTCCCTTCCCTCCAGCGGCCCCAGCAATTCAGCCAGGGTCTCCAACAGCATGTTGTCGGTGTTGGCTCCTAGTGGACACTGGTGGAGCAGATTCTCCTGGAGTTCCAGGAGAATCTAAATCCGATTTTACCAGAATCCGACCCAGTAGCACCGATAACGAGCATTAAGAATAACTATATAGAAATATCCAGTCTCCTTGCTGGTGGCCTTGGTTTCTTATGTAGGTCATATAGAAGCACCAGTATTAAATTGAGACCGTTTTCTACGCAGTTAAAAGTTCCCTGTATTAACTTTAATGTGTGTGTGTGACAGGATTGTGAATCATTTATTGCACATTTATAAGCTTCAGTGCAGCAAAGTTTGTGACCACTGAGGGATGTCTTTTGTCAAGCTGTGTGTGTGTGTGTGTGTGTGTGTGTGTGTGTGTGTGTGTGTGTGTGTGTGTGTGTGTGTGTGTGTGTGTGTGTGTGTGTGTTAATGCGCGTATGGGCATTCATGCACGTTTGTCTGGCAGCATCTGCCGACGTGGGCGTGTTGGCCAAACTCCATAGGCCGTCTGAGCGCTCCTTGGCCTCCGCAGGTTGACAGGTAGATATGCAGTGTAAACACGATGTAATGCCATTTCCCTCAGGATGAATGGCCATCCCTCACTACCCCCACCCCACAGATACTGTTCACCTGGACTCTGACCAGCATACTCAGGATGTCTGGAACACTTGTGTCCCTGACTGACCTCCCTGTCTCTGGGTGTTTGAGTCCAGCAGTGTCAGAAACGCTCCCTCCACTTCCCTGAAAGACTCACGGAGGCAGGAGCAGCATCAATAGTGCATAAAGGCACTATGGCACAAGGAAGGAGGAGTCACCACAAGTACACATTTCTAAGTGCGTAGTCCAGTAAATTGAGTATCCAGTGATTTCTCTCACGGCCTTTAGTTTCCTGCAGTATGCAAAGTTTAACCAGCATTATGCGCTGCATGCTGGACAATTGATGTTGTTAAATTCTCCAACGAATAAACCAAACATCATTGTTTTGTTAGTTTGAATATCATGGCATCTTGCTACAGCTTAATTTGAAATTCAAACTATCATTTGATTGTGGGGAAAATAAAATCTGTAGTTATCTGTCCATATTCAAAATATTCAGTGTATGATTGCAGCAGACTTGCAGCCAGGGACATGCGTAAAATGCTATCACTGATTAATTTCATGCCCATTCACATGCAAGCTGTGTATTATGATGCAAAACCATCTGAAAGTGAGAAGTAAAGTGTGGACGCATTTTGTGTTCAACAGTGTAGGTGGAAAAACTGTGAGGAAAGACGAGGCTGTTTACAGCCATTTAAAGTGGAATTTTTCTTACAGTAACGTTATCACCACAAACATCTGGAGTCACCTGTCAGTAGCCTGATAACGAGACTGAACCAACGCTTTGTTTCACTTCGCTGAACGAATCTATGATTCGGAGGTCACTAATCTTTTCAGCATATTCAGCTAACACCAGTCTAATAAAGTTAACCTCCCTTCTGGTCGCCACGGTGCAGTTTACAGTCATCGGAGGCCACACGCACTAGATGCATAAGGTTCCGAATAGGGCTGTCAAACGATAGACAGAAGTATGTAATTGCGAACAGTCATGTGATTGTTCACAGTTAAATGTGATTAATTGCAAATTGATCACAGGAGTGGGAAAATATGCTGCTTTATTCAAATGTATGTATATATTTTTTATTGGAAATTAATTAACAACACAATTCAATGACTAATATCCAGAAACCCTCACAGGTACTGCATTTAGCATAAAAAATATGCTCAAATCATAACATGGCAAACTCAAAGCCAGCAGGCAACAACAGCTGTCAGTGTACTGACTTGACTATGACTTACCTCAAACTACATGTGATTATCATAAAGTGGAGATGTCTGTAAAGGGGAGACTGGTGGGTACCCAGAGAACCCATTTACATTCACATATCTTGAGGTCAGAGGTCAAGGGCCCCCTTGGAAATGGCCATGCCAGTTTTTTCCCTTCCCTAAGTTCCTTCATAACAAGGTAGCATGACATGGTGACATGGTTGGTAAAAATGGATACCTTCAGTTCAAGCCTGCTACAACCTAAAAATCAAAGTTTCATTAATGCTTTCAAGAAATTAGTCGAGTTAAAACGAATTATTGTTGCATTGACTTTGCCAGCCGTAGTTACAAATGATAAGAACAGACATTGTCACACATTTTTATTAATGTTAATGCGCAAAAAAAAAGAAAAACATTGTTCATGAGTCCCAAATCTTCAATCTGACTTTCAAGTTACTGTGTGTGACTTGAGTGTGATTCGATTCCAAGTCGTAAACTCGAGTCCTCATCTCTGGCATGTAGTTCAGGCTGTAAACCAGTCATTTTTGTACCTTGGTCTTACTGTAGATCTCAAAATGTTACATTTGTTGTGACCTTTGTCAATAGTCAAGCATGTAGCGTACAAAAAAGAAAATATGGACACTTGGACAGCATGAAGTAGCAATTAGCAGTGTCTCTTGTTCAATTGCATACTTTGGAGTCACATCCAGCCAAAAAAAGTAACACGAGCTTTGTGTAAGCCGAAATAATAACTAGATTCTTCAGAAGAGGAAGTCAAAAGCTGCATATCTGGTATTGCTTGTAAAATGTATCAACTGAGGCCAAGGAACAATAAAGACATCATTCTTATAATCTTTGCGAGGACGGGTCTTGCTGTCGTTTTGTTCTTTTAAAACCATCAATTATTCCCTCCCACATCTTCCAGATACTATGATTGTATTTGCACAACTTTACTTCCTCGTATGCACACAGCTGTGACTGTGACGAGGGTTGTGCTGGTTATGATGGAAGGACCTGGCATCTGCATCGTTAAAAATGACTCATGAAAATCAGCTCCAGAAGCTAATAGGCCCTGAGGGGTTTTCAGTCATCTCTTATGTTCATACAGTGTGTGATCAACTCACACAAGACAAGGAATTAGTTGCTTTCAATCAGTTTCAGTGAAATCATCCTTAGTGGTTTGTCTTGAGATGATAGAGATAGTCAGGTAGGAAATCTACCTGAGAGAGGAATTAATAATCAAAGGTTTCAGGTTTCTCTTTATTATGTGTGTTCTAGTTCTTTGCTGTCTTATGGTGTTTTTACACGGGACCAGTTCATACCTTGTGTCTGATAATGATCAATCTAATCCCAGCATTTAAATTTATAGCCGATATGTTCTCATTGTTGGCATTCTCATTACATATTCACTGTGCAGAGTAGACAGTAGGAGGTGAAGCACCGTCAAAACAGCCATAGTGATGGCCTGGTCCTTGGACACATTACTATACAGCAACACATTTAGCCCCTTTTCCATTGAAGGAACTTTCCCCAGATACTATAGGAACCTTTTGAGGAAGTCCTTGCGTTTTAACCACAAGGGTCAGGATCTGAATTAAACAGTAAAATAGTTATTATGCCCTGGTACATCTGGTCCATTCTTGTGAACGCGATATCTCTGGATCGCCTGGAGGAAATTTCTTCAAATTTGGCTCAAACAACCTGCTTGGACTCAAGGATGAGCTGATTAGATGTAGGTGGTCAATCCCCCTCTCATGAAGGCAATATCTCAGGAACGTCTTGAGGGAATTTCTGCCTTTCTTTACACACCTGTAAAGTTTCGTGACTGCCCTTGCACGGTTGCTGCCCACAGACAGACGGAAATATAAAAACCTGGCAAAGTACTCAAAACCTCTTCTGTGGTAGTTCCTGCTACTAACAATACCAGCATCGCTGTCACAGCTGGTAAATAGTAATTAAAATTCTTTTGAAATGAAGGCTATACTATGTAATCTTAAGCACTTGTGAACTCTGGATGAAATTCTACTTTTACAATATGATATTTGAGATTTGTATTAAAGCAAATGAAAAGTTATCTTTATAAAATGGTCACTATATCAGGTGACAGGTAATCTGAAAAATATCATGTGCCTCCGTGTCCTCCGGTGTCCTTTGGTGCTCCTAATGGCATCTGCAGGATGTCACAGACTGGAGGAAAACAACCAATCAGAGCGAAGCTGGAGCCTTGCCGTCTCTGAGCAGCTGCCAATTGATCAAACAGTCAAACTAAGCAGCGCTTATCAAATATGAACCAGTATTCTGTTCTTGTAATGTCTATTTCTCTCCTCAAATGTTTGCAGAAACATCTTGTAGTTACTGTTTAGCTGTGAAATGAGAAAATGTAAGACCCGGCAGCCATGTTGAGATCAGCTCAGGAAATACCAAGCACCGCCCACCAGCCGGAGCACACTTTCTCAATTTACAGCTTAACAGTAACTACAAGATGTTTCTGAAAACATTTGAGGAGAGAAATAGACATTACAGTAACAGAATATTAATTCATATTTGATCAGTGCTGGCTGCGAGTGATTGACAGCTGCCTGTTGAATGAACAGCCAATAGGAACGCTCTTTCTCTCTGAAATGATCTGTGATTGGCCAAAGTCTCCCGCCACAGGCTACATTTTTTTAAAGGCTGAAAACAGAGCAATGAGGAAGTGCAGAAGTCTAGTTTTCTCTCAGAATACTTGAATTACAACATGCTGAAATAAACTTTCTGCCTGCTGCAGGTTTAAATGATGCATTCTGTGTGATTACAATGCAAGAAATCATGGATCACAAGTTTGTTGATTTGTAATCACAAAGTAATGCTAGCTAGGGTTTTACATCCAGATTGCACTGGTTGCACAAAAAAATTCAATGGAATTATTTTTTCTCTCTAAAGTGTGTTAACACCCTTTCATAACTATCTTTGTCACTGTCACTGAAGGCGAAAAGCCCAAAAAATAATATTTAAAAAATAACTTTCACATTCACACCGGGTATCTGTCTGTGGAAGGGGGCAATTTCCAAACGTTAATACAAACATCTGTGCTTTCGCTGTCAGCATGCAGTTCAGCTCCACCACCAAATGAATGTTATTAACACATGAATCATTATTCAGATTAATATGTACAGTGACTTCTTTCAAATGATTTTCTTTTAGTAATTATTATTTCCTATAGTATTTGGGTTTTGACGCCCATGTGTATCTTATCAGATAACCGAAAGACATTGATGTTTAAAATGTATTTGTAGTCAAATATCAGATCAAGCCGGGGGTGGTGTGAAAGTGTATGTGACAGAGAGAGAAGAGATTTCTTAATCACACAGCAGGAAGCACTTCCGGCGTTATTGCATCACACTCCCCACAGGCACATGCACAGACACAATAAATGAAGGTGCGGACGAGGGAGTCATGGGTGCAGGCAGGTTTGAATACCTGCAGAGCAAGATCACCTGTATTGCATCACTCAAACCTCCAGGCAGCCAATAGAAAGACTTGGCTGCAAGTCACAGTGACAGTGGGGGCAGGAAATCCTTTCTCAGTATGGGTGTGAAAGTTCAGTGATCTGCAGTTCCCTTGAAACGCACACACAGTGTGACTAGATAAACAGCTTATTGAGTATGTGGCCTTGCAGCTTTTGAGAAAGCTCAATCGCCGCCTCCACTGTCCCATGTAAACATAATTGAACAGGAGTCTGAGTCACAATGCATGACTGTGTTTAAGAGCTCTTGTAGATATGAGACCCGTCACGCACACACAATTGTGTGTATCAGAGATTACTACTTTCCTCTTTCACAAAATGCCGTCATTCATACATAGTTGGTGAGTAATCATAACCATGCTGTAGCAGCGGGTAAGGCGCCACTGTCTCTAGCTTTATTCATAATATATCCTTTCCTCAAGTGAACCTCTCTATTTCACCACATTTCTGACTGCTGATGACTGGGACAAATAGTCAATAACAGCAATATATATCAATGCAGACTGTTATTATGCATAATAGATGCACTGGCACCAGTATCACATTACATTATCACATTATTCTTGCATTGCTGGAGCAGAGGCACTTGCAGGTATGTGAACTCGTAACTGCTCTTCTTTCCAAAAACTACTGGTCGTCACATGTTTTCTGATCTAGGCAGCCCACAAAACACTGACTGACTTGTCTTATTTCACAGTTTGTGGGATGGTAGGCACTCCAGGTGCCTAAATGTATGAGCACAAGCACTGAAAAAGTGATTTTTTTTTTTCATGATATGTCCCCATTTGTGATCATCTTGCATCGTAAATATAGAGTTAAAGCTCATCTATAAGCATAATATCTTATTGTGATTTTACCTGTGTTCCATCCTTAATTCTGACGCATACTGTTCAGTCCAGTTTGAGGTCAAATGCAGTGCAAATTCATGTACAACAGGGTGAGGTCCAGATATTTTGCATGCTAGATATCTGGGATGTGTCTACGAGGCATCGGCGAGCCTCTTGAGTCATGTCTTTGGGCTGTTCATTATTGAATCTACAGTATATAGGTTCATTGTTCAACATTTGCAAGTACCAAAAGTTATTAGTGACAACCAAAAATATGTTTGGAGGTCCTGAGTCATGACCCATCATTCATTTTTAGTCTCTGGGAGCAATGGCCAATATTGTGGCCAGTAGATATCTGGGCTAAGATTTCCTCTTTTGTGCACCGGTCATTGTTTACAGCCTGATTAGCAACGTGAGATGCGAGAATTAGGCTTGACCGGATTGTTTCCCAAGTAGCGAGTTTATTATCTGATTTTAAAATTGTGAGAAGCTAAATCATGGTGAGACGATAGCCGATGGGTTCTGAGACTGCATTTCGGCCAATGTGTTCCACCTCTTTTGCTCTCCACAGGGACTCTTTGCAACCAAAGCCCACTCAAACGTGATTGGTCAGTATTACTCAGACTACAAACCAGAATGCTGCCGATACCAAAATCTCATCCCGTTGCCTACAGATTCAGCATTCATATGCAGATGTCTGATTATAGAGATTACAGTATAATCTGACACTGATTTTGTCGTTTTAACCGCTAAGAGTGAGGGTCAGCTGATATAAAATCATCCTGCTCAGGCTTAGTCCAGTTAGGTGAATGGAGCAGGTCACCTTCATGGCTGGCTGGCTGACTGCAGGCTTTCTCACCTGCCCAGGATGCTCAACAGTCAAATCAACCCTGAGCTTCTTCTCCCTTTGGACTTTAAGATAATACTTAATCACACCTGTCAACACACACTAAAGACATCACGAGAAGAGAACCTGTTCTTGTGTTGGAAAGTTCATGTGATTGACTGAGCTTAGTTTTATTTATTATGGATTTTTATTGTCTAAATTCCTACTTACTCACTCACTCTCTGGTAGTTTTTACAAGCTCCGACAGCAACGCTGGTACAGTATCGTTTTCACCTGTTCTTCATCTGTATGTGTGTGTCATCATGGCAAAATGTGTTTTGCCAGGTGTCTGTCTGTCTGTCTGTGGAGAGATTTTGTCACCGAAGTAGTGTCGCAACCATACAAGGTGCAGTCATGAAGCTGTACAGGTGTGTAGGTGAGATCAAAATGAAGGCCAAGTTTGAAGATGGTGTGGAGAGATACATATATGCTTATGTATTTTTGAAAAACTGTCACCTTTCAGCAAAAAGACAAGTTGGGACCTTTTTGTATGTTCATGATAACATTGCTGAGAAGTAGCAGCAGCAGAAAGTATAATTCTCAAAGCACCCATAAAGGATGAAATTCATCAGTCTATTTGGCAGCGCATCTAACAGAGCTGCCAAATATTCATCTTTTAATTTGCACATATTTAAATTAGATAACATGCAAACATTTAGTGCAAAACTGGCCTCTTTCTATATAAATGAGTCTAATGGCAAAAACTCCAATTCTCAAAAATCAACACGAAGCCACAAGCAGTTGCAGTGAAATTGTTAATGTCTTCAGAGAGCTGGTGGTAACTGAAGCACATTTATAAGGGATGTGCGTTTGAAAACACCAACATCAGTGACAGACTGGGATGTTAAATCCCAAGTACGGTTTCTCTCTGTCACATTTTGAAGTTTGAAGTTTTAAGGAATGCCTCTGCGCCTCGTCGGTCAGGACGTGCAGCTCACGGCCTGCAGATTTAATTGTTCTTCTGTTTGCCATTTTTCTGCCACATGGAAAAATGTAAAGGGGCGAATTACACTCAGCTGCAAAACTATCAGCAGCCGCAAACCGTTCATTCAGCGTGGGTGGCGCAGTGTGGCAGCAGTTAACGCTGTCGCCTCACAGCAAGACGGTCCACAATTCAATCAGCCATGTGTCCCTGTGTTCCTATGGGTCTCCGGTTCTCTGCTTTCATCATGAAGGGCATCTGGTGTAAAACCTACCTTTATGCTGAATCAATATGTGAATCAATGATCTTAACAGGATCAAAATAATGCAAACTACTACATGTTTCTGCTTTTCTAGTGGGATGCTATTGCTAAACATCCGTGTAGCTCATGAGATTAATGTAAAGCTGAAATGCTTATTGTATTTTATCAAAATTAAAAAGAAAACAAAAAGAAAACACATACTATAGAGGCTTCATTTAAAACTGTTGGCTGAAATGGAGAAATGATATTAAAATGGACACAGTACTTTGAGCAGACAGTATTTTCTTGTTGCATTTGACAGACTCTATGGTAGAGCTTTTAACACCAGCTTATTTGGCTGTCAAGTGGTAAGCTAAAGACTTTGTACTGTGACATTTAAATTTGCCTGTACAAAGATTGCATGTAATGCCACTTTTGTGCTCTGAGCCGTTCGGTTTAAAAGTGAAAGCAACCATTAAAAAGTTCACCTCTCTTAATCTCGCAACAAGCCCAGGCATTGTTTACATTCTGGGTAGGTTCTCTTAGAAAGCCTCTCCGTGAGTACGAACAGTTCTGCCAGCATTTCCTCTCAGGCTGTACACACACTTTGTTTGTTCTGCATAATTCAGGCCAAGACAGACCCTGAAACCATGTGTACAGGACATGGGCTGGGGGGGGGGTTGCAGTTGATGAGATTGAAAACAATATTCTTGTTCATTAAACAGGGGATGCATAAATACTGTTGCTGCAAGGGTATTCTTTCAGGCCAGAGGTCGAAGACGTATAATCATGTAATACTAACATCCCCCCCTTCTTTTGTTGTTTCCCTTTACTTTCTACCAATCAAATAATGTAAAATTCTGTAAATCTTTAGTCACAAATATATATGATTTTATGAACTACATTATTATTCTCTGTGGTTTGACATCAGATGCCAATAGACAGTAGCAAAATTTGTTATAGTGCAGAGTATTACCTTAATACCATATGATATCATCAGACAAGGGGGTGCAGTCTATAATAATATAATGCATTTTCCTTATGGAAGCTTTGACAAGTTTGTGTATTTAATGACTTTTAAAGGACCAGTATGTTACGGTTAGCGGGATCTATTGGCAGAAATGGAACACAATATTAATAATTTTGTTTTCTTTAGTGTATAATCATCTGAAAATGAAAATTGTGTTTTTGTTACCTTAGAATGAGCCATTTGTATCTACATGGGGAGCAGGTCCTCTTCATGAAGTCCACCATGTTGCTCTGCAATGTTTCTGCAGCAGCCCAGAACGGACAACCAAACTCTGTTAACTTATCCTGCTCTGGTCGGACTTGATGACGTTACTTGCTCTCAACGCCGCCGCTCTCTCACTCTTGCTTCATCAGTCTCTTCACACGTACACACACACACACACACACACACATTTAAACATTGGCTCTGCTCCAGATGTCTCTAGAGAGGGCCATTCACATTTTTGCGTTGGTCGCCATAGCTCTCTAACAGGCTTGGCACACGGGAGAGGCCTCAGTTGGTCAATCTCCTCACTGCTAGACACCGCTAGAGCCTACACACTGCAACTTTAATATCCTTTAGCCATTATATTTTTTTATAAGAGCCTGCGGAAGAATCCATTGACTCTTTGGGTGGGTGTTAGCTAATATTTCTTTAAGGGAGTGACCCAGTGTTGTCAATAATTCTAATATTTGTATGATAATTTATCCTTTTGTATGATCTAAATGTGCGATAATTTTGACAAGTCAAGAGCCAGTCTGATTATTTATCATAGGTTCACTCTGTCAATAATTTCTGACAGAAAATTTCCAATAAATTAACTCTCTGGTGAGATCTTGTCATACAGCCACTCCCAACTTCTTAATAAAGTTTCTGTGGCTGGTTTGAGTGTTAAACGTGCTCTTGTGATGTGGTTTCTTCTGGTTTCATTTGATACGAGTTGTGATACATACATTTTATGTGTAACCTATTTACCTACATGCTGTATAATATTATTAAAGACAGTATGATAATGTGTCCTGAAACCAGCAGAATAAACACCAGCTTGTATTCAGACCCCACTGCAGTCAACTTGGTGAACCATGCATGCACTGTAAACCATAGCACAGACCTTTGGCACATATAATACATTGCAATCACCGTTCTGGGTGTGCCGCAGTCTATCTTTGAATGTACAATAGTCTTATCACTCTGGAGTCTTTACAATAATTTGGCTTTTGGCACCACTGGAGCAACCTCTTCCAACCTTGCATTTGGAAGCCACAGCGTGAAACGACTACTTTGCTTTATGCTGTAAAGCTCATTTACAACCTTTTTCCACAGCTTCACTGTGTTCCAACCAAGCGGTAATCTCTGGTGCTGAGAAATGAAGCCAAAGTGGAAGTGCCAAAGAAAAAGTTCCTTAAATGGACACTTGAGACTGGTTCCAAAAGCAAGTCAATCCCCATAGACCCCCATGTTAAAATGTCCAACTTTACAGCAGATATAAACATGTTAACAGCCTGGTACAAAAACAGTTTTGGTCTCTATGGTTATCTCCATTCATGACAACTGTAGGGGGGTGAATTTTTATACAACTCAAATGTTTAAATTATATTTAGACTTAAAGTTTGATGTAATTAAGGTCATGGCCGCTTTGCGCAACAGGTGGGATCTCAGGTCACCAGCTGCTAACTGTCTGATCTGACAGCGCTACCTCTTTGCCCATTTCTGGATTAGCCAGGAGGTAGGCTGTGTCGTCGCTGCCAAGATGGCAATGGCCAGAGTCTTCCACTTTGAGGGTTGTGTCTGGAAGGTAACCCCCCAAGTTGCAAAACTCTGGCAAGATAGTTTAGGTTAGGCCCCGACCTTAAATGGTTGAAGTTGGGCTTTGGCCTTGAATGGCTAAGATGAAAATGTTGTACTCTGAGAAGGGCGCAATGAGGGGGACGGGCACAAGAGGATGGTGTGTGTTCTCGGATAACTCTGGGTGTTCCTTAAAAAAGTATAGTTAAAAAATAGTTAAGGCTCAGCATTGAACTCGAACAGTTAAGGTTAAGCATTGACTTTGAATAGTTAAGGTTAGGTATTGGTCTTGAATAGTTAAGGTTATGAATTGACCTCGAACAGTTAAGGTTAGGATAGGTTATCAGGCAGCAAGTCTCAAAAGAGTTTCCACAACTTTGGGGGTTACCTTTCAGACACAACCTACTTTGGCCTTCAAATGGCTCTTCAGAAACCTATGGGTGACGTCACGGGGGATACGTCCATATTTTATACAGTCAGTGGTTCCAACACATATACGTGTCTTGATTTAGGTCTTTAAATTAATGTTAATACAAAAATTGCTGCGCATTTTGCCAATTGGGTTGTGTGTACTGAGCCTCTCCCTTTGTTGTCTGTAGGTGCAGTATGTCATCCAAGGCTATCACAAGAGGAGAGAGTACATCGCTGCCTTCCTCAGCCACTTTGGAATGTGAGTCAGTTAGAGAGGGTCCTCTTCTGAAGTGATCACAGCATGCGTTCAGCAGCCATTCATTTATCACCGTCCCCATCCTTTTACAAGGAAGCACTGTTGGTGTAAAATAAGACCCAGTGAGACTTTGCAGAAATGACCATGAGTGTGTCTTGCAGGGGCGTGGTGGAGTATGATGCTGAGGGATTCACAAAACTCACTCTTCTACTAATGTGGAAGGACTTTTGCTTCCTGGTACACGGTAGGAAAGTCACAAAACTGTTTCTGATCTACGTGGATCACGTGATGCAGTTACCATATGGTCGTCTTTTTATCTTTCTACTGCTCTGTCTCTCTCTCTCTCTCTCTCTCTCTCTCTCTCTCTCTCTCTCTCTCTCTCTCTCTCTCTCTCTCTCTCTCTCTCTCTCTCTCCTTGTCCCTCTCTCCCCCCTCTGCTCCTCGTAGTGGATCTCCCGCTGTACTTCCCTCGGGACCAGCCCACCCTCACCTTCCAGTCTGTGTACCACTTCACCAACAGCGGCCAGCTCTATTCTCAGGTGCAGAAGTCATATCCCTACAGCCCTCGCTGGGACGGCAATGAGATGGCAAAGAGGGCCAAGTGAGTAGATCCCGCCTACCTAAAAACTAAATGCATCAACAACAGGTCTTGACAGGCGTTCGCCACAAAGTCAAGTGCATTTAAGGACTATTCTCCCGAGACTGTAAAACTCAGTGAAACTGTTTCTGACGAGTCACACAAGGTCAGTTATCATGATGAATATCACTTATGATCAGCATTAGATATGTGATACAGCAACACCTTACTGTCTGGACTGCACAACACACAGGTCATTTGTTTACATTCACAGCTCTTTTTCCACCCTCAATAAACATAAACTGGTATGACCCCATAAGAGTAAATCTATAGGCGTCGGCTGGAGCCTGAGAAGTGTTTGCTTTTTGCATGGCCAAGGTTAATAACGGCTGTAAATATCTGAAAGAGCGGAGTGACTACAGAATGTGCAGAAGGCAATACATAATCAGTTTTGCTCATAAGTTATCTGTGATTTTCTTTCTTTACTCATTGGTTTATCTTAATGCATCTTTAATGTCTCCAAAAGATATCTGTAAACCTATTTGGATAACCATCTGTTAGCTTTTGGATTTGACTACAAGAATTTAAAGAAAAATGACAGTAGTTTTCAGCCTGGGTCTAAAGGCCCGGACACACCAAGCCGACATCGAAGAGCTAGCAGCGATGAAGGCCGACTGTGGCGTCGCCTCACGTTGCCTCTGGCTTGGCCGACAAGCTGCATTTGAACAAACTGCAAAGACTACAGCGTCCTGTTGCGCACGCTTGTGCTCGCACTAACGACACGCATAAGACTGAACAAGCATCATATTGCTTAACGTTAGCAACATTAGCCAGCTAAATATCAAATATAACAACATGAAGGTCCCTCCGTGAGTCGATGTTGATCCTAATGTCAACTTTTCCTGCTTCAGCCTCCCAACCATGATCAGAAGACGCCATAGGTTTGGTCTCCTGGGCCGAAGTCGATAACATTATTCGGTGGACCCCCGACTCTACTGAACTGTCATTTTATATTCTCAAAGCTAAACTAACTCTCCTCTGCTCCACTGCTCACTCGTTTTCCCACTCACTCGCTGCCACGCTCTCTCTCTTGCTTCACCACTCACCTCCCGACATCAGTCACATTCGTGTTTGCTTCATCTCCCACTTCCCACGTACACTCTTCGCACTGGCTCTGCTGTTCTCCAAAAAGACCTAGACCACTCCCACAATAATAGTTTTCGCCCAACGTCGGTCACATCCCTGTTTTTTAAGACTGGCTTCACTAGACATAACTTTGTTTTTTTGTTTTTTTTTTTGTGCCTCTGTGGAGTTTGTGTTGGAGTCTGAGTTGTGGTGGTGACTGGTTGTTTGTTGGCGTTAGCAGACTCCATTTATAACCAAACGTTAGCTATGGTTGCACACTGTTAGCCCTGTAGCGGAGCTGAAGAGACTAAAGGCTTTCGCCAGCGTGCATGACGTCTCATCCGTTGGATTGTCACGTGAAAAATCGGCCCTCATTCTTCACATTAAAAGCAGTCTACAGGCTGATAGAAGAAACGCAGAACGTGGCAGAGTCTCATTTTTTAAGTTAGGTTACAACCTGTTCACACTTGGCAATAAGATTTATATACCATATTTTTCGCACTATAAGGCGCACCGGATTATAAGGCGCATTAAGCGAAACAAAACGGTCAGATAAGTCAAATTTTATTCAGTACATTTAATAACTCATTAACTTCAATAGCTGTCAACATTTTTCAGTTGTAACACATGAAATACAAAACAATACACTCTTTTCAGGTCATTCCTCTTCCATAAATCCATCAAATCCTTCATCAGTTGGGCGATTTGAAGTACGCCTTATGGTGCAAAAAATACCGTAAGTAAAAAGTTACATACAGTCCCTTTTAAATGAAAATATTAAAATTTAAATATGTCAAATTAAAAAAATATGTTTTGATTTAAAACCACAACTGGTTCAAGCTAGCTGATTCTTCCTACTTCCAGTCTCGATGCTAAGCTAAGCTAACCAACATATAACAGATATGCGAGTGATCTAACACTCTGCATGAAAGCGACAAAGCATTTTCCTAAAAATGTCTATGCTGACACAAACACACATATACGCACCACCTGTGGCTAAATACCTTGTGGACTACTGGGGGTTTTTTGTTTTTTTTTTTTAGGCTGTTTGATTTTTTACTTGCAGCTGAGTTATGTTTCCTGTGTTTCCCTCGAGAGAGTTAACACACAGAGAGCAGATACCTCATGCACAGTTGTAATTGTAACAAATACACATTCTGCTTTTCATCTGCACTTTGATATATGCTGGCACTGGGACTGACCCAGTGAATTTTTAGATGCTTTGAAGCAGCTGAAACGCAATTATTGTCACATTTTGATGTTTTTATTTGCTGTACTCTCTCTCTCTCCCCTGTCCTCCTCCCTCTCTTTCTCTTTCTCTCCGTCTCTCACCCAGGGCGTACTTCAAGAGCTTCATCCCTCAGTTCCAAGAAGGAGCTTTTGCCAACGGGAAACTCTAGTACCCTCCAGCTTAATGACATGCCTGGAGAGTTGCCTGTGGGAGTGTGTATGTGAGTGTGTGCCACTGTGTACCTGTATATGAGTATGCACAGTCTTGCATTTGTGAAATGCGCTGTACTGTAACAGCGCAGTGTGCGTAGAGCACACAGATTCTGTGAAATCCACATTGTTTGACCTCGAAATGATTGCCTCTGTACATTCGCCTTTTATTCTAGCTCTAGTGAGAAGCCATTTTGTAGAAGATGTCCACACTGCAACATGCTACAACAAATAACATATATAAGCAAGTGAAGTGAGGATGAAGTTCCTCCACCTGTAAAGGATTATATGGAAACATTGTGCTCATGTCACACACTTTTTTGGGATCAGGCTGAAATGATTGTTTGTCTTGTTGCCAGCTCACAGTAAAGGGCCTTTATTTTGAAGAGAAACTTCGACAGGAGCTTGACGTGGCAACCTCATGGAGGGTTGGGCTCGGGACACTCCATCCAGAGCTGCCGTGCTGTGAACGATATTTGATGACATGTAAACTACATGTAAATCACAAAGAGCTGTAGGGATGGCGCAAAAGATCCTTCGTTAACTGTTTGTTTGTGACTCACGATTTACAGGTTTGGCTCCAGTATTCATGTTAAAATGATCTAGTTCTGCTTTTTAATCGTCTGTATGTTCCATTTAACTGTTTAAAGCCTGTGAAGTCTTTTACTGACAGCTTGACAGTACTGTAAAGTACTGAATGTTTTGTCAGAATTTCTATCCAGTAAAGAAATCTGTTTCCCCTGACTGAGTCGTTGTTTTGTACTTGGTCTGCACTGTTTGTTGTACTGGACATTATCATTGAAAAAAAATATGGGACGGTCCGTAAATATTGGAAAGATGTTAAAGCTGGAGCAGGTAATGTGTTTTAGAGACTATTTTTGTTCTATTTGTTGAAACTCTTTTTACAGCCCAACAGCAATCAAGCCCGTCCAATCACAAGCTGCTAGCTCGACAACTGTGAGTATTAACAATTGCCATGTTCGTTGTTTACGTTCAAAATTATGATTTTGGGGAAGTGGCTTTGGTGGGAGGCCTGTAGGAACAGTGTTGCCGACATGTTTGTGTGGTTGCAAAGTTGGCTGTGTGAGGATTAAAATGCTGTTCGTTGACAATATAACACCATATCCTGTACATGTGGGTGTAATTACATTCAACAACAGTCCATATTTGTTTGGTTTTCAGGCACTTGCGTATAATTAAGTACTAATAGGTCAGATATATTGAACTTTTCAGAGTCTCCCAGTTGTAATTGCCACTTGGATTTTGACGTAAATGCTATATTGCAGTTAGAAACTCATAATCATGAGTCTACATGGACATGCTATTGTCTCTGTGAGGCTTTTAATTATTGTAGTTACTGGAGTGGAGTAGTAAACAGCTCCGAGCTTCCATTTCCACAGGCAATAACGATTGCCTTGTCGTTAGTTTTGCAGGGATTTGAATAAACCCAAAGTACAGGACAATCAATGGTGCTGGATTGCTTTGGCAATCACCTGTTATCACCTTGTAGTTACCGTCAATGTTTGCTCAAAATTTCTAACTCCTAAGTTTTTTGCCAATTCATTTTATAAATGTTAAAACATTTCATTGAAGAGGTGAAAAATTTGACGTTCTTATCCCACCTCGACATTTACTGACACTGTGAGATCCCTCGGCATCACTTTTCGGTCACATTAAACACTTAATGTTGTGAATTAAACAAAAATGCTTGCTTAGGATTAGACACCAAAACCACTTAGGTTTAGGAAAAAAACAACATGGGCTTAAAATTACTGTTTTTACAATGAAAACGTGACTGGACGTAGTGAACACAAGACAAAATTGAAGAGCTGATTGTAAAGTGAAATATATCCCACGAGACGCAGTACTTTCACGGACTGTTGCGGCGGACGAGTTTGCGTTGTAGTTAATGGAACATCCGGTGCATCTCATACCGCTCAAGGCTGCCTTGTGCAGCGATATAGAGATGTGACAAATGCAAATGCTGCAAATTCACATCCCAAAAAACAGAAACTGAAAATATGTTTTTATTAAAAAACAAAGACGCTCCTGTGTGAAATAAATAGCACTTTTAGCAGAACACATGATCTTCATATTTTTGTGCTGCCTTGCTCATGAATTTTAAAATGATTCTCTGGTCTTCAAGAGTGTAAAGGTCTACTTTTCTGAGTACACCTTAGTATCTGTAATGCATTTATAAACCTAGAGATGCCCTTAATGTGCTTGTGTAATAAGGAGCCACGGCACAGCGACAATGTGTGTGTGCATGCATGTGCACATGCATGTGCTTGAGCGAGGCAGCGTGTGCGCTTGCTTGTTTTCATCATTAAATATGAGGGTCATAGTTAGGGGTCCTTGCTGGCCTTAGGCGCAGCCCTTTGCTATATTTATTGTTGGTAATGCAGCAACTGTCAAGTCTAATTGAGAACTATAGGGTGAATGTATCTGGGGCATTTAATAGCATCAAGGCTCCTAATAAAATAATTAAAAAGCAAGATTCTTTTTGTCTTTTTCACTGCCCCACTCCATGTTTCTTGCTCTAACCTTTCCCGACCTGCTTTCAAAACATGTCTGTTGTCAGCCGCGGGATGGGCCGCTCTCGTTTTGGAGCTCTGAGGGTGGATGGGTGGGGTTGAGAAGGAGTTCATAGGAGGGGTAGCATCTTTAACGAGCATGAGCAAAGAATAGTTTAACTTGACAGTCGAATCGAGACATCACGACTTTGCGCTCGAAACGTAACAATTGATTTTCAGTAGTGGGGAACTTCAGCGTGGATTTAGCCCAGTGTGTGAACTTTAGGCTGCCACGTCTGAATCAAGGGTTTACCTAAGTCGAAATAACAAAAGTGACTGAATCATTAGATTGAAAGGGTCTAGTTTAAATCATCCCTTTGAATACAGACCGTGACACTGCAGTGTGCAAAGTGTGCCAGTTTAGATTGTCTAACCCGACAGAAAAAGAGTTCGCTGCCTAAGTTTTCCCCAGGCCTTGACGCTGACCCAAGCTGACATAAGCCCTTTAAGTAACTTGTAAACAATTCCTCCCAAAGTGGCTTAAACTGTGTCACTGTCGCAATGCTTAAGTCACTTTTAGTTAGCCTCCTCCCTCAAAAGTGTCGGCGCCCAAACGTGGCTCACCTTTACACGCTTTTAAGCAACTTAACATGGATTTATCCAGGGTAATGATCCTGTGAAGGTGCTGCTCAAGGTACCTTTTGAAGATGTGTTTCTCAGCCCCCTGAATCACAGTGCAGAGGTCTGCCAACCCTCTGAGCTAATACTCCAAATCCACTAATCCAGCCGTCTTTAAGAGATCTCAACGGCAGTCGGATGGAATAATTAAAGGCTGGAATAATTAGCTTGGAATCTGTGGACGGGGGATGATTAAATTGATGAGTATTTTTTTTTTTTGTGGTCCTGGTGAGATCACGCTTTGCTGGACTGGGACTCGATTTCAAGAATGATTGAAGATGGGCATTTTTTTCTCAGAGGATGAATGGGCGATTGAGTGGTGTTTTGTCTTTGTTTTTACTCCAGTCTGTAGCTTGAGGTGTGAAGAATCTCATTTCCACCCTCACTGGTGGCGGGACAGCTAACCGGACCCAACAAGGTACAATGGATGCTAACGGAAGGAGGTGTCCTTAGCTCAAGGCAGCTGGCAGCATTAGATTAACATTAACTGCTCTGGTGACAACCCTGTAAGCAGCTAGCTCGGAGGCAGCAAGGACCTGCCAGCCCGGAGAACTGACAAGTGTGTGAAACAGGATCACTTAAAGCTCAGCACCTTCCTGGGCAATAACCCGGAGTTAGCGCTTGGCATCACTCACCCGGCTTCACCTCAGAAGTCAGGCTAGGCGCAGGAAACTTTTGAAGAGCGGGAAAGTATGCGGAAAGGCCGTCAAAGTCGCTGGCACGGACGCGGGGAGTGTAGATGATAACAGAAAAGGAGGGAAAGTGATTGAAAATCCTGAGTCATCACCTTGTGAAGCGAGACGGTAAACAGCCGGGGCAGTAGCACGGGATGAGGTAATCAGAAGGAAACAAAAAAGCCTGAATATGTCAGAGAGCGATGAAGGCAGACAGCGACCTTATTCCACATTGTTTATTTTCCATTCCTGTCACCGTGTCCGAATCATCTGTCAGCCTCGCCTGATTCGTTCTTTCGTACAGCTTTGGCCTTTTTTGACCAAATAACATTCCCCCAAACAGTTAGCCAAGTGAAGAGGAAAGATGGGGGTGAAATCACAAACTCCAGTGACTGTGGGGTACTTTGTGTTTCGTCTAGAAGTACAAATTCAGAGTGACATATTAGAAGTTTTCTCCCCTCATCTTCATCGTGTTTGGAGGGAGGGCGTTGAAGAGGAGTGTGTGCGAGGGGTGGATTTCAGAGGCTATGCAGCATTTGCGATGCAGCGTAGGGTTGTTGATGCGAGCCATGTTGAGGATGATGGAGCTGAGAGGCTTAACTAATTTTGGAAAGAGAGAGCAGGAGGAGGAGAGCGGAGGGGGGATTTGGGGCCTTTTGTTACAGCCTGTTTGATCTGGGAATTAAAAAAAAAAAAAATGGCCCAGAGATGTCGTGAAAATGAGAGAATTACTGCTCGGGTCCCTCACTCTTCTTCTTTTTTTATCAAACTCGAGTAGCTCGGGAATCCTAATGCAGTCCCGAGTCAAAGTGGCAGATACCCCCCCCCCCACCTTTGCTTACAGATAATAACTGGATCTAGTTAAACCCTGATTGTTAATTGCTAATTACTCCTCTTACATGAGAAGCCAGGAGAGCGTAGCTAAGCTGATCAGATGAGTCTTTGCTCTGGAGCTCGTAGGTTTTCCCGTTTTGTCTCGTTGGGGCGTTCTGGATGGGCTCGTTCTCGATGGCTTTTGACAAGATAAAGGCAGATTTTTGTCGAAGAGTGGAAAAGAGCGGAGGGGGACTCCCTCCTCATTTTCCCCTCGGTGTGATCATAGATTTAAACCTTTCATGGGTTAACCAAAGCACATCCCGCAGGTGTTTTCTCTCTCGGTTCCCCTGCGTTAAGCGAGCAGTTTGGCCTCGGTTCAATGTGCGAGATTGTCGTAAAAGATGCTTAAAAATACTCAAACTGGCACCCTGTGTTTCTTCACGAGAAAGAGGATTCTGAGCTTTAATGGAGGCTTTAAAGGTAATGTTTGTTATCTCGGAATCACTTGATGGTTTTACGCAATTCAGGAAAGCGTCACTCAGATCAGTCATGCTGGGTGGATTATTTCAGGGTGTTTACCGACTTTAATTTACTCCTCTTTTTGCGCGTGTGTTCTTTTACTCCTCAGCGGCCTTTGTCTTTCCTCTCGCCCTCAGATTCCTCCCCTCGTTTCCTCCCTCCCTCCTCCCCTCCACCAGCTACCTGAGGAGCTGTCAGTCTGGATTGCCGTGCTGTCGGTTCAGCCTGTCAAGCTGAGGGACGCGTTCTGATCAGCCGTGGACACTGATAGACCTGTCAGGTGAGATGACAGCTGCGAGTGAAGACTCGCACAGACAGGTACATGTAATGTGACAAGACTCCTTCATCGCTCCACCACCAACAACCCTCCTTCAACCCCCCTCCTCCATCCCTTCCAAAAAATAAATATCCATGCATTCGAAGTTGACGAGTTGAGGGAAACTTTTCTTTTGAGCATGAGCGGATATGATGCAGCCATGTGATGAGGAACAACTTGGGCATCCGTTCAGGATTTTATCATGTTAACATGCAGTTTGAATATTTTTTTTTCTGCGAGACCTGCATGAAATTAAAGCTTTCTGTCGTCCTTATAAGCATCTTCTAATAACATTTTAACAAAGAGACACTGAAACAGTACTGAGGCTTCACACTGCAGCTGAAGGTTGTGAAATAGTCACAAAATTTGATCTGTTTGATTTGCGTACATAAACATGAATTTCCTTTTTTTTTTTTTGCTCAGAATGACTTTCAACAATGTATTTTTGTGTTTTCAGCAACACGTGATGCATTTGTCAATTTCCACTCTAGTCTTTTCAAAATAAAACTACTTAGGTTTAGGCAAAGATCAACTTGGATAGGCTTTTAAAATACTAGTTACATTTAGGGAAGTGACAAATTCACTTTAAAGTTGTGTCAAATCACTGCAAACTAGCAGACACTGGGATTAGGGAGAGTTACTGTGTACAGTGTAGGAGGCCGGCTGCATTGTACTTACTGTAAATTTGGAAGTGACAGAGTACATCAGGGCATGTGAGAGGAGAGGAGTGGTGAGACTTTCCACTCCTCCCTCACAGAGCTGTTCTTTCCCTCCACTCCCCAGCTCCAGGCCACTTCACTCAATGTTGCTCCACGCTCAACTCAGATTTCACCCCGCTTCACCCTAACCATTTTTCTTAAATGAGTGCAATTCACCAGTGCGTGCCTCTGTTTGTGTGTAGCAAGCAAAACAATTTTTTTTGACCGCAGTGAAATAGTAATCAGCTGTTTTTGAAAGGCTAAACGCAGATATGGATTGAAACGCGACACCTTGTTCGATAAAATGTGAATTTTTGAACACTTGTATTTATTTTTTTCTCAGAGAAGCTTATTTTTTCTGCAACTGTGCAGAAATGTTGGGTTTAAGCAGAATGAATAGACCCGGAAAAAAAAAAAATCTCTTCATGAACTATTCATGGTGTGACCGGAAATTGGAGCAGGATGTAACGGAAGATAAGCTGACACTCCAACTTAAAAAAAGAAAACGCTCTAGTAGGTGGGGGGCCCAGCAGCTAATTTTTGCCCCTAAGCCTCCTAACAGGTAAAGCCAGCCATGCCTGAAACATTTTGGTATTCAGCATCTTGACTGAGCCACAAAGAGGAGAAAATTTTTAAATTTGGAGAGGTGTGTCAGCTTAAAAAACTGAAGCTACACACAAATATCTTATATCTTATCTTATCTTAAATATGCTTGAAACAAGTGACAGAATAGCAGATACCAAACCACTTCTTGTCCTCTTATTGATATGGTATGTGCTCACACTGATGTCACATCATCTCATGTGGGTTTACAACTGTGATAAGATGGTTATTTAAAAGCCTACATATGAGCAACAATGTAAAATAAAGTCAGTAGCTTCGTATTTAATGTTGCACAAGCAGCGTGATAAAAATGGCAGTGTTTGTCCCTCTCTCCACGCAGCAGCTTCAGTGTATCCACACATCAGCGCTTAGTGGCAGCTCCACCACATCAGCTCTCACCCGCTTCATAACATTTGTGCAGCTGTAAACTGTTGACCTCTATCTGCTCCTCTGGACCAATGGGTCATGTCCTGAAGGACTATGGGTATAAATACCAAAAAAAAAAAAAAAAAAAAGGAACGATGCAAACGGTGGGGTTGTAGCAGCAATAAGAGCAAAGGGTGAGTGTGAGTGGGAGGAGGGGGTTGATGGTGGTAGTGGGTGGGGGTGGGACGCTGGGGGATGGCTCATGCCAAGTGACACAAACCCCCCTTGGCAGCCTAATTAAATTTTCCACATTTCCACACTCACATTAAGCCTCCATCGAGCCGTAAGGAATGGACGCACCAGAGGAGTCGACCCCAGGAAGAAGATCAACCACGCCCCCTTCCCTCCTATCCTCCCTGCACTTCCACATTTCTATTTAATCGATGACTGTTCAACCACAACACGCCAGACTCTCAACTTCATTTATTTTTGTGCCATTTTGTTGTTTCATGCATAAGATAATAAGGCTGAAAAAGAGAGACACATCTTTCTTGATTGACAGGTGTCTCCACGTATCACAGTCAGTCAGTCAGGAGTGATTGCTGCTTACTCGTCCATCTTCAGCTCTACTCAGTCTCCACCATGCCACCCAAATAGGTCTTTTTTTCCTTAAAATGACGAACAACATGGCAGCAAATATCCCTTCAGAAACCCATCGGTAATGTCACAGACTCTATGGCCACGTTTCTCTACAATTCTTCACCACAATAGTGTCAAAAAAACAGTAACTTAGATTGATCCTGCTTCTGTGTGTAATAGACGCCTGGAGGGAAAAGAAATTAATGTTGTGTCATACCTGAATCCACACTCGGTAAACACCAGGCACAGGTTAGTGCAGTTTAAAGTATAGTTTCAAAAGTCATCCATCCATCTTCAACCGCTTATCCTGTTAGGGGTTCTTGGGGGGGGCTCACATTGGGCGAAGGTGGGGTTCATCCTGGACAGGTTGCCAGTCCATCACAGGGCACAAAGAGACAGTCATTCACGCTCGTATCCACACCTACGGGCAATTTAGAGTCATCAATTAGCCTGCATGTCTTTGGACTGTGGGAGGAAGCCGGAGTACCCGGAGAAAACCCACGCTAACACGGGGAGAACATGCAAGACTGCACACAGAAGGGCCCCAAGCGGGATTCAAGTCTGCGACCCTCTTGCTGTGCGGCAACAGTGCTAACCACTATGCAGCCCCAAAAGTCATGTTACACAATATTTATCTTTCAGTTTCAAAGGGTCCTATGGTTTTCACCTGTATATATTATAATCAGGGCAAAGTTAACGCTATAAAGCATAAATGCAAATTCATTTTAACACCATTAATTTCTTTAATGCCGTAATGCAAGTTGCAATTTTTAGGTTGCAGCAGGCTCATTATTAAAACTAGATACTGGCAGGAAGATCCTGGTATCATATGAAACTAGAAAACCTAAAGAATCCAGCAGTACCGACCATGTCGTGCTAATTTGTCGTGAAGGAGGTTAAATAACGCTTCAAATTTATGCAAAATTTTGGCGAGAAAAAACTGTCATGGCCGTTTTCAAAGAGGCCCCTTGACCTCTGACCTCAAGATATGTGAATGTAAATGGGTTCTCTGGGTACCCACGAGTCTCCCTTTTATAGACATGCCTACTTTGTGATAATCACATACAGTTTGGGGTAAATCATAGTCAAGTCAGCACACTGACACACTAATAACTGTTGTTGCCTGTTGGGCTGCAGTTTGCCATGTTATGATCTGAGATTTTTGGGGGGCAAAATGCAGTACCTGTGAAGGTACGCAGCATATCTGCCCACTCCTGTGTTAAGAATATTAAATACAGATCTCCCTTTAAGGTACATTTTGAACAGACAGAGAGATTTGATTATTTGTAGATGCTCTGTGGGTGCTGTCTTTTTCTTTTCCGCTTTCATGATGTGAGCCTCATTAGTCAAAACACTGATTCTCAGAGACAATTCCAACGAATTTCCAAAGATTGATTCCTGACGTACATTTGGGAAATACTTTGTTTTGCACCTTTAAATGACATGGGAACATGGGAGCCTCAATGTGAGCCTCAATCATGAATGTGGGCTGACCCATTGCTTTTTAGCCACAGTAGTGGCAACATCAGTCTGACAATCAGACTGAAATATCTCAACAATTATTAAATGGATTGCCACAATTTTTTGTACAGGCATCCATGGCCCCCAGAGGATGGGGTGTAATAAAATAAACATAATAAAATGAATAAATCCATTAAAGGAGATATATCATGCTTATTTTCAAGTGTATACTGGTATTTGGGGTTTCTACTAGAACATATTTACATGTTTTAATGTTCAAAACGATTATTTTTCTCACACTGTCGGTCTGAATACACCTGTATTCACCCTCTGTTTTAGCGCCTGTCTCTTTAAGACTACCTCCTGAAAAAGCTACTCTGATTGGCTTGCACCTTTGTAAAAGTATCTCTCAAGCTGTGGGCGATGTAGTGTAGAGATCCTGCATGTGACATAGGAAGGGGGGGTCAAATCTGAGTGGCTTGTTAAATCACATGTTTTCTGATCTAGGCAGCCCACAAAAAACTGTCTGGTTGGCTTATTTCACAGTTTGTGGGTTGGTCAGCACTCCAGATCCCCAAATGTTTGAACACAAGCACTGAAAAGAGTGTTTTTCATAAGCTGTCTCCTTTAACTTTTAAACTAGTGCCATCATCAGGTACCATTATCAAATGGCCTGCTGTGATGTCAGTTACAGGTCGGTACTGGTGTTCTCTTCAGTCACAAATGTCGATCACAAACCGCAGCCTGCAATTTCATCAAGGTTAAAATGCCAGTGAGTTAAACAACTAAGGAGCAGAGTGAATATTTATTACCCATCTTCCCCTGTAATGTTTGTCCTGTCAAAATGCAGCTTTTGCAGTTTAACCTACTTTGTTTTCAGTAGTGTTGCAGAGCAACCCGTTCTCATTCCCAGGGATTTAAATAGCGAGGCTTTGTCACGGTTGTTGGTGTTCTATACCTCTACACAAGGCACACTTTGGCGACTGTATGTGATGCTTTCCGTTAGCTACGATGTAAACCCATCCACGGAAACAGTAAACACACTGAGAAAGTGTGCCGGGAGTGTGGTGATGTAGTTTAAACAGTGAAAGAGACACACCGGGCAGATGGATGGGTCCAATATACACAAGGCTTTCATCAAGGAGACCGCTGTTTGTGTCCTCTGTGTTAAGTTTCACTCTCACGTTACAATCAGCCGATCATTCGTGTCCCCTGTTCACAACGTCTAGCTACATTTTGATGTACAGATGTAGTTTATGTAATATGAATAACTTTTCATTAGTTTATAACTAAGATTCGTTGAGTTTTTGTTGGCTTAGAATGAGCTGTTTATATCTACATAGGGAGCGGGTCCTCTTCACAGAGTCCGCCATGTTGCTTTGCCGTGTTTCTACAGTAGCCCAGAACGGACAAACCAAACACTGGCTCTAGAGAGAGACTTTCACGTTTATACGTTACCTGAAGGCCACTGTAGTTCTCATGCTTGTGAAACCGTGGTAACGTGAGCCTCAGCGTGCAAACCCGTAGTACCGCCAGCCGCTGTCTGGCTTCCATTGCTTCTAAAGTAGTGTTATTGTGGTAAGGATGGCCTCTGAACAGCGTTACCGCGGTTAACGTTACTGCAATCTTGGAAAGGGAGGAGTGAGTGGAGGGGTGCTCAGTGGGTTGCAATCTGTAATGTTGCCAAAATCCTACATACTGTACCTTTAAAAACTTGATAAAAAAAAATATTATTAAAAAGCAGGCAAAAATAGACATTAGCTGGCAGAATGGATCCACTTGATGGAAGAGAAAAGGTTAAAATTAGGACTGTCAAAGTTATCGTGATAATAACCCGTTAATGCAAATGTATTTTAATGTCACTTTTAAAGCTAGAGTGATGATACTGGCATCATATGAAACTAGAAAACTTAGGTTAAATTAGAAAACAAAAATTAGCAGGCTCATTCTTAAAATTAGATACTGGCAGGATGATCCTGGCATCATATGAAACTAGAAAACCTAAAGAATCCATCGGTACCGACCATGTCATGCTAGTTTGTCGTGAAGGAGATTAAATAACGCTCTAAACTTGCGCTAAATTTTGGTGAGGGGAGACCTGTCATGGACATTTTCGAAGGGGTCCCTTGACCTCTGACCTCAAGATACATGAATGTAAATGGGTTCTGTGGGTACCCACGAGTCTCCTCTTTACAGACATGCCCACTTTATGATAATCACATGCAGTTTGGGGCAAGTCATAGTCAAGTCAGCACACTGACAGCTGTTGTTGACTGTTGGGCTGCAGTTTCCCATGATGTGATTTGAGCATATTTTTTTATTTTATTTATTTATTTATTTTACTAATTAAGATTAAATATTTTAATCGATTAATAGCCCTACAGTTAAAATATGTATTAAAAGTTGTCGGACATATGACAGTCGTGATATATCACAGATGCAGCAGTGGGGCCAATCTGAAAGCTCGTCAGATATCCTCCCATCTGATTCCACAATCGATTTTCGCCCAGATAAACTGAGCTAAAACTGTGTACTACTCCACAGTGGAGATAATCCTCGGTGTGGCATAGGAGGAGACGGAGAGAGTCATTGGCACATAAAGCAGAACACAAAGAATTGTGTTAACACAAACAAAAAATGTGAAATTGCATGTACAGACAAGCCAACAGTGCTAATCTTCCCTAAGCGTTAACAGGACGGGAAGTGAAGTTTTCCAATACAGAGACTCAGCAGCAATATGGATCAAACTGTATCTTAATTATTTTTTTTTCCAGAAAAGTGACTTTCTTTCTGAATTTACAATAACAGACAGTATGACTCAACAGCAAACTGCAGACAAGCTCTTGGATTTGTTCAAAACACCTCTACAAGTCACTCTTGGTGCACGTTACATGACGCGTTTGTGTTTCCAGGCTTCCAGAAGAAACAGGCTGGTTAGTCCGTCAGCTGAGCAGATCAAAAGACACTCGTAGGCACCACCTACACTTTTAGCTTAACAGTTGATTTCTGGGAAATGTAGTGAAATCACATCACATATTATATCTTTAAGATTTAAAGGTAGCTTCTTCTTTCAACTAGATCGGTTTGGTTCAGGTCGTCAGCAGCAGAAAGGTGGTTTTCTGGCCGAGGTCAAACAACAGTTCGACAATTAAGTTCCTCAACCAAAACCCATTAACATTCCAAGCTGCACAGCCCTCAGCCTGCTCTCAGACCAGCATACTCATAAATTACACTGACAACCTTGTTGACGGAGGGAGATAAACTTGCCCATTGTGTGCTCGATGTGGCTGCGTCACTCACAAACGCTATTTGATTTGACTGTTTTGTGCCAACAACGAGGAAAACAACACGCTAGAGGACCAAAACAAGCAGATATGAAGCCAACATTTTCCTTTCCTTGGTTTTTAGTCGTGAGTTGAGGGGTTGGGGGGACTTTTGTTTTCTTCCACTGAAAATAAGCAGTCCAGTAAAAGTGGAAGGAACAGCGTGGTCCTGTTTGTTTGCGAGATGCAGGTGGCTGCGCTGACTGCTCAGAAGTCCCCCGACCACTCGCGCCCTTCACTTCCCTCAGACCCTGTTATTTGTTCACTTCTTCCACCACATGCTCCAACATTTCCCCTTCTTCTTCTTCTCTCTCCGCTGTTTTCGCCTGAGCGGCGTTCCATTCTTCTTTGTCTCGAGGTACGAGCGTGTCTGTGACGCACTTCCTTCCATTGTATCAGGAACTGATACCTTAATGCTTGTGAAGTTACTGTCAAGAGTGTGTTGGTTGAAAGGTGCAGTGTGCTTAGTACAGGTAATTATGTGTCTCCAGTTTTCTGAGGTCATTTGATTAAACAGAGCTGCCTGGTAAATTACAGAATAAAACATCTTGTTTCACTGCAATCTCCTGTGACAAAATGTGTTTTAGGCTTGCCAGCTAGTGGACCTGCACAATGACATGAAAACAAGTTGTGTTTGAGTCAGATGAGGTCACTTGGTTTGTTTCCCAACTGCAGCAGCAAACAAGCATGAAAATATTAGGTTGCTACATGATGGCATTTAATAAGACGCTCCCACCCCCTAATTCCCACCTTACGGCAGTTCCGGCGCTGCTCTTCTTTTAGTTTGAGGTCCAGCAAACAATTCTAGTAAAGGCTTTGTTTGTCTCAAATCAAATGTGTCTCAGGAAACCAAATGGCTAAAATGCATTTGATTACTGTAAAGAGATTCAGCTCCACACCCAACGGTGTTGCAACACCCAAACCACATCTCAGCCACGCAGGGAAGTAAGCCACCTTTCCACCTTTACTTTAACCATACTGACACTTTATTTATTTATTTATTTATTTATTTATTTATTTATTATTTTACAAGGATATCCCATTGAATAAATGTCATTTAGTGGGATCTATTGGCGGAAATGAAATATAATATTAATAAATATGTTTTCTTTAGTGTAAAATCACCTGAAAATAAGAATAGTTGTGTTTTTGTTAGCTTAAAATGAGAGTCCGCCATGTTGCTCTGCCCAGAACGGACAAACCAAACACTGGCTCTACAGAGAGCCTTTTGCGTTCACATCCTAGTTTTCCTACATGCTTGGCAGTTTCAGTAGGTAGTAGCTAGATGCTGCCAAATCCTACACACTGCTCCTTTAAAACAAAATTACAAAAACAGTTCACAAAACAACACAAGAAATTTCACATGAAAGAAACCAGCGACAGCCTTACAAACAAACAGCAAATTACATCAAACAATGAATTAGCACTGTTGCGTACCAGGACATGTAGCCGACATTTATATAAGTAGAACGTCTTAATATAATTAATAGTCAGCTGATAACAGATTTAGCCTCAAGCATAAAAACCTGGACCTTCCCTTTCAATTGATAAATCAGTTTCCTTTACTTCATTAGACAGCCCTGTCTCTGCATTGTGGATTATGTTTAAAGAGAAACTTTTAAACATAAAATATATAAATATTAATGTTAATTTATGAATATTTTGTGTATTTTGTAATTTTTTACCTTATGATTATTGTAGAGGTTGATTAATTTGCACAGGGGACAAGGTAAAACCAAGCACATGTACCAAGTAAAAAAAAAAAAAATCATGTGCATTATTCTTTGTTTGTGTTATAAAGAAACCCTTAATCTATAACTTTAGCCATTTGTTATACATATTTGACACATTTAAAAGAAAATACGAGAAAGTAATTCATGGGGACAGAAATATTGCTTCATAACAGGGATGACCCAGCTCCACCCTCACCTGTCACTTCTGGTTGCAAGAAACCAAGATGGCGACAGCCAAAATGCCGAACTTGGGCCTTCAAAACACCAGTCCACAAACCAATAGGTGACGTCACTTTTTATATACAGTCTATGCCCCACGCCCAAGCTGAGATCACACTAATGGCATCAGGTTATTTTACAAGACTCAAGAAGCTCCCTCCAGAGCCACAGAAGACATTATACAACATACACCAGTATATGAGTACTTTCCATGACAAGTAGACTGATCTTCATGTGTGAAATTGCTGACATGTTCCTTTAATTAGTGTCACTAGATGCCAACAGTATATAGATTTCTGGGCATGTCATTAATCTGCTAACATTTCTAATGTTCATTTTTTCCCAGCTGAACTGAATGCTTGCATGTGTGTTAATTAATTGCTTTTGCATATGGGATCTGGCATTCAAGCTGAAGCCGCACCAAAGGATGTTGACATGACATATATAGTATGTGTTCGTCTTATCATGCAGTCCACACAGACTGCATGTTAACAAGAGGAAGATGCTGTCGAGCAGCTATGGCGCTTCTTGCATACCTGAATGTGATTGGCCTTATTGGAGGATATGCAGCCAATGAATTCATATTCTTTTCTCCACAATCCCACACTCCAGAGGTCAAGAGCGATCAAATTATCCCTCTGCGCTGTTGTGTTTGACTGCTTTACACGAGTCACCACGGCAACCAGTAAATGAAATCACTGAAGGAGCTGTCTGCCAGTCTGGCATCCAGCCTCTTTTTAGAGCCATGTTCCTGCACAGTGGGCATCCTGATGAAACTGCTGATTAGATTTCTATTTAAAAAAAAAAAAAAAAAGAAAGAAAGAAAGTCCAACGTGCACAAGACACTGTGACAAGAGAACACATGTTTGCCACTGCATTGTCAGAGCAGGCCGAGTCATTGGGATTGTTCCAGTAGATTTGATTTCATTGTCAGCAGCATGGGGGGAAAGAAAAGGGCATGTGTTGCTCACTGGCAGGTCGACCCTGCTTCCTGTGCTCCATGCATTGCTGCTTCTTTGCTGCGTTGCATCATACAACACTATATTAAGTGTGTTAACAGGCCACTAGCACCACAGTGAATACCATTGTCAGTCACGCTGATTGTTCATTAACCCACTCTCTATGCTCCCATAGTCAGCACTTTGGTGCCTGCGTGTGTCCTGCTAGCAGCACCTGAGCTGTGAGATTAGCCATGCTGATCATGTTGAGCTATTATCCAGGTTAAGGTATTATTATACAACATGACAGGTGAGTGACGCTAAGAGGAAGAAAACAAAGGAAGGCAAGGGCAAGGGAAAAAAATATGTCAGTAACAGTGTAACACCAAACATAGTGAATTGTGAACTTGCTGATTCAGACCGTCTCCTCCCATCTGTTCCGCTGAGCTGTTTTTCCTGCTAATTATTTAGCAACTCAATAAGGTGGACTTGTGCTTGTTTTAACAATGGCACCCTGCTGCAGTAAAGTGCAACATTAATTACTTAAACACAAGTTGAACATCAGCTTAGTTTACATATATTCGCTTATTCCACTGTAATACCTAGGACCGTCAATCAATTAAAGTATTTAATTGTAGTTAATGGCAAATTATTTGCACATATTTTTTATCTGTTCAAAATGTAACTTAAAGGGAGGTCCAGTATTTAATAGTCTTATCAACATGTGAGCGGACAAATATGCTGCGTTATGCAAACTTATGTATATATTCACTATTGGAAATTAGTTAACACAAATCAATGACAGCACTTCACAGGTACTGCATTTAGCATAAAAAATATGCTCAAATCCCCGAATTTCCCTCCGGGGATTAATAAAGGTTCATCTTATCTTATCTTATCTTAACCTGGCAACCTGCAGCCCAACAGGCAACAACAGCTGTCACTGTGTCAGTGTGCTGACTATGACTATGACCACAAACTACATGTGATTATCTTAAAGTGGGGATATCTGTAAAGGGGAGACTAGTGGGTACCCATAGAACCCACTTACATTCACACTTTCATTCTCACATTTTCACTTGCACGCCGTGATATTTTTCCCTTGCTGAAGTTTGGATCATTATTTAGCCTCCTTTGGCTGGCACCAGTGGATTCCTGAGGTTTTCTAGTTTCATATGATACCAGTATCTTTACTCTAGCTTTAAAACTGAGCCCACTACAACCTAAAAATTGCAAGTTGCGTTAATGCGTTAAAGAATTTAGTGGTGTTAAAACAAATTTGCGTTAATGCGTCTTGACAGCCCTCGTAGTAACAGCATTAACTTAAATATACAGTAGATGGATGCTTTGAATACTTCTTTGGCAAGTACAGGGGGATTTCCAGCTGGTCAGGGAGAGAGAAAAAAATTATGAAACACAACAAAAATCCACAGTGCCTGGAGCACACTGACCAATGCCAACACATTCTCAGCCCAACTTGTCACATACCGGCACTTTGTCACGCCCCTTGGCGTCAGAGGCGTCCCTTTATTTTTGGCATCAAAACCACTACAGCTACCCTTGGTGACGCTTTAGGATTAGTCAATAAAACCACTTAGTTTAGGTTTAGGACAGAACTACATGGTTTGGATAAAAACTACTACGTTTGTACAGTGAAAATGACACCGAACTTCGTGATCGCAAATGAACAGCTAACTGGTCTCCTGGATGAAAGCCTTGTGTTTGTTGGACCCAAACGCCCTGTGTCTCGTTTACTCTAAAAACTACGTCACCACACTCCAACACACTTACTCAGAGCGTTTACTGTTGCTGCAGATGGGTTTACAGTATAGTTAACAGAGGGCCTGGTGTGTTGCGTACTGGTACTAAAGGGTGCCGCGTGTGGTAGTACTAAGTACCAACAGCCATGACAAAGGCTGAGTATGAAATAGCAGCCTGTAGTTCTTCTTTGCATCCAACTATGTCACTGTCACGTCAAGTAACAGTGCTGGATGCAGGAAGAACAACATATTTTGCAGCTTTCTGGGTCAATATAGCACACGCTGAGGCATGTATTGCTTCAGTTGTCTACATTTACCATCAACCCAGGTTGGAAAAGGAGGAAGAGTTTCTCTTTATGTAAAGTTTGTGACTTTCCACCACTTGTAATAGCCTAAGCAGAATATGTGATGTAAATAAAATGGATGAAATAAACTGCACTCCACAGAGCAGGTGAACTATAAAAAACTAAAATGTTCATGTCAAACTCCTTTTTTGAGATTATGCTTCCTCAAAAAGCTGTCAGCAACCCAACAAAGATGGAGCATTACATGTCTAACAGTGGCAGTGATATTTTGTACGGCATGAGTATATGACTATATTTTCTTTTTTTCATCACTCTCGACCAAAATTATTTGACTTCCCTTTAATCTGCCAAATTCTGATTTTGCAGACGGGTACTTGAATGCAGCATTAGGGCCATGAACCGGCTTGCGTCACGAGCACCTGTATTGCGTCGGCGGCGGCCAGGTAAACCTCTTGCTTCTAGGCTGTTAGAGAATATAATTCCTGCTGGACTGGATGTTCTATAGGGAGTTGGTTCTTTATGGTGTGTGATGGAGGGACACCGACGCGTCAGTGGCGCACGACCTGCGGATCAGCAGAGCTTAGTGCGCACACACCACGACCAGTACACCTGGTTTCATGACCTGATAGTCTGACTGCACTGCAGGCCGTATGGGGCACTTTTAATAAGTCCCTGAATCTGTCATTTAACCATCAACACCCGTGAAACTAATGACAAATTAGAGCAATAACGTCTGACTGACAGGCGTCACATAACAATGTTTGTTCCAATTTCTTTTTTGCGTGATATCTCATTATGTACTTAAAGATCCAAATTGGACTCATATAGGAACAGAATCTGTCACAGTGCCATACCTTGCTTTGCCCAAATTGACGCCGATGGGCGCATCTCAAATTATATTACGGCATTAATTATAGGACTATGGCAGATTAGATTTCCCCCAAGCAATTTAGCAGAAAACTGTCGCTTAGCAACACCGTTGCCGCTCAAAAGCTGTGCCGTTGGCAGATGATAAACATTAATCATTAATTAATAGCATTCAAATAAAGATTTATTGAACATCTGGGTGCTTTCTGTCGCCGTTTCGCGGGAGCAGAAGCTCGGGGCGCAGCGTGGAGCCTCTCCACACAGGGAGTCACACATCACTGCACAGGTCAGAAGGTAATGCAGCGAAAATGACACCCACTTACTTTGGAAAGGGTGACATATTGGAATAGCTACAGACGTGCTCGCGTTATGAGCAAGCGCATTGGCGAGTGGTCACCTCAGAAAACCCCCCTGCACATTATTTTCCCTCGACACAACTTCCCCCATCTGAAACTTTTTGACGGGAGCGACTCTTTCTGGCAAAGACGCGCGCGGCAAACAGCTTTATGAGAGAGAGCTCAGCAGAAGCAGTTATGGTGATACAGATTAAAATAGGAACCATGGCAGATTGGATTATACTTAATGCGCCATTTCATAACGTGTAACGTGGCACATTCTGGGCGCAGTGCCCTTGTTTATGAGGTGCGTCCGAGTTCCAATTAGCCCACATTTCACTGAGATTCCTTTGAAGCAGCCATTGTTGTGCGTGTAGACCTAAAAGGCGGGCCACATTTATTTGACCAACTGCAAGGGATCGCACTGGGTTTTGTGCCATCCTTTTTTTCTTTGCTCTCCGTGCCAATTCGGGCTCTCCAAATTGCGCACAATGCGTAGCCGCCACAGAGACTCAATTGTGCAGAAAAATTGTGCGTGTCCAATCACTTACAGCGCTCTTTATTAGCAGGAACAGTAGAAACCAATGGAGAGCGCGTCTTCAAACAGCAGAAATAACGGGCATGGCGGGTTCACGCGTCCTCTGCTGTCAGTACGTTAGGTATTCTGGGCTCGATACTGAGTTCATTCTGGTACAGAAAACTTCAAAGAGGTGCTTTAATGCCCAGCACTGCTATGTGTGCGCGCGTGTGTCGCGCGACTCTAAACCAGCGTGCGTCCACGCGCTCTTTATCTGTACTTTTAAAGCTTTAATATTTCCCCGCGCTGATCGCTAACCGGACCGGGACCCGCGCGTTGAGAGTCCGGAGCACAGTGAGCGAGGGGAGGGAATCCCTCCAGTGTCTGACGCTTCCTTTACCAAGGAAACCCACACGCGCTCTCTGACGCAACTGCCCATTTTAGGAAACATGCGTCAATGGACCGAAGCAAGTCAGACAAACAGTGAACTCCGCAGCAGCCGCTGACGTTCGTATCAGAAAATAAATCTCTCCACATATATTCTGAGCTGCTTCTACTGTGGCGCTGCTTCTCCGTTATATCTCCAGTGTCCGCTGGGCGAAGCATGGTCACGGCGGATCCGTCTTTCTCACTGCCTTATCCAGACACGACCCCTCCCTGATGAAGTTGCAACGCCCAGGCCGTGACGTAGGTTGTTTCGTTGGTGTTGAAAAGCCGTTGCCGTTCTTCATAGTGCCATTGAAGTGAGTCATCTCTAGGAAGTGTGGTAAAAAAGAAAAAAAAAAGTTAGAACAGTTCCGTGAACAGCAGAGAGCTCGGATAGAGCGCGTAGTAGGCACGGCGACGGAAAATATTCAGAAGATTAGCCCGGCGATAGGCTTGAAAGCGAGTGCTGACCTGCGTGAGTCACTCAGTAACTACAGGTTCACTTGTCTCGACTGGATCTGACTGCTGAAGGTGTGCAACTGACTTTAGGCTGAAGTTTGCGCACCTGAGAGGATCTACAATAGTGTAGTATTACCTGCGGCTCCAGAATAATACGAGCACGATAAGAAATAGCATCTAGAAGCAGGAAGCACGCAAGAAAAAAACAATTATTCTAACGGGCAATATCTGTAGGATGTTTTAGGTTAGTATAGAGGAGCATTATTGCACTTTTCCAACTCTTCTCTGGATATCCAAAATTAACAACGTCTCGAGTCAGAGGATTTTTTCTGTTGGTGCCTTTTTACTGCGAGGATTTAAAAAAAAGGGAGGGGGTTTCAGATCTTAAACAGTCTACTGAAATCTTCCTCTTTCCTGGACCATGTACCAGGACTACTCCGGGAACTACGACACCTCGTCCCGCGGCAGCAGCACTTCTCCGGCCCAGCCAGAGTCCTTCACAAGCGGCAGCAGCACGATCGGGAGTCCGATCTCTACCTCAAGCTACCAGGTAACACAAGGAAACACCGAGCGTTACCTAGAAATACTAGCCTACCTAGCCCTGTATGCTTCTCTTTAATTCGATCTCAAGGGCGCAAACACCTGAAAAAAAATACAGTTTTGTCATATAGATTTCATTTTTTTGTCACGGTACCGCGGATCTACCCGTTAATAGGTTTTAAAGGGCATTCTCCAGGTGGGAAAAAAACGGATGAACCCAATGACACATATCGCATCGGTGACTCAACAGATGCAGGACTCGATGTATTCACAAGTATTTTGGACTCATTCCTTTTGAAATCTGTCATCTAAACACCATCGGATGATGTACTTTTGATCAAATTTGCGTACTGGCTGGTGCGCAAAATGAGTGGCGACAATTTAGTGATTTTACACATATGAATACAAAACATATTAATGTTCACTTGGTCCTTATGGTGACATTAAACTTCTAAACGTGCTCGTTGTGCTCAGATGTAAGATGGCTTGGTGTGCTGGATAATTGGATTTTAATGTGCCTGGCATTTCCAGATATCAATGTCAGATTCACTGTCTCTTTCTAGTCTCTCGTTTCCGTGCGTAAAACTCAAATATTTGTGGGGTCTTTTCGCTTGTGGCACCTCAGTGGAGATGGCATTGTATGCGCATTGTAAGGACGCCAGTTCCCTTAGAACACATAGTCCTACATGCTACATTGCGCTGGTCTGGCAATAAACAGGGTATAGAGATAAAACGTATAGAATGCAACAGGCATATACTGCTTGATACAGGCAGGGTTGAGAAATGTCTAGTTTCTCTTTAGTCTTTTTTGGAGAGCATCAGAGACTGATGTGCTGTTGCAAAATGCGATATAAGTTCAGGTTGAAGTTGGTATTTGTGGCATATATTTCTATCAGAAATGACATGATCGTGAATCAGATTGTAGTCTGATTTACTTAGACGGGTCTAGCGCTGCACATGGCAGATTTCGTAGCGCGCACAAACCGGGAGCATATTTCCTGTGTTTACCGAGAAAATGCCAAAAATGAAAACGTTCTGAGAGGCTGTTTAAAACACCAATACATCTCCTCAGTTTCATCCAAGATTAATAACCTAATCAGTGACGTATGGGCTAAATTGTCGATGTAGGTGTGATTGTAATATTATGAGGACGCCGTGCCCATATATATTCACTAATAATAAATCCGGGAAGAGGCACGCTGTCTGCTCGCCAAGTCTTGCGTCTAGTGCACTTCTGTGGAAAAGCCTCGTCAGGCTCACGCAACATGACGGTAAACGACTTCTGGCCCGTTGCTCCGGTTCCCTGTAATCACTCACTGGCTGTCTGTTTCCCATTACAGCGGGCTGAAACATGACCTCTGTGTTAGCTTTGTTGAGACGCATCAAAACAATCTGTTTTTATCAGATCAGAAGTTACGTCCGTTAATCTGGAGTTTCTCTACATTTGGTGTAATGGCTTTACTGAATATCATTCACTTCACTCTCCATTACGTGCAATTTATCCATTTATTTTAAATGTGAATCGTAATGCTCTTGTTTTGAAGCCAAACTCGCCAAACATACCGCTCACATAATTCTGGCTAACTGATCTGGCTTGTTACAGCTGGCTAACACCCCCCCCACCCCCCATTACTGGAACTGCCCGCGTTTCTCATGTGCTTAACAAATCCCATACACAATGACTCACCAGCCAGATAAACAAAGTTCCAACAGGCTGCCGGGATATCCGACGGAAAGTCAGGAATAACGGGGATATGGGGACGTGCGTAATTTACGCATACAGGCAGGCAGCCCGGCTGTTTGTGAACTCTAAACACATGAAGTACTATAGAACTGATCTGACATAGGTTTCCATAACGGTGATCATTATTCACACATGCATGTTGAGTGTAGACATTGATACATTTAAAATCATATAGGAGGATTTGATCCATAATTTGAGGGGTTAGTGCCAAAGTTTGAGTGGCTCAAAGTCATAATCTTTTCTTTAGAGCAGAAACAAAGTATTCTGCATCACAGCATGGCTTTAGACATACCTACACAACGAAGGGCAAATGCATCATTTTGCTTTAAATAATATTTTTTTATTAATGTATAGGTAGAGTCCAACGTTTAAATAATTAAATTATTGTCTCAGATAAAAAAAAATCCCTCTGGAGCAGGTATTCTTCCAGATGACCATATGACCCATTATTTTATATATTTATCCAGTCCAAAGTAATATGTTTATTTAGCCTCCTGCCAGTCCAGACATGTGTAACACTTCCCCAGTGTTTTGTCTCCTGGTTATTGTAGTAAAGTAAGATGCACTGGACACCTTGGGCTTTCCCACATGATTCACAGCATGTGTCACTGTTCCACTCCAGGGGTTACATACACAGTGTTTTGCCTATGTGGATTGAATCATTACGATAAGCCTGTACTGTGCAGAGTGTGTGAATTTGATAATGGTGAATGGTGGTGCTGTTGGCGGAATGAGGCAGGGCGCATAGATAGACACTAAGATGCATGCATCGGCCCATACCAGCATACAAGCAGATGCCACCCCACTTTACTGTAGAATGCTCTCAGATGTGATCATGCATCCCCTCTCATCACATCTCTCCTCTTTCCAGAAGTACAGGGTCGACATGCCCGGCTCCAACAGTGCCTTCATCCCCACCATCAATGCAATCACGACCAGCCAAGACCTGCAGTGGATGGTGCAGCCCACCGTCATCACCTCCATGTCCAACCCTTACTCCCGCTCCCACCCGTACGGACATCACCTGCCCAACGGGCCGGGGCTGCTGGGGCACAACACGCTGGCTCGGCCAGGGGTCATCCGCTCCATCGGGGACGCCAGGGGCCGACGCAAGAGGGATGAACAGGTGAGGAGTGCAAAAAGGCCTAAACTAGGGGATGTTTTGTTTCACTAGGGGATGTTTTGTTTAATTTATTTTTATGAAGCTGCATTTTGCTTCTAAAAGTATTTCAGAAAGCAATTTGTGGTGTGTTCATTATGTAAAGTAAGCAAAACATGTTAATATTTTCATTAGAAATCATTAAATGAGCATGTTTGAAGAAGCAAATTGAGTTTTAATCTGTCAAATAGATACTACTATCGTCATATCATAATTCCTCTCACAATCAGCCACTCAGCTCTTGTTTATACTCATTGCTTCATATTGACTCTGCTTCTGTCTAACAGCTTATTTTACCTGTTGTGTTCCTTCTCTACTTGTCTGTAGCTCACCCCGGAGGAAGAGGAGAAAAGGAGGGTGAGGCGTGAGAGGAATAAGTTAGCCGCCGCCAAATGCCGCAACCGCAGGCGAGAGCTCACAGAGATGCTGCAGGGGGTGAGTAGAAACCTGGAAAATGGAGCTTCCAGATCAGATTAGATGAGAATCTGTTATTAGGTTTTGTTTAAATCACACAAAACCTTGTTCCTCTTTTGCAGCAACCACCTCTAGCTAATGTGCAAAAAAAAAAAAAATGACAAAAAAGTAACAGAAGAAATGATTTTCACACACATTCACAGTGAAAACAAGAAGTCACACTGGTTCAGAAGTCTGGCAAGAGTTCAGATTTTTTTTGTGATTGAACCCCACACCTAAATTTACAGCCCTGCGTTACTGGTTTGACTCTCGCTGTGTCTCTGAGTGCACGGCCTGAGTGCAAGAAATGACAGGCGATGAAAAGCTTTTTGTCTCGGGCCGCTGCAGACAGAGGTAGGGCTGTCTCGCAGCATCTAAATGGACTAATTAGCCGAATTACAGCGAGGTGGAGCTTGTCAAAAAAAAACAGGAATGGAATTTGCTGTAGGCAGCTGTCTCTGTGAATGAAGGACATTTTGTAAAAAGGGCCAATTGCTTGTCTCACAATCCCACATTGAGACATGATGTGCGCGCGCACACACACACAATATATAAACACACATACCACAGCGTTCATTTTTCTAAATAAGGAAGTGTTGCTTTCCAGAGAAAAGAACAAGCCGTATTCCTACAATGTCTTTGATTGACTGATATCATTTATTTACTGGGCGCCTCCCTTGGCTCCTTGTGCAGGACTTCCTCATACCTTTGCCCATGAGTCAAAGTTCTCAGACAGCATGTCATCTTATCTTTATCTGCTCAGTGTCTAGAGCAGATGAACGGCTTTTATGGGATCTGTCTTTTGGCTTTTATGTGACACGTTAATGACACGCTTTTGTTGCAGCAGATCTCATATCTGCGAGACACAAACAATGCACAGTCATTATGGGAAACTCAAATTTGAGATTAAGTCTAAATAGCCCATGACAAGTTCCTGATTGTCCTTCTTTCTATGGTTGGTAAAACTGCAGCAAACAAACAGTGCCATCTTTTGGTGCTTTGGAGGAACGCAACCTGACTATCTGATTGTTGAAGAAACTTAAGCTGATGGCTGGGGGTTGAAGAAAATATTGGAAAAACTGAATATCACAATATTATGTTTTGTGATAGTGTATTGATTCTTAAAAACTCTTTCAATTTTTAATTAATAGTTTGCAGTTTAGTCAATACTTTGTTTCATTTAGAAAGAGATGTACCCTTTCAGTGTATGTACCCT
The DNA here is from genome assembly GCA_947000775.1 of Pterois miles. Lineage (NCBI taxonomy): Eukaryota > Metazoa > Chordata > Actinopteri > Perciformes > Scorpaenidae > Pterois > Pterois miles. The sequence goes on along the minus strand of CAMQGK010000471.1, from coordinate 4,652,864 downwards.
CTGAAAGTAGTATGATGTTGGATGGGACCGGGACTGTAATAAATACAAATGTAGAGCCCACTGATTTGATTGCATTAAAAAATTAAATGTTTTTTTTTACTTGCTTTTTATGCATATGGTGAAGTGTTCTTTATAATATGACAGTTTTCCTAAAATTAGATGAAAATGTTGCTATGATGTTATATCGCCTTACTTATAGTATGGTAATATAAGAAATCTAAACCCCTGTATCGTGATACGTATCATATCACCAGATTCTTGCCAACACTCAGCCCTACTGATGCCATTGTCACATGTCACTTTTTTGCCACCATGTTGACAGTTACTTGGTGTTTTGTCACTTAATGTTCATGAAAATGTTGTTGCAGTATTTGTTTTGATCAAATTTAACCTACCCTACATGGACAGGGGGTTATGGTGCTGAGCATGAACTCACGTCACCATATTTTTTGACATCCTTCTACTCCAAAAAAAACAAAAATGCCCCCCAAAATGGGAAAAAAAACAAACTTGCTCCTGTTTCTCTACACAGGAGACTGAAAAGCTGGAGGAGGAGAAAGCAGACCTGCAGAAGGAGATCGAGACCCTGCAGAAGGAGAAAGACAAGCTGGAGTTCATGCTGGTTGCTCACAATCCCGTGTGCAAACTCCCCATCGACGAGCGCCACCAGTCATCGGGGCACCAGCAGCAGCACCAGCAGCAGTGCGCCCCCCTCCCCCTGACCATGCGCCCCAACATGGCCACCCGGGGCCAGATGAACCACGTGGTGGTGAAGCAGGAGCCGGAGGATAACGAGGAGTTGGGCAAGCCCCAGCGCTCCGTCATCAAGCCCATCTGCCTGGGCGGCGGCGGCGGGATGTACTGCACGGACGGAGACAGCCTGAACACACCAGTGGTGGCAGCGTCCACCCCAGCCGCCACGCCCAACGCCCCGAGCCTCATATTCACCTACCCGAGCATGCTGGAGCCCGAGAGCCCTTCGCCCTCCTCCGAGTCCTGCTCCAAGGCCCACCGGCGCAGCAGCAGCAGCGGGGACCAGTCCTCGGACTCCCTCAACTCGCCCACCCTCTTGGCGCTCTGAGCGAGGGCTCCGCTCGGCACGGCTGAGAAACAAACACTGTGGCTGACGGCAAACGCAAGGATCAACTGCCCCCCCAACCCCCCACCCCCCCACCCCCACCCTTCCCAAGAGCACATTCAAAAGTCCAGACCAAGCTGACCATGTGAGCCGTTTCCCCCCTCCACAGGGAGACCCACAAGGGCTACGCCACGTGTTTCTTCTTGTTCTGTAAATTTTTTTTATCTGTAAGAGTGTGTGCACCAATCCTAAAGTGTCATCCCTTCACCATTTCAACTCCAGAGTGTCAGCTTGTTTACCGGGAAGACCATTCTGAAGACATGCCTAAATCTGGCAATAGTGAGTTGATGTGACTACAACTAGAGAGCGCATTCTTAATATATATATATTTTTTGAAAATGTTTAAAAAGCCATGTGGCCGACACTTGCACTCCGCCAAGACGAATCAATAAATCACTAAGCGAGGTCAGCGTTCTACTGGAGTTTCTGAGGAGAGAAAGAGACAAAGACTTCCTCTCATCTCCTCTTCCATCTCGATTTGTCCTTTTTGCGTAACTTGGACCTCGATTCAGGAATCGCTACAAGGAGGAGCGTGTACACATTTCTGACGCTATTTCCATCTCTTTCATTGTATTTATGGCCTGTGCTGATTCAATTATACAGTGTTTTGTTGAGACATTGTCCTCTCCTTAATCTGCCTGTAGAAAAGCAAAATCGGTCCATCCACGTGGTGACCGGAGCACTCCTCAGTGTTGCAAAGGATACGAGCCAACTTTCAATCAATGACTAGTTCCTCAAAACCTTCTATTTTGCCATAGTGGCTTGACTTTACAGTAATATTGGTGTGCTTTTCCTCAGTGATTCTGTACCTGAACTTTACAACCTGTTTATGACAAAGTGTATGTGATTTACATTGATGTCAGGGATATCTCTCATGTGTAGTAGAACCCCGTCGTGGAGGACGTTGCACGACTGCCGTACGGTCTAGCGCTGATAAACTAGGGATGATGAACTCCATCGCTTCATTGTGTCACATCGAGACGTCTTTTCGCTCACGACGACGTAAAGGTTTGAACAAACCCCTCCTCTACACACCTCCTCTCCATATTTCTTACATTCTCTAGATAAAGGGTCGTTCCTTTTTTCAGTACTGCCTCAGGGCAGGTCAGGTTTCAAAAAGCCAAAAAAGGTTTGTTTTGTAATCCTGTAATTCGTCCGTCTTTGTCTAAAAGGAGGGTTTTTTGCTCAAATTTGAAAAAGAAAAAAAAAAAGCCACTGTGGTCTAGACTGTCGCCAGCTGCCAATGATGTCAACCCTGTTTATACTGTGTTTGTAAATCTGTCACTTTTAGTAAAGAAATGATGTTTAAACTCAAGTCAGATGTGCTGATTTTACGGGTGTATGCCAACACCGAGGTACTCTGTAGTAGAACAAGGGCCAGTTCACTTTTTGACAATAAGGAAGGGACGAGAAGGACTCTTTTCACAGCTGGCCTGAGACGAAAGAGGGGACACCTTGAGAGGATGTAATATTTCTGAAGTTCTATGAAGCACTTCTTTTTCATTATTTTTATATGTGTGTATCTTAAAGGGATGAGGGTTTTCAATACCGTGCACTGAGAGGGATGCAACAGCGATATTTGGGACTTTTATTTGTTTACTTCAAACATTCCTAATGAATATAATGTCAGGGGTCAAAGGGCAGGGTGTCGTCTTTCGTCATCAGAGGAATAAAAGTTGTGGTTGGAAGACTTTTTGTTGTGCTGGATGCAGAAAGAAAACAGACTTTGCAATTCAATACAAGCTGCTGCTAATGTGGAAAGAACATGTTTATCTTCTGATGACGTTGGGTTTGATGTCGCACGGATGCAACGGGGAATCTTTGACCACATAAAGAGGAGAAACGATAACCAAAAACGTGACCGTGGGCGAGTCCGATATGTCTGTATGTTGAAATATCCTGCAGCCCCTCGACACACATAGGAAAGCCATTGACTGTAGATCTTCTGCTGTACATGTCATCTACTGTCTGTCGCCTGTTTTCAACTACTATTACTTCTTTTTCCAAATGCTTTAACTGTTTAAAATGATTCAAAATTAATAAAAAAAAAAACAGCAATATGTATAGCAGTGTTTGTTAATTTAAATGAATAATAATAATAAAAAATAATAATTTTCAACCTGAAATTGTCCAATTTCATTCATGCGGATGCACCTACAGTATAATTCAGTTAACTGACATACCACTTTTTACCAAACACCTGTAATTCAGATTCCTGTTCAAAGTATTATTATTATTATTACCCTGTTTATAAATCATTCTGATTATTCCAATATAAGGTTAACAGTATTTTTGTCTTGGATGGTGGACTCAAAAGACAACAAGCTAAACATGTAGAACAACATGTAGAATGTAAAAAGACAAAGAGCTAAAAGCGATAAATATGTATTATTTCAAAATTCATACAAGAGCGAAATAAGTAATGATACATAACATGATAATATTGTCAACAATGTAAATAATATTGATATCATTTAGTTATTATTTAACTGGCTGGCTAGAGACAGATTTGTACTGAGATTAAATTCTGGCAGTATCCAACATATATGATGATACTTCTTCATATTACATATATGTATGTAAGTATTATCCTGTACTGTATATATGGGAGCTAGTGTTATCTAAAGTATTTTGTCTCCTGTGTTTATGACTTAAGAACAGGTGGATTTATTTATTTATTTATTTATTTATTTATTTATTTATTTCGAGATTTATTTATTCATTTATTTATTTATTTATTTTTTCGAGAATTAATTTTCTGAAAGGTTTTTTATAGACAGATAAGTTACTTTAAAATCATTTGTTTTGACAGGATAAAAAAGGAACTTAGAAAAATCAGTCAAAATTTGTCTTTCTATCTGTCTCACAGACCAAAGTGTAATGATGATATCACACCGCTAGAGGACAGTAGTCTTGAATCTACTCATGGGGTGTCAAACTCATTATAGTTTATGAGCCACATGCAGCCTTATTTGATCCCAAGTGGACCAGACCAGTAAAGATATTCCATATTAGCCTAAGCTATAAATAACAACCCCCACATTTTCCCCTTTATTTAGTGTAATGAATTACAAGTACATCCTGAAAATGTCTACAATTAACAAACAGTCCCACTTACAGCACAAGGCCTGCTACAGTTATTATGACAGCGTGACCTTATGACCCCCAGTGGACAAAAATTTAAAATAATGACATCTCAGCAAAGTCATCCAGTGGACCCGAATTGGCCCTTTGGCGGGCTCTGCCTGGTGTACACTCTGCTGCTACTGTATTAGGTACACCTCTCTAAAACTAATGCAGTCTAATAAAACAGTCAGTCCTGTACTGTTTTAGAGAGGTGTCAGTTGTTATAATGGTTTGTGAAGGAAGGATTTATTGCAGGCCTGTGTTAGTTTTAGCTAAGTGTACCTAATACACTGGCAACCAGGTGTAGATTCAGTGTTTTAAGTTGCTGTCACATTATGCTGGTGTTTTATCCAGTTAAATGTAGTATTTTTACAGTTCATATACATGCCAGTGGTTAATTAGAATAAAATAAATGACATCTCCAGTCTCCACAAATACAGTGTCATATATGCTAACTCTGCAGACTCATGTCCCAAAACTGAAAAAGTGACCTACTCGTGGTTTGTTAAAACACTACACATTTATCAATAGATGACTGTATGCTGCTGTCCTTCTACAGGCCACTACATCAGCTGCAATAAAGACTCTCAACAGGAAAATCCCTGTCTTTTATCTAGAACGACCTGACAATCAATTGATTGTAATTAAACATGTCAGTGCTACAGTGTGAATCCCCAGTGGACAGTAAAGTATTTAGATGTTTATTGTGGCTGGAGGATGAGCGTGTACTGCCCTCAAGTGGTCACAGACCGGAATTACAACACTTGGTTTAAAGGGGAATTACGCCCAAAATTCATATGTTACTTTTATGGTCTAGGGAGGTACGTAGACAGACAGATAGGTAGGTAGGTAGGTAGGCAGGTAGGTAGATAGGTAGGTAAGTGGGTATATAGGTAGATACTTAGGTTGGTAGACAGACAGACAGGTAGGTAGGCAGGTAGTAGGTAGGCAGGTAAATAGGTACATAGGTAGGTTGTTGGTAGGTAAATAGGTATATAGGTGGGTAGGTAGGTAGGTGAGGTAGGTAGGTAGGTAGGTAGGTAGGTAGGTAGTCCTAACCAAGTCCAAACAGTTCCTAACAGGTCTGAGCATTTGACCTACCTAATCCTAATAGGCACTGCAGTGACATGTCACATGACAAGGACAGCAGCAACAGATACTCCCTTCTCCATCTCTGATAGCATTGAAAGTAGCCAGGTTCTAAACTGCATGCTGACCGCTGGTGAGGATGCTAGTCTTGATGAGTTATGTCAAGGACGCTTGGGAGCCAGAGGTCCTCTAATGTTGACAGGGATTGCTGCAGTGTGACCTTCAGGAAAAGATCACTGAAAATTAAAAATCTCCTTTACAAGGGTGTCCTGGCCAAGACAGACAGCAGGACATTAAACAATGTTTCAGACATACAACATATAGCAGTTACAGACAGGCAGTGAATGTGTACTCTTTATACAGTATATGTATTCTTCCCATTGTGTATTACAACTGTTGCCCAGGAGTTTCCCTCTAGGTAATTTAAGTTTTATCTTATCTTATCTTATACCCAAGTGAAACAAAATTCATATTGTTGGAATGAGGGATTATATAGGTCTATAGGTTTTTATTTCATACCTTGTATATGACATTCTCACTTCCTAAAAACTATTGACTGCGATTCCCTACTTGTCCAGCAGATGCCCTCATAAACTTTCTCTGGACTCCCTCATTCACCTGCTCACCTGTTGTCATTTCCCTCATCAGTTGCCAGCCCAGCTTCTTTGTTCTGCTTCTTTGCTGGCCAGTATCAACAGCTGCTTGTAAGCTCTCAGTAATAGTGAAAATTAAATTATAGTTATATGATTATGACTTATCATTGAATTGTAACAGGTGCACCCCCAGTTCTTTGGTTTCAGTTGTGGAAGACCCAGGTGAGACTGGATATCCTTCACTTTATGAGATGATTCACCACTGGTCTCACGACAGAGCAGAGGACCATACTCTGTAGGGCGCTTTCAGCTCGAAACTGTCCAGTTCAATTTCTGAGTGGGACCGGGATGACGTCGGCCGCCTCGAAGAAGCCAAAAGGTTATAACTGAATAACAGAAGTGCAAGTTGTGGCCACCGTCAGCTCCAGTGAACTGGCCAGACATAGCAGAAGGAGAACTTGTGCATTTCAGCAATTCTGTGGTCTGATTGAAGGTTTGCTGAGGTCCATGTGGGAGCTGACTGACTCCTCAGGTTTATGCCTGGGCGCATGGCACATGTGTGGGAGGTGTAACAGAAATATTTGCCATGCATCTAAATCCACCTGGTGTTTAACTCTACACCAAACTTGGCTCAAGGTTACAAAAGGGAGACAAGGTTCTGGATGTCTTTAGATGTGCCAGAGGGTCCTCTTTCATCTCCACCATTGCACCTTTATCCCAGGTAAGGTCAAAATCTTGCCACCATTTACTTGTCTGTTATTTGGATTATACTGATAAAAAGATTATGTTCTCGAAAGTCAAGTTTCTCAAAAGATTGCACACAGGGAAATGCGTATCATTGCTTAATGAATGTGAATAATATTTTAATAATCTCAAACATTGTTTGATTTTTTTTTTTCCAAGGCTGGAGATGTAAGGCGAGGCACATTCCTGAGGGTGGCTCCAGATGGAACATGAATCGAGCCCATGAAGCTGTGGATGTGTGGTGCATCACATACCAAGGTCTACGACATCCGCCAGATGTTGAACCTAAATGCCCTCAGCAACACAATCCTTGGTTGTGCACTCCTGCCAGAATTCGCTCCACCTGGAAGACCCACTGGTAAGATGGTCCAGCAGACACCATTCTCCGTGTGACTACACCTTTAGTATCACACATTCAGCAAACGAACTGTTCTGTCTTTTCTCATCCATTCTAGTGCAAAATTGGCCATTCTTCTGATGTTTTTTTGTTTGTTTGTTTTTTTATACCTTTTTATGGCAGATGAGTGTATTGGAATATTTGCTGGCTCAGTCTGACAGAGGGGACCTGCTGGGTCCACAACGGCATAGTGTGAACTTGGCATCATTTTGCCAGACCAGGTCCAAGCTCAGGAGGAGGAGTGTCTTGATGTCACAATAAGTGACCAGTGAGAGCCCACCTGAAGCCCCCCGGTGTGAAGATGAACTGGACATTTCCTCACGGTCCTCCTCTCCATGACGACTCACCCAACACATCATGTCAGGTAATCTGATCATTACTTCATCTCTTTGAAATTACACAGGAAACCTTTTTGATTTGTACATGCATGAATGATGTGTTTCATTGTTTTCATTGTCTAAATTTGTGTTGCAAATAGTCCAGTAGTGGCAAGGCATTTTGTATGGATTGTAATCCAGGGATATTTTCTCATGTTAATCTCTCTCTCGGGCGGCAAGGTGGTGCAGTGGTTAACACTCACAGCAAGAGAGTCACCATAAAAGATGCAGCTGGGTGTTTTGGTAATGCTGCTTTTCACATCCTGTCTCTCTGTCCCCCTCTTCAGCCACATTCCCACTTTCTCGAAACCATTAATTGCAATTTCCTCCCTGTCCACCAGATGCCCTCATACTTTCTCACCAGACTTCCTCTTTCACCTGCTCACCTGCTATTACTGTCAGTCATTCACTACAAAGTCCAGCTCAGAGCACTTGTTCTGTCTTTAAGCCAGAACCAACACCTGCCTGTAAGCTCATATATGTTCAGCAATCATTGCAGTATATAAGATTGCGTGTTTTGTCTCTCAAATTCCCAGAAAGCCAGTTTTGATGCCAGTCATGTCTCACAGTCCAGCCAGTAGAGTACATACTGAGGACATTTCCCCGCACAGCAGATTAGTCCCTAAGGACTTGGCATAGTGTAGCATGTCGAAAAAGTCATTATAGTATGTTGGAAAAAAATTAAAACGTCATAGTATAGTATGTTGAAAACAGTCATAGTATGTCGAAAAAACTAAAAAGTCATAGTAAAGTATGTCAATTAAAAAAAAAAAAGTCCAGGTATATATGAAAAAAGGCATAGTGCAGTATTTCAGAAAAATACGTCATAATATAGTATGTAAAAAAAAAAAAAGTCAAATGTCAAAAACAGTCATGGTAAAGTATGTTTTAAAAAGTCATAGTATAGCATGTTGAAAAAGATCATCATATATGTCGAAAAAAAAAAAAAGCAATATATATAGTATATAGTATGTCCAAAAAAGCCATAGTACGTCAAAAAAATTTAAAGTCACAGTATATAATGTTGAGGCATTTTGAATGAATTAATTCAGCAAATCCAGGAGCTAAAACATTAAGTAAAAGCAGCAGATAGGAATACAAGGTGCCATTGTAACTGCCTGATTAAAACCTGTATTATTTTTTAAATCCAGTTACTTATTTCTCCTTTTAAACCACATTTTCAAACAGAATTCAAAGTTCCATTATTTATTTATAAATTCATTAATGTATTTTTAAATGATGTACTTATTGACTGGTGTTTTTGTAAATCCCTTTTTAATTTGAACTATTTGATGGATTGTCATTTGTAAATTATTGCCCATTAAAATGTCAAATTACTTTGAAATTCAATCCATTTATTCATAGATGAATTCATTTGTAAACAAATTTAATGCCTACTTTTGTTGTACAATGAGTTATTAATCAATTAATTACTATTAATAATAAGAATAATTATTATTATTATTTCAGTGACTCTTATGGTCCCCTGGTTTATTCATCAGTGAACATGGCCCATGTCGGCTTGTATTACAAATCCAATCCCACTCAAATTAAACACAACCACTTATTTCACAACTGTTTATTTATTCAAAACTCAAAAGATGAGTGTTCTGTAGATGTTTACATGGTCAATGAATGCAGAGCAGACGACAGCCAGTTTGCAAGTAAAAAAAGCTGGGGCAGGACAAGGAGACTTCCTTGGTTGAACTGGATGCTTATGATGACCTGTCACCTGGTCACAGGTTTCTTAATATTGACTCTTTTTTTTTTTCCAAACTACAACTCGTATACCCTGGGCGACCCTTAACAGCAAATTAAAAGTGTAAACACAGTGTGATTAGCAGGAAAACATGACAAAAGCTGTCATGTGAAAATGAATCTGTATTAATTCAGTGTCAGGCTCCTTTATATTGTAGAATAAAACATTAGAACTGCTACAACCTATAACCATGATGTCGGCCTGCAGGTGGCTTTCCACCTCTAAATTTCACTCATAGGCTTATGTCGGCCTAAAAGATACGACGGCAATTAACCAGGATCGTGCGACATCAGACAAAATCTCCACACAAAATACATATACAAAATATCACTCATTCACAGTCAATGTGTAACATTCTCATGCTCAGATATGTTGCTGATCACTAATGAATAATCGCAGAGCACTGATCATACGCCTTGACTCATTATTACACCAAAGAATTTCCTTCAGCGTTTCTACATGCCATGAACCACCATAACAGAGACTAAAAGCTTGACGCTGACTCAAGCACAACTGAAATCACACACATGGCCTCCGCTTTCAATTCATGTACAGTAGGTTTTGCACCAATTTTGCTACAGAAAGTTAATCTAAATTAAATATAAGTTAAATAAATAAGAACTTGTTATTAAAAAGTCACCTTTGTTACAGTTTTAGTAGCTCTGGGAGTGTCTCGATGGCACATTGGAGCAGTGTTGTTCTGTGCTCTAATAGAAGTATCATAGCGCACCAAAGGCAAATAAATAACTCCAGCAAAGACCTTGTTCTCTCAGAAATCACAATGTCGGCAATATTTACAGACTTAAAATTCATTGTTTTTTTACCATAACAACCTCCATGCCAGGCTAGGCTCGATTTTCTGCGTTACTCATGCTGAAATAACTGGGATATGTCGTACATTACTGTTATTGTTACTGTGTAAGTGGAGGCAGGGAGGAGGAGGAGCAGCAGATGATGATGGTGATGATGCAGAGTAGTTGTGTATAGTGTGTAGACGGCCAGAGGGTGGATGGGGGGAGGTTACGAACAGATATACATATGAGAAAGAAAAGAAAAGACGGAGAGAGAGCAGGGATAACGGTGGGTATTTATAGAGAGCGTGCAGCGAGAGTAGAAAACAAATGAGGGTAGAAAGAAAAGGAAAGGGTAGCTAGAGATGTTGGTGGGGAGGGGAATGAAGGGCTCAGTATTCATCCTGGTCCAGGTGAGCTTGTTCATCAAGGTCCTCGTCCTCCGGAGGTGCAAAGCCATCCTGACAAACAGGACAAAAAAGTTATTAGTTAGGTTTTCTACTCAATAACCCACAGAAACGTTCCTGATCAAAAACGACATACAAACGGATGTCTGAGCTCCAGTATTCCAAACTCTTGCTGAGCCTTTTGTTTGATCAGTCGGTCTGCTGTTCCTGGGGTTAACTGTCCATACTAAGACAAACTGGCATCTACTAACAGAAATCTGTTACAAGTTGAAACCTTCGAAGCAACAATAAATTTGTTTTTTACGTACAAAACAACTAGTTATCATAAAAATTTACCAGCGCACAAAATGTGGGTGCTTCTGTTACAACTTGTTTTAGTCTGTATACAGTATATGACATACACCAACACTAGTTTTTTCAACTATAATCTATATTTTTTGCTATAATCACTGCAGTCTCACAACTTGGACACTGTTGGGTTCTCTCTGTCTCATACCTCCATGGTCCTGCTGATGTTACAGACTACAGACTGTTTATATTAGATGGACAACACTTCTGCACTTCCTCCCACTGTATAAAAGTGAAGTCAACATAGATACGGGCGCTGCCATCTTGAGATTTTGACCTCATTAGGACCCAGAGTCTGCGCAGTAGGGCACAGTGCGCTCAGCCCAACACATCACTAGGTGCGAGCTGCCCAGCCTGCAGGAGGTGTCCACCATCGGTGCCTCAGGAAGTCCCTGAGGTGTCATTAAGGACACCAAACTCCCTCACAACAGCCTGTTCTCCCTCCTGCCCTCTGACAGAAGATACAGGACCCCCAGGTCTCACATCAGCAGTCCGAGAAACCGTTTATTCCCCCTGGCCATAAGACTTTTGAACAGATAACTAGATGCTCACTCTCACAAAAAGTGCAATAAACAAGTGCAATACTTCAATCAATGCAATGCTGTATGAGCAATAACTGTGCTATATTTATTTCACTGTCTCTTTATACATACAATATGTCCTGTGTGTACCTGTGGGCCAAGTATTTCCTTTTATTATTGTATATTATTTGTAAATGCACTTATTGTTGTCATTTATTACTATTATTACTATCATTTCTTTTGGTATTTACCTGAATGGTGCTTCCCAGCTACAGAACCATCCTAATTTAGGGATTTCCCAAGTTAAGAAATCTAAGTTAGGATAGCATAGACCCTGTCCTAAATTCAAAATATGATTTTTCCTATCTTTGAAACTATTTTTCTGTAATGAGGCCCCACAACTCAGAGTCTGAAGTTTCCCTGCATCTCTCGATAGTAACTCACTCTGAGTAACGAACGTGCAGACTGAAATGACGGAGTGCAGCCAGCATTTGTTGCAGATAAAGGACAGATACCTCTGTGGCGTAGAGAATGTTGATTATACTGCTGAGGATGGAGTTGTTTTCACTCTCGTGTTCCTGGCAGATCAGCTCAATGTCCCGTAGTTTGCTGAAGTAGAAGTCTCTCTCCTTCTCGAGTCCGTCCACGGTCAACTTCAGCTCCATCAACTAAGAAAGGAAAGAGGCAGCAAATCCAAAAAATAAGGCTCACACTCTCTTCAAGGAGAGACACCAAAGGTCAATAGGTTAAAAGATGTAACTAATAGATATCACCATGAAACTTCCCCAGTTGATTACTATTAAGACAATTATATTTTAAATTATGCATTTTCTGAAAATGTTTAAATATGCAAATGAGGTATTAAATATGTAAAGCCAGGTTCAATATTCTTTTTCATGTTAACATACGGTATTAGAGGTTTTTACAGAAGGGATTTTGGATGTCACTTTTTATGAGAAAATACTGTCAACAGCCATAAAAAAATCAATTTTCGTCATGTTTTTAGGGAAAAAATGTTCTATAAATCAGCCAAACTCCTCTGTAGAAAACTTCGGAACATATATTTTGAAACTTGAGTGTATGTAAATGCTACTGAGGTGGAGATTTCTGGCTCAGAGTCACAGACAAAAATAATTTTAAGAAAACAGCTTTTAAAGATATGTATTGTAAAATTTCAGACATTTTTAAGACACTACAGGTGAATAGGGTAAAAGAAATTAACTAATAGATATCACTATGAATCTTCATTAGTTGATTACTAATATTAAGACAATTATTTTTCCTGATTGAACTCTATAGACGCAAACAGACACAGTGTAGTTAAATAAACACCTAAATGTGTATTTTGTGTACCTTTCCATTAGTCTGAAAGAAGATATTATGGAAGCAAAATAGCCCAAAATCTCATGTTTTTGCCTGTGGCGTCTGCCCTTAAGTGGCACTATTCTAAAATAAATTTAAACATTAATTGTCACAGGAAAATTAGCTTGAACTTCAACATCGCTAGAATTAAAAACAATATGCTTGTTTCATAGCAGACATTTTGACATGTCATTAAAGGAAAGCACAGGTGTTTTTCATACTTTAACATGTCAAAATGCCTTCTGTGAAAAAGTTATTGCAATTAATTAAGGATGCTTATTTAGAAAAACGTTCTTAACTTATTACCAACCCTTGTTAACCGATTATGAACCATTAATTAACCATCAAGATTTGTGCCTCACATGCAGCGGTGCGCCAGTTGCAGTGTATGAACACAACACACAACTGAGTCAACAACTGAAGTCCCGAACCAACTTCCTGTACCTGCGCCGGCTCTAATTTATTACTTATTTTAACTGTTTAACCGATTATTATTGTTAATTGTTATTCAGTTAAAATGCTTAATGTCGATTATCAAACAGTTAATTATTAACATCCCTACTATTAATCTACTTTCAGCAGATGTGAGTCCATAGACATGAGACTGAAAAGGGGTGAAATACATGACGTCATGCTTCGAGAGTACTTGTCTACCTGTTGATTGAGCTCCATGATCTCAGCATCACTGCCCCCGTTTCTAGACAAAGATGGGTTCTTCCTCATAGCTGGAGTGTTGTGTTGGACCCGCTGTGGTGTTGGCATGTTTTTGGGAACTGTTGGAGATGTCCTCTGTGGTCCTGGAGTAGTCAGAGATGATCAGAGATGTTTGTCAATTGTATTAAAATAGATGTACTGCATTTATGTGCTTGCTTTGTAGCAGTTGTGGCGATGGATATAGCACATTATAGAGAGGTGACGCTATCAGCTTATAGCATAATGTTGTGCCTTTGATATGCCATTTTTGTGAAAGAATTTCAAATTGATATAAAAGACACATTTGGATTGCCAGATTTTAAGCAGCCAAATGATATATAAAAAGACAAATATTTAAAAAATGTTGAATGTTACACACATTTGAGTCAAAATCCATAAAACAGAAAAATCCCGTGTCCTGCTAAACCTCTATAAGTGCTTCAGCAGGGGTGCTAAAATCAAAACATGCCAACACGCATTATTGCAGTTTTGAAAATAAATGCCCATTTACAACCACACTGCTGCTGCTTACCAGTGACAAAGTCAAAAAGCAGGCTCATGACAAACTACAGGTCAAATTAGACTGTTCGTCATGATTTCCAAGCGAAAAGCTTTCACAGAGACATAGCAAGGCAGCTCAGGCTGACGTTACTCTTGTTAGTAAAATGAGACAAACGTTCTGTCCGTTTATCTGTCCAGCTTTCATAGAGAGATGGAGCTGCTGCAGTGTTGCATCAGCAGCTTGATGCAGGACACTGGAGAAAATGGGTATTTCTGTTGGTCTTCTGGCACCGCCGGTCATGATCAATCAGAATTGGGGAGTGACAATTGGTAGTCGCATGTTGTGGATTTTCAACCCACCCAACCAGTCAGTGAGGTGATCACTACAATCCCACCAGTGACTCAGTCGTACCTACTGGGTGTCATGTTGCTTGTGAATGCTGGGCAGTGAGAAGGCTCTAAGAAGACAGCGGTCAGTCTGTGAATCGTGCTGCTCACACCACTTGCTTGCAGGGAGCGCTTTTGAGCCATCCAAAGCTCAGCAAGACCGTGCAGCAGAGGCAAAACTGTTTGGTTTACCTGGGTTTCTCTTTGGTTTGTGGATAAAGTGATCACCTGGGTTGGGGGCGGGGGCCACGTCCTGCCCCTGTCTGGCTAGTAAAGGGTCGTACTCCTTCCCGTCGTAGTTGGCGTCAAAGAACTTCTTGAACCACTGCACGAATTCAAAGTTGTCCTGGAACTTCCCTTTTACGAGCTTTTCTACAGGGATTATCTGGAGGATGGAAACAGGAAATGCTTGAATAGATCCATGTGATATGACACACCTAATGCTGCTGTTACCATCTTAAATATGATCAAAAATGTAGTGGAATAAATGATAATATGATAAAAGTATCCTGACTTTGTCAACGCTCATCCTTTTAAAAGCTGCCTGAAGAACTTTGAAGTTGTGTATAGATTCGTGCTCCAGTTTGGCTTGAAATTTGACCTTCTTCAGAAGGATGCAGCCTGGAAACAACATGTCCATGAACTGGCAATAAGCCGCTCCTGGAAAGAAAACAAGAATCACAATCTAAAAAAAAAAGAAATAAAGTGTCTACAGTACAGACCAAAAGTTTGGACACACCTTCTCATTCAATGAGTTTCCTTTCTTTTCATGACTATTGACATTGTAGATTCACACTGAAGGCATCAAAACTATGAATTAACACATGTGGAGATATATACTTAACAAAAAAAGTGTAAAACAACTGAAAATACGCTTTATATTGTAGTTTCTTCAAAGTAGCCACCTTTTGCTCTGATTACTGCTTCGCACACTCTGCATTCTCTTGATGAGCTTCAAGAGGTCGTCACCTGAAATGGTCTTCACTTCACAGGTGTGCCCTGTCAGGTTTAATCAGTGGGATTTCTTGCCTTATAAATGGGGTTGGGACCATCAGTTGTGCAGAAGTCAGGTGGATACACAGCTGATAGTCCTACTGAATAGACTGTTAGAATTTGTATTATGGCAAGAAAAAAGCAGCTTAGTAAAAAAAAAAAAGAGTGGCCATCATTACTTTAAGAAATGAAGGTCAGTCAGTCCCAAAAATTGGGAAAACTTTGAAAGTGTCCCCAAGTGCAGTCGCAAAAACCATCAAGCGCTACAAAGAAACTGGCTCACATGAGGACCGCCCCAGGAAAGGAAGACCAAGAGTCACCTCTGCTGCGGAGGATAAGTTCATCCGAGTCACCGGCCTCAGAAATGGCAGGTTAACAGCAGCTCAGATTAGAGACCAGGTCAATGCCACACAGAGTTCTAGCAGCAGACACATCTCTAGAACAACTGTTAAGAGGAGACTGTGTGAATCAGGCCTTCATGGTAGAGGAGCTGCAAGGAAACCACTGCTAAGGACAGGCAACAAGCACAAGAGACTTGTTTGGGCTAAAGAACACAAGGAATGGACATTAGACCAGTGGAAATCTGTGCTTTGGTCCGATGATCCAAATGTGAGATCTTTGGTTCCAACCACCGTGTCTTTGTGCGACGCAGAAAAGGTGAACGGATGGACTCTACATGCCTGGTTCCCACCGTGAAGCATGGAGGAGGAGGTGTGATGGTGTGGGGGTGCTTTGCTGGTGACACTGTTGGGGATTTATTCAAAATTGAAGGCATAATGAACCACCATGGCTACCACAGCATCTTGCAGCGGCATGCTATTCCATCCAGTTTGCGTTTAGTTGGACCATCATTTATTTTTCAACAGGACAATGACCCCAAACACACCTCCAGGCTGTGTGAGGGCTATTTGACCAAGAAGGAGAGTGATGGGGTGCTGCGCCACATGACCTGGCCTCCACAGTCACCGGACCTGAACCCAGTCGAGATGGTTTGGGGTGAGCTGGACCGCAGAGTGAAGGCAAAAGGGCCAACAAGTGCTAAGCATCTCTGGGAACTCCTTCAAGACTGTTGAAGACCATTTCAGGTGACGACCTCTTGAAGCTCATCAAGAGAAAGCAGAGTGTGTGAAGCAGTAATCAGAGCAAAAGGTGGCTACTTTGAAGAAACTACAATATAAGACATATTTTCAGTTGTTTCACACTTTTTTGTTAAGTATATATTTCCACATGTGTTAATTCATAGTTGTGATGCCTTCAGTGTGAATCTACAATTTTCATAGTCATGAAAATAAAGAAAACTCTTTGAATGAGAAGGTGTGTCCAAACTTTTGGTCTGTACTGTATATACAGTATAAGTCAAGTGTTTGGAAGTTGTAATAATACAATTAATGCAAAGAAATACATACTGGATGGATATACATGGACTGGATGATTACGTACATGTGGAGATGTCTATATACTGTACGTACAAAGAGTAAGATTTATATTTACAGTGACGATATGTACATATTACAAAAAATGTGCATTACAGACTGTAAGAATTATAACCTATAACAGCAGCAGTAGAAGACAGCAATTAGTGTTTGTCTTACTCTGATTCATTTGTTCAGAAGTATTTGGTTATAACTTTAGCCATACCTGAACAGAGCTGTTCGATCTTAGTGTAGGTGAGGTGCAAAGAGTCGTTGACCCATGCCAGCATGTCATGTCGGCTGAGGTTGTCAATGGACACAGATGTGGCGTACACATTCACTGCCATCCCCTACCTGAGACAAACAGCAGGAGAGGAGACAAACAGACATTCAGCTGTTTTTAGTCTGACAGCTGAACATCAAAAACTTTTGGCTGAAAATGATTTAATCAGAATATTTTAAACCAAACTTTTATTATATCCATCTTCCAAGATATCCCATCCTCTACTGAACCCAGCTTCCCACCACGTCCTCACTGCCCCGTCCACTGATCCTCCACATAACCTTCACCCAACACCTACCAGAAAACCTAGACATGCATAACTGGTACACCTATTTAGGGCTGCAAGTAGGCGTGACATGATATTGACGATAACCGAGATATTCAACAACATATATAGATTGATATCTAGTTGATAATACACATATGCTAACATTATGCAAATAATCGAGCACCTCTTAAATGATTTTATATATAGAGTTCTGGTTACAGACTCTCTCCACCTCCCTACTCATATTTTGTGTAGTTCATTTGCCAAAAAAGAGACAAAATGAACAATAAACAAAGTTAAAGATGAATTGGATTGATAACATTATTTATCCATTTATTTAAAATGTTTCTACAAATTTCACAATAACATTATTATCGTGAAGTATTTCGGACTCTAGCGGAAATCTGATACTATGAGAGCCCTAGCTGCAACTATCAACTCTTTTCATTATTGATTAATCTGCCAAATACTTGATTTCACAGATTCTTGATTAATCACCTTGTATATAATTGCCTGTTACAATTCTCTAAAGTTTCCTGAATGCCTTCAAATTAATGGGACGACCCCCTTAAAAGATTAGTCGACTAATCGGTCCATTTGATCTTGTTTGGTCAATTATTATTATTTTATTATATTATTATTCCGAAGAATCTTGGTAAACTCAAGACTTAAAGTGGTGCTTTTGTCTCATTTCTTTGTGGAGGAACGATCTATCGATTAAATCAGCTAATCGCTAGTTCAACTAACAGCTATTTTCATTATTGATTAATCTGCCAATTACTTTCTCGATTAATAATTTTGTTTAAATAATGTCTAACCAGAAAAACAGCAGATTGTCATACAGAGAAGCTTGAAGGGGATTTTTGTTATATTTACAACATGTGACTTAAAAAATTAATAATGATCAAAATAGTAGGTAAGTCAAATTGTTTCATCTCTAGACTAAATCATGGACCTACTTTACTGGACTCATTTCAATGAACCCATTTCTCGATCTAATGTCCTGGATTTAGGATGTCCCACAGTCGTATTAGACCCTACTGTAATCTGTATAAACTGTTCAGTGGAGGGGGGTCTCTCTTTAAAATCACTTTCTGGAGGCTTCTATCATTTCATCATATCCTAAGGTTTTGAGGGGTAGTTTTTCCTTGTTCTGGGTAAACCCACTGACTCCGGTGATACATAAATCCACTTGATTTTTGACTGTAAACACGGTGCCATCTTCACAGTTTCAGTTTTAATCTACAGATGTGTTGTGAGCATAATCCTCCCTAGATTAAACAGAAATATCCTGATGTTTGCGAGCAGCTTTACACATCTGGCAGCTTGCAGCCGTCTCTGTGCTCACTTTGCTCTCCTGCTAATACCTTCCAGTGGTGTCGCGTCAAAAACGGGCCTGTAACACCTTGACATCCCCTGCAGTAAAAAAACGCACAGTAACGCAAAACCGGTCATAAACTGTGAAATGGTTATTATAAGGGTCAAACGCCACTGTGTCTGCAGGTGACGGCCTGAATGAGGAATCACGATATGAAAGTCTGTAAATTAAAATCCTAATAATGGTGCTTACCTGCAGTGTAAAGCAGTGATTTCTGTTGATAACACTAATAATATTGTGAATGCACCTTCAGCAGCGTGCAGCTCTCCCATGGGGCTTGGCTGGCTTACAATGACATGATTATAGACTACAACAATAAACGCGTTTATAGGACAAAATCATGCGGGTGCAGCTACATTAAGAGGCGCATACCTTGCTGTGGGGGTGTAATTTCTAATAAATATGGATTATTGTATCGCGCAAAATCAATCTATTCTCCAAAAAGCTGCCGGGCCTTTTGAGGGAAAGAAAGCTCCGATAATGACTGCAGCAAAACGCTGGGTGCAAAACCCCGAAGTCTCCCTGAATAAATGGGCGGGGGTCTGGCATTTGCAGCCGGAGCTGAGAACAATAAATGTGCCCGTTTGCTGGGTGCCTTTCGGTTAAAAAAAAAAACCCGCAACGCTGGTGGTGCTGCTCTCCAAGCGGCCCCCTCTACAGGCCTCCCCGAATAACTCCGGTCTGTCAGTGCAACGGCAAATATCCTCCCTGCGTGGGGATAAAACACCAGCTCCCACCCCCCCCCGCAAAACACGCGCAAAAAGAGGGACAAACAAAACGGAGAGCGTGTCGGTTGTTTCGTTGTTTGATACTCACAGTATTCCGGAGTGTCTGTGTTGTTATCACGCTGGCAGTGCTCCCTCGGTCAATACCCGTAGCCTGTCGTCGTTGTCAGCAGACCCTGCGCGGTGCAGTGCTCGGTAACGGGCCGCCCTGTCTGAGGCTGCAACAATCCAGCTCCCACCGCGCATGCGCCTGACTCCATGCTGTTAAAGGTTCATTATAAATAGGACTTTGGCCTGTTACAGCTAAGAGACACATGATGTGTCAGGGTGGATTTTAGGCCTGAGCTGGTGGCTGAGGTTGTACTGAAGTCAGGCTATAAAAAAAAAATGTTTATGTGCTGCTGAATAAAGAAGCATCTGGAACAGAGTTGGAGGAAGTATTCAGATCTTAATTCAACAGTTAGGATTAAAACTATCTACTATATTATGTTCATGATCAATAGGGATGCACCGATACTGGATCGGATGTCGGGCCGATACTGACTCAGATAGCTGGACTGGATATCGGTAACAATGGGGTTGTGAGTTAACCTAATGTGGGACATTTTTTTGCATTTCAGATTTGAGTCTGTGAATGTTCTCATTCATCCAGGTCATTTTCATTCTGGTGACATTTGAATCGAAGGCAACTGGACTTAAATTTGTCTCTGAGTAACGCAACAGTCTGAGTAGTCCCCACTAGTCAGACTAGTCAGAGGCACCTCGGCCCAAGAGGTAAACTGGCACCTCTCCAGCAACCAGTTCACACTCAGTTCTTGGTCCATGTTGGGACTTGAACCGGTGACCCTCCGGTTCCCAAGCCAACTCCCTACAGACTGAGCTACTGCTGCCCCCCACTGATACCAATGCTCAGTATCAGCCAATACCCAAAGCCCAGGTATCACTGCTGGTATTGGGACTGATAAAAGTTGGATTGGTGCATCCCTAATGATCAATTATAATCCATAGATTTACTGATGTGCTGCCATCGTGGCAGCATGTGTAATATTTGCTTTCACCCAATACACATCACTCCATATCTGTCACACACCACTGGTCTGTATTAGACAAGTAACATTTTATTATTTCATTATACTTCACATTGCTTATATACTTGTGCTTATATGGCTGACATTCTGTACTTTTATTGCAGATATTTATTATCTTTAATACAAGCACCATTTAAGGCTGACACACTCCAGTTTTCTTGTGCTTGCATAACAATAATAATAATTATAATAATAATAATAATAATACAGTTCTTTATTGTCTGAGATTATTTCTAGAGTTGTACTGATACCAATACTGGTAATGTGTCTTATACCTCCAAGAATTTGGTATCAGGTATTCACAAATACTCATGTCTATTCGCCTATCTGATAGCATAATTTATTAACCCAGAAAAAAAATCAACTTAACCAGAGATCAATTTGTCTTTACCACTCCAAACCAGCAGCCTTCACTGTGCTGTTGCGCTGGATGTATCACGGCTGCCACTGGCAACTAATGTTAGAGCAACAAAAAACTGATTGCAGGTTTACAGTATATTTTTTTACTACACTAGTATGGGATCAGTACTCGGTATCTCAAACATTGTCTAATATGTCACAAAACAGTGGAAATCCATCCAGATTTCTTAAAACCTAAATAGATGTTTTCAAATGGATCGTTTTGTCCAACCAACAGTCCAAAACCCAAAGACATTAAACAATGATATAAAACAGAAGAGCAGGACATCCTCATCTATGACAAGCTGAACTCAAACAATGAATCGATTATGAAAATAGCTGTACATTATTTTCATATCATTCATTACAAGTCCTCATTCAAAATCCTAGTTAAGTGAAAGTATTATCAGCAAAATGCGTTCAAAGTAATAGAAGTAAAAATGCTCGTTCCACAAATCAAAGTCTCCTGTAAGTGATATACTATTATGTTATACAACATAACAGCTTAGTCCAGTGCTTTCCAAGATAGGGATTTACTTCTGTGGCCTTCACACAGTTATTTACATTAATCATCTACATCTGAGGCAGTAAAGAAGGAAAATCATTAATCTGTAACTAACAACACATAGACATCTGAAGATGCTGCTTTTTTGTCAGAGGTCAAAACCCATCAAGCTGTCAGATAAATGTGGTGGAGTAAAAAGTGCAATATTTCTTCCTGAAATGTAGTGAAATAGAAGTATAAAGTTGCATAAAACTAAAGTTTTAAAGTGCAGTACTTGAGTAAATGTTTCTTTCCACCGCAGGTCAGCAATCAGACACAGGATTCAGCTGGAGATTTCATTGTGGTTTATTTGCACTCAAATCATGTGATAAAGAGCTGCAAGAAGAAAAAAAGAGATAAGAGGAAGTCAATGTGACGACACATTGATCAGCACCAGTGTACATGTGGGAGGGGGAAGACACAACAAGATTCACTGGAGCTTCTAAAAGTGAAATCTGACCAAAAAAAACAAACGATGATGTAGGACTTTTACTGTATAGTGTGATGATCTTCTGAACATAACTAAACATGATCAAAATGTTGTGTGCATCCCTGCTGGCAGCGCAGGTTTGACAAAAACACAACAAAATCAATTACTAAGACAATTATTCACAAGAAAAAAACTCTGTAACTAAAACACAAACAATAAAAATACAGTAGTAGTATCAGTGCTTTTCTGTAGTTGCTAAACAAGCATGCCTTCCAGTTATGATGCTGAGCTTTCTGTGGTGTGAAGGCATTTGATCCCCTGAAGAAACGGCATTTAAAAAAATGCCATGTCATGATCTGTGCCTTCGGCGGTGTGGGGCGATGCGTTTGTGGGTGTCAGTGTTCTCGGGTGAGAAAAAGGCAGTTTGGGTGAGACTTTTTGCTCCCTGTGGAAAACGGATATGATCACGAAGAATGCTGCGTAACATGAGCAACACCAGTGCTTGTTATTACAGTAGTTCTAACTATGCTACCATGCACAGTACACACAGCGTAGGTTCATTCACATTTGGTGGGGGTGGAACAGAGGTCTATTCTGCTATAAGGCTGTAAACATAATCTGAAATGCTAATCTGACAACGATGAACTACTGAACAAAGACCTCATTCTAACGCAGTAGCATCGACAGAAAACAGCACAAATAATGCCATATAAATAATAAATAAACAAAACACATATAAAAGGTTAACTTGCATTATGATATTTTTCATCAATTGGTCAACTGTATTTTTTCTATCTGACATATTAATGTCATGCCGACACCCTTGTAATAATTTATTACATTTCATTCACCATGGCTCGCAGTAAAAAGACATTTGTGATATTTGTGACATTAAATCATGTAAAAAGGCATCTAAATAGTACATGATACAAGTGCAAAATCGTATTTTACAGTGAGGTAACACAATCGTATCATAAAAACCATGACTCACCTTCATATCCCTAAAACTATGAGTGAGATATTTCCCCTAAAAGTGATCAAACAGCCAAAGTAATCCATTGGCAACTCATTGTTTCCTTGCTGCTTTTATTTGGTTAACATTTGACTGAAATTTGGTAGCTATAACTTAGCAACAGATTTCCTTGATCCACATTTCAATATTATTACCGCAAATGTAACTGTGCTGATTTGAAAATAAAAACATGACTCGTTACCCCACACGTATTCTAAGCTTCCAGAAAGAAAAACAAGTCATCTGGCTTGGCCATATGTTTCCCTCGGGTGTCATTCTTCCGCGTCACGTATACGGGCCCTCTGATTGGTTACCAGATCCCGCTGGATCTCCCTCCAGGCGGAGCGAGGATCCGGGCCGAGGATCTCTTTGGAATGTTGTCATCAATCTGGGCACCTGGAGCAGCAGGGAATGGGGTCATATGCATGGGATCAGCAGTATTTATGTACAGCTCGGTCGCGTTTTCTTGTTTTCTCATCCCAACTCGTCACATACTGCCGCCTGGTGTCACGCCCCTTGGCGTCAGGCATCACTTTAGTTTCGGCATTAAAACCACTACCACACTCCTTATTATAGTTAGTTTTTGGAAATAACTACATGGTTGGGCTGAAAACTACAACATTTGTAAAGTGAAAATGACACTTAACTTCAACACGGGATATGAACAAACGGCTGATTGTAGCATGACCATACACTACCCTCCCGCCCACCCGGTGTGTCTTTTACTCCTTAAACTACTGCTGCCTTCAAATGGGGTTGTGTTTACCGTGTTTACAAGATGGGAAGTTGTGTACACGATATGCGTGCCGCTCAAGTGGTAAATTCCCGAAGAACACCGCTGCTAACCAACAGCAACATTAACATAACTGTCCGAGTCTAGAAGCCACAGAGGCTAACAATTTAGCAAGCTAGCAGGTGGATAACAATGCAGCAAATGCAAAGGCATAATGACAAAGAAAGAATATCAACCTTTTCCTCAGACATATTATAAAATTACAAAAAAAACAATATATGACTAAAATTACAATATACTTTACAATATTAACTTATTATGCACCAATAAATGAACTTCCACGGACTCCACCATTTCTCATGTCAACAAACACATCACAAGTTGTCAGAAACTTTCCTCGTACGATGTCGTGAATACGACTTGGGGGGTGTTCATATGGGCCCAACTCGTAAACAAGGTAAACAAAACCCCATTTGAAGGCACCATACGTCATACTCCTGGTGCACTTTCACAGAGCGTTTACTGTTGCTGCAGATGGGTTTATCTTGTAGTTAATGGAACGACTGGTGCGTCTCATACCGGTGCTTTGTGCCGCGACAAAGCCTCGGGATTTGACGCCCTGAGAATAAGAACAGGCTGGGTTTTTTGACGGGCTTTCTAAACAGCTTATGTAAGTTCCAGGCAAATTTAAGCAATGCAGTATACCTCAACAAAGCATTTATGATTAATGGCAAGTATTTGGGTGTGAAGTATATATTTATGGCATAGAATCTGGACCTCTGTTGGTTTTATGCAAATACAGAAACCTATGTCAGCTTCCAAGGTAAAACAAATCCCCAGGCACCAACATATTGTACATTTGATGCTGAAAAACCATTAACTAGTCCTCACTGGCCTAAATGTACAGGGGGTAGTACCCTGGTGGCCTAGGCGTTAAGTTGCTGGTGAGCTATGCTGAGCTTTGTCAGAGATTAAAGTCTGATAACAAAAGAAATATTTTATCCCACGTAGGGATGTTAATTTTGAAAAAAATTCTTAACTGATAACCGACCCTTGTTAATCGATTATTAACAGTTAACCAACAAGATTTGTGCCTCGAATGCAGCAGTGCGCCAGCTGCAGTATATGAGCACAACAGACAACTGAGTCAACAGTTCACCATCAGGAGAGTTACTGTAGCAGCCACGATGCTGCGTTCACTGTCTCCAGTTCACTGTCGGGGAGCGTTAATAGCCACGGTGCTGCGTTCACTGTCTCCAGTTCACCCTCGGGGAGCGTTAGTAGCCACGGTGCTGTGTGTAGTGTCACAGACACGCAGCCACTTTCTCAGTTAAAGTCTCCATTACACTTTTAATTTAATTTAGCAGGATGTCATCTGTGTGTCTGCCCGGATTAATGATAATGATTGTCCAACAAACAGTGTGTGTGTTTGTTCCTATGCTAGCAGCTGCGAGCTCTCTTAAGGTGGACCAGCTTTTCTCCTTAAAGTAACGAGCCGCTCCTCTGTGTTTTTCTTAGCTTTTGAATTAATCAATATTTCTTTTAATGGTTTGACTGATAGTGTAAACAGGTTAAAATACTTAATGTTGGTTAACAGTTAAACGGTTAATTATCAATGTCCCACTACTTGGCACCGACTCTGTCACAACGGTAGCGCGTCTGACTCCAGATTATAAGGTAGCATGTTCAAATCACATCAGGGTCAAAACTAAACTATCAAAACTAAAATAGTAATCAAATGAAGGAAATAAGAAGATACCTAGTGGACTAGGGGTTAAGGTACCATCGAGTCTGACCACAGGCCTGTGTAGAAAATCAAACCTGTCTCCCCTCATTTCTTCTTCATAACATCTTAATTTTATTATCAATCTCTTTATGCTTTTAATTTGTGCATACTTTCAGTCACCTGTGTGGGTGGGAGAGCGTTAGTGCGCCGTCTGCATCTGTGTATTTTTAGTATTATGTTTTGTAGGGCTGCAAGTAATGATTATTTCATTGTCAATTAATCTGTCAATTATTTTCTGGATTTATCAGTTGGTTGTGTGATCTATAAAATGGTGGAAAATGATGATCTGTGTTTCCCAAGGCCTAACATGACATCCTCAAATGTCTTGTTTTGTCCGCAACTCAAAAATATTAAATTTGACCCCCTAGAAAATGAGATGCAATATCTCAAGAGGCAATCATTTCAATAAATTCAAATTTCTTGTCCCTTTCCTCTCTACTGTCAAATCTCTCAAATTAAGACATAAAAATACTTTAAGATCTGCGCAAGGCAACTCCTATGTCTGAATATGTAGAAATGTGAAGTATATATACTGAAAAAAGAGGATGTGTAAGCCTTTTACGTACCTTGGTTTGGCAAAGCAGTTCACATTATTTTGTACTATAAAAACGCCAAAACCAAGAAGCACAATCCTTCCAAATGTATTTAAATATGGCGCCCTCTTCAGGCCAAGTAGTGTGAGTTCAATGTTGGAAAATCAGTGACAAAATACAGCATCTCTTTAAGTTTCACCAAAAGTACTCCAGTTACTCCAGTCCATGAAAGAATAACACCTCTTACACTGGTAGTATCATCATATGAAAGACAAATACAAATGTACAGTGATATCTGACTGGATCTGTTGATTCTTACCAGACAGGCTGAAGCTGGACTCTTGGAGGTCCCTCACGCCCCCATGCCGGGTACAGGGGCGTGTCGGAGTGTCCAGATCTGAAACCCCAAAGTCCCTCTTTCCTAAGTTGAGCACTGGAACGACTTCACCTGTGTAGGGCTCCCGTTCGACCGCCTTCACAGCTTGGCACTGGTAGGTCAACACACATATACAAAGCTCAGTCCAATTGTCAGAAATCTGGGAGTGACCTTCGACAGTCATCTGAGGTTTGACCAGCAAATCAACAGCGTTGTCAGGACTAGTGTCTTCCAGTTACGTCTCCTGGCAAGAGTTAAAATGTTTTAAATCCAACCTTGAGAAAGCCATCTATGCTCTAATCAGTTCACAATTAAGACAATGCACTTTATGTTGGCGTTGCACAGTCTTCTCCAAGCCTCCAGTTGACTTTTCTAGCACTTGTGGACCGACACACGCCCGCTGTGGAGTCTAATTATTCTACTGACAATTCAATTCAATTGATGAACTTATGTATCGAGTTATCATGATTCACAATTATGTCGTCTAAATAGATAATAACAAGCATCCAAGTTTAGTTCAACCAAATTATTGTCTTAATCTGATTATGCTGTATTAGGACGGCATTAGGACAAAATAAAGAAGGAAGGAATGAAGGAAGGAAGGGAGAAAAAGAGGGAAAGAAGGGAGGAATGAATGAAGGAGGATTGAAAAAAACAAACAAGGAAACAAAAAAGTAAATAAGTAAACAAGGAAACTACAGAAGGAAACTGAAGAAAGGCTCAAAGGAAACAACAAAAGAAGAAAGGAAGGCAGGAAGGAAAGAGGGAAAGAAGGGAGGAATGAAGGAAGAAAGGAATGGAAAAACAAAAAAGGAAACAAGGAAACAAAAAAGGAAACTGAAGAGGGAATCAAATGAAGGAAATAAGAACAGAGGGAAGGAAGCCAGGGAAGAAAGAAGGAAAAAAAAGAGACAGGAGGGAAAGAGGGAAAGAAGAGGGAGGAATGAAGGAAAAAACAAAGAATGGAACAAGGAAACAAGACAGAAACAAGACAGGGAAAAAGAAGCAAATAAGGAAACTAAAAAGGGGGTAACAATAAGAAATCAGAAGGAAGAAAGAAAGGCAAGAAAGGATGAAGGACAAGGAGACAGAAGGTTGGAAAGAAGGAAAGAAGAGCTTAACAAAGGAAGAAAGGAATGGAACCAAGGAAGCTTAAGAAGGAAAAAGAAATAAGGAAGGAATAAGCAAGGAAGGAAGAAAGGACTGGAGGAAGGGAACCAAAGAGGGAAAGCTACCTTTTCCCTCTGAACCATCTTCTTGTAGAGGTAATCTGGGAAGGTCCTCAGGGGGCAGAACTTCCCAGAGCCCTCAGCACATGTGAACATGCCGTTCTCATAGACCAGACGGCCACGGCTGATGGTGACCAGGGGAACGCCATGACAACGGAGACCTTCATACAGGTTTATATCTCCTCCCTGGACCTGGTTCTCCACTGAAATGGTCCTGCAGACAGAGATGGAAGACAGATGACCCAGTTAAATCAGACAAATCAGCTTCAGGGATTCGTGATAAAAGCTGCAGTGAGGCGAGCCGGTCGATGAATGGCTGGATCGAGTTTCATACTTGGATCCCTCGGGGTCCCAGACAACCACATCAGCATCTGCTCCTGGGATGATCCTTCCTTTCCTCGGGTAGAGGTTGTAGATCTTGGCTGCGTTTGAGCTTGTGACTGCTACGAAGCGATTCTCATCCATCTTTCCTCCAATCTGTGAGTTATAACAAATACAAATACAAATACTGATGCTCCAAAAGCAGAAGCAGATGTTTTCTTTTGAGCCTCTCCTGTTGAGTTTTGTTTTTAAAGTTCAAATCGATAACCACCAAAATAAAACAGATGTCCTATTTGTAGACGTCCTCTGGCAGCCAGACAGGAACAAAAGAGCTACACATACCACTCCTTTCTCCCAGATGACGCTCATGCGGTCCTGAATGCCAGGAAGCCCGTGGGGGATCTTTGTGAAGTCGTCCTTACCCATGGCTCTCTGTTTGATGGTGAATGGACGGTGGTCGGACCCCACAACGTTCAGAGTGTCACTGAGTGAGATGGAAGGTCACATTTTATTAAACCAGAAACGCTGACATCATTATTAAATCTAATGTGAGACTTTATAGCGTTATCCTCACTTTCCCAGCAAGCTCATTAGGACACTGGGAGTGTTGGGGTCCAGGCGGAGAGGAGGCACGGTAACGTGGGCAGCAGCATGGGCCCAGTCCTGATGGTAGTACTGCATACCGTTGAGCACAGCGTGGGCTGTGGTTGTTTCACCGTGGACCACCTTACCTGTGGTTAGACAGTACAACATGGATGCACACGGATTAAATGACAGTGAAAGTGTTGTAAGAAAAGGGGCAGAGATTAAGCAAGCAAACAATGACTTGTTTCACTCGAAAACACACCAGGAAGTTGGTGGGATGGGAGTTTAGGCTTTAGTATTGAAGAGAAAAGAAACTCAAGAGGAATGTCAAAGAATGGTGTGTGGGAGGGAAAATGATCACAGTCAGTAGATAGATTACAGTGTCTATGAAAAGGTCAGTACTAAGGTAGGCACGGATAATTTATCGTCTTTCTATGGAATCATATTGTGATGATATATATCGAGATATCATAATACACGATTATGTCGTCTAAATAGAGAACAAACAGACATGGATGAATGGAAGAATAATTAACCATAGCTCCAAAATAAAGAGAGAGAATTTAAATATTGATACTAAAATTCAGTATCTTTGACATATAGTGTCCCACTAACCCTAACCCTAACCCCAAAAAGGATGATTATATGAGCAATTTTCAAAATATGTGAGCATGGTTCATCAGTGCTGCTCCACACTCCCCCCAGCAGACTTATGGGTCCCAGAGCATTTCGATTGCGATTTCACAGGCTATAAAGAACCAAATCAGACTTTTCCATCAAGAATCTCCCCAGGTCAAGGGAATTGATGGACCGACCCTTGTATAATTTAGAAAATTACATTTTCAAAAGTACATCTCCTGTAATTTAATAAAATCTATTATTTTCTCTTTGTAGGTATCTTTAAATTCATATTCACATCCCAACAAAAAAAAAATAGGCCTTACCCTGCATCTTGGCTGTGGCTACTACATCTCCTGCAGACATACTGGACACATTGACAAGATAGATCGGGCAGTGGGCCTAACAGAAAACACACACAAGGTCCAGCATGTAATATAGAAAAACTCATTGTCTTTTCACCGTTATATATTTCTATATTTGTGTTGGAGAGATCTCACCCACCCTGTTGGCGATGGTAATTGCCCTGTGGGTCGCCTCTGCTTCCAGCTGTAAAGAAACAGAAGATTGTGAGGAATCATAGCAAGATACTAAGACTGGATTTATTTCATGACAGAAATAATATTAATACTGAATACAATAAAAGAAGTCCTGACTATAATACCTCTTCAGGCCTGCTGATTTCAATCCCTTCTGGGCCACTGATGCCAAGGTCCAATGCTTCTTTTGCACCCTGGGAGGACACGAGAATACCATTAATTCTGTTTACAATACAAATGAGTACAAAGTTCATTCACACAAGCATTTATGATCATTTAATGTGTGCATACTAGAGCAGACAGAATGAGATTCCCCCTCACCTCTGCCACCAGTTCCCCATTTTCAGCGTGGACTCTCGCTATAGCGCCGATGTCCTTACAGTGCTGCAGAGCCTGGAAGAGCTCGCTGTCCCTCAGCATGAACGTGTCCTTATAGGCCATGAACATCTGGAAGGAATTCACTCCGTGCTCCCTCACCAGCTTCTCCATCTCAGCTCGCACCTGCAGGAAGGGAAAGTGTAAAGGAGCTCTAGCATCTCTCAGCCTGAACTAAGGATCCTTGCACAGAGAAGAATCCATTTCATTTTGTGTCCTTGTCGTTATTTGGTGGTTTATTTCTTTTATTCTCGTGGATAAGTAGGAATCTAAAAAAAGCCTCAGTTAAACCGAATGCAACACAGCCGCAAGTATTGGTGCCTTCAAATGGGGTCGTGTTTACCGTGTTTGAGTTGGGTCTATATGAACGCCCTCCTCATGTCGCATTCACGACCTCCTAAGTGTAAAGTTTCTCAAAGCTCAGAGCTCACGACTTGTGACGTGTTTGTTGATGTTGTGAGAAATGGTGGAGCCCATGGAACTTCAATTAATAAGCAAAATAAGTTAATATTGTACAGTATATTGTAGTTTTAGTCATATATTGTTTTTCCTGATAATTTTATAATATGGCCTCAAAGGCCTCATCTTTCTCCTCTGTCTTTATGTTTCATTTCATTTCCTTTATTATGTTACCCACTTGCTTAACTGTTAGCCTCTGTGGCTTCTTGACTCAGATAGTAACGTTAATATTGTCGTCGCTTAGCAGCGGTGTCCTTCACGACTTAAGCACTTGAACGCAGCGCATGTTGTGTTCACAGCATGGGAAGCCGTGAACACAACATTTGTTGAGTTCCATTTGAAGGCACCATAACATCTAGACATGACCAGTCTCTGGAGGCTGTTGAAAAGCATTCTGGGAATTGTAGGAAGTCACTAACAGAGGTGCAGCAGAAGGAAGAATTATTACAGGCCGCTCATAGCTAATAGTTTAAGACTTATTATTTCATAAAAAGAAATGATTCATGAAAATAATGATCATGTGGAGTGGGAGGCACAGTGTTGGAGTACCTTGGGTCCCCACCAAGTAACTCCCACGTGCAGAGCGTAGTCGCAGCAGGCTTTGGAGTCCGCCGAGCTGCGGCACTTCTCGTAGGCTTCCAGCAAAGACTCGTTCTTCTCTGGCAGAATGTGTCCGATCACCATTGTTGTACCGCCAGCCAGAGCAGCCTGGAAGAGATGCAAACGACATCTCTCTAGTTACTTAAAATGTAGGGTGTAAAACTGTCATTATTCTTGTGTTGTACTATTTACACATTCTTTCAGTGGTTTTATGTGTTTTCAAACTTCTGTGCCAGTGAGAGCCATGTCCCTTCCTGAAGAGAGATTCAGTGTTGTGAGTCTAGTCCAGTTTTTTATTGATACCTGTACTCTTCACTTCCTCTCCCTGGATGAGAACCAGAACAGGGGGCCTCCTGTTCCTCTGGTTGTCAACCACAATCTCATTGGTTTTGCTGATATTGAGCTTCAGATGATTACACCATGTGATGAAGCTCTCTATCAGTTCTCTATGCTTTGTAAAAGTAGTCTCAAAGTTAAGACAGCAGGTTTCTCACTGGAATCATACATGTCAATATCTAACTATAAAGCAAGGAATCTTTGTCTGTCTGTCCTTGTGTGTGTTATTTGCACATCTCAAGAACTGTTCACTCGATCGACTTCCCACTTGGTGGGTGTAGTGCTTAGCATCCGAGGGAGCGCAGAAATAAAATTCTTACAATTTTTTTCCACTGGATTTTGTGTCCCTGGAAGAATCTATATGAGCCACGCTCACTTGTGTCCAGACTGATTTTCTGATTTGTCCATATCAGATTTTTTGCTTCTCTTCCTACAAATTTCGAGGACTTGTCACCAAATTTGGTACAGACCATCTCTGGACAAGTAGACAAGTTATTTTGGATGTTGGATACATTGCAATAGCTGGCCCTCACATTTAGCTCAAATGCTGTGAGCAGATCTTATATTAGAAAAAAATGTCATATCTTCTGAATGCTTTGCGTATTGTGACCATATTTTGGTGGACAAAGTTGGTGCCATTTGTCCCATAAGGAGCGCTGGAGCAGCATCACCTAACATATCATGATTGCCCTTTTCTCAAGAACCGTTCATCCAATCAACTTCACACCTGCAGGGAAGAGCAGTCATACCACGGTTCTCGACAGCTCTGCAAGCAGAACCTCCGGGGGCCATGAAATCGGCCTGTTCCGGATAAACACGTACTCCCAATGGGCACCGCAAGAGTAGTGATAACTTCCATTTCGCTAAAAGGGCACTTAATACCTTTTATTGAATTCCTTCAAAGTCTTCACTACCTGTGGGTCTGGGCAGACATGGATATAAACTGCTACTTGACTGGTTGGCCAACCACGAGGCAGTAATTCTAGTTTATCAAATGCCATCAAATACAAAAATGAACTGAGGTTAATTGAGATGATCATTAAACCGAAGCATTAAGTGACGTTGAAGCAGAAGATGTTGATTTATTAAGCTCATAAATACTGAAGGGACTGTAATCTAGTGATCAACACAGCTCCTGCTCTAAGCATAAACGTAGCCTCAATTTCCATTAATGCAGATTTTTATGGTTATTTGCAGACGACTGTTGAGGGCAATATAAATCCCTCAGTAGTTAAAGCATAGGATTGACTGGCCCTTACGGTATAATCAAAGCAATAACTATAATTTCTTTATGGCATCAGCACTTCTTACTTATTATCCTCTAAAAACAGATTGAGATGTTTAAACCTACACTACAGTACATCTTAATCAGCCAAACTAGTGAAAACAGAGAGTGTTTTGTGTATAAGTGCTCGCTTCACTGAGCATCTGTCAGCTGACCCTAGAGTGGAGTGCTGTGCAGTGGGAGGGAGGACGAGGGGGGCGTGGGTCTGAGAACCATTGTCTCCAAGCACAATGGCGTGAGTGAAAAGGCTTTGCAGCAGTCTTTGCAGCAGCCCCCTGGTATCCATGGAAACAGATACTGATCTGCATTTGTCTCCGGACTTATTTTGGAGCATGGTGGCGGTGGCGGTGGCGGTGGCGAAGCAGGCAGGGAGGGGCGAGGAGGGAGACGGAGAGAGGAATGAGGAGAATAGTGTCTGCCACCAGCGTCTACCGGTCACGATCTGTCTATCCAGTTACTAAAACAAATGAAACCCAGCAGCCTCCAACATGTCTCATACTCCATCGCCTCAAAGTGCTGTGGACTGATGAGTCATCACGGTGCCCTGAAGCAGAATGGGGTATCCCTGTCCTCATCGGCAGCAGCCATGATGAGCCTCGCCAACAGCATTTTTGTGTGATGTTGGCGAAACACAGACTCTGCAACCTTGTGACACTTCCAGAAAAGACACATAAAACTGACAAGTAGGGCAGTTTATCTGTAAATCTGATTATCATCTGAAACTGATTATTTTGTTTGTGAAACGTCAGAAATTTGTGAAAGATACCTACCATAGTTGCGTCTGGCTTGCACTTAAACTTGTTAATATATTTCAATGCTTCTTTCTTTGCTATTTTATGTGCATGTTTTAAGCAATGATCCTGTTCTGTCCAAGGTTTATCTGGTTCATGATTACCACTTGCAATTCTGAAGCAGGATTTGTGACATCTGGCTCTCTGATTGCATTTCTGCATTTTACAAAACAGTGTAAAAACTCAAATATTCAGTTTACCAGCCACAAAATCTTCACATTTGAGCTGAAGCCAGAGATTTTTTTTGCTATTTTTGCTTTCAAAAAACAACTCAAGTGATAAATTGATTATCATAACAGCGTCTGATTAACTTTCCGTCTATTTCCTAATTGATTAATCAACTAATGGTTGGGGGTTCAACCTCTACCTCGTCCTTGGATGTAAGAACATCAAAAGTATGTAAGTCTGTAACTTCAACATAACTGACCACACTTCCAAGCAATACTGCCTTCTTACTGTTGGTACTAACCTTTAAGATGCTGTCTGCAGACTATCATTATATTTCAATGCTTTACATTTTATATTATTTTACTATTGCAGTGTAAGTGTTGACATTATGCTCTAATTTCATTTTTGCATTGGCAGTAAGAGCAGTTGTGTCCAAAATAAACACAATATTTTATACAAAAAGAAAGCTGTCTGATCTAATTCAAGAAGCATCTCTGACAGCTATCTGTCATCGATCCTTATCTGAGAGGGAAAACAACACAGTCGTGATGAAGCAATATCAAAGTTAGGGGGATATCCTAGAGAGTTGAGCATAATTTAGCACAAAGACTGTAGCTAAAAAATACATTTGTGAATCTTAATGTTCTTTTCTTATTTCATGCTTTGACTGTGGCATCAAGTGTTGCTTTTGCTCTTTTCTACAATTAGGACAACACCAGATGCCCTACTTCCAATCTAACCCCTCCTCTGCTGTCTATCCATTCCCAGCAGGAGGTTACCTTGGTGCCGCTGTAGAAGTCGTCTGCCGTGGTGGCGTTCATGAAGCTCTCCTCCAGGTGGACGCTGGTGTCGATGCCCCCGGGGAGGACCAGCTTTCCCGAGGCGTCGATCACCTTGGCTCCGCCTGGGATCATCAGCTCCTTCCCCACCTGCTGGATGATGCCGTTCTCAATGTAGACGTCGGCCTCCTGGGTGCAGTCATCGTTCACCACCTTGCCGCCCTTTATCAGGATCCGCACCATCGCTGAGCTGGAAGACATGGCTATAGCTCTGTAAGGAAGAGAGAGGGGAAAAGATGGCTTTTAACCCTGTATGTGTCAGGTATTGTGAGCAGCTGCTAAAACTGTGGAAAGCAAAACAAAAGTTACAACTACAGCAAGTTTTTCTTTAACTTTGTACAGTACCTCATCCTGAGACAGTGCAGTGAGTCTAGCAGAGAGAAGAATGAGTGATGCTGCCCTGTGACCAGTCAGTCAGTTTGTGACTGACATCAGCTACAAGACAGAAGGCTGTGTCAGTCACCAGTGGTGACGTAGCGGTGAACAGAAAGAAGCTGAGTCCAGTTGTAGATCACAATAAGCCAGACAAGGATCAATAAGGCCATTATTCTGACAGGACTAAAGCAAAGCTACTCACGCTTATGTTAACTCACTGAGAAGCTACAGTATACAGAAGAATTATAGTGGCTAAAAACATGAACTAAGAAAGTTGAGGTGTGTTCCCTTCTACTATATTCATGCCAAATAGCTCTTCCTCTCAACCTGGGGATCGGGATCAAAAGGGGTCACAAGATGAATCTGAAGAAAATTGGACTTTTCTCTACTATTTATTCTGAATAGGTACAATCCAGAGGTGGGACCAAGCCCTTGTTTTATAATTCACAATTAAGTCTGAAGTCTTTGCACTCAAGTCCCAAGTCCTAAACCTAGTCCTAAACAAATCATAAAGCACTGTTCACCAGAGGTCCAAGTCGAGGCTTTTTGATTTCGTCAAGTCAAGGCCCACACACACCAACCCGACATCAAACAATGACCGTGCATTCCCCTCGTGTTATCTTGGCCAAAAAGTTGCACGTGAACACACTGCACATACTACAACCAATGGCCAACTACCTTGTACGTTCTGCACCTGCGTGAGAGGAAACAACTCAGCAGGTGGCGATAGTCCATATTCATAATTCAACAAGCCATTGTTATGATACGTACATGAAACAAAGCAGCGTTTCCCGACCATTTTCACACCACTATGACTCACCACTTAGCATCACTCCAGATGACCATGTCACTGTGAAAATATCCACTTACTGGAACGATCAGATGAAATGAAGATGAAAAATTAGACTTCTTTGTGAACCCTCTTTACTCGTTGATTTGCCTTACTCTCTTCCATTTCTCTTCTCATGCACTGATTCACTTAAGCTGAATAGCCAATCGGAGTGATTTCTCTCACCGACGGGTGCCGCTGCCAATTCAACATGCTGATTCGACCGAAAAACCTCAGACACAGGCAGACTAGGGCCGACAGTGCGGTACTGGTGCTTACCGACAACCTCCACTGTCCGACGGCCGATCGTCGACTTGGTGTGCCAGGTCCTTTAAGTCATCCAATATATGACTTTACTCTGACTCAAGTCCAAGTCATGTGACTCAAGTCCAAACCTCTTGTAGAATCTCTGCTTGAATTAAACTGCTCACAACTCGACAAAGCAAATTTGGATTTATAATAACAACCTGTGATGAGGAGTCACAGGTAGATGTGACTTTGCACAAAGGGGTCACAGCCAGGGCTGTAGCTACCACTACATACTATGACTTCAAGTCAAACCAGAAGTCATGTCCTCAATATTTTTGCTGGGATTTTTTTTAGCACTTGGTTTACATTTTACAATCAAAAACATACACATGTGGGTATGTTATAGACTAATTCCAGTATTTTTTGACTCAGTAGATTTAAATTGGATGATTTTGGACCACAATGTGTGAGTTGAAACTGTACTTACACCTTGATGGTGCTAAATTACATTTGCAGAATTGAATAAGTAAATAAGGACTCATGACCTCAGTATTTCTGCAATTTCTGGCTACAACCCTGGTTACAACCACAACTCTACTGTCCCCAACTCTCTATACTAAACATCACAAAAATCCCAGGAAAAAAAAAATACAAAATAAATCTACTTCACATCAGTGTTTGGGTAAAGCGGGTGTGATCACTGTCAGTGATTATCTGTTCATCAATAACAAAGAAACGTTCTCCAAGATCTGCCTCCTCCCTTCCCTGTTACACCACTGTAGTAATGATGTGATGTATTGTGTGTGTGTGTGTGTGTGTGTGTGTGTGTGTGTGTGTGTGTGCCCGTCCTGCGTGCTTGCGTGCATGTGTGCGTGCAGGATGCGTACGTATGAGGGTGCGGCAACTTTACTGCATGGCATGGACTCCCTCAGTTCACACATCCAGATCTGATGGCTGATAATAATAATGAAGGATGGTTATGGATGGACATTAATAATAACAGGCAACCAGCTAAAAGGCGAAACACTCCTACAACATGTCACCCAAAGCCTGGGAGCAGCTACAGGCTATAATAAAGTTATTATTATTATTATAATATAGGGCCTATTGCTCAGCAAGCACTGAGGAAGTTGACGCCCGTTTGTCAATAATAAACAGGTGAGCTTATCTTACCTGTTATTAGAGGTGCACAATAACAAATATGAATTGATTACACTGTCATCTTAAGTATGAATTTACACTTTGGGGGTAAAGCTATAGGCCCTATTGATCAAATGTATTTATAGTATTGTATTTGTCTAATAAATATATTGAATCCGTGCCACAAAATCAAGTATACAGAGTATAGATGCAAGTAATGTAATTTGGCTGCAAAAGCGTGATTGCAGAGCGATGATGACACTTCCACTTGTGCGACTTGACACAAAGAAACCGGTCTCCATCCGGCATGATCGGCTGCACAGCGTTCATTAGCGACCTAGAAACCGCCTTCTCAACTCTCAGTGCGCCCTCGTCCCTCCTCCACAACCAAGACACGGCTGTCTGGTCGCTTCACACTGGATTTATATACTGTATGTGTGCTGCTGGCGCGTTAAGAGGCGTAGTTGTACTTCAGGGTGTGTGTGTGTAGCTCCCGTGAGGGTGGCATGAACAGCAGGGAGGGCAGACACCCAGACGGGTAGCCAGGGGGCATGGAAGACAAAGTGTCCAGGCTCCAGGATTAGTGAGCATGTTGCGGGTGATGGTGGAGCACGTACCTCCTCTCTGGGCCCGCTGTGCTGCTGCTCCACTCGGATCTCTGCTGCTTTCCTACAGGAACACTACCCGCGGACGGCTCTTCCCGAGGAGGTACACGCACCAGATGGATGCCTTCCTGGCCGGTCCGGGACCAGCAGACCGCAGCATCATCACCGTCAAGTCAGCGATGAGATACAGGTAAGACTTCTGGTTTTGGCTTTCAAAATAAAATCCTATTGCTCGTCCTGTGTGACAAAACTTCCCTCATAATCAGGCTGATGTGCAATTTAGTTTGACTTCAGTCACTCTGTTTTAATTGGTGTAGAGATACAACAATTAAGTGATTAATTATTAGTAATTTCTTTTTGGAAAATAAGGAAAAACATCTCCTCTCTCTCCCTTGCTACACCACTCACTCACACACTGTACACACTGGCGCTGCTCTAAATGAGCTACACTACTTTTTACGCTTTAGTGTCGGCCACCATAGCTCTCCAACATGCTTGGCACACGGGGAAAGGCTTCATTTGGTTGCAATCTCCTCACCTCTCCACTAAATAGCACCAGATCCTACACAGTGGACCTTTAAATGTGAATATGTTCTGGTTTCTTTAATCCTCTATGACAATAAACTGAATGTCTTTGAGCTGTGGACAAAACAAGACATTTGAGGACGTCATCTTGGGCTTTGGGAAACGCTGATTGACATTTTTCACCTTTTTTTGACATTTCATAGACCAAACAACTAATCAAATGGGATGCAAGTATTAATCTGGGAAATGTAACTAAAAGTATTAAAAGTATGCCTGGAAAAATGACTGTTACACTATTATATATATTATATCATTGGATTTTTATTACTTATACAGTAATCTAAAAGCAGGATTTTACTTTTGTAAGTTTGATGTCAATCAACTAATTGAATCATTAATCATTTCAGGTATACTTTTATAAACTGGGTAGTTTAATTAGACATAAAACAGTCTTAATCTGAAAAGTAACTATATCTGTCAAATAAATGTAGTAAAAAGACCAATATGTATTACAAAGTACAATATTTCCCTCTGAGATGTATTGGAGTAGAAGTGGCATGAAAAGAAAAGTAAAATACAAATACTTCAAATGTATACTTAAGTACAGTACTTAAGTAAATGCACCTAGTTACATTCCTCCACTGGTTAACATATATGCAAAATTTTTATTGAAGAATGAGAGCACTGGTCATCTTAAAGTGTTTGACTTCAGGCACAAACTCTCTCTGGACACATTTCTATGCTTTTATTTTGTAGGCTAATCGCTTATTTTCCGGTACCGCTCCATCTTTTTGTAGTTTACTTGATGCAGCTCGCAGCATCCAGGCCGCGAGACGATGTGACGCTCCAATCAGCAGCGCGGAGTGAAGGCTCGGTCGCCTAAGCAACCAATTACTTTGGGCGTAGGGCGTGTCCACTGTGAGGAGGCTGTACCACTACCAGAGGAAGGGGGGTGACAGATAACAGTAGGGTGAGGCTGCATTACACATTATTATCATGTCTTATCGCTATTATTATGGGTTTGGCTTATGACTGGATCCATTAATAGCTGAGTCTTCCTTATATCTTTTCTAACATGACCTGGGCTTGATGTGTAACAATTATAATAGAGGATCAATGATATATGAGTAGAAAATGTAAGTGCATGCCCATAAACTGTGGGTAACTGAATGAAAGGCTGTAGAGTGGCTCAGATCTGATCAGAAAGGAGCTGCAGGGCAACACCCTGATTTAAAGCACTGGAGGTGGCGGTGAGGACCCAGGTGTCAAGACGCTGAGCAACTAATCCCCCGCCGGAGGGCATGATGGCATGGAAACTGGAGCTGAATATCAATAACCACATCTCCGCTATCAGCCCCCTGACAATTGGCAGCTAAAACAGAGTAATGAGAATATTAATTATGGCTGGAATTGTCCAACATCCAAAATATTAGCATTATAATGGCGCCATGTGTCAATGGGAACTCATTACTGCTCCTTGAGAAAAGGTTTTCACTATCAAGTGGCTTCTCCTCATAATTCTGACTTTATTGTGTCATTTTAACAAGACAATTTCTCCTAATAATAATTTCTCTTAATCATGACTCATAAATATGACAATTATTATGCGACTACGCCATATTTGAATAGAAAAGAGCCATCCTTAATGTTATCAGTAATCCCCTGTGCTTTTCCTACTATGACAGGTCAAATATCATTGTTGGGAAAGGACTATTATATGTACACATAGAGGCCAATTTTTGCCATAAATAAGTTTTATTATTATTATCAAATCTTTCTCTCATTATCATGATATAATTTGTCAGAATTTTGACATAGTATTAAATAATTATTGTCACAAGAAACTACATCAGAATTTGATCATCTAGCTACTATATGAGTATAGTTCATAATAATGAGAAAAGACCTAATCATGAAAAGGCCACTCTGACTCGTCATAATAGGAAAATCACACATGTTACTAATAACTTTAATGATGGCTCTCTTTTCCCAGTAGGCCATTACTTTAGCTGTAGTATGTATACTCAGAACAGTAAGTATGTATACTCAAAAAGTGAATGATGGCGAAACAGCTCCGGGAATGCTGTTGCTGTGTCTTCAGATCTGACTGACATCTGACAGTAGTCTGTATTCATTTCCTGTTAGTATAAAACGGTCATTCACAACATCAGGACCCTTAAAGTGAAGCAGCTAAATGGAATTCAACCATCATTAACAAATGTGTCATTTACACCTGTGCTTTTACTACTGTGACACGTCACTATTGGTTTAAATGAAATATGCAGTAATTAGATTAATTCAAAGCACTTGAGTGTAGTACTGTATATACAGCACACAGATTAACTATTAATGGACTAATTGTACATTTAAAGGCCCTGAAAACATTGATTTTTTTAAGCTTGTTGCTATGAACAATAGGGTCCTAAATGAGCTTTTTACTTTTTTTTTTTTTCCACTAAATATTTTCTGTAATTTAATTTTTTCTGTGCTCCTCTCACTGGCTAGACGTGGACAGGGCGGAGTTTGTAAAAACATGTCAATTTTTAGCATTCAAATCAAAATCTGATGACATTTTTATCACCCAAAAAAATTCATACTATGGAGAAATATTTCAGATAATAAAAATCACATTTTATGGGGTTTTAATTCAAAAGGTCAGGTATGTTTTATTAAAGGTGCTACTTTGATATCCAGGGCATTAACATAGCAACAAACAACTATTGTCTATGTAAAGATATAGAGGAGTAATGTTTACCTGAGCAGAGGATGAAGTCACTCTGCCTCTGTGTGTTGTAATCAGAGCTTATATGTGCTTTGTTGACATAGTTGTGCCAGCTGCATGTGCCTTTTAGTGAATTTTTGTGCATGTGCGTGTACCCCACTGGCTAGCTCACGGCTCACCGCTGCTACGGCGGTAATAGCCGATAACGCCTGACCGAGAGCGTGTTCACTCCAGTTCCCCCTCAGGTTAACACTGTTATATCTCTCAGCGCTTTGGCCATTGTTAGCAGTGTTAGCACCGTAAGCTCTGAGCCGGCTATGTTGAGAGCCGTCGAAAGGCAACTGTTCCCAATCCCGTATTTAGCACCTTTAAATATGGATAACAAAACAACAGGAGGTGGCAGATTTTTGCACAAAAACAATACATTTATTCAAGTGTTCTCCAGCACAAGTACATACGGAGCCTCTATCTTCTCTCTGGACACTAAACTTAAGTATTGGGGGGGGCTGGGAGGTCGAAGTGGAGAATGACTGCTACATTTGCTGTACGAACTGGTCTTGAGGAGAAGCCGAAAAGAGTATAGGCCATTAACAGTTATGACAGAAAGAAAGTCACACAGTGTCAACAGTATCACCGAATATAGAATTATTGACCTGCCTCGAACAGTAAAATCAAATGTTTCTGATAAAAAATAAAAAAAATCAAAACAAAACATCAATTCAAAACAACATTTTTGCAAACAGACATGGAGAATATTACGGCATGGAATGTAGGATTAAGAAGCAATGCGTATTAAGCATACATTATGCTACAGTAAAAGTTATTACCGTTTTTTTTTTTTTCTCACACGATTTTCCCACAGATAAGCACCAACTACAGCAATCTCTAGTCTAAAACAATATAGGAAACCTTTCATTATTTGTTATCCTTATTTTTTTTTCAAGTACAAAGTTAAAATGCCTTTGTTAATATATTTATATGAGTGAAATAATAGTTCTTTTCCATTACTACAAGGAACTTAAAAACAGTCATTGTCAAGACATTATTTCTCTTCCAATCAAATATATTTTTCTTGTTTAGATAAAATGTTTAGCACCATCAGAAACACCAACAATCCCTCTTTTTAAAGTCTTACAAAAAAAAAAGAAGCAAAAAAAAAAAGAAAAAAAAAACACCACCATGTAGGGCTGTGCAGTGAAGTTGAGACCGTTCATCTTAAAGCTGTCCATAGGCCACTATTAAGATCACATGACATTAAATCTGGATGCACTTGACACAAACAAATCAGTACGATAAAGTAGTTGACTTGGAGTCTCCCTACATCTAATGCTCAAAGCAAGTTTTGAATCAAATTTGTCACTTGATTTTTTTTATTTTCAACCTATTTTTCCTAATTTGATGATATATATTAGCAAAGAATTATATTTGTACATCTCATATGTAATAAAAAAAAAAAAAGGTAAAAACAAATTGAAAACAGCAACCGGAAAACTCTATGTACAAAATGTACAAACATGAGGGGATGTTAAGTATTATAGGAGGAGGGGGGAAATAACATCTGGTTAAAATATCACACAGCACAGGAGCTCATTTTGAGCCACATGTGCATGGACAAAAATGATGGCAATAAGGTCACTTACGAAATTAATTACATTAAGAAATTAAATTTCAAATTTAGAATCTTAAATATGATATAGATAAGCGATAGCATCTGTTTTTATTACCCTCTTTACTCTTTGAGTGCCGACATCTTCGTCAAACACTGTGTCAGTTTTACGTTTTGACAAACCGCAGCCTAAATCCTCCATATTTATCTTTGAGAGGTTACAATCAAGAGAATTTAGTTTGTGAATATAATCCAAATTTGGATCAGCACTTAAATTTGTCAACATGACGACTACGATTTATCAGGGAAATGGCGACTGTCCTTCATAAGGGACAAAATATTATACAAAGCGCATGACATAGTTCCCTAACTCTGTCTTTACAATCTTAATAGAAATAGACATTCTTTGAATCTGGGTAGCAACATACTGTATCGCTGCTTTAAAACAGGGAACAATATGGACGATGGAGGAAGGGAAAGGGGTTACAAATGTCAATCCATCTACTGTACACTGAGTCAAATAACATGGGTTTCACACATCAAAATCCATTCTTTCACTTCTATTGGCACAGCCCTACTGTATACAAAAAGTATTACACGAGGGTAGATCAGTTCACATCATAAAACAAAATTCACAAGAACCAATATTTTTTTTTTAAATATCAAGAAAAAAGAAAGTATACATATAAAAGTGCTTTATAATGTTGATAAAACAGCACAGAATTGCTATAAAAAGGTAGAAGAACTTTGTGAAGCCGCACCATATTGTTGAGGATTTGCACCTGACAGTTTTTCAGTTTCGAGAGGTGGAAGTTGATGAGGAGAGTTACCCGGCCCGGCCACCCTCCCTCCCTCCAGCGACCACACTTACTAACAGTTGTACAGTAATATCATTGGTCAGGATGAAACTAGATAAAAAATAGTTTCACAGACGTTGATCTTTTTTTTTTTTCTTTTTCTTTTTTTTGAATGACAGAAAACATCATTGCCCATGTGGCTAGCTTCACTTTCTGTTTGTGCAGAGTGAGCCTGAGTGTGGCAAGGCTGAACGATTAAATGAGCACCAGTACAAACTGTATAAAAGCTGTAAAATGCAGAATATGCTCTAGTTTGCAGTCTGTCACTTAAATTT
The DNA here is from genome assembly GCA_947000775.1 of Pterois miles. Lineage (NCBI taxonomy): Eukaryota > Metazoa > Chordata > Actinopteri > Perciformes > Scorpaenidae > Pterois > Pterois miles. The sequence continues at coordinate 4,609,343 of CAMQGK010000471.1, read as the reverse complement.
GAAAGTGAACAAAACGACACAGAACAGAATAGTTTTTTTCAACATCAAACACACGTTTTTTTTTTTTCCAGCAACAGGTTAAAGAGCTCCGTATTGTCTAAAGTTGTAGTGCCACATGGGCTGTGATGTTTCTCATCATCTTGGAGCACCATGGTATTGTAACCATATTACAGTAGTACCTTTATTACCTTCAGTTGTGTATAGAAACTGTAAACAAAGAGGTATATGTGATCTGGTGTTTTGGATTCTTAGAGACACAGCTCTCCTGACACTGAAGAAAACCGCCTTTCTCTTCACATCTCTGTGAGGCTCAGTAGCTGGAAGCATGGCCGCATTGCACGCTGGGATCTCGCAGCCCCCGACGTACAGTACGCTCACACAGCAGAAACATTTCACATATCTCAAAACCATTTATCTCTCGGATCTTTCCCATCGCTTTGCCGTCTCTTTTTAAAACACGTTTAGCATTTTTCTGTCTCAGTGTCTTGAGAAGAAAGCATAGTCTCAAGTATAGCTTGCACAAACAAATCAACAATACTTGATAACACTGCTAAAAGGTAAAATGACATATCAAAATTAAATAAGAATAAGAATTACAATTCAAATACAAGAAATAATGTGAAATCTACGTCAATGTTTCGCTTGCAAATTATACAAGAGTATAATTTGAGGATCAAGGCTCTTATTTCTAGTCACAACATACAGCTGTAGTTCCTAAATGGTTCAGAGCGAGTTTTCTTGCTGCTCAAATGCAGGCAAAGTAATCTTTGAGTGGTGCAAACAGGTGGCGGATGACCGGGACGCTCCACGATCTGCCCAGGAGCCTTTGCCTTGCCAGTCGGCTCATGTTGGACACGTCTGTATAGTGGACTGGGAAGCCAAAGATCCTGACAGGGAAACCAGCCGGACACAAAGCAACCAACAGGACAGATAGAATAGGGGAACACACAGGGAGATACTGTTGAGATTTTGATTGCTGAAAGAGCTGTGATGGGTAGTTTGACAGTTGATCTTTATGTGTACATACCTCTCCATCTCAGTGCACCAGAGTATGTCCTCCTTCTCGTTCATGTAGACGGGGAAGTGCTGGTCCTTACCCTGCTTGATAGAATTAGACCTGGTGGTGATGGTCCTCACCTTGCCAAACTGAGAGAGAAAAAAGGGACCAAGAGAAATATTATTCCATGAGTATAACTAGCTCTATCTTTTTCATTGTTTTACCTCTTTCACTGCTGCATTACAGATCAGACTGATGGATAAACATGGGGATTATCTCTGTGTCTTGAATGATGTTCATTCAAACTGTTACCACTGGGAGCCGCCCATGTGCAAAGTTGCTTACTCCTGTTTTGAATAGTTAAATTAAATGGCATATGTTTTTTCTTCTAGTACTTGTAGAGTTGTCAAAAGATTAACATTTTTAATCTGTATTAATCGCATGATTGTTCACAGTTAATCGCAAATTATTAACATATTTTTTATCTGTTCAAAATGTACCTTAAAGGGAGATGTAACCTTGTTAATTATTTAACACTCTTATCAACATGGGAGTGGGAAATATGCTTTATGCAAATGTATGTATATATTTATTTTTGGAAATCAGTTAATAGTACAAAACAATGACAAATATCCAGAAACCCTCACAGCTGCTGCATTTAGCTTAAAAAATATGCTCAAGTCATAACATGGCAAACTGCAGCCTAACAGGTAACAACAGCTGTCAGTGAGTCAGTGTGCTGACTTGACTATGATTTACCCTAAACTGCATGTGATTATCATAAAGTGTGCATATCTGTAAAGGGGAGACTCGTGGGTACCCATAGAACCCATTTACATTCACATATCTTGAGGTCAGAGGTCAAGGACCCCTTTGAAAATAGCCATGCCAGTTTTTCCTCGCCAACAGTTCAAGCAAGATTGGAGCTTTATTCACAACAAGCTAGTATGACACGGTTGGTACCAATGGATTCATTAGGTTTTTCATAGGATACCAGTATCTTTACTTTAACTTTAAAACTGAGCCCGCGACAACCTAAAAATCGCAAGATGCGTTAATGTGTTAAAGAAATTAGTGGCGTTAAAACGAATTTGCGTCAACGCCTTATCAAGTTAACGTTGACATCCACAATTATGCAGATTATTTTATGTTTTTTCTATGGTTTTCTGGTGAAAATTACAGCTTTGACAAACTGGTTTCATAGGTTTTGAAAGCATGTGATGACAGAAAAAAAAAAATGTCATTCATCTTGCTGCCATCAAATTTGTGAATGCATTTATGTACAGTAGGTTGCTTTGGATAAAACCTCTACCGAATTAATGTAATGTAAGGAATGTTAAGGTGCAGGCACTTCTGTTGAAACATATTTCTTCCATCAAAGTATTATTACACAAGTACCTTAGCTGTTCTGCCATGTTCTAAGCAGTCCTGGAGATCCACCCTGTCACTACACATAGCACTCAAAGGCCTGAAAAAGAGAAAGAACAGCAGCCAACATTTATATTAAAACTGACTGTATAAATCAGATTCTTTGCAAAGTAACTGCACATTGTTTTGCTGATTGTGATCCAGGAGGACCATTGCCATTTTCTTATAATCAAACTCACATACACCTGATAGGATTTACACACAAGTTGCTGGGCTGCATTTATGGAATCAGATCAGTCTCAATATTAATGAATGCGCACAGAAGGATTCTGTTTTGTGATTTATATATACTTTACTCTCTTCACAAAACTATTTTTCAACGCTCACAAAGATATTTATCATTTTAAATAATTGGAAAAGACAAATAAAACCACATATATAAAAGAACGTTCACAAATGTGTTTTTGATGCACACAATTTTCATTAAAACCATATTTGGATGTCGTTACAGTTATATACATCCTTTTTAAAAGGGAATTACCTGTAGCCAATCAGATGTCTCCTTCCAGTTCAGCCAATCACACGTTAATTTCAGGCGACCGTTGCGTCATATCTGCGCCTTGTGAAATTAATTAATTAGCGTCTAACAGCTATCTGGACATGGTATCCGGTAGACCCATGGATAGACCATCCAAGTAAGTGACAACATATTATGTTTAGCTTGTCTCAGTGATGAAATGTTCTTGAAATATTAACAACTTAGTTTTGCTAAATTGTGACGTTAGCCCAGCTACTTATTTATAAACTACTACAAACCTGTTAAGTCGCTTTAGCTTACTAACGTTAGCTACCTGTGTTGCGTAGCTAGCTAGCTAACATTACGTAGCTAATGAGTTTCTTGCTTAGCCAAATAAGGTAACGTCAAAAGTATCCAGATTCTTGAAGCTACTTAAGTAAAAGTACTGATACCACACTGTGAAAATACCCCACTACAAGTAGAAGTCCCGCATTCACAACCAGTATGCATCAGCAAAACTAAAACTAAAAGTACTCATTGTGCTATTATGTTCCTTGTTCATCAATGCATCATCTTCTATAAGATCATGTTTGTAGTGTGTGAGAACCACATATTTCTGAAAAGTTAACTTTTCATTAGAAAAACAGCCCCAGCTTTATTACGATGCATTTGCCATCTGATCCAAGAGTGTTTTTTAAAGGTTTATTTAGCTTATATATATATATATATATATATATATATATATATATATATATATATATATATATATATATATATATATATATATATATATATATATATATTCTCATTGGTCTGTCATGAGCTCCCTCTAAGGCCAGCCTGTTTTCTTTTCTCCCTAACCTCCCAAGGGTGGCGCAAGGGTTAGCTCTCAGTTGTTTCTGTCTCATTGATATCTGAGGAATGTGTTGTTTGGGTTATCACTGCCTGTGCACATTGAACCAGGTAAAAAGTCCTTGCTGACCAGTGGCATTTTGCGGCACTTGTCTTGCTGACTGACTCAATTCTTATTGAATTCAAGACATAAAATAAACCTCTCTTGCTCTAAGTATTTTCTTTCACAACCAAATCTGGAGATGAATGGTTTTCACATAACAGGAAGAGTATGAAAAATTGTAATCTGAAAAGTAACTAAAGCGGTCAGACAAATGTAGTGGAGTACAAGTAGGCCCATTTGCCTTTGAGGTGTAGTAACTTGAATTTGTACAGTACTTGAGTAGATGTACTTGGTTACATTCCACCACTGGCATTAAGTTAATGTGAGTGAAAATAAAATGATTGTTTGACATGTTTTACAGGGACTATTGTTTCGAGCTGGGGCAACAGCACAAGCTTTTGTGCAGTTATTAGTGAGGGAGCTGTCACCGTCCCCAAGCAGAGACCACACCAGTTAGTGCTGGAGCCAGTGACCTCACTACCATGCCTCCCAATACCAATACTAGGGCGAGGCAAACCATGAGAAGGTATGCATTTAAATTATTTTAGCATTTAAGTTGCTATTCCTACATTTACTGTTGCAGCACAAGATCAAAACTTGTGTGAACATCTGATATTTGAGCTTGCCCTCCATTTCAAGTGAAACTAATGTTAGTCTAAGGGTTTATCAACATTTTTCTATAGTCTGTGTCTATCACCTCTTATGCTGTTCTAATAGCAGATGGATATTGCAAATACTTTAATTTAAATACATATATTTTGATTGCGTTTATTTAAACCAAGAATTTCTGTCACTCACTCATCACTCATCGTCCACCACTTATCCGGGGTCAGGTCGCAGGGGCAACAGCTCCAGCAGGGGACCCCAAATTTCCCTTTCCCGGGCCACATTAACCAGCTCTGACTGGGGGATCCCGAGGCATTCCCAGCTCAGTGTGGAGATATAATCTCGCCACCTAGTTCTGGGTCTTCCCTGTGGCCTCCTCCCAGCTGGTCATGCCTGGAAAACCTCCCTAAGGAGGCGCCCAGGGGGCATCCTTACCAGATGCCTGAACAATCTCAGCTGGCTCCTTTCAAGAATATTTGTGTGTCTTAAAAATGCATTTGTGAACCTTCTAATTTTATATGTGGATTATCTTTACGCGTATATACAATGATATATATATTTGTGTACATTGAAAAATATCTATGTGGAAAGGGTCATTTATATATAAACTGTTGTATCTATTCATGGATTTTATGATTCTCTCCTGTTTTTTTTTTTATTTCTCAGGACATGAGCAATTTACATATCTTTATTTATTGCGTCTTTGTGTAGTGCACAACTGCACTGTCTTGTTGTTTATGTATTGTTTTAAGCTGACTGCAGCTGTGTGCAGCACTATTTCCCAAGCAAAATTTAAATTACATCACATAAATCTTATCTTAAATCATGGAACACATTTGTAAATCCTTCTGTTTTCATTAATATCCCATCCCAAGATCCATCTGATTCCATAGGCATTGGTAATTTCCTGTCATTTTCGAACAGGGAAACATTTGTAGTGGAAATGTCAAATTTCTCCTAAACTATCCAACAAAATCAGTGTCAGAATAGGCTAAAATTATGCATATTTTTTATCTACAAAAACTAGTTTCAATATCTGTAAACAAGGTTCAGGATTTTGGAAAGGTGACAGCTCATGTCATCATCCAAGGTTTGCTGACCGGTCAGTTTCATATCTTGATTAACTGCTTAATGTATTAAATGTATGACAGGCATAGTCACTTTCCTAATTAGTAATTGTCTGAGGCTTGGGCTATGTTATGCAGCAACTCTGTAAATGTAGTCCCTTGTTCAAAGGGTTTATTTTCCCCATTGTGTATGTCACGGGCTGCTGCTTCCCTCACCATTCACACACCAACCTGTTCATGCCAGGAAGGTTACCCCAGAAGTAGCGGGCGCGGTGGGCAGCAGACACTTCCTTGGCATCGATCATCACCGGGTTGCACTGAAACCAAAGTAAAGCAGAGGAAAAGACACCAGGAACAAAGGTAAGAGGATGTTTTACATACAGTGTATTTATGCTCAGAGAAGTAGAGTTACCCTGTAATAGCACAGTATTACTGGTATTCAGGGGGAAAAATCCTTGTATAGTTTTGACTGTCTAAAGTGAATTTAGGGTCAGGTGAAAACCTCCAAAATATCAGCTTCAGTACATCTTTAACAGTATCCCACAATTTAAAAAGGGTTTCAGAAGCCAAACAAAGTGGAGAATATTTCAGCTGACCAGGTCTTCACATGACAAAAACACAAGTGTTGAACAAAAGGCAGGAATATTGGACATAGTACGGTACATTAAAATGATGAGATAAAGAGAGTCACTGCTCCCTTCTCATGATTTGTATCTAATTAGTGCCACAAGGGGGCATTCATAAGCCATCAATTCTTACGTCACTGGCATCATATCACACTGTATCTAGAAGTTCTGACTAGTTATGACCATGGAGGATGAGATAAATCTTGAGTGGACAGAGAGAAGCTGACCTCTAAAAAGCGAGATATGTCTCTCTTATCGCTGACACCCATGGCAACCACGTTTTCAAAGAGCCAGAAAAAAGGCCGGTTCTCCCCCTCCTTCGGCCGAGCCTCGTGGAGCAACCTGTAAAACTCAAAGAACAGGCGGCCGGTGCCCTCTGTGGGACAGAGACAGTTATTGGCATTAACAGTGTTGTTAGTACAGTAAAGGACACACACTTATGATACTTTGGTGATTTGTCTATTCAGAAAACCAATTTGTTATTTAATATTTGACATGATCTTGAGCCAAAACAACATCACAAAGTTATAACAGTAACCAGTTAACCTACCATAAAGACCTTTCCTAGCAGGATTGACTATAGAGAGGTCATTGCATGGGCTTCCACCAATAACTAGGTCAAAAGGACCCCACTCCTGTATCTGTATACAGATAAGATACAGAGTCAGAAACACACAGATAAAGACAGGACAGTATAGATAAGGATAGGTTGTAAGATATCCAGCATTACACTCCAACAAATACTGTAATAACCATTTCAGATCTACTTTTGTGTTCTAGTCTCCTTTAACAACTTCATGCACTTCGATAATGGGGCATGGTAGCAACATTTTTGTTTTTGTCTTGAAAATATTGTCCAGGAATGATATAACATGTCGTCAGTGGACTACATATCTGGCATGTTAAGGAATCTTGATAATCAGGCATGAGAGAGACTACAAATGTTAAATTTGGGAGAGTTAAGTCGCTCACACATTATCAGCAGTAAAATCTCTCAGCGCTGGCTGTGCTATTGTTTTCCTATGGAAAGAGCGGTGCCGCCCAACTAGACGAAACACTACACTTGGCAAGATGCACCACTTAAAATCACCACGAGCACTGCGCTCAAAGTTCAAATTATTTCAACTTTGACATTGGCTGCCGCTGACCTTTAAAAGTGCTGCCAATGAGATGACAGCTGCAACTGTTGCCAAGAAACAGTGAATGGGATTCTTTGCACACTTTCTGATGGCAAATTATACCCGCGCTGCGCTTTGTCTCGGCAAAGCTGTACACCTGACCTTGTAGTGAATGAAGAGCAAATTTCTTATCATGTAAAAGCAGCTTTAGGGTCCAGCTCTCTCTAGTTTTCCTTGTATAAGAAAAGGAGACTCACTGCTGGGTCTCATGCAAGAACATGTCTCTATTCTTGTGCTAAACTTCTCTTACATTTTCCCTGAGGTTTACTAGTTCACCAAACACCAAACTGTCTTAACACAAATTTATTGTAAATCGCTTATTTCAGCCTGCCGAGCGCCACCTCAGGAGGTGCGAATTTGTGAGATTTCATCATTAGCACCCCTAAAATATCCACATGGTCCGCTATGTTCGTCTGTCTAAAAACGGTGTTTCCAAATAGTAAAAAGAAGTATTTCACACCACAGAGCTCTACGTCCGACTGTCAGAAATCTGCACGCAAATTTAGCTGTGCCAGTATAGCATGATGAAAGATGTTAAATAAAGTCTTTCTAAAGCAAAACGATTCATGTAAACATCTGTACATTAATATCAGAATTTAAATTAGGGAGAACATAACATCCTCATTGGGGGTACTTGCATGTATGGGGGAGCCCTATTTCATTTGTATTTTTTTTTTTTTTTTTTTTATTAAAATCATCCCTAATATAGTAACGACACCAGAGACCCTCTACTGCAGAGGAGTTTGTTAAGGCAGGGACACACATTAGGACTGTTGAACTGATTGTAAATATGATTTGGGCGTGGTGCTGATCGGATGAAGCTGGACTGAGTCTGTTCCGTGTTGCCTTCATGTCTCCACCCACCATCTGTTTCTTTCAGTTTTTTCTACATAGATTCTCTTTTTGATGAACATGTGTTTCTGTTTTGCTATGGGAACATGCAAGGATTCATAGTCTCGCCTAGCACGAGTGAGAATGACTCTCTTATCATAGCTAACTATCATTCAGTGTGTTTGTCCCTGTATTTACTCAGTCATTCAATATGTGACTGAATATGACTAAAAAATGTTGAAAAAAAGATATAAGCATAAGCTAACTCCTTGTATTAATGTGAAGCATAGTACAACTGAAAAAGACCATGCACACTTCACACATTTCTAAGCAAAAAAATAATAAATAAATAAAACTCACATGTTTGCGTGTGACATTCCTCACATCGCCAACATACATGATGCGACCCTGATGCCGGACGATACCCACAGTGATGGAGTCTTCGCACACTTCAGAAGCTACATAGCGATCCACCTGGATGCCAAGTTCTTTCAGCACCAATAGCCCTGCAGAGGACAGGGGTCAAAGGTCAGACAGCACATAGAAAACTGAGGCCGCCAAAACTGATGAACTGTTGACGATAAAAAGCAAAAACTGATGTGTAGCTCTGGAGTGTGTCTGATTCAAAAACAAATAATACACAAGTATTGAAAATCTGTCAAATCCTCCATTTAATACTCGCACAGTATCTGAGACATGGCCAGCGTATATCGGTTTCGTCAATATAATGCTTCAATATCAGTCACATATAGACTGATAAACTCAGACAATGACTATGATGGTGTTATTAGATTAAATTTTACATGTAATTCTTAATAGACAACAAAGCTACTGCTAGGAAAGGAAAACAGTGAAAAGTAAAAAGAAAATCACATTATTTTGATGATTACTGTCCAATAAGAGTGTATATCATGACATGGAAGTCAACTAAAAGGATGACTTTAATTTTATTGTGACCAAAATGATTATGAAAATGCTGTGTTTAATATAGAAAGGGAACATTAAGCACATTGGTCCGAAAATACAGACTGGAGTCTAGTGATTGCCAGAATCTGTTAACCTATTGCTCAATTTAACAGCTCTGGGTTCCCCGTTACACAGATGATACTCCTAAATCATAACGTATGACTCTGTATGACTCCTAAAGAAAGACTTTTCATTGTGGCTATTTGACTTTAACAACTCTTCTGTGTACTTAAATAAACTAAAGTACGATGTGCAACATTACTGTTTGACTTTTTTTTTTCTTTTGTCCTGAAACACTGCCAGTCAGCACGTACCAAACAATTTTTATAGCGTGATTTGATTAAAGCAGAGTTCTGCTTTGTAAAACATGAAAAATTGAGCGCATGATCCGATTGAGTTGTGCTAAGCTTCCACTCCAAACTTCCATTAACATGTTAAATTTAATGGAGCCGAACTTACCCATAAACATCTGCTCCTTCTAAAAGACAATTTATGATTTGTTATGACTCATAAACTGACACTAATTCAATCTGCGAGTCAACATAATTCTGAATTAAATTTAGCTGCCTGTTTCTCAGATGAAGCCTGTCTGCCGCAACAACGCAGTTTACACATTTTTATATCTGCTGACTTATTAAATATTATTTAGGCTGTGGCTCAGAGGGTGGAGCAGGTCGTCCACTAACTGGAAGGTCAGTGGTTCGATCCCTGGCTCCTCTGGTCACATGCCGATGTGTCCATAAGCAAGACACTTAACCCTTAGCCATCAATGTGTAAATGAGATGAATGAGTATTTAGATTAGATTCTGATGGGCATAGTTGGCACCTTGCATGGCAGCCTCTGCCATCAGTGTATGAATGTTTGTGTTAATGGGTGAATACTGATATGTAGTGTAAAGCACTTTGAGTGGTTGGAAGACTAGAAAAGATATATAAATACAAGTCCAAATAGTTGTTCTACTGAGTGAACATGAATCTGAATTTAACAGAATAACTCAACAATAGAGAAAAGTTTTTCTTGTTAAATACAACAATCATCAGCATCTGATACCCAATTTCACACTGCCATAGTTTCAACATACTGCGACGACACTGTGTAGTATGAGGAGTATAACATGGAAAAACACACACAGATTCCGATATGACTGTGGCCAGTGATTGGCTATGTATCGGGTATAGGACCACAAATGGAAGTGGCCCAGATCTAATTGTTAAAAATCCGATTTCTGTGTCCACGCGACTCTGAAATAATCAGATCTGTGCAACATGAGAGCAAAAAATAAATGGATTTGGGTCACATTGGCTTGTAATGTGAATGTAGCCTTTGATTAGAGAAAGGGGACCCAGTTCTTGTCTAACCTGTTGCTATGCCGTCAAATAGCGACAGAACACGAATGGGCTTCCTCATCTCCACCATGACTGGGGGGTAAACCTTTGGTGCATCCTGAAATACAGCACAGAGAGAGAGGGGGAATGAGACACTCAAGAAAAAAGACTCCTTGACTCAATGAGACAGTTAGTGGGATTTATAGCCTAAAGGGCCACTACTCACAAAATCTTGGTCATGATTATTTGCAAAGAAGTGCTGGAGACGGCTGGGCCAGTCAGTGCGACGCCCCAGTAGACCAAACGCATCCTTCTGACCACACATGTAGCAGTTCCACGGGTCCTCTTTGATGGCTGCGTGGGCCGCTCCTTGACCGACGAGGAGGTCGACACACTCCACACAGAAACACCTGGACATAGGCCGAGGGGTTAATCAGCTCAAGTGATGATAAACCTACCTAGTATCCAGTAGAAGATAGTGTTTGGTTGTCCAAAATGCTGTAAATACTAGCGCACCAGATGCTGTAAATACTAGCGCACCAGATTAATTCACAATTTAAAAATAAATGCACCGTTTACTTCCATTGTAGTAACGTTTGCATGTAACAGGGTCCTGCTGTTTAAGGAAATAATTAAACTTTTTGTTTTAAATTAAACTATATTTGTGACCTGTTTTTAAAGATTAAATTAACAGTAAGGTTTGGGGCTGGGAATTTTCTAAAATTATTGAGAATTGTGCTCAAGCATTGCTGGTTTCTGTCTTTTAATGGGTTGTCAATAACAAAAACATAGAGTATCATAAGCCTTTAAATTAGGGTGTATAATATATGATTGACCACTCTCTCCTCACAAAATCAGTAAATCAACCAGAGATCAGAAATATGCCACCCAAGTGCAGCATCAGTCTTCATTTTCTATCCACAAGGCCTAGTCGTAATGGTTTTGAATGAGGTCAGGGAGTTTTTAGAGGCAATGAGTTATCATCCAGATGTCATCCAAATGCAACACAAAGTGATCCATTGTTTGCTGACTGGTCCGACATGTGACTGACAAGACTCAATCTGTTCACTGTGGTATTTTTCGAGACTTAAATCTCGTAGTCTGTGTGAGGATACTTTATCAGACTTTCTAGTTAATAGTTGTCTATTCAATAGACATACAACCACACTTTATATAATATTTATGATCATCACTGCAGTGACATACAAACTACTGGTTTGTATAAAGATGATGTACTTAGAGTACGCCCTATGGAGATTTATTTGAACTTGAATATTTATAAATAAGAAATTGTGGAACACTTAATTCACACAAGTGCACATAATGGAAGTGGACAAGGAAACTCTCCTACAGTCTGTATGGTAATGTACGTTAGTCAGGTTATTGTGGGTCAGTGTAATGGAAGATTTGGGTTCAGGCTGGGCGATATGACGATAAGTCTTCTATCCTGATATAGATCTTTTCATAGCGTGATGATAATAGCATATATCACCATATAGCAGACTTCCTGGTAATTCAATAAATAAATAGTCTATATGAAATAACCACATGGTAAAGTCTTTTTGAATGATCCTGTTTGAATTAAATACTTGACAAATAATTACAAAGTATTTTCTCATTTAATTAAGTACTTGAGCAAAATGAACAGTTTCAAGTGAAATTATAGAGACAAACATGAATGATTATTTCAAGCTATACACTATGTTTACATGCATGCACACAAATACAGAGTATAAGATTAAGTTTGATTTAATTACACCGAGGTATCCAATAAGCAGAACTTGAGTTATTATGTGCTTGTTATCCAAAATTTAATTTGCAGTAGCATCCTCTGAGTCTCTATAGATTTAAAGGTAATTTGCAAGATAGGACTTCCTCCTGGTGCCTGTTGTGAAAGTGTTTCAAGCAATGTTGTACTTGAGACCGTCTCATGACCACTTTTTGAACTTCTCGGTCTTGTCTCAATCACTAAATTGCCTGTGCATTGTCTGATTTATTTGTTAACATCATTACTGCGATTTCTCATTTAAAAAAATAAGATTCCCACACACAAAATTCTTTGAAAAATACTGGCAGGTTTTCTTTGTTTCATGATGGACTGGGTCTCTCACTTCTGTATGTGAGACTGATTTTTTTTATTTATATAATCCATTTTTTTATATCCACCTGTCTTATAATAGAGTCTGCTCCAATCAGCCTGCAATGATGTAAAGATCTACTTTCTGCCATGTGCCAGTCCTTTCATTTGAATCATTAAGTAAATATCCATCCATCTATCTTTATGTGCATCTTTAAAAAATGGAGTGGAAATGCCAGAAATTTGTTTGAGGTTTGACAGGCGCTCTTCTTTCAATTACTTTATCTCCTTTTGGCCTCTTCTTCTGCAGAATTTTAATGGCATCTGACTGGATAATTACGGCGATAAACAGTTTATCTTGATCCATTCAACTCCTAATATTTGCATAGCAGTAATGGATGGAAACGTGCATCAATTTGAATTTTCTTTCACAGATTTTCTGGAAATGCACTTAACCTGACAATTTGTACACTTGGTTTAGATACTATTGACTCTGCTAGCCAAAATACACACATATAGCATATTGCTTCTTTGTGCAAAAGATGTCATGATTAACATTTAAGACGGGTTTCTATCACCACCCACCTTCATTACTAGGGCTGCCCCCTTTTAGTTGATTTGTTGAGTAATCGGTTGTTTTGGACTAAGATTTCTTTAGTCGATTCAACGTTTTTTAATGCTTTTTCATGCTGAATAACTTATTTACAAGAAACCTATGAGCACATCTCTGGTAAACACAAGACTTAAAGTGGTACTTTTGTGTGTGAGTGTTTGTGGAGAAACCCAGTTTCACAGATCCGTCGATTAAATCAACTAATTGATTAGTCATCAAAATCGTTTGTCAGTCCACTAAGAATTTATTTTGTCAAGGACAGCCTCATACATGACACAGTAGAAGCCAGTAGAAATCTCACCGGCAGCAGTTGTTGTTTCCGCACATGAGCACCTCTCGTCCTCCGCAGCAGATTGTGCAGTATGACTGGTAACCATCGTCGTCATATTGATACGCACATTCTAGGAAGCAGTTCTGTGAAAAGGAGAAAAAACAGCAAGCAGTTTGAGATATTTAAAACCCAAACTTTCCTGGGGTCAGAACAGGCACCGCTTGAAATATGTTCAGTTTATTATTAGCTTTGAAAGGAGCTGTGATTTTTTTAAATTTTTTTTTTTTTTTTATGATGCAGTAGTTGGAGTTGAGTCCCAGACTTTTATTGACCTCTGTCAAGCTTACCTTACAGCTCTGGCACATTCCCCCAGCAAACAGCGGGTGCTCAAGGCTAACGTTCAGACTTCCACAGGAGATACAGATGTCTGTAGAGAGAAGTGCAGCATGTCAGTATTGAATAAAAGGAGATCAGAGAAGAGTGAACTTCACTCTAAAATGAAATTCTCTGAACAGCTGCAACAGAGGTGAAGATCTAATAAGCTTAGCTGCTATGTTCAGAGAGAAGTCACAAAAGAGCAAGGAAAGCATGGAAATATTTCTATATCTTGAGTCTTTTATAGTTTTATTAGGTGCATACATTTCTGCTGCTCTGCTTGTCAACAACAAGGGCAAATGTAAGACATGTGGGTGTTCATCCCCTGAGACCCCCCTGGTACTGCTACAAGCTAGAGGGCACTTCACTTACCCTCTATGCTGCGGCACTTTTGTCTCACTTCATGAACGAGCCGCTCTGAAAATACAACACATGATGTGAAATGTAGGTTAACACTCAACAATAAAACTGTGAGGTAAATCAATAGTTGACTTAGGTTATTTTTTCACACAGATCAAATAGAAAACCCCCAATACATGTACAAATATCACGTTTTGTGTAAATCAAAAAAATGTTTGGCATAAATATATACAGTAAGTCATTTTGTTTTTAATGTTAAAGTCAGATGAAGATGTGCTAGAAGTTGGAAATCAGGAATTTCTTGACACATTTTTACAAGCTTTTAAAAAGGCAATTGAAACTCTGAAATTCAAAATTGGACTTTAATAATCTTGAGAGTCCAGCCTGCAGCTGATGGTTATGTTTTGGTGGTTGTGAAAGGAACTAGATGCATTAGATTACTAAAAAAAATGATTTAAATAGCCATGTATAAAAAAGCATGCATGCTCCCAGTACTCCATACAAAATAATTTAAATTTAATTCAATTTAATTTACATTTCTAGTGTAAATTATTTTTTTTTTTTTGCAACCTGAGCTTTCCAGTGTTTGAGAATGAAAGATACTGTCACCAACAAAAAAATCTTAGACATCAATTTACAAATGTTAGGCAGATAGTTTATATAAATTACAAACTACAAAGGCCCAAAATTGACCCCTGTGGTACACCAAATTCTAGGAGGAGCTTTATTGTAAGAGAAGAGGATACAGTTTTGTTTCCAGTTTGGTATTATATCCATTTGCTTTTCATGTAGGAAAGATGGATCATTGTTACTCCTAGCTGTAGAAGTAAAACGTAGTAGTAGTTTTTCTCTTATAAATTATCCAGTTTAGGTCAAATTTGGATAAACAATCAGATGCCCATGGCGCCGACTCTGAGTCTGAGCAGGAGTGTATAATGAGTTAATATCTGAGAGGTGATGTCTATATTGTTATGCAGCACTAACTTATAGAGAACATTCATTTGATTCAGAAGTCAGTAAATAAGTTAACTCTGTCTGTAGCATCTGGGTTCAAAGGTGCACATACAGAAGACTTGAATGGTCAGAGAGAAATACAAGAGCTATGTAAATCCATTGTACTAATAATAGCAATAGCTTTTCTAACATTAGGCTTTACCGATACTGGCGTCTGCTATATTTGTATTGTTATATCAATAAAGCTTGTTTGTGAATAAACTCAAACAAACATCTATTCATAGTCTTTGGAACAGCCTGAGCCTTTTTGCTTTGTCACATCAGTCACGTCCACCTTAAACCTGCCATTGTAATGGACCTTTTGTCCACACACTACTCCTCCGACCACTTACTCTGCTGAGTCCACCCCATGGGGAGCAATATAGAGTTCATGACTCCTATTTAACCTAATAAATGAGGCACCTTACCTCGTGTCCTCTCATCAATGATGTCCTTGACCTTGGGTTTCTCTGCTGTGCTTTTGCGAGGCTTTTTGACTGGAGGAGGCGTATAGGCTGCTGCTTCAGGCTCCACCCACATCTCCGGGTAAACCTCTTTGTATGGGTTACGCTCCTCTGGGGTGCACAGCATGTGTCACAATTAATATAATGGGCGACAAAATGAATTATTCCATCACATGCTTAATTATAGAAATATGTAGATGAAAAGGTTTATTAACAGCTACATGTGTGAGAAATAAATGGGTTGTTTCTAGGAAATATAAAAAGACAAGACTCCCAGTTGCTGGCAATAAACTTCAACAAAAGTCCAACGATTCAAGCATTCATAATATTGACTTCCTGTTACCTTCTGGTGGCTCTAAAGCCTTGGGTCCAGTGGGCTGAAATCCTGTCATAGCCCAGTCAATCATCTGCTTGTTCAGCATTTCCACTGATTTGGAAGTTTCTGTCTCGTCACTGTCGGGGCAGGCCATGAAGGCTTTGCCTGCCCGGCTGCTAGCCGCCTGCCAGAGCATAAAAAACATTTATGACTGAAGCTCTTCCTCAATATACGTACAGAAATAATCATCTACTAAATCATTCAGTATGGGCAATGTCTCAACATTTATTTCTTGTCTAAGCATTTATTTTGAAATTACATTTACTGTCTGCCTGAGCTAATTACACTGAATTTTAATACCACTTTTATGGTTTCATGGACAGTGCACGAACAGCCTCAGGCTGTAGATGCTCAAGAAAGCTTTAAAGGAACAGTTCCACATATTGGGACATACATCATACATCTTTCCAGTACTGAAATCCCTGCCGTTTTTTTTTTTTTTAATTTCTGTTTACATACGGATTAAACAAAAATAGATGCATGTTCATTAGTAAGCTACAGCAACTAGCTGTTTGCCCCTGCTTTCAGACTTTATGTTAAGCTAAGCTAAGCTAATCATCTGCTGGTTACAGATTGGAGAGTTGTACTAATTTTCTCATCTAACCCTCTGTAAGAAAGTGAATTAGCACATTTCCAAAAATGTCAAACTATTCTTTTAAAGAAATGAAAACAAATGTACAGTGCTAATGCCCAAATGACCTGTGTAAGTGCATCTATGTAATTATATTAGCTAACTAAAATATTTACTATTGTGAAAAAGCACTGCAATCATTGTAGTTTCAGACATTGTTTTCTGCATTCTGGTGACTTTTAAATGAAAAACTAAATAATAAGTACACTTCAACAGCATTTTAAGATAAATACTTTACTTTTAATTCTCAGGAAAGAATACAAAATATTTTGCCCCTCTGCTGTGAACGTAGGTGAAAATGTACTGCTTTTCTCAAAATCTTGAAAAAAATTTTGCTTCTTGATTATGTTTTTTTTGGGGTACTCTGAGATTTCTTGGAGCATTTCTGCCGTACCCCCTTAATTTCTGGCACTGAATGCAATTCGATAATGTCTGGACCTATGAGCTTAGTTTAATAGGCAGTAACCCTAACCCTTCTTGTGAGTGAACCAGGCTGTTATCACCTAAACCCACTGCTCTTATTACTCACCTGTAGCACCTCATAGATGGCTTTCTTGTACATGGGCTGCTTGTTGTAAGTTGGTTGGTGAAAGGCATTATTGAAGGAACTTAAAGGCATGAGTTTCTCTACACAAACCTGTAAAAACACACAGAAAACTATGTAACTGTTTGCTTCACATGTTAAAAAATGGTGTAAAATGTGTTAAATTACTTTGTTTATACTGGAAAAGAGCAACTGGTTGAGCAAATGGATAAAAAAACAAGAAAAGAAGCTCATTATAAAGCGTGCGGTTGTCACTGTAAACAAAAGGTTGTTTGGCTTAATTTCTGGTGAAAAAAATTAATCACCTGACAGTAATATTCACGCTGGCTCTAAAGACTCACCACTGAGAATTTTCCGTCTCCAAACCACATGACCCATCTCGTTCCCTCAGCGGCTCTGCTCCGTCCCGTCATCCACCAGGATACAATGCGGCCTGGCCACCACGAGAACCCTCGAAGCTTCCCCCAAACCAGCTCGCCGATGCCAAAACCACGGCCGTCCTGTAGCCAAAATAAAGGACAAGTCATCCACTCTGTATTAACTTCTGGGTGTAATGGTGAAACCGTTTTTCAACAATGTTTGTTTTAGTTTATTTTTCTTTGGGATGATAAAGTCAAGTCAGTATTATTTATATACTGTAGCCCAATATTTCAACCACAAATTTTCCACAAGGGGCTTTTTGCAATCTGTACAGAGGGCAGTCTCGAACCTTAGATCCTCGATTCTGATAAGAAAAAAATCCTGCCCAAAACTCTTCAACAATAAAAGACAATGGAAGGAAGAGTGACAGAGGAGGGATCCCTCTCTCAGGACGGACAGACATGCAATAGTTGTCAATCAGGTTGACAAACATAGACTGTCAACGTATATGAAGAATACTGATCAGGGAGGACCTCGAGCAACCTGGTGCTACAAAACAGATAAGACCTGAGCCACACAACTTCCTCTCCACCAGGGAGGCCAAAAGTTAGATTAAAATACGTAATAGAAAACAGAAATAGGACCTTATATACCATAGTGACAATCTGTAAAGCTGATTAATTATACTATGAATTACAGCATTAATCTATCAATTATTTTATTAGTAGCTTTATTCTTGTCATTAAAATTACCTGTCAAATTGGTGTCTTCAAATTTCTAAATCAACAGTCCAGAACAATACTTAACTTTTACAGTCACTTAAGACAAAGCAAAGCATCACATTCTCAAAATGCTGGAGCTGAAATTATTGGTATTTTTGTTTGAAGAATTATTTAATTGATTAAAAGATTTTCAAAGTAGTTGCTGATTAATTTTCCATTGATTGATGAAGATGATGATGATGTCTGTTTTAGCTCTAACGTGAATTACAACATTGAAGTCTCAAACTGAACACATAGATAAACAATTTAATTTGTTAGACCTCTTGGTTTCCCTGTTAAAGGTCAACTTCACAGATTTTACACATCAAAGTCTGTGTACTGGTTTGGGGAGTAGCTCTACACATGCAGGGTTCAACGCTAATGTTTTTTTCAGTTGCCCAGTTGGCAAGAGGTCAGAAAACTACTTGCCCAATGTCCATTTTTACTTGCCCCTATACAGATTGTTTTATGTATTAGCAGTTATCAAATGACAACAAAGACAAAGTCATTTTTAATCCTTATTTAAGTAAATGAATGTAGTTTCTCCCACATCCTCAAACAGCACTCAACTAAACTCCTGACTGAAAAGCTTGCTTGCGCTTCAGCTCATAAACTTTGTCTTTATCCGACACCATTTTCTCATGGGTGCCAATCGGTACTGCACATGTGCAAATCTCATCAGACATGTGCAGGAAGCGCAATGACTCACTCCTAAGCATCAACTCTGGATAAAACACTGTGTTTAATACTTTTTTACTTGGTTACTAGATTTACTTGCCTAACGTAACATTTTATTTGCCCTGGGCAAGCAGGCAATAAATTATGTGAGAATAGCTTTATAAATGGCTGTATAAAGCCTGTACAAGTTTGGGAAATTTACTCAAGGCCCATCCCTCTTTATATAGTCAAAAAAAATGAAATCACCTGATATGTATTGCATATATTTAGTATATGGCTGAAACTATATAATGCTGCCATTGACTGAAACATAGAAACCTACCATGAAACACAAATAACACCATGTTTTTATGCTGCATTACATTAAATGTAAATGTGCTGTAGATCTACATTATTTTATACATATTTTGTTAAAAGTCATTATGGCATATTTGGTATCTTTGTAAAATGTTGGATCTCCACGATTCTGACATGTAAAACAGCTGAAGTGAACAAATTCCCTGGCTGGTTGTTTTATATGACACCCTGGCCTTAAACTGAATCCTTTTTTTCTGTTGCAATCCTGCCAGTCTATAGCCAGACATTAATCATGTGATCAATAGTGTGAATCAATAGGATCTTACCTCATACTCAGGCTCAGTGTCTGCAGGCTTAGGGGACGTCTTGTCTCCACCTCCGATGGCGACGGGCTCAGGGGTCGTGGCCACAGTGGGGGAAGCGGGGTCAGTAGGCTGCTGCTGCTGAGGCAGCTGCTGATGCTGCTGTTGTTGTGGCAACGACGGCTGTGATTGCTGTTGATACTGAGGCTGTGATTGAGTGTGCGACTGAGGCTGCAGCTGCTGCTGCGGCTGCAGCTTCTGCTGCTGAGGCTGCTGCTGCTGCGCCTGCAGCTGCAGCTTTGAAGGCGATGGGTGCTTGATTATTGAGACCTCTTCTTTCTGGGTCTCTGTTTCATTCTCCTCGTGATCTTTCATCGCGTTCATCGCTGACATCAGTTTGGACTTTTTCTCTGCCTGAAACACAGCCCAGTGACAGCAGCAATGAGGACAGGTCTTTCCAGATGAAAACTTTATTACTTTTTCAATTTAACAAAAAAAAAGACTTCTCAGATCCAAGTGTTAATACAAATAACTGGCACACAAACATGTAGTGTATAGTAAAATAAAAAAGAAATGGTTTAAATCAAACTTATGCTTACACATCTACAAACAGGGCAGATTGGGAAAAATCTTCTCCCACTAATTAGCAAAAAGCATCCCTGAAAGTGATAAAACTTGACAGAAAATTGTTCTACAATAAACAGAAAGAATAAGGCCTTAACAAAAGGCAGGCCTAATAAACTCAAAACCAAAATAACCTCATACAACCCAAACCAAACTGTCATTTTAGGCCACAATGTCCAGCTAATCAATTTCGTGAGGAAGGGAAGGATGAAATGAATCAGGAAATAAGTCAGAGAAGAGAGAAAGTAGAATCTGACCAAGTGTTAAGTTTTTGAGCACTTGACAGTGTTCAGGTGTTATGCGCACAATTTTTTACTCAAAAGTATTGATGTTTGTCCCACAAGCAATGCTAAATAAACAAAACATAAAAAGTAAAGTTAGTGAAGTCAACTTTCGCTGTAAAACCAAAACAATGAGCTGAAACATGTTAAAACACGCTGTAGAGCTGATGGGAACCGCAGATGTGGGTGATAAATTTCTGTGGGTTTGTCACTACAAGCAACACTCTTTATATTACACACAGTCATCTGACCCATAATTAATTTAAAGATATTGATTAATGCAACTTTAAGTAGAAATGCATGCTACATGATCATATAATGTACATTCTGGATGAATCATGGCCATGCAGGACTCTCTCTAAAGTTGCATTACTACAAATAAGCACTTCACATCAGATTTTAAGTTGGGATAACCTTATGAAAGATGTGGACTTTTACTTGGTATACAAATTGACTTAGCTCCAGTGCCACTTGTAGCCTCTATCAACAGAAGCTTCAGTACTATTCATGTTACCAGAGGGTCTACAGAGGTTCAAGACAGTGGAAAATACTGTAATTACAAAACAATGGACAATTAATACATACAAGTCAGCACTAAACTGTCTTTTTGCTGCTGCTTTCTTTATGTCCTGCCAACACGTTTTCATCCCAATTTGTCACGTACTGCTGCTTTAGGTTTAGGCAGCAAAATCAGAAATTCAAAAAGAAAAATCAAAAAACTACATGGTTGAGCTTAAAACTACTATGTTTGTCAAGTGACAATAAAACTGAAAGTTGTGAGTACAGGACACGAACAACAGCTGTCTGTAATGTCCTGCCCTGCTTCAGTCTTTCGGCTATGCTCCCACAGCACTTTCTGTGAGAGTTTACTGTTGCAGCGGATGAGTTTATATTCTAGATAATGGAAAGCCCGGTGCGTCCCTTACAGGTGTTACAGGGTGCCTTGTGCACACGCCAATGACCGTGACAAAGCGTCAATATTTGATACCCTGGGAATGAGAGTGGGCTGCTGCTCATCTGCAATGTTGTTTTATATGTACAAATGTGGCAACTGTGTTGAAACGAGCCAGCTGAGGTGGTTCGGGCATCTGGTAAGGATGCCCCCTGGGCGCCTCCCTAGGGAGGTGTTCCAGGCATGACCAGCTGGGAGGAGGCCCCAGGGAAGGTCCAGGACTAGGTGGAGAGATTACATCTCCACACTGGCCTAGGAACGCCTCAGTATCCCCCAGTCAGTCGGAAGTCAGGGGTCCGCTGCTGGAGCCGTGGCTCCCGCAACCCGACCCCAGATAAGTGGTTGAGGATGAATGAGTTGAGTTGAAATGTTGCTACTGCGTCTATTGCATTTAACAACTGTGTGTCCTTTTCCATCCTTTGAACTGCATTTGATATATTTTAGGAAGCCTTTTGTAACACGGTGGCCAGGGACTACAGATGAAAAATAGCCTTTTGGATAAGTAATTTGAATTAACTTGGCTAATTAAGTAATGAATTCTGGCATTTTTATACTACGGTATGTGTATTTCTTAGGGCTGTCAAAGTAAGTAAGTAGTTTTAACGGCACTATTTGGCTAATTTGCATAAACACAACTTGCGATTTTTAGGTTGTAGCGGGCTCAGTTTTAAAGCTAAAGTCAAGATACTGGTATCATATGAAACTAGAAAACCATTGGTACAAACCAGGTCATACTAGCTTGTCGCAAAGGACAAATTTTGATAAACTAATACATTTCTGTGAGGAAAAACTGGCCTGGTAATTTTCAAAGGGGTCCCTTAACCTCTGACCTCTAGATATGTGAATGTAAATGGGTTCTGTGGGTTCTCTGGGTACCCACAAGTCTCCCCTTTACAGACATGCTAACTTTATGATAATCACATGCAGTTTGGGGCAAGTCATAGTCAAGTCAACACACTGACACACTGGCTGGGCTGCAGTTTGCCATGTTGTGATTTGCGCATATTATTTATGCTAAATGCAGTACCTGTGAGGGTTTCTGGACAATATTTGTTATTGTTTTGTGTTGTTAACTGATTTCCAATAATAAATACATATATACACTTGCATTAAGCAGCATATTTGTCCACTCCCATGTTGATAAGAGTATTAAATATTTGAAAAACCTCCCTATAAGGATAATTTGCAATTTGAAATCTAAAAACTATGGACAATTGATTAATAATGTTTAAATATTTTAATCAATTGACAGCCCTACTATTTATTATTTTGCACTGTGCCTTCTCAAATAAACTAAACAAAAATACATCTTAAATAGAGGCTGATAGCATTTGTAGTTATTCAGCTGTGCATCGCAAGTTTTGCACTCTGCAGCGTAAGTCTTGATTGTGGGAGCCTGACAGCCTTTGTAAACATGGCTTTATCTGCGACTGTAAGGCCCATTCATCTACAGCGCAGCATACAGTAACTCTATAGTGTCCAGAGCTGCCGCGGAGAGTTCACTGGGTTTGTGGTACCTGACACTGAACCACTAGGTCGATCAGAGAGGACGAGACGCAGCCGGGACTTAAGCCTCTCACTGTAAATCCCCAACAGCTGCACTCATTCTGATGTCTCTCTCTCTCAAACACACACACGGTAGGAGTCGCATGGACACGCATGTTAACTTTCTTCTCCTCTTTTTCTTCAAAACACACACACACTTACAGAATATACAGTATATCTGCAGTCCCATATGTAAACACGTGTTAGTCATACTATAGACTCCACGTGAGAGCAGCGCTGCACAGCTGTGCTTACTTTCCTTCTCAGGTTCTCAGGTCTCACACACACTGTAAATGTCCAGAGGTGGACTGGGTGTGTGGGAAGAGAAGAAAAAAAGGCAAGAAGGGGAAAGACTGAGAGAGAGAGTATAGCACAGTCGCCCGTCCTCTCTCCCAGTGTGACTCGTAAACAATAGCGCCTTTAAGGGGAGGTGGCGCTTAGACGGCATGGGGAGGGGTTTCGGCACACAAGAGTAGAAACATGTGCTCCTCAATCAAGAGGCTCTGCTGTGGTTTATAAATATCTGTACTGTAGTGCTGGATGGATGGTTCAAAGCCCTTGGCCATATGTGTTAGGCTCCTTGGCTCCAGCGCAAGCACATTGGAGTTAGTGTTCAACAGGCTGCTCGGATGTGTGGTTCCAGATGGTAAAAAGACAAAACTAGTTAAACTGCTAAATGTGTATGGAGAGAAACAATCTGTAATCATGTTGGCAAGTGAGGAGGGCAGTTGTCAGAAGAAATGCATTCATAGAGAAGAACTGCAAAGTGAAATTTCCTGAATTTATGTATGAGTGAGCTACTTAATCTCTGGTGACCAGTAATCACAAGTATACTGGGAGATCTCTAAATGGCAATAATGTGGTGGAGCTACTGTTAATGTGCTCATTTTGGTGCGTTTAGAGTCAGACTGTCTCCAGGGTTCCTTCTCCGCAGAGCCAATGAGAAAGTGACGTTGGAAATGCCAGTGGGGGGAGGAGAGAAAGTACAGTGGCTATAAGAACCAGATATTTGTCTCTGGACTTCTTCCCAGTTGTAAATGCCCCCCTTTTGGGGGCCTCACAGTGTGTATGCAGCTCCACCAGCAAGACAGGCCCTCCGAGTCTAAAGGGGAAAATAGGAAAGGAGGTAGCAGAGACACAATGCCGTCTTTATCATTTACACACGCCTGCCCGTCACTGACAGCTCAGAAATACCACCACTTATATCTGCTGTCATGCCGCGCTGAAGACAAATACCAAAAATGACAGCAGACATACAGAGCACATGTTTAAACAACCTCACAGTGAACACATCTACAATTTTCCCCCTTTGGAAAAACTATATGAATACAATGGAAAACCGAACGCAAGTTACTGTACTGACGTAAGTGTGGATTTTGCTATGGATAGAGTGAAAGCAGATGCTCTACAGGCCTCTGGCAGAATGTGGAGACATGTTGGGTGCACAATAAGGGATAATCTGACTTAGAGGTCTGTGCAGCATGATACCCCGAGGGCTCAAGGGGTGACAGAGTGCACTGCAAGGCAGAAAAAAGAGAAGATATTGGTCTCTGGGGTGTGTAGATAATGCTTTAGTATCCGATCTTGGCTGTACTTGTTAACAAAAAGGTCACGTTTACAGCGTAGCTTCAGTTATTTATAAGACAACAACTGCCTATTGTAAAGCTGTTAACATTACGAGGAATTTTTCTTAGTCTCAAGAGTCAAAAGTGCAGTTGTTGAGATGAAACATCATTGTGCATAAGCCCTGAAAACTCACATGTAATACAGGGATGAAGACAGCAAGCATCAAACAAATCAGACAATAGAGAAAAATGTTGAAATAGTTCAGGTGCCATCGAATCAAAACAAACACGCATTCTGCAAACTCTGAGTAAAGGTAAAAATTAGATGAAATAAACTGTCACTGAACATTACTTCCTCACACAACGTGACAGCGAGCCTTTGAAGCGACACAAAAGAGTTTGACCTTTGAATGCAGTAGTCTCTCATGCGCAACAGGCAGGAGAGACGCAGCGGGGACTGTTTTGTGTAATTGTTTGATGGATTATACAGTGACCTATGTCTTCAGCGTAAAGACCTACCTAATCTGCTGAGCGGGACCGGGAACAAATGGTAAAAACTTCCTTAAAGCGTGACAGGTGTAGGTAACTCAAGCTGCCAGGAATGCTGCAAAAGCTGATCCTAAACCTTGAAAAAAATACTGTCAGAAAACGCACACAAGTGTCAGGTTGTGTTGTGCAGCAATGTGGCCACTACATTCATTAGACTGATTTTAACACAGATCCCTACAAAGGCAGTGTATTTCATGAGTGGCCTTGGGGGGTCACACCCAAATAGGCCATCTGGTTCTCATTGTATTGCGTCCTTTTAAGAGATAATTAGGAATATTACAGAGTCAGCCATGAATACATAAACAGAATTCCCCATGAATCCACAAGTGGAGTTGTTAAAAAAGGTCCCCGAGGAGGCTGCAGGGCTTCCTCCAAAGCCCTTTAAAATCTTTTCAGCTTGTCAAATAACTCTTCTTATAGTAAATCCATGGCCAGAACAAAGTGCACAATGACAGGAAGGAAAGAGATTTGAGGCCTACACAACAACTTCACCTTTTTCCCAGTTAAATGTTATGTAACATGAAATCACGGTGGCTCACAAAACAGCAACATTCTTGAGGTAAATATATCTGACCTAAAATGAAAATGATGCCACTCTGACATTTCTAGGCGCTGCCATGAAACAGGAAATAGTTTCTGCACGTATTCCCCCCCACGGGAACAAACTTTTTTCACACAAGCAACTTTTTCCCAAACACGGCTAAAGCCTGCTCACTCTTCCTCTTTTTAAAGAGACGGTTTCCCTTTAAGCCGTGCAGAGCAGATGGTCCACGACAGCTCTCGTGGAAAATACCTGAAGTCAGCATATTCCCCCCCTCACTGTAAGCAGGCTAATCAGACATGCACACTATCCCTCCATATTATCAAACAAACAATGTAGTGCACATACCCATACACACCAGCGCGCAACCCTCATAATCCAGTGTGGGGCTTGAGTTTTTTTCACCCCCACTCTCGGGGTAGAAGAGATCGCTTAAAAAAAGAAAGCATGAACATTTCTTTGTCTGGGAATTCAGGGTCAGGTGATTGCCGACTGGAATTCTGGTTGGCTAGAGAGGACTTGCAAAATGTTGGCAGCGAGCCAAGAGGCTGTCTTGCAAGCAGGGCTGGAAATTTGCTGCAAACCTCATCTTCACCCTCATATCCATAGCACAGAGTTCATTTCCATAGCTGGGGGAGGGGTCAGGAGAAGAATGGGGGAGGGAAACGGAGAGGGAGAGACGGAGAAGTCCACTGTAACACAAGGCACATGAATAAAAAAAAAAAAAAAAAAAAAAAAAAAAATCCTGGAGAAGTGCAAGACGGCAGTAACCCTTTCAGCCACCACGTCCTCCCTGCTGCAGAAACATGCAACAGCAAAAGCTCTGTCAAGAGCATAACTAAAACTAAAAGCTACACATCATATTAGTCCCCAGGAAAAGAGCTTTGATGCCAAAACAAATCAGTCTTTGTGCAAATTACATCAAAGCTTGCAATATGCCACACGCAAAAAAAAAAAAAAAAAAGGGAAAAACAGGCGCACTTAGAGTTTACATCTTGCAAATCCCCTTAAACCTCAGCTTTGTAGAGCAACTTGTTCAAGAAAATCCATCTCTGGTGAACGTGAACTGCCTACTTGCCTCGTATTTTACGACATTTCACTTGCGGGACCCCGGCATGTCCTGCTAATTTGGCAATATTTCCTCCCTGGAGACGTTTTTATGGCCGCTCTCCGAGCCCTCTCCAGAGTAGAGCGGAGGGGGGCGGGGAGGCAAAAGAAATGGAAGACCCCATGTTGATACTACGGAGACTCCTCATTATGTAACAGATGAAGTTGCACTACATCACCGTACTACTATGGGTCCTATTTTACATGACTAAGTAATGGGCAATGTGGGGAACTTCTTCATATTTATAGGTTTTAACATCATGCTGCATTAGGAGCTTCTATTAAAGGAACAGTATGTAATATTTCTGGGGATCTATTAGTAGAAATGGAAATAATATTTATAACTATGTTTTCATTTGTGTATAGTCACCTGCAACTAAGAATTGTTGTTTTCGTTAGCTTAGAGTCCTCATATCTACATAGACACTGGGTCCTCTTCAAGGAGTCCGCCATGTTGCACTGCCATGCTTCTACAGTAGCCCTGAACAGACAAACCAAACACTGGCTCTAGAGAGAGCCTTTCATGTTTTTACTCTGTAGTTTTCCAACACGCTCGTGAAACTGCAGTAATGTGAGCTGCAGATTACAAAAAGCCACTGTCTGACTTCCTTTGCTTCTACCGCCTAGTTCACATTACATGACTTAAGTCCTGATTTTCTGCTCCCCAGTTTCCCCAGATCAGAGGCAAATTGATTTGCCGCTCGTACATCGGCGCCCGTGTGTCATGTGTGAACTGCTCAGACGTGAGCCAAGAGGCTTGCCGATGCCTCGCAGACACAGTCCAGATATCTAGCATGGTAAATATCTGGACCTGTCGGGGACTCCGGCCACAAGCTACAGCCAATGAGAGCATAAGACATGTGTTGAGGGGAAACCTGGGGAAGATAAGATAAGATAAGATATTCCTTTATTAGTCCCACAGTGGGGAAATTTACAAGACAGTGAAGGACAGGTCACCTGTAACAATGGGAACTTACTGTATGTGTTGCATTTGTAACATGCATCAAAGATGTTGTTACATCTAGTAGAATATATAGTACAATCAGGATATCTCACGTATGGTATCACATCATTTACCAGGTATTTCTTGCATGTTTTCGTGACAAAGCATAGTTTGGAGACCTCATCGGGGGTTCCTCCTGGTGAAAAATCTTGTAGTTTGTGACCTCCAGTCATCGGTCAGTTATGTAGTGTGAAAACTACAACAACGTAAAGACTCACAATTACAAGACAGCAAGTTGTGTAGTGTGAGCAGTACTGTGATCTGACGACTTTGAAACTTGACTTAGCTTAAAGTAACCTTATTATGGTAAGGATGACTTCACGGTTTGCACTCTGCGGCTCTCGTTACCACGGTCTTGAAAAGGCAGGCATGAGAGGACGGGTATTCAATTCTTTGCAATCTGCAACGACACCACTAGATGCCATCCAATCCCACACACTGTGCCTTTTAATGGTCCAAAAGGAAATCAGAGCTTTTATAAGTCACCACATTTAATAAGAAGTGCTGTCTGATCATTCTGAGTGCAGTAAAAAAAAGTTCCAGTTTGTTGAAAATGCAAGGTCCTCAATTTAGTAGCTTCACATTGAATCACAATATCATCATGAGGAGATGGAGTTTGCTCAGTTGTCATAGAGACATTTCAATTTCTCTGAATACCTAAAGGATTTCTGGTGTTCTTGACCTTGGACAAGAAACAAATTTCAGTAACTGAAATAGAAGTTGTGGTGAGTTTGTTCTGTCAACTACTGTTTCCACGGTCGAGAGTGAACTTTTTGTTATTGCTCTACATTGGTTACTATGCTGCTTTCCATCAAAGGAATAGTCTCAATGAAATCAGGGGGGAAAAAAATCAGTCAGAATGGTGCAAATCTAAATTTACAGCAACATTTTCATCCGGGAACCATGAATCAGGTTGACGCATTTCCCTCCGATACAATAGACAAGAACAAAGTCAGGAAATGCAGGCGCTAACTGAGCCAAAGGCCCTGGAAATCCACTGAAATAAATGGTACCTTCATGAGATATCAAATGACCCATCAAATACACTTGGCCGTCAATGCACCACAACAAGCTCTATCTTTGGCAGCTTTAGTCCACGCCTGACCCTGTAATCTACGGTGGCTGGGGTACTCACCTCCATCTTCCACTTGGCCAGCCACTCCTCTCTGGTCCTCTTGCTAATGTAATAAGGGTCACCAGCCTGGAAGGTTATTCTGGGCATGGGCCTCTGACGAAGGCTGATCTCCCAACCAACTCCCCTCCTGCCTCGACCTCCCTGTTTAAGGTGTTAAAAAAAAAAAGTTAGCTACTTGTTTTTGATTTTTCTCTTGTAAGGAAGCATCCAGATTTGTTGTAAATCTGTGCTTCCGATCTGTCAAATGAGACTGATGATTAATTTGTGGTTGAGGAGATGGGATTGTCTGTTCTAAAAAGAGGATGACTCACATGTTGGAGTGCCGTACGGTGCCATTAGCTTGTGATTGGTCAGGCAGCAAGGAGTGATGCCACAGTGTCTAATCACAACTCCCTGGCAACAGTCTCAAGGTCACCAGCAACAAGCTCCCAAGTGTATTTGATATTTCAAATCTATACACCATTAGGTACCATTTCTTTCACAAGTCCAAAGGCAAGAGAAATACTCAGTTTTTCTGGACCTTGAAGATGAGCGACTATGAAAGCTTCTAGTCCGGCATTGGTGCAGATACAGTTTACTTTCAGTGCAAGCTCTTAATGGGAGAGGAGGTTGGCAAAAAGTTTAACAATGCACAGAAATAAACTTACAGGAATAGCTTTTGAGAAATAGGCTTATTCACCTTCTTGCTGAGAGTTAGAAGAGGTATAAGGTATTCATTAGTTAAGAGGTGCTGGTAGGGGGACTTTGTCATACATCAGACCGGCACATATGGGTACTTTGCAAAAAGTGAAGACCGTGCCCCCTTTTGGGGGAAAGAAAACCAAAGAGCCCATAGAACGTTAGTTTTACACACATCTAATAATTATTTTGCGATCTGGCCTGAACCTGAGCATTCACAATATCTTAATAAAATAAGGATGATCACCATCATGTCCTTTTAGTCTTCCCCGTCCAACACAGTGGCCCGATATTGCTATTCCAGACTTCTAGACATATTTGATTGAATCATGTTAGATGTAAGTGTTGTCTGTAAAAAAAACAGCCTGTTATTAGACAACCGAGATTTAGTTGGAGACGACAGTCCGATGCTGCTATAACATTAATGAGTGATTGCATTACTGTAGCAGCGTCACACTCAAGCTAACGTTAGCTAGCTATGCTACTCACTGTCACGGCATCCTTTGGCGATTTTCAACACTGAAGGTGCTTATTAACATATCCTATGTGCCTCAGATCTCAGTGTGAAAGCCTCTGTTAACCCGTCACACAACAGCTTTTCATCATTTTCTCTCCTGTGACAGTGAGTTTCTTTCGCCCAGAAGGGAGCGCAGCCTCAGCGGTGACGCAGTGCTGTTCTGGTCTATATCTTGGAGCCATAAAGCCCATATATTTTATCTTTTTTATGGGAATGAGCAATTAGTGTTTTTTGGATTTATTGTTGGTACAACCAACTACACAGCAACTCTTTGGCAATTATTAATATTACTGTTTTATTTAAAGTAGAAGCTTGTAGACATGTGAGACTTCTTATTTTTACTATATTACGTCTATGAGGGACACGGGATGTGTTCCCCCAAAAGGGGGGATGGTCACACAAGCCTACTCTGGATGATGTTTTGCCAGTCTGTTGTATAGGACAGAGCCAGGCTTGCTGTTTCCAGTCTTTATGTGAAGCTACACTAATAGGCTCGGGCTTCATATCTAATGGATAGATATGAGAGTGGCATCGATCCCCGGCAAGAAAGCAAATAAGTGACTTTCCCAAAAACTTTTCCGTTAAAGGGGGCAGTTGTCCTGGATCTTTAGATGAATCCAGTTTTCCCTTGTCAAGTGCTAAGCTAATTGTCTTTTTTTCTCATCTGACTCTCGGCAAGAAAACAAATAAGTGTCTTTCCCAAGATGTCAACAAGTCCTGCCCAGCTATAGTCATGCAAAACAACACATAGACCTCCCCTCATCAATCATACAACCTGTCCTCCAATCAAGAGTAAGAACAACTCTGGATGAGTCGATATATTTATAACATACCAGTTTGTTGGAGTCAGTAGAGAATCCAGTTATATTCGGTGTTTCTGCTACACAAACTGCCCTTTTCAAGTCAGGAACAGAACTTTTGCTTCTGTTCAAGCTGCACCGCGACCATCTATCATGCTGGCAAGCAGAGGATTCACAGTTTGTGACAGGAAAGGTGATTCACCCTGACAAGTGTGAAAGGCACCTCGAGAGTCAGAGAAAAAAGACTGAACAGAGCAGAAATCTTACCTCGGTCTTGACTGCATCTCGCCCATCTTCCTCCTTGTGCTCCACATCTAGAGAGAAGACAGCGACACAATGGATGGCCTGAATCATTCATAGGAGAGTGGAAATTGACCACATCAGTTGTTCTTGTATCTGTGTTAAACTGAAGTGGCATCGGGTTCGTCAGTAAACCACATGACACATTTATTAACCCAATAAATTCAGCTTGCCCTTCACATCATAGTATGTTTGATCGAATCAAAGTCAAGTTACTAAAAGAAAACTCCTGAGAGATACTGGCTCGGGGAAACTCCTGAAGTATGTTCAGAGTGTTAAATGGTGTGCGATCACGGGAGTCTGTGCGTTCAGGTGCCACATGAGAGGTTGATGCAACGCAGAGGTCTTGGAGTGGCTGCTCAGGTTATGATGAGAGTGGAGACGGGCCAGGTTTACTTTGGCAAATGTCACACTTCTGACCTTATATCCCCCTTCATGTGAAACACAGCTGGTTGCTATTAGCATGGCCCCTCCCACGCCGCTGACACAGTGCGGTAAAGGCAACAACGTACTGATTCACTTGACTGTGACTCTGGGACCGTATATAATCTTTCTGCCAATCTCCAAAGCCTCAACAGGATCAAGACATGAGGCTCTAATGTGCAATTATGGGACATTAAAGGAACAGTGTATATCATTAGGGGGAAATATGGGCTTATTAATATTATTATTAATTAATATTAATTAATATTTTCTTGGGGCGGCAGTAGCTCAGTCTGTAGGGAGTTGGCTTGGGAACCAGAGGGTCACTGGTTCAAGTCCCGACATGAACCAAGAACTGAGTGTGAACTGGTAGCTGGAGAGGTGCCAGTTTACCTCTTGGGCACTGCCGAGGTGCCCCTGAGCAAGGCACCGAACCCCCAACTGCTTGGGGCGCTTGTCAGGAGCAGCCCCATCACTCTGACATCTCTCCATTGATGCATGTATATGTGTTTCGGGTCTGCATGTACTGTGTATACGTTACAACAGAGCGTAAAAATTGAATTTCCCCTAGTGGGACTAATAAAGGTTGATCTTCTTCTTCTTCTTCTTTAGTATATAATCACCTGAAAATAGGAATTGTGTTTTCATTACCTTAGAATGAGTCGTTTATATCTACACAGGGAGAACGGGCAAACCGAACACTGGCTCTAGATAAGGCCGTTTGTGTTTTTGATCAGCCATCTTAGTTCTACATGCTTGGCACATGGGAGAGGTTTCAGTTAGTTGTAATCTGCAACCTCACTGCTGGATGCTGCCAAATCCTACACAGGGTTTCCGCCAGTGTATTGCAACACTGGTGGCCCGCCTGGTCTGAACCGACTTTCTGCCTGGCCTAAGCATCAGGGAATTATGTTTTTTTAAACTAAAATGTGTTATAAAACTTGCGAACTCCTTCAAGGAATAACTTACTGTGTATTTTGTGTCACTGTGTGGTACAGACAGAAGCAGTAGCAGTACAGTGTGTGTACGGTTTAGCCTGTTGATGAAGAAATGCTACAGCTTCTCAAGACACAAGCCAAGTTCCTGTGTCTTGCTCGCCACAATCTGTTTACTGAGGGGTTTAGCTCCGACGCTAGCCACAACGTCAGCTCAGGCTCATTTAAGGTGGACCACCGCTATTCTCATTATGACAAGCCGCTCCACTGAGTTTTGCTCATCACCCTTTGCCGCCGCCACTGCCAGTCATAACAACTTTTTTGGCAGAAACCCTGCTGCGCTCTGCACCTTCAACTGCAATATCATGGACATAATCATGACAATTCTGTATTATAATGTATGTACTCTTTCACTACCTATACTTCAGATCTGGTACTGTACATACATATCTGTATGCATCCCTAGACTGATCTCTCCCGTTAACCTGTTTATATTTTTATGATCCATACTGATTTTTGATCCATACTGATTTTTGATCCATACTGATTTTGTATATATTATACTGTATGTAGTTTTTGATTTGCACCTTATTGTTAGACTTTTATAGTGCACTCTTTATATTTACTCTCTTTCCACTTTGTATTGCAACTACTGCACAGTAGGGAGAAATACAGTTATATCTGATCTCTTGCTGCATCTGAGTTTTGTACAGTTGGATGGTGGAGAAATATAGAAGCTGGTATCTGTCTCTCCTAACAAAAATGCTGACAAGATAATCTCACTTGAAGGTCCATTTAGTAGCTGTTTTGACAGGTGGAGTTCAACTGGGTGTCATGGAAATATACGTTTAGATTTCCAATTTTCCAGAGCACTTAAAGATGAGATGTTTAACATGTTACAACATGGACAAGTAGTCCCTACTATAACCATGACAACTGGGCAAATGCAATCTGCTGACGAAGATCATGTGATAAGATTGAAAGCCCCACAACAGCTGCTAAATGGACCTTGAGGTGACATTGGTCTAAACATTTAGGAAGTTACTGAAAAATCCCCCAAACAACACAATTTGTACAAAATTTATCAGCTTGTAAAACTGTAAAATGTAATGTAATGTAATATGAGTTTAACTACAGTATAAAAAGTGGCTAAAATTAGCTTCAACATGACCAGTTATAGCATTGAAATGCATCATTCTTGTAATAATAATAATAATAATAATAATAATAGTAATTTTTGCAGTCCCTAATCAAAGTCAGTGGGTTAAGTGCTTTGTACTGTTTTTTGTACTGTTAAGTACTTTTACTTGTGACACTTCAATACAGTTAGCCGCTTGTACTTAAAAGAGGATTGTGTCAGTGAAGTATTTCATTCAGGACTTTTAAAAATAATGGAGTATTTTTAAATTGCAGTATTCCTACCTTGAAGTGAAGGATCTAAATACTTCTAACACTGATGTATTGTGAGGATTCAGAACTCTTGAATACTTTTATGCAGTTTCTTAGAAAGACAAACATTTTCCACAGGACAGAAAATGCCCATACATACAGAGGAAGTTGCAAAACCAGAAGCGAGAGGTGCAGCAGCGGGGTAAAGATCTGACAAAAATAGCACAGAAAATATTTGGTGAAACGTGCACTGAAACCGCAGCCTAATAAAAATGTCTTAAACACAATAAAAGCTCCAGTTGGGATTTCCCATTAACTTGGCGATAAATTTAAGATGTGGAGGTTCACATCAACATCAAGGGCATGTTATTCATTGTTTAACAGTGCTGTTTTCCTGTGTTTAGCAGAGCAGCGAGGGGTCAGCCAGGGATCATGGGTAGCACCCAACTGAAACACTAAGACAGCGGTGTCAGGATTCATGATTCATAAAAAGAGTTTCACCCGAGGCAGCAGCAGAAAATTAGATAAGGATGCCAAAATCAGCACCTCCTGTATTACTTTCACAATGTTTAATTTCAGTGTAGTTTGTAAAAGTTCCCAGACTCTGATGATGCGACACCAGTGGAGTAGATACACATCATTCAAGCAGCTGTGGCTTAAATTAGCATGATGGCACCGCCTGAGTAAACATGACTATCTGCTGAGTCGAAGCCCAAACACTATCATAACACTTGAGCCCCGAGAGGCTACGGACAACTTTTGATGGCATGTTTTCTGAACAGCCAACACCGGCTTGTCGGTGAAGTACACTACAGACCTGTCCAAACAATAGTCCGCTCTCTTAGCAGCCTCTTCAAGTTGGTTCCATGTGTAGCTGCTCCTCCCTTCCCCCTTACTTTTTTTTTTTCCATCCCTCTCTCCTGGTCTCCTGGTCCTCGTCGGGAATAAGTGACTATATAACAAATCGGTGAGGCGGCGCGGACTGCCAAGGTCACTGGGTTTGCGAGGGGAGCTGGCTAATGTTGCCCACAGAGAGTATACCTTGCCAGTTTGAGCGGGTTCCAGCTCTCGTATTGCTGGAGCTCAGTTCCACTCCAGCCGGAGCTCAAATCCTTCCTGTGCCCTCCAGATGGATAACAGAAACCCTGTTTAGTGGACTATTGATCCACCACAGTGCCCCCCACCAAGGACTCGCCTCTCTGAGATGAAACGCTCCCTATATTCAAACTTGTTGAGTAATGGGATTAATATCTCACAGCATGTATATTGTTGCTGTTTAGAGCATTTAAGGTAAATCAGGACATCATGCAACATCAAACTCCGGGCAGCACTGTGGGTTTGCTGATGCAATCTAAATTTAAAACATTGCATGCTTCCTCCTGCTGTTTTTTGCTCCAGTCTGCTCCCAAAATGCTTTGCACCAAGCCTGCCGCTCACTAACCGGCAATCTATGCACTTAATCCTCTCGTTTATTTAGTCTGTTAAATGTTGTTTTGAATGTCTCATAGGCATCAAATCTTACTCGCAAACTGATGCCAAACAGCATAATTGTGTGTGCGCAGCTTACAAACAACAAACTATTCATCTTGCACAATGTTCACACATTGTAACGGGACTGCTGCTGCCCACCTGCAGCCTTCAAAAAAAACAAAAAAAAAAACCAAGTCACTTACATCTGTTGCTGGTCTTGATAGACCTGGTGACCCATGTGCAGACCTCTAATCCAGTCTTTTCTTTAGTTTTGGGGATAAAACTGCATATACTGACAACTTAGTTCCTATTTCTGTTTAATCTAAGCAGTCTGATGTTTGTTGTTTCTGATGAAAATGTAAAAGACACAAGTTCTGACATTTTAAAACAGACTACTGATGTGACATCGATCTGTGTGAGAGTGTCTGTTAGGAAATGTTTTGCTTTTTTTTTTTTTCTGTGAGTCGGGTGAGCTCGGGTTAGTCTATATGTGTGAATGTGTGAGTCTTAGCGAGAGTTTAGATGGGAGCTGACCTCACTGGTATCGGTTTTGTTTTACATTTGCATCTGTCGTTCCCTTTGTGTTTCTACTACACAGGGCTTATCAAATGTGGTTAAATATGGAGGACATTGCAGATGAGTGAGTGTAATTTTGTGGGATTTCTTCTCGTTATATGGTCTATGGGTTTCTTTTCAGCAATCATGTGGATGATATACTATATATTGCTACGAGCTTTTGTGTCTTATGCAGCCTTCAAATGGAACTCGTGAGCTCATGGTTACCACATGGGAAGTTGTGTGTACAATAAGCTTGGAGTTCAAGTGGTTATGGTCGTGAGAACACCGCTGCTAAGCAACAGCAATATTAACATTACTTTTGCTGCCTAGAAGCCACAGAGGCTAACAATGTAGCAAGCTAACAAGCAGGTAATGCAATACAGGAAATGCAAAGGTATAATGACAGAAACAAAAAACTCTATATGACTAAAATTACAATATATTAAGTTATTACGCGCCAGAATATTAACTTCCATTGCCTCCAACATTTCTGACAACGGCAGCAAACATGTCACTCTGACGTCACTCCTGAATTCGGAAGCCGTTCACTTGCACTCTTCTTGTGAACGCAGTAAACACAACCCTATTTCGAAGACAGCATTTGGCACGTGGTTTCATTTATATGCCACCTTTCAAAGTCTTCCAGCCACTCAAGGCGCTTTACACTACATGTCAGCATTCACCCATTCACACACATTCATACACTGATGGCAGAGGCTGCCATGCAAGGTGCCAACCTGCCCATCAGGATCTGATCTAAATACTCATTCACACAATATGGGTTAAGGAGGAGGACTGGAGGAGCCAGGGATTGAACCTTCCAGTTGGTGGTCTACCCGCTCTATCACAGCCGCCCCAGTTGGTTAAGATGAGCTAACTCTGAGTTACTTTTTGTTTTGATCCCCCTGGGTGGGTGTGTGTGTGCGAGCGCAACTGTGTGCATGTTTAAGTCAGGTTTCGGACACTGATTTTTCCGGCCACATCTATCGCTACAAAAATAGGAAGTTATTATGACAACTTAAACTCTATAATCATGATGAAGCTCCACTGTGATCAAAAACAATGTAACTTATATTTAGATTAATATTCAAAATAAAAAAAAGTCAAAATTGAAGCAACAGGATGAGATACTACGGGCTCTAAAAATGCTTGATCCTACATTTCCCAAAATGCAACTGAATAGCATCTTTGCATTAGACCCTATCTGCTTGTTATTTTCCCAGGCTTGACAAAGCCAAAGCCATGAGAAATGTTTTCACAGGCTGACTATTACTGTAATGATCCTCATGTGTTAAATCCGTGGAGTGTCCCTTTAACAGCTTTGGTGATCTGTCCACTAAAAACTAAAACATTATCCAGTCACATTGTCCTGCCTCATCTTGCTTTAATTTTACATCCAATCTTAAAACAAAGCACTGTGCAACATGATGAGTGTTGATACTTTAGCAGTTTAGCTTATTTAAATCATGATGTTCAAATAGACCATTTAAAACAGACTTGTCTTTGCTCGGGAACCCTGATGGTAGTTATCAAACAATTGCTGTTTTTGAAACCTCATACTGCACACATACTGACGAACGCAGTATGGAGAATACAGCACATACGATACGCTATGTTCCAGGCTGTAGCCTTTAAACCAGCTCTTTAAGCACTGGGCAAGAAACAAACTCGTACCACTGTAATATT
The DNA here is from genome assembly GCA_947000775.1 of Pterois miles. Classification (NCBI taxonomy): domain Eukaryota; kingdom Metazoa; phylum Chordata; class Actinopteri; order Perciformes; family Scorpaenidae; genus Pterois; species Pterois miles. The sequence continues at coordinate 4,571,746 of CAMQGK010000471.1, read as the reverse complement.
ATCAAAAAATACAACTTTGATTTGGTTGTTTGTTATTTTTGTTTACTTTCTAAGATACTGCAGGTTTTAACTATTTATTCTAACAGGATCGTCAACGAGGGGAGACGGGAAAACACTGCTCGACAAAATTCACTCTTTTTCAGTTACAGCACCAAACAGTGGACTGATCTCCCTACAGATATTAGAGTAATGTTAGAAAGGGTGGTGCTGGTCTCTTTCTGCCCCGTCAGAGCCCGGCTGGCGAGCGAGCTACGTCTGTGGGTGATCGCTTTTCAGTTCAAAAGGCAGATAAACACAGGTTCCTGTTAATCTATAATGTACATTTATGTTGTGTTATTTAAACAAACAATCTGTCAACAAGGAAATAAAAGACCCCCATCTACAAGGACAAAATGTTCAATTCACCATCTAATATCGTAAAACTGCAAACATTCAATATCTACACAGTTGATTTCTCGCCTCAAAAGTCAGACGTCATTTTAGTGATGAAACGGCTATGAAAAATTTTAAAAAGGAGCCGTTTTTGCTGCTGTTGTCGTTGTAACTGTCTGATGCATACTGGAGATTTTCTCCGAATCAGTACGACATTCAGGTATTTTTGGCACACTGCAGATTTTGCTTTTGTCCGCATACTACATACTATATTTTGGTCAAATTACTACGTACTACTAGTATAGTATGTGGTTTCAAAAACAGCCAATGTCAAATATTTGTGAGGAATCAAAGTAAAAGTATAAAATTTTGATTTTTGTCAATGCCCTCTGTGTTCACTACTGTATCACACTCAAACTGAGCAGCATTAGAGTCAAACAGATTAGGGAGGAGGGTTACAGACCTTGTTCGCAAAACCAGTTTTTAGCCATTCAAACCAAAAAGCTAACAGGGTTACCCCAGATTTCTGCTTCAGAGTGAAGTAACAGATCCTAGACGCAGAGATCAGGTGAATACAGAGTGCAGACTGAGTTTGTAAAGAGTTCTGGGCACGACGCCATCCACCTGGCAGGGCCCCCCGACGGGGAGGCGGCCACAACAGAGACCTGCCAGCTCCCAACAGAGGCTCGTTGCCAGGAGACAAGTTGCTCCTCCCCTGGCTTTATTTACTGCACTCCTCATCAAGGTCATAGCCGGTGTCTCTGAGGCCGAGAGAGGAGCAAGGGGGACACGTGGCTGAGAGAGGGAGAAAGAGATAGGACTAAAAAGCAGAGAGCGGAGGGGCGGCCCAGCGATATTGTTAATCTCCATCTTGGACTAAAAACTACCTGTCAGCATCACTCTCTCTCCCAGTAATAGTGCCCTCCTGATTTATATCATCTTAATATGCTGAGGTTATCCACTGCTGCACTGTGGACCAAAACTCAATTCAAAGTCATGCATTATAGTTAAAATGTGTAGTTTGCATTTAAAATTATTTTATGAAAAAAAATAATAACAATATTTTCATTTCATTAGTCATTTAAGTTTTAAATATTTCGGAAAAAAATTGTAGCATCTCAGAATTATATCCAGGGCATTAAAATAACAGTAAACCACTATTTGTTATGTAAAGATATAGAGGAGTGATGTCGACCTGAGCAGAGGATGAAGTCACTCTCCCTCTGTGTGTGTTGTAATCTGTACATGCCTTAAAGTGCATGTTTGTGTCGGCTACGAGCCACCGGCTCAGCTTTCACCGTGCAGAGGCAATAGAAATGTTATCAATGCTACCAATCTTGTGTGTGTGTGTGTGTGTGTGTGTGTGTGTGTGTGTGTGTGTGTGTGTGTGTGTGTGTGTGTGTGGGGGGGGGGGGGGGGGTATTTTAACGACCTGCTGGACGGGCCAAAAACAATTTTCTGCTTTTGTGGACAATTAAGTTGTATGCTATTCTATTTTTTTTTTTGGAGAGTTTTTCCATTTTTATTAAGAGTGACATTGTTGAAAAGGGGAGACAGAGGGGACGACATACAGCAAAAGGTCCCAGGTTGGATTCAAACCTGGGGCTGCATCGGTAAGGACTCAGTCTTGATACATGGGGCGCCTGCTTTACCATGCCAGCTACAACAGCGCCCCTAAGTTATATTCAATTCTATTCAAATGATCCATTGTGATTAACTAAATTAATATTTCCACCTTCAGTTGTGGGGGGGGGGGGGTCCACATTCCACATTTGAAAGATCATCTGTTTAGTATTTGTCTCTCTCTTTTATTGCAGCAGCCTGTCTCTCCATCATAAATATTTTACTTATTACTTATTTACCTATACTTTATCAAATATGTGTTAAACATTTGGTCCGCCACACTGAGTCATTCAAAAGAGGTTAAATATGCCAAGCATAACGTTCGGTATAATATGTATAAGATGAATATCAACTGGATAAACATCAGAATTAAGATTTACACTGCAGCCCTAATATTTATGACTGTAGTGCCTTTCCTTCCTTGCAGCAGCATGAATGCAACACTTTTAGCCTCAGAGTTACTAATCCTGGCGGTGTCAGTGCCATGCTCGGTCTGACATCCATTTGCAGTTCATTACTCAACATCTTGTACTAGCCACATGCACGTGACTTTCCCTGCTGGATCAAAAGATAGCCGAGCCAAACGAGCCGAAGCCAAAAAAACTCACATTTCGTTGGGCGCTCCAGTTTCCGCCTCCCTCGTTTCTTGCACGGTGTCGTCAGGCTGTCGTCCTTGTCTTTCTCAGAGTCCTGGTCTTCCCGGCTGGGCAGGAATCCGTTCTCCGGGGATGGACTCAGGCTCTGACCCTGGGAGCTGTCCTCTGCCCGGCAAGAGGAAGGGTCTCTTGGGATCCCGTTCTCCACTTCCCTCTTCTCTTGTTTGGGGAAGCAGGCGTCGGACGTCCTGTCTCTGTGCCCGCCCACGTCTCCATTGTGGACCTGTGCCATGGACGGCCTACCCACCCCGGTGTAGCTGTTGCCCACGCCCACAATGCCTTTGAGAGAGCCACAGCTCTCGACCTGCAGGGGAAGAGGAGGTTGAAATGTTAACATCCTGGCAACCTATCCGCTTCAGAGGTTGTTATTGCTGCAGCAGTATGTTACAATTTGATGTCCTGAAGGTGTTCAACAGTGTTGAGCCTGTCAGCAGTCATATCACTGGATATACTATAGCTGGCTGTGCAATAAACGAAACCTTTCAGGAAATACCACAAATCATCTGGCACACTTGAGAAAAGGTCATCCCACTGAGCAACAATAAAACAGCTAGCACTAGCAGAGTGAGGATAAGCAGTCTCTGCTGGATAAACAGGCTATTTGACAGAAAATATGAATTAAAGCATTTATCCATTTCATATTATGTAAGATTAATTTCATCTCTTAAACCACCTCATCTCTATCAGGACAGAATCAAACATGTAGCTCAACGTCTACACTTATTATCCAGTGAATTATGGCATTTCCTATTCAACTCTGTTAAACTAGAGTTGTAAACTTAAAAGCTGTGCTAGTAAATCTGCTCTACAGCTATTAACTTGCAAGTGAGGGAGGGATTACATTTAAGTTCATCAGGTACACGACTGAGCTTCCTATAGTCGCGCATTCACGATTACAGCAGCACGGAAGTATGTCAAGAATGTTGGCTGTTTGACAACAAAGAAGTTTTTCTCTCCGTCCAGTTTGTAACGCCCAGTTAAACTATTTCATTCTCTGCAGAGGAGTGCATTCAAAGAGAGCTGTCCTGTCTAAAGCTGCAGTTTAAGTTACAGAGACAGACACCTTGCCTCACCTAAAAAAAGCAGCAGCTGTCTTGGAAGACCTTGAAAAGATTCGTTTCAACTACACAAGTTTGAAGAAATGTGATAGTGTCTGTGTTCCTGCCTAAAAATAGCCATAAAAACACACTTTCTCAGACAATCCCATTACTGGGTTACTGGGAGCAGAAAGTAGAGCATGTCTTGTGAGATCAGACTGTCAACACTGATGAGAGCAGCGCCGAAGCTTTCATCTCCTGGAGATGTAGGTACAACAGTTTGCGTTTATGGCAGGTGACAGCAACGCCTCAGGAGGCATCTGTCTTTCAGCAGATGATATTTAACGCACACAAGATCACACAAGATGCTGTGCTAGAAGCTAAAAGGTCAAATGTAATCTCGTTCTTGCAGATTGAATTAGAAAACACAATGTAAAAGTAGCTTTAGTGTGACCCAGAGTCACATAACACATCTGTGAAAAGAATGCAATGCAAATTATGCGGTGCAGAGATATAAAATAAACTTCAGTGAAAGTCGTACAGTACTGAAAAACAAAGCTACATCAAGCCAAAGTTGTTTTTTCAGCATTCCTCACAGACCGCAGAACTGACTTCATCACTGTAGCAGCTGAGAACAAATTAACTATAAATGTTAAAAAGCGGCGCTCCAGTAAATCTGTTTGACACCATGAATGAAAACAACAAACCCACAGTTCAGGCATTAATATTCCCACTCAGTTCATAGGCGGAAAAAGAGGCTGTGGTGTGTGAGTTTAGGCAAACAGAAAAAACAGAAAGTCAAACACATACACACAGACAGTGCACACCACTGTTGCTGAAAGAATTACGCAACAGATCAGTGGCCCAGTGAACTACATGTGGCCCCAACCAGAGGTCAAAGGTCACAGTCAGTAAATCAGGCAGCTCAGACAGGTGGACAAAGGTCAAAATAAAACACTACCTAATCCAATTTAGCTGCACCATTACAGCTCACACATACTGGAGTAAGTTTAACGCATAATATCTTTACTGCACAATATGTTTAATAAACCGTTAAAGCTGCACTGCTCAATATTTTCATATAAACAATGGATCAAATGACGTATAACGTGAAGGGCATCATTTGTAATGACAAACCCACAGATAATTATCAACAGTTCCCCTCTGCTCTACAGAGCGTTTTAGCTTCTTTCAGGGTATTGTTTTGGTTTTTACGGCCATAACTTCGGTATAATTTCCAGCCGCATCACTCAGCCGCTTTGCCAAACAAGCTCTGATAAACCCACTGTACAATACCTGCTCAGTACCAAACAACGTTTGCGACTAGCTGTTATATGCTGGAGGTGTAGGTTTCACTCTCACAAGCTTAAAGGTAACACTTTATTGATTAGGTGTAAATATTTGTTATGAATTTAACCTACTTCAGATGAGCTGAAGACACTGAATGTTGCAGCCTGGATCCATGATAGTAAAGAATCAGTTCATATGTACAATATAAAACCCTGTGGGGTCAGCTGAGCCTTTTTTTTTCCAAGTAGTCATTCAACATTTTCTGTGAGAACCTAGTTTGACCTCGCCCATGATGTCTGTGTACTTCATGGGAAAAGACTCGAGGCTTGTGATATACAGCTATTCACCAGCGTTACCTGAAATTTAATAATTAGCACAAAGACAAAAAAATGCAACCTTCAGTCCATGCCAGAGTATATTCAGGATTCAAACTGAAAAGAAATGCACTATAGACAGCATATCAAGTACATTTTTACTCATTCAGAGAAGAAGAATAACAACAACGAAACACCTATATGTCTGGAGCGTCTGGCGCATGTGGTCAATCCCCCACAGCTGTGAAAACATTCGCTAAGACGCTCTGATTCTGAGTATAATTTTTCTTTATCTGTCACTGGTAGCACCGCTCAGCTGCTTTAAATATACACCGACACACACCGGCATATCCTTCCCTACCATACAATATCTGTAAATCTGTCTTGTTGAATCACACTGTGAGACTTAATTAACATGATTTTAAAGCACAGGTTTATGCAAATGATAATATCTCAGGGAAAAGAAATACCCAGATACATGTAGACCCAAGAGTCATCATTAAATCAGGTCTTTTAACTGCAAAACACTTAATAAACAGATTACAATTGGTGTTGGTGTAGTGAAACACGGTGGAGACGTTTGGCGTGATGTTTATGCATGCGTACAAGGGTACATGTGATGTTTGCTGACACAACACCTTTGTTTTTATACAGAGGCTGTTGATAGGTGTCATCTTGTGCCGACATTCAGTATTTTTTAATTCTTTCAACAAAACAGAAATTTTGAATAAATTTGCAATATTTTTGCTATTTAAAGCCTCTGAATTAGCATTTAGACATCGTGTCATAAACTAGGTTCATATGGTGTGTCATAAGGCAAATATGTTTACAGTTGTTCCTAAAGGCTAACTTGGTGGTGGTGAAAAGTCTGCTGTCATAGAGATGAGGGAGGCATGATAATCGTTCCAGCTGAGTTAATGTTGTGCACTTTTGGACAGTCTCCTCTCAAAGGTATTCATGGTGTTGTACTCATTTTGAAGAAGAATGAAAAAGGAGAGTTTGACAGGGCCTGCATACTCACCTCCACACACCTGGCCTATTGCTGCATGAAGCGGGCGTGAATGTCCAACTGTCGGGCATGAAAAGTCACAAATGAAGCCCCCACAACATGTCGGAAACTGGGGGAGGGGAAGCCTGTCTCCAGACTTTAGAATTGCCGTCCACATCTCCAGTGTGTTCAGTGACTTATGTAGTATTTAAGTATATACTGTACAGTATTTTATTGCCTTTTTACATCATGGCCAGGGGACTACAGATGAAAACTAGCCTTCTGGCTAACTCTGGCTTTTTTAAACCATGTATAATCATGTGTTTTATGAAATTGCACTGTCCCCTTTTAAATAAACTAAACTATATACTGTATACTGTACAGTATATCAATGAATGAATGAAGTTAAACTCAACTGGCAAGTCAGACGGTTTATCAGACAAGTGGGGAGGAGGTTGATAACACTGTTTGGTGATCTGACAAGCACTCGGTTTAAAGTGTACTACACAGTTTTCCTCCATCCAAAGTGCTTAACGGATGGTCACACATCCTCTAAAACAGCCTCCCACACCCGACAATTTCTGTAATCCGATCGTCACACCCACTTCATGCAGTGACTGGTCAGCTGTGCGGAGGGAATCAAGGTTTGAACTTGTCATTCTAGCTTTTTTCTAGCGACTGTGAAATTTAACATGATATCATGTAAACGCACATTTGTTTTAACGCCACTAATTTCTTTAACGCAGTCGATCTTTCGGAGGTTGTAGCAGGCTCAGTTTTAACTTGTGCTAAATTTTGGCGAGGAAAAACTGGCATGGCCATTTTCAAAGGAGTCATTTGACCTCTGACCTCAAGATATAATCATGCAGTTTGGGGCAAGTCATAGCAGGGGTGGGATGGTTCATAAAATTCACGGTTTGGGGTCACGGTTTTCGGTTTGTTTCGGTACAGCGGTAAACGGTGATTATGGTACAACAAGGAGGCCAATTTCAATTTGAACTTTTCATTTATTTGCCAAAATAAGTCAACTGTTTGCCTGAACAACAGTAGACTAGGCTAACAAGGAAGAAGTGCCACTGTGTTATTTAAAAATATTTAAGAAATAAAAAACAAATTATAGGCTCAGGCCATCAACAAAAAGTGCATCAGGGCAGCCAGCACTAGAACAGTGACATGTCTCTGTATTCCCTAATATTTAAATAATAATTTAAAAAACACTCAGAGGCTAAGGCCATCAACATAAAGAGCAGCATAAACCAAACACACACTGCTTCAAAACAACACTCTTCTTTCTATTTTCATGTTCTTCTGTAGAAGATGAGTTTGTCCACATTCTCAGCAGCTCTGGATGTTCATCCATCTGTAGTCAGAGCTACGTGGTCTGTGTTGGACGTTTCTTTCACAATTCCTCGTCGTGTCTGTTCGTACAGTTCGGGAATTACTGTGTCGCTTATGTGCCTGTGAGACGGCATGTTATAGCGTGGCTCCTGTACCCTAATCCTACGCTGAAATCCAGCGTCCTCCACGACTACTTTAGTTGTGTTTTTTGCCTCTGTCTGAGTTCGCACGTAGAGGCTGTTTAAATGCTGCTGGGGTTATCATATTGGAAGTATTGCCGCTAGCGTAAAGCTGCACGTGTCACACAGTGTTTACACACAGTTGACGTTTTATCCACCACTTTTTTCCCGTCACTGTCATACGTAGCACCAAGTCCGTAATGCTCCCACACAGCAGAGCGAAACGACGCTGGTGGTCTTTATCGTGTCCACTTGCCATTTCCTATCATGTCATTTTGGAATGACAGCCATAGTCTGAACTTCATCAATGTCTCTGCCAACTGAGAAGTTTCAGAAGGAAGGAGGCTGGGTCATGCATCATCAATGCGTCGTATCTTAGGCAGTACAACACATGCGCAGTAAAATCTGGTCCGCCCTCACCGAAACTGAGCCAATAACAACGCACGACCGCAGCTTCAGTTACACTGCGCATGTCTCCTTTTCCTGTCCACTCGTGTCCCAGCCTCTTTCCAGAGGCCTTGATTTCTAGTGTGACAATAAACAGGATGAAAAAAATACACAATTGACCTCATAATGTATTTCAAATGAACCGAACGATACATACACGAACCGAACCATGACTGGCGAACCAGTGATGACTTGAGCCTATTTTTTATGCTAAATGTGGTACTGTAGAGTTTCCAGTTAAAAAAAAAAAAAAAAAAAAAAAAAAATATATATATATATATATATATATATATATATATATATATATATATATATATATATATATATATATATATATATATATATGTATATATATATATAATATATATATATATATATATATATATATATATATATATATATATATATATATATATATATTTTTTTTTTTTTTTTTTTTTTTGTATATATGTATATATATATAAAGATAAAGCAGCATATTTGTCCACTCATGTTGATAAGAGTATTAAATATGACAAATCTACCTTTAAGATACATATTAATAAAAAAATGTGACTAACTTGTGATTAATCATGATGAACTATGGAGAATCATGCGATTAATTGCAATTAAATATTTTAATTGATTGACAGCCCTAGTTTTTCCATCTGCTTCTGTTACTTTTCATGTGTATAACCGAGTGCAACATGAGGAATACCTTCCAGCCAAGATTGTCTGAAAATGTGTACAGTTATCCCCATACTTAATCGTGTCTCGGCCTTCTCCGTGACGGCAGGATTTTCACCTCAAGAGTGCAAATATTTGGAACAGCTGCCTTAAGAGGTGACTTGACTGGACATGAGTTTTTTTTGCCTTTCCTTAGACATGAATGAAACGTATGAAGTTGGTCCTATCAATCATAACCCAGCCTTAACCCCATTAAACCAGCATGGGACACTAAAACACTAAAAAGACCCCAGCTAAAGAAATTCTTTAAGGGTTAGAAATTCCTTAAAGGGCATTAACTTAATAAAAGGACAGCATAGAATTATTTCATGCAGCTCTACTGGACAAACATGCTGTGTACTCACCACAGACTACTTACATACTGTACATATCTTGACTGTGAGCAGTATTTAAGCAATATACTGGAAAACGGATCACTGTAAAACAGGTATGCATGGATGGATGTAATTGTAAAATGACATGTCAGCTCAATACTTACTGGAAACTGCTTGCGCTTTCTTCCCGGCTTGCCAACTTTACAAGAGGCACTACTTTTAGCCGACTTCTCCTCGGCCATTAGGTCCATGTCCAGTATTGTGCTTTCACCCTGTCAACAAAAAAACAACACAAGTTTATGTATAGCATATAGCATATTTTAAAACAGGGTTACAAAGTGCTTTACAAATAATTCACAATAACAAGAAACAAATCAAACAAAAATGACAAAAAGGCAAGTTTAGAAAAAGTAGTCTAGGTGACAGTTAGTAGAGTTTAATTGTACGGTCTGAGATTGCATGCTGAAAGATAAGGCCATAAAATTTCACTAATATATGCTGGGACTAGACCATGTACCGCTTTAAAAGTAATGAGTAAAACCTTAAAATCCATCCTAAAGTTAACTCTGAAAATTTGATATCAGAAATATCAAATTTACATTTCAGGCTTGGATGCACATGCGTATCTTTCCAGGTTATGAAGGCCTGTATTTGTGTATACCGTAAGCTATATGGTGGTTTCACCTCAGCCAAAGATGCAGCAGGAGTGACACTAGATCTGCAGGACACACACAAAATTGCACCACACTGAAACACTTGAACATTTGGCGGGGGTCCTTGAGTGTCTTTGGCTGAGTGGACAATGAGACAGATAGAAACTGAATGGCACGTTCCTTTGAACTCGGCTGAAGTGAAAGCTCCACAGACGCAACGCTGACCTTCCACAGACAATCCCCTCTTGACACCGCTACAAAGACGTTGACCGGCCCCCACCTTCCCCTGCTGCAATTTCCCTTTGATTAATAAAACTGTCTTCCCCCGTGAACAAAGCCCCATGTCCACCACCACCAAGTACCCCTGGGGTTGATGGGAGAAAAGATGATCCTAATGTAGATGCTTTGAGTTTCAATATTGACTGAATAGGACCACCAGCACCAGGTCTGAATGCAAATGAGATTGCAAGGCCATTCCTGACAGCTGCAGTGGGGGATGGAGGGCTGGGTCCTTATTAAATTCCTTCAGTGTTGAATGTGAGATTCCCTCAAAGATAAATGAGCTCTCCGCACTGTAAGGCATTTTGCAGCCGAGTCCCTCTGCTGACTTGTTAAGTACTTTTATTATAATCTCAGTCATTGTGGCGTGGGATAACATGACAGAAGAGTGCTATAAGATGACTTTGTCTTTGCATAATGGCTGGTGTTAAATACAGCCATTCAGTTCAGTGGCTTCATTACAAAAGAAAAGTATAGGGGTGACCAGGGAAGTGCCACCCCTTTAATTCCTCCAATAAGCAGCAAACAACACTAGCTGTGTTTCTGTTCACATATTTTATGCGCAGTTTGAAGTGTTGCATTCACAACAAAATTTGAAACAACTTTCTCAAGTTTTTATGCTCAGTTGAGATGGGTTTTTGCCTTTATCGAAAGATTGATGCGTTAAATGTGTTATGGAAACACCTTTGCCGAATAAATTCTGACATAAAGATCGAACGCACATGTTCTGATCAGCTGTTTCTGCTGACTGCATCTTCTCCAGACAACATGAAACATGACCAATACCAGCTGACATGAAAGAAAAATTAAAACTTGCTCAGTTTGAACTAATTCCTGATGACTTCTCCATTTTTCTGTCGTAGATGGTTAGATGGCCAAGCCGACGTGTCTTGTTTCCAGTTCATAAGCTCTGTTAAGCTCTGTTTACAGGTGGATTACAGCCATGTGTAGCCTATAGCGCCAACTGACCAAACTACGCTGTAGCCAAATACACTACAGTGAGACTCAGTAGTCTGGGCCAAGACAGCAAACGTTATTACTCCTTTCAACCTTGACGAAGTCAGCGCATACCAGATCCACTCCTTCCATTCTCACCTTTCACAATAAAAGGCAATTGTCGAATAATAATCAAATAATTGGACTGCACATCCCTAGTAATTTAAGTTATACAACAATTTACCTCTGGGTTAACAGGATCCTGGGAGTTAGTACTTTGCCTGTGCAAACCCATCTTTTCATTGAAAAAGTGTTACAAGTGTCACAAATGTGTGTCCCTGCTGGTATGAATACTTTCCATGAAAAATATTCACAAGCATTTTCATGTCATTTATTCTGCCTTTATACTGCATCTTAACACAGTGCAACTTGGTGAGTTTTAAACATGCAGATCACTTCATTTAAGTTAGTTTTGTATCTTACATAAAAACGTCTAAAGGCTATATTTCAAAACCTTGAAAACAGTCGAGACCACAAAGTCCATTTAGTAGCTGCTGTAGAGCTTTCAGTCTTATCACACAATCGTCCCCATCAGCAGATAGTTTGCCCAGTTGTTGTGGAACTGTAGATTTTTCTGAGAACTCAAAGGACTTATCTTGTTTATCTTGTCATTTTTAGATTTTAAGCACTTGGTAAACTCTATCAGCTCATATTTCAAGCCAGCATGGATGAAAGGTCTGTAAATTGCTCAGAAAAAAATGTGAAATTCTGGTGTCACACTGAAATGTGCGATATGTCACAATCTGTGACGCTAGAGGATCTATGATGTAAAAAAAAAACAAAAAACAGATTAAATATTGCAACCCGCCTACCTAGCCTAAAAAAAACACTCACTTAGGTTTATGCAACAAAACCACTTTGTTAGCTTTAGGGGAAAACATCGTGGTTGGGCTTAAAATAAGTACGGAAACTAAGTAAAATACATACAAAACCAACATAACATCAATAATATAACTTTAAAAACAAAACATCAGTCTCAAACACTGGTCTCCCAGTTGAATGCCCAATGTTTGTTGGACCCATCCATCTCCCCTCCCACCCACCTTAAGCAGTCTTTCTCACTTTTTATTCTACATCATTAGCTCTGAACGTAGCATACTGACGTGGATGCATTTACGCTGCAGTCAGACTACGTGGTATGAAAATGACACGCCTAACGCATGAATAGATTCTTATTTCAAGCGTTTGCCTTGCCTCATTGTGTCATTCACCCGCGTTTTCCTGTGACTGGGATGAATATTGACAGGTTGTAGTAACATATCACCGTTCTGTTTTTCTGTATCGTAATATTTGGAGGTTAGCATCTGTAACTGCTATCAAAATAAATAACCAAGCATGTCTAAATACTATAGCATCTGGGACAGAAGGTCCTTGTTTACAATGTAATGTTACATGCCAGAAGTCATATATATCTACCACAGTCCATGTGGTTTTGGCACTTGTGATGACACAATAAATAACACGACAACCTAACTAGAGACCATTACCATTTTTGGAAACAGCAAAGAAAATAAAGCGTTTGACATGGCAAATTACCTAAGGCCAGCTGGGGAGTATACATCATAACACCTTTGTGACATCTCACCTCTCTCTGCTACTTTTTCTATGAACTGTTCATTGAAGGCAAAAATACCATAAAAACATTCTTAAAAAACTGGACTCAAGCGTGCACAGACTACCTCTTTAAATCATTTAAAAGATGGAGGACCTTTATAAACACAGGCAGAGGGGAATTTCAAAGGTCAGGCCGTGTTACGTCCCGAGAGTGTTTGCTGCTAAAATGGAACAAATCCATCAACCATTAGTGTCCCAGGGTGATACACTGATTTGCATAAAGAGATAGATGTGAACAGAGTAAGTGATGCTGTGATTAATGGGCACAGGGTTATAATTGATAAATAATGCTGGAAAAACCATCATAAAATATTCATCAGTAAATTTCTGGATACAGATGCTGAGGTTACCGCCGAGCCTTTAAAAGGTTATTTCAAATGTAGATATCGATGCTTTTTGTGAGAGCATGTGTTTTGCAGATGGTGCTGGTTCATTGTGAGATTACTAATAGACAGCCTGGTGCGTTGTTTTTTTTTTTTTTCTTACAGGGCGGCAGAATTTGCATAGATAATAGCACGTTTTGAATGCAGCCTGGTGTGCAGGCTCATTTGGGAACCACTTACATGGATGACACAATTCAGTGGTGCTTGGCTATCTCTGCAGGAGCAGCCTACATGCACCATGCCGCCGTTCATCCTATTCCCCAACCCGAGGGCTCAGACGCACTGAGTGGAAATAACACGCCATTTTCACACACAGCTTCACCCTAATATTTTCTGAAAAAACAACAACAGAAAACCCTGAAATATGATTTGTTGTTGCCTCGAGTGAACCCTACTACATTGTCAATATCTCTGCTTCCGTCTGGGTAGCCGGTTATTTAAGGCAATGTCTGTTGCCAGGCAACAGGACTAAGGGCAGTACTGTGTAATGGGAACATAGAGGAAGAGGACAGATCCCCCTTAGTAAAAAAAAAAAAAAAAAAAAAAAAAGCTGTAGAGCCATTCCAGCTCAATCTACACCAGCCAACGCCCACGTCACCAACCACCATTACAACAGTCCCATAATACAGCTGCATGTCGCCACATCTCGCCTCCTCGGTGACGCTGCCATCACTGCTTCTGTGGAGCATCAGTGATGCTGCAGTTACGCACAGACTGTAATAATGAGTCTGTCTGCATCATGAAAGGTGACACGGCACTCCACATGCCGCTGGATTGTTCAGTAAAAATCTGATTATTTCTTCGACAAATGGGAGGAATTGATGCGACTCCAGTTAGTCTTTAGATTGCGGAGATCAATACTGCAATTACCAGAGTGACAGAGAATTACAGAGTGATTAACTCCATTCATAAAACTGGGAAAGATTTTAATGACCTTTGACCTGAAATGTCTGTACAAACCACCATCAGTGTAAAATCCAAGTAATAAAACTAACACAAACATGCACTCGAGCATGCATCGACTATTTTTATGGAAAATGATAAAAGCCACACTGTACTAAAGCATTGCTGGATAAACCTAATCTCCTTTTAAAATCTAGTTAAGGGCTTTCAAAAAAATTGTATTTTGCAGCGATCGACAGTCACATCTAATATTAATCAACAGCTTAGCTCAAGTCATTCAAAAAACCAAAACATGACCGAATGAACTCTTTGACCCCACTAGCTATAAAGTTGAGAAATCCTGAGTCATTCAGCAACACGCCAAGCTCCAAGGGAGTCTCATAAATACCTGACGTGAGATTCCTGAGGCCCACTTTTATATTTCACACGTGTTTCTCTCTTACCATTCTGTTTCCAGGTGAATCAGCGTAGTCTGAGCTTTTGAATGCAGTGGTGTTGGTGTTGGTGACAGTGTTGGACGGCATCGTTGAGAGGCTTATATGGGGGGTGGGGGGGGGTGGGCTGATAATGGGGTGCCGATGTAGGTGATGAGGTGAAAATAAACTCAAAGGAACAAAAAAAAAAAAGAAATGAGAGATGATCCCTCTTCTCTCCGCTCTCCTGGAAGATAAAGAAAAGGGACAAGTTGCGCATTAGTTTAGCATTGTGATGCTTTCACTCACTCTCATGCTGCAGTTTGTGCACATTTCCTCAAATCACTTTTGCTAAAATGATATTTTCTGTCATAAAGAGGCTCATTTGGAGCATCAGCTTCCTTTTGTTGAGTGCACGTCATGTGTAGGAACCTCACAGGCTTCTATAGGATACTGTATGGCTACTATCGCCTATAGGGCCTTTTTACACCACATGGGTGTACAGTAGTCGACATTAAATGGCTGCTTATGTGCGCCCCATAACCTGAGTAACGCTGCAAAATAAATCCATGCTTATTATATAGTATTTTCAATGAATAATATTTCATTTTAAGTGTTAAAGTTAGTGTCAGCCACGAACACACAGCGGAGCCACAGTTGCACTCGTGGAAATGTGCAGAAAAAGCCTATATATCTATATTCATATGGACTAGGATGTGTTTAATGTCCTCTCAAGGCTAAGTCTAGATTGATGACAGCCGGTTCAGATTCTTCGCTCTTGAAAAATAAATGCAGGCAACAACCAGAACGTGTTATATTAAAAAAGAAATAATTTATTATTGGGCCACACAGGCGTCTAATGTCACCGCATTTCCAGTCACATCAAACCGCAACCAGGCCACACACTTTCATTACAGCGATCGGCTCACTTGCATTTATCATTCAATCTGTCTATGCGTTAAAATTGTAAAGTTTTAGACGCCTTTACAGCAGGGGAAGTCTGCAGTCTGACCCAGGGGATTGTGGCTCTTTTACAGGCCACGGCCACTCAACTATAAATCCCCGTTATTTTTTTTATTTTAATGAGGCCAGTGGTTCCAGGAGCCGCGGCCCCGGTTCCGTGCTGTAAATTCGGTCAAGTTCAAATGCACATCGCGATGTCCAATCAGCACATCTGCAAAAAGCTAAACCCCAAATCGCTATTTCCCCATTTCCATCGAGCGCCTTCCGCTCTCTGGGCTTTCACGTTTTTTTTTTTTTTTTTTTTTGTTCACATGAAGGTTACCCTTCCTGCGCGGTTAGCAGTGCCGGGTTAAACGGATTGAAATGCGTGAATCGCTGTGTGTTCGTTACCCGATTTTCCCAAGTCCCAGGCCTGACCCTTTTTGTCTCGCTTGCTCCCGGAGCCTCCTTCCTCTTCTCTCCCCGTCCTCCACCTCCCCAGCCGGCCAGCTCTCTTCCAGATGCACCGCTCTCGCTGCAGGGGCCTGCAGACCGTCTGCCGGCTGCCACCGGGTCCTAAAGACTGCCGGGTCACCACCGTGTGCAGAGGAGCAGAGGAGGGAGGTGAAAGTGGTCTGAGACTAGTAAAGTGTTTGGTCGATTATTTTTCTGTTACAGCGCTAACTGGCATTGAAGTTTACATCGTTGGAAAGCCTGTTTATTTACCTTCACAATGATATCCAACTCTTGAGGATCATGCACTTGTGGGATGAGCAGCACAGCTGATTATGTGGGTAGCGCCTAAATGAAATTTGCCAAAATTCTCTGCCAGTGCTAAAAAGTGTATTATCCTGTGAGTATTGGCTCTTGTGCACCCTGCTTCAGTGATAATTTTCATCAGCTTGGGTGTGCTGTATGTGTTACAGCACAGCCACGCTGGCTGACCTGCAATGAATCCTGGTTGAGGTACGGAGTGCCATCCCACAGCAATGTGTGACCAGGTTGGTACCAGACTGTTGTGGCTGCGTATGGATCTTCCGCCTGCTACTTTGGCTCCTGACGGTGTATTAAATGAATCAAGTGTAAAATTGCCTATATCTGTTGCTTGATCATTGTTACTGATAGAGAGTTCAATCATCCAATCCACCAAACAACTCAAAACAAGAGTTAATGCCAACACTGTTTAGCATTAGCAGAGAATTTTGCAAATTTTACTTGGGTATGTGGCTGGCGCTGCCCACATAATCAGCTGTGCTGCTGAGCCCACAAATGCATGAGCCTTATGAGTTGGACATCATTGAGAAGACAGATCTCAACAAATATCCGTACAGTGATAATAACAGTGAATCTAATATGAAAGGCTAGCATACATTCAGTTTGTTTTACTGAGGAGAGGGAAACAAAACAAGAGCCTGTTAACAACACCTGAATGTATTTATTTGGACTTGTGTGTATATGTTTTTGATAACACTTCCATAAATCAAACTTGTGATTTGTCAAACTTATATGTTTCTTTGAAATGGCTGGTTTATCTAGTCAAGACAATATGAGGCAATGCAGAAATGGCAGTAAAATAGTCAGGAAGGAAGGCCTCTTGTGAAATGGGTCATGATGGTTTGTCATTTTTAAAAAGCGAGTCCCCATATAAAAAGTTTGGGATACACTGCGCCAGGCCACAGGGATGCCTCGACATTTTACATTTAAACATTAGCACACAATTTAGCACTTCCGTGCTTAATGTTTAAACTCCTGTTCCACCTGAGAGATGTTCGAGTTACCCAGTAGCCCCCCCAAGTACAACTCCGGCTCCTCTGATGTGACCTCAGGGCAGAAATAAACACCAGACCCTTTTCTTATATTCACCACTTCCCCTTAGAGACATTTGATTTATGTTGAGTTTATTGCTAGGGAGCCAGTGTAGATGCCAAACAGCACCAGACTCGGCCTCGTTGGGGTGAAGGACTATAAGAAATATGTGTTTGACCCCCCTTTATGGTCACACAACAGGCCACGTCACCTATGTGGAAATGTAAATTTTTGCAATAATATTGTCATATTACATTTGAAATGTAATGTGCATTTAAACTAAACCACGTAACAACTTTTATGTTTCAAAATTATATTTGCGTAGTGCATATGCGTACATGCAAACATTAATAAAAATTAACTACACTTAGAATAACTGAAAGGCAAACAAATCAGCTAACAATGCGTTCATAACAGCTTTAATCTCTGCATAAAATATACAAGTACAACACACACATTGTAATTTTATGTAAATGTTGACAAAATGAGCACAGGAACCTGAGGAGACTTCCCCATTTTTAATTTGGTGCGTTTATGGGCCCCCTGGTGGCTATGGGGCCCTAAGCAGCCATGTAATTAGCTGATGCCTCAGGCCAGCTTTGAGGCCTATAAAGCGAAACATGTGCTCTCTGCAGTTATTGTTCTCATAATACTACGTTGCATATTTACTTCTTGACACTTAATGGAACGTCTATTCTTCTACATAAACTCATACTACAGTACAATCGTACTGTGTAAGTACTCCATTTATGTACTTTTTTGTCAGCTCAGATGTTTGAGTACTTGCTGTCTGGTAAAGTGCTTTATGTATATGTGGTTGCATTTGCATACTCTGCAAATTCCATTGCACAAACATCAACTATTACACCACATGGTTTCCTGTCCTACTACATATGTAACGGCTCCATTTATACATTTTACAAATTTTATTTTTCATATATCTCTGTATTGTTCTGTGTACTCTTTGGCTGCTGTGACACCTGAGATTCTTTTCAGGGATAAAATACATTGTCCTCTTATCCTGTCTCAGGTTGAACTGACCGTTTTCTCAGCAGACTTACAGGTGTAACTAATAATAACACTGTTTATTGCTGCGTTGCATTGCATAAATTGCTGGAACAGGACCATCATTAATGTTATTAGTAACACCTGTGCTTTCCCTATGACAAGTAAAAATGTCTGCCGTGTTTGATAAATCAGATTAATTTAGGAACAATAAAGAAACAGCGTGCTTTTGATGCTATAACATTCAACATCTATTCAGCAAGTAAAACAACATGTGAGCAAAAACATGTAACAGTGTTACTGTCAGTGTGGTGAAAGTCTTGTGTCTTTTGTGTGTAAAACTTTGTCAGAGTTAAAGTTTAACCCGATTTGTTTCATTTGCATAACAGAAACTAATAAGGAATATGCATGACGACACAGTTCATGTCTTTTATCATGTTACAGTTTTTGAGTCAAATTTAACTTTTCTTCATTTACTGCTAGTTTCTATGTTTTTTATCGGTTTATAAAAATACAAAACAGCTTCCAAAAGAAGCATAATGACGGAGGAAGTTTGGGAACTACTACTACCACTACTACTACTACCACTACTACTACTACTACTACTACTACTAAAATGACAATTATGCAGCTCTTGAAAACCATTTGTGTAACAACATAATGACACTGTACTAATAGAAAAATAAAAACATGTCATGCCTTTTAAATATATTAAATCATTTCACACATTTCTTATTAACAAACAGCTCAACAAGCTGTACTAGACTTTCTCAAGTAGATGATAAAACCAGTTACATTCCTGGGTGCACTGGGCTAATCATTTATTTGGTCTCAAATCCAGAGCCAGCCCTGACCAATTTGGTACCCGAGGCAAGACATTAGCTGGTAGCCCTTGTACTGCAACCCAGAAAATAGGGCCTATTTCATAAGCTACATAGTTATGTCATTGTGGGCTTTTAATGCCTTCACGCCAGCAACAGCTGTGGCCGGAGGCGTTATGTTCTCGAGTTGTCGGTCCGTTTGTTCGTACCGATCTTGTGCATGCGATATCTTAGGAACGCCTCGAGGGAATTTCTTCAGATTCGGCACAGATTCAAAAGTCAAGGTCGTGACCTCACAAAACTTCAGTCACATAGCATAAAATAATGACATTTTGGACAGACTGGTTGCCGGAGGCATACAATCACAAGGTGGTAATTGAAAGTTTTGTAATATTTTGACATAATAGTATTGAAATAGTATTAGTAAAAAAAAATAACAAAAGTTATACATTTTAAATTTTGGTTCTCCCCTCATTTGGGGCGTCCCTTTGGATGTTGGCGCCCCCCAGCATTGGCCTGCCCTGCTCAGGCCCAGCTCTGCTCAAATATGTATATCAGAACAGATGTAAAAGCATGCAGCTCATCTCTTGCAGTCTCATAGATTTTATCCTTCTTCATCTAGCGCCACATCTTCATTTCATTTCCTAGAGTACAGCAAGAACAAGATATCAAATCTCTTATCACATTCATTCCATTAACCCTACGACAGCTCTCTGCTGCATCCAACCCTTACCATCTAACAGTGCAATTAAAAAGTAGGCTTGCTAGTCCTGTATACATATATGCACAGCTATGTAAGGGGAAGGACGATGAGCCCATACAGATCGATCTATCCATCCATCCTGTACACGCCCACTAGTCGGAGACAGTGAGATAGATGTAACAGATGCAGGAGGGTTAAAGGCTCACAGAACAGCTCTGTGTGAGGCAGATTGAGCTCTTTAGGGGCAATGATAGAGAGAGGAAATGTGTGTGCAGCAGGCGGATGTGGTTCACTGATCTGGGAGCAGCAGCGTCTCCTCTTTCAGTGGCACTGAGTGGTTCATCTGAGGACAGCAGCCAGGAGTAGCAGGAGGATGCCACATGACCTACAGATAAACAGAGTATATGTGCTACCAGCTGGTGGACACTGTTTGATAAGGGGGTTCGGTAGGAGGATGAGGATCAATCAAAGTGTCTTGACCCCACGTCACCTGTATAGTTTTTGTCATTCTCTGTGCCTGAAGTAACAGGAAAAAGGCCAGTTTTTGATTAGGTTTGTAGGTGAAGCAGGAAAGGGCAATGCTTTTTGTCTGACCTCTCTGGAGGAAGTATTTACACATTTTGTGTGTATTTTTGCCTGCAACTGAAATTTTGAATTTCCTTTGATGGAAGTGTTATCTGGACTTGCCTTAGCACAAATCTGTAGAAACACAGAAACCATTCGAGACATTTGTTTTTGTTATCATGCTACTGTTTTTTCAACATACTATTTTTTTTTTCAAAAATCCTGCTTTTGACTATTGATAAAAGTGTGGTTTATTATTATTATTATTATTATTATTATTATTATTATTTTTTTGTGTGATTGAGAAATTTCCAGAATTTATAGACCAATAAGAACAAATGTTGAGGCATTTTTCCTTATTATACTAAATATAGTCTTTGGACACAAATGGGTTTAAAGAAGCTGATGAAGAGGAAGCTGGTGAAGGACAGTTCAGGCACAATATAAAAAATTCAGCTCTTTCCAGCCCATTACAACTATATTATTCACAATTCTGCAGTTTAGTAGGTGATAATGCATTATATATATATAATATATATATATATATATATATTATATATATAAATATTTGCACAGTAGTAACTCCAGCTGCCATGTAATAGGTCAAAAGTGCAATATTTCCTGCTGAAAAGTGGTGAAGTAGAAGCTAAGGAATGGAAAATATCAAGTATAAATACCTCTAACACAGTAAATGATTTGTGTGTTTGGTAATGATGGACCGGTAGTTATGATTCACTACACCAATAATCATGACATGACCAGTCAAAGCCATATTTTAAATCTTTTTAATATATCTCACATTTGATTTATTTACAAAAGACAGTGGCTTCGTGACATAAAACTATGTTTTGTAAAATCAATATGAGAAACAGATGTGTACCAGAAGCGTAACCGTACGGAACACATACATAGATAAATAACATCAGGGGAGCGTCGGCGCCGAGGTCATCCTCTCTGCACATTTCTCTCCGCAAACAATAAAAGGATCACAATGTATGCACCTCGGTATGACCGGCTGTGTTTTATTGGTGTGACCCCGAGTTGTTCTGACGGGGTGTCTGACAGTGTTGCCTTCACACTGGCTGTATTGACATCAGTGAGTCAGTCAGTAAATCTGGAATGTGTGTTCTGTCTTTATTAACTATTACCGGTACATGTTTTTTTTTTTCCAGCAGTGGAAACCGTTAACATCTCCAGGCAATCTGTGAATAAACTATGGGCAACAACAACATACCAATGCAGATATACTTTGATATATACCTGTAATTTGTATGACACACACAGATGACTGCAAACAGTTTGGCACAAATGTAAAGGCTGAGCATGAGTTTCCCCCAGAACACATTAAATAAATAAATAAAATCTCTACAAAGTCACAGACATAAAGGCTGATTGATCACCTTATTTGCTGAATGGTTACTTTATACAGCACTTTACAGAACAGCTACAGGCACAAACTGAAAGGATGGACAAATGTTTGGATTTCAATGCAGGATGCAGGGGAAGACAGTGACTCCTTCAGTTTGAATCATTTCTGCACCTTTTCCACTGAGTAAACGGCAATTTTTGACAGCAGTGGTCACAGAAGTTCAAATGACGGTACTTCAGTTTTTACACCTTCTTCATATTAATTTATATTTGGCCATAAGTGTGCACGTGATTCTCCATTTTGACAAACTCATTACATTGACTATACTCCACTAATACTAAACAATAATGATAACACAGAGAGCTAAAGAAAAGCATCACATTTAAAATGTCGATAACAGAGGAGCCTCTTTGTTGTTGACACAGTGTAACAGGCTGTTGAAACCTTCTGCGTAGCTTAGAGGATAGGCTTACTGTACACATCTCAAAAACAACGTCCGATTCATTCAGGTTTTACTTCTTTTGAGAGCTGAACATATCACTCTAAAACTGCTCCCAGACCTTTATCACATTGACTAAAAAACAAACATTGCTCTTTTTTTTTTTAGATGAATGGCAACCCTGAAGGACAAAAAACATTGAGCCAGGAGACAAAAATGTAAAGATGGAAATGAACATCCTCTCTGGTTGACAGTCTGTAATTACTTTACTTTTCTGTGAAAGACACAAATTCACACACAAACAAACTATATCCAACATGCTTCACCAAATTGCACTTCAGAAAAACGTCTCTCCTTCTAATGATCCCCTTTCTTTAACTTGCATTTAATCACTTGTTGTTGCCCTCTACATATTTAAAGAGTTTCTTTCCAAAATGAGACTAATGGATTGGTGAAATGAAAGTAAAATTAACCACTTTAGGAGGTTTCAACTAAATCATTAGACAAGGATCACAAGTTTTATCTGTGATTAAAAGTGGGGCTATAGTTTGGATTGAAACCCTCCATTGACCTGTAACCTCTCAGTCTGTGGTCAATGACGTCTACCAGTTAAAGGACACTACCACCATTATTTAACGAGCAGTCCCTGAGCACCTACCGTCATTGCACATTAACATTCTCAATAATCCCTTTTTTAACTTAATAAAGCTATCAAAGCACTTGCTTCCTACGACCTTACATCCTCACAATACTGTACAAATGTTCATTTTGTAACTAAAACTCAGTGCCTAATTCAGTACTATTAAAACATCCTGAGGTGCTTCCCTACACTTGAAACAATAAATACTTAAGCTGCCAGCAAGTCAGGTGTGTTCAGTTTTCACATGGAGGAAACAATGAAACTCAGCTCATTGTTGTTTGTAGTACAGTAGCCCCTCGTTTTTTTTTCATTTTAATCGGCACAGCCCTCTTATTTGTAAGGGTGGCTCACTGAGAGCGCAGTAGCAGCAGTACAGTAGGTGACTCAGTGAGTGTGTTTACATGCATGCAGTATTCTGGATTCCAGCTATTATTCCTGGTTTAGGTCTGAATGACAATACACTGTTTATGTGCATCGTCATAGTGTAACAGATATCCCTGCACTCATTCACAGAAAGAGGAGTATCATGGAGACCCAACTGTCTCCTGCAACTAATTTACTGTCTTGCCGAGAGTTCGATGAGAAGATCGATACCACTCTCTAATCACCTAAAAAAATGAGTCGATGTGTTTTTGTTAGCTTAGAATGAACCGTTTATATCTACATGCGGAGCAGGTCCTCTTCAGGGAGCTAGCCGCCATGTTTCTCCAGTAGCCCTGAACTGACAAACCAAACATTAACACTAGATATGGCCATTTGCGTTTTTGCTCTGGCCCCCATAGTTCCTCCACACTGTTGCTTGGCACACGGGAGAAGTTTCATGTGGTTGCAATCTGCAACCTCACCGCTAGATGCTGCCAAATCTTACACACTAGACCTTTTAATTAAAGAGCTTTGGAGGTGCTGGTAGGTTTTGTTAACTCTGGACAGAGCGAAAGCTAGTTACCCCTAGCTAAGCTAAGTGGCTGCTGGTGGAAGCTTCATATTCTTCATCTTATTTATTTACAGATATCATCTAACTCTTGGTAAGAAATCACGTAAACCGAGCGTAGTGACTTCCTGGAGTCCCTGCTGGTTATCTGGCACCCTAACAATGATAAGGTAGGTCAGGTGGTAAGGGTGAAAGAAGTCACTTTTTTCACATTTCAACAGAGTCAGGCTATCTGTTTCCACCTGTTTCCAGTCTTTATGCTAAGCTAAGCTAAGCTAACCATCTTCTGGCTCAAGCCTCATATTTGATGCACAAATATGAGAATGCTGTTCTTGTCCAACTCTCAGATAGTAGGTGAATAAGTGTCTGCTTTTACTTTATTTCTACAACTTTTTTTTAACAAACTCCAGAATATGGTTGTGCAAGTAAACACACTCAGCATGAATTGTGAGGCGAGACACTTCTGACGCCCCAGCTG
Source organism: Pterois miles (assembly GCA_947000775.1). Classification (NCBI taxonomy): domain Eukaryota; kingdom Metazoa; phylum Chordata; class Actinopteri; order Perciformes; family Scorpaenidae; genus Pterois; species Pterois miles. The sequence goes on along the minus strand of CAMQGK010000471.1, from coordinate 4,547,523 downwards.
TCATCGTAAAACCCACAGAGAGCTGGCATAGCATGGTACAGTACCTAAATCCAGACATGAGTGCAACTTCATGCAAAAATGCTAAAAAAAAAAACAACCAACAAACAAACAAAAACAAAATATAACAAATACTAGTGCTAATCATACAAAAGCAATAACAGGGAACATGGTGTCACCTTCAGGTCGAGGTGTCCCCCTCGTCATGTGTTTACAGGATTTTATATACAGAATGATCTGCTGCAATGGAACAGTTGGGGGAGAAAGCACAGCAAGCCATTCCTTAGCAGTCATGAGGGAAATCATTAATTAATTACAGTTTTGTTTACAGGACAACATACACACTCGCTAATTAGACACATCTTGCTACCTGCAAGGTGTGAAGAGACGATTTTTTTTCACATAGTGAAATCCTGTTAGATTACAGCATGCATTACTCTACGTGCTAATGCCAGGGGTTGTTGTTGTTGTTGTTGTTGTTGTTGTTACTGATTCTTCCCAGTTGATGACTGTATGTCCTTACAGGGTGGAATGGTGTTAGCTCGTCTTCAGTGCTTCTGTACTCTCAATGTGCCTGGATTCACACACAGGAGAGACGGTTTAGTGCTGCTGGCAGCCTGTATAGTCTGAGTTAATTTGTAAAACAAAAGTATAAATGCCTGTGTGGCAATGTGCCAAGGTGCTTTACTACTTTGGATGCAGGGTTGTAGCAGACGCTCATTATAAAGAGCCAAATAAGTATTTTATTGGCTGATTAAGGTGCAGACAACTCTTCCAATCCAACAAATGCTGTCATAATTAGCACCCACTGCTTACTGTCCAAATAAATGTACTACAGGCAACTTGTTCCTTTAAAATTATTATATACGGAAGCCAAGAACGGCCGTGATTGCAATAATTTTATTTCATGCCATTATCTTGAGATCATGAGTTAATTATCTCCTTATCTCAGAAGTCAAAGTCATTTTCTCATGATGGTGGGTTAATTATCTTGTTATCTCGAGAAAACAAGCTGTTGTTTCTCAAGATACAACAACAGCAGGTTGTTTTCTCGTGATGGCGGGTTAATTATCTCGTTACATCAACATAACGCTACGTTTTTTTGAGACGATGGCATAATTCACACGATAAAATTGCCTTTAATTTCCGTTAACTAGAGAAAACAACCTGCCGTTGTATCTTGAGAAACAACAGCTCAATAATTAACCCATTATCACGAGAACGCAATTTTCATATCTCAAATAACACTAGAAGTAATTTGGGCTCTCAAAAATGAAATCAAGTTATTACAACCGCAGATGTTCTCGGCTTCTGCACTGTTATATATGCAATACATATAATATAATGCATATAATATTAACATAATTCCTACTTTTTGTTGTTCATTCTGCTTCAGCTGAAAAAAAGGAAGGAAATACTGCATGTTTATGTTTTGGCCAATCTTTATGATGACCACAAAGTTTTTGAGTGGCATTGTGTAAATAGTATGACTATATGGTATGACTGACCTGAGAGATTAATATTCTAATAGAGTACTATTAGCATGTACTTTAGACGTACCTCTGTCCCCACCGTTCCTCATGTTGGTCTCCTCTTCCACTCCCACGTCATCAACTTTAAAAATAAAACATGAGATTTTAGTGACAGCGTTATGTAGAAACTTAGAAATGTAGAGGGACATATCAGAAGCAGGTGCAAGAATGCAGAGAAAGATATCTCAGTCAATGATGTTAAATTCCACAAAACAAAACCATCTTAAACGAAATATAATCCAGGTGATAAAACTAGACTCAAACCATGAAACATGTGGTACACATGACTAACCTGAGTGGAGCTCTTTCACCAGCGATGACATGGTGTTTGTGATTGAGTCAGCAGCAACTAAAAGGTCATTCCGAAGATTTCTAGGTACACCTGGAAAACAGAGCATTTTTCAAATCAAGTCAAAAACACATGCAGTTTCTGGTCTTGTAGTGTAATCATGAAAGTGTCAGTAGGCAGCTGAAGTGCATATCTTGGTGGTAGAATCACTGCAATATTGTGGAAGTAGTATTTGAAAGTTTGGATTTTTAAAAAAAGTAAATTTCCCATTTCCATTCATTGATCACTATTCAAAAATCTTAGTTTTCTGAATGAGGTCTTAAATTTTTTTTCCATGTCATAAATAACTACTCAGTATGTTATACATGTAGCTTGTGCATGAGTTTTATAATGAAAGCTCTTTGTTTCCACACTGGTCGCACTAAATGGTTTATGAATGACAGAGTGAAGTCATTTCAGGAGACAGGTGTTCATGTCGTAAAGTGTTTCGTTGCGTTATTTTAAGTTACGTCAGTGACGTGTGACATACTTTAGTGATGTTTGTGACGTGTTTCTGGTCAAGTCTGTGGCTGTGTTTTTTAGTGATGTTTGTGATGTTTCCCAGTGACATGTTTTGTAGTGACTGTGTCTTGTGACATTTGTGTTGTGTTTTTAGTGACAATTGTGATTACGAATCACTGTTAAGTTGTTTCTGTACATATTTTATTTTGCCTAGTTTACATATTTAATTTAAGCCAAACCATTATGTTTTTTCCAAAACCTAACTAAGTGGCTTTGTTGCCTATACCTACTTGCTGCCATTAGCATAGCTTTGTTACACGGTGTAAAAATGACATATGTAAAGAGACATACAAATGCGCTCACACGTGGAATGTCCTGCTACAGTATGTTGTGCAAATTATACGCGTTCCCAGGAGATCGGGTTGTCGTTTCCGATGTTGATGCACACTCACCCTGAGCAAAGGCCTCAAGCACATCCCCTCCCACCCCTGCCAGGCAGTCCTGTGGTGTGTGGGTTGGGGTGGACCCAGCCGAGGTGGAGCGTATGGGCATGGGCATGGAGCAGCCGGCACCGTGACTGGGGGAGGAATGAGGGGAACCTCCAGACTGGGACTGCAACATAAAAATACCCGTGACAGTTACAGTATCATCAGCAAAAATGGAACTGTTTAGAATTTAGTATTTGCTGTACTTAATGTAATAGTTTTATTATTACATTATTATTTTATTAGCTTTCTTGCTGAGCGTTAGATGAGAATGACCATATGTCCACATTTTGTCATTAACATTAGATATAACATTAAAATCAGTGAACTTTAGAGGTACTGGTATGCAGATTTTGTTACTTTTGGACAGGGCAGCTGTTTTCCCGTTTCCAGTCTTTATGCTGAGCTATGCTAGCCAACGCAGCTTTATATTTACTGTGCAGACAAGAGAGTCGTTTCTCTCAGTAAGAAATCATATTTCCCAAAATGTCCAACTATTCCATTGAACCCAAGTTTAGTTATCCCATAATACATAAGAACAATATGCCTCTTTTTATGACATTAAAAGGTCTCACAATAATGAGGAAGTTGGTCTTGAAACGTTTGAGTTATGTCAGAAATATATTCTATATATACTAGAAGAATGAGATATACACATTATATATTTTTTGACCTTGACAGGTGCAAGAAGACAAGCTGACCGGTGTTACTTGGCATCATTTGCTGGTGCATAGTTAGCAGATAACATGGTATATTTGGATATTTTCATGACATACTGGACAGTCTTCCATCTGCAAGCCTTTAGTGAATCTGGGCTTTGGATTAATCTGTACAACAACAAAGCCAACTCTGGCACAACCGCGTTTCAGTGGAAGATGCCGTATTGTAATCACAGATTGCAGCTTTGGGAAGAGATGACCTTTTTGCTTCTAAAGGTGACTTTTATTCAAACAAACAGAGACACAGATGTGACCAAAAGAACTTAATCCTTTATCCTTAAAGGAAGAACAAACAAAAACAATGGTTTAAAGGCAAGAAAACCTTCTGGAAACCCTATACTGGCTGACTATACCCCGTGTGTCTATAGTGCACCTTTACTGCATTGAGGGAGTAATGAGAACCATGTGTGGGTGAGCGACTGGGCCTGTGCTGAGACCAGAGATATAACTCTCAGAGAAAGGATCACTGTGTGTCTCTGGGACTGGTGCAGGCCCAGGTTGATGGCTCGCAGCCAGGCAGCAGATGGCCGGCCAGGCTGCAGTCACATTAGAAGGGAGGTTGTTACTGCTGATGAAAGGAACAGGTCCCTGACATTTGGGCTAAGAAAAACACAGTTCTCTCAACTTGTTTGGACCGAGGACTTGAGACAACCGATTTTTAAAGATGTCACAGTCTGTAGTTTTAGCTCACCAATGGTGCTAGCAAGGAAGTGGATAAGTAGACTAGATGAGTGTAACCCAGTTAGATAGTGGAATCCTATTATCTGCCTTAGCAGGCTTCTTGAAATCTATTATAAAAACTTCCTTCAATCACATCTGTGTGAAGTAGCATTAAACTAAGAACTGAGACTACAGCCAGGTATTTTAGCCTTGCAAACTGAATTAAAGGCAACTTACAGCCTGCTTCTGCTCCTCATCCTATCAGCCAGCAAAGGTAAGCAGTCAGAGAGAGCAAGAAGAGTGAGAGCAACAGAATTAAAGCAGCAGAAGAAGTAGAGGAAGAAGAAGAAAGGGATTTCTGCATGCACCATACGGCTATGTGACATAACTTAATATCACCCCAATGTCTTGGTTTTAAAGAATCACACATGCCAACATCTCATTTAATCAAACATGCTACCAAAGCCTTAAAATTAAATCATGTAAACTAGATAAAAAACTGCAAAATGTTATTTCAGGAAAATGGCTTATTGTTTATTCACCATCTTACAGTAGGATATTAACAGTGATTCAGAGGCCTTTTTCTCACACCTAATTCATCTAGGAACAGGTGATCGTCTTACCTTTAGCAGCCTCATGAGTCCCTCCAGCTGCACCATCAACTCCCGTCTGCTCTCCTGCAGGGCCGACATGCGCCTCTCCAGCTCGTCCTTCCTGTGTCTGCAGCAGAAGGACAGAATTGTGGGTTGCATTAATAAAAGACAAGGGAAGAAGTGCTACTTGGATCTGACAGTAATAAAACAGTGCATGGGTAGACGTAATACTGTACTTTAACGAAGTAGCATGCCTTTATCTTTCTGGGGATCAGTTTCCTTTTTTGTGAGCAGTTTAGGGATACATGTCTGTAAATTATTTCATAAATACATGTATTTCTTGTAGATTTTCCCCAGATACCTGTACAGATGTGTGTGTGGGGGGATTCAGATTGGCCTCAGGGTCTAATATGTCAAGGATCAGCTGCAGACAGAGACACTGCATGCTGCTTATATGTAGAGTCACATGGGCGTGGTCTGAAATCGCATACTATGCACCACATACCCAATATGCTATCTTTCGGCATACTTTTGTGTGAATAAACAGTAGTGTGTATGTTTTCGAACACACTGAGCAACAATTTTAAGTCCTCACTCTTTGCCAGCTGGAGACGTTCAACCATGTTAACCTCGTGACCAAAGCGACAGTTTATGTGAATCATATCTGAATTCATTTAAATTATATATTACACCTTGCAAAGCAAAATTGTATGTTTACAAGACAATACAAAGTTAACGTGATAATATCACGTTAACGCAAATTTATTTTAACGCCACTAATTTCTTTGACGCATGAACGCAACTTGTGAAGATACTGGCATCATATGAAAATAGAAAACATAACGAATCCAACCGCATCATACTAGCTCCTTGTGAAGGAGGTTAAATAACACTCCAAACTTGCACTAAATTTTGGTTAGGAGTCCCTTGACCTCTGACCTCCAGATATGTGAATGTAAATGGGTTCTGTGGGTACCCACCAGTCTCCCCTTTCCAGACATGCCTACTTTATGATAATCACATGCAGTTTTGGTCAAGTCATAGTCAAGTCAGCACACTGACACACTGACAGCTGTTGTTGCCTGTTGGGCTTCAGTTTGCCATGTTATGATTTGAGCCTATTTTTATGCTAAATGTGAGGGGACAATATTTATCATTGTTTTGTGTTGTTAATTGACTTCCAGTAATATATAGAAATATACATATATTTGCATAAAGCAACATATTTGCCCAGTCCCATATTGATAAGAGTACTGAATACTTGACAAATCTCATTTGAACAGATAGTGTTATTAATTTGCATATAATTAGTTAATTTGCATTAACTATTTTAATCGCCCTATTAATTACAGTTAAATTGAAGCTTTACTGATGTTACAGAGCTGTCCGTCAACATCTGTTATGAACGTTGTCGTCACTACCTCATTGCATTGTGGGATATTTATGGCACCTTAGTGTGCATCTGTTATGAACGTTGTTGTCACTTCCTCATTGCATTGTTGGATATTTATGGCACCTTAGTGTGCATACTGTAATATTTCATGCGAAACTGTATACAATTTGTGTACTATTGATTTCGTACTAAAGTTTTGGATGTACTAAAAATCTGACATACTGTTTTGGCATATTAAATGTCATGTTCGTATGGAATTTCGAATGCAACAATGGTATTTGCATTATGCCACTACACTGTATTTATGTAGTATTTTTACTACATGCCACTGTGCATTTAATCTACTATTAAATCCAGCCCATAAATTATCATTATTATTCTATTCTATTTCACAGAAGAATAAAAACATACTTTGGTCCCCGACATTTAACACTCAGTTAGAGCTGCAACGATTAACCGATTAACTGACAAATATTAAATTAATCACCAACTATTTTGATAATCGATAATTGGTTTGAGTAATTTTTTCAAGACAAAAAAGTCCAAATTTTCTGATTCCAGCTTCTTAAATGTAAATATTTTATGGTTTATTTACGTCTCTACTCCACTTTTAGTTGCAGACAAAAGACATTTGAGGATGTCTTGGGCTTTGGGAAATACTTTTCAGCATTTTCTGGCATTTTATAAACCAAGCAACTAATTGATTAATCAAGAAAATAATCAACAGATTAATCAGCAATGAAAATAATCTTTAGTTGCAGCCCTATTTGTAAGCTCCACCTAGCTGCACTACTGGTCAACATAAATACTTGTGACCAGTCTTATTTACTGTTGCGCACCTGACCTGAAGCACAGACTGAGAGGTGTAATCGCTCATCTGCAAGGAGAAAGCTGCAAATGTCAGTAGCATTGATGACTCTAAACTTGCAGAGCAGTATGTCAGGTATGAGGTGAACAGTAACTATCTGGCCATCTTTTAGTTGAGGATTCTGGCTTATTATCATCCTCTGGTGTTCACAATGAGTAACTGCAGTAACTTGCAAAGCCTTCAAAGAGCCATAGCAATCGCCTGTCTGTTCAGAGTCGACCTATCAAAGACTCACAAACAGCTGCCGACTGTAAACACCTTCGCTCTGTTCTGTATCCCCGAGCTGAATAAAGGAAACATCAGAGCCGTCCACCCAGACTCCAAACACTGTGCACAATCTGTGATGAAATATGACTACTTGATAATGTCTCGGTATAATCCCTGAATCACAAACAGGCTCACTGAGCTGAAAAATGTCTCTAGTCATGTTTGAATTAAACTGTGAGGAATAATAAGTGGAATAAATATACAATCCTGTGATATAAAGCAAGTTTTTTTCTGTTTTAAAACAACATATAATTAGATCCCTGTTCATATAAGATAAGATATTCCTTTATTGGTCCCACAGTGGGGAAATTCACATATATAACAATCCTCTAAGAGCGCGAGGAGATGCAGCAGTGTAGGGTAGCTGGTAATTTATGTCATAAAACACTGAAATAATATGAAATTTAAACGTGGTCAAGGCTGTTAAGCATAAACCTGACATCTGATTCATTATTCAGGCCAGACCAGACAAACAAGGAGTCATTCAGGGCACTAAGTGCTGTAGCGCATCCCCTCAGGGTGAGTCTCTTCCAAGAACTGAACTCAAGGGTCTCAGTGTCCTGCCAGCATGACAAATGCCCACGCTGCTGCTGGTGAAGCTAATTCACAATCACCCTCCTGAATTAGCAGGACATTATTTCTACTTGAAGAATGAGTCCAGCCTACATTAATGCAACAGCCCTGAAGTAGTTTTATTACTAGATTTACTTAATATATGGCTGTTTCTCCCTGTTGTTGGGAGGAAGATGCTCTCGTAAGAGGGGCGGCGGTGTTAGCAGGGAGGATACCTGAGGAGCCGTAGTTCGGTCAGGAGCGTGGGGTTCTGCTGGGCTTTTTCTGGGGTCGGCTGAGACGCCTGCTCGTGCTCCAAACGCAGCCGCTGGATCTCCTGGAGGATCTCCCTGAATGGGTTAATCAATCAGTTCACTAAACAGCAGTGGTGGAAGAAACACTGAGATCATTTACTGAAGTTAAAAAAGTATTATAACATTGTAAAAATACTCTAAAACAAGTACAAATCTTGAATTCTAAGTTTGACTTCAGTAAACGTACAGAGTTATTATCAGCAAAATGTACCAACAGTAAGAAGAAGTACACAGCGAAGAAGTATTACTCTACTGCTATATTTTTTACTATACATATACTGTATATGTGTGTGTTATGTTATTGGATTATTAATTTTGATGCATTAACATACTTGCATACATGCATGTAAGCAGCGTTTTAATGTTGTAGTTGGCTCACATTTTGGCAAATATGCATCTTTTATTTCAGGAGTTGTGAATTTACTGGCTAAGACTGTTGTTGGCTGTTATGGTGACAACACGCCAGTGGGGTCGTAAAGTGTGTTGCTCCACCGCTAAGCTTTCACAGCAGCTGGATTTGAGATATCACAAGATCACATGAGAATCGCGGATCACATAACACACAAAAATCCCACATTCGACGCAATGACACAGGGAGGCAACTGTTCTAAACAACAATGGTGGCTCCTAAAGAGGTTAGCATACAGTAGATGTAATAACATCAGAAGTGGAGAATATTTATTCACTGAAAGAAGAGCAAAGAACGGCACTGAGGGCTTTTCTCGATCTTCTCCTGACTGGGTTCGGCAAGACTTTGATTGACAGATGGTTCATCCAATCACCCATAAAAGTGTTTTCTGAAAGTGCCTGCCCTTTCCAAACGGTTTCTAATGATGGCTTCGTAGATGGTTTTGTGTAACAAACCATCTGGTGGGTCAGGTTAGCCAAAGTAGTCACAGAGCAAAATCAGTGTCTGTTTAGGCCAGTTCACTTTCTGTCTTTCTTACTTATGAAAATGAACAGCCAGCATGGCGGGACTATATATGCACAGAGAAACACTAGAAGCAGATGGTGTTGTTTCACATCGCGCCAGCATTAGTGTGTCTGCAACTTGCCGCAAATAGGTTTATATGGAAGTTGGCCTACAACGGTCACAATGGCAACAGTACACATAAAAATGGCTGCCACTCTGACCATCCAGAGACATTATGAATAATAATGTCCGTTCTACTACTGTTTGTATTTCTGTGAGTATCAAGCTTTTCACCTAAACTGTCAACAAGAAAGCAAATAAGCTTATCTCCAGAATGTCAAACTCTTCCTTTAACTATTCTCGGTGCCAGGTTGTTTAAATATGAAACAATGGTTTGTTTTATTAGCTTATCAAATGTTTTTCCATGTAAAATCTGAATCTTAAAAGTAACTAGAATATAGTAGATAATAAGTATAAAGTGGCACCAAAATACTCAAGTAAAGTACAGCTATCTCGAAACTATACTTAAACTAATAATACTTAATTACTTTCTACCACTAGACAACCAATCAGTAAAACATACTGATTTGTTTCCAATGAATAACTAATGTTTAAATGAGAACTTTACCTGTTTTTGTTCTCCAGCTCTGCGATCAGCTGTCTCTGTTGCTTATTGGCATCGAAATTGAAGCCCAGATCTGTTGGAGGACATTGTTGCTGAAAAACAAAATTAGCATAGCGTGGCATTAACAACGGTGGTAGAACAAAATTGAAACACCAACAGCCTTCTTCTGACCACAGCGAGCAGTAATGACTCTCTGCTGGAGGCTTATTATATTTCTGCATAAGCAGGGAGCCGTTTCAGCTCACCGCAGCTTTCCTTTATCCCTCCATATAAAGGGATGCAAAGTACAAATCCAAATAAACCCAAAGTAACCCTACATGAACAATTTATGTTAACTTGTTATGTACACAAGCTTCTACCTTCCTACTTTTTATCAAAGAGCCGCGATGGAGCGTATTCAGTCATGAATATTGTTTCCAAGGACTTTAAAGTTATAACCCTTCAGATTTTTCTGAAATCGAACCACATTTTTGATTCTTTCATAGACAATCTATTCACATTCTGTAATTAACTCTCTGTTTATTATTTTTATTGGTTTAGTGGCCATTCCTGCGCTGGATTCATATGCCTACATATATGTGAGGTATTCAGGAATGCATGTAATCCAGCACAATTTTATCTGATTTAGCTTTACTATTTTCTGTTCACTCTTTTTTACAATAAATCACTGCTTTATTAAGTTACTGCTAGTGCAAACCAAACATTTCCTACTGCTGTTCACATTAAAGGGCGGGTCCGTCTGCGTTTCTTTTTTTTTTTTAAATGGAAATGCCCACTCAGTTGTTGGCAATAAGCAGCGAAGTTGGCAAATAAGCTAATCAATAAGGTTATGAATAATGTGAATGCCAACAATAGCTGATTCAAAGTCAGCTGTGCTGATTTGGAAATAACTGAAAGGCTTAGTTCAGATTTGTTGAAGTGGGGTTGTATGTATACTCTGCGAGTACGTTCTGCAAGCTAAAATTGTTTTTGTTAATAGAGTATGGTGGCTTTGAAGAGAGTTTTATAACGGCTGTCTGATAGTGAGGTAAGGCAGCTGTCGACAGGAACAGCAGAAAAATGCATTTTAGCCACCCAAAAAAATAAAATCTCTATGAATGTATGCTATATTTAGGAATAATTTCACCACTTTAGCTTGCCATCAGACATCATCTTGACATCACTTTCTGACGGGTAACTGAAGCAACTATGTCGCTGTCTTCAAAGCCACCAGACTCCATTCACAAAAACAGTAATTTTATCTTGCAGAACATGAGAGTTGCTGTCTGCAGCTGTATAGATCGGCTTTAAGACTTTCGGATCCAAACTAATGTGGTGTCCACATAGCTTATCTTCCATGCCGGTACTCCTGTCTGCTTCTCCAAACTGTAGGTGGATGTAGTATATCTACTGGATGTAGATGCACTGTACATGTAACAGCAGCATCATGCAGAAACCTACGTCAGGTCATGTGAGGAAAACTTTTTTGAAGGGCCTGTTCAGATTTTAACACATAAGGAACACCACCAGGAAGCTACAAATTGATATAAAAAAATAATAATAGTAATGAACCCGCCCTTTAAAAGCCATCAACTGGTCAAAAGAGGTGAGGCTTTTATTGTGAAGTAGTCATGGGAAACACAAAGTATTTGTCACCGTACTTCGCTCTGACCATGATCACCAAAAATGTGCCTAAAAAACACAAGATTTTGACAGTGGATGATTTTTAATCTATGATGTATGGAACAAGTAAAACTGCTGGGAGATAAGAGCACGTATAGTAATACACAGTCCGACTTTAAAGTGTGAGTAGTCTTATACATTTAAGTTCTGCAGCCACAATGAAGCGCCTAACAATGACTTGTCAAAGTATTAGATGTGAAGTGCCGGGTTGACTGAAGCCCACCACGGGCCGTTCTGTGAGACACTCACTGTGGAGTTTCCCGCCTCGGCTGCCAGGCGGGCAGCGTAGCGAGCGATGAGGCGGTGCTCTTCATCTAGCCGGCTGGGACTCTCCAAGACACTGCTCAAAGTCATAGACAGAGAAATGCATCACACACACACACACACACACACACACACAGATATACTGACTCTAAAGTGACAAGCTCTTATGTAAGTAGAAGGGAAAGTTTGTAGAGTCAAAGTGATTATGCAAAACTTTATAAGTGAGGTGACCTTAATATGTGACTCCAGTGTTGATAGAGAGATAATTGGTCGTAACAGTGAATTGAGATGGATAAGAGAGATGCTAAATGCATTTGTGACTGTGCCAGTGCCCGTTCTGGCCATTTCGTCACTGACAGGAAATGTCAAATAAGGCATGAGACTTTAAATGATCATGGGCGTGGCATATGGCGTGGACAGATGACAAGACATATGCCGTCCCTTCTCGGCAGGCTGTCTACAATGAGGAGTGAAGGAGAGCTGAAATGGTGCTGGGCTCCATCTAACTCTGACTGAAGAGTGAGCGATGATTAAGACCATTAAACCCAATCTGGCTTCAAACCGGCTGCATCAACAACCACCACACAGTCCCTGCAGCTTTGACTACCCCAGCTCTAAACACACTGCAAACCAGCCTTTTAATCCACATTTGTATAAAAGTCTTATCTCTCTCAAAGCAGATAGAAAAAGCTGCCGGTTTGATGAGATCATTTTAGCCGCTCCATCTCCTACCTCGCTTGTTTCAAGCGTTTTCTTAGCCTAGTGATGATATTAGTGAAAATACAACGGATCAAGTTGTTGCAAGATAATGTCACCTGACTTAAAAATAATGTTGGTTTGCAAAAAGACATTCAGTTGGTTTGCACAAGACTGTCAAGAAATGTCTCATAAAATGGGACAGATCCTAAATAATTTACTCTCAACCTCAGGCTAAAGCATTAGACGGAGTTTCTTGTAAAATTAAAGCAATACATTAACACACGTCAGGACGCTGCTCGGGTTGGCTCGGGAAACGCTGTGACCTAAAGAGGTCTCCTGGCTCTGGACTGCATGTCTGGATCTTCGGGCGATCAGTAGAGAAGCTGCTCCACCGGGGATTTTCCTGGCACCACCTGATGGTCTGTGCCAGGTTTTGGACAGAGATGCATGAACCGCCTTCAAGCCCTCGTGAACTGGCCTCTTTCCCAGATACTTTTATTTTTGTCTCACATTTGAAGATACCAGCTTTTTTTTGTTGTTTTTTTTTTTTTTTTACTCAAACACAATATCTCAGCCATCACTGGTCCTATTTTGGTCGGAAACGTGAGCGATAACACTTTGCTCTGACTGGTCTGATGGTACCACGACTAATGGCCAGGACACACAGGACGCATGAGCAGCTCAATGTGGAACCTCTTGCTTATTATTTCAGCAACCGTGTTAACAGGTTAGAGCCGCTGCACAGCCCATGTAAGCAATGCGGGTCAGACGCTACGTGTCAGCTCTTCTAGAGGTCGAGGTCTCGCCTATTTTGTGTGCTGCACAATTCACAGCAAAAATAGACATTGAAAATGATCTTTTGACAGTGTATTGACATCATACCAGCAACATTACTACAGTCTCAATGTCTGTATCTGTACAATATGTCACAGAATCAACACTTCCTCTTTCCGTTTCAAAATATAAGCTCTCCAACGTTTTTTCTGTGGACAGAATCACTTTAATTGTTTAACACAAGGCTTTTATTCTGAAATATTTATAGAACAGTTTTGTGGAAAATGCAGTGACGTGCACGGCTCCATAAATTAATAGAATAGCAGCTGTTTATGGTGGATTATTACTATTATTTACAAACAAGCAAACATTTCTTAAGCCTTCTCTGTCTAAAATAAATATAAATGATATTTATAATGAAATGAAACAGCCATTATGAAAGGCAAACTCTACGTAGAAAGAAGCGACTGGCAGCGCAGCAGCGGTGGCGGTGTGGGCAGGAAAGATGCAGACGTTAAGCTTAGTTGTCAATTAAATTAATCGCCAACTATTTAGATTATCGATTAATTGGTTTGAGTGATTTTTTTTTTAAAGGAAGGAAGGAAAAAGGAAGCAAAAAAAGTCAAAATTCTCCAATTGCAGCTTCTTAAATGTGAATATTTTTCGACATTTTTCACTATTTTCTTACATTTTATAGACCAAACCACTTATCAGTTAATCTAGAAGATAATTGAGAGATTAATCGATTATGAAAATAACTGTTCGTTCAGTCATGGCGCTGACTACCTTATTCCAATGAGTTCCATACATAAATTTAAAGTTTGCATTTTTACTGCGTATTAATGCTAAATAGCACAACTTCATGTAAGTGTCACCAAATGTAAGCAAATCACATTTAAAGTAATTGGAGCTGTCAAAATATCTGATTACGATCACGATATTAATGCAATATCTATAGAAAAAAAAAATAACGCTGTCAGTCAAGTTCATCATTAACTTTATTGTATATTTTCACTCTTTTTTTGTAAATGAATTATACATAAAATATGAGATGGAGAGTCTGTCACCATAACTGTGTATATAAAATGATTTAAGAGGTGCTGGATTATTTGCACAATATTATCACATGTATTATTAACATATCATTTTTTTTTCTATATTTTTTAAAATGTCACGGTTATTGCCAATACCGTTATATCACAACACCCCTAAAAGTAATTACATCAATAATAAAGCAGCGCAGGAACAAAACTGTGTACACATGTAAAACAAAACTTATAAATAAGTGGATTAAATAACTAATTTAGTCTTTTTATTATTAAAATCAGCTGGCAGAGTTTTATAAAATGATAATAAAATATACACTACAATGCCACTGGAAATCAATGAATGATAATATTGAATTATTGTTTTGATGTGAAGTAAGTTAGTTAACTCACCAGGTAATGATTAAATGTTTTAATCTAAGCCTTTATGTTAAGCATATGTCACTCATTAAATATTTTAGGAGTTCAGACATGACACTTCCTGATAGAAACAACCTGCTGCGTTTCTGGTCAATTCTCAGTTAACTCTGAATTAAAACTCATCAAGCTCAAGACAGCATTTCCTTATTTTTAATTTTATCTTTTGCCGCCGTGGTTCTGCATGACTAACAGGTAATAAATTGCGGTTCGCCCTTGGAGGACGAGCTGGTAGTGAGTGATTCTCTGTGAGAGAGCGAGCGAACGAGGTGGGAGGGAGCAGATGCCATGTCAGCAGAGCAGACAGTATCACAGAGCAGACTGTGATGGAGGCTGGATGCTCAACACCCACCGTTTCTCCAACAGGGTGCATTCAGTTTTAACTCTGCACTGACAACAACACAATCACAAATGAGTTTGTATTTTTCTCTGACTCTGAACAAACACGGACAAGACCGGCGAAGCGTTTCAGTTTGGGGCTCTTGAACTGAGCCACAAGGAGCTTTGCATTATTCAGCAGCAGCATCTTTGACTCATAGGCCCTTCATGTGAAAGCGGGCAGGCCGGCTAATTATAATAATAGATTAATATTTACAAACCAAATGTGACACAGTGAGAGGCTGGTAGGAGGTGGCCTTCTGTTCTCTGCAGCCAAACCTAAGTGAAGCCTGCTCCATCCCTCCTCATTCAACACCTTATCTACCGGTATCCACGCTGACTCGCAACACAACCTATTTTGGAAGCGTCACGGTGGCTTAATGCGCAATTTCTGCCCTAAATATGGCAGCTTTGTAGTTGTTAAGGCAACAGCATCCTCGGTGCATGACATCTTCCCAAAGTAGCTCTGACTCACAAAGCAAAATGTCAAGACAAAGGTTATCAGGCTTCTTCATTACAGCCATAGTGGCACAAACCTCAGGAGAGCATCGCCTCGCCCCGAGTACATGCCGCGACACGTGATGTCTTCCGCTGACCTCCACCGGTCTGGATGCAAGGCATCATTTACCGCCTCGGGTGTCCCTATCTTGTCAGTTTCCTTCAACCCAGCTCTAATCTTGATACAGTCAGCCCTCGGAGACTGCACTGCACAAAATGTTCATCTCTGCAAGAAACTTAATCTAGTATTGATTGTTAGCATCTAATTTTTCTAAACACAAATAGGAAATCTTCCAGATAATTACACTTGTAATGTAACTGAAAGACGGGAATATCGGCATGACCTCACCCCTTTAATACACATTTTAAAGGAGACATATGAAAAACTCACTTTTTCAGTACTTGTGCTCATACATTTGAGTATATCGACTGCCTACCAATCCATACACTGTGAAATACAGCAGCTCAGTCAGTTTTTGTGGGCTGCCTAGATCAGAAAACATGTGATTCCCCTTTCTATGTCAAGTTGGCATCGGCTTGCTTCCCTTGACAAAAAGCAAATGAAATTTTTCCATTGGTTCTGTGGCAAACACGTTTATGATAATTACACTTTTTGTTCAGCAAGCTAATCTCCTCAAATGAACCCCACTTTTATGATTTTTGAAGTGTGAATGAGAAGTACAAAACTAACCTTAAGCTATAAATAAAATAGCCCAGTCACATGAACACATGTATACACAACGAGGCTGTAAAGGCAGACGCATTGACATGATGGCATTTTGATGTCTCATTTAGCCAACTGTTCGCAACCGCATGTTTTAAGACATATAAAGCTTCAGAATTCATGAGTGGGATATTTACTGACGTATCTATAGTCGGAAAAAAATGTATTATATTATCAGTTATCAATTATCATAATCTCTTGAGGTTATGTCAACCACAGACTTTATTTCTAGCATCTAACTAAAAACTGTTGATCAATTAAAATATTCAGTCATGATCAATTACATGATTGTCCATAGTTAATCGCGATTAATCACAAATGAAATGCACATTTTTCTGTCTGTTCAAAATGTGCCTTTAATTGGAGATTAAGTATTTAATACTCTTATCAACATAGCAGTGGATAAATATGCTGCTTTACGCAAATGTATGTATATATTTATTATTGGAAATCTGTAAACAACACAAAATAATGACAAATATTGTCCTGAAACCCTCACAGGTACTGCATTTACCATAAAAAAAAAAATGCTCAAATCACTTGACTATTGATCATAACTCTGACTATTTTCATAAAGTGGGCATGTCTGTAAAGGGGAGACTCGTGGGTACCCACAGAACCTATTTTCATTCACATATCTTGAGGTCAGAGGTCAAGGGACCCCTTTGAAAATGGCCTTGGCAGTTTTTCCTTGTTAAAATTTACCATAAGTTTGGAGCATTATTTAGCTTACTTCACGACATGCTAGTATAACATCGATCTAGCTTTAAACTGAGCCTGCTACAACCTAAAAATCGCAAGTTGCGTTAATGCGTTAAAGAAATTAGTGGCGTTAAGATTAATTTGTGTAAGCCCGTTATTGTCGCGTCAACTTTGACAGCCCTACTTGTAATGTAGAGAAACAAAATGGTTGTCACTGTCCACTCATATTACCAACATGAATCCCAACTGTGACAATAGCTGTTAAATCTGTTGAAGATAGGCATAATCGTTTTAAACGTTAAACCTCGTCATGAACAGGCGTATGGTGTGTCGCTTTAAATGTTGCAGCTGCAAGGAAGTGTGGAACGTCATTATCTCCTTACCTTTTGTAAAGGATAGCTCAGCATTAAGCAAAAGGAGATAAGAAAGGAAGCATTTAAGCACCTTTCCTTAGCATTTACAGAATTCAAACAGCTCTTACCCTGGCTGCTACTTAGATACTTCTGTATCATTTCTCTTAGTTAGGAACCTTCCCAAGCAAACAGACTTTTTAACCGCAGCCTGCCTTTAATAAGGTGCACCATATTTTTCCCACAAGCCAATCAGAACAGACTGGGTCTTTCAGGAAGGGCGATTTAAAGAAACAGGCGCTAAAACGTAACGTTTCAGACAGAAGGTTAATACAGGTTTGTAACATCAAAGCATGTAAACGTCCTAGTAGAAACCCAAAATACAAGTATGAACCTGGAAATGAGCATGATGTGTCCCCTTTAAGGTTCAGTCTGACGACGATGGATATTTTTTGCAGTGTGTCTGCTGCCCTTTAGCTGCCTGGGTCCTTGGTAGTACTGTACTGTGTGATATCCCAGCCCAGAAGAGCACAGTCTTCATTCAAGCTCTTTCTGAATCCTCTACCAAAGTCTTCCTCTGGATTTTAATCCAACACCTGATCTTAAACAGGGTCAACGTGCACACCTTTATTGTTTCTGACGGCGATGTCTCGTCCTTTCTAATGTGCCGTGGGAAGTCCCGAGTCCCTGAGCAGTCTCATCTTGCAAACATAAATTGCCAGAAAGATGTGAGACAGAGATAATGTACTCAAAAAGAAAATGCACCCAGCACAGACTTGCAGGACAGAGTGCAGATACATTAAAGCCGCCTCACAGCGCTCTCCATTATGATTCATAACCACAATGGTTCATTACCACTGTGAGTAAATAATAATAGAGCTGGCCTTTAACTGAAATGAGAGGACAATTAGGCTGCTTTCACGGCGCTCTCGTCTGCTATCTGCTAACACGACGAGGCTCCAGTTCTATCATAATCTATTTGTCAAATCAACCCTTTAAGTAGGAGTGCTCACATATTCTTCATGACAGCGTAACAAATTTTCCTCTAAAAATACACTCACAAGGGCATGCTGCTCGGATGCAAAAATGTGTGTCAAGTGTGAGGGAACAAATAACATCTGTAGTCTGATTTTCTGCGCTGTTCTTGCTGTTTCCACTGATGAGAGAAAATCTGTCACCTACTCTGAGCACAGAGTGGATTCTGTGGGATTAAAAGAAATTTATTTATGCGTGTGTGTAACTTAAAGTGACATTTTTTCCTCCTTAAAGAAGCTAATTCTGTGGGATAATATCTTCAAAAAGACATTGTGCCTGGAGGTGCTTACCTTTTGGTAGGAGTAGGTGTCCCAGAGGACATGAGCATTGTGTCGTTCATGTTGTTGGCCACTGGTTTCGGCTGACTAAAAGACAAGATTAGAGGTCTTTAATGCTACACTGCAGAGGCCTACGGTGCTTGTCACCAGGGAATGGGGTAGAGGGCATTTGCATTTTATTAGTAATCATGAATCAGCGATCCTGACTTCAATTTAATCCAACTGTACAGACGGGGATAAGAGGGGAGACAGCGGGGGGATCATTATAAACTACTGAAAGTGGTACACAAAATAGCCAACATGTTGTACTTGAGTTAACTTAAAATTGAAGCAAAATAATTGACTTCTCCGGGAAATGTTTTTAGGGCTATTAGCTTCAACCTAATTAACATGAGCACGAGCAACAAAAGCGGACAAGGAAACTAATTAAACTGGAAGTCTGTGAAAAACCAGGAAAGGTGACATTGTGGGAGGTAATTTGTGAGAGTAAACAAAGCGATGGGGTCCATCTGGCGGCTGAATCGGTGGCCCCTGCGAGCTCATCGCAGCTCGAAACCCTCGGACCACAGAGTCTCATTATCGGATCACAATATCGCTCTGCACATCTCAGGTGCTCTCTGCTTCACACTTCACCCGCAGCCACAGAAAATAACAGCGCATTTCCATTTCTCTGGAGTTGTTTCTCCCGAATCTGCTCATAGTTATAGTTGTCAGTGTTTATTCTACTGCAACTGACTGTTTTATTTAAAGCACTCATTATCACATAAAGGGCACTGAGCAGCATGCTGTCCTGTTATGTGTATATGTCCATTCACCATTTATGGCCAAAATCAAACTATTTATATCCACATTGTGCAGTATACTGTTATCAGCACAAGACATTGAGAGCGTTTGTCTGCTACGGTGCCACGAAGTGCCTCAACGGCACACATAGTCTTTCTTTCTGTTTATTATTGTCCTACTAAAAATATCAGCAAGCATAAATTCTGGATCACAAATTGTATTCAAATAATTTGTTAGTTGTTTTCAAACCAAAGTACATATTTCCCTGCATTAATGTGAATGCTCATGGGGGTTTAACGCGTTCTTTTTAAAGACACATTGCAATTATTTATTGGTTCGTACATTTAAATTTCCCTCAGGACGAGCCTAACAAAGACAAACACGGACGGTCCAACATACGTAATTTATATATTCTATTATAACACAATCCTGCTTATTCTTATGTTTCAAGCAATGAGGAAAGAAAACTGTCACTACAGCCTGCACATGCTGCCTTCTAGTCTCCTTCACTGACACTGTGTGCACAAATACTCCAAGTTAACATCTCGTTTAACACTCTTTATATTACAATAATCCACCCTGGAGGTGCAGACACGGGGCATCACACTTACCTCTGTGACGAGAGAAAGCACCTGCACGGCTGGCAAAATACATCCAACTGCTGCTGTTGCCAGATGCCTAATCTGCCCTCAACTGAGCAAGCGAGCATCTCAATGTACTACACTGCTGCTGTCTCCAAGGAAACTCGGAGGTCACATGACTTCATGACGACGTGGTTTTCTCTCTCTCTCTCTCTCTCTTCTCTCTCTCTCCTCTCTGAAGCTCTCTGCTCTGACTCTGTCTTTTCACCTCTCTCTAACACACTGGATATTAGGGAAATGCTGTTTGCTCAAAAATTGCAACTTCTAAAAAAAGCACAAATGCTCTCATCCCTTCTGGAGAAAACAAGCTGGCCTCTGCAGTCAATACTATAATTGCATTTTACATATCTTGACTCTTCCGCTTACCTTCAGCGAGTTACATAAGTCAAAGCTCTTCACAGCTATCCTATAAATAATCATCAGACCTTTTCAAATATAACTCCTATGGAGCTGTTAAAAAAAGAGCTCCTTCTCATGTAAAAGTAGTTCATTTTCCTCTCAGATCTGGATTCATTCTAGCAGGCGTCCTAACTCATTCACATCAGTGTCTGCAGCCCCGTGGGTCGCTGGCTGAAGAAATGCTGATTAAAGACACACAGTCCAGTAATCCAGCCGGTGCCTCAGAGGTCAAACAGGAGTGAGTTGACACAACATTTAGGCACTGTAGAGATCAAAGTCTGCAATGCGCTAAGCCTCGTGCTACCTGCGTGCAGCGAATGACAATGTGCCACCCTTTCCTTGCACTTGGCAGTTGGCAGGGGTACAGGGGAGCTTCATACGCACATATTCATCTTATTCCTGACAATCAGCGGATGCACGTCTGCCTTCAGTTGCCCTCCGCCGGCTAAAAATAATACCCAAACATGAAGCATCCTCTCCTGCTTGGCAAAGGTGCTCCTATTTCCCCGGTGCCTCGGCCATAAACACCCGAATGGATCACGCTCACAGAAAAGTGAATTACATGCCTGTTCTCTCCATTTTAATGACATAAATGGACTAAAAAAAAATGTAAAAACCAGCGGAAGGCATTTTAAAAATGTAAAAGGATTTCTGGAGATTATATTGAGTGGAAAATTGCTAAATATTAAACATGGCACTGAGAATTTGACAGTATAGTGTGTGTTCCATATTAATGCAAAGTACGGTAAGATGCCTATTTTTGATTCTTAGACTACTTCAGTGCTTAAAGTCTTCTGGCAGAGGCGGTGCTAAGTCGGAAGGTAGGAAGCTGTATCATAGATTTAAAGTTCCTGAGACAGACGGTGCATCCCAAAACTGTAACTCCTCTCCAAAACACAAAATCCGCAAGAATCTCCCTGACAGTTTGAGTGGAGGGAAAAAATTCACAGCTCAGCTTGCCGTTAGTCTTGGCTCTCTGATGCCAGTAAATATTTCAAAAACAGCATCGGAATAGATGCAGTTTGTCTGGAGAGGATTTGAGGGGTTTGGACAACTGGGAGGCTCGTGTCCGTTCAGTTTGGGAGTTCTGATCGAGTCTGACGCTCTACCCTGATTCTGCCATTGTTACTCACTCACAGCCGCTTCGTCAGCCTCACATACGCACAGACACCTGAGAGACCACACTGATGGATGTCACAACATGAAATAACACCTCCTCACAAACAACATTCATCAGGATCGGCAACTAGCTCCACTACAGTTTTAAAATACCAATAGCACATTTCTCTCTGTCAATAAAATGAAGTCAGTTCAGAATAAAACTGGAGGCTTGGCAGTTTTCCTGTGACTAATTATCTGAGGGATCCAGTTTGAGGGAAGGTTTCTGTAGCCAGCAGGGGGATCATCATGGGAATGTAGGCGGACAATTACTGTATTCACCCATAATTTCTCTGAAATCGACCGTTAACAAGTGAAAATTATTCCATTAGTGCCAGCGCTTCCTTATGGCTCACGGCTACAGAGTGCAGGAGTAAGATTTACAATGGGTATGTTGGATTTAAAGGAATAGTTTGACTTTTTGTGAAATGTGTTCATTTGCCCAGAGTAAGATGAGACCACTCTCAAATCTATCAGTTAGAAATGAGGGTACCGCCAGCAGCTTAGCGTAGCATAAAGACTGGAAACAGGGGGAAACCGACCCAATAAAAAGCACAATATTACACAGACATTGTGCATGTCATGAGGACGCCTTCTAGGCTTTTCGCATGTCATTTGTACGCCACACAACAAAATTATGGTAACGTTCGCAGTTAGGTTTAGGCAGGGCTGGACTGGGACAATAAGTTGTCCCTGGGAGTTTGGCTCAGACCAGCGCCATGCTGATGGGTGCTGAGGTGTGAGTTGGGGGTGGACGGTCAGGAGACCAGCTGAGGATGAGAGCAGGGAACAGTCTTCTCTCATTCACTGAAGGTCCTTTTAGAAACATGACAATAGCACCACGGCACACTGAAACACATTCTTCTATTGGCTTGTACCACGATGCAACAGCTTTTCGCTGCATCAAGCAAAGCTCAACTTCTGGCGCTGCACGGTGTTGCGAACGCAGTTTAAACATGAGCTCAAAGTGCGCTGTGTCGCGAGCATAGACTGCTCTCCTCTGCTGACACAGAGCCCAAAGGGGGAGGTGTTTAAAGATACAACTGTGCCGGGCCAGCCCAGCCCAGTGTAATGCCGATTTACCTGTTTTATGGGACAAAAAGAAATAAAATGACATACTGTATGTCAGCAACTGGCCCAGAAGTCGCATCGGTATGCCAGATGGCCAGTCCACTTTGGTTTAGGAAAAACGTCATAGTTGGCTAAGTACGTAAACTATGGAAAATATATAGTGAACAATGTAATATAAGTACCGAAAGCATGTGACAAACATCACAGAAAAACATGTGACAAATGTAACTAACATAACTTACAAAACAAAACAGCGGAAGTTGTGTGTTTGTTGGACCCACCATAAGCAGTCTTTTTCGCTTTTTATTCTACATCACCTACTCCTAGCGTAGCATATCTACGTGGATGCTTATACATTGCAGTCAGTACCCATTGGTTCGTGGACTGCTGGTTTGAAGCCTTTCCTTTTGGCTTGGTTTTTGCAACCATAAGTGACACAAGAGGGTGGAGCTAAATACAACTGAATGCGTGGCTAGTCGTGGTAGCGACTTGTCAATCACAAGGTAGTCACGCCCAAAAGTATCCCCTGCTTTATGGTCTATTAGACCCTAAATGGGATCATAATTTACTAAATGAACATCATGCTGTATTGAAGATGACTTGCAACTAGCGATTGAGACCATAAGCTCATGTTTACATTGTTTACTGAGGTAATAAATCAAGTGAAAAGTACGATCATTTTCTCATAGACTTCTATACAATCAGACTTATACAGTATTTGCCCTGCCCCCTGCTGGCTACTGGCACTTAAGCGTTGGCTTCACTTGTAGGTCGGCAGGTCACTGGTTTAGGGCAAAGCTAAGCTAGCTGTTTCTACCTGTTTTCAGTCTTTATGCTCAGTCTCAAATTGTGTGCCATATTCTGAACTAAAAGAAAAACATCTGGATATTTCCCCCCATGTTTGCACAATACTCCTTGCATTTTCTTTGGATAGGATTTTCCAATAAAATCTGTTCTGCAGTTGGAAGACATGCCCAAGTTAAATATGGAAGTATTAAATCTCAGCCAAAATGAATACATGTTTTTGAATGGTTGTCAGGTTTAGAAAACATCTTTTCATGGCTCGGTTGATGAGAAGCGTTACTTCATCACCACACACAAATAAAAACACAAAAGCTTCTGGAACCAAAAATAGACATTTTTTCATCAAAGACGGCAGGGACTTTGACAATACAATGGAGAGAGAGAGACATGCAGACGTCTCAGGGGTCAACAGTCACATCCATTATCCTAAAAGTCAGTGAACACACACACACACCAACCTTGAAATGCCATCTGCAGGAGCATGACAATGCACTTTGTCCATTACAGATTTAAAGAAGAACATAACAACAACAAGTTTCTGGAAATTGTACCCTAAAAACTTATATTTTAGAGATATCACTATTAAATATCAGCCTATATGTATACATAAATTATGAGCCAAAGGGTCTGCAATCACATTTGTACTGAAGTACAGAAGTATTATCAGCAAGTAGCCTACTAAACTGGCACCTGTGAGAGGTACAGTATATTGTTATTTAGAGGCAACAGGTCAGGAAGTGTGTGAAAAGTGTGGTTTCATAGAAAATATGATTCTGGATTGCTGCTGCTGTTTGTCATGACAGTGTTTTATAATTTAGGGTCAGCAGCTGGATGTAATATATTTAAAATGTTTCAATCGCTTGGCTAAAGTGGCCCTTCTGTGTGGTCACAATGTCACATTGTCAAGAGCCCACAACCCTTGGCAATGAAAGTGGACGGCACAAATGTGATGCCACTTGTGGCTGACTGGCTGTTTGCCATGTACCGTCATCATTTGTTCGTAGTTGTCAGATATTTCTTTTAAAGATATTAACTGTGGCCAGTCATCGTGAAAGATGTGGATTATCCTCCACTGCACACGTTAATAGTCTGCCTTTTTAAGAAACACCAGGTATTAAACACCTCGGTGCCCACCAGCCGCGAGATGATGTTATAAACCAAACCTCTGATAAAAAGAATCAGATTTAACGTGGAGCAGGTCTCCAGGATAGTTTTGCTTTTTTGTGTTATTCGGAGGGGGTGATACCTGGTCAAGAACAGACTTTCAGGATCTCAAGCATTATGAGGAGAGGATTACCAAACATGAAAGCAGCAGAACGCAGTAAACCTGAGCAAACATAGCTACCCAAAGTAGTATATTCCTGCAGCAGAGGAAACGGCAGTTTCAGGACCGCAGCCCTAGAACCGCATGTCTAAGACACTAGTTTTTCACAAAGCCTACTGTCTTCAGTGTAAATGCTTGTTTAATAAGATAAGAGAAGATGAACCTTTATTAATCCCCGTAGGGAAATACTCATTTTTGCCATTTTAATTAAGCTTAAATAATCTTAATGATGCTTTATGCCGACCACTTGTTTATCCCAACAATACATGTTATCAGCCAGTCAAATGATAATATATGTGTTATGTTACTAATATAATATATATCTATATGTAATATGTTATTTCTATTCTTTGTTTCTTATATCTCACTGTCTCTCCCTCAAGAGTCGTCCTCAGCTGTACAAACAGGGAGGCAAAGTTAAGTTACGTAACAAACATTATTTATTTTAACCCAAATTGGGATCTTTTCTTTCCTAAACCTAACAAAGTAGTTTTGTTGCCCAGGTCTAAATTGTTTCTGTAAGACTAGGATCTTAAAAATGTGATCCTGAAACTTCAGCCCCCTCTATTGTAACACTGTTATAATATTAGACTCAAAATGACAGTAGCAGCAGCAAATTGAGGAAGACAGGTATGTTACCAGTCAGGTATTCGCCTGTTTTAAACTGTGTGGGGGATGTGAAATATCACATTATATCAAATTGTGTCATTTTCTGTTTTTCCATCTGTCCAAAGTTGTTGTTTCCCACCATTTTCCACCTAAAAACACCACTGTACAGCTATACTTCATAGTTAGGAGCATACCAATGTATCTGTATCTCAGTTTTAACTACTTTATATACAGTTAAATTGTTAACTAAATTATTAATTATTAACCTTATACAAAATTTAGTCCTGTGGTTCCCAAACACAATATAACAGGAGATAGTATTATAATTGTTGTTTCTGTAGTGGAGCTGTTAACAACCCAGAGACTGAATATCTGAAATGTGACAAGGTGTCCGATATGCTGCATTTTTTGTAAGGGAACTACAAGACAAAAATGTTGGGAACCACTGTTTTAATCTTTAACAATACATTATTCATATGTATATCTTTATCTGAAAAGTAACTAGTAACTATATCTGTATGTAGTTGAGTAAAAGTACAATATTTCCTTTTAGAGGAGTAGTATAACATGTATCAAATATATAAATATGCTATAAAATGGGAAAATTCAAGATTGCACATACAATATTTGAGTAGATGTACTTGGTAGTCACTTTGCACTACTGCAAATAACTAGTATATCTTTTTAGAGTCAGAACTACTCAATTCAAAATCATGGAAACATGACAACAACAAAAGGACTCAAAAAAACAATCTAATATAACTAATAACTCCAGCTGGGCAGAGTTCAATATTCTTGGTGCCTCCAACATCTGAAATAATCAACATCGTAAAAAATAAAAATAAAGTCACAGATTACTGCTTGATGAGGGCCCTGCAGGTAATCCAAACTAGTTTCAGCCACAAATTGTATTTTAATCAATATTAATCTACTCGTGTGATGTAATTTCATGCTACTCAACCTTTGCCATGTGGGCTAATCCAATCGCCTCATTGGAGGGAAACATGCAGGTCGACAGTTGATTCTCCACATTGTGATGAATTGTAAATTTATGCAAATGTGAACTTCATCTTAAATGCATAAGTTTGGGCACAATGCAGAAAAATTCCCCCACCAGAGGGCAGAGACTGATTCAGAGATGATGGTATCTTATCACGCGGTAAAACAGGAAATCATGTTGATGTGTTTACGTTGAGTCTGTTATTCTAGGCATTCACTGAGCTGGCTTCTCCCCCATGATGGAGCTCCCTATCAATTACTCACTGACACTCGCCAGAAGCAAAACCACATACAGACAGCTTAGATTTATGGTCGTGACTGGAATATGAATGTGAGGATTTTGTTATGAAATGTGCCATGAGAAATGTTGAAAGTAAGTTTTCTGTGATCCTATTACTGCCACGAACAAGCAAAATCATAAATCACTTTTTAAATCTCAACCATTATTTGATTTGGTGGAGGCCAAAAGCGTCAGATGATGAGAAAAATATGGAGTGACCTTAGCGACGTGGACTTCTGCGGATGTATCTCAGTGGCGGGATTGATCATGGAAATCGTACAATTTTTCAGCTGAAATGTAAATGAGTGTGCAGGGTTTAAGACAGCAGCAGAATATAATGCATTCCCTATAATGACTTCCAGGAGCCTCAAAGCCCGGAGTGTGAGATTTATACCATCGTCCCCATTTCATTGCCAACAGACTGATGAGGACGACCGCGCTGTTAACGGCGGCAGCGGCTGAACCTGAGTTGTATATCACCATCTCCACCTTAGCAAATAATCACGGGCTTGACATCTTAACGAGATGGCACTCTATCAGTCATGTGTTGACGGCAAAATGGAAAGATGGAGGCAGTTACATGACGAGAACAGACTATAGATCATGACCACTCCGGGCTTCGCTGTGCGGTTAATCAACAAGTCAGTTGGGTTCCCCTCATTAATGACACAACCAGTGGTAACAAATGCTCGGGGAATGGCACTTACACAGTATGGGTGAGTTCCTGCGGTCTCTCAGCCTGCTCGGGGAACACAGGATGTGGCGGCTCTCCGATGGGGACGCAGCCTAGAGATTTACTGATGGCGTGGCTCAGCTTTTTGGCCGGAGACTTCTGTGAGGTGCGAAAGGACAAAGTATCTGTCACCTTCTGTGTGTGCGTTGTACCATCATGTTGTAGAAACAGTTTTGAGCTGCTTCAGAAGTAATTTACATAACTAGGTCAACAGTTTGCCTACTGTGCCAAAAGTGTGGATCAGCAGTAGTTTGTGCATATTCAGTAAGTGCTACTTCACATGCAGTTTTGGTGGCTGCCCTGCGGTCCCAGAAGTAAAACGCTGAGTCCGTTCCAATATGTGGTCATGTCATATGGACAACTGAAGACAGGTGTGTGATTGCAGAGTTAATAGTGTGTAATGGTGTCTTCAAATGAAACTTGTGAGATCGTGTTTACAGCATGGGAAGCCGTGTACACGGTATGCGTGGCGTTCAAGTGGTTAAGTCGTAAACAACGCCGCTGCTATGCAACAGCAGTATTAATGATAATGTCTGCGTCTAGAAGTCACAGAGGCTCACGTTTTCCTCAGACATATTATACAGTTACGAAGAAAAAACATATATGACTAAAATTACAATATATTATCTTATTATGCACCGAAAAATGAACTTCCATGGCCTCCACCATCGCTGATGTCAACAAACGCATCACAAGTTGTGAACTCTGAGCTTTCAGAAATTTTCCACGTATGGGGTTGTAAATACCACAACAGGGGGGTGTTCATATGGACTCTTCTTTAAACACAACAGTATTTGAAGGCACCAATCGTGAATGACATAAGCTGACAGGAAGTAAACAAGGATACGAGCTGTTGCCTAGTAGTGCAGTTTTATTGAGACTGACTGCATTCCAAATCACATACTTTTTACTTTTAGTACATACTGCAGCTGCAACTGTTTGGGACATACTATTTCATCATAAAATTGTGGTTTGAACCTCTTGCTCATATATCTGCTGCGCAGAGGATTGTGGGTCAGAATATCAAGAAAAGCATGCTGGCTTTCATACAGCAAAATGTGACTGGACGCAGTAGGACATCCTGGTATTTTTGGCATACTGCATTTGACATACTATGTACTGGGATACTAAATTATTTTCTGGCATACTAAATAGTATAACATTCGTTTGGTAAAGTACAGTACAAAGCATATACATCAAATTTTGGTTTAATTACCTTTTTTAGGTGCTTCCATTTTTATTGAGCGCCAAGTTGGACCAAACT
Source organism: Pterois miles (assembly GCA_947000775.1). Classification (NCBI taxonomy): domain Eukaryota; kingdom Metazoa; phylum Chordata; class Actinopteri; order Perciformes; family Scorpaenidae; genus Pterois; species Pterois miles. The sequence continues at coordinate 4,518,923 of CAMQGK010000471.1, read as the reverse complement.
TTACCATAATTTCAACTTGGATATTGATGTGAATGTCACTTACAAGTCAGAAATTGGCCGTTCCAGTAACTCTGATGTGACATACATGTGGCATAACCATATCATCACTGATGAAATAGCTGCACTTTTATATATCTTTTTTTTTTTATCAATTTCAGTGTCAATGATTTATTTTTGACTAAACTGTTGATTATTTTCTTGATCAATCAATTAGTTGTTTGGTCTATAAAATGTCAGCTGATGTTTCACAAAATGTCCACAAATGTCTCGCTTTGTCCACAACTCAAAGATATTCAGTTTACTGTCAAAGAGGAGTAAAGTAACTAGAAAATATTCACATTGAAGAAGCTGGAATCAGAGAAATTTAACTTTTTTTTCCTTAAAAAAATTACTCAGACTGGATTATCAATTATCAAAATGGCTGCAAATTAATTTAATAGAGACAACTAATCAATTAATATTTGCAGCTCCAACTCTTTTCAATTTAATTCTTCATAGGGTAGTAAAGTTTTGTCATTTAACACTCCAGTGAAAAACAAACTAAAACACAAACTAATTAATACAGTTTAGGTGAGATGGGATACCAAGTCCGTAAGGCAGGATGATCAGTGTAGCATACACTAAAAAAACAGCAACTGTTTAATAACAATCACACAGTTTATCCATGAGTTATAATGGAAGATACATGAGTTTAATAGTATATCTTACAGTATGTGTAATATATTTAATAATATATATTATTATATAGATGAGTTTGTGATGGATTGTGCTATAGGAATAAAATTGCCTTGCCTTCATACAGTGCAGTTTACCCTTATATTATGGACACACAAGAAAAGGTCATCTAATCAGAATTGTGATGGATGCTGGAAACCAAATAAAATGTGGTGATCAACATCCCAGATGTGTTTAATAGACATAATTTTCACCAATTTGTCACAAAAGTAGGAAATTATCCAGAACAGATCCTCCTTTCATGATAAACATATTATAGACTGTTTTGTGTTTCAAGTTTTTTTGTTATTCAAGTCCTGATTCATTCTTTACTGTGCAAAAGAAACCCTGCAGGATGGGAATTGGATTTGGGATCCAGTGCCTTTGTCTTCCCTTGTTTCGATTTATAACATAATGATAAAGCTTTGGGGGGATGCTGCTACACGGCAAATTGAATCAATACAACTTCATTTTCCGAAATGAGTAACACACCCCATAAAATCCCTCTTGAACTGCTTTGACAGGAAATGTAGGGAGACGGCTGAACCTTCTGCTGCCATGTTGAAAAATCATTCCACACGCTCACAGAGATATTGACTTTGGACAATTGCATGATGTAAAATTGAGAGCGATTGGGGCTTTGCCTTACCCAAGATGAGTGCTCCTTCATCTGATGCTGGTTGCTATGGGGACCATTGGCATGGCCACGCCAGAAGCAGCTCTGGCAGAGCTGGTAGCCATGGCACTGTTGGCACCGGTACCGGAAACCCATCATGCTCTCGCTCCGGCAATATGAACATTCCACCGGATGGAAGACTGAGCGGTAAAAAAACAACAAAGACATTGATTTTTTTCAGAGCAGAGACACCTTTATTTACACAGTTACTAACAAAAACCTCTGCACACTATCAGTCTTAAGACGGTGGTTCCCAACTGTTTTTTGTCTGATGTGCATTAGCCATAGATGGAAAGTAACTAAGTACATTTACTCAGGAACTATCAGACAGACATAAAATTTGGAGGCACTTTGAGTACATCCATTTTCTTTATTCTTCTACACAACTACATTTTAGAGAGAAATATTGCACATTTTACTCCACTACATTGACAAATATAATGACAAGTTACTTTGCAGATTAAGATTTTGTGATAAGCTTAAACCAGTAGTTTCTAAACTATTAGGTTTGTGAACCCTTAAAAAACAACAGTGGTGGAAGACGTACTCTTGTAAGTAAAAATAGCAGTAACGCTGCTCTGTTACGAGTAAAAGTCTTACATTCAAGCTTTCACTTGAGTAAAAATATGCAAGTATTAACAGCTAAATTTACTTAAAGGAACAGTGTATAGGATTTATAAGCAAAAAACGGAATATAAAATTCATAACTATGTTTTCATTAGTGTATAATCACTTGTATTCATAAGCTTAGAATGAGCCCTTCATATCTACATTGGGCTACAGTGGGTCCTCTTTATGGAGTCCGCCATGTCCGCCAAACACAGGCTCTAGCAAGAGTTTTTTACATTTTAACGTTACCCGAAGGCCACCGTAGCTCTTTGAAATGCTTGTGAAGCTGCTGTAATATGAGAGTGCAAAACCATATTACCACCACCTGCTGTCAGACATCCATTGCTCCTAAAGTAGACTGATTATGCTAAGGATGACCTCTGAGCGAGGTGAACGGTGTTACCAGGGTTTTAAACTTGGTCTTGTTAGAGAAGGAGTGAGCGGATGGGTTTTCAATTGGTTGCAATCTGCAACCCCACCACTAGATGAAGCCAAATCCAACACACTGTCCCTTTAAAGTATCTAATGTAAAAGTACTGGTGATGCTTTAATACATCTGCAACATTTTAATGTTATGGCTGGCTGAGGTGGATCACATTTGAACTACTTAATATATTATTGGATAATCTGCAGTACAATGTTATATTTATACAAATGTTTATAAAATCCTAATCTGTAAAGTAACTATTAACTCCAGTTGTTACATATAGTGGAGTAAAAAGTACAATATTTCCATCTGAAATATAGTAGAGTAGAAGTATTAAGTGGTATAAAATTGAAATAATCACATACCTCAAAACTGTACCTAAGTACAGTAATTGAGTAAATGTACTTAATTACACTTCCACCACTGAAAAACGGTATCTAGTTGGGGCCCCTTGTCATGTTTCAGATGTTTATGGGATGTGATCTATCATAGAGACATGTCTTCTTTAAACTTCTCATATGGTTTCATTTAAACAGGTAAAAGCATGCATTATTTCACAAAAAACTCAAATACCTCACTGAGTGTCAGCTTCCATTTTTAGAGAAATTAACTGAGGACCTTTTGACGTTTAAATGTTGAAATTTAAATGTGGATGTGCAGTGTGAATATAAAGAGCTGAGATCTCACCATTTTCAACATTAGCAAGTCGGTGCATGAGCGGTAGCCACACAAGGCATTGAGGGGGAGGATCTGCCATCAACACATCCAAAAACGTGTTCAGCATAATCTTCTTCTAGATACAAACACATGCAAACGTGCATTAAACAAGACATATATCAATTATTAGAGGAGGTGGAGGGGATGTGGTGCTGAAATGCTGTCTTCATACCTGCTGAGGGAAGCATGTTCGCACCGAATGCTCCGTGTAGCCAAAAGAAGGGCCCTCGAACACGGCTGTGGGGAGTTTCAGCACCTCCCGGAGAAACTGATCGAACTTTGCAAACATCATGACTCCACTTGAGTCAGAGATCTGTGAGAAAATATCTGAGAGACAACAGATGTCAGATGTATTATTCTTAGCAAAAATATAGTGCAAAACAGGCTGTGGGTGAATGTATTTCTCCACAGTCTATATGGTCTGCAAAGAGTCAAAATATGCAGTTAAAGCAACAGTGCCCCTGTGTGTTTAACTTGAGTAACTACATGAAGGTAGCCATCAGATTTTAGAAAATAAAGCTAATTTTAAAAAATGCAGCTCATTCACATCTTCTGACATGGTGTGTTTAAGGTGCTTAGAAATGCACTTACATCGTAGTTTGTCCACAATTTTCCCCCCACACATTGTTGACAGCATGGCTTTCATTGAGAAAACTGTCAGCTTCCCGTGGCTTTCACTGCAAGTACAAGGAAAGGTGAAAAAAATGAGTTCATAGGCAGTAAAACACACATTTTCTTCAATTCAATGCACTGACCAGTTTTGGCAGCCAATTTGACTGTCACACTATTAAATAGGCGTTATAAGTCGCTATAACAACCATAGATGTGGGTCAATGGGGGCCTGCTGAACCTGATTTTAGGTTTTATCATGTATCCACATGGTAGATCACCAAAAGAAGACATAAAAGATGAGCGACTTCTATCGATCGAAGTACTTATGAAAGAAACAGAAGTTGTGCCGTCATATAGACAACACAGCGCTTTCACACAGGAGACGAGTGCTAACATCCTGTGTGAAACCAACATGTCGTTCTTTGTGTTCACAAGCCTTAAGTTACACGTTTTAACTATTTTAAGCCAAAACACGTTTTTCTCTAAATTAGTTGACTTTATAACTCTTCTCTACTTGTCTTCCTGTCACTCCATGTTTTAGCAGGTATTATCCCACAATGCACCTCAGATAAAGTTACATACAGTACGCTTTAATAAAAGATAATGTAACACTAATCAATCAAATTAGGTTGCAGTGAAAGGTAGAATAGATCATTTTATTCTATTTTGTGGAGAATTCTGCTGAAATTACAAATTTGAGATGAAATCCTAAAGAAAAACTTACATCATGATAAACATATTATACAACAGTGCACAAGCCGAAATCACCGCAGGCCCCACGATACGATATCGTGACGATGCTTAAACGCAGTACAGTCCTTGTGAAATTAGATATTTTGGGATATGCTATATGATATGCCTGTATGGCGATAAAATATATAGTGATTTATCACCTTTTTTCAACTACAAATTCTGCAGTTTGTCCATGTGGTGTTTTATTTAATAAGATACAGTCGTCACTCTGTTCATCTCAGAGTTTTCATTCACATATCTTGAGGTCAAAGGTCAAGGGACCCTTTGAAAATGGCCAGGCCAGTTGACCTCACAAAAATGATATTATTTATTTTTTTTAGGTTCTTTCCCAAGCAAACTATTAACCATAAGCGATTAATAGTCTATCTCATAAATACTTGACGTCCGTGTATCAGTACAATATTGCCAGGCAAAATATCGTGATAATATGCTGTATCGATTTTTTTTCTCCACCCCTAAAACATATCAGTGCTCTTTTGAAGTTGCATCCAATAGTATATAAACCTTAAATCACAGATTAACACTTTACATTAAGGTCATAATTAGGTTGCCTCAAGACCCCTTAACATCTTTTCAGCTTGCCAAGAGAGACCAGCTCTTTCATTTCAGAGGTAACAGTACATGAAAGCTCTTCTGCTTAATTCAGTTTGGACCTCAGGGACAGATAGCGAAACTGCTTCCTGTGATCGCAGACAGTCATTTCCACAAAGTTTCCCAGAGATACGGCAGCATTAATAATAACGGAGCAGGACCGGAGTGGACTTACAGATCACAGTAAACCAACTGAATGGGTCGATGAATGCATGGGGAAAGCAACCAATCAATTTGAGCACCCCAGGTACAATAATGAGAGAGCTTTACAGTCAATACTAAACCTCTATACAGTGCAGGATATACAGGAAAACATCACTAGGACTACTTCAGCTGATTCAACTTTTTTTCAGGCAGAAAGCAGGCAGATGTGTATGTATTCCAACATTTGACAGCTTATTGGCTGATATCTGGACAGTTTGTACAATGAAGTCATAGCCGCAGCTACCAGCGAGAACACTAAAGTCACATGCTGTGTATTTATTCTGGGAATCTGGGGGAGATTACCTCCTGCAGTTACAAACTTACACATGGATTCAGCATTTCAGCGTTTTTTTTCACCAGAATTTAATTTGTGGCAGTGTGAAGAAGGTTTTAAAATAGCATTTAGACAACAGTTTATATCATAGGTCTGCAATTTCATAACAATATCCAAGTTTCCAAGTTCCAAAGTTTCCTGGAAATAAACTATGTGATTTGGTACTAACTGTAGGCTGCAACACATTCACATCCCACTCGCTTAGGTTCAGGCAACAAAACCGCTTGGTTAGGTTTAGGAAATGACAACATGGTTGGGCTTAAAATGACTACGCTTGTAAAGTGAAAATGTGACTTGATGTTGTGAATACGGGACACAAACAAACAGCTGAAAGTTAAACTTAACACATTGGACACAAACAGCAGTTTGAAAGCCTTGTTTGTTAAACACATCCACCTCTCCTCCCGCCTGCCTGGCGTGTCTCTTTCACTCTTTAATCGACACCATCACAGCACTTTCCCTGTGCGTTTACTGTTGCCGTGGATGGGTTTGCATTGTTGCTAGTAAAGAGCCTGGTTTGTCGCACTCTGGTGCTAAAGGGTGCCTTGTGCGCCGGTATCGAATGCTGACGGCCATGACAGTGTTTTGACGCCCCGGGAAAGACAACAGGCTGGAATGTTTGCCGACAGTTATTCTATTCAGAAAAGGGCTGCAGATTAATCGTTCAGTTTATAAAAATAGTGAAAAAAGTCCAAAACCAAAGATAGTAAGTGTGAAGATAGTAAATCCTCACACTGAAGAAGCTAGAACCACTGATTTTATTATTTTTTTTTTTTTTTACTTTTTGCTTGATAAATGACTGAAATGCTATAGTTAATCAGTTGAGAGAAATTATCTTAAACTACATAAAGTTTACTTTCTTTGTAGTGTCATAAATGGTACTTTGCTTTGAAAGGACACGGAAATAACTCAAATATGAATCAGCTGGCTGTCAACACACTAGGTAGCAGCCAGGTAATTATTAGTATTATTTATATATATATATATATATATATATATATAAAAAAGATAGACACACTGCCTGTGATTTACATTAGTTTTCTGTAAGTTGAGTGCATATGATCAAATTGCATCAGTCTGCTAGTAGATTTTTCACAATTTTTCAGGTAAATATTAAAGCCAGACGTTATAACTTTTCTGTGGCCAAAGTCCATCATAGACAGTACATATATGGGAGGTGGTGGGAGAGAGGAGACTGGTGGCTAAGCTGTCATCCATGAGGAGGAGCGTGTTAATAGTCTGTTTATTGTCAATACTATATATATTGTTAATATTTTAATATTTCCCCTTGTTTATACTGTTCCTGTTTTTATATGTCTTTCTATTTAAATTGTCATATTTCATGTCTCTACTTTTGTTTACTCTCTTGTTTTTGCACTATCCCCTTTGCTGCTGTACACTGCATATTTCCCCACTGTGGGACTAATAAAGGAATATTTTATGTTATACTACTATTAGCTAGTCATACCAGACCAGGTGAGGCTTTAGTGGCAAACAACTAAGTGTGCTGACTTGAGCATAGGTGTATTTTAACTGGGAGGGTCAAGACTTGTCTGAGGGGTAGCAAGATGATTGAGAAAAAAAACAGTTTTTTCCAGATATGCTTTTAATTTTTTCTTTTTCCTTCTGAAATACTAAATTGGTCACAATTAGTAGACATTAGGGGTGTAACGATGCATCGATCTGGGTCAATATATTGATTCAATGCCTTTATTTGGAAATTCCCAAGACACTTCTGTGTCACCATTTCTGCCCAAGCGTACGTCTTTCCTACGGAGCCCAGTAATGAAATTTTCAAAACGTATTTTAGTTGCTCTTTCTGAGTTGGTGTAAATATAGAAATTGTATTGTGTCATATTTTGTGATCTCAGGAAATATTGTATCGTTGTCCATATAATCAATATAATATCATATACTGCATTGTGATGGGACTTGTGACTTACAACCAAATAGACATAGCTTCCCTTGGTTGGGAACCACTGCTCTATATTCAACCCCTGGTTCGATGTGGCCTCTGCATCAATGCTACCCAAACAACAGCAAAAGTGATTCCACTGATTCCACCTACAGGTTGCAGCACTGACCACCCTACCTGTCATAGGTGGCCACCATGAAGTTGAGCAGCAGCCCGATGGACTGCTCCACGTTGATCTGGTGGGTGGTGGGCAGCCGCTTGTTGAGCTGGTAGTAGATGGAAGACAGGATGGTCTCCAGCCGCGACACGTTGATCTCAGCGTTGTGGTCCAACGTGTTGAGGCCGTTGTCACGAAAGGCTTCGATCATGTTCCAGACATCCACCAGATGAACTGTGAGCGGGGGACAGACAGACAGACTGTGATCAGACTGGGGTTGTATCCATGTTGGAACAAACATTTCGACTGGTTGCACTGTGAAATGAGAGGAAAATCTTGATGCTCTTACGGTTGCATCTCTTTTGCACAAACCGGAGTTTGCAGGCCGTCCTGTAAGTCGACAGTCTGATTACATCAAAGTTTTGAGCTCCTACAAAAAAAAGTGCAAAGAAAGTCTCAGATTAATGTTAATGTTTCCAAAAACAATCATTTAAACACTACCAGTGTCTTTGTGTTGGAGGAATTACACTGTATGTACGAGGGACCACACAACTTAGAGCCAGTCAAAGAAGTACTGTACATAACTATAGTGAATAGTGAAAAGAGATTTCTCTGAGTCGCCTCCACTCACTCATCTCCATGAAGAGCTGTCGCTTCTCCACCATGGCCTTGCCCCGTTTACTGCCTTCCTCGATCATTCTGTGGCACATCAAACAACAGAGCATGCAACGCTTACTGCTCATACATGGCAGCACGTTCATAACACAGACTCAATCAGACACCATGCAAGTGAAGATTATTAATATATATTTATATTGGTGCAATTGAAGAAAATGTTTCAGACATCTATTTCTGACTTCTAATTTTAAAAAGACTAAACATAAATGATTGAATATAGCTCATAAATTAACATCTTTTAAATATAGACGCTCCGGTTACGTGATCACTTAAAATACTCGTGAGCTTGTGATCGCTGGTACACCAGGAGGATTCAATAAGTTCTTTCATCTTTATTATTCAGCCTGTACATCAAGGACTGTATTAGTCATCACTGCAGCTATTCACTATACAGTATATGGCTTTGGTTGGCTTTTCAAGAGATGATGAAACCAGTTATAGGGATGAAATTAACAGGTTTTTTTTTGAATGGTACACCAAAACAGTTGTTGTTTTGAAGTACTCTGAAAAGCTAACCTAATAATCAGTTTCCCCTCAATCACTATTTGAATCATTAGAAATATTACAGATGTTGGATCTTGGTGAAGATACTGAAAACCTGAGATGAATTATAATTTATTAAATTTAACTGACTGCCTATCTTGGCTCAGTTATACAGCAGTGTTGTATATGTAACCAAGGAGATTTAATGTCGACAAAAAATGCGACTTTTATTCAAAGGAATAGTTCAACACTGAAAAAGTGTATTGGGAGATACACTTATTTGCTTATAGCTTGACCCCCACTAAAAGATTTTTCAAATCTTAATAGATAACAGAGTCCACGCATCACATGTCAAATTTAACAGTTTTGTTCCTGTACGATGTGGAGAGCAACGATTTGGCCAAAACAGCAAACCACGCACAACAGATCCCACCCACGCAGAGTCCCGACTCTTGTTGTGCATGAATGATATCTGTTGACTCTTGTGTAAACAAACATGGCGGACGATGGGCGGGAAGAATTAGCAATGTTTGCAGTACTTTGTACTTAAAGTCCACGATAGATGGATGAAGTCATGGAGACATGTTAAAGAAACGTCTTGCACAAATCAACAAGTTGGTCCTTCATTTCTGAGCTCCTTCTTTCTACTTCTTAATGCTTCGCATTTAGCAATAGCTCATGCATTAGCTTCGGCCACCGTGGCGGCTGTGGTTGTCTTTCCACTTCGGTCAGCTTGGTTGTCGACTGGGTATCGTTCTTTCACGTGACTGCATCATCGGCTCATCGATCATAAATATTGAACATGTTCAATATTTATGATTTGAAATCGGTGCAGCCAGGATGGATTTCCGAGCTAATCCAGGGGAATGTAATAAACACTCTTGACATACCTCACATCACAGGAATATCTTGAAAGGTAATCTTTAGAGCCATCAGGGCTTTGCTGATTATCAGGAGGGAGGAATCTGGCCCAAAATTGTCTTGAGTCTCATGTAGCGTGCGCCCAGTATTAGAGGAGATTGATACCACTCTCATTTCCTGTATGATAAATAGCTATAGCCTGCAGCCGGTTAGCTTAGCTTAGCACAAAGACTGTAAATGGGGGGAAACTAGCCTGGCTCTGTTAAATGGTAACAAAATCCACCTGCCAACACCTCTAAAGCTCACTAAATAAAAGATCTCTTTTTTTAAAATCTGTACATAAAACAAAAGTTTAAACAACATCAAGTTGTGGGTTTACGTAAGAGTTTATGTGCTTGATTATTCCTCAGGTAACCAGACAGGAAGAAAATAATAACCTTTCCAAAAACTGAATCCTTGAAAGTGAGTTGTCAATTGGTATTTAGCCTTAAAATCAACTGTACAAAGATGGTAAAAAATCATCTTTCCCACAAAGACTTTAATCTCCAAGATGCAGGTATCAGATGCTGCACGGGGGAACAAAGAGGATACTCTTCTCTTTCACACCAAAGACTCAACATCTACTGAACTATTTAAACTTTAACTTCTGTTCTGACGTGTGATTCAACTTCAGAGATGTCTCTGAGTATTTTCAAATAGAATTGATTGTTCGGGCCTGTTTTTGTTTCAACATAGTGCTCATACTTGTTGAAAACATATTTCCTTTGAAACGATACAGGTTTCCTTATTTCAGTCATTCACTCATTCAGGTGTCATCAGAGCTTTTAATTTTGTGGTGGAAGTCACATATTCAGGTGACGTTTAAATTTGAAACAGATATCTTACATTGGTCTTTAACAGTAATATTACTCTGCATTGTTATTAAATGACAACATTTAATAGTAGTAGTGGCATAAATCTTTAGTGTAATGTATTGAAAAATAGTGTTTATTTTTAGACTATACATGACAGATACACTTTGTCTTTTACCACATAAAATATAACTTCAAATTTCAATATTTACCTGTCGCTGGCTGAATGTCAAACAAAGTGAAACCCCAATCGTCGACCCTGTGAAGAGAAGCCACATTGGAGGAGTTAGTGAGGGCGTCTCTACTATGAGAGATAAGCTATTCCTCGCTGACAAAATGTAGTTGACTCTTGAATATGTAATTAACACCTCCCATCTCTCCCTTCTTCAAGGACTTCATTAACTCTCAATTTGTGCTTTTGTCTCCCCTCCCTCTCTTCCTGTAGAGATATCGGTGAGCTGGCTGGGGAACACTCCAGCGCCCGTTGTCTGTGCAAATGATAATTCTCCATGACATCCCGCTCAGCAGTGACTGCCTCCTGTGGGCTAATGACACCGACTGAGAGCTGCAAAGGAAGCACTTAATGACGAGAGGCACAGAGCACATTACAGCTGGCCAATGAGTGAGGAGCGCTGGGTGACCCGAACAGCCTCGGACCAGGCGCCCCAAACATGCCTGGATCACATGCATGTCCGCTGACCTGGGGGGGGATCGGCTGACCAGCGGAGCATGAAGAAACCAAGGTTCTGCTACCCCCAGGAAGTCTTCACAGGCAGGACACCTCTGTTTCTTTTTTGCATCGCTTGCTTTTCTTCTTCTTCATGGCAATCTCTACTGTTATGACAGAGCCTCTTTCACGTCACTACCCAGTCAGTAAGTCCACTTCTTATTGCTGGTTACAGGCACCAGCAAAGGTCTTTAAAAGGACCACATCCACCAATGTGGAGCTAAGCATTATTTAATTTTTATTTAAAACAGTAAGTATTATAATCAGGGTTACTACTATTGATTACTTTAGTGATTAAAGGAGTGGCATTTCAGGGCATCTATTGGCAGATATGGAATATAATATTCATGACATGACATTTCATCAGTGTATAATCACCAGAAACTATGAATCGTTTTCGTGAGCCCTTCATGTCTACATAGGGAGTGGATCCTCGTCACAGAGTCCGCCATGTTTCTACAGTAGCCCAGAATGGACAAACCAAAACACTGGCTCTAGAGAGAGATTTTGCGTTTTCCACCATAGATCCCCACCCTCCGGTTTCATCTCAAACAATGTTAGCTCTGTCAGCACTTTCGCTGTTGTTTGAACTGTTTAGCGCAGTTAGCACCGTTAGCTGCCAGCGGCCGACTCGCCGTCGCCATGTTTAGACTCGTTGAGAGTCATTAGAAATGCTCCCAATTCTGTATTTTGCACCTTTAAAGGGAGTTAACGCTGCAACAATTAGTTTATTAATCTATCACATGATTATCTACGTGAACAGAAAACTGGTCATAATCAAATCATTTTAGTCATTTTTAAGCAAAAAAGGCAAACATTTGCTATTAGCAGGTGTGTTGTGTTAATGTTATTATAGTTATTGTTACAATAATAAACAAAATATGATGTGAAGGTGTCACCTTGGGCTTTAGGAAATTATAAGAGGCGTTTTTACTATTTTCTGGCATTTTATGGATGAAACAATTAATTGATTAATCAACAAATAATCTGAAGATTAATCAATAGTGACAGAAGCCATCATAGTTGCACCCCCCCCATCCCCCAAAACCCAAGGAGAAATTTTTTATTTTCTTTTTTTTTCCAACAATCCAAACACCCCAAAATACTGAATTGACAATAATGTAAAAGAGAAAAGCAGAAAATCCTAAATTTTTAGAAGCTGAAACATGACGTTTGTCATGTTTACTTGAAAAACGACTAAAATGATTAATCGCTTATTAGAACAGGTGCCAATTAATTCTTTTGCTGTGCACCTGATCAGTTAATTGACTATTTCTGCCATTCAAAGAGCCATAAACCACTTTGAGCTTTATTAAACGGCAACGTTACTGAAACAATCATATGGCTCTTTCCAGTCACTTTGGTCGTGATGGCACTTGAAAACACTTGGTCAGCCTAATTACATACTAAATGGCGTCCAATGGCCACACACACACACACACACACACACACACACACACACACACACACACACACTGTACATTCAGGGACAACATGTCAGAGGAGCATTGCTGTACTTTGGGGTGGAAAAGGAAGAAAACATTAGCGATGCAGTGGGAGACACATGTCAGCAAAATAACACAATGGTTCATTGTAAATATTCAGCCTATGAAGTAACTGCAGAAATTCATGAGTAGGCAACTCGGCGGGCCTTGCATTGGCAGGCAGTGTTTGGGGAAAATGTGAGCGGTGCATGACAGCAAATGAATGCAGGAGTTGATCATTTCATGTTAGATAAGGAAACAGAGATTAATAATTCATAGACGAGATGAATTCACAGAGCAGGGCACATTCAAAGGCACACACCAGAGTCAGTGTGATGAAGCTCACAAGCACATAAATAATCATAACGATATGATGTCAGCCCCCTTTCTGTTGATACAGTAAGACTGTGTGGTTGTCATTACAGGCCCGTCAAGGTGCATTTTACTGTAACCGCACCTTCAGCTGATTCGAGGTAATGACAACATCCTTTGACGCGAGTCAACATAAGGACTGGGTTACTGCAGTACCTCCCTTCCGCTGATATCATCCACTTCTCGGTGTCTACAAGCCTCATTTCTCACACTGAGCCTCCCTGCAACACTTCTAATTCACTTCTGGACCCACGGCAGAGCTCACACGCAGCCATGTTGCTGATTTAACTGCCTATTTATATTATTTCCGCAATGGGAACGTTGTGTCGTGATGCTCATGCATTATTTTGTGTGTGTGTGTGTGTGTGTGTGTGTGTGTGTGTGTGTGTGTGTGTGTGTGTGTGTGTGTGTGTGTGTGGATAACAAACAATAGCAATCCTGCATCTTTTCTGTTCTCACTGGAGTCTCGATTAAGAGGCAGAGCAGAGAGCTGGCCTTTACCGGAGGAAAATCACGCAGGTTGCGTTTAGAGCATCATCATCCTCCTCATCATCCTCGGCAGCATCAGATGGGGAGGATAAAGTGGTCCAGGGTGAATAAGGAGGATATTTCCTCTGTGATTCACAGCAGCACTCTCACCTTTGATGAATCCACGCGTGTGTCCGCCGACGTTACAGCTGTCCGGGCGATGAGAAACGACTCGGACGATCCATCATCGTATTTCAGCCTCCTCTCCCGTTTCATTCGCCCTCAGTGTGGGGAACTGCGGTTGTAGCCGCACAGAGAGATGTACAAGCGCCCCGCTCCGCTCGGCTCGGCATCATCAGCGACCCAGCGGCAGAGGACGGCAGAGCAGAGCGCGAGCAGGCACGGAGATGCCATGCGCGACCACCTACTATACTTTACGCATGTGCGCACGCACGCTGGTTAAAGGCGCACTACTACTATCGGCGCTCTGACCTGCTGAATTATGATCCTCAGCATCCCAGAGTGGAGATGGAGCAAGATATAACTGAATTTAACTTATCAATGACTTTATTTTACCCTTTAATGTGGGATGGGGATTTGGGTGATTCAATAGAGACATGTATATGTTTAAAAATGAACAAAATTAAAGCAGCAGAGTCAATAGATTTGACTTTATAAGTCAAGCTCCCAAACACTGGATCCACACTTAATAATGCACACACAGTTTCTCTGTATGTTACACAAGTCAATTCATTAATCAGCCAAACAGCAAAAAAATAAAAATAATAATAATAATTGGCAACTATTTTAATAAGAGATGAATCATTTCAGTCATTTTCAAGCAAACATGACAAATATTTCCTGGTTCCAGCTTCTTAAAGGTTTCTGCTTTTTTTAATTTTTTTTACATTGTCAATTCAATTTTTGGTGGCTTTGGAGTAAAAAGCACTGAAAGCACCAGTGTGTAACAATTTGGGGCATATATTGGCAGAAAAGGAGTATAATAGGAGTATAATATTAGTGAATATGTTTTATTTAGTGTATAGTCACTTGTTTTCATTAGCTTAGAATGTCACCTGTCACTTGTCACTTGTTTTCATTAGCTTAGAATGAGCCCTTCATATCTACATAGGGAGTTTGCACAGCGGTCCTCTTCATGGAGTCCGCCATGTTGCTAGCAGTGTTATTATGGATGATATGGATATTATGGCGATATTAAGGATGACCTCTGGGCAAAGCAAACGGTGTCACTATGGTTTTGAACTTGCCTCATGTTACCAAAGTCTTGGAAAAAGAGTGAGCGGCTTGAAAATAAGAACGAGCCGTTTATATCTACATACGGAGTGGGTTCGCTTCACAGAATTGGCTGCCATGTTTCTTCAGTAGCCCAGAACAGACAAACCAAATACTGACTGTATATATGTCATGTTTTCCTATTTTTGCGCCGGCCACCATAGCTCTCCTACACGCTTGGCACACAGGAGAAGTTTCAGTTGGTTGGTTCCTCGTCGCTAGACCTTAAGTGATATTGTTAATGTTACTTAACATAGAAATACATAGCTCTCCCGGATAACGTATTGATCTTGCAGACTTATGTAATAGTCACAGACTTTTATTTCTCAACATTAAAAAAAAAGTCATGTTTTGTTCATCCGTTAGCTCATTTGGCTTGGCGAATGGCCCTAAATATAACAATGCCTATGAGCTGTTGCCATGGAGACAAAGCCAGACGAAGACGCGAATCAGAGCAGTAGCAAATTCAAAACACTTTGCGATACAGTTACAAACAAAACACGGCACCACAGTTGCTAAATTCATCCAAAATTGAACAAGAATCCAAAAGTAAATTAGTTTCTTCAACAGTCCATTAACAGACCAGTGAACATAACATAATTTAAAGGTACTAAATTTGATATTCAGAGCATTAATAAAGCAGCAAATAACTATTGTCTATATAAAGATATAGAAGAGTAATGTCTACCTGAGCAGAGAATGAAGTCACTCTCCATGTGTTGTAATCTGCACATGCTTTTAGTGCATGATAGTGCATGTGAACATGCCCCGCTGGCTAGCTCACAGCCAGCCACCACTTTGCGCTGCACTCATACGGTGGTTACAGCTGATAGCGTCGTCCCAACCAACTGCAGCACTGTGGAAGTGTAGCACCCATCCTCCGGTTCCCCCTCAAGTAAACACTGTTAGCTCTGTCAGTACTTTTGCTGTTTGCACTGTTTAGTGCAGTTAGCACCGTTAGCTGCCAGTGGCCAACCCGCTATCGCCATGTTTAGAGCCACTGACAGCCATTAGAAATACTCCCGATTCCGTATTTAGCATCTTTTAAAGGGAGTTAAAGTTAAAGAAAAGCCCATCGAAGGAGCTGCACAACTAGTCGATTAATCTTCTCTGTGCTTTGTTAACATCACCGGGTCGGCTGCATGTGCTTTTAGTGTATATTCGTGAGCGTGACCCACTGGTTAGCTCACGGCCGCGACGCTGCACTGCTCTCATGTGGTGGTTACAGCTGATAAAGCCTTAGCACCCACCCTCCAGTTCCCCCTCAAGTAAACACTGTGAGCTCAGTCAGCACTTTTGCTGTTGTTTGCACTGTTTGGTGCTGTGAGCACCGTTACCTGCCAGCTGCGGCTCACCATCGCCACGCTGAAAGCCACTGAGAGGCCATAGAAATGCTGCCAATCCTGTATTTAGCACCTTTAAGCCTGCTGATTGGATGTTTCTTGCCAAAATGCACAAAGTTATTTTTTTTAAATGTTTTTGAATGCTTGTGCCTTTTGACTTTTTAACAAGACAAATATCTAACGCAGTTGTAAATTTTTGTTTATGATTCAACCTGGAGAGTATCACGCCGATCCAGGTTATAGAGGAGTTATGAAACATTGTCTTATGAGAAAAATGAATGAGCTTTACTTCCAGAATCAGGGGTGCCAGATGTTAGACCGTCCCTGCCTCCTGAATGTCCACTTCTTTCAAACTTCACACCTCCAGGTTGTAACTCAGGCTTTTTAAATTTTAAGGTTTTCAAGCCCAACCTGAGATAACTATAAATTTCCACAATATAACCCTGCTGACATTATACACAGAAGACACATATAACTGTTTACGTATAGTTTCATACTCATCGTGTCGTGTAAACTGAGCTTCAGGTGGCCCTTACACTCCTCTGTGTGACACAAGCACCAGTAAACAAACACAAAATGCTTTTCTTTCCATTATTTATTCATAATAGTCTATAACTTCTGATAAAATACACTTTGTTTACAAGTGCTGATTACTATATTACATTCACCCGGAGTTTAAATGGAGACAGAATGACACAGACATATTAAACAAATTCACTTGGTGATTAACGTGACATTTCAAAACGGCGGCGATTGCCTGTGACACTTTCTGGCCAATTCTACATGAACTGCTCTTCTGAATGCACACACAACAGGTAACTTCAATGACAGAGGACGGCTGCCCGACTCACGTTTCAGTCCTTATTAAGAAAGATTTCAGCTGCCTTTTGGGTTGATTGATTGTTTTTGTTAATCCTTTTTTTTTTGCAGAGCAATCCCCAACTCCACATGAGTAAATACAACATCCTAACATCACATTCAACCAAATAAGACCTAAATATTTATGGGGGATAAATTTAAATTGGGTTAACAGAATCAAATAATGGTGAACCAGATTTAGTGAAATGACAATGCTTCAATATGTGGAAATCTCTCCTATTTCTATCACTGAGCTTAAAACCAATTTCCACGAGACATAACCTCTCAGTTTAATCACAAATACATTTAAATGGATTTGATTAATTCACTGACCTAAAAATGATTCTTTAAAAACAGATATTTTTGTTTTCATAAGGTAATGACACAAATGTAGACAGCTAAAAGGGTACACACATAAAGACAACATCTCTATGGAAAAATATAGACCAACAAATCCATTAACAAAAGCTGGGCCATCCAGAATATTATTGATACCTGGGCAATTTGAATTATTATAAAAGTCAAGTTATTCTCTGTCCAGTCTAAACAAAATTATAGGAAAAACGGCCAGCCAATATATTATTATAGTAAATACCCTGTTGATTTTCAAAAACAATTAGCAAATAGATTTTTTTAATATTAAAATATATTAATTAAAATATATTACTTTATGATTACTATATTACTTTCTTTAAACGTGACTTTGGCATATTACCTTGGAAATAAAACAGGCCTACTTTGCACCTCCAGGAGATTTCAAAATAAAGTTAATTTGCAGCATGAACACCTGAAAAACCTGCTGAGGTAACGCTTCACGCTGGCCTTTTTGCGTGTTAGTATGTGGTAAAGTAAGCATTTATGCTGTGGTAACATTATCGTAAAGCAGCAGTGTTCACACCGCAAATGTGCTGGTTCATTCTTGTACGTCACACACATTATTGTATATTGTATAGACATATTTTGTGCTTACGACACTTCATGCCACATTAAAATGGTGAGAAATACTCAGTTCACTGGGAAAAAAGGCCATTTTAAAGTGTTACACCCACCTGTTAATCGGTGTCATATTGTACCTCCAGATTATTTTGTAAAACTGAAGCATGCTATGATAAAGCATTTAGCGTTTTAGCATAACGTACTGTCCATATTCTTTCCACAGTAAAAATGATTTTGTAATAAACAGGATATACGCAAGCAAAGTGTGCTGCACGAATAAAATAGAATACATTTCTACATATAGGCATATACCGTAAATAAACAAATATTTACAGTGGAAAAACAAAATTATCTTCATTTTCTCCCCTTGCCTTGAGTGTTTTTTTTTACTGTTTGCCACTGCTGATCTATCTATACAGACATACAAGTGTCAGAAACCCACCTCACTGGAGACAATATCTACAAACTGGCTTTTTTGGGGAGAAAATGAAGGTTCACACAGTAGGAAGTGACTCCAGACCTTGACCTGGAATGGAAAAGACCTCAATTTGCCAAAATGAACATATTATAGGCATTTTTTAAAATATAAATGATTCTTTTTCCACTATGTTTGAATGTAAGTGCTATACACAGTTCTGTTATATCCAGGTGGTTTTCAAGTGCTCCTTGTAACTGTTAGTCTAACAATGATGTGATGTGCAATCCTCACAAGCTGATTTTATGGCATCATTCAAAACTCCATTTATATTCTTTCTAAAACTATTTCTACTTCTTAACTCTGAGTGTGTTCAGCAATAAATGTACAGTTTTTATATAAAATAGTTACTGTGAGTTGCACTTCCCTGCCATGCGTGCATAAGTGCCAGGAGGTACTCTACAACCAATGATTATCATTAGCGCCCTTTTTTTTGCCTTTAAACCATAACTGATTAGGCCCATTAATAAAAAGTGTCAGTATTAAACACAACAGTCATTATGTTCTACAAAAATAACAACATTCATTTTTCCATCCTTTTCTTTAAAAACTACACATATATATATATATAATATATATTTAAAAAAATATATCACACTAATCCTAGTCGAGTGCAAACATTGCCAGATTTTGTATTTGTCTCACACCTGACAGACTACTGAATTGATTGAAATCTGATTGACATTTCTAGCAAAACAAATTGCACAAAAAAAACTTTTCATAGATGTTGGTGAAACAAAAGACCGTCCAGTGTAAATCCGTGCCTTTTCAACAGCGACCACATGCTGGTTGTTTTGTCAGGAGTGCTGCTAACACCCTTCATCTCGGCAGTGATTCTGTATTAATTCTGAATGACCTGCTTCTGCTTTGTGTCTTCAATACAAATCAAACCATGATATCTTCTAATTATTATTCATTCCATATCATCGCACAACTAAACATGACACGCACAGTTTCGAGGGGCCGATGCAGTCATCATGGCAGAAGGCACCGCATCCTTTGCACATGATCATCGCCTTCAGTCTGCAGTAGCATTTAGACTGGACGTCCTCCATGTTGGAGCCCTCCATGAACGACTGCTCGGGTGAGGGCTCGCCCTGGTTGCCGGGGTCTAACGAGTGACCGGCAGGTATGGTGGTGACAGTCACTGAGAAAGACATGACGCCGCCGCCGTCGGCCTCTGATGAGGCTGTGGAAGAAACCGTGCCTGCAGTGCTGTGGTTCAAAGTGTGAGGTACAGACATGCTGATAGTGCCACCGTAGCATGATGCAGCCATGACTTCCTGATTATCGAGTGTTCTCTGGGTTTGAAAGGCAGGCTGCCGCTGGTGACTGGGGTCGACTTGGGTAAGATATGGCTCGAAGTTTCCTTGGTTACTATTGCAGAGTTCGAGGTGCCTTCGGTGTGACTGAGGGAAAGGGCTGATATCTTTGGCTGTCGCGCTGGTGCTGTTGTTATCTGCACTATCCTCTGATCCAGGCTCAGTCTTTACACGAATGCCCGCTGCTTCATTGGACTTGGTTATTGAGTATCCGTGCTGCTCTGTTTTAACCCCAGAAACAGGAAAGAAACATTTCCTGGCAGGTTCTTCTTCCTTTGCCGCCTCCTCTCCTTCTGTGCTTTCCCTTTTTAAGCTGGACACAGACGTGTTCGGGATGACAGACTGATGAAGTCTCTTGCTCTCTGGTCCTCGGCCGTATGTGGACACATTGAGCAAGTAATGTCCCGTCATGGCAGGCCTGGGCATCCTCTTACGACCCAGAAATCCTACTGAAATCCTGGATTGGTCTTGGCGTTCTTCTGCGTGCACCAGCTGATGGACTTTGTAGGGAGGGTGCTGAGGCCCCATACCACCATAAGGCTGGCTCTGCTGGCCTTTCCTCTGCATTAGAGCCTGCAGGATCTGTTCCTGAGTCTCCTTATCAGGAAGTTCCCTGTGGGGTCTCGTGCATTCTGAGAAAACTCCTGCTCGTCCTGCTGTATTGAACTGGTGGGGCATCTGTGGTGGCTTCCCCTTACTACCAGAGGGTACGTTTGACATCTTGACTTCCACCTTGGATAGCGCTTTTGGGAGGATCTGCTCCAACGGGACCTCTTTGCCCTGCAGAAGCTGAGTGACCAGTGGGTTATTTGCAGGGATACAGGAGCTGGTCTTGGTTGGTGATTGGTTTTCCTGTCCCTTCAGAGCATGCACAGATGACGGAGTGGGTTGCATCTGAATGCTATTGGGTCCTGCACTGACAGTACCAACAGAATGATCTTTGCGGTTTTCGTCAGCTTTGCTCGAGTAAGACGTTTGAGACCGGTTTGGGCTTAGCTGGCCAAAAGAGTCCAGTGGGCGAAGTGGAGGTGTACTGGTCTGACTGCTGCTGGAGGATGGTAACCTGGCTGATCCCTGTGGGGATGTTGGGCTGGGGCTGGGCGATGGCTGCGCCCGCTCACCACTGCCTCCCCCTGGCCCTGGACCGGGCACCGCTCCCTTCGATGCAGATGATACCGCAGCAGCCGCTGCTCGCTGCGCTCGGGCAAGCTGAGCTTTGGCTTTGATGTCAGCCAAAGTGCGAGCACCAGTACGGCCCGGGCTGCTGAGCGGAGCTGGGAGGGGAGTCCTGGGTGAGATTTGGCTAGGTGACAAAGGGACGGGAAGAATTCTTGACACTGGGATCTGCAAAGTGGGGAAAAAAGCAGATTTTAGATAATTATTTCAAGATACCCATGTAGAGGTAAATGGAAAAACATCCATAATAAAAATTAAGCTACAAGTTTCTCAATAAATAGCTAAATAAACCACTTCTGTGTCATGTCCTCACTTCCTCACAGTAAAGGTGTCACGATTTCGATACCAAATCGAAAATCGTTCAAAATGAGCTTTCGATTTTGACCTTCAAAGTCAAAAGCAGGATTGGTGATTCACCACTTGTTTTTTCTCTCCATCCCCATCTACTTGGGAGTATCCGGGAAAAAAAAAAAGCAATTCAAAGACAACACAGCGTATCTTACTGGTAGCCTGCAGCTGCCCTTTGAGACGCTATGGCCACAGCCGAAGGGGAAGATGACGGAGAAACAACAGGACTGTAAAAATCCTGCTGCACTGAAGTCAATGGCAAGTTCTGTAAACAACAAATGTGTCGTAGACAGAAAAACTACAGTTTGCAGGCTGCAGATTTAGAGACTTCAGAAAACAGCACTCAGCAAACTGTTTGACGATTTCAGTCGAGTCTGCACTATAGAATCAACAGCGTGTCTACATCGGTTTGTGAGGTAAAGTTTATGTTCGCCGTAGTGTAAAGCATGTGGGCACCGACAGAGACATCATAATGCATTTGGCCATATGGCTTTAGAGTGGTACATTTAAGAAAAATATCACATTTGATACCATGTTGATCATCTTTTTAGAGGAATGTGAAAATGTAAATGGCTGTTGTCAAGGCATAAAACCAATGAACTGCTGATCTTTATGAATCAAAACTCCATCTTCCAACAATGGCATAGCTGTCAGCGCTGAAAAAAAAAATGTTAATCTCAAAAATTCAATCAAATTGTGGATTTGGAGAATTGTGACATCCCTACCTCACAGCTACAAAACCTTGTGAAAGTATCTAATTTAGGGATTTACTGGGAAGCTGAGACTGTTTCGAACATACTAGGCCTAAAGGTCAATGGCAGAGAAGTGCAGGAGGGGTTTGAGACATTTCTATAGACATTTTGATCATTTTTGACACATTTTTTGCCATGACTTTAAGTGCTGTGAATCCAAGCAGACTACAGCTGCCTCCCTCTGCAAACAAGCCCCTCTGTCAGTGCCACCTTTCAAGTCTACAAGTGGTGATTTTTTTTGTAAACTCAAAAGATGGATAGACGAGAGGAGACCTTCCCATTTTCAAACAATTTTTCCTACCTTGAGTGGTGGAACCCTCTGATTTGTTGCTGAGTTTGGTGTAGCAGGGCTGGATATGGATGACGCTGGAGGAGATACAGAGGACACTGATGACACTGAGGAAACTGAGGACATACGGGGCCTTTTCTCTGGTGTCAGTTCATCCCCAATCTCACTGAGGGATTTCCTTTTCAGCGGCTCTGAGGGCCCACTAGGCTCAGAGATGACCTCTTCACTCTCCACAGCAGGCTTAACCACAGACACCGGCTGATCCTCTTTTAACTCTGAACTAGCCTGTGGTGGACAGCTCTTCACAGGCGACCGGGGGAGTTCAATTTTCTCCTCCTTCACTTCCTCTTTATGCTCCTTTTCAGGCAGTGTACCAGCTGCGGCCCGTTCAGTCTGCCTCTCAACCTCTGGTGTTTTCACTGCAGGTGTTGACCCAGACTGTGCTGATGCGTTCAACTTGCGATCTTCAGCGTACTGTGAGCGCCGAGTCTTCATGGGCTCTGTGGTGGCGACGGACTCTCTCTGAGCAGCCTTCATGTCTTTCACAGTGATGGGAGCAGCATCAGTCTGGCTGCTGTCCTTGGTACCCTTGGAATCCTCTGATGCTTGAGCGGCAGGTCCTGTCTGATGAGAGGGGGACCGGGGCAGCGCAGACTCCTGATTCACATCAGCCTTTGTCAGCTCTCTGGATTCTTCAAAGCTGAACCCAGAACTATACGGAGAGAGAAGAGGGAGGTAGAAAGACAGACAAAGAAATACATCAAGTGATTTCTTTCTTAAAAGGAAAACGGAGATTTTATAAAACACTGAGCTTTTAAAGGAACCGTTACGATTACTCAGGAAGTCAGGCTTTGACCGTGACACTAGCCATATTTCCATTAACATACGGTATTTTTATGCACATTTCTAAGTATAAGATGAGAAAAGCTGTATGAAAACAGAAAAATTTGACAAAAAGTCCTCTATTGTGCAAAGAAGTTTTTGTCATCAATACTAGCTGACATGAAAGAACAATTAAAGCTTGCCCAGTAGAAACCGATTCCTGAGGACCTCTCTCCATTTCTCTGTCGTAAAGGGGTTAGATGGCCAAGCCGACTCGTGGCCTGTAGCGCCCATTTCTGATGAAACAATGCTTTGCATGTCACAGTTTAAACGCCAGACCAGCTGATGGAAATAAGCCTAATTTGCTTTTCTTTTTTGTGACATTTCAAAGGTTCGCTTAAAATTTGATTGACAATTGAATGGAAACACGACTCGTGATTCAAAATATCATAAAAACAAAAATTTAGCTGCTAGTATAGTTTTATACAGAAAGGTAACAGAAAAAAAAACATTACGGTGTAGATTTTGTTTAAATTAAAAAGTTACTAAGATTCCCTACATTTGTGCTTATTTTGACAGGCTAAGTCTAAATTTACAAAAAGTTGTTTAATTATTTTAACAAATAAAACCTTCTACACCTGAGTGATGAGACGCCTTAATATGAAGGATGAGAGGCGAGTACGTAACTGTATTTCATCCAGTGAGTCCGCTTAAATTGGCCTCTTGATCAATCAATGAACCTCCAAATTAGATGTTTTTAAGCAGCTAGCAGGTTGATTCAGTATGATTTAGCCTGTCTTGACGTAATTTTGATACTGTTAATTCAACACAATGTGATGAATACTGTCAAACGCTGTAACGTAGTTATATGTTCCAGAGAAGAAATCCAGCTCTTGTAATGTGAGAGAGGGATGAGGGTGGTGTTTAGATTCTATGTGGCATCTCATTCTACTATAAATAATCCTTTCAAACATGCCACCATTTAATAACAATGCATGTCTGAAATGAGATACCCAATCATGATAATGACATGAAGACAAAACTCCTCTGGAAAAGTAAGACTGACTGTTTGTAGGCCCTATGGGTAGAGGGCTTTTAATTAGAAAGAAATTGTCTTTTGGTGTTTGAGAAAATATGAAAAAAGTATGCCTCCCAGCTTCTCTAAAGCTGGATCGGATTAGTGAATTCATAAATAATATATCAGGAGGAGAACTTACTTTTCACCGTAATAGTTTTCAAAGAAGGCCTCCTTCCAGTGCTCAACTCTCTTTTCTTTCTCAATTTCTTGGCGCATTCGTAGCTGCAACTCAGGAGTGAATTCTCCTGTAAAGAAAATAGTTATGCAATAAAAATAAGAAAAGTCACACTTGCTATGTGTAGTGGCACTCAACCTCGGTGACATAATTGTTCTTAATATGAACTGAATACAGTTATAAGCAGCTGGAAACAGTCACACTGACCTTCAGCCAGTCTCTCCTTCCAAGACTGAGCTGCTGATGTGAAGAACTCATTGTTCAAGGCAGAACTAGTGACCTTCAGAAGTCCGTCCATGCAAGCCTGGGGAGAGGACGCACAATGTTATGACTAACTTCGTCACAATCACCATCACTGCATCAGTACATCATCGGCTTCCCATATGTGATGTACAGCCAAACATGTGCGGAGATGTTTCCTACATTTTTAAAACAACTATTTTGTGAAATCTTTTCACACATTATACGATGATTGACAGGAAAGATGGGAAATTACATGCACTAATATTACACTCTGCATTTAGTGCTCTATATAATGCAACAAAAGTATAAAAAGTATGTATAATTTTAGAGGCACCTGCCGGTCAACTTCAGGTAGAAGTTTGAGCAGCCTCTGTTGGCAGTCTGGAGGCAGGATAGAGAAGGTGTGCTTGTTGATGATCGCTCGCAAGTTGGTGTTGACCAAAATGGAGTCTGGTGTTTCCACATCTATTTTACACTTGGTACGTTTCAGCTGCCCTGCAATACGAAACAGGAAACAGATGTAAGCCGAGACAGATCGAGCAATGCAGATATTGCAACTGACATCTTGAGTAATTTACTCTCACTTGTGGTCATGTAATTTGTTTTCTTTCGTAACATTTTTATTCTGCTAATGTGGGATCATTTCACTCGTTCCTTCGTGAAGTGATGCAATTTACTCCATCGAAATCCAAGCAGGCAGGCAGAAACAAGTTTGCACCCAGTCGTGACATTATTTAAAGTAAGGGATGATGTGCATCTAGCAAGGTCATTTTTGTGCAATAAACCCCAACAGGTTGACGTGACAGACCCTGATGCAATGCTACATTACCTTTCCAGGGGTTTATTTCACAACAATGACCCACAAGCTGTACATTATCTTGCTTATTACATGGCTACTTAATTAAGAAATTAATAATTTGACACAAAAAATAGTCCCCCAGAGTCTGACATCAGAACTGCATCCATAGCAATGGACTGTAGAGCGCTGTGATCAGAATCGAGTATTCAACAAAGCTGTGTAATAAACTCTTTTAATGGATACGGTTGTTGTTGTTCTAAATTTTCTTACTGTCAGAAAATGCCATGAAAACACCAAAACCAACAATGCATGTGTCCGTCTCGAGATAATATCTGATTTCCCTAGCCTGAATATGGCACGAAGCCCTAAGCACATTGGTTCCTACTGTAGACATAAACCTATAAAACTAATTTAACTACGGTAATTTAAATACCAGAATCGCCATCTTGCGGTTGTATGCCTCCGCCAACTAGTCAAGCTGCAGTTTACATCCATGTCTGTCCAAAATGTCATCACTTCATCATTTTATCCTATTTGACATTTGTGTGAAATTAGCATAATTAGCACATTTATCTGGACTTCTGTGCCCAATTTGAAGAAATTCCTTCCAGGTGTTGCTAAGATGTGTTCATGAGAATGGTACAGATGATGACAACCCAAAAAACGCCTCCAGCTACGGCTGGTGCTGGTGCAGCGGCATAAAAAAAAAGCGCTAAATAATGTCCTAAAATGGCTGAGCACTGTAGTTTTTAGTAAATTCTACTCTAACAGGAGTAAATAATGCATTTATTTGGGACTATATGAAGCTGTGGATTAATACATTTTGGTGCACTAGTGAGTATTTGTGCCTCCAGAAGAACAGAACAGAACAGTGCAGCTGAGATTAACTCAAAATACACGACAATGTCTGTCTTATGTTCACTGTAACGAAAGAACATGTGTTATAGTTTTTGGACAACAATGGAGGACTATGGCAAAGAGGAATGTGCTATACTAGTACTGAATAGTAGGACTGTCGTCTTTTCATGGGATTTGTTATCACCTGCCCTTTCCTTTAAGATTTCCAAACTACTGGGTTGAATTAAAGTAGCTGTGTGACTTACCTGCACTAAGGCGACCTGACCTCGGAGACACCTTCCTAGGGACAACTGGGTGGCATAAATCTGATCGGGTAGAAGGAAATGAGTGGAAGAAAAAGCTTTGAAAAATTACAAGCCAGAGATCTCGCTGTTTCCACACTGGCGCTGCCAATTATATGAGTCATGTTTGGATGGTGATAATACAATGCCTTTTGTTGTGTAGTTCTGAAAAGCTGTAATAACAGGACAATACCTCAGAATTGCATCAATATCAGTCATTTATCATCAACGCTGTGTGTTATAATATCATGCAATGAACATTACTGAAATAACCAAACTGACAACTACTAATTTCATTTTATATTGTATTTGACAATATAATAGCTGGCACCTACCAGTCTTTGTAGTAATGTTGTCAGCCATATCTTTGATGGTTTTCAGAAGCAGTCTGGGACTGGAGGTGGTTGGCATGCCCCCCTGTCTGCGCTGGTTTCTCTGCTGCTGCTGCTTCAAGGCCTGATAAAAAGCGAAATAAGAAAGGAATAAATAGGCAGCAATGGGAGGAAAAAAAAAGAGAGTGTGAATGTGTGTAACCCTCCGTTTCCCTGCAACTACTCTCCCAGGGCCACTTGCCTGGTTAAATAACAGCCAAATAGCAGCGCAGCAATGAAACATAGGTTGCATAACACAAGCATAAATCAACTCTGTGTTGTAAATCTGTCCAGAAATCTGATCACCTCACAAACACAATGTCAACAGATTAAAGAGGCAATGCGAGACAGTTCCCTGATTGAAACAAAAGAGAAATCACAGAAGGAAAACACGAAATAAGTCTCTCCAGCATTAATATTTTAGCCAAGTCTCCATCTTCTAATGTTGCCTATATGACCAGTAAATGAACACAAATTGGTCTTACAGAGCTAAAAAATCCACATCAGCACAGACGGAGTAAATTACAATCAAGTGAAATCTAATTAAATGGAACAAATGCACAAAGCAGCCAATAGGAAAATGTTGAACAGGGTGGATTATGAGGACATTAATACTCTAAAACCAGCTATAGGCATTTTTCCCTGCCGCCTCATTGTTTTTAAATAATCAGCACAAGATGTTACGCAGGCAGGGAATGGAAGGATAGTTGGCGCCTGCTGACACGCCGACATGGGTTATGTACATGTTTACGTGTCAGCGAAAAAGTTTAGATAAATGTGGTGACATCTGCAGAAAAGCATGAGTACATATTTTGACATGGATTAAAGATGAGAGATTCAGATTTAGATCAGTACTGTTTTTGATTGTTACTTATTTTTGCACAATTTAGGGTGCAAACCTACAAAAAACACCAGAAAAAAATAATAAGCAGTGCAGGAAGAACACACTGGGCTTATCTGAAGTTAAAATTAGGGCTGTCAAAGTTAATGCGATAATTTATTTTTACGTCACTAATTTCTTTAACGCATTAACAGAAACGATATTTTGGAGGTTTTACCATGCTCAGTTTTGGATTTAGAGCAAAATTAGTGGTATCATATAAAACTAGAAAACCTAAGGAATCCATTAGTACCTTGTCCTTGTGAGGGAGGTTAAGCAACGCTCCAAACCTGCTCTAAATTTTGTTGAAGAAAGACTCGCATGGCCAGTTTCAAAGGGGTCCCTTGACCTCTGACCTCAAGATATGTGAATGACAATGGGTTCTCTGGGTACCCACCAGTCTCAGATCATATTTATATGCCAAATGCAGTACCTGTGAGGGATTCTGGACAATATTTGTCATTGTTTTATGTTGTTAATTGATTACAATAATAAATATATACATACATTTACATAAAGAAAACATGTTTTCCTACTCTCATGTTCAGAGTATTAAACACCTGAGAAATCACCCTTTAAAGTACATTCTGAACAGATAAAAAATGCATGATTACTTTGCAGTTAATCACAATTAACTATGGACAATCGTGATTAATAACGCAATCACACAAGATTAAAATTATTATTAAAAATGAAATTAACATGATGACAATAGTGATGACAAACAACTAGAACAAGACACACACACATATATATATGTATATAACAATACATATATCAAAAAAGTGTACCCTTGGTATATAAATGCAAGAAAAACTAGATGAAAACATGACTAAACAAGAATCAATTTGTGTGTTGCAATGTTGGGTTGCAGGGATTTACATATGTGTATGTGAGGACAAGGGTGTGGCAGGAACTTGTGTACTATCTGAGATGTGTTTGCACAATCAGTGAATTTAGTATTTACTCCACTAAGTACATTTTATTTAAACAATTTTAAAAATAGAGAAGAATGAGCCCATCGGTACCTGTTTCAAAGCTTTCTTGCTGTGTTTCTGCGAGGGAGAGATGAGTTTACTGGTGGGGACAGAAGGCGACGAGCATCGAGGCTGCGGAGAGGACGGCTGCGACTGCAGCTTGGAGGGAACTACGAAATACAAAAGCACAAAACAGATGTTACCAAATACACTTCCTGAGGGTGGTGTACAGACTTTATCACATCATGCTTTTGTTTTGATGAAACTGAAACCAAACTTTGCACAAAGAAGCAGATTACATTACGTTGCTTGAATATCATATTACTAAAAATGGGCTGAACATCTCAATAGCAAGACTGTTCACAACAACCTGTTCTATATTTCTAATATAACACCCTTTCTATGTACTGTAGCTGCTCCATTTGTTTTGTTTTTTTCCAATGCCACTTAATTTGCATTTGACTTTGTGGCTCTTTGCATTGATTAGTTCAAAAATAAAAACAATATCCGAGTCCTCCTACTCAGATATAAACCAAGGTTATTTGCTTGGCAGTTTCTAACTGGTGCATAATGAGGAAGTGGTCACAGGTCGTGCAGAGAAAATACGGTTTCCTGTTTTAACAGTCACTTAAAATATTCAAGTAGCAGAAAGAAATAATAAGAGTCAGTGAGAGCACAGCCCGAGGAAAACAAAATAATTGCTACTTGAGGGAAAACCTCCAAAATTGCTCTGCAATCTGGTGCAATCAGGTGTGCAGTTCATGATATAGCAATGATTTGACCCCACAAAAGCTGCTATGATGTGACCGTCATGAGCAGCCTGCAGCTCCCCTGCTGACAATTAACAGACGTCACTATGGACACAGCGCATTTGCTTAAAAGATAAAACCCACCTGTTGCTATAATCATGTTTGATGCTCAGTGTATTCCAGGAGTTATTCTGTGAGGAGACGGTGTAATTTATGTTTGCCTCTTCTACTGCTACCTCAGCTGGTTTCCTGTTTCTGCACTTTTAACAGCGGCAGGGAAGGGGCGTGACCTCATAGTCATACCAGAGCTTGTTAACCAACCAACAAAAATTAGTTAATGAGCAGAGCTACAGTCCTTAGTTACTGCGTTATTACTGCTGTTAATAGAGTATCTTTCAGTGTGACAATTATGCAACAAGACAGAAGGCTACTTTTTAATACTTTACACAAGAACAGAGAAGAAACTGGGGTCTGAAAAGTGAAGCCAATGCTGAAGTGCCTTAAACTTGCATTCTTTCTAATATCCAGCAGGGGGCGACTCCTCTGGTTGCAAAAGAAGTCTGATTATATAGAAGTTTATGAGACTGAGATACACTGTAAACATGAGTTTATGGTCTCAGTTGCTAGTTTCAAGTCTTCAATACAGCACGATGTTCATGTAGCAAAGTGTGCTAGCTGCGTAGCTGCGTTACCTGTTGTTTTTCATTTCGGCGATTATGGGTTAAAGCTGCCACACTGCCCTCATGCGCTCAGCTGCATGTCAGCTGTGTCTCTTCAAGAGATTCAAGGTCTCGCCTATTTTTGACGAATATGTGCAGGACTGTGTTGTAGAACATGCAATGCCTTGCAGGGCTCCATGAATGGATACAGTACGGGATTTTAATTGTGGATTATTACTATTATTTACGAATGAGCACACATTTCTCGACCTTTCTCTGTCTAAAATAAATACAAATGACATTTCTAATGACAGGAAATGTCCACTGTGAAAGTCAAACAGCAGCAGCAGAAATGCAGCTAACATGCAGCTGGTGTGAATCACACAACCGTGAGGTAATGCAGCCACCAAGCGCTCTTCATGCAGCCGGTCTGACCCAGGGCTTAACGTCAAATAGACCATAAAGCAGGGTATGATTTTGGGCATGGCTACGTTGTCACTGACAGGTCACTACCACGGCGTTGTCCATTCTGTTGTTTGTGTTTTCGTCTTACAGCTTTAAACCTTTCACAGCGTGTTTTCAGTTCACGAAAGTTAATTGTAACATTTTGGTCGCCTAAAAATGTCTTAATCAGCGATCGGTTGTACTTAACTCCACCCTCTCATGTCACTTTTGGTTGCAAATAACCAAGCTGGCCTAAAACCAAAATGAAAAATTCTGAGTTTGAGGCTTCAAAACGGCAGTCCACAAACCAATGTGTGACATAACGGTGACTACATCCACTTCCTATATACAGTCTATGTGATTTGAAAATTATAGTTTAGGAGTATTTAATATTACACAAAATTAGTCTACCTTCAGAAATGCTTAGCTATGATGTAGTGGTGAAATTTTTTTAATTTCTTGCACTTTTTTTTTAATTCAGTAAAGTGAAATTTTTTTGTCAACATCTGCATTTGATATTCATGTATTCAAGCTATTATGATTGTTTATCGGTGATACCTGAATGATGCAAAAAACATTTGGAGATGATGGTCAGTAAACTCTACTTAAAGGTGCAGTGTATAGCATTTGGGTGGACAGAAACCCGCTTCCTATGTAGAAATAAACGACTCATTCTAAGCTAATGAAAACACAAAGATTCTTATTATCAGGTGATTATACACTAAAGAAAACATATTATTATTATATATTATATTATATTCCATTTTGGCCAACAGATCCCCTAAATGCTACACACTGTCCCTTTAAAGAATTAACTTAAGGGATGTAGTGATGTACAATCGGTTGACAATAATCCTGCATGTGGTGCACAGTACCTCTTCGCATCCACCTTCCTCTCCTGCCCTCTCCTGTGATGGCACTGCTGTTGTTTTCTGTGCTTTGGGAGTCGGAAAGATTGTCGCTGCTCTCCTCAGAGTCCTCCTCTTCAGACAGCTCCTTCACCACATCTGAGATGTCCTTCTATATAAAGATAAGAGTACGTATAGCAGATTACCTGTATGTTACAGATACAGACAGAAGAAGAGCCAAGCAGTAATTCAAAAACATCTTGTTTGGTGCATACGCACACATATCAAAGCATTCATAATTTAAGTTTAAAAGAGTATATTTATCTTTGGTTATGCTGACCAAGATTTCTGTAGCCCATTCACCTAGTTTTGGCCTTACAGGGCCCAGCAGTGAAAGCTGCTTTGTGTCTAACTAACCTTTAATGTGTAGACCCCCATTCTGCCTGGAACTTTGTAGAAGATCCCCTCCTCGCCACGAGAGTTTGTGTGCAGCATTGCGTTCAGACATGCCAGCGGCGATGTTCCA
Source organism: Pterois miles (assembly GCA_947000775.1). NCBI lineage: Eukaryota > Metazoa > Chordata > Actinopteri > Perciformes > Scorpaenidae > Pterois > Pterois miles. Next base: position 4,486,788 of record CAMQGK010000471.1, on the reverse strand, counting down.
CTGGATCGCGAAAGGAAAACACAAATTACACATCTGTTCCCCAATAAATCAGACAGCTGGGAGAGAGATAAAGAAGGGTAAAGGCTGGTCGGGTATCTGGGGAGAAACTGCTGTCATGCGTCAAGAGGCCACGGATGAGTTCAGGTCAGATTCACATCAGTGTAGCTGTGGGCAATTTACTGAATGTTATATACAGAATCAGTTGCATAAAACTGTTTCAAGACTAATCTAATAACTGTAAGAACCTGATATTCTCAGATTAAACTGGTCTGGCATAACTATGTCTGTTGCATAAAAATCTGCTCTAGTTAAGTCAAAACATTTTCAAAACAAACTTGAGTTAATTAGGAGTGCACAGTAATCCTCAGCAGTCATGCAAGAGAGGTATCCAGAGGTACATAGTGAAGGAAAAATTAATTTTTGTCAATTTGTGTTATTTTACATTACATAATGGTGTTATTTTTACATTACATTACATTACGGTGTTACTTTTACATTACATTACGGTGTTATTTTTACATTTTAAAGTACATTAAGCTAAACATTTACAAATAAAAGGCATTGAGATGAAGAAAAATGCAACATCTGTTATCCATTTTGACAATTACACTAGTTAGGCTTCCAAATATTGCGAGCCAGATCATTTATCTCATTAACTTTACACCCCACTAAATTCTTTGGATAAAGTAACTGCTGAACTTTTGAATCTATAGCGTAAAAACATCACCATCAGGATCCATGCTTTCCTTTGTTAGAACGTTGCTGAATAATTTACCATACTGAAAAAAAAAACAGATTTATGTTTTTATGCAACAGGTTATGACTATAACAAGTCTAGGTAATATAGGAACGTGAGTCTAACACTGTGTGCCTAACAGGCATGTTATTGTTAATAACATGCAAAAGGTAAAACCAAACAAAGTGGCATTGCAGTGAGTTTGTTAAAATAAGGGGTGGGGGGGGGCTAGCTTTGTCTTACCTTCTGGATGAGAACAGTGACAATGAAACAAAAAGAAATGAAACAGTCATTAATTGAGTAAAATAACCATTGCTATGTGAGCAAGAAAAGGGAAGTACATGACATGAGCAATCAAAAACAGAGGGAGAAGGCTGTGTGCTATTTCTCTCTCTCTCTTATGAAAATGTCTCCTCTCTGAAGGGTATTTGCTATAGTACAGATGCCAGGACAATGTTTACCTTATCTCCTTAAGCCGTTCTCTTTGGATCACCTGTAAGATCTCTTTATGGCTCATGGGCGTGTTAGGATATTTCTCCAAAACCTATAACAATAAAATAGCACAATCAAAAAAATGCAGTTGTTCTTATGCCAGTATGGAAAATGGGTGCGACACTGCCCAAAATTTGGGATCGGGTAAGCGAGTACACCAGTCTATGCACCGGTCCGATACCATACTTTATTAACCCTGAAAAGAATCAACTTGTTTAACCGGAAACCAAAACTTTTTGTTCATGTTTTACAAAGGGTTTAAACTGAGCCTGCCATACAACAAAAATAGTAATCATATCATATTTGTGACAGCTGTTGAATAATGATAATAACTGTATTTTTTTTATCACGCTGGTATTGGACCAGTACTTGTATGGGCAGATACTTCAAGTTCAGGTATTGGAATAGGTATCGGGAAGTAGTAAATAGTACAGGAACATCTCTAAAAATGTACAGTTGAGTAGAGCTGTAACAATTAATGGATCAGTTGTCAACAATTGAATTAATCGCCAACTAATCTGATAATCGAATAATCAGTTTGAGTGAATATTTTCTGGTTTCTTTACTCCTCTATTACAATAAACTGAATATTTTGGAATTTTGGACAAAACAAGACATTTGAGGACGTCATCTTGGACTCTGGGAAACACCTATCGACAGTTTTCACCATTTTATAGATAAAACAAAATAAACGATTAATCAAGGAAATAATCAACAGATTGATCAGCAATGAAAATAATCATTAGTTGCAGCCCTACAGTTGAGTTATTCAAGAGAGAGTGGTTGTCATAAAACTTGATGAAGCCGAAAACAGATATTTCACATACTGAAGCTTTCTAGCAAGTTTCCACAAAGTATCAGTAGTTCCCTTGGCTGTGTAAGTCAGTGATTCTCAAAGTGGGGTCCGGGAACCTACAGGGGTCCGTGGCACTCTGTCAAGGGGTCCATGAAATAACCTGCTATTAATCGTTAAATTGTGCTGTATCATTAAAAAGTGCATATCTACAGATGGGGACTATTTGCGTCAATAAAACAAGCATACAGTGTCCATGACTCCAGCCCATGTTAGCTTTGGGCCAATACAAACTCTGATATGACTTATTCATTATTTTGAAGTTGGAGCACTTACTGAAAGTCAGCTTTAGACTGGTAATAGTGGATTTATTAAATCTATGCTAGTCTTGCTGCTGTTAATTTTCTAAAAGCGTTGACATCAGTGACTATAAATGTTGGCTATAAATGCTGTCTAGCTGAGTCCAAATGCAGAATAAAAAGACCTTCTGTTTAAAGGTACTTAAGTGGTATTAACATTAAATAACACTGCAAATTTACCCAATGTGGAACTAAGTATTTAGGTGGAAATTTTTGGGTCCCTGGCCCAAAAAGTTTGAGAAGCCCTGGTATAGCAGGTAGACCTCAGTAGATGAAGCCATGTGGGCTAACCTTTGCTAGAGTGCATGAAAGGAACAACATCCTAACTGGGAGAAACCATGCAGACACAAAATGCAGACTGGAGAGACTGACCATACACGTTATTCAATACATGTTTAGTCAAGTTAAGAAATTTTGTGTATCATTTGTTATTATTAAGCTGTTATCAGGTGGATGAAAAAAGAAAAACAGCGAAAGATATCGATCAAAAAAAAAAATCTGCATTATATATTGGTCATCGGCTGTTGGCATCAGCCACAAAGCCCCATATCGGTCGATATCTAGTCCTGACCACTGCAGACCGGGGACATCCCACAAGACCTGCAGATTTGGAGACGCTCTGACCCAGTCGTCTGGCATCCCAGTCTGGCCCAGTCTCACATCCCAACGTAATCTCCCACTCTGCCAGGTGTCATTGTCACGAGATTATCAATGTTATTCACTTCACCTGTCAGTGGTCGTAATGTTGTTACTGTTATGGCCGATCGGTGTAATTTCCACACGCTATATATCATCCACCACCGTGTTATAACGTGAACAGGCAACGCCGCACCATCGCTTTAATAAAGCGTTAGCAAAACATGTCAACACAAACATTTCACAGTACAACAAAGTTTTTATTTAGCTCCATCCTCGTAACGTCTGTTGGTGCATCTTCACATCACTGTAATATGTTGAGAGCCTCAGCAATACAGGACTTTATGGGTGTTTAGAAACTTACGTTATGATAATTAACTACCTACAATGTTATACAGTTATTATTGATGACTAAGCGGACAGCTAATGCATTACTGAACAGCGGATGTCCACACAAATAATAACGTTAGGCTTTAATTAGGAAATAGCTGCTGGGAGTTTTGATGTTTTGTAGTCATTAGCATGCTAGCTAGACAGCTAGCTACAATGCTAGCAACATTCATTACTGTATTCTGATGTATCGCCCCACGCTGCCATGCAATAGATTACCCCGGTGACATATTGTGGAGTTGCGGTAACGCAGAGGACGGGGTTTAGCGCGGACACTGCGTCACACGGTGAATTATTTGCAAACAAACTTGTTGACGAACTCTACGTTAGCAGGAGCTAGCGTGCTAACCTGGCTAGCGCGCACCGCTGACGCGATTAAACCTTACTCCACGGCTACTTTACTTTAAGCCGTGACAAACGTGTCACCCGCGCTGCGTGGACAAAACACACGGGAGGAGTTTGGAGAAATGCTTGGGTGCACACGGCTGACAGCCACCGCGCTGCTTTTACCCTCAACGTTTGACAGCTAGACGGCTAGTGACAGCGGCTCTCCCTAATGTCTAACCGTCAACACGGGCCTTGCGCGGTGTGCGCAACATCTCCACTAGCAGGTCATGAACTCATAAACACAGTTGTACAAGTGGGAGCGTTCAAGGAAAACAACCACAACAAACGGCGGATAAAAACACCGAGAATACCGTTTTGGCGGCTTCCGCCCACGTCCTCCCCTTCTTTTTCTTCTGTCTCTCCCTCATTGCTGATGTCCTGTAGCAGAGTAGTGTTGGATGTGTCTGTTCCAGTTGAAATGTTGCTCTAGTTACCGCGTAAGATCCACTCCGTCTGCCATGTTGGACTTACTGTAAAGAGTCATGTGACTCCGAAGGAAACGTCATCTTTACTGTATGAAGCTGTCATTGCAAAGTCCTCAACTTTCCCCGCTTATATTTACAAAGCTGTCAACTGCGATGATGTCCAGGATCGCAGGTATAGCCGCAGCTCTTGGGGAAAAACAAAGCAGGCAGTTCAAGATCATCTCAGTGTTTATTTTCATATGTAAGCAAATGGACTTTGCACAATTTCGCAACTATGAAAAAATAAGGCAGCTAACCAAGAGAGCGTTGCAGGCTTTCTTCACATTTTTGGCTCACAATGACATTTGCTAGAAACTGAAGCAACAATTCATCAAGCATACAGGCTAAACCAGTGTGGCCCCCCAGAGGTTGGGGCCCTCAGTTCCCCCCATCAACCCTCCCCTGTTTTGGCAAATACCAGATGCATTAAAGAAAAGGGAAAATATAATTGCATCAAATTAAAAATAAGAACTGGAAAGACCCTCCAAATAATTTACTGTATTTCTGGTTTCATTTTTTTTTGGCTGTGCTATTCATTGAGACTCACCGAGACATAGTTTTTAGGTAACCGATTCCCATTCAAGTTGAATACATGCTTATTACAGTTATTCTTCCTGAAAAAAGGTGTGAAATCAATTTTAAATCAAGGCAGAATATCCCCCCATCTCTCCCGGATGTCAATCTTGAGTCCTATGTGCAACCTTGAACTAAGACCAGCCCTGTGAAGAGTTGGGTTATATCAGGGACTTGTCTGAACTGGACCTCCCGATGGAAGATAGGCAGCAGAGTACGGTCTTTGTCTCTGAGATCCTGACGCCAGAGTGGTGGATGATGAGGAAGATCCCATGGATGCTGCTTGTGGTGCCTGATACCTGTAGACCATTAAAAAAAAAAACAGATTGATTTATCATTTAAGATGCAATATGTTTCATATTTATTGTCCACATCACAAAATAATCAGATGTATCTACAGGATTTAATTTTCATGTGGTATGTAGTTCAAGATAGATATTTGTATGGTGCTTTAAAACCCACTTTTTGCATTGTGATACATACAGAAAGACGGTGCCCTTTAACTGACACCACTAACACATGCTTATAACTGTATTTCAGAAACTCAGATGATGTTTAAAGGTGCAAAATACGGGATTGGGACCATTTCTATCACCTCTCAGCGGCTCTCAACATGGCAATGTCAAGGTAACAGTGCCAACAGTCTTAATAGTGTAGACAATAGCGAAAGCCCTAACAGAGATAACAGTGTTAACTGGTGGGGGAACTGGAGGGTGGGCGCTACACTTCCACAAAGACGCCATCGGACAGGATGGCGTTATCAGCTGTCACCGCCGTATGACAGCAGTGCAGAATGACGGCCGTGAGTTAGCCAGTGAGGGATGCTCACACAAACATGCGCTAAAAGTACATACAGCCGACCTGGCTATGTCAGCAGAACAAGAAGCTCAGATTAAAACACACACAGGGAGAGAAACTTCATTCTCTGCTCAGGTTGGCATTACTCCTCTATATCTTTGTATGGCAAATAGTTGTTTGCTGCCATATTGATGCTCTGGATATCAAATTTAGCACCTTTAAAATTCATGACAGTTCTTCACATAACTCTGATACTGCAAAATTCAGTGTTATCCTGAATTAACGCCCCTAAAAATAAGGGGAACTTTCAGCATCTGTAAGTTGTCTTTCTCTCTCAACTGCTCTCTCACCAGGATTGGGATTTCCTGACCCGTGACGATGCGGTGCTCCTCTCTCTGATGGGAACAGATACCAGAAGATCCTGGATCAGCCTGGGAGAAAAGGCTCTCTCCAGGTGAGCACCATTAAGGTTCAAGGTGAACATGGTGGGTGGAGACATGTCTAACTCCAACAGCATTATGTTCTCAGCCTGTAAGGACAGATAAAAGTAAAGTAGTAGTCATAATTGCAAAAATGAGTTGGCTTATTATTACATATTATTACTGTTTATGAACCAAATTCGGACAGGTAGGTAATCTCAGTTACACCTGACCTTTATTTCTTCCGAAAGACTGCATCCCTTGCTATTATTTAAAATCCAGCCACTATTGGAGTATTGGCTTTTATTTGTTCAATATTTTTTAAATTTGTAATATTACACTGATAGTTCACTAACACAAGATGCAAGCTGTGAATGGTTTCCATGGTTACTACAACCATCCTCACATTCTCCAGCTCCAACAAGGAGGCTGTGAACGTGGAGACAGGGTGCGTAACAGACCCACGATTTCACATCTCTGCCTCTGCTGTACTTTTTGCCAACTGTCCAAGCACTAACCTGGTATCTGGATGGGGCCCCAGTTGCTGTGGAAACAGCCATCTGTGCGTATTGGCTGATTGGCCTCTTGTATCCTACAGCTGAGAGAGGCCTTCTCTTGACCTGAGTGGTTGCACTTGGAAAAAGACATGGGAAGAGACGGATTTGGATTCAGTTAAATGCACATAGCGGTTAAGACGCAAGCCTCTGGACCCTTACGTGCCCCATATATGGTCAGCTGATCAGCTCCCACCAAAATAAAAATCCCTGTTATCCCCTGTTCTATCTTCCATTCAGCTTTCTAACTGTGTCAGGAAAGAAAAATACCAAAGGGGTCTGGTCTCCATCATATAAAACACCTGTTTGAAGAGGCAGAATGCATCAACTATAATCTATAGTAGGTAAGGTCAGATTGCTTTACAGCCATGTAAAAAACGCCTGACCCCTAGTGGTTGAACCAAAATAGACACTGACTGAATGCAAAATCTAAATAATTTGAAAGATGCTATAATCACATTTATACAAAATTAAACTCTACTGTATCATCAATCTATGACTTTTATTGAAGGCAGTCATTTCTATATAACTTTTTTGCCATGCCCACTTTCCTTCAGCCTGCCTGATCTGTATTCATACTTCTGTTACAGATTTCCTACATTTCCCATAAAGTTTAATGACAGCCCTGCGGATACATTCAGGTGTGACATATGGAGGTCAAAAGAATCAAAATAGCAATAGCACAGTTAAAATGTTTTACAGTTTTAAAGAAGCAATTAAAAACCGACACAGCATAGCTTACAGCTGCATTGCATCATGGTCTATTTATGTAATTGATGGTGCAGAAACTGGTATCTATGCCGCTTCACCCAGCAGGTCAGTTTTATGCTTTATTTAATTAAATTTACAATTTGATTTGAAGGAGTTTTCTCCCTTTGCTGGACCATTTACAGTAGATTACGTCAGCGATGTGTAATTAAATCACTGACCTCTCCGATGGGATGACCGGCTGGAGTCTCCACTGATCCTCCTCTCTGTCAAAGTGCAGCCTGTTCATGATCTTGTTCTTTTCTTCTGGAGGCACAAAGTTCTCAATCAAGAGATATCTGCAACGTGAAGTACAAGTGTGTCAGCTGAGCTCACAGGAAGCAGAATGAAATCACATATTTGAATGATTTAACAGGGCACAAAACACCACCAGAATAAATGTACAGTAATAAACATTTTCCTCCATTTATAGTGAATGGAGGATTTATACCTAGAAAATGATACAGTACACATAAATAATCAAATAATATAGTACTAGTACAGATTTCTTGATGTCATCCCTCTGCCCATTAAACACACTTACTTGCTTAACAAGCAACAAAAAGCATTTATTTGCCTGCCTACAGTTTTTGTTTGTTCCCTCACTGACTGAACCAGAAAAAACATTCAATTAAGAAGAAAATGCTCCTGATTTATCTCTTAGCATAGAAAATATTTAGATATACAGTAGGTATAGTCTGAAAAGTCAAGGTCATGTGAAGTATGTTTGCTCCTTTTTATTCAGAACATAAACTATCAGAATAAAGTAGCATCATTTTAATTGTAAAGCGAGGAAAATCTAAATGAATACCTCCAATATCAGATATATTATAAATCACAATTCTGCAAATACAGTACAACACAGCTTTTGCCACTTTTAATCAATGCTCAGCACATAACTGAAATTATATTTAGAAAGTATGATAATGCCACCTTGTCATGATTAAATACATTTTGTTAACTCTTCTAAACAGCACAACAAAAGAGTGCTTTCTTTGTCTTTATATGCACACGAATGATGTAAATAAAATAAAAAGCCACATATGATGACGGTGATGAGAAAACAAGACAGCAGATGCATTGCAGTATAGAAGCACTCACTTGTACTTGAGTTCTCTGGTGAGTTCAGTCTGTGTCTGTTCGAGCTCCTGTCTGGTTATCACATGCTCATCAATGACATCTCTCATCTCTGCCCTCACCAGCTGTAGTTTGGCATACAACTGTACAGACGAGGAACAAATGAATTACTATTAGGGCTAGGCGATATGGACAAAATAATCTACTCCGAACAAGGTCATTTCATATCTCAGTAATGATATACTGTGTATCACTATATAGCACGTTTACTGGTAATTCACTAAATACTGTAGTGTATATGAAATAACCACATGATAAATCCAATTTTTTATACTGTGTGAATTAAATACATGATAAATAAAAAGTACTAAAGTAGTATTTTCTCATTTTAAGAACTTAAATCTAAATAAATATAGGCTTATCCTACAGGGCTTGAAGCTTCAACCATTGCAACGGTAATCGATCTCCAAATCTGTATTCATTTCATTCATTCCACATCATTATTCATATTCAACATTCATTGTTACTAGTTTTTCTCAGACGGATGTAGAGGTGTGTGTGTGTGTACAGTAGTGCTGCAGAGACACTGTCCCAGGCGCTGAGGGAGATGGAGACAGACAGAAGAACATGTCGTTCTGCTGTGCTGCAAAGCCCTGAAAAGTATTTTTGGATATTTCTCAACAAAGCCTTGAACCCCAAAAAAATGGTATTCCGGACAGCCCTTCTAGCCTATATTGATATAGAAAAATATACACCGATCAGCCATAACAATAACATTATGACCACTGACAGGTGAAGTGAATCACATTGATGATCTCGTTACAATGGCTGCCTAATATATCCCACCTACCTGGCAGTAGGTGGGATATATTAGGCAGCAGGTGGACATTTTTTGTCATTTTATAATTGATGTGTTGGGAGGAGAAAAAACGGGCACGCGTAAGGATGTGAGAGACTTTGACAAGGGCCAGATTATGATGCTAGACGCCTGAGTCAGAGCATCTCCAAAACTGCAGTTTTCTTGACATGTTCCCGGTCTGCGGTGGTCAGGACCTACCAAAAGTGGTCCAAGGAAGGAAAACCGGTGAACCGCCGACAGAGTCGTGGGCGGCCAAGGCTCACTGATGCATGTGGGGACCGAAGGCTGGCCCGTGTTGTCAGATCCAATAGAAGAGCTACTGTAGCTCAAGTTGCTAAAAAACTTAATGCTGGTTCTGATGAAAAGGTGTCAGACCACACAGCGCATCGCAGTTTGATGAATATGGGGCTGCGCAGCCGCAGACCAGTCAGGATGTCCATGCTGACCTAATGTTATTGCTGATCGGTGCATATATATATATACAGTACACTTTAGACTGTATATACAGTATCTATATGAGGAGATGAGTAGAAAAGAGAAATGCAATTGTTCCTAAACACCAAGAGAAAGACCTACAGTATGTCTAGAAAAACCTGGACTCACCTCTCCTGGTGATGTCTCTCTCTTGAAAAAAAGGATCGTCTATTGCAAGTAACTGATCCGATTAAATTGCTTTCGTGATAATGGCATTGGGACACGTCAGCGGGTGAGTCATCTTACCCTCTTCAGCTTTTTTGTCTTGTGTTCCACCTCCTGCTGCAGGGAGGAGAACGTCTCTCTCATCTCCAAGGTCTCCTCGTCCTGCAACATCATCTGCTGCTGGATCTCTCTCTCTCGTCTTATCTGAAAATCACACGCTCCGGTTAAGATGAATACAAACACCCTTAAAAGTGAGTTCAGACAGCCCGCAATCATATTTCTATTACAGTGAATGGTAACACACAAGTAGAGGAGAATAAGAAAGCATCAAAAGGCATTATATTATCATCGTTTTATACCTGTTCTGCAATTTCTTGCCTCTTCAGCTCCAGCATTTTCTGCTGCTCATTAGTGTGATCAATGATTGTCTTTCCTCCCACCAACAGTTTGCTCTCCATCGCCTGTGAACAAAGACATACAATGAATTATTTATGTTAATTTCTTTTGTTCCACCAGTCTCTCATTTATCACACACTGTGCTGTAGTACCTTATATTTCTCAATGATCTTCTCCAGAGCATCTTGATCCCACTGCATGTCCACTAAACTTTTTCTGTTTTCAATCAGGTGCTTTAACTTCTCGCCGCTCCCCTGGCAGCTCAGAGCCTTGGGGATGTCACCTCCATCTTTCATGTGATGTCTCACCTCTGGTTCCTCCTCAAAAGCCTTCCACACATCCGCATCCCTCTCTCTGAGCATCTCCTCCTCCACGCCAGCCATACTTTTACTTAGCCTTTTGCTGTTCCTCTTCCTCCTCCTCTCCTTCGCCAGCATCCCTCGCTCCTCCAACTGGGCTTTAAGGCGCGCAATCTCCTCCTGAAACTCCCTCAGCAGGGCATCTTTGGGATCCTCGTTAATCCGAGGTTTGTTCTTGATGTTCTTGGCCCGGCTGGCGTACCTCAGCGTGGCCAGGGATTCATCAAAATTCTTATGCGATGGTCCCACCGTTGCTATCATGACTGTCTTTGCGTTGCCACCCAGCGAGTCCTGGAGCAAGCGGGTCAGTTTGGAGTCTCTGTACGGGACGTGGGTGCTCTTCCCGTCCACTAAAGCTGAGATGACATTCCCCAGCGCTGAGAGGGACAGGTTGATCTTGGCTGCTTCTTTGAGTCGCCTCCCTTTCGCACCTGTCTTGCTCTGGCGCTCGCTGCCAGCCAGGTCAACCATGTTCAGCTTCCCAACGCGGATGTGGTCCTCGCCATCTGGCCCTGCTTCGCTACACTCAACCGTTACGACAAAAATGGCATGAGACCGAGAGCTGCGTTCATTCATGTTGGTGAACCCCACAGACCTGGACTGGTTGCCTATGTTCATCACATGCTCAATCTCAGTGGTGTTCTTCGTGACCACTGAGGACAGATCTTTCACATAAACACCAAAATCTGGGTTCTCCTTAAGCTCCAGTTTTTTGTTGTTGTCTTTGCACAGCAGATCTCTGATTTCCTCCTGGTAGATCTCAAGATATGATGACCTCACCAGGTATTTCTGGTTCTGAGTTCTGGATATTTGTGTGAAAATGTGCTGAAATGAATTCGGTATGACCCCTCTCATGTCTGGGTCGTTTGAAATCCCTTGCATGGTGTGTGTTTTACCTGTCCCAGTTTGTCCATACGCGAATATAGTCCCGTTGAAGCCCTGGAGCACGGACTCCACCAGAGGTCTCACAGCATCATCATAGATGTCGCTCTGCTTTGAATCCCAGCCGTACACTGAGTCAAACGTGAACACTTTCATGGGCTCATCAGGTGGCGCCTTTGGGTTCCTGAGGGTGATCTGCCCCAGTCTGTCATCAATCTGCAGGATGTTTTCACAGTCCAGCGCCTCCTCTCTGATGCTGAACGGCCGGCAGCGGACCACCACCCTCACCGACTCGCAGTGTTTGCTTTTAGACATTTTTGGTCAGAAATAAAAACCGCTAAAAAGCCATTTTCTCGGGCGCGGTCCTCTTCTCCGGTCAGGTGCAGCAGCTTCAGTTTCCTTTCAGACGCACCTCATGTGAGCCGCTTTCATCATCATCTCCGCCGGAGCGTCTCTCCGAAATAAAGCGTTGTGTCACAAGATGTTAGAGGATGCTGAGGACAAACAGGCATCCGCCCCGGCCCAGCCCACACAGCCTCCCCGCGGTACACACCCTGCTCTGCGGACAATGGAAACTGGTCATGTGACCGGGGAGACGAATCTGATTGGTGCAAATCTTCTCCTGGATTACAGCTATGTTCTCGTTCTGTAACCGAGATTAATTACCCTCCAACCAGCACCTGGGTATGGAGGACCAAGAGAGGCACGGAAATACATAAGGCATTTAATTGAGTAATAAATAAGTGTACAATAAACATAGGCATTAATAATTTGTTTAGAAATGTATGTATTAATTAGATTAATTAATCACAATTTAATTGCACATTTTTTATCTGTTCAAAATGTACCTTAAAGGGAGATTTTTCAAGTATTAAATACTCTTAACATGGGAGTGGGAAAATATGCTTTATGCAAATGTTTATTAGAACTCAATTAAAGCAACAATGTGTAGAAATGGAGCAAATATGATTTTAAAAAGTTATTTTTATAAAAGGGTTGCTATATCCTAAGAGTAATACATGAATCTGAAAAGAATCATGTTCCTCTGTGTCCTCCAGTGCACCTAATGGCATCTGCAGGATGTCACAGACCGGAAAAAACAACCAATCAGAGTCGAGCTGGAGCCGGCCGTCATCACTTGTGAACGCCAATAAAACGGTCAAACTAGGCAGCGCTGATCAAATATGAATCATTATTCTATTACTGTAATGCCTGTTTCTCTCCCCAAATGTTTTCACAAACATCCTGTAGTTACTGTTTAGCTGTAAAATTAGAAAGTTTGTGATCTGGCAGCCATGTTGAAATCTGTTGAGGGAGTATCAAGCACCGCCCACTAGCCGGAGGAAAGCCAATAGGAACACTCTATGAAATGCCCTGTGATTGGCCAAAGTCTCCTGTCAGGCTAGATTTTTCAAGAGCCATGAGGAGGTGCAGAAGCCTAATTTTCTCTCAGAACGCTTGAATTACAATAAGATTATTATGGAATTTTTGGAAAAAATTGCCTACTGAAATTGTATTTCAACTATTTATTAATGAATTAATATTTTGTTCGTAAATGTTTTTATAATTCTTTTTTATTACCCATTATAATGTCAAATAATGAAATACTTTGAAATTTTTTCCATCTATTGAGAGATTTTTAAATTGGTTACTACATAAAAAAATACTGTACAAATAGTTGTTGATCAATTACATGGTTCATTACTATTTCCGTGACTCTTGTGGCCCTCCATACATAAACAAAACTTTAAGATTAAAAAAGCAGGTTTGATTCAATAACAAAATTTTATTCAGGCTTCACATTTACAACATTGTTCAAACCAGACCAGAACATCCTTAATGTACAAAAAAGAAAGCCAGTCACTGAACCATATGGGTTGACATTCATTAATAATGAATTAATTTGCCAGTTGGGAAATATTTTTTCCTCCACAGTCTCCTTAAATCTGCAATGTGTGAATACTTAGCCTCCTCAATCTATACATCCTCATCAAGTAAATCAATAATGTTAAAGTACAAAAACAAACATCCAATTTTGCTGATGTTACACCCACTTTATTAGGTGCACCATATAAAACTAGTAATACAACAGTCCTGTCATAAATCTTACCTTCAAGAAGGTTGTAATGTTAAGTGTTTGTTGAGGCGCCGGACTGCTGTATTAGACTGCATTAGTTTCAGAGAGGTGTACCGAATAAACTGGCAACGTTGAGCGTATTTTAAGTATGTTTGCCCCCACTTGTGATATAAATGTTAGGCACATTCTAATGGCAGACTGGAGGTCTACTGACAACTACTGGCACGCCCGGCGAGTCACTTGTGAAATTTCTTGCTGGAATCATTTGCGTGATCAAGAAGCAACTGACACGGCGTGAACTGATTCCCGTAGGCTGCTTCATACCGCCTCATCTTCTCCACCAGCTTGTCAGCACCAAAGCTGTCCACGAAACGGAAAGGTCCTGGAAAAATTAAAGATATTATGTTAAAAACATGATCACAGGAGGATACCATCTTCCAGACTAGCCTGGTTCAGGTCAGTTTTCAGGCTTAGCTTCACTTCAGACTAGACTGAATTAATGAACTATAAATAACACTAAATTAATTTGATTAGGTAAATTAGTGATTAATGTCATCCTAAAATGCGTTGTTCCTACAATTCCTGGGCTTTAAAATTCCTTTATGCTTTTTTCATTGACAGAGGATGCAGCCTCAAAGCACGAGCGGCTCAGATGGCCAAAGTTGAACTCTGACCTCCGAGGCAGGGGGGAATCCCAGCCCAAACACAGCGCCAATGTCTCCTTCCAAAGGGTTGCTCAAGATGCCCTCCTGCAAACACAGCACGGCCTCGTTGACGAATCGGGAGATGAGCCTGTACTGCACATCGGAGTCTGATGACCTGTAAAAAGATTTACAAGTGAGAGTAAACATATTACAATCAGTGTAATGATATATAATATCATAGCTCAATAAGTCTTGTTTTATCATATAAAGCACTAGGGTTTGCCAAAGCCTCATGGGGGGGGGTCGTGAGGCCTTCTTGATTTAAGGGGTGTAAGACGACCTTCTTAAAAATATACAGTTGGCCTATAGCTCAGCATTTCATTCATTTCTGTAAAGAAAATGAAATTAAACTTATTTTTAAAGTCTGGATTGTTATTTCAGCTGTAAACTTAAAAATTAGAAAAGTATGCAGTTAAAACAACCAAAGATCTAATAGAACAATGGCCAAGTGTCAGGGAGAGGAAAACATTGAATTTGTCAAAAAAGAAGCATATAATTTATGTATGACTGTTAAAAAACAGTATTAAATGGTCCTAAAAATAACAGGAAAACTCCTCTGTGATGCAGTAATTATCAAAAATAATCATACTCATTCATCCAGATTGCTTGTTTTACACAAACATCCTGCAGCGTTTGCATTCACTATTTAGACATATCCATCAGTCAGTTGTCATCAGAACACAGACGACAAGGTCCATAGTGCGACTTAAATCAATGCATTGTCCAGGGTCAACTTACACAGCAGGGTTTGGTGCCATCTTGAATTTCTCAAGGATTTCTCCAATTTCTGGGTTCACTTCTCTGGTCTTGAGTCCTGGCTGGTAGATGTAGCAACCCTTTCCGGATTTGCGGCCTTGATAAGTATAAAAAAAAAAAAAAAAAAAAAAATCAAGAATTAATACATTTTACTGAAACTCTAATTCTAACCCACTTAACCAGCCATACCCTTGAATCCCAGGTCCACCATGGTCTTCAGAACCTCCACATTTCCACCACCAAAGCGGGAGCCGAAAGCTTTGCCGAGGTCCTCGGCCACGTGGGCGGCGACGTCAATACCGACTTCATCAGCCAGAGTGGCAGCACCCACGGGGAACCCAAAACTTGTGGTGAGTGCATCTAACTTCTTGGGGTCAACTCCTTCCTGGAAGTGCAAATGAATAAATTAATATCATATGTATAACAGCTATTGCAGATTAATGAATATGCTTTGGTGAAGTGAGACGACTGTCAAACTTAGGTCCTAAATCCTACTACTATAATATGCAAATGCAGTGTTCCTAACTGCATTTTCAACTGTAATAATACTACTAACCTGAAGTACTCGTACTGCTTCAGCCAACATGGGAGCCAAACACCTTGTCGTATAGAACCCAGGTCCATCCTGCAAAGAAATTTGTGTAATAATCTATTTAAAGTGCAATAACGTCATAGTCATTAACGTGCATCATCATGGCTGCCATTACTTCAAATTACTGCTGCAATCCATATTTTTGCTGAATCGCCTTCAACCACTTTACAACTTCCTGGTCATTTGTTTTCATTTTAAGTAAAAAAAGATTGACTGGTTCGTGACTACATAGGGAAAGAACAAACAAACATGACGGTAAACTCACCCCGACAACTATGATGACTTTGCCCTGTTTCAGGCCGACGGCCACAGCGGAGGCTGTAGTGTCCTTAGACGTCTGATCGGTGGTTATAATCTCCAGGAGCTGCATCTTGTCCACTGGGGAGAAGTAGTGCATCCCAATCACCTGAGGATACACAGAAGTATATATTCAGCAAGACTGATTTCTTTAATTTAGAAGCACTTTTAAAACGACAAGGCTCACAGTTCCAAACCTTGTCTGGTCGCTTGCTGGCAGCAGCGATATCCTTGATTGGCAGAGCAGACGTGTTGCTGGCAAATATGCAGTGAGGGGAAACCACCTGCAGGCAAATGTGCATTAGATTGTAGCTCACAGTCACAATAATACTGTCCTGGGTTTAATGCTGCAAATGTAAATAGCATGGACTCATATTTACAACTAAGTGATTAGATTAATTTTACTTACCGCCTCCACCTCCTTCAGGACTGCATGTTTGATGTTAATATCTTCAAACACAGCTTCAATAACCATGTCGGCCTTTTCGAAGCCGCTGTAATCCAGCTGGCCGGTCAAGTTGGACAGAATGGAGTCTCTCTGAAATGACGTGATGCTCTTCTTCTTGGTCTTGTCATTGAGCCTGGTTTAAAATTTATTCTGTCATTAGACTGGAACTATGTCTCCACAAATTTACAGTCAGGAAGTCAATTAAATACTTAAAGGAATACTTCACCCCCAAAATGATCATTTGCATATAAGTTACTATCACCCTGTGTTATCTTGAATTCTTGAGGAAAACTTTGTTTTTCTCACATGCCTCTGCGGCGAACAAAGAATGCAAAAACTAAGAAAAGTCTTGATGAATTGAAGTAAATGGAGACTGCGGAACAGCAAAACATCCCTCTAAAGCTCTCACACAACTTGTGCAGTATAATCCAAGTTTCATTTATCCAGTCACATGGTCACTACCTCCCAAACACATGCAGCTTTGCTAAAACTTTTCTATTTAAAACACCACAAACAGTCCCATGCTTGCGTATGCACGCTATTCCTCTGAGAGTCTGAAGTGTTTTAAATAGATTTTAGCAAAGATACACTTGCTAGGAGGTGTCTGCATGTGTAAAATGATGTTTTGATATTTTGCTGCAAGACTTTTCTCCATTTTTTGATTCTTCTTTCACTGTGCAGGCATGTGAGAAAAACAAGTTTGCTGGGTGAGTAATTGATTTACAAATGGTCATTTTGTGGGTGACGTATTCCTTAAACCTGCTGTAAAAACAAATAAAAAAAATCTCCTCAATGACCAAAACAGCTAATACTGAAATGATGATTTGAAAACCCACCCTTTGTAAACCTGCTGTTCTCCCCTGGCCAGTCCAGGCAGAGCGGTGTCCTTCAGGATTGTGTGCACACCTTTGTCCACAGTCACCTGGGCGATACCCGCTCCCATCAGACCTGCTCCCAAGATGGCAAGAGTCCTAGCGGTACACAACAAAAACAGACAATTTATCTTCCACCTAAAAAAAGCAATAGAGAATAGTAGGTGATAGGACGACTCTTGTACTTCTGTCTGTTGTTTGCCATCAGTGTAAATGTGTCAAGACTGTCAGATGTGGCTTTGTCATTAGTTAACAGCTTACAGCTTAAGGCAAGTTAGATTTACAGATTTTTTCATTCACTTTAGCTCAATTCTTGAATGAGAATTGCTGTTTTTTTGTTCAAAACAATAAGTTCAAATCTGAACAATTGGTTTGTGGTTCACAACAGATTTGAATTTCTCATTCATGTACCTTAAGTAAATTGCACATGTGCAAAAGAATCAGTACAATAACCACTTGTACATGCGTTGTTTATCAAAACTGATGAGTTGACTCAGTGAGATTGTTGTCCTCGTCACAGCTTCTAAACATTCTGTTATCGTTTGAGCCATCACATGCAAAATGATCCATTCATTTATCAACATCTGTCAGACATGGTGTTACGTACTGTGAGGAGTTTGCGTTACTTATTTTTTGGCATGGATGTCATTTTGTGGCAAATTTTCTCTTCACTGTATATGTATTCACATGAAAGATCAAAGGTGAATTTTCTGTTTACAGTACACGCAGCACGAATAAATATACTGTAGCCTCACTTTCAGTTAATGTTTACCTGCTATTGAAATGTGAATCTAAACAGCTCAGAGCGATACACAATCGCCCTCAGCTTGACAAAACTGACATACTGGTGTAGTACAGTAAGCAGTCAGTGTCAACAAAACAGAGATGTGTATATTTAATAAATTGGGTTGACTGCCATGTTGAAAAAATATATAATTTTGACCAGGAAAAGCAAAATCATTTTGGCAGCGTTGGCCAGTTTATAGACACAATAACTAGGTTCTGAAGCATGAATGAAGTGTTTTGGGTTGAGTTACTACCTTTTACAATAGAGTTGTGATGTCCCACCAAACACTTGTGATAATTACTCTTACAGTTTAGAAAATGTTAAGACTGTTTTGAAGAATGAGCCAAAGTGAGAAAAATTATAAGGCTTTTCAATGCCATTCAAAATGACATTTAAGATCAACTTTACAATGACTAAAAGTAAAGAAAAAAAAAAAAAAAAAACTCCCACTGCCATGATGCCATGTTTGAAACACTTCCAACACAAACTGCACTGTGCCTCTTATACATTCCTCGGTCTGGTTTCAGCCCTGCCAGAGAATCTTGCTTGAATAGCCAGTTTTTGAATATGCACTTCCCCGTGTTGTTGCTTGATCACCGCAAACAAAATGGCCTGCAAGTAGGCCTGCAACTATCGATTCTTTTCTTTGTTGGTTATTCTGTCGATTTTTTTTCATCCAGTATGTGGTGGCTTCAAAGTAGGGCTGCAGCTAACAATCATTTTCATTTTCATCAGTATTCGTCGGTTTTCTCGCTTAATCGATTAGTTGTTTAGTCTATAAAATGTCAGAAAAACGTTGAAAAACGTTGAAAAATGTCAATCAATGTTTCCAAAAGTCCAAGCTGACATCCTCAGATGTCTTATTTTTTCCACAGCTCTAAGATACTCAGTTTACTGTAATAGAGGGGTAAAGAAACTAGAAAATATTCACATTTAAGAAGCTGGAATCAGAGAATTGTCTTTTTTCTTAAAAAATTACTCAAACCGAATAACCGATTACCAAAATAGTTGGAGATTAATTTAATAGTTGACAACTAATTGATTGATCGCTGCAGCTCTAAATATGAGTGCTGTCAATTCCACTATCCTGATCTGCATGACGTTAATCTGAGAGATTATGTAAATTCATCCATCCTTATCCCGTTCAGAGTCACAGGGGGGCTGGAGCTGATCCCAGCTAACATTGGGCGAAGGTGGGGTACACCCTGGACAGGTTTCCAGTCCATCACAGGGCTGACAGACAACATTCACGCTCACATTCACACCTACGGGCAATTTAGCATCATCAGTTAACCTGCATGTCTTTGGACTGCGGGAGGAAGTGCTGGAGAACCTGGTGAAAACCCACGCTATGACGGGGAGAACATGCAAACTCCACACAGAAGGTCCACAAGCCGGATTCAAACTGTGACCTGAGCCGGACTCTTGCTGTGAGGTGACGGTGCTAACCACTGCACCACCATACAGCCCTGCATTATGTAAATTATTTAACAAAAATAGATGGTACCAATTATTGAGATTTTAAATTGCGATGTCAGGAAAAAAAAAAAATCCTACTTCCCATGTCTTGCCATTTTGAAAGACTGATTTAAGACATTTTGAAACTAATTAAGCCTTGTTTTAGATGAATAAATTCAATGCCTTTTTTAAGACTTTTGAAGGATCTGCAGGAACCCTGAAACAAACTTGCCTGAAGGTTGAATGTGTTAATTATCTCACATCACATACAAGCTCAGCCTGCGAGGGTGATATGAACTTACTTTACTTCTCTTTCAGGAGTTCCAAAGCGGTTCTTCTTGCACGCAACCTGACCGTGGTAGAGACCAATCAGGGCTGCCGATTCTGAGGTTTTTGCCAACTGACCAAAATTCTGTGACAAAAATGAAAATTTGTGATGATCACTCACTCGAAATACTACAATCGTTACTGAATTTGTCAATGAAGAGGGCAAACAATCCTTACCTGAGACTCAGCTAAGTATCCAGCAACAGGGCCTTGTTCTACTCCAGTCTTTGCACACTAAGGGAAAAAAAATTCAAATTATGTTAAATATGAGACTAAATTTCTAAAAATGCAATACCATTATTAAATCAGAGAAAGGCAAAAATAACCAATAATGAAAAATAAAGTTGTGCGCTGGCTGGACTCCTTTTTCACCAAATGGCCAATAATTTTAAGTTAGGCTCATTTCTAAAATTTCTCCCAATACCGTCCAGATTAAAAACAAAACAGTTGTAGAGAGTTATTGCTTAGAGGGTGTTTTTACTTACTTCGATTATTTTTAGAGGTGCTGGATAAAGCCCCTTGCTCTGCTTCATAACTTTGCTGTGGACCGTTTTGTAAATCTGATTCCGCACAAACTCAAAGCTCATAATGTAGTCTTGAATTTCTATGGAAAAAAACATTAACTCTTTAATATAGTGTTTTTATTCATGAACTTAAACAATTACAGAGTCAAATGCTTTATAAATGCTGCACAACTTACTCTCCATCCTGCCTTTCTCTTTACGGAGAGGGATCTTCTTATTGGCAATACCTCTGGCATAGTCGATGGCAATTTCCTCCAAATAGTCTATTGTTCTTTCCTCTGGACTCTTCAGCCCGGGTCCTGTAATACAACCAGGACAAGATATATTTTAGCAATTAATTCTAACCTGAAGATCAACTGATGCACAGTATCAACCAGTGTTACACAGAGTGTTAAATTACTTACTAAAGATTACAATTTAATGGTGGTAATACTTTAAAACTAACCATTTGAAACAGTTTAGTGTCATTTAATTATACGTGATTCAATATAGCCTACCTAGGGGGTCTATAAGTTGGTTGACGAGCCCCATCTTCTTGGCTTTATCGGCTCGGATATTTCTTCCTGTCAACATCATGTCAAAAGCACTGGGTAGACCAACCTACAGGGAATAAAAGAAAACAGATACAAACTGATTTATAAGCAGTATTGAGTGTGCTGTGCTGTGTATAGTGCATACAATATTTTGTCATGTTAGGGACAGAGGTTAGTTGGGTTGTTGAATACTAGACATGATGGGCATGGGGAATAATCTGTTTGCAGAATCTCTGCTGTGCAGGCGAACATCTTAAACCAATTATAAGCATTAACCAGATTATTTTACTTTACAGCCTAGCCATTTCAGGTCTAGTCCTGATACAAGATACTATTACAGGGCACTTTCTGTGTGGATTTTTGTACTTAAATAATTCAAACAGAAAATTTAGGGAATACAATTCCAGTACTAACCATTTTGGGGAGTCTCTGAGTACCACCAGCTCCAGGTAGAAGACCCAGCATTACTTCAGGAGTACCAAGAACTGTTTTCTTGCTCTTTGTTGCAATTCTGTACTGGCAGGCGATGGCAAACTGAAATACAAAAGGAGCCCATTAGATCAGACATTATCATCAATCATCCTAGTCAAATATTTCAAATATAGTCAAAGCTATAGTTGGTTACTGAAAGACTTTTTGTTTACCTCCAAGCCTCCTCCTAAACAAGAGCCATTGATGGCAGCAACAATGGGTTTGGGAGATTTTTCAATGCGGTCGAACATCTTTTGCCCTTCCTGAGAAAGTGCAGTGACCTCTTCTACGCTGTTGCAGCCCTGGATCATACTGTAACAGATGTGACGTGTATCAAAAGAAAATCCAATGCATGGCAGCCATTTCATTCATTCAAATATAATATAAGATATGAAAGCAGACGATGCATAATATAAATTTGTGTTTCAGCAACAATGTTTTAATTCAAGACAAGTCATAAGTAGACAAAGATGCAATTTACAGAGTAAAACAGTTAATTATACATATACAAGAAATAACAGAAGTAGTCAAGTAATTGTGTGACTTCATCTATTATTTCTTGTGCAGTATGTGTCACATGCACAATTTTAAGAGGACCTATTATGCTTATTTTCAGGCGCATACTTGTATTTTGGGTTTCTACTTTAACATGTTTTTATTTTCAAAAAACACTTTACTTTTCTCATACTGGCTGTGCTGCAGCACGTCTTTTCATCCTCTGTCTGAAACACTCTGTTTGAGCTCCTGCACGCTCATATGACATATCCGGTCCTGCCAGCTTCCTGCTAGTAGTATGCAACTGTAATAATGGCTATATTGACTGGAATTCATAGCTTTTATTAACTTACAATAGACCCATGGGCTGTAAGCCTGTACCATGGTGGATGTGTTAATGTCTCTATTCCCAAACAATTTATCAGCCAATAGCTACTAATACTAGGAGCATATGACATAAACCGAATTTAATGTAGTTGTCTTTACTAACACGCAGGGCAAAAGCATAGGATACATCCTTATCCTTATACATCCATGCTCTGTGGTCTATTGGACAGCCATTTTGGAGCTCCTTGACATGAAAAAGTTTATGATTGCTCTCAAAATCTGTGTGCTGGATTTCTCTAACATTCATTCCATATAAATAAGTAAATAGTTATAACAGTATGCATATTTGTAATATTTTTATTGTTCCACACAGGAAATTTCGGTAGAGACATTAAATATGACAACAGAATAGAAATAATTTAGTTTTACTTTTGTTCAGCACTTGATAGGCGTATGTTTTACTGGTGTCCGGTAGTCGCTTTCAGTCTACAATGGCAGAGGCGTAGCTCTGCTGCTGGGCTGACGTTCAATGGAACAAACAATTGGCTTTCACTTCTTATCAATATGTTTTTTGCTCCGTTCCAGCTTCAAAACTAGCTAACTGCAAATGTGTTACTTCATCACCATGTTACAGAAGAAAAGGCAGGACTTCTGTCAAGGTGTTTCAGGCAGGAGCATTGTTTCTGTGGGCAGAAGTAACTCCCTTTGGTTTGGACTTTGTGCTTTGTAATATTGCCGAAAAAGCACAATAGGTCATCTTTAATAGGCAGTGGATTTAATGAGATTAATCTTACTTAATATCAGCTCCTGCGATGAAGCATCCCGGCTTTGAAGAGATGAGGACAGCACTTTTAACTGCATTGTTGGCCCACACTTCTTCCATCACTTCTGCCATCTCCTTTTGCATTTGGATTGACAGTGTGTTAACCTGGAGGGAGAAATGACCATTAGGTTCACATTACACCCACATAATTCAGAAGTGAAAACAGGTCTCATTCATTTTTAAAAGGAGTGCAAACCTTTGAGTTTGGGTCGTTCATCCGTATGACAGCAACATCGTCCTTGACTTCATAGTTCACATGGGTTCGGGCTAAAAATAGAGAGGGCAGATAATGTACAGTGAGGAAATAATTGTGTCCGTGCACAGAGTTGCCGATTTTTACACAGATAGTGTATAAATGTGATTTTTTTGTTATTACCTAGCATTGCAGGAGCTACTGAGAAGGTGCGACAAGTACCGCCTGTAAAAAGGGAAATATCAGTAACTTTAAACCATGCCATGTGTGTAAAATGTTAGATCTCATCCAGTCTGCTGTACATTGCCTTGCTGCTTCACCCTTATGTCTGTATTAAAAACATTATATTATGTAAGCCCTAAACACAAGCTGCCCTGGTACCACATACACATGAAATGTACACGAGACGTTTCGATAATGTTGCCATGACCTCAGACAGTCTCATGCTGTGTAACGCAGAGCAAAAATGACCCTTCACCTACATTCTCCGCCTACCATCAGACTGAAAGAGGCAACAGTAGCCATCACAATGTCGAATAAGTGGCTTCATATCCCTGTTTAAACTGTCTTAGTGATATCTTAGAGTCAAAAGTGGACGCAAACAGTCTGATTTAAAACTTTAATTTTGGACCAGACACTACGTAGCAGCCAGCTACCGTTAGCTAGCACATAAGTAAGCAAGTTTACACATAAGTTTGCTCGCTAAAACAAAAAAGGCCCTCTTTCAAAGCACGCTCTGGTTAAAGTTCATTACGATGAAGTTATGCTTGCTGAATAAACGAAACAATCATGTTTGAAGCACCACCATACATTTCTTCATAGCATACTATAGAGCTAGCAGCTGCTCTAACAAGCTAATTACATCTAAGATACGGGGCAAACCCTGTATTTTCAGTAACCTTCTCCACGCTAACTTTCTTTAATGTTTAAACATTACATATAATGTGTGTCTACCTGTGAAGAGAGCGTATCTCCTTGATGTGAATCTGGAAAGAACACCAAGGGCTCGTACACCAGCCATCTTGGGAGCGGAGGTCAGTGAATAGTGGAGTTAAGTGAAGCTAGCTAGCTCGCTGTCAAAGTAGTGCTGCCGGGGAGGGAAGCAAGATTGGCGACTTTACCACTTCCTGATTAGTCAGCTCAGGAGCTGATTGGCGCTCAGTGAAAATGCCCACATTCCATTGGCTGACTATGGGGAGCCCGCAGCTCATTGGTCGTTCAAGGACCACAAAACTCTTCATATACTTCCCAAGCCTGAAATGACCAAACATCTAAACGCAAAACAAATTCATTGTTTTAAATACATGTTGTCATTGAATTTGTCTTTGACAAACATGACGGAATTTAGTCGTATCAAATGTGTGCAAACCTGCAATGTAAAAAAATAATTATCAGACTAAATGAAAGTAATAGCAGTATGCTGCCACAAGGCGGAGGCAGAAATCGGTTTGAGAGAACTAAAGAGAAATAAATAATAAATCAAATTATAAACATTTTGGAAAGATCTGTATTGTTTAATTTTACTTTTCATATTTTCACAGTTACCCTAACTATCCTTCAGGGCAAATACTTTTTACACAAATGCAATTTTGAAAAGTATACGTCCTTTATATGGATTCTTACATTAAGACCATCTCATTATAATACAAAAGCTCTGGGGACATATAAAATGTATCAGCAATATGTAATTCTAATTATCTTGTTCAATATTTTATTAAATTTATATTGTTTATTATTTTTTAATTTTATTATAGTTATTCTAAGGCACCCGAAAATTAAGAGTAAAAGTGTTTACCTTGATGTGTCTTTCTGAACGATTATGTTTATTTTTTATTATTGTTATTAATTTATTTGACAGGGAAAATGTATGTAGGCATTGTTACATTTAAATGATGTGCAACCAGTGTAATTATGTAGGCCTTCTAGCCATAGCTTTGCAGACCTTGTCCTTGGTTAGGCTTTTAAGAAATAAAATATATTGTATAATACAATAGCATACATAAGATCTCATAACACAGCATCATTACTGTATGTTATTCATTCATTCATCGTCAACCGCTTATCCCGTTAGGGGGTCGCGGGGGGGCTGGAGCCGATCCCAGCTAGCATTGGGCGAAGGCGGGGTTCACCCTGGACAGGTCGCCAGTCCATCACAGGGCACATAGAGACAGACAACATATGGACAGACAACCATTCACGCTCACATCCACACCTACGGGCAATTTAGAGTCATCAATTAACCTAAATTGCATGTTTTTGGACAGTGGGAGGAAGCCTGAGTACCCAGAGAAAAACCCACGCTTACACGGGGAGAACATACAAACTCCACACAGAAGAGTCCCAAGCCGGAATTGAACCGGTGACCCTCTTGCTGTGAGGCGACAGCGCTAACCACTACACCACCGTGCAGCCCTACTGTATGTTATGTTTCTGAAAATTTCACGATAAAGCACAAGGAAAAATATTGAAGTTTGTGTATATGCTGTTAGGCTTGCATAAACTTCTGTCTTCAGCTTTAGTTATTCTAACTGCAAGCTGTTTCTCTCAACTACAGATATCAATTCTGTGGTGTATGTCTCTGCAGCTACACTGTTTGGAACAGAGGCAGTTTGCTTTACATACAAAGTCACACAAATATGTAAATACAAGCAGACTGACTGCACAACATTTTCAATAATTTAAAGATAGTTATATCACAAAATCATATAAGAAAATTAGCCAAACTCAAATCATTTGGACATTTTCATTGTTCAGATATCTATGAGAGAGACATTTCACCACTAAAATTCAGTCTGAGCACCAAAGGGTTTATCCAATATTTCACAAAAACAGAAAAAGATATGTGGAAAGTCTGAAAAAATGTTCCTTCCTATATCCTGTATCGATCCCAGCACAAAGGTGACCCCCTGTGTACAAATTTGTGAACTACATGACATTGACCTCTCTTTGGGATATGGCTGCTACATACAGCACATATAAGGTGCATTGTAGCTGATTTATGAGTGTCCCTGAAATTTACTCCAGGTTTTAGGATGGACAGGAATAACTGTAGACTGATAAAGCTCCAGTCCCATTACCCATGCAGTCATTCATCATCAGCAGTGCTTTGCATTATTTTGCATTTTTTTTCGGTAGCAGGTCACAGCTTATAAGGTACATCTCACTGTTGCCTCAAACAAAAACATAAACTGAAAATGAAAAAGCAGAAGCAAAAATACTGCAAAGAAAATAACCAAGTCCACATCAACTTATGATTTAATCATGATCTTGTTGTTTCTTACCCAATATTTTACTGTTTCTTACCCCTGTCTACCTTTCACTGTGACAACACAAGATTCTGTAAATTGCTGTTGGAAAGTTTTTAAATTCAGAGAGGTAATCAAGTTGTCTCCTTAACTGAATTAGAGCTGCAACAATTAATTGATAAGTTCTCAACAATTACATTAATCACCAACTATTTTGATAATCTATTAATCAGTTTGAGTAATTTCTTTTTTTTTTTTTTTAAGTCAAACCTTTCTGATTTCAGCTTCTCAAATGTGAATATATTCTGGTTTCTTTACTCAATTATGACAGTAAACTCAACATCTTTGAGTTGTGAACAAAACAAGACATTTGAGGATGTCATCTTGGGCTTTGGGAAACACTGATGCACATTTTCACTACTTTTCTTACATTTTATAGACCAGACAACCAATCGATTAATCGACAAAATAATTGACAGATTAATCAACAATGAAAGTAATTGTAATTTGAAGCCCTATCAGCATAATTTTCATTTACAATACTCTTCCAAGTACTGGAATGTAACTAAGTACATTTACACAAGTACTGTTCTTGAGTACAATTTTGAAGTATTTTTACTTGAGTATTTTCATTTTATGGCATTATGTACTTTTACTCCACTACATTCTGGCAGAAAAGATTATACTTTTTTCCCCACTACATTTATTTGATAGCCTTAGTTACTTTGCAGATTTCAATTATTAATACAAAATATAAAATCAACCAATACATCTAATATTTACCGGCTGTAACATGTACACATTAATGCATCAATAATTATAATCCAGTAATAGGGTAAAAGATACAATATATTATTCTGAAATTGGTCATTCTGTATACTTTTACACAGTAGTATTGCTACTTTTTCTTATGATAAAGATATGAGTAGCCTACTTCTTCCACCACTGACTATTTCCATCCTGGAAGTGTCTTTTTAATCCACAATTGATTTCAGTTTGCATTTTGACCTTTGACAGGTTCGTGTACGAGGGACAAGTGAAGGCAGCACCATTCTTTTGAAGAAGGCGGGATCATGTGTCGCTAACGGGAAACCGTCCAATCAGAGCTCGGATTTTCACATAGCAACCCCAATCAGGGGAGAGGGACTGTCTGTTTGCGAAGGTAGTGGTAGTGGTGGTGTGCTGGAAGAAGCAAGTGTTTCCTCTGGGCTTGCTTGCTGCTAGGCTCAGTAGCAACAATCTGCCCATTTATCTGTTAAGCTTGGCGCCTAACTAGCAGGCATTTAACTATCTTGCTTCATAATTAATTTCCTGCATGTTAATACTGTAAACTAGCTTGCGAGGTGAACGTAACCGGGTCTGAAAAGCTTCTTTTAAGATAATTGGGACACGAAATTACGATGCCATCCCCGATGGAGGGATCTTCCAGAGAAGGTGACCTCTTTACTGTGAAACATGAGCTGAAAAATGGTAAGTTGGCTGCCAGCCTAACTTTTAATGCAGTCAATTTTATTTACCATTTATCTTTAGGAGACACGTGCCCGGGGGAAATGTTAACGCTAGCTGGCTAGCTTGGAAGAGACAACTGTCAATGGCTATTTGTAGTGAGCGCTACCGTTAACGTTACTGAAGTCCAAAAAAATGGCAGAGGAAGGCTAACGTTAGCTGACTGTCGTTATTAGTCGAGCTGCCTCACGCAAACTAACGTTACCTAACCATTTTAGTAATGTTAGCTAACTGCTACGTAATAACCGTGGTCAACCCAGGTAATAACATTAGCTTAAACTAGTTGTTGACTGGGCTAAACCAGAGCATCGGCTGAGATTTCCAGCAAGTTTATGCGACTGTTAACGCCTTAAGTTAACGTTAGTAACGCTTCTCAGGTATCGCCTGGGCTGTTAGCGGTCACAGCTAACTTCTGCTTAGCCAACGAAGAGCAGACAGCTGCAGTGCTGTCAAGTCTCAAGAGTAAACGTTAGCTTGGTTTCCCTCCGTACATAATACAGGGCAGGGGTGTACACCAGCAGTCACATTAGGCACTGTTGGGTTGTGTCATAATGGCAGACAGGTACATTTAGCCTTGTTAACTGTCCACTATTCAACATCATTCTCAAGGTAAACCTGTGACGGTTGTGCTAAAATCAGCTGGCTTTTGTTGAAATAATTTTACTGAATGGTAGTGCAAAGTGAAGCGGTGTTTATATGCAACAAGCAGCATCTCAGATGTCTCCAAATTAATCAACAGGAAGTTATAGTTAATGCCGATAAATGGTTATTAGAGTGGGAAGTGTACTGATTCCCTGCAAGAGGGCTGCTGAATGAAGTTTGACACTGCTTCAGCTGCAACTGGTTTATAATGAGACAGTGCTACTGTTCAGGCTACAACATGATTGTGCTGCACCCCCATTTACTGCCCTGCCCTAAATATGCAGTCAGTCTAGGTGACAGTTCATTTCACACAGCACTTTAACCACTGTATCAACTTAACCCAGCTTTGGATAAACATACCTCCTAAGTCCATTCATTTGTTTTAACCTTCCTGCTACGTGTCAAGGATTTATGTATGGAAAATGGCAAAAAATATATATGATGCAAGGGACATAACTGGTATGGTGTGACTAATTGTAGTCATATTTGTGTTGATGTTTTGGCCCGATACAAGATCAGATATCGGGCCAATACTGACTCAAATTGCCGAATTGGATATCAGTGACAATGGGGCTGATCTTTTCATATCTATGTTTTATATATTATATAAATTATATAATGGAATATTAATTCCAGTTTTAACTAGTTGCATTAAAAAAGGTTTAAACTTGAATTGTTGTTAATTTTGAAGATTTATTTTACCAAGTTGTTGGTATATGTTGATTATTTTAATAACATATAAGAAGTCAAAAACTGTTATCGGTGTATTATTTATTACGTTTAGTTTTACAAAGTAAAGAATGCAAAGTCAAGCTTGATGTTGCCTTACAGATAAATGAGTGATCCCTGTCACTTCCACAC
This sequence comes from Pterois miles, assembly GCA_947000775.1. Taxonomy (NCBI): domain Eukaryota; kingdom Metazoa; phylum Chordata; class Actinopteri; order Perciformes; family Scorpaenidae; genus Pterois; species Pterois miles. The sequence continues at coordinate 4,457,290 of CAMQGK010000471.1, read as the reverse complement.
AGTGAGGCATACAGCTTTTTAATTAAACACTGGCATTGTTTCGGTATTCAGGTGATACCCAAAGCTCAAGTATTGCTATCCAAATCAGGACTGAAAAAATTGGATCATGCATCCCTGTAAAAAAAAAAAAAAAAAAGAATATCCATTTTTCTGGATGAATGGTTTGTTGAAAATTAGTTGGTTTGGATTATTTAAGAATCCAACCAAAATACACTATTAACGCTTTTTATTTTGTGCAACAACATTTCCTGTAGACTAAAGAGGCACCTCCTGTCTAACAGTAAGGAAATCATCTGTCAGTCTATTAATAAACATCGAAATCAAACTTGGCCTTGGCAGATGAGCTTGACAAGGGTGTTATGCAACCTGAACCCATGACCTCAAATTTGAAGGACAGCGTTGTTGTTTTGAGACGATACAGTACTATGCACCATCGAAGTGTCTAATAGATGCAGCATTTCTTCTCGTGCGTAACAGGAGAAGCAGTGGAAAAGATGAAATCAGCTGCTTTAATTGCTCAGTAGCCTATTTTCACAGTGTGAGACAGAAGGAATGTGTTCACTACAATGGACATGCATGTCTAAGAGCATGCTATGCTCAGTCATCTGTACTGGGAGACCATGATTTAGAAAGACACGAGGAGTCACTGACAGTGTGTGCTGCTGAATACACTGAAAATCTCTGATGGAAGATAATGACCCTTTTTTTTGCTGGTTAATGCAGCAAGTTTACCTGCAGTTGCATGGACGATTATCTCATACTGTTTACATGAAGGCAGATCATGTATATATTCTGTATCTATTCATTTCTATCTATTCATTCTGTATCTACTCATTTTTACTATTAAACAAATTCACCTGTGCAACATGCCCAGTCTGTTGCTGTTGTGTATGCGTGCATTGAACCACCACCCATACTTTCCTAACTTATTGTGTTTTTAACTGCTGATCTGCCAGTTTAAAGCAACCTTTTAGCTTTTTAGACTTTGACTCCATTCGCCTCAAAGCATCATGGCTGAGAGTCTCTTTGCATCGAAATGAAATGCAAGAATACATTATTTATAACATGGGCACCAGTTACAAAACAAACAGTACAGTACAGGACTGTAAGGTGATGTAATGTGCCTTCTGGTGTCCAGTCATTAGCAACAATGGCTTAAAACAGCTGATCAGTTTCAAATGTACAATGTGGCTGTATCAGCGATATTCAACAGACAAAGAGTGTCTGATTTTGACCAGAGGCTGGTCATTTTATCGCTGAAATATCAGATGTTCTGCTTTCTGGTTAACAAATAGCTTCTTTTCTGGGCTGTCCTCGACCAAAGAAAATCTTAGTTGACTTACCAGAGATGTGCTTTCAGTTTCTTGGAAATAAGTCAAAAACATTAAATTAAACTAATGGACTAACAAGGTGCAGCCCTTTTCACCTTTTTATAATTTAAGAGCAGAAACAGCTCCACCATAAAGAAGGACCAAGATTAATGGTGGTCTAAACACTTTTTTAGTGAACCAGTCTCTTTACTTATACTCCAATCTGCGTCCACAACTTATACCTATTCATATCTTTAATGTCTTTGTTTAAGTACGTATTTTTTTGGCATTATTAATGAATGGCTTTTACTTTATGCCTATTCTTAATGTGGCACCAATCATAGGTGGGAGATTTATAATGCAGATGCAAACAGCAATTGCAGTCGCAAACAACAGGGCTGTCAGTGCAGAGAATATAAACATACATTTTTTTGTGTTCTAGATTAAGCTTCAGGTCAGTGGAAAAATAGCCAATATGGAAAATATTCTTTGTTATTCTTTGCTAGCGGCTCACTGATATTGAGTCTTTGTGCTTAGATGTGGAAATAGACTCTCACACACAACTTTCTGAGAGTGAATGACCCCGTAAGGGAATACGTCATCTACTGATCTCCACTAACATAGTGTAGCATTGTTATTTCTTTTTCTTTAGTATTTCATCATCAAGCCACATTTTTTTTTTTCTGTGAAGTGAGTTATTTATTTGATTCTGCTTTATTTCTGCTCTGACTTCAGCCAACCTGACGGGCCATGTAGAGAGGGTGGGCATTGAAAACTTTGAGCTACTGAAGGTGCTGGGTACAGGAGGTGAGTGAAACATTTTAACGTCAGTCTCTCTCTGTATTGCATGTCCTACCAGTCATTTCTGTTTAAGCCTTTGCTCTGCACTGAACTTTGCCCCCTCTTGTCTTTGTTTATTTTAACCACCAGCATATGGCAAGGTGTTCCTGGTGAGGAAAGTGAGTGGTCATGATGCAGGGAAGCTGTACGCCATGAAGGTGCTGAAGAAGGCCACTATTGTACAAAAGGCAAAGACGGCCGAACACACACGGTCGGAGCGGCAAGTGCTGGAGCACATCCGCCAGTCCCCTTTCCTCGTCACACTTCACTATGCCTTCCAGACGGACACTAAGCTGCACCTCATTCTTGGTTAGGATGTTTTTTTTTTTATGGGAAGCTGCCTTCTGTGTTATGTTTATACAAGAAAAAATGAAGTTAATGATTGTCTTTAATCCTGTGTTAGATTTTATCAGCTGAATGAATTAGTATAAAATGAAATTCCCTGTAGAAAAACTAACCCACCTGTAGTACTTTGGATGAAACATGCATGATATTTTTTTATTACAGATTATGTAAATGGGGGGGAGCTCTTCACGCATCTGGTGCAAAGGGTGCGATTTAAGGAGCAAGAAGTTGCCTTGTACAGTGGAGAGATTGTGTTGGCACTAGAACATCTGCACAAGGTAACCACCAGACTCAACACAACCAAAGCTGTGTGTCTGTTCAGAAGTTATCTGTTGATGCTTACATGCTGTTTGTTTTGCTTGTTATTTTCTTGTTGCAGCTTGGGATTGTCTACCGGGACCTGAAACTTGAGAATATTCTGATGGATTCAAGTGGTCATATAGTCCTCACAGACTTTGGCCTCAGTAAAGAATTTGATCAGGTACAGTACGTCTCAACAATATGTGTTACAACCTCTCAAACCTTAACCCCTTACCATGTCCCCCTTACCATGTCGCCCTTTTTTTTTTTTTTTTTTTAGAGGAGTAGGGATGGGGGATAAAGTTTGTTTAAAGGAAGATAAAAAGTGAGCAGGTTATGTCAGAGAGAAATGGTGTATGTCATCTGAAAGCTGGAAACCTGAAGATTCGTTTGAGATATAACTCAGCACTGTGTCAATTTGTTCTAGTCATTAATAAGAAATATATATTAATTAGTAAATTAAAAAATAAATTGTTGAAGTGTATAAGCATGTAGAAGCAATTTTTGGGTTGACACCATTTGTTACACAGATTTGGTGCAAAATTTAACCATTTTTTACCTATTGAGAATTAATCCCTCCAAAATACCACATTAAGACAGTAAGACCTTAAGCCTGAACACCATTGAGAAAAATATCAAAAACCTTTGACAGTTAGAGATTTTTGCAAGAATAGCATTTTTCTGTGATTGGATGGTGAACAAAGATTCATGGGGCTGTGATTATCCTAGAGGTCACCACAGGTCATTTTATACAGTGAGGTCATGTTTCTAACATGGGGACTAACTAACTTCATCATACATGAATACAGTTGGGCTCATTGGATCCACGAAAGTCTCAGCTTTACGCTGATAACCAATTGATGTAATTTTAAGGACCTGTTTAGGGACCCCATTATGCAGAAATATTCAAATACACCATTTTAGAATAGGTGAAAATAACACATTTATAGTGCATTAAAAAATGCATGTTTTTTTGCCCCAAACTACATGTGATTATCATAAAGTGGGCATGTTTGTAAAGAGGAGACTCGTGGGTACAAATAGAACCCATTTTCATTCCCATTTTGGGAGGTCAGAGCTCAAGGGACCCCTTATGAAAATCGCCATGCCAGTGTTTTGTGTAAATTTGTATTGTTTTTTAGCATTTTTGCCGACAAGCTAGTATCACATGGTTGGTACCAGTGGAATCCTTAGGTTTTCTAGTTTCATATGATGCCAGTATTCTGTATATCTAGTATTTTCACTCTGGCTTGAAAACTCAGCCCAAAAAGACTAGCAGCCGGTCCAGAGCATTAAGGGGTTAAACTGATGACCCACACAGTCCCGATGAATTTGAGTATTTGAGAGTTAAAAATAAATAATGAATAAGAAAAAAAAAATAATTGTTGCTCATTTAGTCACAAATATTAATTAATAATAAATTTGCTTGAACAAAAGTTCTGTTTGTATTGTGTTTCTCACTAAAATGTAGTTTGTATCCTTGAGGCCCAACAAATGCGATGAATGCATGTCCTTCCTTATAAAACATTGGCAAAGCTTTTTGTGTATATTAATCTATTAATTCATAATATTTGAAATCTGCCCACTTGCAGGCACAAATAAAACTGTTATGTTTGGATTCTAAAACGTGTCTATTGATTTGTGCCTATCTTAAAACAGGTGGAAAGGGCGTTTTCTGTCTGTGGCACCATTGAATATATGGCTCCAGAAATTGTGGAAGGAGGAGAGTCTGGACATGACAAGGTAATTTGTAGTTTAATGTTTTATGCTGTCCTCTGTTTGAACAAATCAAGCGGCCCAGACTCTCATCTCTGTGTGCACCGTCCACTGAGATTTTTCTAGTTAAGCCAAAGTCATGGGTGGTCGCTCTCATGCATTCCAGGCAGTAGACTGGTGGAGCCTCGGCGTGTTGATGTACGAGCTTTTGACTGGCGGATCACCCTTCACCGTTGATGGAGATGAGAACTCGCACACAGACATCGCCAAGTAGGGATTCCCCCAGATCGTCTGCCACAGTTTTCACTTGTAATCACTCTATAGCACTGACCATATCTGTCTCACTCATCACAGGAGGATTTCGAAAAAGGATCCTCCGTTCCCCAAAGATATGGGACCTCTGGCCAAAGACCTCATCCAGCGACTCCTCATCAAAGACCCAAAGAAGAGATTGGGCTCAGGTCCTAATGGAGCAGAGAATGTAAAGAAACACCCATTTTACCAGGTGGATTTCATTGTTTGTCTTGAATATTTCACAATATTTAGAAAAACTAAATGGCAGGGTGGGCTGTTCCTCGACATAATGGGGCTGCTGTGAGTGAGTAGGAGTGTTTGTATAAGCTGCGTTAATAAGGATGGGGATGAACCATGGTGTTTTTCTTTTTCTGAACTCCCTCTAGAAAATAAACTGGGAGGACTTGGCAGCGAAGAAGGTTCCTGCCCCTTTCAAGCCGGTGATTCGGGATGAGCTGGATGTTAGCAACTTTGCAGAGGAGTTCACAGAGATGGACCCCACCTACTCTCCTGCAGCGCTGCCGCAGAACTGTGACCGCATCTTCCAGGTGGGAGAGTGTTAAGGGTTTGTTAGACAACCAGACTGTTTTTTTTGGTTGTGACTCATTGTTTTGTTGTTTACTTACGGTACAGGAGCAGTCCTTTGTGCTCCTTGCAGGTCATTGCACAGGACAACATTTCTATGTGCTTTGTGCTCCTGCTTGTCTGGGCTTTAGTTGCAGGCAGTGTGAAATGTTGACACGGATGAAAAATTGCATTATACATTATCCACTTTTTGTCTGCGACTATATTTGACATACTCCACAGCAATTGAAGTAATCAAGTGAAGTTGTGAATGTCCTCAAAAGGTTGCTGTAAGTCAACATGAGTCTGTCTGTGTGCACTGGTATTCAAATTGACTAAAGAGTCTTTTATTGAAGTAATTGCTGCCATATGCAGCTCTTATTGAAGTAACAGATGTGAATGACTATTTTTGATGTAGCTTTGAACCATAATATGGCCCACAACTCTGTGCCAGCTGATGGCTGTCTGATGTATTGCATGAAATTTCAACTGATTGCCTTCTGGATCCTTGAGCTTGGTAGATCAATAGATCCATTAACGGGCTTCTCTCGTGGAATAAAAGGTTACACTTTGAGAGCATCACCACGTCTGTCTCGGGTACGCCTTCAGTCTTTGATTGCCAACTTCATCTTGGCTTTTTTCGCTCTCAGCTGCCATTCACACAGTCTGAAATTTTGTGGTCTTTATAATTTGCAAGCCTAGCAATTTCTGAGATAACGACAGCAATCCCAATTTTAAACCGTGCACTTGCTCCCCCACGGTGCCTCACAAAACAAAATTAAAATTGCATTAAGAGCGCCAAGATGTAATTTCACAGCAGAGCAATCAAATATTCAAGCCCGGCAATTTGGGGCATCTCATTCATTCACCACCCATCCTTCCGTCCATCCGTGGCTGTCACTACGTACCACACAGCTGTGTGTGGTGTGTGTCGGTGAAAAAGGGAGAGAGAGAGAGATTAATACCAGCTCAAAGCTTTGGGCTCCCCACAGCTGGAATTAAGCAGGCAGTGCTCCACAATGACAGGTCTAACAATAGGAACAGCTGGACAGCTGCTGTCACTCACAAATGAACAGAATAGGGTTTATTGTGGAGCTGACAGGCTGGTTTGACATAGAAAGAGTTGAAGAAAAATGCACAACAGTTTCAAAGTTTTACAGTAAATATGGAAATTAGGGCTGTCAATCAAATATTTAATCACGATTAATCACATGATTGTTCATAGTTAATCACATATTAATCATACATTTGTTCAGAATGTACCTTAAAGAGAGGTTTTCAACTATTTAATACTCTTACCAACATGGGAGTGGGAAATATGCTACTTTTTGCAAATGTATATATATATATTTATTATTTCAAATCAATTAACAACACAAAACAATGACAAATATTGTATAAGCTCAAGCCTAACAGCTGTCCGTGTGTCACTGTGCTGACTTGACCATGCCTTGCCCCACAGTGCATGTGATTATCATAAAGTGGGCATGTCTGTAAAGGGGAGACTCATCGGTAACCATAGAACCCATTTTCATTCACCTATCTTGAGGTCAGAGGTCAAGAGACCTCTTTGAAAATGACCATGGCTATGCCAATTTTGAGCGTTATTTAGCCCCCTTCATGACAAGCTAGTATGAGAGATACATGACTGGTCCCAATGGATTCCTGAGGATTTTTAGTTTAATATGATGTTGATTCTAGCTTTAAAACTGAATCTGTTAGAACCAAAATATTGAAAGTTGTGGTATTGCATTAACTTTGACTGCCTGAATGGAAAGACCATATATAAAACCCATTCAGTGTCTATAAATGCCTGTAATATATAAAATAAAGTCTATTTAGGGGCGTTTTAATGTTGCATGCTATTTCTGAGGCTGTAAACTGCAGCAGTGGATGTTTCCTTTCCCTCCGTCCTAATAGACCAACCCCTCACTTTAAAATGTAAACACCTAGAGTTCATATGATTCTGTGTGCAGGGCTACTCGTTCATGGCCCCCTCCATCCTGTTCAAGAGGAATGTGGTGATGGACGACCCTGTCCAGCTGTGTGGGGGCTCTGAGAGGCCGGGTTCTGCTGCGGTGGCCCGCAGCGCCATGATGAAGGTAAGATGGATAGACTTGGATCCCCCTGCACAAACACACTTACACTAATGGCTGCTGTCACAGACAGATGAGATGTTTTCCCTCCCCTCCACTACAACTTTTTTTCTCCATCTGCGCTTGTTTTACTCACTCACTCAGATTTCAGGCATGAGTCTGTTTATTTAATGATGTTTGTGAATGCACTTGTGTATCTGTTCAACATAATGTTTTTTGAGGAGGTAGCAGTGCGTTGCCTTTTGTGGGCTCATTGAGTTTCACACTTTCTCATCAACATCCTGGCACCTGCTGCAAATGTTGCTGTTTTCAAGATTTATTTTGTTGATTTGTTTTATTGGTGATCGGGATTATAATTAATCATTGTAATGCTTTTCAGTCTAAGCCAGAAACCTTTTAGCAATGTTTAGTTAATCTGCAAAATGCTTGAATATTAAATTGCTTTTTCATAAAAAGAAAATCAGCATTTTGGCTTGCATGTGAGTTTGGTCCTAGCCTGCTACTCTTTTAGTGCTTACACACTTTAGAATAGGGACGTTTCAGCTGAGCAGCGAGGCAACAATCTGCTCCAAATGTGCTCACAAGTCCAATAAAGCCTCAGCTCACTGTGCTCTACAGGTTTTTATGCCATTTTCTGTCACAAACAGGAAGCTAGTTAACACTTTCTTGTTTTGTCAATATCTTAACACAGATCTGGATAATGTAGATTTTCTACTGTGTGGCTGCTATGTACCACTTCCATGTTTATCTTTCTCTTTTTTTTTTTTTTTTGACAACATTGCGTAACAAGACAAGTTCATTGAGTTCCCCCTAAAATGTTTTTCATGGACTGCTTTAGATTGCTGTGTGGTGATAAACATTTTATGATAACAATAAGTTTGAAGTTTATAATCGCATAGAAAAAACAATATTTACGCAAAAAGCATAGACACAGCAGTCAAGAGACTTCAGGAGGCTGTTGTCAGTGGTTATTGAATTAGTTTTCATGTTTAATATAAGACCTCTAGATTAGACTTAAATTTGAGAAGGCATCAAAGTAAATATTTATTTCTAACCTCCATGAATTGTGTCTTTGTATGGAGAATGAGACAACAATGGGATGTAAAGGAAAATGTAAGTGGACATGATGTAGGGCTGCAAGTAATGATTATTTTCACTGATGATTTATCTGTCAATTATTTTCTCAATCAATCGATTACTTGTTTGACATTTTATAGACAATCAGAGTTTCCCAAAGCCCAAGATGACGTCCTCAAATGTCTGCTTTCGAAAGAAACCAGAAAATATTCACATTTAAAAAGCTGAAATCTGAGAGTCATGACTGTTTGTTTTTCCTTTAAAATTTGCTCCAACTGATTAATTGATTATTAAAATAGCTGATTAACTTTATAGTTGATAATGAATTTATTAATCGTTGTAGCTTTAGCATAATGCGTGTAATGTAAGTAGCAGTAGTTACGGTATTCTCTTTAGGAAAGAAAAGTAGCCGTAGCGCTGTGATCATATGTGATCATGTTCAGGTCAAATTTATTTGAAAATAAATGATGATTTACAGAAAAGCAGTTGTGTACAAAATCTTTTCTTATTGTAATCAGCATAAATTCAAGTATTTAGTATTTCAATATAAAAATAATTACCCTTAAGACCTAACAGCACTGAAGTCATTAGCAATTGTTGGACACTTTGGTGATGCCTGTCTGTCCCAACTTGTTTTGGTCCACTGTCTTCCTCTGCAGGATTCACCTTTCTATGTGAGTTATGAGATGGACCTGAAGGATAGCGCTTTAGGAGAGGGCAGCTTCTCCATCTGCAGACGGTGCACGCACAAGAAGACTGGACAGAAATACGCAGTCAAGATTGTCAGCAAGAGGTACAAACTCGCATATTGCTTGCTCACATGTGTTTGTGAACGCGGATGCTTTTGTGTGTGTGACGTTTATGGTTTGACTGAAAAAATCAGTCAGCCACCTTCCTCCTCCTCCTCCAACTTGGACCCTTGTCAGCCAGTTATAAACAAAACATGTCCATTGAAAACCTGTTAATGGATATAAAACCTGTCCTCTGAAAAGTCACATGCTCACTCAACTGTGTGTGTGTGTGTATTTATGTTGTATTTCGTGACAGTTACATCCTGCTTGTGTTTGCTGTAGGATGGAGGCACAGACTCAGCGGGAAATAGCAGCCCTGAAGCTCTGCGATGGCCACCCTAACATTGTCAAGTTACATGAAATTTACCATGACCAGGTAAAGTTAATCACGGCGGATACATTTGCGACCATAAATTCTGTTTTTCATGTTCTCTTCATGGAGCCTGCAGGGACTGCAGCCTTATTAAGTCCTGGAACTGGAACAAGGCAGATTAATGGGGATGCTGGAAGCCCTCGAGGTCTTCCTTTATCTCTTCACATATTGTCCCATAAACATCTCTCCGTGTGCCCGATATTTCACACCGAACGTATTTTTAAACTGCAGCTGTGCAAAACATCCATTTCATACCACTGAATAGAAATAACCTAGATTTGCTTGTGCTGCTAATCGAGCCGCACACTCGAACCAAACTAAGTGAGCATGTGCACCAACGGTAGCTTACCTCGGTTATTGGGAAGGTGTTTCCGTGTGGCTGACTGTGTACAGGTTCATTAGCCCTGGTCCTTCAAGCCCAGGAGCACCACTTTAGTCCTGATGAGCTCAGTGGGGTTATTACTGTACCTCAGAGGCCTGTGACCCAGATCAAAGCGGCGCTGCGTCGCCTCGCCTCAACCGAGTCCTGCCTTTGTTCCCCAGACCCAGCACTAATGAGAAACTCTACCCCGCCGCCCAGACGCATTATTCCCTTCCCACTTTGTTTGGCCCCTTTCACTTTTACTCAATACCATTATGGTTTGATCTCAACACCATGGGATCAAGGATGTTTTTGCTGTATTTATTATGCAACAGTAAAATTCTCGTCCACCATTTCACACGTTAACATCCAACATGCGGTTCAAGCTGCGAAAACAAGATTGATCATGCATTAAAGAACACAAACTTTTCAATATTTGTTGAAAAACATACAATAAATTATTGCACCCGCTGAACTAATTCAGAACATGTCAAAGAATAAAGGTTGAAACTGAGTGTAACCTCAGTTTACACTCCAATATGGCTATATAGAACAACATAGGTTTTAAATAGCCATGTAATAGCCTACATTTGACATCATTTCAAAAATAAGTTGAATGAAGAAGCGGACTAAAAATAAAATAATAAGCTGCTCGGTCCAAATTTGTTTATTGAATTCAAAGTAGTGTTAGATGACTCATAGAGCTGCAGAATAGTTTGACATTCAAATTATTATTAATAGCTTACCGAAACATTGCGAGCAATAGTCCACCTTCTCCTCCCGTCTCTCCTTGTCTGCTTAGTGTAATTGTCTCCAAATCCAAATTCCAAAAGTCAAATATCACTGAAAAAATATAGATGTAATAATTTTCAAATATCACGTATAACAAAATATTCTGCCTCAATCCATATTTGTTGGCATTCGGCCTTTCAAAATCAAAATTTTAACTGGAGTCAAAAAACATCATAAAATATGATGACAGAATTAAAAGATTCGTTCAAAAAGAAGATTTGAAAAAAAAAGGCATTCAGTATCGTTTGAACACTGGATTTTTTTTTTTTGTCTGAATTTGACAAAATGTGCATTTGATTTATTAGAACTGTAGTGGAGGAATATAAACCTTCGATAGGTATGCACCAATACCAGATATCAGGACTCAAATAGCTGGATCGGGTGTCACTGACAATGGGGCCAATCTATTGCATTAAATTCTTTGTTTATATATTATAGAAATTATATACTGATGGTTTTACCAGATTTGGTGCCACGTTAAAATGTTTACACTTCAATTATAATGTCTTTTAATTTAAAAGATTTTTTTTTTTACCAAGTTGCTGGTTTAAGATTTATTATTATTATATTATTTATTTATTTGAATAATAAATAACAATTTAATAAACTAATATTTATGTGTTTATTTTTCAAAGCCCCAAAGTTAGGAATGTAATGTTTATGCCACGGTTGATGTTGTCTCACACATAAAAGAATGATCCCAGTTACTTCCCAAAGCCCAGGTATCGCTATCTGTATCAGGTCACTCAGAAAAGTAGGATAGGTGCATCCCTAACTTTTGTATGATATTAGCTTATAATTTTGTCTTGGCAACATATCCTATAGGTCACATAATATTAGACTTTAGATTATGATATGCTACTAATTAATGTATTATTTATTTTTTTGGGCATATTTAACGTAAACCCTGAGTGTCACAGAGATTAGTGATGAGAAGTGTGTGTGTGTGTGTGTGTGTGTGTGTGTGTGTGTGTGTGTGTGTGTGTGTGTGTGTGTGTGTGTGTGAGCTCCACACGTACCTGGTTCTGGAGCTGCTCGGTGGAGGAGAGCTGCTGGAGAGGATCCGCAGGAAGCAACACTTCAGCGAAACAGAGGCCAGCCGCATCATGCGAAAACTGGTGTCGGCCGTCAGTCACATGCACGACGTGGGAGTGGTGCACAGGGACCTGAAACCAGAGGTACTGGACACACACTCTTGGAGACTCTTCTCAAAGCGCAGTCTTTGTGATGCCATGCTCGATCATAAGCTTTTAAAACAGAACTACTGTGTTTTTCTGAACTTGTTATGATTTGTCGTATTGTCCTTCTGACACTGCAATCTTCCATAAAACAAGCAAAATTGTTTGACCCAAACATGGGTCAAAAGTAGCTGGTCAGACAAGTCTTGATAGTTAGCTCCTGAGTAGGCCAGTTTTGCTGAGCAGAGAGAAATGACTGCTGTTCATGTCTCCGATTGCTTCGTAGAACCTGCTCTTCACAGACGAGAGTGAGAACTCCGAAATAAAAATCATAGACTTTGGCTTTGCTCGCCTCAAACCACCAGACAATCAACTCCTGAAGACTCCCTGCTTCACCCTGCAGTACGCTGCACCAGAGATACTCAAGTATGATGGCTACGATGAGTCCTGCGACCTCTGGAGTCTGGGGGTCATTCTGGTGAGTGGGTGTGGGACGACGGAGCCATGCGCAGGTTAAAACAAAATGTGAACCGATGGAGAATCATTCATTATTCAACTCCACATTATCCTGAGGGGAAAGAAACATAACATCAGCCTGGTAGCTTAACACTCAATATTTATTTTACAGCAAATTGATCACAAATTGTAACTGGTGGCTGCGTCCAAAATCACATACTTCGCACTATCATTCAACGTATTTCTGTGTGAATAAACAGTAGCAGGTATCTTTTCTATTACACTGAGCAATAATTTATGTCATCACTTCCTGAGTACCTCCTTGCCGATTGAAGATGTGTAACCATGGTAACCCGATTTGTATGAATCAAAGTGTGAATTAATTTTAAAAATATATTATTACTAGCAAAGTGAAATGTTATACTTACACTTAAATTGAAGCGTTATTGATGTTACAGAGCTGTCCATCAACATCTGATATGAATGTCGTCCTTACTACTGCACTGGATTGTGGGATATTTACTGTATGCCCCCATAGGGTTCAGCGTTCCATACTGTAATATTTCACCGGAAACAGTATGCCGTTACTAGTGGTTTCATGCTAAGGTTTCGGACATACTATTTGCTCGCTTTGTGTGCTTAAATTTGAGAACTTTGAGTTGTTTGACTTTGAGATGTGCTAATTTTTGATCTGACATAATGATTACTCACTGGGATGAAATGCGTTAATCATCCATCCATCTGCAACCATTTATCCAGTTAGGAGTCGCGGGGGGGCTGGAGCCGATCCCAGCTGACGTTAGGCGAAGGCGGGGTTCACCCTGGACAGGTTGCCAGTCAACCATTCACGCTCACATTCACACCTACGGGCAATTTAGAATCAACAGTTAACTAAACTGCATGTCTTTGGACTGTGGGAGGAAACTGGAGAACCTGGAGAAAACCCACGCTTACACGGGGAGAACATGCAAACTCAATCAATGTAAGAAAATATTAATTGGTGGAGGCAATATTCCAAATGATGATTAGTGGTCACTGATATTGGTTTGCTTGGCAAACATAGAATGTATGTGTGTATGAATTATTTATACATTATAATATAATTATAATTTATAATTCAAGCACAGAATATTTACATTTTGCTATGATCAGGTTAAAAGTTACAGAGGATACTTAAAATTAAGCGTTCAGTTTGATGACACTGATGCTGCTCAGTCAGGAATAGGATAAAATAACAGATCATTGATTAGCCCTATTCAGTATCGTCCTACTTTAGACTGTCATGTTACACAATGCTCCAGGAAACTGACCTGATTATATGAACTTATAATTTATAAAACTCCACAGCTCAGATCTCCACTTTAAAGTTGTTTTTCATCATAATGTTAACTGAAGTATTTCTAAAACCAAATTAATGTTTAATCATGAGCTCCATACAGGGATGATTTGTTGACATTATCCAGTTTATGGATGAAACATTTCCGTCGGGCCGTTCTGATTAAGCAATCAGCTGTCATTTTAACTGATTTTGGCTGTAGTTTAGGCTTTCTGTGTGTGTGTAGGGGCACACGCATGCATGCATGTGTGTGCATGTTCAGTTTAATCTTATTAGCATGATATTCATCTCCCTCACTTGTTCAGTGCTACAACCTTCAGCATCCTGTGGTGAGCTGACACAGTTTAACGCTCACCACGGAATGAAGAGAAACCAGCCCGGCTCTCAGATCTGGTTAAAGCTGCACTAATATGAGACGTTGCTTCCCGACGGCAGCGGAAATGTCATCCTAATTCAACCTTTTTCTGTGTAGAGGAGGAAGATTAAAAGGAGAGGTAGAGAAGAGAAGGAGAGGGCACACAGAGGGGGAGGATTTCTATACTTGGCCAGTCAATCGTACAGAGTCTGGGCTCTCTATGCAAGTGTTGTTTCACACCGACGCCCCCTGGGGGGATATGGGAGTAGTGTGCCTCATGCAGCTCTGATGAAATGGCTACTGACAAGCTGTGTGCACAACGCCCTGGAAGCAAAGTGAGCAGACAGATAGAGGGAGGGAGGGAGGGAGGGATCAGGACAGATCCGCCACTGCCAAAAGGGCTGTTCCCAACTCCTGTCATTCTAATGAGAAATCTGAGGGCAGACGTAAGCAGGCCAAGGTGAGCGTATCCTGTTCATTCAGCGGAGCTCAGAGCGCTCTTCTGTTTAGTGCCGGTTCAACCACGGTCAACAACATGCAGCATAAACAGTCGTGATCGGTCAAGAGCTCTTTTAAAGCCTGTTGTTGTTTGAACAGCATTTTTAACACTAATGCCCAACTGCTTTCCAAGCTCACTGCAGACGACACGATTTACAAAAACAAGCATGTAGCTTTTCTGTGCCACACTGACTGAACAAAATGTTTAGATTTGATTTACAGTGTAGATATTTAAAGGACCTGTGTGTAACAATTAGGTTGATCTATTGGCAGAAATGGAATATGTAAGGGATAATGTACAGTGAGCTGGTCATTGTTGTGAAATAGACCCTGAAGCGGAGTGGAGGGGCCTTGTATCGTCCTGAAGGGGTTTATTTCACAACAAATCAAGAAATCAATAATTTGACACAACAGCTGTCCGCCAGAGTCTGACATCAGAACTGCATCCAGAGCGCTAGAACGCTGTGTTTGACCAAACCAAAATGGAGTATTAAACAAAGCCATATAATAAAATATTAATTATGTCTTCTTTAGTGTATAAGCACCTTAAAAAAAGAATCATTGTGAGTCGTTTATCACAGAAACAGCTGTCCTGTTTTTACAGTCGCCCTGAATGGACAAATCACTATGTTAACTTTTCCTGCTTGGGCCGGAGTTAACCTCCATCACTCCACTCAGCTGAGGGAAAAAAGACACAGGAAACCTCCACTGGTCTTGAGGAGCTGCAGCACAAACTGCAACTTCCACTGTACATGCACTTGATAGTCTCACAGCTAAACTAACTTCTGCTCCACTAGCTCACCTGTTCGCTCACACACATTTGCAGCCGCTCTCTCTCTTGCTTCATCACTCACTTACTGCTACCATTCTCCAAATGACCTTGACGCTGTTATAACTGGCTCTAGAGAGTGCCATTCATGTTTTCCTGTCGGCCACTGTAGAGAATTTTCAATTTGAACCTCACCACTACACATCGCTAAATCCTACACACTGTTCCTGTAATTATTGTCACTTCTCGGTAGGGTCAATCCTTGCTTCGTTATCAGCTTGTATTAGTGGTGTCAGTTAAAGGGGCACTGTCTTTTTGCTTTTTACAATGCAGAAAGTGGGTTTTAAAGCACTTTAAAATGTCTTTGCATGTTTTTCCCCAAACCACATGTACTTGACATTTCTGTTGACCTATTTTGCTGACACAAGTTTGCCACTGCTCTCTCTCTTGCTTCACCACTCACTTGCTGCATATACACACACTCAAGGCTCGCTAGACTCTGCTGTTATGAAAATGACCGATGCTACTCATACATCTGGCTCTAGAGAAGGGTGCTCATGATTTACCGTCACCCGCTGTAAGTTCTACACGTTTGGCACATGGGAGACGTTTCAATCTGCAACCTCACCGCTAGATGTCACTAAATCCTACACACTATTCCTTTAAGCCTGGAAACTGTATTACTGGTGCTCTGACAGCAGATCTTGTGGTGTGGCTCTGTTTGCAGTATACCATGCTGTCTGGCCAGGTGCCTTTTCAGTGCCAGGAGAAGAGCCTGACCCACACCAGTGCTGAGGAAATTATGAAAAAAATCAAACAGGGAGACTTCTCTTTTGAAGGCGAGGCCTGGAGAAACGTGTCCCAGCAGGCCAAGGACCTGATACAAGGTGAGGGTAGACCTGGTGGCTTGTTCTTAAATCCAGGGTCTTCAACTGGGCTAGTAAATTGGCTAAAATACTGTAATCTCATTGTCTCATGCTAGCTCTCACATTTAGACCATACAATCATACAAAGTACAGGTGATATCTCACTTAGACTGCAATGATAATTGATTAATCAGTTAGTTTCCAACTATGAAATTAATTGCCAGCTACTTTGATAATTGATGAATCAGAAAAAAAGTAAAAATTCTCTGATTCCAGCTTATTAAAGCTGAGTATTTTCTTGTTTCTTTAGTCCTCTTTGACAGTAAACTGAATATCTTTAGTTTTGGTCAAAACAAGACATTTGAGGACGTCATTGAGCTTTGGGAAACACTGATCAACAATTTTCAACATTTTCTGACATTTTATAAACCAAACAACTAACTGATTAATCAAGAAAATAGTCAACAGATTAATTGACTATGAAAATAATATTTGGTTAATCATAATGGAAAGCACAGACTTCTTTTACTCTAATTTCAGAAGTGAACTGATGTGAATGAATCTTTCCAGCTTCAGAAAACATTGCAAACTATTTAGTTGTTGCAGCCAGTTTTAGATTGACATGTTCAAAATATTGGATGTTTTGAGCTTTCTTAGCAGGACTACCCATTTGTTTACATTTGGATCAGGGGATGATGAACTTTGACCCCACAAAGTAGCTCACAGTGACTGAGCTACCTGAGGAGGAAATCACTTCCTCTTTGTGGCTCACCTCCTAACCTCCTCATGTATTTAGAGCACCAAAGGAAATTATCTGTGTCTTGTTCCTGCAGAGCTGCTGACGGTGGACCCAAACAAGAGGATTAAGATGTGCGGCCTGCGTTACAACGCCTGGCTCCAGGACGACAGCCAGCTATCCTCCAACCCACTCATGACCCCGGACATTCTCGGCTCCTCCACTGCCTCCGTCCACACTTACGTCAAAGCTACCTTTAATGTAAGAAATGACCAACAGTACATAGTTGATTTTTTTTGTGTGTCGGAAACTTTGGGCTTTCTGCTGTAATATTTCTGTTGTATTGATTAATTACTTCCAACCTACTGCTGCTCATTAACTTTACAGAAGCCACTTTTAAACACACTAAAAGAATAATGAGTCCTAAACCTGGAAATGAGTTAGCATTTTAGCACTTCCTGTTTCCTTGTCTTGAGGTCAGTGTTTTTTTGTTTTTTTTAGTTAAATACTTGAAATAAGGCCTGTGGTTAACACAAGCTGAAGAGATTGAAAAGTTTTGTTCTACGTTAGAAAATATGTCAGTAAATATCCCACTTGTGAATTTTGAAGCTTTTAAGTGTCTTAAAAAAAGGTGGTTGCTAACAGCTAACTGCTAAATGAGACTGCTCATCCTCCATTACAGCCTCGTTGTGTATCCTCACGCTTATGTGACTGGGGTGTAGTTTATCTATAGCTTAATGTTAGCTTTTAACTTCTGCTGATTGCATTCACACTTCAAAAATCATAAAAATAGTGTTCATTTGTGGAGATTATCTTGCTGCACAAAATGTGTCATAAACATTTGTTAGCCACAGAGCTTATTTTCAACAATAATCCAAAGGCCAACAGAAAAATCCTATTGGCTTTTTGTTGAGGGAACCAGGGTGATGCTAACATCCTGGTTGGCCTACAAAAATACATCATCCCTGCAGCACTCTATTGACCTGAAGATAGAGATTAATATTATTTTTAGTGTTTTATGAGGTTAAGTCTCTAAAGTAAAACAGGCATTTTTCACAATTTACTTTGAAATTTAGATGAAAATAAATAAATAATCAGTAATGAGAATAATAGTCATTAGTTGCAGCTCCTTGTTGAAACAGATGTTGTGGTTCTGTATTCATGCATAAGAAAATTATTTTCATTGGTAAAAACACATTTAAAATCGTAACATTTTTGGTTAAAAAATGTGCAGAAAGATTTGGAAAAAGCAGGGATGCACCAATCTGATATACTGGATCAGTATCAGTGCTCATTCTGACCCAATTTAAGCACCGGTAAAGGATTAATACTCGATATCAGCAGATAATCTGAGCCACAGAATCTGAATCAGTGCTAGGAGAGAAAGAGCAGGATCAGAGCCTCACCAATCCTCTTTTTTTTGTCCCAGGCATTTAACAAATGTAAGCGGGAAGGTTTCCGCCTGCAGACGGTGGACAAGGCACCACTAGCCAAGAGGAGGAAGATGAAAAAGACGAGTACCAGCACAGAGACCCGCAGCAGTTCCAGTGAGAGCACCCATTCCTCGTCCTCCTCCTCCCAGTCTCAGACTGAGAAGACTTTCCCAGAGAGCAACGCCAAGCCACAGCCATCCAACGTCACGCCTCTCACCACGCCCGTCCACACACCCGTGGCCCTGGGAACGGACTCTGAGCCCCAACCAGCGCACCCAGCCTTTCACTTCTCAGAAGGACAGTGAGACAGCGAGAGGAAACGGGAGATTCAGACAGTTTTGCGACCCGCAGGATGGCTCGGACCTCTTTCTCTCTGTCCCTGGCAGCTCTCTGCCTCTGGCTCAATTGCATGGACGTCCGCACGTCTCCAAAAACCAAGCATGCAGTAGGAGCAGCAACCGTCGCCTCAATATCAATTAATCATCACTAGCAATAGCCTATCCCTTTTATTTCTCTCTCACGTTCACACACAGATTGTGTCAATCAGGGACTGGACCAGGAAGAAGTCGTCACCGGTGTCCACAATGAAAAGGGCTGTCCTGCTGCCCCAGGTCCAGACAGACAATGGAGAGACGTTTTCAGTCTCGTCATGAAATCTCTCTGTCCGCTCCATTTACCTGTCTTTGTCCTCCTACAGAGGTTTTAAAGGGAAAGTCGTAGTGTTTACACCATGGATCCTTTGTATTTTTCTGTCAAAGGGAGAGAAGAGATGCAGCGTAACGTAATGTTGGCCCACTTCTCTTTTCTGGGAAGTCTCTGCAAGAAGGAGCAGGGTGTTTATATGTGAATTTTACAGACTGAGATTTATTTATGATAAGCTATATTGTTAACTTATTTAAGATTCAGACTGATCTGACAAGAAATAACGGATACAGTTGGGGAAAAAAGAAGACATTTTGTGTGACAAGACTGTTTCCGTGTGGTCAGGTGGTTGTTCGTTCATCTTTGTAAGCATCAATGCTTCAAGTAGGTCATTGAGACACAGCTATGTAGACATTGTAAGACTATTATAGGCAAGAAGAGATTATCACCATTAACTGCTGGTTAATAGTGATCATATTTATGTAAACTAGTCCTTTGGACTTTATTTATGGAGGCATTGAACTGCAACTGTGTCCAGTGGTTAAAAAAAAGACAATTTCCTTGTTTACAAGGATAAAAGAAGCAAAAGTTTAAACATTTTTTTATGGGAACAACCAAATGTGGATATGTTCAGCCAAATCTGTGGTTTTATTGTTGTATGGGGAGCACTGCTGCCTGAGGGGACGTGACCCTACAAGAAAAGCTATATTTAGACATATTTTTGCCTCCACTGTGGGAGTGTGACTACTTCAAGACTCAGCATCGCTGCTGTTCCACATGGTCTGATCCTCAAGTCAGTATTTAGCCCAGCAGTGGATTTGCCTTGTGTGGTATAGGACTTATGTCTCATTATCACTACAACCAATTGGATTTAGCAGAATGTCCCAAATGGAAAATGCCAATCAGCTTAGCGTGAGGCGGATGCGTCGAGGTTTCTGGGATGCCATAGGGCAGTTTCAAGTGGCTTCCTTTTTAACATGAAACAAGATCAAATTATTTGAAAATGGAAAGATTTATGTGCCAAAAAATGCAATTAAATCAGGTAATAGACAGGTTTGCATCTGTGAGATAAGGGTGGTGATACAGAGAACATTTCAATGCAGTATCATGCAAAAAGTTGCCCCTTTGTATCACCACCCAAAGTCTTGAAACTACTGCAAAACATCTACCCTTTATGAAAACAGCAAGTCCCCGAGGACAGACCTCAAACAAACGCTCCTTTTATTTTTGACGCCATCCCTTGTTCTGTTTACCATGTCGTACTGCATGACTGAAATGGTGATCTTTGCACTGTGTGACAGCACTCACTTTGAGGCAGATATCTGGTTAGTATTAAGTCCCCAGTGCATGATGTAAACTGAAACATCAACCTCTTCTTTTTCTTTGTTTTTATGGGCAGATTCTCACTTGATTTAATGTGAGTTTGTTTACTTGCACATTTTGAATATGCCCGATTTAATTCGGGCCTTGTACTGTTTGAGGTGTTTGGATGTAAACACTGAAACCCCTTTTTTACAATAGCCTGAATATTGTAATGTCCCAATGTTACAATAGGAGAGTTAGGGAAGTAAACACAGTGCTCTGTTAATTGTTTTTTGCAAGTGTGTGTTAGTCTGTTTCCATGGTAATAGTTGAAATACTGTATTCTGTTGATATGTACAGGGATAGTTGTGTTCAGTATGTGAAACAGTTTCTCCTACTCAGTCAGGATACAAATTCTTAGTTGGACTACTGTGTGCATTTAAACAGACTCCCTCATCTTCTTCCATTTTAATGCACTCTGAACCAAAGCATTAACTTCAAGGTAGCTGCTCTAAGCTGCATGAGATATTTCCTTTCATGCAAATATGCAAAGATATGCTTCATATATTTCACGGTTTCTGTTTGTTTTGTCTGGATGTTTTTAGCTCTGATCATTTTGTAACTGTGTGTTTCTTCAGATATTCTTTGTAGGGTCTTGAAAATCCATATCCAGCACACTATCATGCTTAAAACTATGCATCTCTTTTCGCTGTTGCTTTTGCCATTTCAAATAGACCACACCGAATGGGTCCAGACATAATGCTTAAAAGGGCGCAACACGCTGCACTTGCATACTGTACTTTTACCCCCATCGTATCCGCTACAATAGAAATGGCAAAGTAGAGTCCGTTGGCCGTATGAAAAGCTGGAATCCTCGGAGCTGAACACTACAAAGCTCTTGTCTAACTTAGTTCGCATGAGTTCCCCGTTGCTGCCTCATTAAGCCTCTTTTCTTTTGTTTGGGTGTATTAATAGCTCAAGTGGAGGAAGAGGAAAAGTGTCCTATATTGAGCTCCCCTCTGGGAGCCAGGCTCTATTAGCTGATGCGCTGCAGTGCTGTTTGTTCCAAAGAAAATACCGTACTCCACACACTGCCTCTGTGGGATCCAGCTCACTGCTCTTTGTAGGGAAAATGACAGAGTATCACAGGAAAGGGTTGATTTAGCACCGATGTCTCTCGAGGGCAGATATTAAAAACTAGGTTTCCCCCTTTTGATGAACAACTTGTTCAGTGTGCCACCACGAGGAAGAGACAAGGGAGGGAAGCCAGTTTTGATTTGATGGTGTGTTGTCTTTGATATATATATATATTTTTATTATTGGTTCCCTGGAAATTGAATGAAAATTGCTTTTTCAGTGTTTGTGGTTGAACGCACCCCGCCTGACGAGATAAACCTTTGTGGCTTTCTGCAGCATTAATCACAGAGGCTGGTAGTTTGAACTGTTTGGTATAAACTGCTGTTGTGCGTTGTAGAGTCAAAGGACTGGACTTGGGATATTCCTACGTCTGTGTTTCTATATGTGCTTAAAGGTCCCATATTATGCTCATTTTCAGGTTCATACTTTTTATCTTTCTACTAAAACATGTTTACATGATGTAATGTTAAAAAAAAAACAAACAACTTTATTTTCCGCATGCTGTCTGCCTAAATACGCCTGCATTCACCCTCCGTCCGAAACGCTCCATTTTAGTGCATTTCAACAGAATTGTAATGAAATTGTGTTACTAGGCAACAGTTTGGGTCCATGTTTACTTCCTGTGAGCTTATGTTGATCGTATACACTGCAACAGGAAATAAACTGGGAGACATTAATAATGTGTACATTTAAAACTGTGAAATGGTCTCGGTATTGTAGATTTGTGACGTCACAAAAGTACAGAAATCTTGGCGGCTTGTTTCAAAGGCTGTGTGCAGATTTGGACTGAGCGTTTCAGTACTTTCACAATATTCAAATAGCACTTAAACATGCTTTATAATATAAACTACATAAAAATCTCACTTTGTACAATATGGGACCTTTTAAGAGACAGATTAGGGTGCCAAAGTTGAACGTGTCATCTTGTACTGAAAGCACGGCTTCTCGGTTTGGTGCTTGTTTTGTCCGTGAAAGTGTTCATTTTTTTAGACAGATGCTGTTGGGACTAATGTGGCTCTTTTTTGGGTCAGCTTTTATTATGGGGCCTCATGGAGCTGTCCGCGGTGCTGAAGTGACCAAACCTCTCATGGTGCAGCAAAAAACGTGGCTTTCCACAATGACTTATAATAACATGATCCTTCAAAGCAGTGATTCCCAACCAGGAGTGCTATTACCATGAGGGTTACGTGCAGTTGCCTGGATTATTTTAGGAACTAGATTTTATTACAAAGAAGGAAAACAAACATACATACAGGATTACAAACTGGTATGAGGCTGATCTTAAAGGGAAACCCCACTGAGGTCTTTGGGAGTGCTACTTCATAATGTAAAAGAAGTTGTATGATGCCTTTTATGGCAAAATCTGATAAATTGCTTCCTGTGATGTCTCTGTGGCACGTCAGCGTTGGTTGGGGCTGAGGACTACAAATTAAATAAGAAAGAAGTGAGCTTACCAGGTATTCAATTTGTAACTGTTGGTGCTCAGTAATATCTAGGTTTGTATACACCTAAATATGAGAGTATGAAATATTAGGGCTTTCTGTGACCAAAGAAAGTCTTAGTCGATTAATACTCATGATTTAATCGACAGATTCAAGGTTCAAGTTTCTTAATTTGTCTTGTGTCTATTTGGGCAAAGCAACTCTTTGGTCTCAGGTTCCTTCAACAATGCCAATAAAATGTTTATATGTAAAAGGGGAAATCACACAAGTAAATGTGTAAAGTGCAACATGATTGAAATGAATCGAAGGCTTAAAATAGTGCAGTTAAGATGAATATAAAACAGTAATGTTGCCGTAAATTCCTAATTTAGTTGACGGCAGTATTTCAGATGGGAAATCTGAATGTAAACAACAGGTCTGTGAAACTGAGTTTCTCCTCAAAGAATCACCACTTTAAATGTTGTGTTTACCAGAAATGGACTCATAAGTTTCTTAGAGATAAGTAATTCAGCACGAAAAAGTATAAAAAATGACTAACTGACTAAAGCAATGTCAGTCGACTAAGACCGCAGAGTAGTTGATTGGACGACTAAGAGGGGGCAGTCCTATTAAATCCAAACACAGTGGGAACCACTGCTTTAAAGGGTCAGTTCACTCAAATTATAAAAAACAAACTAATAAAAACATGCTGTTAAGGGTTATAACAGAACTTGTTTGTGGCAGAAAGTTAGTTTGAGTGAAAAAAGTCCACAGTATGGTGTGTGGATTATCCAAAGTAACCGGGACATTGTTCATGGAAATTACAATTTGTTATTGTATTTTCCATGCTGGGAGCCTCAAACGCTGATACCTCCCAACTTGACCACATAAAACCAAAGCTAGATACCAGTTGTAAGAAATCACTGTTGGTTTTTTTTGTAATCTGGGCGAACTGACTTTTTTATTTGTCTCCTGGCCCTTCCAGAGAGGTTAAAACACAAGGTCAGCTATACAGTTATCTTGCTCAAAGATACTTCAGCAGCAACATTAGTACTTGAACGTGTTTTATTAAAAATTATTATTATTATTATTAGGTTTATTCAGCCCAGTGTTGCTCTGTTGTTGTCAGAGATGAATGCTACATGACAAGGTTTTAGTGTTTTGTTTTGATGAGGGGAATATTGATGCTTTTGCATTCGGTTGTCATGCCAACCTGCTACTTTAAACATCATCATCATCGTCCTCTTCGTCACCATCATGCATGTGCTTCTGCTTAAGTCCTGTCAGTATTTCTCAGCTCGTCATCAGTTCTTGTCATATCGTTACTGAAGTGTGTCAAAAAGTACTGTAGCAGTAATTCCCTTTGAGATTGGTCAATATTAAACTGTTTCAAAACACGCAATCAAGCTTTAACGGCAAAACTTTGCACTTGTATGTTATTTTTATCATTCGATTGATTTTTTTCTTTTTGTACAAAAAAAAGGGAAAAGATGTCCTCTTTGATTTTGTGCAGGTTCAGATGTTCAACTTCTTCATTCGTGTGTTTGTGCCGATGGCTATTCGCCAATACTTCTGAGACGATACTATAATATAAACCTCAACACCGAATACTACTTTTACTGCAAGGATACACCATGTGCATACCTGCTTCTTTAGGGCACTGTGAACATCATCATTCAGGTCTTTAGGCACACCATTGATATTCTGAGGATTTGCTTCAATAAATGCTTTACATAGTGGCTGAATACATCTGTACATTCAATAACCTGACGAGTCTTTAAATAGACCTTTGGCTTCATTGTATTTTCAAGTGTTACTGAAAATATTTTGTGATACCAAGCTCTATGTGTACAAGTTGTCAGAAGGACAATAAATGTATGATTTCCTGTTCATTTATTGATCTTGACTAATAAATTAGGTACAAATCTTTTTATATTTAAGAAAAGGGCATGTTTGGAGACATGGGGATGTTATTTCAGCAGGCAGCCTCTAGATGGCAGCATTTAATAACGTGTCACTCGGGAAACGGTTTCCTGTGCAGCATTAACTCCATTCAGACTTCAGATTTAGTCATAGACGTGTCAAATATAAGATTGTCAAACATGCTTCAAAACCAAAATATAATTTTTCATGTTGTCTAGCAGGACTAGAGATTAATGTCTCTGTACCAGGTTGATTAAATGCATATTTATAACCAAATTAAGATTTGTGTCTTAAAAAATGAACTGTAACTACTGTAAATGTCCAGTTATATTATTTTTGTGCTCTGATTAAAATAGGTGTATGCAGTGGACCTGACCAAAGGTTTCCAGTCTCTTTTAAGAAGTGATTTTAAGACGCACCCATATTTAATATAGCGTGCTAAATATGCTAAAGTCAGACTTCAGAGGAAGATCTGAATGAGCTCTGTTAAAATGGATGATGATTATTGATCATGTGAGAGGTAATGATAAATGAACATTGCTTGTGTTTGCAGCGTTGCGTCTGTGAAGAAATGTTTATTTTTGAAGTTAAGGGCTTTGAATTCTTTCAGAAAATATTAAAATGTTTGTAGTAAAAAAACAATCAAATATAACTTCTCCACTGGGGCTGAAACTAATGATTATCGTCACTATCAGTTATTATTTGTTTGATCTATAAAATATCAGAAAATTATGGAATCACTATTTCTCAAAGCCAAAACTGATGTATTGCTTGTTTTGTCCTCCCAAAACACAACGATTTGACTATTAGAAAACAAAGAAAACCAGCAGGTATTTTCATGTGAGAAGCTCAAACCAGTGAATCTTTGGCATATTTGCTAAAAAAGAAATAATGAAAAGATGAAATGATTATTAAACTGGTTGCTGATTACTTTTCTGTCAATCCACTAATTGATTATTGACTCATTGTTGCAGCTCTTTTCTCCACAGAGTATGAAGCTGAAGTCGTGTTCTTCGCTGTTGTGTACTACCATCTACTGACAGGAGAGGACGCTTTTTGGCTCTCAGCTCAGCTGGACTGTTCCTGTCAAATCTGCTCTTTGAATAAAGTTACATATCAAAAGTGAATTTTTGGTGTTGAGCAGGTGAACATACAGGGGGGAAACTCCAAAGAGTGTTTTTTAGGTATCAAAAATCAATACTGCCAAAGCAAACCAGTAATTTATCACCACAGTGTCTGAATCAATACATCAAAAATGTCAAAGGTCACCTGTGTGCACAGCACAGAAATATCCTGTCTGACTTTCTGTTGCATCAGCATGAATAAGAAACAAACAAAATCTGTGTCTGAAATACCTCACTTCTGATTTTGGTCCTTGAGTACCTCCTACTCCTTACTGCATGCCACCACACCCAGGTGAGTCTAGGTGTTCACCACTTCACACCTGCGTTACTGCGTCTCTGCAGTGTGAATGCTGAGAAAACTGCCAAAATTACATTTGGTATTCCTTTTCATTATACACTCTAAGCTGTAGTCCAACAGATAATTCAGTATTTTAAGCTATTTTGTCTTTCCTTGTAGCATATTTGTAAAATTATATCTGTGTACAATGTGATTTGAATAAATACCCACATAAAAGTTTTATTAACCAAATGTTTATGTACAAATTGGAAATGTATGTCATATGTAGGCCTAAGGTAGGAAATGAAACATGCACACACAAAGTGGGATATGTCTCCGAGATATACATATAAATACAAATATATCCAAGATGCATGCGATGATCATGTCACCGGTAGCTTTTTTGGTCCAATTCAGGAACTGCATAAAATACAGTTATCCATTAAATTAATTGAAAATTACTGAATAATTGAGCTGAAAATACTTCAAAAACTATACTTTGAAGTATTTTCAGCTTTATTATAAGTAATGTATATATATATATATATATATATATATATATATATATGATTTATATAATATTCATGTTTAATTTGTAGGGTTTTAAATTTTGCATTTCCCTTCTCTGTGTTTTATTTCTGCTTTTCCCGTCATTAAATCTAATATCATGTCAGCAGGCAGTTTGTCTCCAAGTGTACGCTGGCTTCTGCAGGACACTATCAGCGTGATACAGTACCTCTGCACAATATTTAAAAAGCAAAGCAGGTTTTTTAATGCATGGTTTTCAGTCCACTTATTGTGGTTTCACCCCTCTTGCTCCTACACTATATGCAACAACAATACAGATGGTGCACTCAGAGCACTTCCACCTGGCTAATTTTTTGCAATGCGGATGTCAATATGGGCATTCAGCAGGAGAAACTCATTACACAGTGTGTCCTCTGTGTGTATGCATGATATCTATTTTCTTTGAAATCTCTCTGCACTAAAATACTATCCATTACTAAACAATGTGGTATATACTGTGGTCAAGTATTCAGATGGAAGGTCTGCACTCTAAAATCCATCATCCATCTATCTTTTTTTTTTCAAGGGAGACTATCAGCTAATACAGCAAGAAAGACAAAATAGTACACCCAGAAAGACCTACATTTTAAAAGCCTTAGATGTTGTCAGTGGGTTTTTTTTTTTCCTTTTTTGTGCCTTTATACAGTTTTATCATTTAATATTACTAATAATGGCATAGTGAATCCTGATGCAGTTGTGAAATGTACACAAAAAGATTTTGAAAAAGTTTTTTCAAGCAATAGTAGTAAAATCAAGACAATGTGAACCTTTGTTTGTTGTGCTATGAAGCATAATTCTGTCCATGCAAAACCCTTTTTGTTCACCTTCAAAGCGCTCCGTAAACAGCCTGAACCAATTTCATTTTTGTTCTTGTTCATGCCCATATGTGTTGTTGTCAACTATATTTCCAAAAGCCTCATCCTCATCATTCATTTTGGTGTACAGAGAAGAAAGTAAGTGATTTGTCATATCAGCACTCCAAAAGTGTGACATGGAAGAGAAACCTTTGAAATAACCTCTACCAAAACTTACCTGTATAAATTATAACAACCAAAAACAACTGATTACTTCAGGCAAATCAACAGTTGATGTTGAGACAGCGATCTATAAAAGGTCTTGGATGGGGATGGAGCAAGGGTGCAAGTAACTATTACAGTTACTCTTTTCTGTCACAAAATTACATCTTTGTGAACTGATATTATATAATATATAACATGTTAGTATTTTTTTTAAATCAGTGGTTTTATTTGTACATTTCAAATGGAAACAAACCCTGCAGTCAAAGATTATAGAAACTTGGACGAAACTCCGGTGTTTTTTAGACAACAGCCGCCATTTTGGACTGAAAATGCGTATTATACTGATATTTTTTTGTTGTTGAACACAGGCCATTTCAGTAGTGACATTAAATATGATAATAGGATAGAAATCGTTGTGTTTACCTTTGTTTGTTTGGCTTTAATTAGTTTATTGACGCTATGAGAAGGGCTGAGATGCCATGATTGATAGCTGCTCTGAGATAAGTAGTCGCGCAGCCGGAAGCTCGCAAGTCGCGGCCATGCTCGGCTCGTGATTGGCTCGGACCGCTGTTTGGGCGGGACCTCGAGCAAAGCCGTCCGCTCACTACTGCGCAGGCTCCGACTCCTAATAACGTCCAAATGCCAAGATGGCAACTCCATATTGGGGATGTTTTCATATTTTGGCTTTACTTTTGTGCACTGTGGAGGAAGTGGAGACTCGTCTATATTATACAGCCTATGCTCAGGTAAAACAAAATAACGTTACCTTAATTAGTCCCTGCACTAGTCAAGCACGCTAATTACCCAAATCAAACACACCTGGAAGTTCCGACAACAACAGGTGCATGCTCATATGCTAACATGCTCAGTGCTAAAATGCGCATGGTGGATCATCCATCAGTGATTTCTGCATCTAACTTCTACCGTCAGTGAGGTGTGTGAAGACTTTGTGCTGTCAGTGACAATAATCCCTGATGTAACTGAAGTGTGTCATTCATGCTCAATGTTTCTGACACTTTTAGGAGTGCAGTGGCTGAGTGGACTGGTTACTGGGACCAGAGAGGCTGAGTGGACTGGTTACTGGGACCAGAGGGGCTGAGTGGACTGGTTACTGGACCAGAGAGGCTGAGTGGACTGGTTACTGGGACCAGAGAGGCTGAGTGGACTGGTTACTGGGACCAGAGGGGCTGAGTGGACTGGTTACTGGACCAGAGAGGCTGAGTGGACTGGTTACTGGACCAGAGAGGCTGAGTGGACTGGTCATACTGGACCAGAGAGGCTGAGTGGACTGGTCATACTGGGACATGAGAGGCTGAGGTGAGTACAACACCTCATTGAAGAAAGTAACTCAAACTGTGCAGCTCTCCTTTTGATTTAACATGTTTGCGGCTGTAGCTGTGTTGAAGTTGAGATTGTCTTTACATCTCTGTCTACCTTGCTAGTGTTTTATTCTGCTGTTGAAGTGTCAGCTTATTTCATTTATGTTGCTTAATAATGCTTGTCTCATCCGCTGTGGTGGCCATAACTTGTTTCATTAATTGTAATCGTACAAGCTTTGTCCTTTTTTCTGGTTGATTCTTGTAAAATTTTACAGAGGAACGCAGTTGTTTATTTATAACTGATGATCAGTTGAATGTCCATGCTGCAAGTGTACATATGGATATGGAAGTTATCGTTGTTTTGGATATTGGGGCTCTCTGGGGTGATGATGTTCCACTAGTGTACATGTTTACATGTTAATACACTTTATTTTGCAGTCTAAAGTTGTTCTGTATATGTCATCATATTTATTTGAGTATATTTGTACACAAGTCATTTTACTTCTAACCTACTTGAGTAAAATATTCTAGTGCTTCTCTCTTTCCCTGTTGAAAACATGAACAGTACTATATGTAACTTTTGAAAGGAAATGATGCACTCTACATTTTACATCTAAAAATTAAATTTAGAAACAAACACACAATTACTCAATGTAATTGACCTTTCTTCAGCCCTGCTCCTTTTTGCTCTGTGATCCAATGTCGGCTGAGCAGCAGGTTATACATGTACTTAGAAAACTTTATGCTACGTCTGTTTAAAGGTCAGTAACATTACATCAGTGTGACCTCTCATTTTACTGCAGTAGCAGGGTCTGACAGTCTGCCCCGTTGTGTCCTGGTTCTGGTTATCCCATGCCGTGCTTTTTACTACCGGGCCCAGCAATCCTGGGCCTCAAGTGTCTGTGTTGGCTCCCAGTGGGGACCGGCGGTGCAGCGAGGCGGAGCTCTGCTCCTGGTCGCAGGAGGAGCCACTGCGGGCCGGCACAGAGCTTATCACCTTCTGCCGGATCAACATTAACTAAGGGGGGGTGGGGACTTTGGATCGGTCAATTAACAGGGGTTTTGCTGCTGTGGGCCATGGATGTGTTAAGAGAATTGTTTATTCCTATGAAAGCTGCTCAGTGGTGCATGAAGTCAATGGATAGACTTCCGGGTCTGGAGTAGTGTGCATGTCACATGACTCTGTCACGGGGGTCTCAACGTCAACCGTGCTGTCATCATGGTCTGGGTCTCCGTAGATATTAACAGAGGAAGGAAAGAACTCTGGATTCAACTATTAGTGTGTTTTACAACTTTTAGGACATAAAAAAAACAACAGAGTGTAAATTGAATTTCCCCACTGTGGGACTAATAAAGGCTGATCTTCTTCTTCTTCTAATGATTTAAATAAGTACTAATAAGAGTGTTTGTACTGGGGAGCTGATTCACCTCAAAAAAATTATCCGCTGAGTTGCAGACTTCTCTTTCTCAATTTAAGTCTATGAGAACAAGCCTTTTTTTAGGCCCAATGGCATCACATGATGGACACAGAAGTTGAGGTACCACCATTGGCCACTACGACCATGTTGGGGTCAACGACCGGTGCTCTTCCTGGGGGCTTGCTTCAGCTTTATGGTCTGGTATGACCATTAGCTATGTGGGCTTATGTGTAGCTAATACCAGCAGACTTAAGATGTTAGAGTCAGCTGCTGACTTTATAACTCTTTTCTACTATTTCTACTATTCCTCATTGTCCTGTAACCATCACTTGTGGCCACAGTTGCTGCAGATCAGCCAAAGTTGCAGGTTCATTTTAAGAGGACGTAAAGCTGTCGTTTTGGGGCTCTATGTGGGTAGGTATGAAGATGCTTGGTTATGCTGTTTGCAGTTTTGGGGTAGAGTTTCATTTTGGGGCAGGGCTGAGTTGAGTTTTTACCCTGAGTTGAAGTCTGGACAGACACGACAACATTAAACACAACATTCTACTAAAACAGTCATACATTAGATTTATGAACATACACAGAGTACCATGAATATAATAAGCTGAAACCAATAAGGTAAAGTCTGCGTTGAAGTGACCTAAACATATTAAAAGAATGTCATAAGCTGAAAACAAGTTGTTTTTACCTCCTCCCAGAGGATGGAGGAGCTGAGAGATGAATACTAATGTAGTAATGGGACAGGACATGATGGAGGAGTTTGAGCTCTGCAGGGTTTGTGTGGTGGTCTAAGTTAGCTATACTTGACAGGACTGACTCTTGACACCCCTCCAGTCCTGTTCAGATGTTTTTAAACCAGGTCTCATAGTGATTTTTTTGGCTCGCTGTTTAAGATTAGGTTCTGGGGCTAATAGTTTATGGTAAGCCAGCAGGAAGTGAATGTAAGCCAACGCAATGTTCTCTCAAGTATGGTGAAACCAGTGAGTGTGTGCGTTCTGGTTTGTGTGTTTCGGAGGGTGGGGTTTAGGACTGTAGAGGGGTGAAGTGCCTCCGATCCTTGGGAGTGGAACGCATTTCCTTTTGTTGCCCTCCAATTTTTGACTGGTTTGCCCCAGCACATGAGCATGATGGGGCTGTTTCTATTATGCAGCTTCCCAGACCACCCCTCCTTCTATCCATCCTGCCCCGTTCCCAAAGCGATTGGCATTCCTGGAGGCCACCAGTGAAGCAGCTTTAGAGGGAAGGCCCACTGGCTCCTGGGTGGCCTCTTGTGCACAGGCTCCAAGGGGAGGAGACAATGTCTTATTAATTGACTGGGCGTCTTGGGCAGAGTGCAGGAATTTGCAGAAGGGGGAGACGGAGAAGTGGGGATGAGGGATGAGATGGGAGGGACGACCGGGCAGGATTCACAGTCCAGCATCGGAGATTCATTGACCTCTCTGTCTCAGATTTATTTCTGTTTGATTTACATTGCTGCTGGGAAGGCGAGAGTTGTGGTGACATGGAGATGCAGCTCTAAAGAGCTTTTTTTTATTACTTTAAATTACTCTGTGCATGTTAACAGTGTTGCATTTAGCTGTAATTGAAGAAAATGTTTCCAAAAGTCACTCAGCCCATTTTCATTTCAGAGCATTGTTACTGTTGCAGATGTTTTCTGATTTCTATTTACGGCGACTCTGATTACACGACTACATTAACCTCATAGATTCAAGCAATTTAGTTGATAAAAAGACAAATATGAGCATTAGTGCTGACAATTGTTGACTGTAACTAAGTACTAATGTATTGTACTTAAGTTCAGTTTAGAGGTACTTCTACTTGTGCATATTCATTTCATTCTACTTCATAGTCCACAATTTAGAGGGAAACATATTACATACAAAGCATGATATTTTATTCAATATGATACATTGGTATAGATTAAATTGCTCAAACATATTTAAAGTTGTAGAGTAGTTCCACATTGACCAACTACAACATTATACTGCTTATATTTTAATGTATAAATGATGATATCAAATAATTTAATAAGGTAGTACCATTCTGCATGAATAGTATTTTTAGTTTTTATACATTATCATACATTTTCAGCTTTTGTTTTTATTAAGGAAATAGACAAACAAAATCAAGTATCATAAGGTAGTCCCCTTATTAAAATAATAACAATATTAACAATAACAGCAATAATAATGATAAAATAGTAATCAAAAACAAAACAACAATAGACGAGGGATGTGACTGTATGTGTGCAGTGGTTTACAGTATTCAGATTTTATAGCAAATGATGAAAACAAACCATCTCAAAGCAGATATGTAATAAAAGATTCCCATATTCTGCCATAATGATCCTTAGGTCCTCGTAGAGAAAATTTTATCATTTCTAGCTTAAAAAATTGTATTTGTATAATTCTCTGATTCATTGTTTAATGGAGGGAGGGGTCGCCTGCTTCCTATTGATTCTTGCAGTATTTTAATAGTGTACTATTGCTACTTTTACTTGTGTGATTGGTATGAATACTTCGTCCACCTCTGCTGCTCACTGATTTATTTATTCAATGAGTGAAAACTTTTTGGCCCGATTTCCATTAACTTTTAATCTTATCTAACCAGTTTTGAAATAGTTTCATAAATGCGAGCACAGCAGAAACACCTCGTCTCATTGTAAAACCAGAATACTAGTGACGTGATGTTCACCCTGCAGTCGTCTGTGGGTGTCTCTCGAGTCGACACACGGCAGGTTAAACATCATGGTGGGCAGTCCACCATCCCTCCACAGCCGACTCCTGCCGGTTTTGTGCAAGTCTGATGGAGTGGGACAAGATAGGGAGGGCTTGGGGGTAGGGTGAATGGGATGGGTGTACCATCTCCCCATGTGGTCCCCCCCCCCCCCCCAGGTGTCCTCACCCTAATCCTGTTACATGTGTCCCCCATTAGCACTAATGGAGCAGCCATTGTCCCTCCGTTGTGTGCCGTTGTGCCCTCGGCCCAGTCACCTTGAGTCAGTAAACTCAGCTCTGTCATGTTTGGACTGCTTCCCACACACAGGGGTCTCCATGACGACCGTGGACACCACCCCACACACATGCACACCTCTTCCCACCCACTGATACACAGCGCTCGGCTGCTGGGATGCCAGAGAAAGTGGCGGAGGACTCTCACAGGACTCTCATAATATCAAAATTCATATCACCGATGTCAGTGTGTCACTTGTGTCAAATTGGTGTTAGTTTTTTAAAACAATCCCTCGGTCTCTACTCTGTTTTTATACCTTTTTAATTTCTATGGTAGAGCACTTGATTCTGCTTGTTTTTCTAGGTTGTCTTTTGTCTCTTTTATCTTCCTATAAACATAATCAGAGTTGACCTTTTAAATTGGAATCAGAAATACTTTATTGATCCCTAGGTGGAAAATTGGGACGTTACAGTTGCTCTTATATAAAAGCAGAAAGAAATATTAGAAAATATTAATAAAGGAATATGTACCATGTAAGTTATGTACAGAATGCTGTAATATATCATAGAATATATGTAGAGTAATATGAATAAGAAATTAGAAATGTAAGAAATATGTGTATCAAACACATACATAAAATATTCAACAGTACTGTATATCTCTGATTAAAGGGTCTGTTTACCCAAATCACAAAATTAAAAACAAGACATTTTTCCACCCATGATATTTCCCTTTGCAGATACTTTTGTTTTATGTGCCCACTTTC
This sequence comes from Pterois miles, assembly GCA_947000775.1. Lineage (NCBI taxonomy): Eukaryota > Metazoa > Chordata > Actinopteri > Perciformes > Scorpaenidae > Pterois > Pterois miles. The sequence continues at coordinate 4,422,937 of CAMQGK010000471.1, read as the reverse complement.
TGATCAGCTATTTTTTTCTTTGTTTTAGAAGTATAATGGCATTTGTGTCACCCAAACCATCAAAAATAATTTACACTTGATCGCTAAACAATGTTCTAATGACTTTTGATAAATTGCATTGCCACCAGTTTTCATCAAGAAAATAATATTTTTATCATTTTTCTATGTCATTAAATGGCTTCACATCATAGAGATGCATTGGTAGATGTGTTTTTGGGTGAACTGATCCTTTTAAAGTTTTACCGTTCAAGTTATAAGACTAAATTAATTAAAATTACAATTATTATTTGCTCTTCATATTGTTACCATCCTGTGAAAACAGCCCCTTGTCAGCATCAGGACGGTGTTTTTCTCCAATAATTCAGTTCTTTTTAAAATGGTTTTATTTAGTTTAACAAGTTTTTGCAGCCTAGAAAACATCCAGAATACACATTTAGGTGTTTATTTTACTACTTTGTCTATTTGTGGGTATAGGTTGAGCCTAAATTCATCAAAAGTTACCAGCAGATAACGCCTCATTTGTATATTTTAATATAAAACTGCAGAAAACTTGTAATATACAACGTCATCTTAATATAAGTAATCAAGTGGGGAAGTTTCATGGTGATATATATATTAGTGACAGATTTACCCCATTCACTGGAGAAATTCAGAATAAACCAATTTGAAGCTTTTAGTGGAGCAGCGACATGCAGGCTCTCATTTCTTCAGCTGGTAGTCGACCGCTGAAGTTGCAGATTTATATTCTAAAAGCTAAAAAAAGACAACAAAAAACCCCTTTAACCTAAAAAAAATAAAAAATTAACAAACAAAACCTGGAAATTTGATTGACCCTATCCTGCTGTCTAATTCTTAGATTTATTGTATTTTATTTATTTTTTATTTCAAGCTAATACTTTATTTTGTGAGGGATTATCACCTGTGTTGTTCCCTTTCTTACATGGATCTCCTTTATCCCATAACCATTTATTTTTGCCTATAGAATGTCTCATTTAATATGTTAACTGTACAACCCAGTCAAAATCAATAAAATTTGAATTATAAAAAAACATTAAACTTTTTAACTTTTAATTTTTAGCTAACTGTTAAATTAAACCCTTAAGCTGAAAAAAAAGAAATAACAGTATAATAAAATAAATATAAATTATAATAAGATATTTGGCTAAACAAATCTGCAGTAAAATGTCAAATGTAAAATCTTCTCCTCCTCTCCTCTCACATACATTTAGATGCACCAGTGTCTTTTAAAACAAAACATAGTCAGCAGAACATTATTTACATTATTCTCATTTTCATTGAAATGATTATAGTGTGATTTTTTTATTTTTGCAGCGTACCAAGCAAAGATGTTTTCTTAGTCTGTAGAATATGACGTGTAGGCTACGACATCCCTGCAGCATCACAATATTTAATTTTAATGATATTTTGAGACATTTCGCCTTTAATATATATTGTGATCTTAAATCCTTATTGCGAGTCATTGCGATTTTGATAAAAATTTGGATTAATTGTGCAGCCAAGAGCAGAGGCTGTAAAAGGACCAGAGGAGGTGGGTGTGTAAGCGGCCATCTTGTTTGGTGCATTTTCAGGTGACCCGGCCCCCACGCTGCATCCATCATACAGAGACTGATTGAGCTGACCTTCAGGCCTGCCCCGCCGACCCCCGGGCTTCCTGTTCTTTGTCAGCCTCTCACAATACCGCCGGTATCACACAGACAGGGGAGGTCTGAGAACCGACCGAGGGAGTCCACCCAGGCCGAGGCGGGGTGGGGTGAGTTGGAGGGGAGCAGGGCTAGAGAGGGTCTTCGGGGAGGGAGCTGAGGACCCCCTTTTCAATTTCACTCGGTCTTTCCAAATGAGAGAAAAGGCAGAGAGTGGTGTCCTCTGTCACCCTGCCACACAGGGACCTTTAAAAAGCAGCCTCAGTGGTTTCTCAAGTGAGGTGTCTTCTCAAGAGACAAAAAAAGAGGAAAAGAATGAGTGGGCGAAGAATTTAATTGTGGTCCTGTGTGAGGGACTGGCAGTGGGAGGATGGCCACTCTAGCATTTGTAAAGGGCCCAGCCAGTTTACTTGCGCTTCGTCTGGGCGTCTCTTTGGCCCTGTGAAATCTGAGGTGGGCTGAAGAAGAGAAGCTACATCACTGATCAGGTAACTCTCACTCACAGTGGTGGGAGAAGTAAAATGATGCTTTACTTTAGTAACTAAATTTTAAATCAAAGTCCTGCATTCAAAATCCTACATAAAGGAATATATATCAATTACTCACCTCGTGTTATCTTGATGTTATCCTTGAAGAACACTTTGTTTTTCTCGCATGCCTCCACGGTGAACGAGGAATACAAAACGGAGAAAAGTTGAAGTAAATGGAGGCCACGTTTTACAACAAAACATCCGTTTACACACTCTCTCACAACTCGTTCAGTTTAATCCAAGTCTCACTCATCCAGTCGTATGCTCACTACTTCCCAAAAACACACAGCTATTAAATATGTCTGCAACCAAAGATTATTTTCACTGTCGATTAATCTGATGATCATTTTTTCAATTAATGGATTGGTTGTTTGGTCTATAAAATGTCGATCAGTGTTCTCCAAAGCCCAAGACGACGTCCTCTGCTCGGCAGCTGTTTGTTTTGTTGTTTGTAACTCTATTGCATCCATGGTGGGGGGGGTCCTCATCCTCATCCTCATCCTCATGAGAGGGTCGCACTGTAAAGGACAGAGGGGTCGTATCCTGTACAGATAGTAAAGCCCCCCCTCACATTACTGTAGTCTAGGAAAGGGAGGAATGAGTGCAGGGGTACCACACCACTAGATGCCGCCAAATCCTGCACACTTTCCCTTTGAAAGTATCAAATATAAAAGTACTTGTTTGACTGAAACCAGATATAGTACAATAGCAGATATTAGTAGATTGTTAATACTGAGGCCTCAATGCCTAAGGAGTAATTTACTGTTGTAGCTGCTCAAGATGGAGCAAGTTTAACTGCATCATCAGGGGATTGCAAGCACCCACCACAACCGTTGTCTTTTTTTGTTGAATTGTTTGTCATGGGAGCACCGTGTATTTACTCTAAAAATGGCAGCAGAGTAACGAGGCGTTGAGCATAAGAGTAACTTAAGCGATTGTCCGACAAACCATGTGTGTGTTTGTGCTACATTAGCAGCTGGAGCGCTGCCAGTAGCTTAATGCTCCCCGTAGTCAGACACATACACTCTGTCAGCACGGCGTAACTTTAGCGAGTGTCCGACAGACCGTGTATGTGTGTGGCGGCGGTGAGAATGGGTTTGTCGGTGGCGTTACAGCTGTGAACATAGGCGTAGCAGACAGTGAGTGTACAGTTTATTTGTCGTGAATAAATGCTATAAATAAACTCCTCCGGCCAAGACCAGAACCAACTTCCTGTATCTGTAACATCGACTCAGACTCTCGGTTGGACATATTAAAATCCTTAATGTTGTTTAAACGGTTAATTATTAACATCCCTAACTGGTTGACATTCCACCACTGCTGATTTAAAGCGCTGCACATAACTAAGAACAGAGATGAAGCATAACATCCATGTTGAATTGTCTCTCATGTAAACTTTCACAGCCTCTCTCACAACGCTGCCTTTGTCTCGCTGCTGTCCGCTGATTTCTGTACACCTGCTTATGCATTCACGTGCATGTGTGTTTGAGTTCTCACTCTATATTAATGCATACAGCTTTGTCTGAAGTGCTCACCGGTTACCATGACAATACTTCTTTGCGGGGGTTTGGAACAATCACCTACCTGTGTTTCCTCCCAGTAGAAGTGATATTAATAAGAGTTGTCCTTGGGTACCAACATACATGTGCACTGTGTGAAGGTTTAATACATTGTGTTAATCGATCCTGGTTTTATACAGCTGCATTCAGCACATGGCCAAAGCAAATGCATTTGCCCTCTTTCCACACAATGTGTGCCAAGTCCTTGCAGCATTGGATTTTTGTGAATAGAAATTAATAATTCTGCATTGATTTACCTTCCCATAAACCTAACAAATAGCTGAGTATATGTCCATCTGCAAGCAGACTTATGTGCATGTGCTTACAGTGTGAAAGATGGAGGAACACATAATTGAAAATGTGAAGGACGAGCATTTTCTCAAATATCACAGAACTGTAAATGCTAGACCTTAAACTTCATACACAGGTTACCAGAACTTGGCCCTAAGACGATAAAAAATGGCATCAATAGCGACACCATGCGACACCACCTTGTATCGAGATTATGAATGTGTTTTAGGAGCTGGATACCGAAACTCAAAAATGCCATCCACTCACTTGAAATGAAGATTGCTCATACAGCGCATGAGCCAAAAAAAACGGCCAGCTTAAAGGCCCAGACACACCAAAGTGGGTGTCTTTTAAATGATTACAATACCAGTACCCTTAAAGTGATACAGATACCAGTAATGTACTTCGTTTAATACGTGTCAGCACCTGTAGCCGTTCTTAGCGCTGGCTGCTAACCGCCGGCTCAGACCTCTCTGTGTTGAGAGCTGTGTGCAGGCAGGTAAACCCGGCTGTATGGGTTGCAGCTTCTGCGGTAGTGAGCCAGTCACACATTGCAATAAATAGAAAAATGCTTGTGGTGAGTGGCTGCAAGCGAAACAATCATCATTTTCCAGATTTGGGCACAGAAAGGAAGGGTGAATGTTGCGTCGCCTCACGTCGCCTTTATCTTGGTCAAAATGTTGTACTCAAACACAAAACCACAAAGACTACAGCTGAAGACCAACTACCACATACGTCCTGCACCTACATGACATGAAATAACTCTCCGTACCGGCAGGTTGTCTGTATTCATCATTCAAAAAGGGAAACTGGAAGACCAAGGATGGCTGATATACAAGCTGTTGTTATGAAACAAACCACTTTTGCTCACCACTTACCTTCATTCCACATGGCCATGTTGTGAAATATCCGTGTATTGGAATGATCAAATGAGATGAAGATGACAAATGAGAAGAGCCCTCTGTGTTTGTCCTCGACTTTGTTGGCTTCCTTTCCTCATGTACGTTTCTCTTCTCATGCACTGATTCGTTTAAGCTGAACAGCCAATCAGAGTGATTTCTCTCCCTGACAAATGCTGTTGATTAAAAAAAAAAAAAAAAAAAACTCCGACATGGGCAGATGGGACACACTGCAAAAACTAGGCTGACAGACCCTCACTGACGGCCCGAAACTGGCCGAGGACCGGCTGTCGTCCTGGTGAATCAGGGCTGTCGTCCTGGTGAATCAGGGCTGTCGTCCTGGTGAATCAGGGCTGTCGTCCTGGTGAATCAGGGCTGTCCTCAGGGTTTGCCTCCTGGTTGTGTGACCCATTGCTCTTTCACTTCTGGCTTTTCACTTTTCTAGGCTCTCTCAAAGTTTTACGAATATAACACCTTCATGGATTAAAAAAATGATAGCGTAATAATTGAGCTTGTTTGGAGTTTGTAGGTGTGCTGTTGACAGTTTTACACACATGGCTTGTATAATGACGGTCTACAGGGAAAATGCTTTTTGAACAGCAGGAGTTATTTTTTGTTGCAGCAGAGTAGCAGGTAGCAACTGGGACAAACTGGCAGCAAGGCAGTGTGGTGACGTGGTGATCAGCTCTTTTAAAGCCCAACTGAAATTAATCACCTTTTTTGTGGTAAAAAATAATGTCACTGTCTTTTTAAAATGTTTTTTATTCTTAAAAGGAAGGAAGAAAGGTCAGAAATGCTCCTTTTTTACCTCAGATGGTTGGAGGGCTTTGATTGATAGCTGGCGTAGAGAATGAGAGACAACGGTGGTACTGAAGAGTAAAAACATCCAACCACTCCAAAGTGACATTTGCGGGAATGTTCACTGTTTAATGTGCGGCGGCTGAGCAGTGAATCAGCTATCTAGCCTGCAAATTGACGTTAGCGCAATAGATTCCCCAGTGAGTGAATGACGTGTGTTCATGTTTATTAGTTGGATAAAAAGCAGCAAAGCTTACGTGGGTTGTTGTTCAGCAGCTCGTTCTCATTCCCAGGGCGTCAGACACCAACACTTTGTCACGACCACTGGTCTTCCATACCGTCGGGTACTTCTGCGTAAACACTCAGAGAAAGTGCTGTGGTGATGTGGTTTAAAGCGCGAAAGAGACACACTGGACTGACGGCTTCAGCAGCACAGGGCTTTCATCCAGGAGTCCGCCGTTCATGTCCCGCACATTATGTTTCACTTTAACTTTACAATCAGCTGTTTGTTTGTTCCCCATGCTCACAACATCAAGTCATATGTTCACTGTACACACAGTAATTTTAAGCCCAAACCTTAACAAGTGTTTTTGTTGAATTCACATTAAGCATGTTTCCTGCGGGCAAAAAGTGAACCCGCAGGGTCTGACAGAGTCTGTGTGTGACGAGCTGGGATGAGAACGTGTTGTGTTCAGAGTCTCTGGCCCGTCTGTAGCTGGCAGCTGGCTCAGTGACTGTCTGCTCTGCCTGTGATAGAAAGCTTAGGTTACTGCTTGATGCAAAGTCAGCGTAGAGGGATACCAGAAACCGTCGAAACCAGGGGGGGCCATTGTGAAAGCACATCCCTTTTTGGTTTGTGATTTCCTGTGTTTTGCAGAGCATATACAGTATGTACACTGTAGCAGTAAAATTTTATTTTTGTTAATTTTGATTTTATTTTGAAAAGACCGTATGCAGGTAACAGCGGAAATCGACAGGTGTTGCTTGACATTTATCACGTCTTGCCGACACATTCGTAGGAAAAACATTTTTGTGCATGTGGCCACTGGTCACTAATGAAGTCATCAAGTATGATATTAAAAATTCAATCAAAAGGCTGATTGAGCTATCTTAAAAATATTTTTTTGAAGATAGCCGTCGATGCCGCTGTCCCCTCGTCCTGGCACCAGTTGGCCAGGATGTTGATCCCCTCTCTCCCAGCTCAGACTGCAGGCCTGTGGCTCAACACACTGAAGCTCCACTTCTTTTTCTTCCATTTCATTTGCAATGCTAATGCACAGGAGACAGCTGTCATCTTACAGCAACCATGATCAGTCCAAAGCCGGGGGGGGGGGGGTGGGGTGAGCAGAAGGAGGAGGAAGAGGATGGAAAGAGGAGAAAAAAGATAAATAAAACTGCTGGGTAACTAGGTTGGCCTATTATCTTCTGGCCTTGCTTGGGTGCCGGTCCTTGAGAGCATGAATTTCAATGAAAGTCCCTTTCACCGGGGGAAGAAGAAAGGGAATAAAATATGGAAAGATGCCTACAAAAACAAATGAGAGCAGAAAATTAAAAGTGGAATGAAGGAAAGCAAAAAGTTTGTTTTCAGCTGCCTTGTTGAAAGTACTCTGTAACAAGCAATGAAGGGCTTCATGAAGAGTAGGGTGCTTCGTCCTCAGCGTGCATATGTGTGTGAGTGCTCTTCATTTAGGATGTAGATGCCTCTCTTCTTGAGGACACATATATCTGATTACTCTGGCTGGTTCCCTATTTCCTAGAAGCATGTCAGGAAAGCATTGTTAATAACAACAATGTTCAGTTGTGCATTGCAGTTTTTCCTGGAAGTAATGGATATCCTCTTTTTGCAATAAGCCATTACTTTTGAATTCAGGGTTTTCTGCCTGAGTGCTCCAGCTTGTCTTGGAGCCATAAAGTCCAGAGAAAGAGGCATTATAATTATAGTATACTTTTACTTGAGTATGCTTTCCTTACATTTTTACAGTACTTTTCTACTGTATGTGCAAGGGATGTCACAATACCAGAAAGTGAATAGTTGATACAAATACATGTGAAATTCCACGATTCAGTAAAAAAACAAAAGTAAAACAATAAATCTCATGTACTTAAACATCCACTATTACCATTTGCATTCTGAGTTTTGTCAGAAAATTAAACAGACCATAATTCCCTCTTCATTATTCATTTCATATTGCTATGAAAACATCTAGTTCATACAACTGGATTTATTCAAGATGACAATTTATCATTTTTTACTGAATAGGGCCTGAAACCATCATAATGTAAAAATAAATGGTTAATGTTAGCTGTTAGCAGCCGCTAACATTAACTACTGTAACTCTTGTCCTTCCAGTTTCAACACAGATTTGTTCGCCAAAAAAAAATTTAAAAAACAAAAAAAGGCTGCGTCTCGTGGATGTGTCACTCATGAGTTTACTGCATCCCAAACATATTTTCTGTCTGTGGTATGGTAGGAACATAAGTAATGTCATATTTTATTTTGGCATTAACTTGGTACCAAAGTATCGGTTCTCTTGACATCCCCATATTTATGTAGTCAACAGTTATTGTTACTTTAAGACCGCTAAATTGGCCTGGCTAATATATTAGCGCCAATATATTGGTGTCGGAGAATATGGCAGCTGAAAGTAACAAGAAATTGCAGTGCAGAAAAAAGTCCTAGTTGGCCTATTGTTACTTTGGAAAATAACATGATGAACATATCAAATATGATTGTTATACAGATCCAACAGTATATCAAAGAGGCCTGTAACCGTAACCACTTAATTTTATTATTGATCAGCATTATTTTTTTTCCAAAACCTTTCAGGTTACCATCCCGTTAGGACTGTCACAATATCAGGCTTTCCCTTCACGATTATCTTGGCCAAAGAATTAATGATGCAAAAAATCAAGTCAAAATCATCTTTGTTTATTGTGCGTTTTGACTTTTTTTGGCAAATGAATAACTCTCAAAATTAAAAGAGTAGGGAGGTGGAAAGAGTCTAAAACCATAACTGTGTATATGCAGTTTATTTAAGAGGGTAAATAAAAAGTTCAAATTAGCGTCACTTCAACCATATTAAAATGTTTTTACAATCATTGCCCCTTTATTAATAAATCAATAATATATAATATAACACAGACATTTTAAGATGTCATGCATTTTAAGTACTCTTATGATTTTTTTCCCCCTCTTTTTTAAATGTTTTTTTTTCCAAAACAAATGTACGGATGACAGTATGCCATTATATTAGTTTACAAAAAAAGAAAGAAAAAATGTCTAAAAAAATGAAAATAATTGTAAATGATTGTAATTGTAATTATTATAAATAAAATTGTAAGTAATTGTAAAAACTAAATTAATCCAAAGAAATGGTGGTTTCCCTTGGAGGCAATGAAGACTCATGATAATAAGGGTATACTGTTTCAGTCTAACTGGTAATGACTTTTATATCCCACATTAGGAAAAGAGTTTAAGCCAGAAAAGGGAAACGTTTTATTTTCTCAAATTTAGCAGAGATCAATAAATCATGAACCCATTATTTAAAGCTGGGTGGAAAGGTATCTAACCTAACTGAATTTTTAATGCTGGATATTTGTACACTGTGGTGAAAGCTAATCGCACCATGGCAGAAAAGGAACAACAGATCATAACGTTTAAATGGTGGATTATTTAGTTGCTGCAGACGTGACCACACTAGAGCTGTAAAGTCCAGACGGTACCCTGTAATTTGTAAACCATATGATGACAGTGGAGGTCAGTGAAGACACAAGAAGCTGTTACTTTCCCTTCACTGCCTTCGCTTTCTCCGCAAATAATGTTTGCCTAAGCTGGATTGAGGGAAATGAGGTGGAAAACTCAGAGTGTGTGTGTGTGTGTGTGTGTGTGTGTGTGTGTGTGTGTGTGTGTGTGTGTGTGTGTGTGGGGAGGTGGGTTGGATCTGTTTCGGTGTGGTGGGTGGGTTTGTTGTGAGGGGGGGAATCAATTGATTCCTGTTGTTAAAGAGGAGCGACAATGTTTCATCTTAAGATGTCATCTCTCTCTATCTCGCTCTCTTTCTTATTCCCAACACACACACACACACACACACACACACACACACACACACACACACACACACACACACACACCCAGCCTGTTGATGTCAGAGGCAGCAGCAGTAATCCCTGTGCTAGGCCGCCCAGATCATTATAGACTCTGATCTGCAGTCCCTGAAAGAGGGAATTAGCTGGGAACACAATCCCAGCGACCTCTGTGACACGGGGACAAAGCCTCAGCTGCCGGGGGTCCGCATCCCTAAACCAGCCCATATGGCTCAGACAAAACTGTTACAATGGCCGCCACAATGGGAACATGGTGGGAGGGTCTGCCGGCCTGCCTCCGTGTGCGAGTGTCTGCAAGATCTGACAGTTTGTACACTAATATGTTGATTTTAGTCAAACGGGCAACATGGGGTGTAGGTCTTCTCCTCCGAGTAGTCCACAGTCTTGGTGATTTTTTTTTTTTTTTTTTTTCAGTCTTGACACATGCTGTACAAATATTTCTTTCCTGCGTGGAAGTACGTAAAAAGTGTGGTTCAGTATTGCCAGATCTCACAAGAGAAAGAAGTAACCAGGTCTATAGAAACCAGCACAACAGAAGCAACTCTTCCACCTTAAAAAGCCACAAAATACTGCGACTACCAATATTTGTAAGCGGCTCCTCAGGAAAACGAACCAATTTGGCTTATAATAAGCTGACTTGGCGTCTCTGATGTGGTTGCCAGTCAGGTTTCTCCTGTGCTGTTTTCTGCAGTAGCATCAGAGGGGATATGAGGATGTGTGTGTGCTCCTCCTATACAGCCTGTTTCCTATATGTAAGTCTTTCCTCTGCCCTCTTCCTATGAGCTGATGGGTTTCCTAAGAGCCCCCCTGGTGGGTTCATGCTGAGCAGCTCTTTGTGCTGTGGCCGACTGGAGGAGACCCCCTGCTTTTACAATACACACAAGAGCTCTCTCACTGTCTGACACACACACACACACACACACACACACACACACACACACACACACACAAGTTTCTCAGGCGTTCTGGACACCTGTTTTCAAGAAGAAGAAGAAGAAGAAGATCAACCTTTATTAGTCCCACAATGGGGAAATTCAATTTACACTCTGTTTAACATGGTACATGCAGACCTGAAACACACATACATGCATTAATGGAGAGGTGTCAGAGTGAGGGGGCTGCTCCTGACAAGCGCCCCGAGCAGTTGGGGGTTTGGTGCCTTGCTCAGGGGCACCTCGGCAGTGCCCAAGAGGTAAACCGGCACCTCTCCAGCTACCAGTTCACACTCAGTTTTTGGTCCATGTCGGGACTTGAACCGGTGACCCTCCGGTTCCCAAGCCAACTCCCTACAGACTGAGCTACTGCCGCCTCTTTGTATGTTTTGTGCATGCAAACACATAAATCTTTATATTTTGGTCTGGATGCTCAAAACTTCAATTTACACCCTTCACACTCTAAGATAAGCTAAAATTTTCTTTATCCAGAGGGAAATTGTTGTGCAACAGTTGCAGCACACAGTTGGAAAGAATGCAAAAGATATCAGTATAATCTCTTTCTCAATGCAAGTCTATGAGAAAAGGACTTTTTGGGCCCAATGGCATCATGTGATGGACACAGAAGTTGTAGTACCACCATTTGGCTACTACAAACATTGGGATCAATGATTCTTCACTGACAATTAAAATCTACACGCACAGTCTGCTGCAGCTACGTTCACAGCTATAACGCCACTACTAAACCCACACTCATTGCCGCCACACACACACACGGTCTGTCAGATACTCGTTGGAAAATACGCTACAGCGGGCACGAAGCCACCAGCAATGCTAGTAGCTGCTAACGTAGGACGCCCTGTTGGAAATCACTAATGTTAATCTGTGCAGACAGAGCATCGTTACACCAGGCGGACACACAGCTTGCAACCTGCTAAACTAAACTAAATGTGTGGTGGAGACTTTTACTGGGAAAGTGGCTGCATGTCTGTGACACTATACACAGCACCGTGGCTGCTAACGGTCCCGGACGGTGAACTGGAGACAGTGAACGCAGCACCGTGGCTGCTACTGTAGCTCTACTGATGGTGAACTGTTGACTCAGTTGTCTGTTGTGCTCATATACTGCAGCTGGTGCACCGCTGCATGCGAGGCACATCTTGTCGGTAAACAACTGATAATTGGTTAAGAAATTTTTTTACAATTTGCTATCCTTAATTGACATCCCTAAAACATAAACATGCTGTGGTTGGTTCAGGAGTTTACGGCAGCAATGAAGGTGAAAAAGAACTTAATTCATCATTATTATTATTATGAGTTAGCATGTTGCTTTGAGTATAGGAATAAGAAAGGTATAATGCATGTATTTTTGTCATTTGTTTTTGCTCAAATGTGAAATCTGCTTAATTTTTCTCCTTTTTTTCTGTTTTCTGAAGCTGTAGTGGAGGTATATAGAGGTATGTAAGAGGTATATTCTTACGTAGAGCGTTTGGACTCTTACAGTCTTTCATTGCTCGACAGTAGTAGCTGTCAAAACGATGAGCCGCGCTTTCTTTTTGGATGTTTTGCACTTTCACAAAGGCAACAGTGATGGGAAATTGTCACTACTCTTAATCTATTCAGGAATTTAAGTGTGATTTAATTTCATGCATGACGTCATCTATTTATCTGCAACCATCCAAGACTTGATGCAATAACAAGGAAGGTCATTGTTAATAGTGCATCACATGCTGTATCTTCATTTCTTCTAACAATGCGTGCAATTCACCGCCAGAAAGTGGCGAGTACTCAGTGGTTATAAGGCTCCCGTTGTCACCTATCAGGCCAAGTTGTTTCTCTAATGGTCCTTGCTGATATGAAGTGGGTTTTAGAGCGGGCTGCTTTTTGCTCATATGGTGTCCTTCATCAGATATTTAAAACACTGAGAACAATTACAAAAAGATTTACTGAGCTGCTTTTCAAGGTGGGAATATGAACGCTGAGCCACGATGAGCCTCCACATGACTTTCTCTCCCGTCGCGTGTCCCTTTTCACCGGTATAAACGTTTGGCATGATCCTCGATGAGTCAATAGTGTTACAGCAGAGGTGCATTTTCTCTGGGGGCCATATTCTCTCTTTCTCTTTTCTCTCCACTCTCTCTCTCCACTCTTCACCCTCTCCAATTAGGGGAGCTCCAGCTGTGCACCAGTCAGGATCAGAGGCTCCTTCTATTAGCCAAATCCATTTGTGTAGCGATTGAATCACTCCCCAATCTTCTCTTTCGGCCCCCTGGCCCCCCACAACCCCAAATACACATCCATACACCCACGCTTTCAGGGCCCACACACACACTTCAGCCTTTCTGACAAACCCCAAATAGAAATATAACATAGAAATATATCCTTGCAAAACAATAGAGGGAATGGCCCTGACTATTTTATTTAGGACTGCAATGAATAATTATTTTCACTGTTGATTAATCTGTTGATTATTTCCTCGATTAATTGATTATTGGTCTCTGTCAGTGCTTAAACAAAAGAATTATCCGTTGTAGGGATGTTAATAATTAGCCCTTGATCCCTTAAGTGACATTAAGCAATTTTACTTAATAATGCGGTTAATCGGTTAAATGGTTAAATGAAATATTAATAATTGATTAAAAACCTGAGAAAAAGAGTAGCTTATCACTTTAAGGAGAAAAGCAGGTCCACCTTAAAAGAGAGCCGGCGCCGATACAGGAAGTTGGCTCAGGACTTCCAGCTGAGGAGTTGTAGCTCGTAGCCTTGTAGCATTTAGTCACTGACAATTAAACTGTACACACACGCTCTGCTACAGTTACGTTCGCAGCCATAACGCCAACAAACCTACACTCACTGCCACCACACACACACACACACACAGTCTGTCAGACACTTGAAGTTACATTATAGTGGGCACGAAGCAACGCTAGCAGCTGCTAACCTAGTTTAAACACACACATTGTCGGACAATCGCTATCGTAAATCTCGACAGATACACATTTTACAACCTGCTAAACTAAACTAAACTAAATGTGCGGTGGAGACTTTTACTGGGAAAGTGGCTGCATATTTGCATCACTACACGCAGCACTGTGGCTGCTACAGTTGCTCGCCTGATGTTGAACTGGAGACATTGAACACAGCACTGTGGCTGCTAATGCTCCTGGACGGTGAACTGGAGACCCTGAACGCAGCACTGTGGCTGCTAATGCTCCTGGACGGTGAACTGGAGACCCTGAACGCAGCACTGTGGCTGTTACAGTAGCTCTCTTGACAGTGAACTGTTGACTCAGCTGTCTGTTGTGCTCATATACTGCAGCTGGCGTACTGCTGCATGTGAGGCACAAATGTTGTCAGTTAACAATTGATAATCGGTTAACGAGGGTCGGTTACCGGTTAAGAAAATTTTTCCAAATTAGCGTCCCTAATCTGTGGTTTTGTGTCTTTTGCTTTACAGCATATGCGGTTGCTTCAAAGTAGGGCTGCAACTAATAATTATTTTTGTCCTCGATTAATGTTGGTTGGTCTATAAAATGGTGAAAAATGTAGATCAGTGTTTCCCAAATCCCAAGATTACGTTCTCAATTGTCTTGTTTTGTCCATGACACATAAATATTTAATTTACTGTCATAGAGGAGTAAAGAAACCAGAAAATATCCACATTTAAGAAGCTGCAATCAGATAATTTTAACAGTTTTTTCTTAGAAAAGACTCTCAAACTGCTCAGTTACTGAATAGTTGTCAATTTGATAGATGTCAGCTAATTGATAAATAAATTCATTTACTTTTTTTCCCATAAAAGATTACTCAAACCAATTCATTGATGGCGATTCATTGAATAGTTGACAACTAATAGCTCTACTTCCCATACAGCTACGACTACAACGGTATTCTCAATTATGTTACAGTTACGATTGCACGTGATTAACAGTATTTGAAACAAAACAAAATAATAAACGTAACAAAACTACTTGGTTAGGTTTAGTAAAAGAACATCATGGTTTGGTTTAAAATCAAAATAGTTGGTGATTAATTTAATAGTTGTCATCTAATCGACTCATCGCTGCAGCTATCATTTTATCACCTTTTCATCATATACCATAACTTTAATTTCTTGGTAAAGCTTTATTTTGTTTTTCAATAATATCCAAATAATTTGCTAAAACTTACTAATTTTAGGGGAAAGGAAATGTCTTTAAAGAAGTTCTTCATATTGGTTGAATTTTTATGACAAATTTCACTTTTTTAAATATTTTATGTTCAACTGACCTGCTATGCACTAACAGTCATTTAATTGTGATAAATTAATTGGTAGTGTACCAGTTAATGAGTATGACTATTAGTACCAGGTAGGGCTGACCCAAACGCTTTATATATATATATATAACAATATATATATATATATATATATATATATATATATATATATATATATATATATATATATATATATATATATATATATATATATATATATATATATAACTCCCCAAATGTGATGAATATAGAATCTGTAGCTCATCTATATATTTTTTCCTTCTCTCTATATCTCTCCATATATATATATGTGTGTGCATATGTGTGTATAGGGTATATATGTATATATATAACTTAACCCCAAGTGTAAATTGAATTCCATGAAATAAAGGACTGATCTTCCACTAACATTATTCATATTCAGCATTAATTATTATTAGTTATTCTCAGATGGATATTGCTGTTTGTTGTGTGTAGAGGTGTGTATGTGTACAGTAGAAACGCTCGAAGCTTTGAATACCTTTGAATATTTCTACCCAAAGCTTCAAAATATGGTATCTGGGACAGATCTAGTATGAAGTGAGACAGTTCTTCCCAGAAATCTTGAGAGGAAATGATTATGGACCTGTAAAATTAATACATTTTATAAATGTATTCATTTAAATGTATTAGAATATAATGTCTTGCAGGATATTTTAATATATAAAAGTGTTTTTTTTAAATAAGTTTGAAAGAAGCACTCCAATATATAATCTATACAGCCAAATAAATGCAGGCTACGTTTTCATACTTTTTCTTTTTACTTTTAGTACATACTGCAGCTGCCCTTACTGCTGCATGCAGTATACAAACAATGTGGACATATTGCTTTGTCATAACATTGCGCCTTGAACATTTGCTCATATGTCCCCTGCACAGGGGACTGTGGGTCAGAATAGCCAGTAAAAGCATGCTACAAAATGCAACAGGATGCAGTTGGACATCCTGATATTTTTAGTGCACTGCATTTTTACTATGTATTGGGACATGCTGAATATATTTCTGGCATAGTGAATAGTATCGTAGTATGGGTATTGTAACCGCATAATTCTTTCTTTTTCTTTGTCTTAGCTGTAGTTAAATTAAATTATCCTTAATTTGAATCCCTGTTGTCCTTGATAGATTTTACCAATTTACTCCCAGAAGGTGGCACAATTGTGTAGGAGCTGCCCCCAGGCCAGGTATTCATCAAGCTGCCATTGGTGCAATGTAAAAATCCTGTCAGCAAGGTCTAGTTCCTTTAGACAGTCATAAAAAACACTAACAGTATCTCCATCTTTTTTCACTGTATGTTAAGAGATCTCTTGACCCTCTGCCCTGCCTATATATTGTTTGGCAGAAAGAAAGCCTCGGATGAAGAGTATGTGGCCCTTCCACAGAGTCATAATTCAAACTCGCCAAGGTCAAGTCTTTTGTAAATCCTCTCCTCAATCAAGTGTACTTTCCTGTCTTCCGCTCCATTCTCTTTTTTTTTTTTCCACCCCACATTCAGTCTCTGTCTCACACACACACTTGCTTTTTCTTTCTTTCGCGCCGTCCTTCTTGGCACTCTTGAGTGACAGCGTCTGGTCCTGGTCACATATAAAGTATAAAAAAGCCTTCAGAGTGGCACAGCATTGAATGTTAAAGATGATTCTCCCCCAACAACTTTAATGGCTGTCAATTATAGCAGCATTGTTAAAAGCTCCATAAGAGACAACGAGGAACAATGTTTCTGGAGACTTCTGCAGCCGTGCTGTATTTTTGGGATATTCACTAATTATCAGGATGATTCAAGAACAGAGCAGCCTGGTCTAATATATCACAATACATCTTTTGATTCTTCTGTAACTTGAATAAAAGATCAATTTCCTCATTGAACTAAAGTTTTACTCTTACTTGAGGAGGTCTTTTATGGGTTAAGTACAGATTTTAAATTCAGCTTTTTATTATTATTATTCGACTGAAATGTGGTAAAAATGGGTTTAGATCCCAGTTCAGCAGGTCCTGCTCTCACAGGGTGTGTAGATTGGTTCTGACAGGGCTGGTCAATATGACGATATACGTATATCGTCAAAACGATATAAAGATGTGTATCATGTATATTTTTCTGTATAGTTTCTGTCGCAATACAGGCTAGGCCATTATTTATTTTTATTCACTTCACTGTTATGTCCATTTTGCACTAGGGATGGTAAATTTAAAAAAAAAAAAAAACCTTCACTGATAACCGACCCTCGTTAATCGATTATTAACAGTTAACCGACAACATTTGTGCCTTGTATGCAGCAGTGCACCAGCTGCAGTATATGAACAGACAACAGTCAACAGTTCACCATCAGGAGAGTTACTATAGCAGCCACGGTGCTGCGTTCACTGTCTCCGGTTCACCATCAGGAGAGTTACTGTAGCAGCCACGGTGTTGCGTTTACTGTCTCCGGTTCACCATCAGGAGAGTTACTGTAGCAGCCACGGTGTTGCATTTACCGTCTCCGGTTCACCATCAGGAGAGTTACTGTAGCAGCTATGGTGCTGCATTCACTGTCTCCGGTTCACCATCAGGAGAGTTACGGTAGCAGCCATGGTGCTGCATTCACTGTCTCCGGTTCACCATCAGGAGAGTTACGGTAGCAGCCATGGTGCTGCATTCACTGTCTCCGGTTCACCATCAGGAGAGTTACTGTAGCAGCCACGGTGCTGCATTCACTGTCTCCAGTTCACCATCGAGGAGTGTTAGCAGCCACGGTGCTGCATTCACTGTCGCCGGTTCACCATCAGGAGAGAGATTCTTGGACATGCAGCCACTTTCCCAGTAAAAGAGTCCCCCACACATTTAGTTTAGTTTAGCAGGTTGTCAGCTGTGTCTGTCTGGATTAGCGGTAGCGATTGTCTGACAGACACTGTTTTTGCTATGTTAGCAGCTCTAGCAGACAGTGTGTGTACAGTTTGTCAGTGAATAAATGCTACGAGGCTACAAGCTACAACTCCTCAGCTGGAAGTCCTGAGCCAACTTCCTGTATCTGCGCCGGCTCTCCCTTAAGGTGGACCAGCTTTTCTCTTTGAAGTGACGAGTGGCTCCTCTGCGTTTTTTTTTTTTAAGCTTTTCAATTAATTATTTATATTAATATATTAATATTTCTTTTAACCATTTAGCCGATAGTGTAAATTGGTTAAAATGCTTAATGTTGGTTAATGGTTAAACGGTTAATTATTATCATCCCTATTTTACACTCACAGAGGATTGTACAAAAATAGGATTCACCACGTGGTTATTTCATGTAGACTATTTATTGAATTACCAGGCAACCTGCCATATCATGATATATATTGTTATTGAGATATGAAATTAACTATATTGATATAGCAGATTGTGGCCATGTCGCCCAGCCTGTTGACCTCTTTGATAAGTCTATTTATCTTTGTTATATCTGAAGAAATCTAGCCAGGTCATTAAACTGTGTCCACTTCATTAGTAGTCCAACATAAATGTTCTACTGTCCACTTTTAGTATGCCTATATTATACTATATAAATATGTTCAGCCCGTTCTGATTCCCAGCATCAGTTACCAACATTTGTCATGCCTTGGCGTGTGATAGCAACTAGTGTTCAATATAACGATGATGAGTATTTGAAACGGTTTCAATATTCATTTTCCACAGTATCAATACGCATGCACCAGCTGTGTTTTCTGCTTTGTCTTCTCTCCGACAGCATGTTCACACACACACTAAAATTTGATGCCCTCAATGTAGTGTAAATTTTTACCTCTGCCAAGGAGGTTATGTTTTTGCCGGCATTTATCTGTCTGTTTGTTTGTCTGTGTTCAAGATAACTCAAAAACTTATGGACGGATTTTGATGAAATTTTCAGGGTGTGTTGAAAATGTGAAAATTTAATTAATTAATTAATTAATTAATTAATTAATTTTGGGGGTGATCTGGAAGAAATCCTGGATTCTGGATCACTTTGAAATTTTCGTTAACATTGGGGTAAATGGGACCCAAAAAATTGTTCCTCAATATCTCTGGTAATTGTTGCCCAAAGCTCATGAAATTTTTACGTGTACTTCTATCAAATCCCAAAGGCTGATCCAGATCTGATCCAGATGGCGGATTTTATAGCAATTTATATAAAAAATGGGGGTACTCATTGAACACAGAAAGTGGTCTTGGAGTGTGGTGATGTAGTTTCAAGAGCAAAAAAACAAAACGACACAAAAAAAACACACGCACTGGGCAGGTGGGACACGTGGTGGATAGGTCCAACAAACACAGGGCTTTCATGCAGGAGACTGCTGTTAATGTCCTGTGTGAAACCAACGTGTTTGTCTTTTCAAAGTTCAATTTCAAACCAAAGCTTGACTTTTTTTCCTAAGCCTAAGTGGTTTTGTTGCCTAAACCTAAGTAAGTGTTTTTGTTTGAACTGCACTTGTTTACTGAGACCGTAGTGGAGTTTGACGCGCTGTGCTACCCACTGCATTAGAAAGTCACGGCAGACTCAGTATGAGATGAATCAGGATGAACACGTATTGATATGTTCAGTTTTTGTTGACACTTGTGGAGGTGTGAGTTAAGTTATATAATTTAGTATTGAGGTCATAGTTAGTGATGGTGTTGTATTGGACTGAGAGGCGTTTCTAATATTTTGTCCCCCTCAACTATGACCATCTCTAATTAACACATAATTGAATTTACACTTTTAGACTGGGCTGACAGTCAATTAAAATATTTAATCGCATGAATGAATTGCAAATCACATTTTTTATCTGTTCAAAATATACCTTTAAAGGAGATTTGTCATCATGGGAGTGGGCAAATATGATGCTGCTTTATGCAAATGTATGCATATTTCTATTATTGGAAATAAATTAAAAGCACAAAACAATAACAAATATTGTCCAGAACCCCTCTCAGTGCATTTAGCATAAAAAACTATGAAATCATAACATGGCAAACTGAAACCCAACAGGCAACAACAGCTGTCAGTGTGCTGACTTGACTATGACTATGACCCAAACTGCATGTGATTATCATAAAGTGAGCATATCAGTAAAGGGGAGACTGGTGGGTACCCAGAGAATCCATTTACATTCACATATCTGGAAGTCAGAGGTCAAGGGACCCCTTTGAAAATGGCCATGACAGTTTTTCCTCACAAAACTTTAGCATAACTTTGGAGCATTATTTAACCTCCTTCTTAGCAAGCTAACCATGGTTGGTACCGATGGATTTATTAGGTTTTTCAACTTAATTTGCATTAATGCATTAAAGTAATTAGTGACGTTAAAAAACAAATTTATGCTCATGTGTTATCATGTTAACTTTGACTGCTGTAATTTACACATTTACAACGTCACTAAAAACTGAACATTATGAGCTTCGTGAAGATGTAATACAGCAGGGCTGTTGTAGTGGAGTAATTACAGTTTGTAGATGTAAATAATTAAGTGGCCACTAAGTGTATGCTTCAACATTTTTTGTCCATACTGGCACCTGCTAGGCGTTTTTGGACTTAGTGCACTGTTTCTCTCTTCTGCGCTTCACAGCTTCATCTATCTATGAGAAAAGGTGGTGTTGTGCTTTCCCAGAGGCTGATCTCAGAGGGTCTGAAGCCCCTTTTTCTATGTAACTAGATTCCAACTAATTTGGTGGCATATAAACGTCGGTGGTATCCTTGCAGAATGATTTTTCTGTTTCCAAAACCCACTAGAAAGAAAACGGAGGTTGAGGCATTAAATGTATTCATGGGGGAGCACACCTGATCCTCCTAACACTGATGTATTTTCCTGCCTGTTTGTCGGCCCACTTCATCGCCCCAGAAGTTCAAGCCTGAGCAATGCCTCTGGTGCTCTTGATGACATGAGTTTAAGAAAAAGAGCTGTGGCTAAAAGGCTTGGCAAGGTGTTCTGCATGGGCATCCGACTGTGTTTGTTTGAGGGGGCACACTTGACCTCCTCCCTCTCGAGGAGCGATGGAGGAGACAGTGGAGGGCTTCTCAAGGCTGTCAGTCAGACTTTTTCCTCTCTTGGTGCTGCCGCTGCTGCACGGCTCACAGCTCCACACGTATAAAACAGTGAATAAATTGACATGTTGAGTATTCGATTTTACATCTTTGTTTCAGTGCAGTGCTGCACTTCTGGCCTTTTGTGCTTAAGCTGAATTTTATTTGTGAATTATCTGTGGTTTTACCATTTTCGTACAGTATGTGGGGCTGCGGCTACCGATCATTTTCATTGTCAGTTAATCTGTTTTCTTGATTAATTAGTTGTTTAGTCTATAAAATGTCAGAAAATGGTGAGAAATGTTGATCAGTGATTCCCAAGCCCAAGACGACGCCGTCAAATATTTTATTTTGTCCACAACCCAAAGATGTTTAGTTTGGTGTCATCGGGGAGTAAAGGAACTATTAAATATAATAAATAATAAATAAAAATATTCACATTTACAATGAGGAGCAAAGAATTTAGACTTTTTTTCTTTAAAAACTTAAAATTACTCAAACCAAGTAATCGGTTATTAAAATAGTTGCAGATCAATTCAGTAGTTGACAACTAATTGATTAATCATTACAGCTGTACTTCAAAGTGCTGTGAAATGTAAAGTATACATATAAATACAAACATACATAAGTACATTTTTGAAAACATCTGTACACAAACATAGATAAGGGATAAGATAGGGAACACAACATATGAATATTCTCGAAATGTTTTCAATTTATAATTGATTTGTTTATCTGTTTGTCTTTTTGATCATTTTTTTAATTATACTTAATTTAAATATCTTTAAGTGTCATGCAAAACTAGAGGATAATACTATAATCATGAATGTAAAAGCAAAAATAAACTATTTGTGTTTTTCTGAATGAGAATATTGTTAGTGTTTTTTATCGGGGATTATGGGGGGTCACAATGATCACTAAGACACTATTCTTCTCAGTGAAGGTCTGTGTGTCATCCTTGACCTATGACCTTTCTATGTAGTCGTAGAGAGCTGGTGTCAAGGTTTCTATCCTGGCCAAGAAACCCAAATACAGCCTGTAGATCTTTCTTAAATACAGCAAAATACAAAATCTCTCTCTTTTTTTGGCCCTAACAATGAATAAATGTGTATATTTAATAGCACCATGGCTCTGAATGATATACTTCTACTTATATTTTACTTCTATACAGTGAGGCTGGGCTGCAACTAACAATCATTTTCATTGTCCATTGTCCATCCTGATTAATCCATTTTTTTTGTTTGATCTATAAAATGTCAGAAAATGGTAAAACATTTGGCTCAGTGTTTCTCAAAGCCCAAAATGACATCCTCAAATCTCTTGTTTTGTCCACTACTCAAAGATACTCAGTTTATTGTCGTAGAGGAGTAAAGAAACCAGAAAATATTCACATTAAGAAGATGAATCACAGAAAGTTTGACTGTTTTTTTCTTAAAAAAAAAACAACTCTCAAACTGATTAATTGACTATCAAAATAGCTGGGGATTAATTTGATAGATGGCAACTAATTGATCATTGAGGCTTTAGAAACCTAAATACAGTATAACACTAAATAAACATTTATTTTTTTTTGCCTGCTTCAATAGGCTTTTATCGTTTTTTGACTAAAAATCTGACCAAAATGTCAGATAAATCAAAGGTCACACGTTGTCCAAACACTGTACGTTCCTTCTGCACAAATCCTCTGAAAGAAAAACTTTCTACGACCATCTTGGAACTTTGAATTACGCTTCCAACTTGGTTTTATTTTCATCGTCTGTCATCTCTGTCAAGAGGATAGTGCTGATTGTGATTTGTATTTTCAAAGCTGGGGCGGGAAAGCGTTTGGGTGTTCAGGGGGTGTAGGTGTTTGCAGCAGGAAAAAGACAATACAATTAAATGATTAATGCACAGCGGGGCCACTGACAATTAAAACTATTATAGAAATTAAAATGGCATTATGTCACAGTGGAAAGCTGATGATACCCGTGCCGTCTTTTTAAAAGCAATTTTCATAATTCCAATAATTGAAATTACGGCATATTCATCCATTTACTGGGTGAGGAGGGCTAAGAGCGGCTACTAATGAAATGCAATCATTAGCATCCAAACAAAGTAATTGGGTAGTCTTTTATCCTGGGAGATAGGTGATAAGGCACAATCACCCCCGTCACCCCCCTCCATCAAAATGCAAAAGCAAGTAATTAAAGCACAGACAAAGATGAGACCAGCGCTGCTGCTGTGCTGTACACCTCTGAAAACAGCACTGATTGCCTTGATTAGAGACCTTACTGTACCCTCTGATTTTGTTTATGGATACTCTGTCATTCTTGGGGAATAGAAGGGGTTGGGGGTAGATGGGTGTGAATTATGAATTTGTTTTGGAGATGGCTGGAAGGATGTGAAATTCTCTAAAAATGTTATATACACCGCACTCCACGGCGCTACCTGAGGGTCCCCATTTCCGCTTGAAATCACAACTAAACCCACATTTAGCTCAGTTTGGTATTAGCTCCTTGTACATACTTAGGTTAATGGAAAATAGTGCTGCCTGTGTGTGACAATTACCAACCTGCTCCAGAGGACAGAGTGGCAAGAAAGGGGAGGATGGGTGGAGGTGGAGAGGTGAGTCGGAGAAGAAGAGAGAGATTGAAGTGAGAGGAAGATGGGCACATGAAGAGTCTTGAGAAAAAGAGCTCCTTCTCACTCGTCTCTCTAGTGGGGACGCCATTCTCTCCCTTTTCTTGGCTACCTCCTCTGTGGCGTCCAGGGCGCTTCTTCCTGGTATGTCAGCCCCTCCTCCTGCACAAGACCGCCACCCTTGGAGAGCGTCATTAGGCCCTCCTGGAGGGGAGTCAAGAATATAATGCGAGAGGGGCCACCTTCTAAAAAAGAGCCCAGTGGAACCTTTTCTACTTGTGCCGTCCCCTCATTAACACTCTCCTCTGCTCTGCACCCGCCTTCAAACTTCAATTTCACCTCTTCCTCTGCTCCTGCGTTCATCTCCGGCATAAGGTAGCTTGTGTATCTACCCCGCTGATGGCCATGGACGCAGCTCATTTTTTGCTGGTGGGCCAGAGAGTTGTCTTAGCCACCTCCCCCCATGCCCTTCGTCTTGTACTTCCACCTCCTCTGAGATAGACTGATGAGAGGATAACAAAAGGACCTGGGGGGGAAAGAAACTCCTCTTCTTATAGCCTTGGCCCTGAAGCCCGCCATTCCATTTTGCAGCCTGTGAAAGTAGGGCTTTTCATCTCAAAAGATCAACACATTTCTCTCCTGCAGGCACCTACACTATTTCTCTCTCCCATTTTCTGCCTCTCCTCTCTTTCTGTACACCTCTCTCTTTCTTACTCCTTGGCAAATGGGAAAACTGTCCTTGGTTGGATTCTGTTTTTCAAAGGATTCAATTCTCCTTTGTACACACTTGATCTGACCCTGTGACAGGCATTAAGTGTGTCTTCTGCCTGATACAGAGGGCTCGTGCTCTGTGTGCTGATGGACACAGCCCATTATCACACACGAGTGCGAGCGCACACGCTCTCGCACAAAAAAACCGCAGTAGTTCGCATGTCCATGCATGCGGCCACACATGCACACAAGAATGGACTCGAATGTACATGCATGCAAGCCACCACCCACATGCTCGGTCAGTGTGGCCCGTGAGCTGATGTGCGGAAAATAATGGCAAAAGCTGTTTGTGATTGAGTTTGAGAACATAAGATATGTGCCGCCGAGCACAAACTGATGGCTCTGAAAGGAGTTGAAGAGGTCATAGCAGAGAAACGTTTATAAAACTGAAGATACCTGAATCGTGAAGAGAGGCGAGAGTGGTGATTAGATATTAAATACAAGACACACATCAGCTCAAAGCAAAGATCTCTGGGTCATTCAAGGGCAACAAGCAGAGCTACAGTTAGATACTCACGTCTTGTACTTAAGTCAGCTGTGATGGCTTCAGACGAGGCCTAATTTTAAACATGAAAAATAATGACTTAACTTCGAATTCAAAATTATATTTTAAACCTGTTATCCTCCTTAAAGTGGATAAATTTTGGTTGCAGCATATTCCAAGATAAAGCAGGTAAAACTGATGTACCAGACTACCGACACTGAACTCAGTCCAGTTCTCATCCCAACTCTTCACATACTGACGCTTTGTCAGACCCCTCAGCATCACTTTTTGGTCGCTGCAAACACATGCTTAATATTGTGAATTAAACACAAACACTTGCTCAAGATTAGCAACAACTTACTTAGGTTTAGGAAAAAACAATACATGGTTGGAAATGTACAGTGAAAATGTGACTTCACATTGTAAATCTGTTGGATTTTCACAGAAAAAAATGTTCTGCATTCAAATACTTTGAACTTACAAGGAGCTGCCTCAACCGAATCCTGGCACTGAGAGTATAGTATCAACGAGACTAAAGACCTTTACGCACCGAGGCCGTTTTTTTGTGTGATTAATTCGCACGTCAATAACTTTTTTAAACTGTTGTTTTTGTCATGAGCATTTTCACACAGAATGCAAATATTACGGCGTGAAAAAGCAACGCAATTTTTTTCCAGAACAGGGTCAATTTTTCAGAGCTTTCACACCACGAATGAAGGCATCAATTAATCACGTTGTGCGAAACAGATATTGAAATTGTTCACTACAGTGTACAACAATACAGAGGCTTCATTTCCAAACCAAGATGGCAAACTTTATTATTGACAAAAACCAGACCAGTCCTTCCATTTTTACCTTTCACAATAAAGGCCCTTGATATATACACTATGTGTTTACCAGGGGCAAATTCACTCAGAACATTTTGCTAAAACAAAACTCAATGCTCAATGAAATAGCTTACAGTAGTTTAGGCTGTTAAAGGATTTACCTTAGACAGACTGCCAGATGTTGATCTGGGTTTCTCTCTGGGTGCTCTGCTGGTAGTTTGTCCTCTGCCTGCACGAATCTGTTTGAATCTGTTGTTGAAAAAGCTGCAAATTACGCAAATTTGCGTCACTGCTGGTATGAAGAGTTTTGATGCGTGATATTCGCAGGCGAGTATTTCGCAATTTTGGGTTGTTTATTCGTCACGCTCCTGATGTTTATAGGCCTTTTACACTTGTGACTTTCAAACCAATGACTACGTCCCACATTTTGACAGATTGAAAGGTATATGGTAAATTTCCCCACTGTGGGACTAATAAAGGAATATCTTGTTTCTTATTCCCAAGCTGCTGATCGGAGGCCAGCTGACCACTGACCTGTAAAGAAAGGGAACAAACTCAGAGTAGCTCCATGTTAGCAGAACTGCAGTCAACCAGTGCTATGAAATAAAGTGTGTACAATATAACAGGCAGCCTTGGTATGCATCTCATATAGATGTATACAACTGCAGCCTCCATGTTGAAGCAGTGATGGTAGTTCTTCTGTTGATCATGGCTGCTGTTAAAAGAGGTATAACATCAGTATATATAGTATGTACGTCGTCTAAAAGAAGGAAAATACAAATCATACCAAACAAGTGCTAGAAGTTTCCATTTTGAGGATTACAATTAACTAAAAGAGATTATGAAACTGTCCGCTGTCTGCTCTGATTTCAGCGCTCAGAAGAAAAAAAAAAAAACACTGATCTACATCACTTATTCCAGTCTTTATTCTTTGCTCCACCTGTCTTTCTCAATGCTCTTTAATTTTCTGTGATTTCTCCCTTGTTGGTGTGTCTCACAGCTGATACAAAAACCCACCGAGTCTTGAAAAGGCAAAAAATGAGAAAAGAGGCTGAGAAAAAGAGAAAGGCAACGGCAGAAGAATGCGTTTGATTAGCGCAAGTTTGCTGTTCATGGCAGACTGTCTGAGAGCCGTGGAGCCATTGTGTTCCTCGTGCATGTGTGAATGTTGCAACGAACAGAGAGGCTAAAAAAAGACAGACATTGGAAACATGCACACTGACATTTCTTAATCAAATATGGCAATCAGGGGGCCAACCAACAGCATACCATTTGCAATCCCTTTTAATTCACAATCAAAAGCTGAGCAAATGAGGGAGAAATTGAGAAAGACTGAGAGATGGGAGGGGGGGGGGCGAGAGAGAGGAATGAGGGAGAGAGACATACAGGTCATTACATCTCTTTTTACTGGCCCGATGAGAGCAATGTAGAATTAATCAGAGGCCATTAGGCTGTATTTACTTACCACTGCAGGGGCTCGGGTCTCTCTCTCTCCATCTTTCTGTGGATACAAACCCTGATATGACCCTACTCTGCCCAGACCTTATAAGAGAAGATGGAGCAGGTCTAAGAATAAGGGTATAACGAGAATGATCCCGCATACAAGTGTGTGAGTGTGAGCATGCACGTGAGCTTGTGTCTGTAATCCTGGATGTTGCATCAGGTGGGTGTTGCATGCACTGAGTGCTACATAGAGGAGAGGAGCTGGTGAGATGCTCTTAAAGTGTGTAGAGTGTGTAATCCCCTGTGGGGTCAGCCCAAGGCCTCTGATGTTGACTCACAACTCATGCTGTCACATATCTCTCTCTCCTAATGCACTGCTGCCATTACTCACCGAGGTCCTGCCGGTGCCAAAATCTTTATAATAATGGGCCTGGGTCCGCAAAAGCATTTTGGGATGAAGTTAGTGTCATTTACAAGAAACAAAATGGCGTGCTTTATAAGTTGTGGTAAATAAACACATTTTTAATGCTTTATAGATATAGAATAGCTTCTTGGTTGCTGAGGTCAGAGGTGGACGAAGTACACAGATCTTTTACTTAAGTGAAAGTAGAAGCAGAAATACTGTTTCAAGTAAAAGTCCTGCTTTCAATATTTTACTTAAAGGAACTCAATGTAAGAATCAGATTTTGTTTATTAACAGGGACACCTGTAGTTGTTAAGTTAGGGACAGTCAGCGTCCAGTTGCCCACGCTTGTGCTTGCTCTACATAGACACGAATGAGCATCTGTCAAATCAGTGAGTTGACACACGTCAGCTAAAACCACAATATCACTATATATTCCACCTGCTTGGCAGTAATGTTAGCTGACCAAATGAAGGTCTCTCCATGAATCAGTGTTGAGCCTAGTGTTTAGTCTAACGGCTTCAGCCTCTCGACCATGGTCTGAACAAACAGGGGAGAAACTGGAGTTTTGGTCGGAGACGATAACATTACCCGCTCTGAAGCCCCGTCACTTCACCCAGCAGCAAGACACGGGAAACCGCTGTTGGTTTTGAGGAGCTGCAGTATTTATTTCTGCACAAATAAATACTGCATCCTCTCGCTCTGTCGCTCCACTGAGAGGTGAGAGAACGAGCGCAGTGTGTGAGTGAAGGCAAGCCGGCAGCGGAGCAGAAGAAAGTTGGCTTTGTCTGTAAATATCAAGTGAATGTTCGGTGGAAGTTGCAGTTTGTGCAGAAATAAATGCTGCAGCTCCTCAAGACCAACAGAGGTTTTCCGTGTCTTGTTTCACTGCTATTGAGTGCAGTACCAACTCTGGCCCTGGAGACCAAAGCTACGGTCTCCGCTGTGTCCTCAGACCAGAGTTGAAATTGTTTTGCAAGACTAGATTCACTAGATATAAATTTTCAGTTTTGGTGCTTCCGGGTAGTTTGTGTTGGAGTCTGAATGCTTGGGAAACCGACCCACAATGGTTTATACTTGTAAGAAGTTACAAACAGTACCTTTTAAGGTTCTCTATTCGATATCCAGACTATTAATATACTGTAGCATCAAACAATTATTATTATGACATAGACATAGCCAGGCCAGCCTGTGCCCCACTGGCTAGCTCACGGCTCCTGCTCTGCACTGCGGGTTATGGCGTTTACAGCCGATAATGCTGTCCCATCCGACAGCACCAGGTTAACACTGTTAGCTCTGTCAGCTCTGTTAGTATCGTTAGCTGTGAGCGGCTGCCTCAGTCGTCACCATGTTGAGAGCCATGCAGAGGCTATAGAAATGCTCCCAATCTCAAATTTATCACCTACTTTGATACTACCCAAGTCTAGTGTGTATGGTTAATTCAGTTTTTTCATGCCTTCATACCTTTCACTGATAAATAGCCAGAACTGTACACAGACTGCACTGTTAAGTTCACAGCTGTAACTGATAATAACATACTTGCTCGCCACCTTTCTCTTTCTCTTTCTGTCTCTCGACCTCGACCACTCGCTAACGCTATGGGCTGCTGGGCTTGCAATATACTTGCTAGAAATCCATCTTGTGTCGTCACCCCAAAAAACACATGAACTTTGTAGTAAATAAACACAATGTGCGCTGTGCGACCACTGGTGGCACATGCTGTGCTACATGACCTTAACCTTGATACATGACATTAATACAGCATTATAATAACTGCAGTATCTGTATTTATGATTGTATTGAAAATCCTACTGACTGGATTTCTAAATACTCTGGTACTCTGGTACCATAATACTGGGGCTGCATGGTGGTGCCGTGGTTAGCGCTGTCGCCTCACAAGAGGGTCGCAGGTTCGATTCTGGCTTGGGACTCTTTTGTGTGGAGTTTGCCTGTTCTCCCTGTGCAAGCGTGGGTTTTCACCAGCTTCCTCCCACAGTCCAAAGACATGCAGTTTATGTCAATTGATGACTCGGCTCCAGCCCCCCCGCAACCCCCAACGGGATAAGCGGTTGACGATGGATGGACCATAATACTGCAGTACTGTAATATCACCCAAGCCTACAATTATCATCTTCCAGCACAACTTTTGTTTGTTTTTTTATTCAGCTCATTAACCTCATTTTCTCACTGTTGAGTCCCATATAACAAACTCATACTCTGCAGCCAAGCATTTTTCTTTTTGTTTTGTTTTTTTTTTTAAGAAAGAGATAGCTCTAGTGTCTGCTACCAACCAATGAGAGGGATTTTTCACAACCTGACAAGAAAAAAGGCTGTCTTTTAGTGCCCATTAATGGCTCATTCATGAGCTATAAAGCACTAATAAATTACTTATTAACCTTTAGTTACAACTGATAAAGCCTTGAAAACGTGTGCCGCATGAGAAAGTGATACACGCTTTCTTTTGGCAAATGTGTAATTGTGAAATCCCACATTGAAAATAGTTATTTTGACACGTGACATCTTAAAATAGCAACTTCAGGGTCAGCTTTCAGTGACCATAGAGGTTAACTCTCCAGGTGAGACGGCACTTCAAAGCCCCTGGCGTTGGCTGACCACACCATTACAGCACAAACCTCTTTAAACATCTGATAGGGAGACAAAGGAGGCTGAGGCATACTTTCTTTGGGCGATATGAGCAAACAGTTAATGACGTTTACTTAAGATTACTGGGACTCACCACCAAAGGATTCTGTCTTGGAAAGAGAAAAAGCCAGCAGAAAAGAGAAATAATGGAAAGAACAAAAGGAAGGCAATTCAGCCCTTTAGTCATTTAGTCCACATTGTTGTTTGTCTGTTTGTTGGGTGTGCCAGAGGAGTGGAGGAATGCTGTTTAGAAGTGAATAATTTGCTCAGGCCTTGGAGTGACGGATACATGCACAACACTACCTGCACACAAAGGCACAGGAATAAAAAAGCATTTCATGAATAAATGATAATTTAAGTAGAGTGAAATGTTCTCAAACACTATCACTCATCAGGGGATTCAATAAGTTGATTTGGAAATGAAGAATGCTTCGTCATGTAGATCATGTTGATTGGATCGTGTTGATTGTGATTCATGAATTTTGCTGTATGATATGAACAAATACAGGGAAAAGTCTTGAGCTGTGAGTGGGAAACAATGTTAGCATAAAGAGGCAGGTGACTGGCGAATCTGATTTATTATCGCATAAAAACGCAATAGATTTTATTGTATTTTACTTTGGATAGTTTTGTATTTATTTCAACCCCTAAGCAGATGGATCAATTCACCCAAATCACAGAAATAACAAAAACACATTTTACTCACTCCTAGAGTATTTTCCTGAAAGTAGCAATACCACAATGTATAAGTACATATACAGCATGTTTTATAAAATGATCATGTTTCTTATTTAAAATATTAATCTGTATTAATCTATAGCTGAATGTAACAGAGTAAAGAGCAGAGCAGAGAATGAAGTCACTCTCCATCTGTGTGTGTTGTAATCTGAGCTTCTCTGTGCTTTGTTGACATCGCCGGGCTGGCCATGCATGCCTTTAGTACATGCGAGCCTGACCCACTGGCTTGCTCATGGCTGCCACTCTGCATTGTGCTCATATGGTGGTTACAGCTGATAACGCTATCCTGATCGATGGCGCCGTTGTCGAAGCGCAGCACCCAACCTCCGGTTCCCCGTCAGGTTAACACCGTTAGCTCTGTCAGTACTGTTACTGTTGGACCACTAATGCCTAACAGCTGAGCTATTTCCATTTTAGTGCATTCGGAGTCAGTGCTTCCAGTTTCACATTAAACACATTTAAATCTGCAATAATTTTCTTTTTGGCTACTTGGGGCAGTGGAAATAATCCATAAACACAACTCTGACATATTATGAAGTTCATATTAGAAACTTGTTAGCAGTTCAGTTGCTTATTTATACTTTATGCATATGTGGATCAACATAAGCATTTATTTGGAGCCATGTTTCTGGCAAGCTGATGAATTTAAGTCCAATATTCACTCTCCTTTTAACTCTGGTTTTGGTCTACAACTCCTGAGGGAAATGCACTGATCAGCCATAACAGTAAGTCAGTATGGGCACCCTGACCAGTCTCATACACAACAAAATGCGATGCACTGTGTGTTCTGACACCTTTCTATCGGGACCAACATTAACTTTCTCAGCAACTTTCTGAGCTATCAGTCTCAGCTCTTCTATTGGATCAGACAACACAGGCCAGTCTTCACTCCCCACGTGCATCAGTGAGACTTGACTGCCCATGACTCTGTTGCTGGTTCACCAGTTTTCCTTCCTTGGACCACCTTTGGTAGATCCTGACCACTGCAGACCAGGAACATCCCGCAAGCTGCAGTTTTGGAGATACTCTGACCCAGTTGTCTAGCCATCACAGTCTGGCCCTTGTCAGAGTTTCTCACATCCTTACGCTTATGCCCATTTTTTCTGCTTCCAATGC
The DNA here is from genome assembly GCA_947000775.1 of Pterois miles. NCBI lineage: Eukaryota > Metazoa > Chordata > Actinopteri > Perciformes > Scorpaenidae > Pterois > Pterois miles. The sequence continues at coordinate 4,390,842 of CAMQGK010000471.1, read as the reverse complement.
ATCAACTTTAAGGACAAACTTTTCATTTGCTGCCGAATATATCCCACCCACTGCCAGGTGCTATTGTAATGAGATTATCAATGTTATTCACTTGTTGTTAATGTTATAGCTGATCGGTGGTATATAGGCTGTATAATATATTAGCTGCTAAATGCTCCTCATATATGTGTGTGTGTGTGTGTGTGTGTGTGTGTGTGTGTGTGTGTGTGTGGAAAAGCATTTAAAAAAAAACTAATCGAAACTAATCTAAAAAAATCTTAAGACTAACAACCGATTAGTCAACTAATCATCCCTACATTTTTCAAGCATCACAACAAAATTGTATTCACTGCTGCTGTATTGGGGAATCCTTGAACCTCAGCACATAAAACAGAAACTACTTGAGATAATATTTTTTTGTGTGATTTAGGTGAACAGACCTTTTTAAAGTTGTTTTAAAACAAAGTTCCATGTGAGATGTATAAAATTAAAAGGAGAAACAATCACTCACAATCATTATGTCAGATGCTTAAGCTTTCATATGCTCAGGCAGAGTATGTATATCTAATGGGTTGGGCTGTGAACTGCAGCTCCCACACCTTAAAACACTAAAGTTTACCTTCTAACTCTCCTCCTCCTCCCCCAACAAACACTGAGCCAGACGTCTGTCTCCGCCATGCTGATACGACTGCAGCCGCACTGTAAAAGACACCCCAACAACTGCAGCTGATTCCTCCCAGAACGTGTAATTTTCTCATTTAGCTCACAAGCGTTCGGCCCGACACCAATTAGCACGGGGCCCTGACCCCAGACGTCTGTACCAGGAGACGTGGCGGCAACCGACGCACCACGTGGCGCACCTCAATCAGCCGCTTGTACCCTCTTTTCTATTTTGCAGCCATCAAATCATCACCATATACATAATTCATACACCTCAGATTTGGAGGTTTATTATAACCCCTCTCTAACTCTGAGAGTATGATTATATCTTCAACTTTATAAAAATAGGAGGATGGGCTGTCTTTCTGTTCCATCTCCATATCATCTCTCAAGAACCCTTGTTTTACATAGTCTCAGTGACTGTTGTTACAGCTTGCAATATCAAGACATATTTATGCATGCCATTTCCACATCATCAATCAATACCTCATGCTAGTTATAAAGCATAATGATAGTAATAATTCAAAACTCAGTCATCGTAGACATTAATGTATATGTGTGTACTTTTCTGTGCAGAAATGCATAAAACACCTATTAGATTTTATTTTATGCAATACCAAATCCCACCATAGGGGGGTGGGGTCATACCAAAGTGCTAGCGCTGTCACCCATGCCCTCTGAATATGAGAGAGCCATGAATGTCAATGAGGAGGGTGTAATGGGCTTTGGGGCTATCTAAATGTAATGGTAAGACAAGATGAAACTTTGATGGCTGGGGAAATTGGAGGCAGAATCAGTGTCTTCTTATTCAGGTACATGATGGAGACAAGTGTATCAGGAAAGAATAATGATAGTATGCTAAATTAACTTCCTAAAGACGATGGTTTTCTTTCTGTGAGTCTCCAGATTCTCGCTAATAAATCTGTGATGTTTGTACGCACCATAAGCTGCAATTATATGAACTTTGGCTGTTTTGTCATTAACCTCTTGTGCTCATCTTGTTGTAGAAATTCATATTTAGTGGACTCGCATTATATCTGATTAGTTTCCTGATGCAATTATTGTGATTTAATTAGTTTGCACTCGTGTCTACAGGCTTGTGATGTATACGCGCGTTACTTATGCATGCATGCGAGTGCACGTCTGTGTGTGAGTCCGTTTGCACGTGTGTGCGTGCACTTGTGTAAGTGTGCAGCATGCACATGTCTCTCCTCCTTGACGTCGTCTGTGCACCCCACCAGGCAGCTCTTGGCCTCCTCCTTTCATTGCTAAGAAACCATCCATTCTGTGTGAGTAATCAGAGCTGTGCCTCCAGGAGCCCAGCCAAGCCTCTCATCCTTGGGCTGCTCAAGAGCTGCTTTAATTAACCATCATACCACAGATGGGATCAATTTTTCCCCCACCCCCTCTTTCTCGCTCTTTCTCAATGCCTCTCTCTCTCCCGTCTATCTCTGCTGCTTCTTTCCTGCACCCTTCTCTCCCATACACAAGCCCCATAATTGCACTGGAACAGTGCCAGCCGCCAGTCGGGCCCCAGACTGCAGGCCTCTCCTCTCCCTCTGTTCTCCCTCTCAGCCCCTGGCCTCACCTGCTCAATACCTTATTAGTGTCAGGATCTGTAGAGAGCCATTGCGGATTAACTAAAGAGATGTGAGATTGATTTCTGCCCCTGCAGATAAAATTGAAGTTTTCTTCTTGTGTGTGCTCACGAGTACATGAATGTGTGTGTGTCAACGAGGGACAGAGTGAGAAAGAAAAGATATTTGAGAAAGTAGCGGTGTCACGATTCTCCAAATCCACGATTTGATCTGACTGCTGATTTAAACATGCCATTGTTGGACCTGACAACTGTCATTTACAAAAAGTAGTCTACAGCATCAAAAGCTGCATCTTTTCAATATCATTAGCAGTTTGTGTGACACCCCTGGGTACATAATCATTACAAAAACAAAACATAAGTCCCTCTGCAGTGCATTACAAGTGTGTTGTAATCTACAAAAATGAGGTTTTGTTGTCATTTACTGTCGTACTTGTTTCTCTCCTCTCTTTTTATCCTCTCTCTCTGATCCAGAGAGCAGAAGTAGAGTCTGTGAGCTGAGAGACGGCACTCAGCAGCCTGCTAGCTTGTTGCTCTCACTACCAGTATCAGCTGCTCTGATTCAACAATGTTGCACAGAAAAATATGTGCATGTAGGCTGAAATTTAAACACGGTGTTGTTCTGTTGGGAGATGCACTGACTTCATGTGAAACCAACTTCAAGTCGGAGAGCTATGATGAGTAAAGGAAACTTAACTAACTGAAGTACTAAAGTCCTCTAACCGCTAGGTTAATTTATGCGGTGTAAAATGTCATAGGCATGTAGGAAGTGAGTATTAGTGCATTCAAGTGGTTAAAAAGGGGGCAGGCAGTATATTTTTGGCGTCATTCATAATAATAACCTCATTATAACCTTTCAGCATATTGTAATTCAAGTGTTCTGAGAGAAAACAAGACTTCTGCACCTCCTCATGGCTGTTTTCAGGCTTTTAAAAAATCTAGCCTGTGACTAGAGACTTTGACCAATCACAGGTCATGTCAGAGACAGCGTTCCCTGTTGAGCGTTCCTATTGGCTGTGCTCCAGCAGGTGGTTTGTATTTCTAAACAGTAACTACAAGATGTCTCTGAAAACATTTGAGGTGAGAAATGGACATTAACAGAATATTGATTATTATTTGATCAGCGTTGCCTAGTTAGACTGTTTGATCAGAGTTTGCGAGTGACTGACAGCAGCTTGGCTCTGATTGGTTGTCTTCTTCCGGTGTGTGAAATCCTTTAATGCTGTTAGCCGCACCAGAGGACAGAGAGGCGCATGATTTTTTTCAGATTATTTGTCTTGTGTACTACTCAGGATACAGGGACTGTTTTATGAAGTCACTAGGGGGTGTGACAATACACTCATCTCACGATATGATACGTGATATTGGGTTCATGATCTCAATACGCTAGAATATTATAATGCTAATTTTAACAAAATTTGAATGATGTTGTAAATAGTAACATGGTTTAGCCTGATTATTTTTGTGTGTATTTATTCAGTTTTAATTTTACTTTGGACATCATTGAAAATGAAGGCATGTCCTCAATGACTCCTCCAGATTTAAATAAAAGTTAAAGATAGAGATATTCCTTTATTATTATCCTTTATTTCCTTTAGTCCAACGAGGGGAAATTCAATGTTTTCACTCTGTTGTTAACTTATACACGGTACATGCAGACCCGAACACACACATGCACAAACATGCAACAATGGAGAGATGTCCTGACAAGCGCCCCGAGCAGTTGGGGGTTTGGTGCCTTGCTCAGGGGCACCTCGGCAGTGCCCAAGAAGTAAACTGGCACCTCTCCAGCTACCAGTTCACACTCAGTTCTTGGTCCATGTCGGGACTTGAACCGGTGACCCTCCGGTTCCCAAGCCAACTCCCTACAGACTGAGCTACTGCCGCCCCATAAATGAAATGAATGAATTTCATCTAAAGTCACTAACAACAATATCCTGCACAACGAGTCAGAGCTGCTTCAGGACAGACTCGGAAACGTTAGTTAGTAGTCCTGGTTCAGACTGAGAGGACAGACTCAGTAACGTTAGTTAGTAGTCCTGGTTCAGACTGAGAGGACAGACTCAGTAACGTTAGTTAGTAGTCCTGGTTCAGACTGAGAGGACAGACTCAGTAACGTTAGTTAGTAGTCCTGGTTCAGACTGAGAGGACAGACTCAGTAACATTAGTTAGTAGTCCTGGTTCAGACTGAGAGGACAGACTCAGTAACGTTAGTTAGTAGTCCTGGTTCAGACTGAGAGGACAGACTCAGTAACATTAGTTAGTAGTCCTGGTTCAGACTGAGAGGACAGACTCAGTAACATTAGTTAGTAGTCCTGGTTCAGACTGAGAGGACAGACTCAGTAACAGACTGAGAGGACAGACTCAGTAACGTTAGTTAGTAGTCCTGGTTCAGACTGAGAGGACAGACTCAGTAACATTAGTTAGTAGTCCTGGTTCAGACTGAGAGGACAGACTCAGTAACATTAGTTAGTAGTCCTGGTTCAGACTGAGAGGATCAGCCTGGTAAGAGACATGTAAGAAATAATGTTAGTCGATCAGTTGTTTTGCTAGTCAGCTGCTAAATTATGAATCAACAAATGAAATTATTGAAGTTTGTTATGATATTCAAGTTAGCTCTACGACACTCTACATTATCTTACGTTGTTCATGTAATTTTTTTTCTCTTGACGGTGCATATCGTCACGTTTTTATATCGTGGCGCGATATATTGTCACACCCCTAAAATTACTTTTTTAAATCACATCCATCACTACAGCTTTAATGTCAAACCAACTAAGAGTAGGAGAGCTGTGAGTAAGGAAACAACTATCTAACTATCTAACTGACTAAAGTCCGCTAGGCTAATTCATGCAGTGTAAAATGCCATAGGCATGCAGGAATGCCCTGAGTATCGTAGTGACAGGGACATTTCCCACATTTTCCATCGTGCCTGTCTAATCATGAGTGCTGGATTGAGTAGTTTTAAGTTGTTATTGGTGTTTTATGTTTCAAAATGCAAGTATTACTTTTGTTAATTTTTGTAATATAACATATCTGTTCCGAACATGGGGGCTTATGTTGGTAATTGTGATTTTTGTGCTGGTTTATAGTTTTAGCCACGAGTGAGATGGCTGTTACATTTCTTGAGTAGAGCTGTATTTTTCTTCAGGGGTAGGGAAATAGTTAAATAATGAAACTGTCAATCCCGCTATTGGTTTTAATGAGTGAGGTTAGATGTTAATTTCAATTGAATTCCAGTGTTGAATCTAAATTTTTACACCCAGATCAGAAAGAAACAATAAGTGTCTGATTTTTAGTCTACAACCTGGTAGTAACATACTGTATGCATGTGAACATGCATGTTACGTGTCTTTGTGCATTGCTCTTCTCTAGTATGTATGAGGGTTTTTGAAAGGAGGGTTGGTTGATTTGCTGTTGGAAGACCCACTTGAGCCTCTGCTTCTCTCACAACAAATTAATCCCCCCTCTTCCTTAACCTTCATTGGTTTTCATGCGGCGCTATGACGGCACTAGACAGACGTATATCCCTCTGTGCTCCCCCATCACATAGAAAGAAACATCCATGCACACAACCACCAATCTGAAAGGCCAATCTCACTTTCTAATCTGCTACAGTAATGGCCACAAGAAATATGTTCTGGGAAATATGTTCACGAAAATAGCACTGTATTGATTATTCATGGCTCGGGCACGGTTATATGTGTGTCAACGAGGTCTCAGAGGCAGCCAGTTGGGCGAGAGATTAACATCTATTTCAGAGATAGGTGAATTTGTCGTGGTGATGGTGGGGGTTGGGGTGGGTGTGTGTGGTGTGTGGGGAGTTGCAGGGGGTTGGGGCTGTAGCGAGGTGGAGGGTTGTCTCCTCAGGATTGTGCTGTAATCACAGGCCTCCGTCTGCATGGCACATCTCAAGAGTGGTGTCAGCTGGGCTCTCTTCTGTTTGCTAATAGCAGGGGGTCAGGACTCTCTCACAAAGAGGTGCGTTTGATCCCCAAGTATGGGACACGGAGGGAAAGAGGTGACACTACTGAATACTAACAGGGAGAGCTACACGGCTGCTTATCTTTCATCTGGTGCGTGTATGTGTTTGCGTACAAAACACAAATACCATTAGGATATTAAACAGCTTAGTGGGTTTAAATCTTGAAAAATGTGCTGCGGATTCATTTGTCTCAAAGTCTAAAAAAAAGAGAAAGTGAAACTAATGATGCAATTCTAGCACCAGGGCTGTCAAAGTTAACATGATAACGCATTAATGCATATTTGCTTGAAAGCCACTAATTTCTTTAATGCATTAAGGCACTAAAACCTTTGGAGGTTGTAGTGGGCTCAGTTTTAAAGCTAGAGTGAAGATACTGGTATCATATGACACTAACCTAATGAATCCACTGGTACCAACCGTGGCTAGTTTGCTAGGAAGGAGGTTAAATAACGCTCCAAAGTTATACTAAATTGTGATGAGGAAAAACTGTCAGTCGTGGCCATTTGCAAAGGGTTCCCGTGACCTCTGACCTCCAGATATGTGAATGAAAATGGGTTCTCTGGGTACCCACGAGTCTCCCCTTTACAGACATGCCCACTCTATGTTAATCACATACAGTTTGGGGCAAGTCCTAGTCAAGTCAGCACACTGAGCCTGTTGGGCTGCAGTTTGCCATGTTACAATTTGTGTAGATTTCTTATGATAAATGCAGTACCAGCGAGGGTTTCTGTACAATATTTGTCATTGCTTTGTGTTGTTAACTGATTTCCAATAATAAATATATACATACATTTGCATAAAGCAGCATATTTGTCCACTCCCATGTTGATAGGAGTATTAAATACTTGACAAATCTTCCTTTAAGGCACATTTTGAACAGATAGAAAATGTGATTAATCACAATGAACTATGAACAATCATGTGCTTAATCACAATCAGATATTTTAATTGACTGACAGCCGATCTAGTGCAAACACTAATAATCAGATAAAACAGAGACCACTCTATCCGGCCTTAAACAGCCAGAAACCATCCGAACAAATCCGTCCTGTTCTTGTTGTGTGGTGGCAGGTGCATTGCCTTTGTGTGTTACAGCTGCTGATTTGTAGTGTGGTGTTTGTGCGTTGGTATAACAGCCATTGTGGCGGCGGTTGTGTCGCAGTTCATGGGTCCCAGGGCCCAGCTGCCAGAGTGAGGCAGAAGAGTCAGACATCATTGTGGTGTGATTTCCTCCTCTCCTTGCAGATGGAGTGTTTTTGTCAGAGCGAGGGCTACTGTGATTGCCTCTTCGCCACCGGTGTCAGCCCGGGATAATACTGCAGCCGTCCCCCCAGGAACAAAACAGGATCAGTGCAATCCATTTTCTTTTTCTCTGCCAAAATGGAATAATTTCAAAGAGACAATCCCTGGTAGTCTCCAAAGCCCAGGAAAAATCAAAAGACAACCATTATGGCAAAAATAGTGAAAGAGGTGTTCCACCTTTCCCCTTGGCTCCGCCAAATACTATGCCCAGCTCTAACTAACAAGCACAGCCGCAGATAGACAATGAAAGTGGATTGAAGAGCAAAGCTAGCAATCTCACAAAACAGAACACTAAAGCGATACATGAAAGATGCATGCACACAGACTACAGATGAAGAAACAGTGACCGCAGTCGCCAGCATGGCCCCTCGTGCTAGATGCCACACCCACATCTTTACATTCAAAATATGGTGGTTTTATCTATGAGTCCATACATCGGTTCTATGGCAACCTGCCCTTTACAATCCTAATGGCACTTCAGCAAAGTGTGGAGGCTGAGAGAGGGCGGGAGCTGGGAGGCTTTCCCCCTGAAGAGCTGAGAGCATCTTATTGGGAAAAGGGGCTAAGAGTGTTGTTGTGATGCCCAACTCCGTATTCTTGAGTCATAGATATTCAAGAGCTGCACCTCCCTTTCTGTTCTCTCTTCCTGTTGCCATAACACAGAGTCTTATAGTCAGCCACCTGCAAATGGGTATCCATGCAGAGATCGCAGTATGTGTGATAAAGATGGGGACAGACAGGAAGACTCTTCTAAAGGTTCTGCTTCACGTTAATGTGCAACAGAAATGATCAAAAGAGCCTTATCTGCACTTACCTGTAGCTGTTTTTTCCTTAAGAGAAGTAACTCTTCACATATTTCTCAAGAACTTGGCGTGATGTTTGAAGCTCTGCTATGCACAGGTGCTTGAAGGACAATATCGGAGAAGTTGTCTATTATTGTACAGTGTGAATGAATGAAGAGTGATTGAGTGCAGTACTCCACGCCACCTATATAAAGCAGAAGTATTGCAATGTGAGGGCCAGAGAAAGAGAGAGAGGGTGAAAGAGCTCTAGAGGCCTAAATGAGGTGAAGGGAAGTGGAAGTGTCCAGTAGGGGGTCTGCTGCTGTGGGAAGAGGGAGAGGGGGAAGTGGGGGAGGAGGGCTTGCTCTACGCAGCGCCTGGGCCAATGCATGAGGGTTTGGGGCTAAGTGTCTCATCAGCATCCAGCTCAGGTGCTGCCAGGGCCCACGCACTAACTATGCCCTGACTTGATTGTAATTGCTTGAATTCAACTCCCGCTGCTCCCTCCTGGCAATATCACAGGCACATTTAACTCCAGAGAGCCTGGGGACTGTGCAGCAGGGCCACAGATAGCAGCTGACTGCCTCTTGTTGAAGCCTGTGGGCTGCAGGGGGATCCTCTCTTGTGCTGTCTGCTTTGTGGGGGAGGGTCACAGGTGCATGCACCCCCCTCTGGGTGTTTGTGAACATGAAACAAGTGTGACTGCATCAGGCGTACTCCGACAGTGATGGCATGAGCATGACAGAGGTATTTGCTGTATTAATGCCGACTTATGGGGAATAAAAATTTACCCCATAGCTGCCCTGAGGCCACTCGTTCCAAAATACTCTACAGTACATGCAGGTATTGTGTTTGTACAACCAAATCCCCAGCAAAAGTTATTCATGAAAAATATAACATCTTTTTAAATCTCTGTGGTGTAAATGTGGGTTTTCTGAGCCATCAAAACCATAAATAACAACATCATCTTTAAACACACAATCTCCACACAAAAACAAAAATAAAGCAAACACTTTCTGTCAGCCTGTGTTTATCATGTCCAATTCAAAGCCAAAGTATGCACTTGATTGCTTCATATTGCCACCTACAGTACTTTTATTTTACACAGAGTTGTGAAAATCATTACCATGCTGTAGTTATGCTAATGTTTTCGGGGTTGAAAATTGCTCAAATCTGCTTTCAAAAGAAGAACAAAAACCCTTCCAATGCTAGAAATAATTGAGTGAAAAACATCAGACCCCATCAACAACTTTACAGTAAGTACATTTGGGTTTTGTCCTGACAAGGTGCATGAATTTGGCTCCAAATTTGTAGTTATAGAACATTCAAGCTGCCTACATTTGAGTCCCTTTGTTTGTGACATTTGTAACTGACAAGGGCATGCATGAAGTACCTCCCTCTTATGCCGACAAAAGCCCTCATTCAAAAACAAGATACAAAATTATGAGCAGAAATAGGTTTTCCAGTGGTAATACATAATCTATGTTTCCCAATCGGCCAGCTTTGGAAACTGTAGCAGGGTTAACTTTAAAAAGTTAGCCTGTGGCGCTCCTCATCCTGTGATAATAGGCCTGTCTGTAATGAAGAACAGGCTTGTTGCCAACAGGTGGTCTCTTTAAAAGACCAGAGCCACAGCACTCAGGATGAGGAAAAAAACTGCCATGGCAAAATGTGTCAGAATCTAATGTTCTGCAGAGTGAAAAGCCTGTTTTCTGCCTTTTGTTCCCAGCTAGAGATTTAGCCTTGTTCCTCATTGTTCGGGGCACAAACGAGCAACAGTCTTTTTTGACACGGAGCCACAGATGAATAAAGACTGGAGCTGACTAGTCACAGGAAAGAGCTTTCTTTTTGGAGGGCTTGGAGCCCATTAAGAGTTTGTGAGATATGAATGGATATGAATCCTCTCCATCGACCCCACCAAAAAATACAACTGGACCCATAGAAGACAAGGAACACCTCTGTGTCTTTTTACCGAGGTTCCCAAGGACATTACAAGAAATCAGGCAGAGGGAGGACTGATTGACAGGCAGGAATTACATAGAGTCAATGAGGAAGTGGCTCTTTGTTAATGTGAATGGGTACACTATGCCCACCCAACCTTAGAGTATTAACCACTGACACTAACGTTGACATATTGACTTTATTTTCGTGACATAAGTTGTAGGAAATGAGCCAGGTAATTACAGGGATTACAAACGGCATTATTGTGATCCAAACTTTACATTTTAGTTAAAGTCACGGTAGGAAGCTGCATGCATAATGTGCTTGTGCGATAAAACAGACAGGATAAAGATAATGAGATATTTAGTGGGCCACTTCACGCAGACGCTAGTCAGTGTGCTCGGCTCAATGGGCAGATGATGGGTGGATCCCGGCATACGCAGCGCACAAAATACAGCCTTTTGTCCAACTCTGTAATCCATTTGTTACACTCAGACCAATTTGTCCTCATTAACCCTCATAAGGGGACTGTGTCTGAGACAAAAGCTCCTGGGGAACAATGAGCAGCCCCCCCCCTCAACGTCCATCTACATCGCTGCAGCTCAAGTGCTCCCCTTCCCAGCACACTGTGGCCCCTTGTTGCCCAGAAGGTTCCAGTCTATGAGAAAGAGACAGACGGAGCAGAGCGAGCGAGGCACACCTGAAAGACGGAGTGAAAAAGAAAAATCCCCACTTCCGTGTTAAGAATGAAATATCTTCCAAAAAAAAACCCAAAAACCACAATGCGACGTCCTCTATTGTACTCAGGTCACTCCATCAATCAGTGCTGAAATAAATCTTGACGTGACGTACAAAGAGCAACTGCAAAGAAAAGGACGGGCAGTTAAGACGTGAGAAAGTTATTTTTCTATTTGTCACACCTGTTGCAGAATTAATTAAACATGTCATGTATTTATCATCTTTTTGTTCTATGAGAAGAAACAAAATGAACTCAATTTTGAAGTACCTTAATTTTTTATTTGCAATTATTTTTTTTTAAGTTTTTTTCTTTTTTTTAAAGAGGTCATTGAGGAAGTTGCTCCTTTCCTCATTTAATTGGCTCAAACAGATGGAAATCACATACATTTATTCATGTACTGTACTAAAGTTTTGAGGTGCTTGTACTTTACTTGAATATTTCCCTTTTCTGCTACTTCTACTCTACATTTCAGAGTGAAATATTGCACTTTATATTCTAATAAATATATTTGACAGCTATAATTAGTAGTTACTTAATATGTTTAGTTATATAATGTTTATTTGTGTAGGGACAAGTATATACAGTAGCATGAAACAATGCCACACAATACAGCATTAATAGTCTAAGCTAATTTCTAAGCCTTTAAATGCACAAATTTATTTTTATTTAGCCTTTATTTAACCAGGTTTGTCCCGTTGAGATCAAATGAGTTTTATAATGGAAAAATGGTCACAGGGAGTTTGAATTGTTAAATTGTAAAGTTAATTTTAATTAGTTTATTTTTTTTTTTTAAATAATAAAAAAAAAAAAAAAAATAAAAAAAAAAAAAAAAAAATTAATTAAAAATTTAATAAAAAAAATTTTTTAATTTATTTTTTGTCTTCAACAATGTTGTGTTCATATATTTTTTAAAATATAAAAAAAAAAATATATTATTATATTTTATTATTATTATTTATTTTATTATTCTTATTTATTTATTATTATCTACAAATAAATAATAATTTTTTTTTTTATAATTTTTTTATTTACTCCACGCGAGGAGATTTTTTTTTATTTTTTTATATAAAAAAGGAGAAAAAAAATTTTTTTTTTTTTTTATATTTTTTTTTTTTTTTTTTTTTATAATAAATAATAAAAAAAAAAAAAAAAAAAAAATTTTTTATAAAACCCCCCCAATCTTCTTTTTTAAAAAAAAAAAATATATAATAATTTTAAATTACTCCCCCCCCACAAACAAAAATCTCTCTTTTTTTGCTTTGATTTTAATTTTTTTTCATTCCATTTTAATTTTTTTTATTTTTTTTTTTTTTTTTTAGGAGAGACTGTTGGTTCCCAGAAAACCCATTTATTTTTATTTAAATTTATTTCAGAGGTAAACCACCCCTTTTAAAATAAAAATTTTTTTCTCACTTTTTCCCCCCCATTTTTTTATAAAATTTTGGGGGTTTTTTTTCCCCCCTCTTTACCCCCCATTTGGCCTTTTTTTTTTCCCTTGATTTTTTTGGGTTTTTTTTTTTTGTTGGCTTTTAAAATTAAAAAATTTTTATTCAAAAAAAAAAAATTAACCAAATTTTCATTTTCCCTTCAAACTTAACAACCCTAAATACCATTTCAACTGAAGTTTAAAATGAACCCAGTCATGAACCAATTGAGGTTCTGTGGTATGATTTTACATAAAACAAAAGTTCAAAAGTTCTTGAGCATAAAACCAGTGATTTGTAAGGTTTTTGGCTTGTGACAAAACAATGTGTCTGTGTGGGGCCTGTTGTCATATTTCAGATGTTGTCTAATTGTTGGCTGTTTAAAGGGATATGAGTCTGAGCCTGTATTATTCCAGGTGTTATTTTCTTCTACATTATGCTCCACAGTGTTTCTATTGTTAAACAATTAGACCAGTAAATGTGGTAATTCTACAAGTGATGTTGAATGCATGACTGTGAGCTAAGTGGTAATCATAAACTTGCTACTAGGGCTGGGCGATCATGGTATATGTAATGGTTATCACAATACAGTAATTCTTCTGTAAATTTAAGAGTCAAGATGTTTATTGTCGGACAGGTAACACAAGTGCAATCATGTGAAATACTTTTTGCTGGGAAGCTCCATTAAAAACATTAAAGAGCAAAAATAATAATAATTATTATTATAAATGACGTGATAACAAAATATAGGTACAGTAATAGATTTTTTAAGAAAAATAATATATAATATAATATATATTATATATAATATAATATACAATGATAAAAGAGGCAGGCATATAAAGAGGCAGTGAGATGAATATAGTAGATGTATTTTACATATTGCATTGATGGGAGTATTGCTCTTATTGCACCCTAACCCTACATAAGAACTGGTTTTAAATGTCCATACCATATTTCATCACATTTGATCATGTTCTTCTTTTACTTGTAACCTCCATACAATCAAAAACAACAGTCTCACATTAACAGCAGTTGAGTTAAAGAAAGACTCATAACAGGAGGGATGGAAGCTTTAAGGTTCATGAGAACAAACATTTATGGTGTTACAGGTTTTAACATTAAATAGGTGCAAATAAATACCAGCCTGACTTCAGTCAGTTCAATATAGGAATCCCGAAAAGTATACCAAAAGAGCAAACTTTTCCAGCAGGATATACTCATCTTTGATTTTAAAAGCTGACAAAACAATGTCAAAATAAACTAGTGTGTAAATGTCTGGTAATCATGTACCTGTTCTGTCTCATCTTGATTGGTTGGGATGCTCCTCCTGCTCTACTTCACTCTCCTCCTCCGTACGATATAAAGCAATAACGTGAGAACAGCTACCACGGTGGACAAATTTCTACCGTCACACAGTACATTCGGTCATATTACCAAACCTTACTTGCTATAAAAATTACATCTTTCTAGAATCACTTAAAAAGCAGCTTTAATTGTATGAACAATTTTCATCAAAGTGAGTTCTGCAGTTAACATTTTACTACGTTCTTTGCTGATTTCTTCTTGCTCTCTGTATCTCAAACTATATTTATTGTATATTTTATCATGTGAAGATATCCATCCATCCATCTTCAACCGCTTATCCCGTTAAGGTCGCGGGGGCGCTGGAGATGATCCCAGCTGTCATTGGGCAAAGGTAGGATACACCCGGCACAGGTCGCCAGTGTGATGAATACATCATCAGATAATAGGTTATAAAATAATAGGTTATAAAATCATATTCATATCAACACTCTAATCTGAGAAAGCCTTTTGTATCTGAAAATAAATTCATGTGTAGGGTTCACCATTAAATATCATAATCTGTACTTTTGCAGGTTTGGGCTTAAAGACTTGTTGCTCTGATGACTCCACGAACAAAAAACGAAGCCCAGGTTTACTTATAAAGAGTCAAAAGAAAAAACTCCTGATTGTGGCTTCATCTGCGTGCTCAGTTAAAGCTCTCTGTGAAAACCTTTTATAAACATGTCACAGTGTCAAACACAGCGGCGTCCCATTTGATGCTGGTTTGTTGGGTCTCCAATATGTTTTCCAAACAGAGTTGCAGTAATCAGGTCATTTGTTATAATGACAACCATTATCGTCACACAGCAGTCAGGCAGATAAATCAGGTGCTCTCAGATTCATCTCCATTACACACACACACACACATTAATGCACACACACACACCCTTTCCAGAGTTAGAGGCTAAAGATGAAAATGTTCAATGGCATATTAATTTAATATCTTATTTGTTTTCTCAGTTTTTGAGATGTAGTTCAGATTCTTATAGTATGTATTAGAGCTGAAACGATTCAGTTGATAATCAGCAACTATTGATAATGGTTGAAGTTATAATTTCAGTAAAGATTTCACTTTGTGTTTCAAATGTAAACATTTTAAGGACTGTTGGTCAGACATCACCACGGCTTTGGAAGAAGATGGTATATTAATTTAAGATAAACATGCTGATGATTATTGGGAGGAGGGGAATCGGGCCCAAAATCGGATTGATTCTTATGTAGTGTGTCCCGCATTCAGGGACACACTACACGAATCCCCAATCACATGATTGATCACTTCCACATTAAACTACAAAGTTGTCCACCAGAATCGCTAGCTTTAGCTAGCTTATCATTGATAACATAATTCCTGCGACACTTGCAAGGTACCACTAGTTGTCATGAAACCAGTTTACTGCTATAGCGTTATAGCAGTAGTATAGTATGGTGTGTTATATTTAAGCTGTTGAAAGTGAAAGTATTGAAATGCATGATTAAATATAATGCATGCATTTCAAATCACGCTCAGGGGAACAAATCTATGGGTTGCATTTTGAGAAACTTTGTTCTATACTATAACTTTTACATACTACAATACGACTGTACTTACGTACTTTTTATGACACTATACTGTGTTTTTAATGACTTATTGTACTATGATTTTTTTTGGACATTTTTTTATATACTATAGCTTTTCCATGTCATACTTTATTCTGAATTTTTTTTTTTTTTACATTTTATGACATACTATGCTATGATTTTTTGTTCACATTTTTATGACAAAATATACTGCGACTTTTAACATACTTTACCATGACTTTTATAATATTTGTATGATATACTATAGTATGACCTATTTGGGGGGGCATTTTTATGACATAATATACCTTTTAATAACTTTTTAATGACATACTATACTATGGATTTTCTGATATTTTTATGACATACCATACTATGTCTTTCTTTCGACATACTACACTGTGGCCCAGTCCCTTAGAGGGACCCCTAAGGCTTTGTTGTTGGCCTAAGTGTGAGCGGCTGCAAGGGCTTGAAATGGTATAAATATAAATAGGACAGCATTTTGTGGCAACATATGAAGTTACCTTGTGGGTTTTTATTTTACTTTTTTGTTGTTTTTGTTTATTTGAACACCTCACATGGTGAAAG
This sequence comes from Pterois miles, assembly GCA_947000775.1. Lineage (NCBI taxonomy): Eukaryota > Metazoa > Chordata > Actinopteri > Perciformes > Scorpaenidae > Pterois > Pterois miles. Next base: position 4,374,941 of record CAMQGK010000471.1, on the reverse strand, counting down.
GTAGCTGTCAAAAAATCAATTTACTTGCTTTTGTCAAACTTTATTAAGCACTGGCATTTTGTGGGAACATCTCTCAAAGTCTGTGATTACATGAATATGGACACTGGGATTGGGACTATGACTTTTTACTTTTATTTGACATGCTATACTATGACTTTTTTAATGATATTTTTATGACATACTATACAACGATTTTTTCTATGAACATATTTATGGCATTTAATACTAAACACTTCAGATCAAAATGGCAGCGTGTGCACAATGCAAAAATCTGTGTCTCTCTAGCAAATTAGTATTGAGGAGACTGAAAAAAGTCCATCTATCTCCCCAGATTCTGATGGACGTCTACCGCTGCACCATCGAGAGCATCCTCACCAGCTGCTTCACAGTATGGTAAGTAGGGTGGTGATCTGCCCATTGCACGCGGTTCTGACCTTCCTGACATCAAGGTTGTCCAGGACAAGTGGTCTGCTATTACCTTTGACTTTTTAATGACATAATACGTTATGGTGTTTTCATGTCATACTTCACTGTGACTTTATTAATGGCTTACTATATTATGACTTTCATGACGTTTTTCCCCCCGTACTATGACTTTTTTGAAATTTGTATGATATATTATACTTATATATAATTTTTTTAAATGACATTTTTATAACATACTATAGTATGACTTTTATGGCATACTACACAATGACTTCTTTTGACTTTTTCTTTACATGTTTTTTATTGTTTTACATACTCTCATAAGACTTCTTTTTACATGCTATAACTTTTTAAAAACTTTTTTCAATATCCTATTCTCCGACTTTTTTCAACATGTTATACTTGGTTGTTTTTTTTGACATGCTATATTATGACATTTTTAACACTTTTTTCAACATGCTATATTATGAAATTTTTAGCACTTTTTTCAACATGCTATACAATGACGTTTTTAGCACTTTTTTCGACATGTTATACTATGACTTTTTTTGGACATGCTATACTATGTTTTTAGCACTTTTTTCGACATGCTATACTATGACATTTTTAGCACTTTTTTCGACATGCAAATCCATAGCGTTTTTAGCATTTTTTCGACATGTTATACTATTACTTTTTTCGACATGTTATACTATGAGTTTTTTCGACATGCTGTACTATGACATTTTTAGCACTTTTTTCGACATGCAAGACCATGACGTTTATAGCACTTTTTCCGACATGCAATACTACGACTTTTTTTCGACATGCTATACTTGAACGTTTATAGCACTTTTTCCGACATGCTATACTATGACTTTTTTTCGACATGCTATACTATGACATTTTTCGCATTTTTTCGACATGTTATACTATGACTTTTTTTTTTCGACATGCTATACTATGACGTTTATAGCACTTTTTCCGACATGCTATACTATGACGTTTTTAGCATTTTTTCGACATGCTGTACTATGACTTTTTTTTTTCGACATGCTATACTATGACGTTTATAGCACTTTTTCCGACATGCTATACTATGACGTTTTTAGCATTTTTTCGACATGCTGTACTATGACTTTTTTCGAACATGCTATACTATGACGTTTTTAGCACTTTTTTCGACATACTATATTATGTTTTTAGCACTTTTTTTTCCCACATGCTATACTATGACTTTTTTTCGACATGCTTTACTATGACTTTTTTCGACATGCTATACTGACATTTTTTCGACGTACTACACTGATGTTTATAGCACTTTTTTCGACATGCTATACTATGACTTTTTTCGACATGCTATAGTATGGCGTTTTTAACACTTTTTTCGACATGCTATACTATGATGTTTTTAGCACTTTTTTCGACATGTTATATTATGACTTTTTTCGACATGCTATACTATGACGTTTTTAGCACTTTTTTTTCAACATACTATATTATGACGTTATTAGCACTTTTTTTTCCCACATGCTATACTATGACTTTTTTTTCGACATGCTTTACTATGACTTTTTCGACATGCTATACTATGACATTTTTTCTACGTACTACACTATGACGTTTATAGCACTTTTTTCTACGTTATACTATGACTTTTTCGACATGCTATATTATGACTTTTTTAGCACTTTTTTCGACGTATTAAACTACAACTTTTTTCGACATGCTATACTATGACTTTTTTTCGACATGCTATACTATGACTTTTTTTCGACATGCTATACTATGACTTTTTTCGACATGCTACACTATGACGTTTTTAGCACTTTTTTCCGACATACGATACTGGCTTTTTTTTTCGACATGCTATACTATGACAATTTTAGGACTTTTTTCGACATGCCATTATACCATGACGTTTTTAGCATTTTTTCGACATGTTATACGATGACTTTTTTTCGACATGATAGACCATGACGTTTTTAGCTTTATTTCAACATGTTATAATGACTTTTTTCGACATGCTATACTAGGACATTTTTAGCACTTTTTTCGACATGCTATACTATGACTTTTTTTTACAAAAAATGTCATAGTATGTAGTATGTCAAAATTTTTCGACGAAAACGTCAAATTTTTTTGATGTTGAAAAAAATCATGAAAATGGTAATATTATAGGATGGGGAATGATTCTATTGTGAACAAAAGTCATTTCGTGAAATGTTGGAAAATTTTACAAAAAAAATGCCATAGTATAGTATGTCGAAATTTTTCGATGAAAACGTCGAATTTTTTTGATGTTGAAAAAATTCATGAAAACGGTTGTATTATAGCATGTAGAATGAATCTATGGTGAACAAAAGTCATTACGTGAAATGTTGGAAAATTTTGCAAAAAAAACGCCTTAGTATAGTATGTCAAAATTTTTCGAAGAAAACGTTAAATTTTTTTGATGTTGAAAAAAATCATGAAAACGGTCGTATAAAAGCATTTGCAATGATTCAATGGTGAACAAAAGTCATTTCGTGATATGCTGGAAAATTAAAAAAAAAAAAAAAAGCCATAGTATAGTATGTCGAAATTTTTCGGTGAAAACGTCGAATTTTTTTGATGTTGACAAAAATCATGAAAACGGTCGTATTATAGCATGTAGAATGATTCTATGGTGAATAAAAGTCATTTCGTGAAATATTGGAAAAGTTTACAAAAAAAACGCCATAGTATAGTATGTCGAAATTTTTCGATGAAAGCGTCAAATTTTTTTGATGTTGAAAAAAATCATGAAAACGGTCGTATTATAGCATGGAGAATGATTCAATAGTGAACAGAAGTCATTTCGTGAAATGTTGGAAAAGTTTACAAAAAAAATGCCATAGTATAGTATGTCGAAATTTTTCGATGAAAACGTCGAATTTTTTTCATGTTGACAAAAACATGAAAACGGTCTTATTATAGCATGTAGAATGATTCTATGTTGAATAAAAGTCATTTCGTGAAATATTGGAAAAGTTTACAAAAAAAACGCCATAGTATAGTATGTTGAAATTTTTCGATGAAAACGTCACATTTTTTTGATGTTGACAAAAATCATGAAAACAGTCGTATTATAGCATGTAGAATGAATCTATGGTGAACAAAAGTCATTTCGTGAAATGTTGGAAAATTTTACAAAAAAAATGCCATAGTATAGTATGGCGAAATTTTTCTATGAATACGTCAAATTGTTTTTGATGTTGAAAAAAATCATGAAAACGGTCGTATTATAGCATGGAGAATGATTCAATGGTGAACAGAAGTCATTCTGTGAAATGTTGGAAAATTTTACAAAAAGAAAAAAAACGCCATAGTATAGAATGTCGAAATTTTTTGATGAAAACGTCAAATTTTTTTGATGTTGAAAAACATCATGAAAACGGTTGTATTATAGCATGTAGAATGAATCTATGGTGAACAAAAGTCATTTCGTGAAATGTTGTAAAATTTTACAAAAAAAAAAAAAACGGCATAGTATAGTATGGCGAAATTTTTCTATGAAAACGTCAAATTGTTTTTCATGTTGAAAAAAATCATGGAAACGGCCGTATTATAGCATGGAGAATGATTCAATGGTGAACAGAAGTCATTTCGTGAAATGTTGGAAAATTTTACAAAAAGAAAAAAAACGCCATAGCCATATGGCGAAATTTTTCGATGAAAACGTGGAATTTTTTTCATGTTGACAAAAACATGAAAACGGTCTTATTATAGCATGTAGAATGATTCTATGGTGAATAAAAGTCATTTCGTGAAATATTGGAAAAGTTTACAAAAAAAACGCCATAGTATAGTATGTCGAAATTTTTTGATGAAAACGTCAAATTTTTTTGTGATTGAAAAACATCATGAAAACGGTCGTATTATAGCATGGAGAATGATTCTGTGGTGAACAAAAGTCATTTCGTGAAATGTTGGAAAATTAAAAAAAAAAAAAAATGCCATAGTATAGTATGTCGAAGTTTTTCGATGAAAAAGTCAAAATTTTTTGATGTCGAAAAACATCATGAAAACGGTCGTATTATAGCATGTAGAATGATTCTATGGTGAATAAAAGTCATTTCGTGAAATATTGGAAAAGTTTAGAAAAAAAACGCCATAGTATAGTATGGCGAAATTTTTCTATGAAAACGTCAAATTGTTTTTGATGTTGAAAAAAATCATGAAAACGGTCGTATTATAGCATGGAGAATGAATCTATGGTGAACTAAAGTCATTTCTTGAAATGTTGGAAAATTTTACAAAAAAAAAAAAAAACGGCATAGTATAGTATGGCGAAATTTTTCGATGAAAACATCAAATTTTTTTCATGTTGAAAAAAATCATGGAAACGGTCGTATTATAGCATGTAGAATGATTCTATGGTGAACAAGAGTCATTTCGTGAAATATTGGAAAAGTTTACAAAAAAAACGCCATAGTATAGTATGTCGAAATTTTTTGATGAAAACGTCAAATTTTTTTGTTGTTGAAAAAGATCATGAAAACGGTCGTATTATAGCATGGAGAATGATTCTGTGGTGAACAAAAGTCATTTCGTGAAATGTTGGAAAATTTTACAAAAAGAAAAAAAACGCCATAGTATAGTATGTCGAAATTTTTCGATGAAAACGTCGAATTTTTTTGTTGTTGACAAAAATCATGAAAACGGTCGTATTATAGCATGTAGAATGAATCTATGGTGAACAAAACTCATTTCGTGAAATGTTGGAAAATTATACAAAAAAACGCCATAGTATAGTATGTCGAAATTTTTCGATGAAAACGTCAAATTGTTTTTGATTTTGAAGAAAATCATGAGAACGGTCGTATTATAGCATGGAGAATGATTCAATGGTGAACAGAAGTGATTTCGTGAAATGTTGGAAAATTTTACAAAAAAAATGCCATAGTATAGTATGTCGAAATTTTTCGATGAAAAAGTCAAAATTTTTTGATGTCGAAAAACATCATGAAAACGGTCTTATTATAGCATGTAGAATGATTCTATGGTGAATAAAAGTCATTTCGTGAAATATTGGAAAAGTTTAGAAAAAAAACGCCATAGTATAGTATGTCGAAATTTTTCGATGAAAATGTCAAATTTTTTTGATGTTGACAAAAATCATGAAAACAGTCGTATTATAGCATGTACAATGAATCTATGGTGAACAAAAGTGATTTCGTGAAATGTTGTAAAATTTTACAAAAAAAACGCAATAGTATAGTATGGTGAAATTTTTCTATGAAAACGTCAAATTGTTTTTGATGTTGAAAAAAATCATGAAAACGGTCGTATTATAGGATGGAGAATGATTCAATGGTGAACAAAACTCATTTCGTGAAATGTTGGAAAATTTTACAAAAAAAATGCCATAGTATAGTATGTCGAAATTTTTCGATGAAAACGTCAAATTTTTTTGATGTTGAAAAAAATCATGAAAACGGTCGTATTATAGCATGGAGAATGAATCTATGGTGAACAGAAGTCATTTCGTGAAATGTTGGAAAATTTTACAAAAAGAAAAAAAACGCCATAGTATAGTATGTCGAAATTTTTCGATGAAAACGTCGAATTTTTTTCATGTTGACAAAAACATGAAAACGGTCTTATTATAGCATGTAGAATGATTCTATGGTGAATAAAAGTCATTTCGTGAAATGTTGCAAAATTTTACAAAAAAAATGCTATAGAATAGTATGTCGAAATTTTTCGATGAAAACGTCGAATTTTTTTGATGTTGAAAAAATTCATGAAAACGGTCGTATTATAGCATTTAGAATGAATCTATGGTTAACAAAACTCATTACATGAAATGTTGGAAAATTTTACAAAAAGAAAAAAAACGCCATAGTATAGTATGGCAAAATTTTTAGATGAAAGCGTCAAATTTTTTTGATGTTGAAAAGAATCATGAAAACGGTCGTATTAAAGCATGGAGAATGATTCTGTGGTGAACAAAAGTCAGTTCGTGAAATGTTGGAAAATTAAAAAAAAAAAAAATGCCATAGTATGTTGAAATTTTTCGATGAAAACGTCGAATTTTTTTCATGTTGACAAAAACATGAAAACGGTCTTTTTATAGCATGTAGAATGATTCTATGGTGAATAAAAGTCATTTCGTGAAATATTGGAAAAGTTTACAAAAAAAACGCCATAGTATAGTATGTCGAAATTTTTCGATGAAAATGTCAAATTTTTTTGATGTTGACAAAAATCATGAAAACAGTCGTTTTATAGCATGTAGAATGAATCTATGGTGTACAAAAGTGATTTCGTGAAATTTTGTAAAATTTTACAAAAAAACGCCATAGTATAGTATGGCGAAATTTTTCTATGAAAACGTCAAATTGTTTTTGATGTTGAAAAAAATCATGAAAACGGTCGTATTATAGCATGGAGAATGATTCAATGGTGAACAGAAGTCATTTTGTGAAATTTTGGAAAATTTTACAAAAAAAATGCTATAGTATAGTATGTCGAAATTTTTCGATGAAAACGTCGAATTTTTTTGATGTTGAAAAAATTCATGAAAACGGTCGTATTATAGCATTTAGAATGAATCTATGGTGAACAAAACTCATTACATGAAATGTTGGAAAATTTTACAAAAAGAAAAAAAACGCCATAGTATAGTATGGCAAAATTTTTCGATGAAAACGTCAAATTTTTTTATGTTGAAAAAAATCATGAAAACGGTCATATTATAGCATGGAGAATGAATCTATGGTGAACTAAAGTCATTTCTTGAAATGTTGGAAAATTTTACAATAAAAAAAAAACGGCATAGTATAGTATGGCGAAATTTTTCTATGAAAACGTCAAATTGTTTTTCATGTTGAAAAAAATCATGGAAACGGCCGTATTATAGCATGGAGAATGATTCAATGGTGAACAGAAGTCATTTCGTGAAATGTTGGAAAATTTTACAAAAAAAAAAAAACGCCATAGCCATATGGCGAAATTTTTCGATGAAAACGTGGAATTTTTTTCATGTTGACAAAAACATGAAAACGGTCTTATTATAGCATGTAGAATGATTCTATGGTGAATAAAAGTCATTTCGTGAAATATTGGAAAAGTTTACAAAAAAAAAAAAAACGCCATAGTATAGTATGTCGAAATTTTTTGATGAAAACGTCGAATTTTTTTGTGATTGAAAAAGATCATGAAAACGGTCGTATTATAGCATGGAGAATGATTCTGTGGTGAACAAAAGTCATTTCGTGAAATGTTGGAAAATTAAAAAAAAAAAAAAAAACGCCATAGTATAGTATCTCAAAATTTTTCGATGAAAACGTCGAATTTTTTTTGTTGTTGACAAAAATAATGAAAACGGTCGTATTATAGCATGGAGAATGAATCTATGGTGAACAAAAGTCATGTCGTGAAATGTTGGAAAATTATACAAAAAAAGGCCATAGTATAGTATGTCGAAATTTTTCGATGAAAACGTCAAATTGTTGTTGATGTTGAAGAAAATCATGAAAACGGTCGTATTATAGCATGGAGAATGATTCAATGGTGAACAGAAGTAATTTCGTGAAATGTTGGAAAATTTTACAAAAAAAAATGCCATAGTATAGTATGTCGAAATTTTTTGATGAAAACGTCAAATTTTTTTTGTTGTTGAAAAAGATCATGAAAACGGTCATATTATAGCATGTAGAATGAATCTATGGTGAACAAACGTCATTTCGTGAAATGTTGGAAAATTTTACAAAAAAAAACGCCATAGTATAGTATGTCGAAATTTTTCGATGAAAACGTCAACTTTTTTTGTTGTTGAAAAAGATCATGAAAACGGTCGTATTATAGCATGGAGAATGATTCTGTTTTGAACAAAAGTCATTTCGTGAAATATTGGAAAATTAAAAAAAAAAAAAAAATGCCATAGGATAGTATGTCGAAATTTTTCGATGAAAACGTCGAATTTTTTTGTTGTTGACAAAAATCATGAAAACGGTCGTATTACAGCATGTAGAATGATTCAATGGTGAACAGAAGTCATTTCGTGAAATGTTGGAAAATTTTACAAGAAAAATGCCATAGTATAGTATGTCGAAATTTTTCGATGAAAACGTCAAATTTTTTTGATGTTGAAGAAAATCATAAAAACAGTCGTATTATAGCATGTACAATGAATCTATGGTGAAAAGTCAAAATTTTTTGATGTCGAAAAACATCATGAAAACGGTCTTATTATAGCATGTAGAATGATTCTATGGTGAATAAAAGTCATTTCGTGAAATATTGGAAAAGTTTAGAAAAAAAACGCCATAGTATAGTATGTCGAAATTTTTCGATGAAAACGTCAAATTGTTTTTGATGTTGAAAAAATCATGAAAACGGTCGTATTATAGCATGGAGAATGAATCTATGGTGAACAGAAGTCATTTCGTGAAATGTTGGAAAATTTTACAAAAAGAAAAAAAAACGCCATAGTATAGTATGTCGAAATTTTTCGATGAAAATGTCAAATTTTTTTGATGTTGACAAAAATCATGAAAACAGTCGTAATATAGCATGTACAATGAATCTATGGTGAACAAAAGTGATTTCGTGAAATGTTGTAAAATTTTACAAAAAAAACGCCATAGTATAGTATGGTGAAATTTTTCTATGAAAACGTCAAATTGTTTTTGATGTTGAAAAAAATCATGAAAACGGTCGTATTATAGGATGGAGAATGATTCAATGGTGAACAAAACTCATTTCGTGAAATGTTGGAAAATTTTACAAAAAAAATGCCATAGTATAGTATGTCGAAATTTTTCGATGAAAACGTCAAATTTTTTTGATGTTGAAAAAAATCATGAAAACGGTCGTATTATAGCATGGAGAATGAATCTATGGTGAACAGAAGTCATTTCGTGAAATGTTGGAAAATTTTACAAAAAGAAAAAAAAACGCCATAGTATAGTATGTCGAAATTTTTCGATGAAAACGTCGAATTTTTTTCATGTTGACAAAAACATGAAAACGGTCTTATTATAGCATGTAGAATGATTCTATGGTGAACTAAAGTCATTTCGTGAAATGTTGGAAAATTTTACAAAAAGAAAAAAAAAACGCCATAGTTTAGTATGGCAAAATTTTTTGATGAAAACGTCAAATTTTTTTTTATGTTGAAAAAAATCATGAAAACGGCCATATTATAGCATGGAGAATGAATCTATGGTGAACTAAAGTCATTTCTTGAAATGTTGGAAAATTTTACAAAAAAAAAAAAAACGGCATAGTATAGTATGGCGAAATTTTTCGATGAAAACGTCAAATTTTTTTCATGTTGAAAAAAATCATGGAAACGGTCGTATTATAGCATGGAGAATGATTCAATGGTGAACAGAAGTCATTTCATGAAATGTTGGAAAATTTTACAAAAAAAAACGCCATAGTATAGTATGTCGAAATTTTTCGATGAAAAAGTCAAAATTTTTTGATGTCGAAAAACATCATGAAAACGGTCGTATTATAGCATGGAGAATGATTCAATGGTGAACAGAAGTCATTTCGTGAAATCTTGGAATATTTTACAAAAAGAAAAAAAACGCCATCGTATAGTATGTCGAAATTTTTCGATGAAAGCGTCAAATTTTTTTCATGTTGACAAAAACATGAAAACTGTCTTATTATAGCATGTAGAATGATTCTATGGTGAACAAGAGTCATTTCGTGAAATATTGGAAAAGTTTACAAAAAAACGCCATAGTATAGTATGTCGAAATTTTTTGATGAAAACGTCAAATTTTTTTGTTGTTGAAAAAGATCAGAAAAGATCAGAAACGGTCGTATTATAGCATGGAGAATGATTCTGTGGTGAACAAAAGTCATTTCGTGAAATGTTGGAAAATTAAAAAAAAAAAAATGCCATAGTATAGTATGTCGAAATTTTTCGATGAAAACGTCGAATTTTTTTGTTGTTGACAAAAATCATGAAAACGGTCGTATTATAGCATGTAGAATGAATCTATGGTGAACAAAACTCATTTCGTGAAATGTTGGAAAATTAAAAAAAAAAAAAATGCCATAGTATAGTATGTCGAAATTTTTCGATGAAAACGTCGAATTTTTTTGTTGTTGACAAAAATCATGAAAACGGTCGTATTATAGCATGTAGAATGATTCTATGGTGAATAAAAGTCATTTCGTGAAATATTGGAAAAGTTTAGAAAAAAAACGCCATAGTATAGTATGTCGAAATTTTTCGATGAAAATGTCGAATTTTTTTCATGTTGACAAAAACATGAAAACGGTCTTATTATAGCATGTAGAATGGTTCTATGGTGAATAAAAGTCATTTTGTGAAATTTTGCAAAATTTTACAAAAAAAATGCTATAGTATAGTATGTCGAAATTTTTCGATGAAAACGTCGAATTTTTTTCATGTTGAAAAAATTAATGAAAACGGTCGTATTATAGCATGTAGAATGATTCTATGGTGAACTAAAGTCATTTCGTGAAATGTTGGAAAATTGTACAAAAAAAAAAAAAACGCCATAGTATAGTATGGCAAAATTTTTTGATGAAAACGTCAAATTTTTTTTATGTTGAAAAAAATCATGAAAACGGCCATATTATAGCATGGAGAATGAATCTATGGTGAACTAAAGTCATTTCTTGAAATGTTGGAAAATTTTACAAAAAAAAAAAAACGGCATAGTATAGTATGGCGAAATTTTTCGATGAAAACGTCAAATTTTTTTCATGTTGAAAAAAATCATGGAAACGGTCGTATTATAGCATGGAGAATGATTCAATGGTGAACAGAAGTCATTTCATGAAATGTTGGAAAATTTTACAAAAAAAAAAAACGCCATAGTATAGTATGTCGAAATTTTTCGATGAAAAAGTCAAAATTTTTTGATGTCGAAAAACATCATGAAAACGGTCGTATTATAGCATGGAGAATGATTCAATGGTGAACAGAAGTCATTTCGTGAAATGTTGGAATATTTTACAAAAAGAAAAAAAACGCCATAGTATAGTATGTCGAAATTTTTCGATGAAAGCGTCAAATTTTTTTCATGTTGACAAAAACGTGAAAACTGTCTTATTATAGCATGTAGAATGATTCTATGGTGAACAAGAGTCATTTCGTGAAATATTGGAAAAGTTTACAAAAAAAACGCCATAGTATAGTATGTCGAAATTTTTTGATGAAAACGTCAAATTTTTTTGTTGTTGAAAAAGATCATGAAAACGGTCGTATTATAGCATGGAGAATGATTCTGTGGTGAACAAAAGTCATTTCGTGAAATGTTGGAAAATTAAAAAAAAAAAAAATGCCATAGTATAGTATGTCGAAATTTTTCGATGAAAACGTCGAATTTTTTTGTTGTTGACAAAAATCATGAAAACGGTCGTATTATAGCATGTAGAATGAATCTATGGTGAACAAAACTCATTTCGTGAAATGTTGGAAAATTATACAAAAAAACGCCATAGTATAGTACGTCGAAATTTTTCGATGAAAACGTCAAATTGTTTTTGATTTTGAAGAAAATCATGAGAACGGTCGTATTATAGCATGGAGAATGATTCAATGGTGAACAGAAGTCATTTCGTGAAATGTTGGAAAATTTTACAAAAAAAATGCCATAGTATAGTATGTCGAAATTTTTCGATGAAAACGTCGAATTTTTTTGTTGTTGACAAAAATCATGAAAACGGTCGTATTATAGCATGGAGAATGATTCAATGGTGAACAGAAGTCATTTCGTGAAATGTTGGAAAATTTTACAAAAAAAATGCCGTAGTATAGTATGTCGAAATTTTTCGATTAAAAAGTCAAAATTTTTTGATGTCGAAAAACATCATGTAAACGGTCTTATTATAGCATGTAGAATGATTCAATGGTGAATAAAAGTCATTTCGTGAAATATTGGAAAAGTTTAGAAAAAAAAACACCATAGTATAGTATGTCGAAATTTTTCGATGAAAACGTCGAATTTTTTTCATGTTGACAAAAACATGAAAACGGTCTTATTATAGGATGGAGAATGATTCAATGGTGAACAAAACTCATTTCGTGAAATGTTGGAAAATTATACAAAAAAACGCCATAGTATAGTATGTCGAAATTTTTCGATGAAAACGTCAAATTGTTTTTGATTTTGAAGAAAATCATGAGAACGGTCGTATTATAGCATGGAGAATGATTCAATGGTGAACAGAAGTCATTTCGTGAAATGTTGGAAAATTTTACAAAAAAAATGCCATAGTATAGTATGTCGAAATTTTTCGATGAAAACGTCGAATTTTTTTGATGTTGAAGAAAATCACGAAAACAGTCGTATTATAGCATGTAGAATGAATCTATGGTGAACAGAAGTCATTTCGTGAAATGTTGGAAAATTTAAAAAAAAAAAAATGCCATAGTATAGTATGTCGAAATTTTTCGATGAAAACGTCGAATTTTTTTGTTGTTGACAAAAATCATGAAAACAGTCGTATTATAGCATGTACAATGAATCTATGGTGAACAAAAGTGATTTCGTGAAATGTTGTAAAATTTTACAAAAAAAACGCCATAGTATAGTATGTCGAAATTTTTCGATGAAAACGTCAACTTTTTTTGATGTTGAAAAAAATCATGAAAACGGTCGTATTATAGCATGTAGAATGAATCTATGGTGAACAGAAGTCATTTCGTGAAATGTTGGAAAATTTTACAAAAGAAAAAAAAACGCCATAGTATAGTATGTCGAAATTTTTCGATGAAAACGTCGAATTTTTTTCATGGTTGACAAAAACATGAAAACGGTCTTATTATAGCATGTAGAATGATTCTATGGTGAATAAAAGTCATTTCGTGAAATGTTGCAAAGTTTTACAAAAAAAATGCTATAGTATAGTATGTCGAAATTTTTCGATGAAAACGTCGAATTTTTTTGATGTTGAAAAAATTCATGAAAACGGTCGTATTATAGCATTTAGAATGAATCTATGGTTAACAAAACTCATTACATGAAATGGAAAATTTTACAAAAAGAAAAAAAAACGCCATAGTATAGTATGGCAAAATTTTTCGATGAAAGCGTCAAATTTTTTTGATGTTGACAAAAATCATGAAAACAGTCGTATAATAGCATGTAGAATGAATCTATGGTGAACAAAAGTCATTTCGTGAAATTTTGTAAAATTTTACAAAAAAACGCCATAGTATAGTATGTCGAAATTTTTTGATGAAAACGTCAAATTTTTTTGATGTTGACAAAAATCATGAAAACAGTCGTATAATAGCATGTAGAATGAATCTATGGTGAACAAAAGTCATTTCGTGAAATGTTGGAAAATTTTACAAAAAGAAAAAAAACGCATAGTATAGTATGGCAAAATTTTTTGATGAAAAAGTCAAATTTTTTTTATTTGAAAAAAATCATGAAAACGGCCGTATTATAGCATGGAGAATGAATCTATGGTGAACAAAGTCATTTCTTAAATTTGGAAAATTTTACAAAAAAACAGCATAGTATAGTATGTCGAAATTTTTCGATGAAAACGTCGAATTTTTTGACGTTGAAAAAAATCATGAAAACAGTCGTATAATAACATTTAGAATGATTCTATGGTGAACAAAAGTCATTTCGTGAAATGTTGGAAAATTTTACAAAAAGAAAAAAAACGCCATAGTATAGTATGTCGAAATTTTTCGATGAAAACGTCAACTTTTTTTGTTGTTGAAAAAGATCATGAAAACGGTCGTATTATAGCATGGAGAATGATTCTGTTTTGAACAAAAGTCATTTCGTGAAATGTTGGAAAATTAAAAAAAAAAAAAAAATGCCATAGTATAGTATGTCGAAATTTTTCGATGAAAACGTCAAATTGTTTTGGATTTTGAAGGAAATCATGCAAACGGTGGTATTATAGCATGGAGAATGATTCAATGGTGAACAGAAGTCATTTCGTGAAATGTTGGAAAATTTTACAAAAAAAATGCCATAGTATAGTATGTCGAAATTTTTTGATGAAAACGTCAACTTTTTTTGTTGTTGAAAAAGATCATGAAAACGGTCGTGTTATAGCATGGAGAATGATTCTGTTGTGAACAAAAGTCATTTCGTGAAATGTTGGAAAATTAAAAAAAAAAAAAATGCCATAGTATAGGATGTCGAAATTTTTCGATGAAAACGTCAAATTTTTTTGATGTTGACAAAAATCATGAAAACAGTCGTATTATAGCATGGAGAATGATTCAGTGGTGAACAGAAGTCATTTCGTGAAAGGTTGGAAAATTTTACAAAAAAAATGCCATAGTATAGTATGTCGAAATTTTTCGATGAAAACGTCAAATTTTTTTGATGTTGACAACAATCATGAAAACAGTCGTATTATAGCATGTAGAATGAATCTATGGTGAACAAAAGTCATTTCGTGAAATGTTGGAAAATTTTACAAAAAAAAAAAACGGCATAGTATAGTATGTCGAAATTTTTCGATGAAAACGTCAAATTTTTTTCATGTTGAAAAAAATCATGGAAACGGTCGTATTATAGCATGGAGAATGATTCAATGGTGAACAGAAGTCATTTCATGAAATGTTGGAAAATTTTACAAAACGCCATAGTATAGTATGTCGAAATTTTTTGATGAAAACGTCAAATTTTTTTGATGTTGAAAAAAATCATGAAAACGGTCATATTATAGCATGTAGAATGAATCTATGGTGAATAAAAGTCATTTCGTGAAATGTTGGAAAATTTTACAAAAAAAACAGCATAGTATAGTATGTCGACATTTTTTGATGAAAAGGTCAAATTTTTTTCATGTTGACAAAAACATGAAAACTGTCTTATTATAGCATGTAGAATGAATCTATGGTGAACAAAAGTCATTTCGTGAAATGTTGGAAAATTATACAAAAAAACGCCATAGTATCGTATGTCGAAATTTTTCGATGAAAACGTCAAATTGTTTTTGATTTTGAAGAAAATCATGAAAACGGTCGTATTATAGCATGGAGAATGATTCAGTGGTGAACAGAAGTCATTTCGTGAAAGGTTGGAAAATTTTACAAAAAAAATGCCATAGTATAGTATGTCGAAATTTTTCGATGAAAACGTCAACTTTTTTTTGTTGTTGAAAAAGATCATGAAAACGGTCGTATTATAGCATGGAGAATGATTCTGTTTTGAACAAAAGTCATTTCGTGAAATGTTGGAAAATTAAAAAAAAAAAAAAAAATGCCATAGTATAGTATGTCGAAATTTTTCGATGAAAACGTCGAATTTTTTTGTTGTTGACAAAAATCATGAAAACGGTCGTATTACAGCATGTACAATGATTCAATGGTGAACAGAAGTCATTTAGTGAAATGTTGGAAAATTTTACAAGAAAAATGCCATAGTATAGTATGTCGAAATTTTTCGATGAAAACGTCAAATTTTTTTGATGTTGAAGAAAATCATAAAAACAGTCGTATTATAGCATGTACAATGAATCTATGGTGAAAAGTCAAAGTTTTTTGATGTCGAAAAACATCATGAAAACGGTCTTATTATAGCATGTAGAATGATTCTATGGTGAATAAAAGTCATTTCGTGAAATATTGGAAAAGTTTAGAAAAAAAACGCCATAGTATAGTATGTCGAAATTTTTCGATGAAAACGTCAAATTGTTTTTGATGTTGAAAAAATCATGAAAACGGTCGTATTATAGCATGGAGAATGAATCTATGGTGAACAGAAGTCATTTCGTGAAATGTTGTAAAATTTTACAAAAAAAACGCCATAGTATAGTATGGTGAAATTTTTCTATGAAAACGTCAAATTGTTTTTGATGTTGAAAAAAATCATGAAAACGGTCGTATTATAGGATGGAGAATGATTCAATGGTGAACAAAACTCATTTCGTGAAATGTTGGAAAATTTTACAAAAAAAATGCCATAGTATAGTATGTCGAAATTTTTCGATGAAAACGTCAAATTTTTTTGATGTTGAAAAAAATCATGAAAACGGTCGTATTATAGCATGGAGAATGAATCTATGGTGAACAGAAGTCATTTCGTGAAATGTTGGAAAATTTTACAAAAAGAAAAAAAAACGCCATAGTATAGTATGTCGAAATTTTTCGATGAAAACGTCGAATTTTTTTCATGTTGACAAAAACATGAAAACGGTCTTATTATAGCATGTAGAATGATTCTATGGTGAACTAAAGTCATTTCGTGAAATGTTGGAAAATTTTACAAAAAGAAAAAAAAACGCCATAGTTTAGTATGGCAAAATTTTTTGATGAAAACGTCAAATTTTTTTTATGTTGAAAAAAATCATGAAAACGGCCATATTATAGCATGGAGAATGAATCTATGATGAACTAAAGTCATTTCTTGAAATGTTGGAAAATTTTACAAAAAAAAAAAAAACGGCATAGTATAGTATGGCGAAATTTTTCGATGAAAATGTCAAATTTTTTTCATGTTGAAAAAAATCATGGAAACGGTCGTATTATAGCATGGAGAATGATTCAATGGTGAACAGAAGTCATTTCATGAAATGTTGGAAAATTTTACAAAAAAAAACGCCATAGTATAGTATGTCGAAATTTTTCAATGAAAAAGTCAAAATTTTTTGATGTCGAAAAACATCATGAAAACGGTCGTATTATAGCATGGAGAATGATTCAATGGTGAACAGAAGTCATTTCGTGAAATGTTGGAATATTTTACAAAAAGAAAAAAAAACGCCATCGTATAGTATGTCGAAATTTTTCGATGAAAGCGTCAAATTTTTTTCATGTTGACAAAAACATGAAAACTGTCTTATTATAGCATGTAGAATGATTCTATGGTGAACAAGAGTCATTTCGTGAAATATTGGAAAAGTTTACAAAAAAACGCCATAGTATAGTATGTCGAAATTTTTTGATGAAAACGTCAAATTTTTTTGTTGTTGAAAAAGATCAGAAAAGATCAGAAACGGTCGTATTATAGCATGGAGAATGATTCTGTGGTGAACAAAAGTCATTTCGTGAAATGTTGGAAAATTAAAAAAAAAAAATGCCATAGTATAGTATGTCGAAATTTTTCGATGAAAACGTCGAATTTTTTTGTTGTTGACAAAAATCATGAAAACGGTCGTATTATAGCATGTAGAATGAATCTATGGTGAACAAAACTCATTTCGTGAAATGTTGGAAAATTAAAAAAAAAAAAATGCCATAGTATAGTATGTCGAAATTTTTCGATGAAAACGTCGAATTTTTTTGTTGTTGACAAAAATCATGAAAACGGTCGTATTATAGCATGGAGAATGATTCAATGGTGAACAGAAGTCATTTCGTGAAATGTTGGAAAATTTTACAAAAAAAATGCCATAGTATAGTATGTCGAAATTTTTCGATTAAAAAGTCAAAATTTTTTGATGTCGAAAAACATCATGAAAATGGTCTTATTATAGCATGTAGAATGATTCTATGGTGAATAAAAGTCATTTCGTGAAATATTGGAAAAGTTTAGAAAAAAAACGCCATAGTATAGTATGTCGAAATTTTTCGATGAAAATGTCGAATTTTTTTCATGTTGACAAAAACATGAAAACGGTCTTATTATAGCATGTAGAATGATTCTATGGTGAATAAAAGTCATTTTGTGAAATTTTGCAAAATTTTACAAAAAAAATGCTATAGTATAGTATGTCGAAATTTTTCGATGAAAACGTCGAATTTTTTTCATGTTGAAAAAATTAATGAAAACGGTCGTATTATAGCATGTAGAATGATTCTATGGTGAACTAAAGTCATTTCGTGAAATGTTGGAAAATTTTACAAAAAGAAAAAAAAACGCCATAGTATAGTATGGCAAAATTTTTTGATGAAAACGTCAAATTTTTTTTATGTTGAAAAAAATCATGAAAACGGCCATATTATAGCATGGAGAATGAATCTATGGTGAACTAAAGTCATTTCTTGAAATGTTGGAAAATTTTACAAAAAAAAAAAAAACGGCATAGTATAGTATGGCGAAATTTTTCGATGAAAACGTCAAATTTTTTTCATGTTGAAAAAAATCATGGAAACGGTCGTATTATAGCATGGAGAATGATTCAATGGTGAACAGAAGTCATTTCATGAAATGTTGGAAAATTTTACAAAAAAAAACGCCATATTATAGTATGTCGAAATTTTTCGATGAAAAAGTCAAAATTTTTTGATGTCGAAAAAAATCATGAAAACGGTCGTATTATAGCATGGAGAATGATTCAATGGTGAACAGAAGTCATTTCGTGAAATGTTGGAATATTTTACAAAAAGAAAAAAAACGCCATAGTATAGTATGTCGAAATTTTTCGATGAAAGCGTCAAATTTTTTTCATGTTGACAAAAACGTGAAAACTGTCTTATTATAGCATGTAGAATGATTCTATGGTGAACAAGAGTCATTTCGTGAAATATTGGAAAAGTTTACAAAAAAAACGCCATAGTATAGTATGTCGAAATTTTTTGATGAAAACGTCAAATTTTTTTGTTGTTGAAAAAGATCATGAAAACGGTCGTATTATAGCATGGAGAATGATTCTGTGGTGAACAAAAGTCATTTCGTGAAATGTTGGAAAATTAAAAAAAAAAAAATGCCATAGTATAGTATGTCGAAATTTTTCGATGAAAACGTCGAATTTTTTTGTTGTTGACAAAAATCATGAAAACGGTCGTATTATAGCATGTAGAATGAATCTATGGTGAACAAAACTCATTTCGTGAAATGTTGGAAAATTATACAAAAAAACGCCATAGTATAGTACGTCGAAATTTTTCGATGAAAACGTCAAATTGTTTTTGATTTTGAAGAAAATCATGAGAACGGTCGTATTATAGCATGGAGAATGATTCAATGGTGAACAGAAGTCATTTCGTGAAATGTTGGAAAATTTTACAAAAAAAATGCCATAGTATAGTATGTCGAAATTTTTCGATGAAAACGTCGAATTTTTTTGATGTTGAAGAAAATCACGAAAACAGTCGTATTATAGCATGTAGAATGAATCTATGGTGAACAAAAGTCATTTCGTGAAATGTTGGAAAATTAAAAAAAAAAAAATGCCATAGTATAGTATGTCGAAATTTTTCGATGAAAACGTCGAATTTTTTTGTTGTTGACAAAAATCATGAAAACGGTCGTATTATAGCATGGAGAATGATTCAATGGTGAACAGAAGTGATTTCGTGAAATGTTGGAAAATTTTACAAAAAAAATGCCGTAGTATAGTATGTCGAAATTTTTCGATTAAAAAGTCAAAATTTTTTGATGTCGAAAAACATCATGTAAACGGTCTTATTATAGCATGTAGAATGATTCAATGGTGAATAAAAGTCATTTCGTGAAATATTGGAAAAGTTTAGAAAAAAAACACCATAGTATAGTATGTCGAAATTTTTCGATGAAAACGTCGAATTTTTTTCATGTTGACAAAAACATGAAAACGGTCTTATTATAGGATGGAGAATGATTCAATGGTGAACAAAACTCATTTCGTGAAATGTTGGAAAATTATACAAAAAAACGCCATAGTATAGTATGTCGAAATTTTTCGATGAAAACGTCAAATTGTTTTTGATTTTGAAGAAAATCATGAGAACGGTCGTATTATAGCATGGAGAATGATTCAATGGTGAACAGAAGTCATTTCGTGAAATGTTGGAAAATTTTACAAAAAAAATGCCATAGTATAGTATGTCGAAATTTTTCGATGAAAACGTCGAATTTTTTTGATGTTGAAGAAAATCACGAAAACAGTCGTATTATAGCATGTAGAATGAATCTATGGTGAACAAAAGTCATTTCGTGAAATGTTGGAAAATTTAAAAAAAAAAAAATGCCATAGTATAGTATGTCGAAATTTTTCGATGAAAACGTCGAATTTTTTTGTTGTTGACAAAAATCATGAAAACAGTCGTATTATAGCATGTACAATGAATCTATGGTGAACAAAAGTGATTTCGTGAAATGTTGTAAAATTTTACAAAAAAAACGCCATAGTATAGTATGTCGAAATTTTTCGATGAAAACGTCAACTTTTTTTGATGTTGAAAAAAATCATGAAAACGGTCGTATTATAGCATGTAGAATGAATCTATGGTGAACAGAAGTCATTTCGTGAAATGTTGGAAAATTTTACAAAAAGAAAAAAAAAACGCCATAGTATAGTATGTCGAAATTTTTCGATGAAAACGTCGAATTTTTTTCATGGTGACAAAAATCATGAAAACGGTCTTATTATAGCATGTAGAATGATTCTATGGTGAATAAAAGTCATTTCGTGAAATGTTGCAAAGTTTTACAAAAAAAATGCTATAGTATAGTATGTCGAAATTTTTCGATGAAAACGTCGAATTTTTTTGATGTTGAAAAAATTCATGAAAACGGTCGTATTATAGCATTTAGAATGAATCTATGGTGAACAAAAGTCATTTCGTGAAATGTTGGAAAATTTTACAAAAAGAAAAAAAAACGCCATAGTATAGTATGGCAAAATTTTTTGATGAAAAAGTCAAATTTTTTTTATGTTGAAAAAAATCATGAAAACGGCCGTATTATAGCATGGAGAATGAATCTATGGTGAACTAAAGTCATTTCTTGAAATGTTGGAAAATTTTACAAAAAAAACAGCATAGTATAGTATGTCGAAATTTTTCGATGAAAACGTCGAATTTTTTGACGTTGAAAAAAATCATGAAAACAGTCGTATAATAACATTTAGAATGATTCTATGGTGAACAAAAGTCATTTCGTGAAATGTTGGAAAATTTTACAAAAAGAAAAAAAAACGCCATAGTATAGTATGTCGAAATTTTTCGATGAAAATGTCGAATTTTTTTGTTGTTGACAAAAATCATGAAAACAGTCGTATTATAGCATGTAGAATGAATCTATGGTGAACAAAAGTCATTTCGTGAAATGTTGGAAAATTTTACAAAAAAAAAAAACGCCATAGTATAGTATGTCGAAATTTTTCGATGAAAACGTCAACTTTTTTTGTTGTTGAAAAAGATCATGAAAACGGTCGTATTATAGCATGGAGAATGATTCTGTTTTGAACAAAAGTCATTTCGTGAAATGTTGGAAAATTAGAAAAAAAAAAAAATGCCATAGTATAGTATGTCGAAATTTTTCGATGAAAACGTCAAATTGTTTTGGATTTTGAAGGAAATCATGAAAACGGTGGTATTATAGCATGGAGAATGATTCAATGGTGAACAGAAGTCATTTCGTGAAATGTTGGAAAATTTTACAAAAAAAATGCCATAGTATAGTATGTCGAAATTTTTTGATGAAAACGTCAACTTTTTTTGTTGTTGAAAAAGATCATGAAAACGGTCGTGTTATAGCATGGAGAATGATTCTGTTGTGAACAAAAGTCATTTCGTGAAATGTTGGAAAATTAAAAAAAAAAAAAAATGCCATAGTATAGTATGTCGAAATTTTTCATTGAAAACGTCAAATTGTTTTGATGTTGACAAAAATCATGAAAACAGTCGTATTATAGCATGGAGAATGATTCAGTGGTGAACAGAAGTCATTTCGTGAAAGGTTGGAAAATTTTACAAAAAAAATGCCATAGTATAGTATGTCGAAATTTTTCGATGAAAACGTCAAATTTTTTTGATGTTGACAACAATCATGAAAACAGTCGTATTATAGCATGTAGAATGAATCTATGGTGAACAAAAGTCATTTCGTGAAATGTTGGAAAATTTTACAAAAAAAAAAACGCCATAGTATAGTATGTCGAAATTTTTCGATGAAAACGTCAAATTTTTTTCATGTTGAAAAAAATCATGGAAACGGTCGTATTATAGCATGGAGAATGATTCAATGGTGAACAGAAGTCATTTCATGAAATGTTGGAAAATTTTACAAAACGCCATAGTATAGTATGTCGAAATTTTTTGATGAAAACGTCAAATTTTTTTGATGTTGAAAAAAATCATGAAAACGGTCATATTATAGCATGTAGAATGAATCTATGGTGAATAAAAGTCATTTCGTGAAATGTTGGAAAATTTTACAAAAAAAACAGCATAGTATAGTATGTCGACATTTTTTGATGAAAACGTCAAATTTTTTTCATGTTGACAAAAACATGAAAACTGTCTTATTATAGCATGTAGAATGAATCTATGGTGAACAAAAGTCATTTCGTGAAATGTTGGAAAATTATACAAAAAAACGCCATAGTATCGTATGTCGAAATTTTTCGATGAAAACGTCAAATTGTTTTTGATTTTGAAGAAAATCATGAAAACGGTCGTATTATAGCATGGAGAATGATTCAGTGGTGAACAGAAGTCATTTCGTGAAAGGTTGGAAAATTTTACAAAAAAAATGCCATAGTATAGTATGTCGAAATTTTTCGATGAAAACGTCAACTTTTTTTGTTGTTGAAAAAGATCATGAAAACGGTCGTATTATAGCATGGAGAATGATTCTGTTTTGAACAAAAGTCATTTCGTGAAATGTTGGAAAATTAAAAAAAAAAAAAAAAATGCCATAGTATAGTATGTCGAAATTTTTCGATGAAAACGTCGAATTTTTTTGTTGTTGACAAAAATCATGAAAACGGTCGTATTACAGCATGTACAATGATTCAATGGTGAACAGAAGTCATTTAGTGAAATGTTGGAAAATTTTACAAGAAAAATGCCATAGTATAGTATGTCGAAATTTTTCGATGAAAACGTCAAATTTTTTTGATGTTGAAGAAAATCATAAAAACAGTCGTATTATAGCATGTACAATGAATCTATGGTGAAAAGTCAAAATTTTTTGATGTCGAAAAACATCATGAAAACGGTCTTATTATAGCATGTAGAATGATTCTATGGTGAATAAAAGTCATTTCGTGAAATATTGGAAAAGTTTAGAAAAAAAAACGCCATAGTATAGTATGTCGAAATTTTTCGATGAAAACGTCAAATTGTTTTTGATGTTGAAAAAAATCATGAAAACGGTCGTATTATAGCATGGAGAATGAATCTATGGTGAACAGAAGTCATTTCGTGAAATGTTGGAAAATTTTACAAAAAGAAAAAAAAACGCCATAGTATAGTATGTCGAAATTTTTCGATGAAAATGTCAAATTTTTTTGATGTTGACAAAAATCATGAAAACAGTCGTAATATAGCATGTACAATGAATCTATGGTGAACAAAAGTGATTTCGTGAAATGTTGTAAAATTTTACAAAAAAAACGCCATAGTATAGTATGGTGAAATTTTTCTATGAAAACGTCAAATTGTTTTTGATGTTGAAAAAAATCATGAAAACGGTCGTATTATAGGATGGAGAATGATTCAATGGTGAACAAAACTCATTTCGTGAAATGTTGGAAAATTTTACAAAAAAAATGCCATAGTATAGTATGTCGAAATTTTTCGATGAAAACGTCAAATTTTTTTGATGTTGAAAAAAATCATGAAAACGGTCGTATTATAGCATGGAGAATGAATCTATGGTGAACAGAAGTCATTTCGTGAAATGTTGGAAAATTTTACAAAAAAAGAAAAAAAACGCCATAGTATAGTATGTCGAAATTTTTCGATGAAAACGTCGAATTTTTTTCATGTTGACAAAAACATGAAAACGGTCTTATTATAGCATGTAGAATGATTCTATGGTGAACTAAAGTCATTTCGTGAAATGTTGGAAAATTTTACAAAAAAAAAAAAAAACGCCATAGTTTAGTATGGCAAAATTTTTTGATGAAAACGTCAAATTTTTTTTATGTTGAAAAAAATCATGAAAACGGCCATATTATAGCATGGAGAATGAATCTATGATGAACTAAAGTCATTTCTTGAAATGTTGGAAAATTTTACAAAAAAAAAAAAACGGCATAGTATAGTATGGCGAAATTTTTCGATGAAAACGTCAAATTTTTTTCATGTTGAAAAAAATCATGGAAACGGTCGTATTATAGCATGGAGAATGATTCAATGGTGAACAGAAGTCATTTCATGAAATGTTGGAAAATTTTACAAAAAAAAACGCCATAGTATAGTATGTCGAAATTTTTCGATGAAAAAGTCAAAATTTTTTGATGTCGAAAAACATCATGAAAACGGTCGTATTATAGCATGGAGAATGATTCAATGGTGAACAGAAGTCATTTCGTGAAATGTTGGAATATTTTACAAAAAGAAAAAAAAAAACGCCATCGTATAGTATGTCGAAATTTTTCGATGAAAGCGTCAAATTTTTTTCATGTTGACAAAAACATGAAAACTGTCTTATTATAGCATGTAGAATGATTCTATGGTGAACAAGAGTCATTTCGTGAAATATTGGAAAAGTTTACAAAAAAAACGCCATAGTATAGTATGTCGAAATTTTTTGATGAAAACGTCAAATTTTTTTGTTGTTGAAAAAGATCAGAAAAGATCAGAAACGGTCGTATTATAGCATGGAGAATGATTCTGTGGTGAACAAAAGTCATTTCGTGAAATGTTGGAAAATTAAAAAAAAAAAAAAAAATGCCATAGTATAGTATGTCGAAATTTTTCGATGAAAACGTCGAATTTTTTTGTTGTTGACAAAAATCATGAAAACGGTCGTATTATAGCATGTAGAATGAATCTATGGTGAACAAAACTCATTTCGTGAAATGTTGGAAAATTAAAAAAAAAAAAATGCCATAGTATAGTATGTCGAAATTTTTCGATGAAAACGTCGAATTTTTTTGTTGTTGACAAAAATCATGAAAACGGTCGTATTATAGCATGGAGAATGATTCAATGGTGAACAGAAGTCATTTCGTGAAATGTTGGAAAATTTTACAAAAAAAATGCCATAGTATAGTATGTCGAAATTTTTCGATTAAAAAGTCAAAATTTTTTGATGTCGAAAAACATCATGAAAACGGTCTTATTATAGCATGTAGAATGATTCTATGGTGAATAAAAGTCATTTCGTGAAATATTGGAAAAGTTTAGAAAAAAAAACGCCATAGTATAGTATGTCGAAATTTTTCGATGAAAATGTCGAATTTTTTTCATGTTGACAAAAACATGAAAACGGTCTTATTATAGCATGTAGAATGATTCTATGGTGAATAAAAGTCATTTTGTGAAATTTTGCAAAATTTTACAAAAAAAATGCCATAGTATAGTATGTCGAAATTTTTCGATGAAAACGTCGAATTTTTTTCATGTTGAAAAAAATAATAAAAACGGTCGTATTATAGCATGTAGAATGATTCTATGGTGAACTAAAGTCATTTCGTGAAATGTTGGAAAATTTTACAAAAAGAAAAAAAAAACGCCATAGTATAGTATGGCAAAATTTTTTGATGAAAACGTCAAATTTTTTTTATGTTGAAAAAAATCATGGAAACGGTCGTATTATAGCATGGAGAATGATTCAATGGTGAACAGAAGTCACTTCATGAAATGTTGGAAAATTTTCCAAAAAAAAAAAAAAACGCCATAGTATAGTATGTCGAAATTTTTCGATGAAAAAGTCAAAATTTTTTGATGTCGAAAAACATCATGAAAACGGTCGTATTATAGCATGGAGAATGATTCAATGGTGAACAGAAGTCATTTCGTGAAATGTTGGAATATTTTACAAAAAGAAAAAAAAACGCCATAGTATAGTATGTCGAAATTTTTCGATGAAAGCGTCAAATTTTTTTCATGTTGACAAAAACGTGAAAACTGTCTTATTATAGCATGTAGAATGATTCTATGGTGAACAAGAGTCATTTCGTGAAATATTGGAAAAGTTTACAAAAAAAACGCCATAGTATAGTATGTCGAAATTTTTTGATGAAAACGTCAAATTTTTTTGTTGTTGAAAAAGATCATGAAAACGGTCGTATTATAGCATGGAGAATGATTCTGTGGTGAACAAAAGTCATTTCGTGAAATGTTGGAAAATTAAAAAAAAAAAAAATGCCATAGTATAGTATGTCGAAATTTTTCGATGAAAACGTCGAATTTTTTTGTTGTTGACAAAAATCATGAAAACGGTCGTATTATAGCATGTAGAATGAATCTATGGTGAACAAAACTCATTTCGTGAAATGTTGGAAAATTATACAAAAAAACGCCATAGTATAGTACGTCGAAATTTTTCGATGAAAACGTCAAATTGTTTTTGATTTTGAAGAAAATCATGAGAACGGTCGTATTATAGCATGGAGAATGATTCAATGGTGAACAGAAGTCATTTCGTGAAATGTTGGAAAATTTTACAAAAAAAATGCCATAGTATAGTATGTCGAAATTTTTCGATGAAAACGTCGAATTTTTTTGATGTTGAAGAAAATCACGAAAACAGTCGTATTATAGCATGTAGAATGAATCTATGGTGAACAAAAGTCATTTCGTGAAATGTTGGAAAATTAAAAAAAAAAAAATGCCATAGTATAGTATGTCGAAATTTTTCGATGAAAACGTCGAATTTTTTTGTTATTGACAAAAATCATGAAAACGGTCGTATTATAGCATGGAGAATGATTCAATGGTGAACAGAAGTGATTTCGTGAAATGTTGGAAAATTTTACAAAAAAAATGCCGTAGTATAGTATGTCGAAATTTTTCGATTAAAAAGTCAAAATTTTTTGATGTCGAAAAACATCATGTAAACGGTCTTATTATAGCATGTAGAATGATTCAATGGTGAATAAAAGTCATTTCGTGAAATATTGGAAAAGTTTAGAAAAAAAAACACCATAGTATAGTATGTCGAAATTTTTCGATGAAAACGTCGAATTTTTTTCATGTTGACAAAAACATGAAAACGGTCTTATTATAGGATGGAGAATGATTCAATGGTGAACAAAACTCATTTCGTGAAATGTTGGAAAATTATACAAAAAAACGCCATAGTATAGTATGTCGAAATTTTTCGATGAAAACGTCAAATTGTTTTTGATTTTGAAGAAAATCATGAGAACGGTCGTATTATAGCATGGAGAATGATTCAATGGTGAACAGAAGTCATTTCGTGAAATGTTGGAAAATTTTACAAAAAAAATGCCATAGTATAGTATGTCGAAATTTTTCGATGAAAACGTCGAATTTTTTTGATGTTGAAGAAAATCACGAAAACAGTCGTATTATAGCATGTAGAATGAATCTATGGTGAACAAAAGTCATTTCGTGAAATGTTGGAAAATTTTAAAAAAAAAAAATGCCATAGTATAGTATGTCGAAATTTTTCAATGAAAACGTCGAATTTTTTTGTTGTTGACAAAAATCATGAAAACAGTCGTATTATAGCATGTACAATGAATCTATGGTGAACAAAAGTGATTTCGTGAAATGTTGTAAAATTTTACAAAAAAAACGCCATAGTATAGTATGTCGAAATTTTTCGATGAAAACGTCAACTTTTTTTGATGTTGAAAAAAATCATGAAAACGGTCGTATTATAGCATGTAGAATGAATCTATGGTGAACAGAAGTCATTTCGTGAAATGTTGGAAAATTTTACAAAAAGAAAAAAAAACGCCATAGTATAGTATGTCGAAATTTTTCGATGAAAACGTCGAAAATTTTTTTCATGGTGACAAAAACATGAAAACGGTCTTATTATAGCATGTAGAATGATTCTATGGTGAATAAAAGTCATTTCGTGAAATGTTGCAAAGTTTTACAAAAAAAATGCTATAGTATAGTATGTCGAAATTTTTCGATGAAAACGTCGAATTTTTTTGATGTTGAAAAAATTCATGAAAACGGTCGTATTATAGCATTTAGAATGAATCTATGGTTAACAAAACTCATTACATGAAATGGAAAATTTTACAAAAAGAAAAAAAACGCCATAGTATAGTATGGCAAAATTTTTCGATGAAAGCGTCAAATTTTTTTGATGTTGACAAAAATCATGAAAACAGTCGTATAATAGCATGTAGAATGAATCTATGGTGAACAAAAGTCATTTCGTGAAATTTTGTAAAATTTTACAAAAAAACGCCATAGTATAGTATGTCGAAATTTTTTGATAAAAACGTCAAATTTTTTTGATGTTGACAAAAATCATGAAAACAGTCGTATAATAGCATGTAGAATGAATCTATGGTGAACAAAAGTCATTTCGTGAAATGTTGGAAAATTTTACAAAAAGAAAAAAAACGCCATAGTATAGTATGGCAAAATTTTTTGATGAAAAAGTCAAATTTTTTTTATGTTGAAAAAAATCATGAAAACGGCCGTATTATAGCATGGAGAATGAATCTATGGTGAACTAAAGTCATTTCTTGAAATGTTGGAAAATTTTACAAAAAAAACAGCATAGTATAGTATGTCGACATTTTTTGATGAAAACGTCAAAATTTTTTGACGTTGAAAAAAATCATGAAAACAGTCGTATAATAACATTTAGAATGATTCTATGGTGAACAAAAGTCATTTCGTGAAATGTTGGAAAATTTTACAAAAAGAAAAAAAACGCCATAGTATAGTATGGCGAAATTTTTTGATGAAAACGTCAAATTTTTTTCATGTTGAAAAAAATCATGGAAACGGTCGTATTATAGCATGGAGAATGATTCAATGGTGAACAGAAGTCATTTCATGAAATGTTGGAAAATTTTACAAAACGCCATAGTATAGTATGTCGAAATTTTTCGATGAAAACGTCAAATTGTTTTTGATTTTGAAGAAAATCATGAAAACGGTCGTATTATAGCATGGAGAATGATTCAGTGGTGAACAGAAGTCATTTCGTGAAAGGTTGGAAAATTTTACAAAAAAAATGCCATAGTATAGTATGTCGAAATTTTTCGATGAAAACGTCAACTTTTTTTGTAGTTGAAAAAGATCATGAAAACGGTCGTATTATAGCATGGAGAATGATTCTGTTTTGAACAAAAGTCATTTCGTGAAATGTTGGAAAATTTTACAAAAAAAAAAAACGCCATAGTATAGTATGTCGAAATTTTTCGATGAAAACGTCAACTTTTTTTGTTGTTGAAAAAGATCATGAAAACGGTCGTATTATAGCATGGAGAATGATTCTGTTTTGAACAAAAGTCATTTTGTGAAATGTTGGAAAATTAAAAAAAAAAAAAAAAAGCCATAGTATAGTATGTCGAAATTTTTCGATGAAAACGTCAAATTTTTTTTTGATTTTGAAGAAAATCATGAGAACGGTCGTATTATAGCATGGAGAATGATTCAATGGTGAACAGAAGTCATTTCGTGAAATGTTGGAAAATTTTACAAAAAAAATGCCATAGTATAGTATGTCGAAATTTTTCGATGAAAACGTCAACTTTTTTTGTTGTTGACAAAAATCATGAAAACGGTCGTGTTATAGCATGGAGAATGATTCAATGGTGAACAGAAGTGATTTCGTGAAATGTTGGAAAATTTTACAAAAAAAATGCCATAGTATAGTATGTCGAAATTTTTCGATGAAAAAGTCAAAATTTTTTGATGTTGACAAAAATCATGAAAACAGTCGTATTATAGCATGTACAATGAATCTATGGTGAACAAAAGTGATTTCGTGAAATGTTGTAAAATTTTACAAAAAAAACGCCATAGTATAGTATGGTGAAATTTTTCTATGAAAACGTCAAATTGTTTTTGATGTTGAAAAAAATCATGAAAACGGTCGTATTATAGGATGGAGAATGATTCAATGGTGAACAAAACTCATTTCGTGAAATGTTGGAAAATTTTACAAAAAAAATGCCGTAGTATAGTATGTCGAAATTTTTCGATGAAAGCGTCAAATTTTTTTGATGTTGACAAAAATCATGAAAACGGTCGTATTATAGCATGGAGAATGAATATATGGTGAACAAAAGTCATTTCGTGAAATGTTGGAAAATTTTACAAAAAGAAAAAAAAACGCCATAGTATAGTATGGCAAAATTTTATGATGAAAACGTCAAATTTTTTTTATGTTGAAAAAAATCATGAAAACGGCCGTATTATAGCATGGAGAATGAATCTATGGTGAACTAAAGTCATTTCTTGAAATGTTGGAAAATTTTACAAAAAAAAAAAACGCCATAGTATAGTATGTCGAAATTTTTCGATGAAAACGTCAACTTTTTTTGTTGTTGAAAAAAATCATGAAAACGGTCGTATTACAGCATGGAGAATGATTCTGTTTTGAACAAAAGTCATTTCGTGAAATGTTGGAAAATTAAAAAAAAAAAAAAAATGCCATAGTATAGTATGTCGAAATTTTTCGATGAAAACGTCAAATTGTTTTGGATTTTGAAGGAAATCATGAAAACGGTGGTATTATAGCATGGAGAATGATTCAATGGTGAACAGAAGTCATTTCGTGAAATGTTGGAAAATTTTACAAAAAAAATGCCATAGTATAGTATGTCGAAATTTTTTGATGAAAACGTCAACTTTTTTTGTTGTTGAAAAAGATCATGAAAACGGTCGTGTTATAGCATGGAGAATGATTCTGTTGTGAACAAAAGTCATTTCGTGAAATGTTGGAAAATTAAAAAAAAAAAAAAAATGCCATAGTATAGTATGTCGAAATTTTTCGATGAAAACGTCAAATTTTTTTGATGTTGACAAAAATCATGAAAACAGTCGTATTATAGCATGGAGAATGATTCAGTGGTGAACAGAAGTCATTTCGTGAAAGGTTGGAAAATTTTACAAAAAAAATGCCATAGTATAGTATGTCGAAATTTTTCGATGAAAACGTCAAATTTTTTTGATGTTGACAACAATCATGAAAACAGTCGTATTATAGCATGTAGAATGAATCTATGGTGAACAAAAGTCATTTCGTGAAATGTTGGAAAATTTTACAAAAAAAAAAAAACGCCATAGTATAGTATGTCGAAATTTTTCGATGAAAACGTCAAATTTTTTTCATGTTGAAAAAAATCATGGAAACGGTCGTATTATAGCATGGAGAATGATTCAATGGTGAACAGAAGTCATTTCATGAAATGTTGGAAAATTTTACAAAACGCCATAGTATAGTATGTCGAAATTTTTTGATGAAAACGTCAAATTTTTTTGATGTTGAAAAAAATCATGAAAACGGTCATATTATAGCATGTAGAATGAATCTATGGTGAATAAAAGTCATTTCGTGAAATGTTGGAAAATTTTACAAAAAAAACAGCATAGTATAGTATGTCGACATTTTTTGATGAAAACGTCAAATTTTTTTCATGTTGACAAAAACATGAAAACTGTCTTATTATAGCATGTAGAATGAATCTATGGTGAACAAAAGTCATTTCGTGAAATGTTGGAAAATTATACAAAAAAACGCCATAGTATCGTATGTCGAAATTTTTCGATGAAAACGTCAAATTGTTTTTGATTTTGAAGAAAATCATGAAAACGGTCGTATTATAGCATGGAGAATGATTCAGTGGTGAACAGAAGTCATTTCGTGAAAGGTTGGAAAATTTTACAAAAAAAATGCCATAGTATAGTATGTCGAAATTTTTCGATGAAAACGTCAACTTTTTTTGTTGTTGAAAAAGATCATGAAAACGGTCGTATTATAGCATGGAGAATGATTCTGTTTTGAACAAAAGTCATTTCGTGAAATGTTAGAAAATTAAAAAAAAAAAAAAAAATGCCATAGTATAGTATGTCGAAATTTTTCGATGAAAACGTCGAATTTTTTTGTTGTTGACAAAAATCATGAAAACGGTCGTATTACAGCATGTACAATGATTCAATGGTGAACAGAAGTCATTTAGTGAAATGTTGGAAAATTTTACAAAAAAAATGCCATAGTATAGTATGTCGAAATTTTTCGATGAAAACATCAAATTTTTTTGATGTTGAATAAAATCATGAAAACAGTCGTATTATAGCATGTAGAATGAATCTATGGTGAACAAAAGTCATTTCGTGAAATGTTGGAAAATTTTACAAAAAAAAAAAACGCCATAGTATAGTATGTCGAAATTTTTCGATGAAAACGTCAACTTTTTTTGTTGTTGAAAAAGATCATGAAAACGGTCGTATTATAGCATGGAGAATGATTCTGTTTTGAACAAAAGTCATTTCGTGAAATGTTGGAAAATTAAAAAAAAAAAAAAATGCCATAGTATAGTATGTCGAAATTTTTCGATGAAAACGTCAAATTGTTTTGGATTTTGAAGGAAATCATGAAAACGGTCGTATTATAGCATGGAGAATGATTCAATGGTGAACAGAAGTCATTTCGTGAAATGTTGGAAAATTTTACAAAAAAAATGCCATAGTATAGTATGTCGAAATTTTTCGATGAAAACGTCAAATTGTTTTGGATTTTGAAAGAAATCATGAAAACGGTCGTATTATAGCATGGAGAATGAATCTATGGTGAACAGAAGTCATTTCGTGAAATGTTGGAAAATTTTACAAAAAGAAAAAAAAACGCCATAGTATAGTATGTCGAAATTTTTCGATGAAAACGTCGAATTTTTTTCATGTTGACAAAAACATGAAAACGGTCTTATTATAGCATGTAGAATGATTCTATGGTGAATAAAAGTCATTTCGTGAAATTTTGCAAAATTTTACAAAAACAACGCCATAGTATAGTATGGTGAAATTTTTCTATGAAAACGTCAAATTGTTTTTGATGTTGAAAAAAATCATGAAAACGGTCGTATTATAGGATGGAGAATGATTCAATGGTGAACAAAACTCATTTCGTGAAATGTTGGAAAATTTTACAAAAAAAATGCCATAGTATAGTATGTCGAAATTTTTCGATGAAAACGTCAAATTTTTTTGATGTTGAAAAAAATCATGAAAACGGTCGTATTATAGCATGGAGAATGAATCTATGGTGAACAGAAGTCATTTCGTGAAATGTTGGAAAATTTTACAAAAACAAAAAAAAACGCCATAGTATAGTATGTCGAAATTTTTCGATGAAAACGTCGAATTTTTTTCATGTTGACAAAAACATGAAAACGGTCTTATTATAGCATGTAGAATGATTCTATGGTGAACTAAAAGTCATTTCGTGAAATGTTGGAAAATTTTACAAAAACAAAAAAAACGCCATAGTATAGTATGGCAAAATTTTTTGATGAAAACGCCAAATTTTTTTTATGTTGAAAAAAATCATGAAAACGGCCATATTATAGCATGGAGAATGAATCTATGGTGAACTAAAGTCATTTCATGAAATGTTGGAAAATTTTACAAAAAAAAACGCCATAGTATAGTATGTCGAAATTTTTCGATGAAAAAGTCAAAAAATTTTTATGTCGAAAAACATCATGAAAACGGTCGTATTATAGCATGGAGAATGATTCAATGGTGAACAGAAGTCATTTCGTGAAATGTTGGAATATTTTACAAAAAGAAAAAAAAACGCCATAGTATAGTATGTCGAAATTTTTCGATGAAAGCGTCAAATTTTTTTCATGTTGACAAAAACATGAAAACTGTCTTATTATAGCATGTAGAATGATTCTATGGTGAACAAGAGTCATTTCGTGAAATATTGGAAAAGTTTACAAAAAAAACGCCATAGTATAGTATGTCGAAATTTTTTGATGAAAACGTCAAATTTTTTTGTTGTTGAAAAAGATCATGAAAACGGTCGTATTATAGCATGGAGAATGATTCTGTGGTGAACAAAAGTCATTTCGTGAAATGTTGGAAAATTAAAAAAAAAAATGCCATAGTATAGTATGTCGAAATTTTTCGATGAAAACGTTGAATTTTTTTGTTGTTGACAAAAATCATGAAAACGGTCGTATTATAGCATGTAGAATGAATCTATGGTGAACAAAACTCATTTCGTGAAATGTTGGAAAATTATACAAAAAAACGCCATAGTATAGTATGTCGAAATTTTTCGATGAAAACGTCAAATTTTTTTTGATTTTGAAGAAAATCATGAGAACGGTCGTATTATAGCATGGAGAATGATTCAATGGTGAACAGAAGTCATTTCGTGAAATGTTGGAAAATTTTACAAAAAAAATGCCATAGTATAGTATGTCGAAATTTTTCAATGAAAACCAACTTTTTTTGTTGTTGACAAAAATCATGAAAACGGTCGTGTTATAGCATGGAGAATGATTCAATGGTGAACAGAAGTGATTTCGTGAAATGTTGGAAAATTTTACAAAAAAAATGCCATAGTATAGTATGTCGAAATTTTTCGATGAAAAAGTCAAAATTTTTTGATGTTGACAAAAATCATGAAAACAGTCGTATTATAGCATGTACAATGAATCTATGGTGAACAAAAGTGATTTCGTGAAATGTTGTAAAATTTTACAAAAAAAACGCCATAGTATAGTATGGTGAAATTTTTCTATGAAAACGTCAAATTGTTTTTGATGTTGAAAAAAATCATGAAAACGGTCGTATTATAGGATGGAGAATGATTCAATGGTGAACAAAACTCATTTCGTGAAATGTTGGAAAATTTTACAAAAAAAATGCCGTAGTATAGTATGTCGAAATTTTTCGATGAAAGCGTCAAATTTTTTTGATGTTGACAAAAATCATGAAAACGGTCGTATTATAGCATGGAGAATGAATATATGGTGAACAAAAGTCATTTCGTGAAATGTTGGAAAATTTTACAAAAAAAAAATTTTTTAAAAAAGCATAGTATAGTATGTCGAAATTTTTCGATGAAAACGTCGAATTTTTTTGTTGTTGACAAAAATCATTAAAACGGTCGTATTACAGCATGTAGAATGATTCAATGGTGAACAGAAGTCATTTCGTGAAATGTTGGAAAATTTTACAAAAAAAATGCCATAGTATAGTATGTCGAAATTTTTCGATGAAAACGTCAAATTTTTTTGGATTTTGAAGGAAATCATGAAAACGGTGGTATTATAGCATGGAGAATGATTCAATGGTGAACAGAAGTCATTTCGTGAAATGTTGGAAAATTTTACAAAAAAAATGCCATAGTATAGTATGTCGAAATTTTTTGATGAAAACGTCAACTTTTTTTGTTGTTGAAAAAGATCATGAAAACGGTCGTGTTATAGCATGGAGAATGATTCTGTTGTGAACAAAAGTCATTTCGTGAAATGTTGGAAAATTAAAAAAAAAAAAAAATGCCATAGTATAGTATGTCGAAATTTTTCGATGAAAACGTCAAATTTTTTTGATGTTGACAAAAATCATGAAAACAGTCGTATTATAGCATGGAGAATGATTCAGTGGTGAACAGAAGTCATTTCGTGAAAGGTTGGAAAATTTTACAAAAAAAATGCCATAGTATAGTATGTCGAAATTTTTCGATGAAAACGTCAAATTTTTTTGATGTTGACAACAATCATGAAAACAGTCGTATTATAGCATGTAGAATGAATCTATGGTGAACAAAAGTCATTTCGTGAAATGTTGGAAAATTTTACAAAAAAAAAAAAAACGTCATAGTATAGTATGTCGAAATTTTTCGATGAAAACGTCAAATTTTTTTCATGTTGACAAAAATCATGGAAACGGTCGTATTATAGCATGGAGAATGATTCAATGGTGAACAGAAGTCATTTCATGAAATGTTGGAAAATTTTACAAAACGCCATAGTATAGTATGTCGAAATTTTTTGATGAAAACGTCAAATTTTTTTGATGTTGAAAAAAATCATGAAAACGGTCATATTATAGCATGTAGAATGAATCTATGGTGAATAAAAGTCATTTCGTGAAATGTTGGAAAATTTTACAAAAAAAACAGCATAGTATAGTATGTCGACATTTTTTGATGAAAACGTCAAATTTTTTTCATGTTGACAAAAACATGAAAACTGTCTTATTATAGCATGTAGAATGAATCTATGGTGAACAAAAGTCATTTCGTGAAATGTTGGAAAATTATACAAAAAAACGCCATAGTATCGTATGTCGAAATTTTTCGATGAAAACGTCAAATTGTTTTTGATTTTGAAGAAAATCATGAAAACGGTCGTATTATAGCATGGAGAATGATTCAGTGGTGAACAGAAGTCATTTCGTGAAAGGTTGGAAAATTTTACAAAAAAAATGCCATAGTATAGTATGTCGAAATTTTTCGATGAAAACGTCAACTTTTTTTGTTGTTGAAAAAGATCATGAAAACGGTCGTATTATAGCATGGAGAATGATTCTGTTTTGAACAAAAGTCATTTCGTGAAATGTTGGAAAATTAAAAAAAAAAAAAAAATGCCATAGTATAGTATGTCGAAATTTTTCGATGAAAACGTCAAATTGTTTTGGATTTTGAAGGAAATCATGAAAACGGTCGTATTATAGCATGGAGAATGATTCAATGGTGAACAGAAGTCATTTCGTGAAATGTTGGAAAATTTTACAAAAAAAATGCCATAGTATAGTATGTCGAAATTTTTCGATGAAAACGTCAAATTGTTTTGGATTTTGAAGGAAATCATGAAAACGGTCGTATTATAGCATGTAGAATGAATCTATGGTGAACAAAAGTCATTTCGTGAAATGTTGGAAAATTAAAAAAAAAAAAAAAGCCATAGTATAGTATGTCGAAATTTTTCGATGAAAACGTCGAATTTTTTTGATGTTGAAAAAATTCATGAAAACGGTCGTATTATAGCATTTAGAATGAATCTATGGTGAACAAAACTCATTACATGAAATGTTGGAAAATTTTACAAAGAAAAAAAAAACGCCATAGTATAGTATGGCAAAATTTTTCGATGAAAACGTCAAATTTTTTTGATGTTGAAAAGAATCATGAAAACGGTCGTATTAAAGCATGGAGAATGATTCTGTGGTGAACAAAAGTCATTTCGTGAAATGTTGGAATATTTTACAAAAAAAATGCCATAGTATAGTATGTTGAAATTTTTCGATGGAAACGTCGAATTTTTTTCATGTTGACAAAAACATGAAAACGGTCTTTTTATAGCATGTAGAATGATTCTATGGCGAATAAAAGTCATTTCGTGAAATATTGGAAAAGTTTACAAAAAAACGCCATAGTATAGTATGTTGAAATTTTTTGATGAAAACGTCAAATTGTTTTTGATGTTGAAAAAAATCATGAAAACGGTCGTATTATAGGATGGAGAATGATTCAATGGTGAACAAAACTAATTTCGTGAAATGTTGGAAAATTTTACAAAAAAAAAATGCCATAGTATAGTATGTCGAAATTTTTCGATGAAAACGTCAAATTTTTTTGATGTTGAAAAAAATCATGAAAACGGTCGTATTATAGCATGGAGAATGAATCTATGGTGAACAGAAGTCATTTCGTGAAATGTTGGAAAATTTTACAAAAACAAAAAAAACGCCATAGTATAGTATGTCGAAATTTTTCGATGAAAACGTCGAATTTTTTTCATGTTGACAAAAACATGAAAACGGTCTTATTATAGCATGTAGAATGATTCTATGGTGAACTAAAAGTCATTTCGTGAAATGTTGGAAAATTTTACAAAAAGAAAAAAAACGCCATAGTATAGTATGGCAAAATTTTTTGATGAAAACGCCAAATTTTTTTTTTGATTTTGAAGAAAATCATGAGAACGGTCGTATTATAGCATGGAGAATGATTCAATGGTGAACAGAAGTCATTTCGTGAAATGTTGGAAAATTTTACAAAAAAAATGCCATAGTATAGTATGTCGAAATTTTTCGATGAAAACGTCAACTTTTTTTGTTGTTGACAAAAATCATGAAAACGGTCGTGTTATAGCATGGAGAATGATTCAATGGTGAACAGAAGTGATTTCGTGAAATGTTGGAAAATTTTACAAAAAAAATGCCATAGTATAGTATGTCGAAATTTTTCGATGAAAAAGTCAAAATTTTTTGATGTTGACAAAAATCATGAAAACAGTCGTATTATAGCATGTACAATGAATCTATGGTGAACAAAAGTGATTTCGTGAAATGTTGTAAAATTTTACAAAAAAAACGCCATAGTATAGTATGGTGAAATTTTTCTATGAAAACGTCAAATTGTTTTTGATGTTGAAAAAAATCATGAAAACGGTCGTATTATAGGATGGAGAATGATTCAATGGTGAACAAAACTCATTTCGTGAAATGTTGGAAAATTTTACAAAAAAAATGCCGTAGTATAGTATGTCGAAATTTTTCGATGAAAGCGTCAAATTTTTTTGATGTTGACAAAAATCATGAAAACGGTCGTATTATAGCATGGAGAATGAATATATGGTGAACAAAAGTCATTTCGTGAAATGTTGGAAAATTTTACAAAAACAAAAAAAAACGCCATAGTATAGTATGGCAAAATTTTTTGATGAAAACGTCAAATTTTTTTTATGTTGAAAAAAATCATGAAAACGGCCGTATTATAGCATGGAGAATGAATCTATGGTGAACTAAAGTCATTTCTTGAAATGTTGGAAAATTTTACAAAAAAAACAGCATAGTATAGTATGTCGACATTTTTTGATGAAAACGTCAACATTTTTTTGACGTTGAAAAAAATCATGAAAACAGTCGTATAATAACATTTAGAATGATTCTATGATGAACAAAAGTCATTTCGTGAAATGTTGGAAAATTTTACAAAAAGAAAAAAAAACGCCATAGTATAGTATGGCGAAATTTTTTGATGAAAACGTCAAATTTTTTTCATGTTGAAAAAAATCATGGAAACGGTCGTATTATAGCATGGAGAATGATTCAGTGGTGAACAGAAGTCATTTCGTGAAAGGTTGGAAAATTTTACAAAAAAAATGCCATAGTATAGTATGTCGAAATTTTTCGATGAAAACGTCAACTTTTTTTGTTGTTGAAAAAGATCATGAAAACGGTTGTATTATAGCATGGAGAATGATTCTGTTTTGAACAAAAGTCATTTCGTGAAATGTTGGAAAATTAAAAAAAAAAAAAAAAAATGCCATAGTATAGTATGTCGAAATTTTTCGATGAAAACGTCGAATTTTTTTGTTGTTGACAAAAATCATTAAAACGGTCGTATTACAGCATGTAGAATGATTCAATGGTGAACAGAAGTCATTTCGTGAAATGTTGGAAAATTTTACAAAAAAAAATGCCATAGTATAGTATGTCGAAATTTTTCGATGAAAACATCAAATTTTTTTGATGTTGAAGAAAATCATGAAAACAGTCGTATAATAACATTTAGAATGATTCTATGGTGAACAAAAGTCATTTCGTGAAATGTTGGAAAATTTTACAAAAAAAAAAAAACGCCATAGTATAGTATGTCGAAATTTTTCGATGAAAATGTCGAATTTTTTTGTTGTTGACAAAAATCATGAAAACAGTCGTATTATAGCATGTAGAATGAATCTATGGTGAACAAAAGTCATTTCGTGAAATGTTGGAAAATTTTACAAAAAAAAAAAAACGCCATAGTATAGTTTGTCGAAATTTTTCGATGAAAACGTCAACTTTTTTTGTTGTTGAAAAAGATCATGAAAACGGTCGTATTATAGCATGGAGAATGATTCAGTGGTGAACAGAAGTCATTTCGTGAAAGGTTGGAAAATTTTACAAAAAAAATGCCATAGTATAGTATGTCGAAATTTTTCGATGAAAACGTCAAATTTTTTTGATGTTGACAACAATCATGAAAACAGTCGTATTATAGCATGTAGAATGAATCTATGGTGAACAAAAGTCATTTCGTGAAATGTTGGAAAATTTTACAAAAAAAAAAAAAAAAACGCCATAGTATAGTATGTCGAAATTTTTCTATGAAAACGTCAAATTTTTTTCATGTTGAAAAAAATCATGAAAACAGTCGTATTATAGCATGGAGAATGATTCAGTGGTGAACAGAAGTCATTTCGTGAAAGGTTGGAAAATTTTACAAAAAAAATGCCATAGTATAGTATGTCGACATTTTTTGATGAAAACGTCAACATTTTTTGACGTTGAAAAAAATCATGAAAACAGTCGTATAATAACATTTAGAATGATTCTATGATGAACAAAAGTCATTTCGTGAAATGTTGGAAAATTTTACAAAAAGAAAAAAAAACGCCATAGTATAGTATGGCGAAATTTTTCGATGGAAACGTCGAATTTTTTTCATGTTGACAAAAACATGAAAACGGTCTTATTATAGCATGTAGAATGATTCTATGGTGAATAAAAGTCATTTCGTGAAATATTGGAAAAGTTTACAAAAAAAACGCCATAGTATAGTATGTTGAAATTTTTTGATGAAAACGTCAAATTGTTTTTGATGTTGAAAAAAATCATGAAAACGGTCGTATTATAGGATGGAGAATGATTCAATGGTGAACAAAACTAATTTCGTGAAATGTTGGAAAATTTTACAAAAAAAATGCCATAGTATAGTATGTCGAAATTTTTCGATGAAAACGTCAAATTTTTTTGATGTTGAAAAAAATCATGAAAACGGTCGTATTATAGCATGGAGAATGAATCTATGGTGAACAGAAGTCATTTCGTGAAATGTTGGAAAATTTTACAAAAACAAAAAAAACGCCATAGTATAGTATGTCGAAATTTTTCGATGAAAACGTCGAATTTTTTTCATGTTGACAAAAACATGAAAACGGTCTTATTATAGCATGTAGAATGATTCTATGGTGAACTAAAGTCATTTCGTGAAATGTTGGAAAATTTTACAAAAAGAAAAAAAAACGCCATAGTATAGTATGGCAAAATTTTTTGATGAAAACGCCAAATTTTTTTTTATGTTGAAAAAAATCATGAAAACGGCCATATTATAGCATGGAGAATGAATCTATGGTGAACTAAAGTCATTTCATGAAATGTTGGAAAATTTTACAAAAAAAAAACGCCATAGTATAGTATGTCGAAATTTTTCGATGAAAACGTCAAATTTTTTTCATGTTGACAAAAATCATGAAAACTGTCTTATTATAGCGTGTAGAATGATTCTATGGTGAACAAGAGTCATTTCGTGAAATATTGGAAAAGTTTACAAAAAAAAACGCCATAGTATAGTATGTCGAAATTTTTTGATGAAAACGTCAAATTTTTTTGTTGTTGAAAAAGATCATGAAAACGGTCGTATTATAGCATGTAGAATGAATCTATGGTGAACAAAACTCATTTCGTGAAATGTTGGAAAATTATACAAAAAAACGCCATAGTATAGTATGTCGAAATTTTTCGATGAAAACGTCAAATTTTTTTTGATTTTGAAGAAAATCATGAGAACGGTCGTATTATAGCATGGAGAATGATTCAATGGTGAACAGAAGTCATTTCGTGAAATGTTGGAAAATTTTACAAAAAAAATGCCATAGTATAGTATGTCGAAATTTTTCGATGAAAACGTCAACTTTTTTTGTTGTTGACAAAAATCATGAAAACGGTCGTGTTATAGCATGGAGAATGATTCAATGGTGAACAGAAGTGATTTCGTGAAATGTTGGAAAATTTTACAAAAAAAATGCCATAGTATAGTATGTCGAAATTTTTCGATGAAAAAGTCAAAATTTTTTGATGTTGACAAAAATCATGAAAACAGTCGTATTATAGCATGTACAATGAATCTATGGTGAACAAAAGTGATTTCGTGAAATGTTGTAAAATTTTACAAAAAAAACGCCATAGTATAGTATGGTGAAATTTTTCTATGAAAACGTCAAATTGTTTTTGATGTTGAAAAAAATCATGAAAACGGTCGTATTATAGGATGGAGAATGATTCAATGGTGAACAAAACTCATTTCGTGAAATGTTGGAAAATTTTACAAAAAAAATGCCGTAGTATAGTATGTCGAAATTTTTCGATGAAAGCGTCAAATTTTTTTGATGTTGACAAAAATCATGAAAACGGTCGTATTATAGCATGGAGAATGAATATATGGTGAACAAAAGTCATTTCGTGAAATGTTGGAAAATTTTACAAAAAGAAAAAAAACGCCATAGTATAGTATGGCAAAATTTTTTGATGAAAACGTCAAATTTTTTTTATGTTGAAAAAAATCATGAAAACGGCCGTATTATAGCATGGAGAATGAATCTATGGTGAACTAAAGTCATTTCTTGAAATGTTGGAAAATTTTACAAAAAAAACAGCATAGTATAGTATGTCGACATTTTTTGATGAAAACGTCAACATTTTTTGACGTTGAAAAAAATCATGAAAACAGTCGTATAATAACATTTAGAATGATTCTATGATGAACAAAAGTCATTTCGTGAAATGTTGGAAAATTTTACAAAAAAAAAAAAAAACGCCATAGTATAGTATGGCGAAATTTTTTGATGAAAACGTCAAATTTTTTTCATGTTGAAAAAAATCATGGAAACGGTCGTATTATAGCATGGAGAATGATTCAGTGGTGAACAGAAGTCATTTCGTGAAAGGTTGGAAAATTTTACAAAAAAAATGCCATAGTATAGTATGTCGAAATTTTTCGATGAAAACGTCAACTTTTTTTGTTGTTGAAAAAGATCATGAAAACGGTTGTATTATAGCATGGAGAATGATTCTGTTTTGAACAAAAGTCATTTCGTGAAATGTTGGAAAATTAAAAAAAAAAAAATGCCATAGTATAGTATGTCGAAATTTTTCGATGAAAACGTCGAATTTTTTTGTTGTTGACAAAAATCATTAAAACGGTCGTATTACAGCATGTAGAATGATTCAATGGTGAACAGAAGTCATTTCGTGAAATGTTGGAAAATTTTACAAAAAAAAATGCCATAGTATAGTATGTCGAAATTTTTCGATGAAAACATCAAATTTTTTTGATGTTGAAGAAAATCATGAAAACAGTCGTATAATAACATTTAGAATGATTCTATGGTGAACAAAAGTCATTTCGTGAAATGTTGGAAAATTTTACAAAAAGAAAAAAAACGCCATAGTATAGTATGTCGAAATTTTTCGATGAAAATGTCGAATTTTTTTGTTGTTGACAAAAATCATGAAAACAGTCGTATTATAGCATGTAGAATGAATCTATGGTGAACAAAAGTCATTTCGTGAAATGTTGGAAAATTTTACAAAAAAAAAAAACGCCATAGTATAGTTTGTCGAAATTTTTCGATGAAAACGTCAACTTTTTTTGTTGTTGAAAAAGATCATGAAAACGGTCGTATTATAGCATGGAGAATGATTCTGTTTTGAACAAAAGTCATTTCGTGAAATGTTGGAAAATTAAAAAAAAAAAAAAAATGCCATAGTATAGTATGTCGAAATTTTTCGATGAAAACGTCAAATTGTTTTGGATTTTGAAGGAAATCATGAAAACGGTGGTATTATAGCATGGAGAATGATTCAATGGTGAACAGAAGTCATTTCGTGAAATGTTGGAAAATTTTACAAAAAAAATGCCATAGTATAGTATGTCGAAATTTTTTGATGAAAACGTCAACTTTTTTTGTTGTTGAAAAAGATCATGAAAACGGTCGTGTTATAGCATGGAGAATGATTCTGTTGTGAACAAAAGTC
This sequence comes from Pterois miles, assembly GCA_947000775.1. NCBI lineage: Eukaryota > Metazoa > Chordata > Actinopteri > Perciformes > Scorpaenidae > Pterois > Pterois miles. The sequence continues at coordinate 4,331,224 of CAMQGK010000471.1, read as the reverse complement.
ATTTCGTGAAATGTTGGAAAATTAAAAAAAAAAAAAAATGCCATAGTACAGTATGTCGAAATTTTTCGATGAAAACGTCAAATTTTTTTCATGTTGACAAAAATCATGAAAACAGTCGTATTATAGCATGGAGAATGATTCAATGGTGAACAGAAGTCATTTCATGAAATGTTGGAAAATTTTACAAAAAAAATGCCATAGTATAGTATGTCGAAATTTTTTGATGAAAACGTCAAATTTTTTTGATGTTGAAAAAAATCATGAAAACGGTCATATTATAGCATGTAGAATGAATCTATGGTGAATAAAAGTCATTTCGTGAAATGTTGGAAAATTTTACAAAAAAAACAGCATAGTATAGTATGTCGACATTTTTTGATGAAAACGTCAAATTTTTTTCATGTTGACAAAAACATGAAAACTGTCTTATTATAGCATGTAGAATGAATCTATGGTGAACAAAAGTCATTTCGTGAAATGTTGGAAAATTATACAAAAAAACGCCATAGTATCGTATGTCGAAATTTTTCGATGAAAACGTCAAATTGTTTTTGATTTTGAAGAAAATCATGAAAACGGTCGTATTATAGCATGGAGAATGATTCAGTGGTGAACAGAAGTCATTTCGTGAAAGGTTGGAAAATTTTACAAAAAAAATGCCATAGTATAGTATGTCGAAATTTTTCGATGAAAACGTCAACTTTTTTTGTTTTTGAAAAAGATCATGAAAACGGTCGTATTATAGCATGGAGAATGATTCTGTTTTGAACAAAAGTCATTTCGTGAAATGTTGGAAAATTTAAAAAAAAAAAAAAAATGCCATAGTATAGTATGTCGAAATTTTTCGATGAAAACGTCAAATTTTTTTGTTGTTGACAAAAATCATGAAAACGGTCGTATTACAGCATGTACAATGATTCAATGGTGAACAGAAGTCATTTAGTGAAATGTTGGAAAATTTTACAAAAAAAATGCCATAGTATAGTATGTCGAAATTTTTCGATGAAAACATCAAATTTTTTTGATGTTGAATAAAATCATGAAAACAGTCGTATTATAGCATGTAGAATGAATCTATGGTGAACAAAAGTCATTTCGTGAAATGTTGGAAAATTTTACAAAAAAAAAAAACGCCATAGTATAGTATGTCGAAATTTTTCGATGAAAACGTCAACTTTTTTTGTTGTTGAAAAAGATCATGAAAACGGTCGTATTATAGCATGGAGAATGATTCTGTTTTGAACAAAAGTCATTTCGTGAAATGTTGGAAAATTTTACAAAAAAAAAAAAAATGCCATAGTATAGTATGTCGAAATTTTTCGATGAAAACGTCAAATTTTTTTCATGTTGACAAAAATCATGGAAACGGTCGTATTATAGCATGGAGAATGATTCAATGGTGAACAGAAGTCATTTCATGAAATGTTGGAAAATTTTACAAAACGCCATAGTATAGTATGTCGAAATTTTTTGATGAAAACGTCAAATTTTTTTGATGTTGAAAAAAATCATGAAAACGGTCATATTATAGCATGTAGAATGAATCTATGGTGAATAAAAGTCATTTCGTGAAATGTTGGAAAATTTTACAAAAAAAACAGCATAGTATAGTATGTCGACATTTTTTGATGAAAACGTCAAATTTTTTCATGTTGACAAAAACATGAAAACTGCTATTAAGCATGAGAATGAACTATGGTGAACAAAAGTCATTTCGTGAAATGTTGGAAAATTATACAAAAAAAAAATGCCATAGTATCGTATGTCGAAATTTTTCGATGAAAACGTCAAATTGTTTTTGATTTTGAAGAAAATCATGAAAACGGTCGTATTATAGCATGGAGAATGATTCAATGGTGAACAGAAGTCATTTCGTGAAATGTTGGAAAATTTTACAAAAAAAATGCCATAGTATAGTATGTCGAAATTTTTCGATGAAAACGTCAACTTTTTTTGTTGTTGAAAAAGATCATGAAAACGGTCGTATTATAGCATGGAGAATGATTCTGTTTTGAACAAAAGTCATTTCGTGAAATGTTGGAAAATTAAAAAAAAAAAAAAAATGCCATAGTATAGTATGTCGAAATTTTTCGATGAAAACGTCAAATTGTTTTGGATTTTGAAGGAAATCATGAAAACGGTCGTATTATAGCATGGAGAATGATTCAATGGTGAACAGAAGTCATTTCGTGAAATGTTGGAAAATTTTACAAAAAAAATGCCATAGTATAGTATGTCGAAATTTTTCGATGAAAACGTCAAATTGTTTTGGATTTTGAAGGAAATCATGAAAACGGTCGTATTATAGCATGTAGAATGAATCTATGGTGAACAAAAGTCATTTCGTGAAATGTTGGAAAATTAAAAAAAAAAAAAAAAAAAGCCATAGTATAGTATGCGAAATTTTTCGATGAAAACGTCTAATTTTTTTGATGTTGAAAAAACAGAAAACGCGTATTATAGCATTTAGATGTCTATGGTGACAAAACTCATTACATGAAATGTGGAAAATTACAGAAAAATTTTTCGATGAAAACGTCAAATTTTTTTGATGTTGAAAAGAATCATGAAAACGGTCGTATTATAGCATGGAGAATGATTCTGTGGTGAACAGAAGTCATTTCGTGAAATGTTGGAATATTTTACAAAAAAAAAAAAACGCCATAGTATAGTATGTTGAAATTTTTCGATGAAAACGTCGAATTTTTTTTCATGTTGACAAAAACATGAAAACGGTCTTATTATAGCATGTAGAATGATTCTATGGTGAATAAAAGTCATTTCGTGAAATATTGGAAAATTTTACAAAAACAACGCCATAGTATAGTATGTTGAAATTTTTTGATGAAAACGTCAAATTGTTTTTGATGTTGAAAAAAATCATGAAAACGGTCGTATTATAGGATGGAGAATGATTCAATGGTGAACAAAACTCATTTCGTGAAATGTTGGAAAATTTTACAAAAAAAATGCCATAGTATAGTATGTCGAAATTTTTCGATGAAAACGTCAAATTTTTTTGATGTTGAAAAAAATCATGAAAACGGTCGTATTATAGCATGGAGAATGAATCTATGGTGAACAGAAGTCATTTCGTGAAATGTTGGAAAATTTTACAAAAACAAAAAAAACGCCATAGTATAGTATGTCAAATTTTTCGATGAAAACGTCGAATTTTTTTCATGTTGACAAAAACATGAAAACGGTCTTATTATAGCATGTAGAATGATTCTATGGTGAACTAAAGTCATTTCGTGAAATGTTGGAAAATTTTACAAAAAGAAAAAAAAACGCCATAGTATAGTATGGCAAAATTTTTTGATGAAAACGCCAAATTTTTTTTATGTTGAAAAAAATCATGAAAACGGCCATATTATAGCATGGAGAATGAATCTATGGTGAACTAAAGTCATTTCATGAAATGTTGGAAAATTTTACAAAAAAAAACGCCATAGTATAGTATGTCGAAATTTTTCGATGAAAACGTCAAATTTTTTTCATGTTGACAAAAACATGAAAACGGTCTTATTATAGCATGTAGAATGATTCTATGGTGAACAAGAGTCATTTCGTGAAATATTGGAAAAGTTTACAAAAAAAACGCCATAGTATAGTATGTCGAAATTTTTTGATGAAAACGTCAAATTTTTTTGTTGTTGAAAAAGATCATGAAAACGGTCGTATTATAGCATGTAGAATGAATCTATGGTGAACAAAACTCATTTCGTGAAATGTTGGAAAATTATACAAAAAAACGCCATAGTATAGTATGTCGAAATTTTTCGATGAAAACGTCAAATTTTTTTTGATTTTGAAGAAAATCATGAGAACGGTCGTATTATAGCATGGAGAATGATTCAATGGTGAACAGAAGTCATTTCGTGAAATGTTGGAAAATTTTACAAAAAAAATGCCATAGTATAGTATGTCGAAATTTTTCGATGAAAACGTCAACTTTTTTTGTTGTTGACAAAAATCATGAAAACGGTCGTGTTATAGCATGGAGAATGATTCAATGGTGAACAGAAGTGATTTCGTGAAATGTTGGAAAATTTACAAAAAAATGCCAAGATAGTATGTCGAAATTTTTCGATGAAAAAGTCAAAATTTTTATGTTGACAAAAATCATGAAAACAGTCGATTATAGCATGAAATAATATGTGAACAAAAGGATTTGTGAAATGTTGTAAAATTTTACAAAAAAACCATAGTATAGTATGGTGAAATTTTTCTATGAAAACGTCAAATTGTTTTTATTTGAAAAAAATATGAAAACGGCGTATTATAGGATGGAGAAGATCAATGGTGAACAAAACTCATTTCGTGAAATGTTGGAAAATTTTACAAAAAAAATGCCGAGAAGTATGTCGAAATTTTTCGATGAAAGCGTCAAATTTTTTTATGTTGACAAAAATCATGAAAACGGTCGTATTATAGCATGGAGAATGAATATATGGTGAACAAAAGTCATTTCGTGAAATGTTGGAAAATTTTACAAAAAGAAAAAAAAACGCCATAGTATAGTATGGCAAAATTTTTTGATGAAAACGTCAAATTTTTTTTATGTTGAAAAAAATCATGAAAACGGCCGTATTATAGCATGGAGAATGAATCTATGGTGAACTAAAGTCATTTCTTGAAATGTTGGAAAATTTTACAAAAAAAACAGCATAGTATAGTATGTCGACATTTTTTGATGAAAACGTCAACATTTTTTGACGTTGAAAAAAATCATGAAAACAGTCGTATAATAACATTTAGAATGATTCTATGATGAACAAAAGTCATTTCGTGAAATGTTGGAAAATTTTACAAAAAGAAAAAAACGCCATAGTATAGTATGGCGAAATTTTTTGATGAAAACGTCAAATTTTTTTCATGTTGAAAAAAATCATGGAAACGGTCGTATTATAGCATGGAGAATGATTCAGTGGTGAACAGAAGTCATTTCGTGAAAGGTTGGAAAATTTTACAAAAAAAATGCCATAGTATAGTATGTCGAAATTTTTCGATGAAAACGTCAACTTTTTTTGTTGTTGAAAAAGATCATGAAAACGGTTGTATTATAGCATGGAGAATGATTCTGTTTTGAACAAAAGTCATTTCGTGAAATGTTGGAAAATTAAAAAAAAAAAATGCCATAGTATAGTATGTCGAAATTTTTCGATGAAAACGTCAATTTTTTTGTTGTTGACAAAAATCATTAAAAGGCGTATTACAGCATGTAGAATGATTCAATGGTGAACAGAAGTCATTTCGTGAAATGTTGGAAAATTTACAAAAAAAAAGCCAAGTAAGTATGTCGAAATTTTTCGATGAAAACATCAAATTTTTTTGATGTTGAAGAAAATCATGAAAACAGTCGAAAAACATTTAAATGATTTATGTGAACAAAAGTCATTTCGTGAAATGTTGGAAAATTTTACAAAAGAAAAAAACGCCATAGTATAGTATGTCGAAATTTTTCGATGAAAATGTCGAATTTTTTTGTTGTTGACAAAAATCATGAAAACAGTCGTATTATAGCATGTAGAATGAATCTATGGTGAACAAAAGTCATTTCGTGAAATGTTGGAAAATTTTACAAAAAAAAAAAACGCCATAGTATAGTTTGTCGAAATTTTTCGATGAAAACGTCAACTTTTTTTGTTGTTGAAAAAGATCATGAAAACGGTCGTATTATAGCATGGAGAATGATTCTGTTTTGAACAAAAGTCATTTCGTGAAATGTTGGAAAATTAAAAAAAAAAAAAAATGCCATAGTATAGTATGTCGAAATTTTTCGATGAAAACGTCAAATTGTTTTGGATTTTGAAGGAAATCATGAAAACGGTGGTATTATAGCATGGAGAATGATTCAATGGTGAACAGAAGTCATTTCGTGAAATGTTGGAAAATTTTACAAAAAAAAATGCCATAGTATAGTATGTCGAAATTTTTTGATGAAAACGTCAACTTTTTTTGTTGTTGAAAAAGATCATGAAAACGGTCGTGTTATAGCATGGAGAATGATTCTGTTGTGAACAAAAGTCATTTCGTGAAATGTTGGAAAATTAAAAAAAAAAAAAAATGCCATAGTACAGTATGTCGAAATTTTTCGATGAAAACGTCAAATTTTTTTGATGTTGACAAAAATCATGAAAACAGTCGTATTATAGCATGGAGAATGATTCAATGGCGAACAAAAGTCATTTCGTGAAATGTTGGAAAATTTTACAAAAAAAATGCCATAGTATAGTATGTTGAAATTTTTTGATGAAAACGTCAAATTTTTTTGATGTTGACAAAAATCATGAAAACAGTCATATTATAGCATGTAGAATGAATCTATGGTGAACAAAAGTCATTTCGTGAAATGTTGGAAAATTTTACAAAAAAAACAGCATAGTATAGTATGTCGACATTTTTTGATGAAAACGTCAAATTTTTTTCATGTTGACAAAAACATGAAAACTGTCTTATTATAGCATGTAGAATGAATCTATGGTGAACAAAAGTCATTTCGTGAAATGTTGGAAAATTATACAAAAAAACGCCATAGTATCGTATGTCGAAATTTTTCGATGAAAACGTCAAATTTTTTTGTTGTTGAAGAAAATCATGAAAACGGTCGTATTATAGCATGGAGAATGATTCAATGGTGAACAGAAGTCATTTCGTGAAATGTTGGAAAATTTTACAAAAAAAATGCCATAGTATAGTATGTCGAAATTTTTTGATGAAAACGTCAAAATTTTTTGTTTTTGAAAAAAATCATGAAAACAGTCGTATTATAACATTTAGAATGAATCTGTTTTGAACGAAAGTCATTTCGTGAAATGTTGGAAAATTTTACAAAAAAAAAAAATGCCATAGTATAGTATGTCGAAATTTTTCGATGAAAATGTCAAATTTTTTTGATGTTGACAAAAATCATGAAAACGGTCGTATTACAGCACGTACAATGAATCTATGGTGAACAGAAGTCATTTAGTGAAATGTTGGAAAATTTTACAAAAAAAATGCCATAGTATAGTATGTCGAAATTTTTCGATGAAAACGTCAAATTTTTTTGATGTTGAATAAAAATCATGAAAACGGTCGTATTATAGCATGGAGAATGTATCTATGGTGAACAAAAGTCATTTCGTGAAATGTTGGAAAATTTTACAAAAAAAAAAAAAAAACGCCATATTATAGTATGTCGAAATTTTTCGATGAAAACGTCAAATTTTTTTGTTGTTGAAAAAATCATGAAAACGGCCGTATTATAGCACTTAGAATGATTCTGTTTTGAACAAAAGTCATTTCGTGAAATGTTGGAAAATTTTAAAAAAAAAAAAAATGCCATAGTATAGTATGTCGAAATTTTTCGATGAAAACGTCAAATTGTTTTGGATTTTGAAAAAAATCATGAAAACGGTCGTATTATAGCATGGAGAATGATTCAATGGTGAACAGAAGTCATTTCGTGAAATGTTGGAAAATTTTACAAAAAAAATGCCATAGTATAGTATGTCGAAATTTTTCGATGAAAACGTCAAATTGTTTTCGATTTTGAAAGAAATCATGAAAACGGTCGTATTATAGCATGTAGAATGATTCTATGGTGAACAAAAGTCATTTCGTGAAATGTTGGAAAATTAAAAAAAAAAAAATGCCATAGTATAGTATGTCGAAATTTTTCGATGAAAACGTCAAATTTTTTTTATGTTGAAAAAATTCATGAAAACGGTCGTATTATAGCATTGAGAATGAATCTATGGTGAACAAAACTCATTTCTTGAAATGTTGGAAAATTTTACAAAAAAAAAAAAAAAACGCCATAGTATAGTATGGCGAAATTTTTCGATGAAAACGTCAAATTTTTTTGATGTTGAAAAAAATCATGGAAACGGTCGTATTAAAGCATGGAGAATGATTCTGTGGTGAACAAAAGTCATTTCGTGAAATGTTGGAATATTTTACAAAAAAAATGCCATAGTATAGTATGTTGAAATTTTTCGATGGAAACGCGAATTTTTTCATGTTGACAAAAACATGAAACGGTCTTATAGCTGAGAATGATCTATGCGAAAAGCATTTCGTGAAATATTGGAAAAGTACAAAAAAATAGAAGATGAAATTTTTATAAACGCAAATTTTTTTATTACAAAAATCATAAAAATAAGCAGAGAAAGAAAAAAGAAAATGAAAATTTTACAAAAAAAAACGCCATAGTATAGTATGTCGAAATTTTTCGATGAAAACGTCAAATTTTTTTGATGTTGAAAAAAATCATGAAAACGGTCGTATTATAGCATGGAGAATGTATCTATGGTGAACAGAAGTCATTTCGTGAAATGTTGGAAAATTTTACAAAAAAAAAAAAAACGCCATATTATAGTATGTCGAAATGTTTCGATGAAAACGTCAAATTTTTTGGATGTTGAAAAAATTCATGAAAATGGTCGTATTATAGCATTTAGAATGAATCTATGGTGAATAAAACTCATTCCGTGAAATGTTGGAAAATTTTACAAAAAGAAAAAAAACGCCATAGTATAGTACGGCAAAATTTTTCGATGAAAACGCCAAATTTTTTTGATGTTGAAAAGAATCATGAAAACGGTGGTATTGTAGCATTTAGGATGATTCTATGGTGAACAAAAGTCATTTCGTGAAATGTTGTAAAATTTTACAAAAAAAACGCCATAGTATATATAGTATGGCAAATTTTTTTGATGAAAACGTCAAATTTTTTTGATGTTGAAAAAAATCATGAAAACGGTCGTATTATAGCATGGAGAATGAGTCTATGGTGAACTTAAAGTCATTTCTTGAAATGTTGGAAAATTTTACAAAAAAAAAAAAAACGGCATAGTATAGTATGGCGAAATTTTTCGATGAAAATGTCAAATTTTTTTCATGTTGAAAAAAATCATAGAAAACAGTCGTATTATAGCATCTGGAATGAATCTATGGTGAACAAAAGTCATTTCGTGAAATGTTGGAAAATTTTACAAAAAGAAAAAAAAACGCCATAGTATACTATGTCGAAATTTTTCGATGAAAACGTCAAATTTTTTTGTTGAAAAGAATCATGAAAACGGCCGTATTATAGTACTTAGAATGATTCAATGGTGAACAGAAGTCATTTCGTGAAATATTGGAAAAGTTTACAAAAAAAACGCCATAGTATAGTATGTCGGAATTTTCAGATGAAAACGTCAAATTTTGCTATACATGCTATACCATGACGTTTTTAGCACTTTTTTCGACACGCTACACTATGACGTTTTAGAACTCTTTTTGACATACATCCTCACCAACTGCTCCGCCTTGGAAAGGACTGCAGAGATTGGTGAAACTGCCCAACTCTTCACCAGTTCTTCACTTTCTGCCATTAAGGATGTCCATGGCAAACGCTGTCTGCGGAGGTTCTGCAGCATTCTCAAGGACCCGTCTCACACCAGCCACAGACTGTTTTCCCTCCTCTAGTCTGGGAGGCGCTAAAGGATTCTCCATTCCAGGACAAGCATGCTCAGGAACAGATTCTTCTCCTCAGCTGACACCTTGCTGATCTCTGCACCTTGTGTCCTATAGAGTATTCATAATTACACCACTGTCTATACTGTACATGTACACACATTTGTATGTATGTCATACCTCTTGCTGTATATTCTATATATAACAGTCTGTTACTAATAATTTCTCTCTTTATTATGTTATGCCTGCACTGCTTACTTTAACTACAACACATACACACCAACACCATCTTTAAGCTTATGATTAAATTACAAGTCCAAGTTTACATGAAAGAAAAAAATCTCTTTATTTACAGAACAATTATAATCACATAAGGGTGCTCCGATCAATCAAACTGTCACGGATTTATCAGCCAATGTTAATTGTAAGTAGTTTGATCGGTAGTCTCTATGTTAGAAGATTTTGAATTGAAAATGTTTACGATATTAATTTGTCTGCTTTCTCGCCTGCTCTGGAATTCACTCAGAGCGACACAGCTGGACATATGGACAGGCACGGCGTCATGATAGTTTTCACCCTATATCTGATTCTTTTTTTCTGCGAGCGAATCTGACAAGAAAATGGACCAATAATCTATTAAAAACTATACAGGCCTAGATGGTGTATCATTCGGATATAAGTTTGATCTGATTCTGATGCAAACATTCTCCAGTCCTGAGAGAGCGTGTCGTCTGGCGAAAGTTCCTCTACGCATAACCTGAATTGCATTAAAATAGGTTTAAATTTGATACTTCGATAAAATTTTTTTTATTATTATTTATTTGATGAACGTGTTGCCGATCAATAACTCGTGCTAATAACTAGTGCTTTCCTTTCTCTTTGTGTGCGGCAAGCTGGAGAGCAACGCATTTCTTGACAGCAGTGAAAATGTTTTTGAAAGGCTTTACGACAAAAAATACGGATTAAAGCAGAATATTTCGTAAGATGAAAACGTGAATGATTGCATCTTTTTTTCAATAAATTTTCACTTTTCAACTTCACAACGCTCTCAAGTCACTGGAAATGTTTGGATCACACGCTACAAATAATCCCATTCAGCCATCACTGTAATCTAATTCTACAAATAGTGTAATACAACTCACTACTGAGCCTATTTATAACCGCTAGGAGTGTGACGATACACTCAGCTCACGAGACAATAAACGATATTGGGTTCAAGATCTCCATAAGATATTATAACAATTTTAACAAAGCCTGAATGATGAAAATATATGACTGAAAAAGCAGTCCTTTATTCAAAAAACACAAAATGTAAAAGTCCTGGTTCAGACTGAGAGGACAGACGCCGTAACGTTGGTTAGTAGTCCTGGTTCAGAATTAGAAGACCAGCCTGGTTAAGTGAAGTGTAACAAATAATCGTATCGTATTCAATTTAGCTCTACGACGTTCTACGTTATCTTACGTTGTTCATGTAAAAACACCAACTCGTACAGGTGAGTAATGTTACGTCCGCAGATCATTTAGCTGCTATAACAAGTTTCAGTTGCGCTGCAACCAACATGACTCAGAGATATAACTAAGGCTACATAAATAAACTCTATTATCTCGTTATAGTCGACTGTATGTTACTGCAACAAGGTGCATTATTTGGACATTTTCAGCGGTGTAACTGGAAAACCGGGCATGCTTGTCATCATATAAATAGATCGTTTCGATCGACTTGTAAACCACTCAGATTGCGCTGTGGGCGGGACACTGAGCCAGACTACACAGTGGAGAGTGAGTGGAGAGCTCTGATCCGAGCCAAAGTTGTGTTTTTTTTTTTTTTTTTTTTTTTTTTTTAAATCAATTTACAGCATCCCCGAAATACCATGACACAGTATTTCTCAACGATGCATATCGTCACATTTTTATATCGCGGCACGATATATCGTCACACCCCTAGTAACCAATACCATTATCTTCACTTCACTTCTATGCTTTGTGTATGCAATGGCTGCCTCTGCGCACTCGGTGAAATATGAGATCAGAGTGGTGCGTCGCTGCAGAATGAATACAGGTGAAGCACTGATTAGTGTAGAATGAATAGGCTCGCAAAAATATTGATTAGAATTTAAATGCTCGAACTATTCAGCACAGCCCCTCTGAAACCAAGCAGGTCTAATGACAACGACGGCGTGGTACAGATAGAAGTCATGAAGACTTCTAAACCATAACTCCAGGCGAAAGGATTCAAAAATTCTCAAGGACGTCATTTTTTTTTTTTTTTTATATGGCCTGTCTATCAATTGTTTAAGCTCAATAAACATAGCTTATATTTGTTTGGGACATTGAAATCTTCCAGAATAGATGGACCAGCGCATACAAAGAGTAGAGGAGCAGAATCACTTGTTGACCGGCGGGTAGAAAGGGCTTCAACTGCTGACTGACCCCAAAAACATGATCGGAGCACCTTTAATTTAACTACAAAGCTATTTTAAGGAGTACAGGTTTTCTGACTGTATAATGAAGGTCATATGAAATGTTTCTGTATTTTTGATCTCACTGATTGAGAGCGGTGCTAATGAAGGGGTGAGGAACACAAAAAGAAACCAGTGATGCATTAACAGACACTGTGTGTTAGGAGTGTTAGTGTGCTGTGTGGGGATGTTACAGTGGACACTCTGTTCCATATCCAGGCCCGAATTCATTCACCCTCTTCAATAGTGCCGCTTTCACTGCACTGATCTTCTCATCCAACTCTGTCAGACTACAGGCCTGAAGGACAAAGTAAGAAAAAAAAAAATGATCAATCGATCAAAAAAATAAAAAGTCCACTTACAACACAGTGAAAGGAAACAAAACATCTACTAACCTGAGGGGATGTCTTTGGTCGCTTGTGCAGGTGAGTCTGTAAAGACAGAAAAGAATACATTAGACCTTTTTAACTGGTACAATTTCCAAACTGGCTCATGCTTTGAGCAGCAAACTGAGGTACTTGTCTGTTTCCCGTCTACCTTGCCTCAAGGACTGAAAATTTACTCAGAGACAGAGATGAAATGCAATGGAAAGAAAAACAAAACTCTGGCTTGGAATTTCCTCATATCCACTTAATGACATACAAAGAGGTGAACTGCTATAAGCAAAGAACAGGAAACAGTATGCAGTTATTTAATTTCAAAGTAATTTTTAGGACAAAGATAATGCAATAACCTGTTGACACAAAAACATTTTAATGCAACTAATTTCTTTAACACATTAACACAATTGATCTTTCGGCGGTTGTTAATGGGTTCAGTTTTAAAGCTAGAATGAAGATACTGGCTTACAGGGGTGCTGTTTAGCTCAGTCGGTAGAGCGGGTGCCCCATATGCCAAAGCGGCTTTGTTGCAGCAGACATGCCTACTTTATGATAATCACATGCAGTTTGGGTCAAGTCATAGTCAAGTCAGCACACTGACAGCTTATTTTTAAGTTACAGCATTTTTTTGGAAAGGAGCCTCCTTTACTGTTCAGTGTTAAAATGTTGTTCCTGAAATCGAGGGCCAACTGTGTACAGCTCTTCAGCAAACACCAAACTACAGTATTTTCAGAAATTGCGAAAAAAAAAAAAAAAAAAAAGTGGTACTCTGAATATAAAAGACCCCATCTCAGTTTATTCAAAGACACTCGACATCTCTTGCTCTGCTCACACAAACATGCAGTGAGTCAAAAGCAGATGGAGAGCAGCATACTCACAGAAGCAGCATGCTGTGCTGAGAGACATCAGTGTGAAGAGACATGCAGCATCTTAAGCACACTCATGCACATAACTAAACATGTGCTGGACAAACTCCCTCAAGATGGGAAATCAGAGTCTGTGCTACTCTGCTGAGGTCGGTCAGGTTGTATATGAAGTTCAGTGAAGTACCTACTGTCATCCTTTGAGTCTGTTTCTCTAAAAAAAACATTGTGTAGTAAGAAGAGTGACTGAGCTGTTTGCAGTGACCTTAAAATTCAAATAAATCTAACCAAACCCGATGCATTTTTGATTCAAATCAGCTTAAGTGTAACTCGAGGAGGGAAACGTGTTGAAGTATATGAGAGGAGACTCCATTAGCATCACCCACAAACTCCTCTCAGTAAGTAGACTTCATTTTGAAATGATTTTGCCTACAGCAAACCAATATTCAACATGCAATTTAGGCATCGTACACATTAAAAGCCCCAACTGACAGAGAACACGTAAAATGGACAAACAAAAAATACTTTTGTCTTCTCGTCAATAGTAATAATCATTGTTTGAAATGCCAGCAAATTATTGAGAGCAAATTCTGTGGTTCTTTCAATCCAAAGTATCCAAACTACAGGACGGATCTGAACGAACTTAGAAGAGCACAGAAAGCCAAAAGGTAAACCACGCCCAAGACTTGTAAAAGAATAATTTCCACTTTCATACTCCATGTTTGTCCTGTATTTATTATCGATCAAAACTACGATTATCACTTTATTTCTGTAGACATGATTGTCTACACCTCCACCGGACTGTGAAATAGAGACAGTGAATGCAGCACGGTGGCCGCTACAGTAACTTTCCTGATGGTGAACTGGAGACAGTGAATGCAGCACTGTGGCAACTGTCGACTCAGTTGTCTGTTGTGCTCATATACTGCAGCCGGTGCACCGCTGCATGCGACACACTTATCTTGACAGTTAACGGTTCATGATCAAATAACAACTCAGTTATTGGTTATTTTTTTTTTTTTGTTGTTCAAAATTAGCATCCCAAATTAGTAGTACTATGAAACAATGCTTTGAGTGGGTCCCCATTTGCCAATGATTTCACACTATTCCACCACGCCACAGGAGGCAGTAGTGTGTCACGAAATGCAGCAAGTCACCAGCAAAGCCAAGGAAGAAGAAAAATGCTAGCAAGTAAACTGATAAAAAAAAAAAAAAAAATTGTGAGGGTTTCTGGACAATATTTGTCATTGTTTTGTGTTGTTAATTGATTTAAAATAATAAATATATACATACATTTGCATAAAACAGCATATTTGTCCACTCCCATGTTGATAAGAGTACTAAATACTCGACAAATCTCAAATCTTTAAAGGCACATCATGAACAAGTAAAAAATGCATTTGCAATGAATCACAATTAACTAGGGACAACCATGCGATTAAATGTTTTAAATCGACAGCCTAATTTATTAACAAGAAAACCCCACAAGGCACCTGGAAGTTCAAATCGGTTAACTGGCTAAAACTGAGGAGGAGGAAAATATATCTACAATTTCAAAAGGCAGGAATCAAAAAAAAAAAAATCTAGTCACTGCACTAAGAAATGGTTTAATCTGACTAATTTTTAGCATGATCATTGAGAATGTGTGTGTGTGTCATCATTTAAGTGTAAGAGGTCAAAAAACAGGCATTTGGTAGCCAAATAATTAGAGAGGAATAGTATTTCCATGACTTTTAGTAACTTGATTATATATGTGCAAATTAAGTTAAATAGAACATTTAAAATAGCACAGTAGCCCAAAAACAGACCTGTGTATGAACACTGACTAATAATTAAATGCTTTCCATGTATTGATTTCAAAGCCATAAGACTCACTGTGGATTGAAAGTACTCCGGTGAGAGTCCCTCCAACTCCAGGATACGATCCTCCAGCTTCTTTAGTCTCTGGTAGACACTCAGGGGAACTGGGCCAGCTAAAAGTATAAAACACTTGTTGAAAAAGTCTGAATGCTGATTATTTTACATGACAGATTCAACAAATGTGAGTAGAGACTGAGTAAAGCATGTGGCTTAGTGTAAAAAAAAGAAGCACAGTCATAATTAAAGGTGGTTTAGTTAAAACTGTTCATATCAGTTTAAAAACAATCATCTTGCTTATTTTTAAATGCTGACTTCTTGTGTTATTTACCACAAGTGAACTATTTCAGATTAATAATACTTTGCATTAAGGGTGTCACGATAAATCGGTATTGATAACCATGATATTAAAAAAATATAAACTGTATATTGGTAACATGTTAATAATGCACGTGTTAATAATGCACATAATATCGTGTAAATAATCCAGCACCTCTTAGTTCTGATTACAGAGTCTCGTATTTTGAGTCATTCATTTGCCAAAAAAAAAAAAAGACAAAAACGCACAAATAAAGTTGAATTTGACTGATTTTCAAATTTTCTATAGATATTGGGATAATACAGCTGTCGTCAATTCTTTTGGCCATGATAATTGTGCAGTGAAAATCTAATATTGTGACAGCCCTACTTTACATATAGCCTGCAATGCATTCATAATCACATTTCAATGTGTTATATTTCCTATGCATTTTAATGGCAGTTTGCTATAACTTTAAACATATGTTTTCTGGAAAAAAAAGGCATGAAAATAATAAATATTTCAGTGTATTTGCAAATAAACACCTTTTAAGAGTTTAATGTAAAGTATGTGTAATGAAATGTGATCCTTTCTAGCAACATACAGTGAGACACAATGTGTCTTTGTCCTCTTACCTGTTGAGAGTTTCAGGTGAGTTTCGATGTTGTGAAGCCTTTCTTCTATCGCAGCATTTCCGCATTCTCTTGCCATCGGCCCCCTCTGCTGATCCCCAGCCTCTGCTTGGCCTCCCCCACCACGAGTCTGGGGCCCATAAGTGTTTACCACTCGTGTAACTAGCCAGTCAAGGAACATAACACATAAACAGGAGCAATAATATTAACTAGAGTCTAGTTAACAGAATGGTCTAAGGCATGACATATATAGGGAGGGGTCCTTCAAAATCCTTGATATGTGTTAAGTAGTTTAGATGAATTTACAGTGGTATATCAATTTAGGATTTCTTGCATCAAGCTGATTTTTTATCAAGACACATTAAATGTAGAGGGCATTTGCAAAAATGACATTTGATATTGAACATTTGTCATTTGTCAAGTCATTTTTAACAACATTTTAAGGATTATGGACCAATGACTTCTTCAAAATGATGTGTGCAATTTCAAAAATGAAAGCCACAGTTCGTAAAAATAAAGCTGTTAAGAAATGTCACACTGACATTTGTGGAAAATATTTATCTTCTTACCTTTCACGTGGCTTTTAAAACCAGGATAAGGAGTGAAAACTGCATCTGTTCTGGCACAGCTGTTTTCTACACAAGAGAAAATTTTATTTTAAACATTTTATAAAGTAAAATAAAAATTGAATTAAAAGCGATTAGAAACATTTTATATACATCGCTTAAGTTACAATTACGATTAGTGTGTCCTGATTTCTATAACTGGTGTCGCGCAGGCTTTGACTTTTAAAAAATGCCCTCTGTCTTGTGTTTTTCTGGACTGAGCTGGTTGTGTTTTGAGGCCGAGTGTGTTAGCTACTTCAGCCCCACTCTTGGAGCAGTTCAGCCTGACCTCTCGCCTGTGGAAATCAGCTCTCTCCCAAACATTGGCAATCTGTGAGCAGGCTCCCTCTCCACCCTGCCCCCCAACCTCTCTCCCATTCTCACCCTGATTGCAGTCGATCACGTTGCAAAACTCTCGTACATTGTTTTCATTGATCTCCATCTGCTTGCGTTCCATAAATGCAGATATTCTTCGCTCAATCTAGGGTTACAAAGGAGAGATGACACAGATAATAAGATACAAAGGATTGATGAGCTACTGATAGGTGTCAAGAATGCAATGAGCGTAATGATCTGGGGCAAACAGTAATTTACATTAAACGGAATGACAAATGTAGTAGGAAATTATTCCAGGTAGCCAAAAAAGTTGAATTGCTTACCATCAGCACATGATGGAATATGAATACTGTTTGCTTGGCTACCAAAATAAATGCACAACAGAATGGGGCCTCTTGTCCTTCATCCACATGCAATCTCAGAGTAATGAGCATCCACTTCATAATCCATCAAGGACCTGGCCCTCTCTCAAAGCCCTCAGCAATGTGGTCTGTTCTACCCAACCACAGCACTAAAGGACCCCTTATTCTCTGCTGAACTCGGCTTATCAGATCTCCATCAAACATTTGCTTCACTGCGGCACGTCATGTGCACATCCTTGGGAGCAATTACTTATGATTATTCATTTGCTTGACAGAGAGTAAAGAGGGCTCTGAAAATGTCAGTGCCAGAACAGCTGACAGATCTGCTGACAGAGACCAACCTCTGACTTCCTGGCTCTGATCTGAACCATGATGTCATCAGCCGTCGTCTTGCTTTCTGCAGCCTCTGGGCTGGGAGGACGGTGCTGAGACGGTTTAGTCGTCTGCTCTTTGAGGGATGACGAGGTGACGGCATCGTCTGATGTGTTGTCTTTTGTAGATGACGCATCACTATGAGCATCCAACTGTGTCTTTAAGCTTTGTGAAACAGCCTACATAAACAGTTGGGGCAGAAAAAATATTGCATCACAGCAGAAATAATATTTTATGAATTAAATACCTTTACTAACAAGCATAAAAAGGGTATAATACATTATAAAATAGCCTTTGTCATCTCTAATAATGAGGAATTGGTCATCAATTCAAAACAATTTCAACAAACCCTTTTAGTGTTAACACGTTAAAATAATGCAATTTAACAAAATGTAGCCACTTTACCTGTAACTTAGTGATATGCTTCTGCAAACAGCTGTACACTTGAGCATCTGGAGATGATGGAAGATCCACAGCATCAATGTTGAATTCTATTCTGAGAGCCGCATCACTTAATTTGAGCTGGATTCAAAAAAAAAAAAAAAAAAAAAAAAAAAACATACACAAAGTGAGGCTACACTGCCCTAGACATTAGTGTAAAGCAGATTCAGTGTTAAACATGAGCCACTTTGTTGATTATTGGAGCTGAAAATAAATCAGCAGCTATTTTGATAATGCATTAGGATTAAGATTTAATAATTTTGTTACTTTTCAAGGAGGAAAAGCCAGTTATTTGCTGGTACCAGCTTCTTCAGCCATGTGCACTATTTAATAAAGAGTATCTCTGCTC
This sequence comes from Pterois miles, assembly GCA_947000775.1. Taxonomy (NCBI): domain Eukaryota; kingdom Metazoa; phylum Chordata; class Actinopteri; order Perciformes; family Scorpaenidae; genus Pterois; species Pterois miles. The sequence goes on along the minus strand of CAMQGK010000471.1, from coordinate 4,312,823 downwards.
TATCATTTTAAATGGAATATCTTTGGGTTGTGGACTGTTGGTTGGTCCGACAAAACAAACAAGTTGAAAACATCATCTTGGGCTCTAGGAACATGTGGGATGGACTTTTTTTTATCTTAAATTATAGAAAAACATATTTATCAAGGGAAAAAAATCTTTACTTGGAGTGGTGCAGAGCCATAAGCTTCTGTGATGAAGCTACAAATACTAAAGCCATAGTTCATGTATATAATGAAGGTGCAAGGAGATTTATACATGTAGAACTGCAGTGTAAGCACAGCTGATATGATTTGATCATACATGGTGCTCTTATTCTTGCTTTACAGGAGAAGGGACAGAAAGAGAGATCACATATGTAGAGAATAATTCAACCAAACTATCATTCTACATGAACATTAATTATATGGTTTAATCTGACCGACTTTTAGAGATCCACATGTTAAATACCTGCTGCAGTGATGAGGTATAAAAACGGCACTCGTCATAGCAGGAAAAGCACAGGTGTTACTAATGACACTAACGATGGCTCTGACTGGAATTCAGTCATCATTGATTTCATTATTTGCACCTGTGCTTTTCCAACTGTGCCAACTCAAAATGTCTCCCATGAAAAAGGCCGACAGAGTTGATTTCGATTTTTGGTGATACGATGTGGCTGATTTACCTGTCTGAATATGTAGATAACTATGAGCTGATTAACATTAACAAGAATAAACTATCACGGTTACTTTGTTATAACTTGCTTGCCTTTGCTGCAAAACCGCTTGAATGTCGATCTAAACAGCCCTGCTAAGTTACACCGGTATGCTAAAAACATTAGCATGTAAGTTAGCTAGCTAGCTAACTAACTAACTAACAACACGCCACGGACGGAAAGAAACGTCTCCCGGAGCTACACGGGGCTCAAACACTGTCAACCAACCTCTTTCCCGAAGTCTGAGAACAGCTTCAGTATCGCACACATGCAGTCCTTGTAGCTGGACATTTTGCTGGATTCATTAGGGGGAGCGTGGTTTCCACTCAGCTTCATTGTCTCCGCCATTGTGGTCCAAACGCTGGAATACTCGAACGGCTGCACAATACTGACCGCTGATTGGCTAGAATGAGACCACGTGAACGCAGTAACTCGCACGCATGCGTACACATACGTGTGGGTCAAAATTAAACATTATGTCTCATATTATTCTTGATTTATAGTTTTATATAATGCTATTTGATAATAAATTAATTCCCTTTATTTGGCGTGTTTAATATTTTGATATTTACCTTTCTTTAAATATTTAGCTTTATTTTCTACTGTTTTTGTCATTGTTAATAGGAATACTTTTAATATCTTAATTTTAATTTATTTGTTGTAAAGTATTTCAAAGTAATTTTATATTGTATTATACATTGCTGCTTCAATGCAAACTAAATTTTAAAGTTAAATACTCCACACTCCAAGTCCTATAATTAAAAAAAGTACAGAAATATTAACAGCAAAATGTACTTAATTTCAATTGTATTGTATTTTTTATTATTATTATTTATTCTATCTAGTGTATAGTAGTTGGTATGTACGTTTATGCACAGATTTGTGAATACAGTGTTTTTCATACCTACCTCCCTCATCTGTTGTGAGAGATTTTTATGATCTATGTAAATTGCTGCTGTAACATCTCAATTTCCCTTTGAGGAACAATAAAGTCTATATAGACAGGTATGAATAAATAAATAAATAAATATAAAACATCAAACATAAACATGCTCCTTTTGTGTACAAGTGTTGCAGTATGACATATATGTTATTAGATTATACTATTATTACTCTTAAGTAGTTAAATTAATACATCATCATAATTTCTAAACTGATCTTACGTTTTGTTGTAAAATTTTAAAAAAAAGTTAAATTATGATCTGCAAAGTAACTAGTAACTATTACCACAAATTTGGAACAAATTGCCAGAGAATCAAATGTGTGCCTTATCTCTGATCACCATGACAAGTAGCTTAATTTCTTATTATTAATGTCATGCTTATATGTTTATCACTTTTATTTGTCTTTAATTCTCCTTTTTCTTTGTTTTTGTGTTTTGTTAAAAAAAGTATCTGGATTGCCTCTGAATTTGTTTATATGTTTATATTTTCTTTTATTCAAAGTTTGCTTTTATTACATCAAATGCATGTGAAGCACTTTGAAACTGATCTGTGTATATAGATTGAGCTACATCATTAAATTTGCTTTACTTGGCCCTATAACTGTAAAATAAAAGCAGGATGTTACAGGTAATGATGATATTGTTAGCAGAGACTTCAGCAGGATAATGTCACTTTGTTCTCATTAAGGGTTAAAAAGGCTCACTGGTACGTGGCTCATACCGTAGATCAATCTTTCAGTAATTGGTGAAATACAAGATGAATGATGCTCAGATAAGAAAATTATCTTCTGGCTGTAATGAGCCAGAAGAGTCAGAGTCAGATATGAAACAATCAGACATGGCTACCTGCAAATTTGACTGATTTGTAGCCACATTTAACTGTATTCTCCATAATTTACTTTTCAAATCGGAGAAAGAACGGTCACTCAATTATAAGAGCATTGTCCCTCAGACCGCGGCGGACTGTGCAGCAGGGCACTGAGATGGGAAACTGGCCACAATGGTGGATTTTTCTGCGTTGAGTGACTGTGGGAAAATCTCCCTCCTCTATTCAGCCATTTTTCCCTTCTTTTCATATAATGAGGAGAGAGACTGATGAAGGCAACAACAGAAAAAAGAACAATTACAGGCAATGAGAAAGCACAACCACTCAGAACTCAATAATGCGCTCTAGAAGGGTTAATCATTTTAGGAAGGGGTCTGAAGACAAGCCTTTTTAGTTAATTCATCTCTGGGGTGATATTTTTTTCCCCCCGAAACAGGAAGGGAACTGTAACACTTGACATGGTTTGACATGCTGTGCCATTGCTGAATGTTCCCACACAGCAAGGAGCTCAGAAATTTAAAAACTGCTCATTTAATTTGCCTGACTGCAGACCCAAGAGCTTTGGTGATTTTTCTTTTCTTTAAACTGGCAGGAATTGTGATTTAAGGTGCTTAGATGCTTAGAGTATGATATATAGACCTTTATTTAACACCAAATTTAAATTCTGTTGACACTTACAGACTTCGAATGTCACTTGATGCTCTCGTGGTTTTAGTTTTGCCAAAAAAAATCGAATTCTAGCATCATAAAGTAAAAATACTCATTATGCTGAATGGGCCCTGTCAATACTGTATTGTATTACTGGATTGTTACTATCAATGCATCAATATACAGGCAGTACATTTAAAGTTAAATACTAACAGTAAATATAAAATAATAAACACTTAAAACTGTCCTTATATTAGCTGTAAGCAATATTTATAATGTGTTATAAACCATTAATCAAGTGTTTGTATACTGCTTATAAATGCTAAATTGGGGAGTTAAAGTAAAGTATTAGTATTTCATTTTTAAACATTTTGTTTCTGTAGAATATTCATTCATAAAACAAACAAAATGCAAAACACTAAGTTTTAAAAAATACTAGTTAATTAGTTTGGAAGTATGGAATTATTATATCTCCTTTACAAGAGGTTTTGAGGTGCATTTAAGTGCATTTTCAAATATTTAAACCCACATGAAAATTAAGTGGCATTCAAAGACAACAAACGTCTGCAAAACCATGTTAGAAACATTATACGTTATACATAAACCATTAATTGTTTATGCACTGCTTTAAATAGGAGTGTGATACTGAGATACCTTTGTGGTTTTTCATATAACTAAGGTGGAAAATGTTCTCCTTTGGCTCACAAGAATGTAGTCTTGACCTGGTGCTGTACAGGAAACAAGGTCGTGGTGGTGGTGGTGATGGAGGCAAGCGAGTGAAGAGGGATTGTTGCTGCCTCTTGCCTTAGTCACATCAGCCACCTGCAGGAAAGTAAAAAGGTCCACTTTTGAGCCCGTCTGCTCCACAGTGGCAGATGATGTTGACAGAGTATGAGACAGTAAAGGCCAGACGGGAGGGTCAGGAGAAAGAGGGAGCACAATGTAGAGAGACAAGTGGATTGCAGTGGGAAGGTTTTTGTCTCGTTTAACTGAGAGGGGAATAATTAAATGTATTCCTCTCATGTGGCCTTGAGGCCGAGCTCCCCACTGCAGCTGCTGAACATGTAGAAATGTTTTAATAGCCAACAACTAATGTTTTTAACAACTATCTTTTATCATGAGAAGAGAACCACTTGTTCGCTATGAGGCAGGAAAACATCACAGTGGATAAAATCTGTTGAAATGCCTGGTTATTTCATTATTCAGAGTCTACAAATGAGTCTACAGACATGCTAGCTGCTCTGTGAAGCTGCACACTGGCAGAGTGATGCTAAATGCTAACATCAGTATGCTGGGCGGCAGTAGCTCAGTCCGTAAGGACTTGGGTTAGGACGCGGAGGTCACCGGTTCAAGTCCCCCATGGACCAAGACCAACTGGTTGCTGGAGAGGTGCCCCTGAGCAAGGCACCAAACCCCCAACTGCTCTGGGCGCTTGTCAGGAGCAGCCCCCTCACTCTGACATCTCTCCATTGACATGTATATGTACTGTGTGAACAACAGAGTGTAAAACTGAATTTCCCCACTGTGGGACTAATAAAGGAATATCTTTCTTTCTTTCTTTCTTTCTAACATGCTCACAGTAACAATGCTAACACGCTGATGATTAGCAGGTAGGATATAATGCTTACCATATTCACCATCTTAGTTTAGTGTTGCATGCTAACTTGCTGATTAGCGCTAAACACAAAGTAGGCGGGCCACTCTCACTGTTCATAGCAATACTTACAAAAAGTACCGTAATTCCTATACATCCCACAAAATCTGTTTTTTAGGTAATCCACGTAATTGTGAACCAGGAAGTATAAAGAGTGCTAAACACCTCATAGGAGGGTAGTCGGGGTGGATGGATGGGTCAAAAAACACCAGACTTTCAACCAGGAGACCGGTATTTGTTCCCTGTGTGAAACCAGAAGTCAACGTTGATTTTTCAAGTAACTTCCAGACTTCTGCCACTTCCAAAGTTATTTTAACTCACACCACGATCTTGTGGTGTTTTGCTGCCTAAACCTAACAGAGTAGTTTTATTGCCTAAACCTGAGTAGTTTTGTCGCCTAAACCCAAGTAGTTTTGTTGCCTAAACCTACGTTGTTTTGTTGCCTACACCAAACCAAGTTGTTTTGTTGCCTAAGCCTAATTCAGTAGTTTTGTTGCCTGAACCAAACTGAGTAGTTTTGTTGCCTAAACCTAAGTAGTTTTGTTGCCCACACCTAACTCAGTAGTTTTGTTGCCTAAACCTAACCAAGTAGTGTTGTTGCCTAAACCTGAGCAGTTTTGTTGCCTAAACCTAAACAAGCTATTTCCTGTGAAAACAGAAATTTATTTTTAAAAGATTGTATGCATGTAACAAACAGAAATTGACATGAGTTGCGTAACATTTGTCACTTGATTTTGGACATTAGTAGTAAAATGCACGAAAAATGAGTAATAACTTTTTGTAAGATATCAAAAGAACCATTGTATGTTATATGTTAGAAGTAGGCCTACAGCTGAGGCTGATGGGAATGTAATTTCTGTAGGTATTTGCTCATGAATCAAAGTACTGGAGAAATTAAAGGTTAATAAGGTTAACAATCATAAATGGTGCTAGCCGAGAAGTCAGGGGATCACCAAAGTCATTAGGATTCATCCTCTGGGAAACATGAATAGCTGTCTCAAATCCATCCAATCATGGCAATCCATCCAATAGTTATGATATTTAGCTAGTTTCACTTGTTAACATGCTAACATCCGCTAATTAGCACTAAACACAAACTGTGTTTCAATACCCATACTAACATACTATTTAGCATGTCAGAAAAAAAGATTTAGCATGTCCCAATGAATATTATGTAAAACAAAATAGAATGCATATATTTGTAACATAATCAGTCTTTTTTTCTTATTTTAAAATGTCATTCTAGACAGTACAGCTCACAATGATAAAACAACCCAGCAAAAGTTAACATTTACAAGCAAAGCATAAAGCACAGCGGAGGCTGATATGAATGTCCTTAGTTTGGTTTTGAAGTATTGGACAAATTAAAACTGATTAAGTTGTTTTGATAAGGTTGAGGGAAAAGTTACAGGATCAGCAACGTTATCTCAATACAGATAAGCCAGCTTTCTGGTGGTGCTATGAAAACTCAAGCATCACCAGAGTCAGTATGATTCATCATCTAGAGACTGTGAATGCCTGTACAGAACTACACGATAATCTGTCCGACATTTGTCGAGATATTTCTGTCTGGACCAAAGTGGTTTACCGATTGACCGACTGAGCAGCATTGCTATTTGTCCCTTAAGACATACTGACCAAAGCCAGATAGAGAAAATGCACAGTTTTTACTGCTCACACAAACCCAGCTCCACCGAACTCTCAGAGAGTTAATGTGATGGGGAAAACAGCACACACTCCTGTGCAATCCAGTCTCCACTGAAAGTTAGCCACATGGATAGGCAGGCAGGTTATTACTTTAAGCCACTTCTGACTGTGAAGCGCATTAATGATATGGACAAAGCACTAAGGATCCTCATAAAGTTATTAACTGGCTTTTACCGCAGCACACTGCTGTTCCTGACACATTTCCAATCAGCAAGAGGAAGATGCTCGGCCACCAGCACTTCAGCCTTTCCATGTGCAACCGCTCAATCAGCCTAACACAGGTTCCCTTGCTCATATGGAGCGATTCAAGAGGACTCCTTCATGACCCATGTTCAGATGGTTTTCCATTACATGGCGTGGACTGTCTGTAATTTTTTTTTTTTTTTTTTTTAGTCATCTCATATCTGAGACATCACAGGACTGGAAAAAAATAATATAACAATATTGTAAAACTGGTGAGATAACACAAATCAGCATTAGTGGTGTCAATGTCACCAAAAGGGCCAATTTAGTAGCTTTTGAGAGCTTTTTGTAGATATTCAAATTTCTATTTCTTTAGCACTTAAAGGCCTTCTCACCCATGCTGGCGCAAAAGCTGCTGTTCAAAGTTCATTCTTGACCTTATTTGAGAAAAATTGAAATCCTTTACATCAGTAAACCAGCCGCACCACAGTGTCAACATACTCATTACAAATAAAAGTCCTACATTAAGTATAGGTACAAAAAATATGTTTGATGTGGAATTCCAGCTTTCATATTACTATATACATTAGGCAGTCACATACTGGATTATTATTACTGAGCAACTAAGGTGTAAGCATTGGTTTAATGTGAATGTGTGAATTTCCCCACTGTGGGACTAATAAAGGAATATCTTATCTTATCTTAATGGAGCTGGATGAGGCAGAGCTAAGTTTTATATACTGTTGGCTAGTTGCATATACTATATATAGTATTGAACAGTTTATCGTATTTTGTGAAATGAATATATACATCATATAGAAAATCTAAGGTATCCCCAGCAGTCACTAACCAAACTGTGAAAAGTTTCTACTGTTAAAAAAAGTACAGTATTATTTCACATACAGTCTTTTCATTTAAGTGTTCAGTTATGTTTACTGCAAATGATATTACATTGTGAATTAAATGTTTTTTCAGAGCCTACTCTACTCTCTTTACTATGGATATAATTTGAAGAATACTACAGCTATGTTATCAGTTCATAACTTTCATGCTTGAAGCACCAATCAACATTTCTATGTTATTATAGGTCAGATAACTGTGTTCGTTATTGTGACGACATCCACAGAGAATTATCATTTGACGCAGTTTCTCTCAGCTCTATAGGATGTTTTAGTGTCTTTAATCTCATTGTTTTGGTTTTATAACCTACAGACTCACTGTCTTGGTTCATCACTTTAATCAGTTTTGTTTCCAGATACAACAGGCAGCTGTTTTCAGCAAAAAATCTCATCTCTAAAAACCCACAGTATACTACAGCAGACAGACAAAACTAGCGACTAGCTGGTGAACATAGTGCAGCATTTAGCATCTAAGGAGCCAGATCTTTCCCTCAGGAACAGGTGGAGATCAAAACAGAGCTAAAAGAACAGCAATACTGGACTACTGACCAGAAACAAGACTCCAAATGGATGCTACTGTTGCTCTGTGTCTGCTAGATGTGTAAATAGGCAACTGTTAGCTAAGAAGTTCTCCATATAAAGTTAAAATACTGAGTTTACAGTTTGTTCTGCTCACCTCAAGTGGCCCAAAAACCCATTCATGCATATTTGAAAGTCTAATTTTAAAGTTGTCTGAAATATTACAATCAGCCTCAAAGACCTAAATGTGTAATACTCCTCCTCATACCAGAGTCCACAGAAGTGTTACTGTCTAAATAACCCCTGTGCCCCCAAGGGTGGCCTTGACTATAGCTGTCAAATAAATAAAGCAAAAAGTACAATATTAGTAGAAGTATAAATTTGCAGAAGTAAAATTAAAAAATGTAATGAAAAAAGTACACGCCATTAGATACTAGGTCACTCACAATTTAGGTAAGGAATGACCAAGTTACTGGTGACAGCTGGTCCTCCCTGCAGCTCAGACAGGAACCAGTGGAGCCTAAATGGCCGAAGTGAAGTGCAGTGAGTCAGAGTGCTTCAATCACTCAGCAGTCTTTCCCTGAGAGGCTGTACGTATGTTGATAGTTCCCTAGTTATTACGTCCTTAGTCAGAGCTATGGAGACGTGTCTGAAACACGGCCGTGTGCCAGAGACAGGAACACCGATCTAAACATGAGATAAATTAAAGACAACAAATCAGAAATACATGTGATGTTGTAGGAAGCTAATACAGTAGTTTTATTTGAAGCACTCAGTGTACAAAAGGGCTATAAATACAATTTTGGCAAGATAGATGCAGTATTTATTAGGTAGAAGTATTAGCAGGCATTTGTACTTATAGCATTTAAAGTAGAATTACTGTTTATGTCAGTGTTATACATTTTTAATATTTCAGCTGGTTGAGGTAGAGCATTTTAATTAGTTTATATGCTGCTGGAGAGCAAAAAAAACATACTTTTAATGAGCTGATCATACATTTTGTATTTGAAAGTTTGATCAAAAAAGTAATTAGTGACCGTAATTAGTATCTTGGAAAACACTTAAATGCCCCTTGTCACCTATAAACAGTACATAAACATAACCATATATAACTGTTTATTATTACAAAATACAATGCAGTTATAAGCAGATAATGTGCAGTATACTGCAGGAATGAGTCTCAAAGTCCAGAAATGAGTTAGCATGTAACACTTCCGGTTACCTCGTCCGGAAGTCAATGGTTTTTTTGAACAGGATTTTAGTTAGATGCCTAAGTATGCGTTTAACAAAAGCTTAAGGGTTTTTTTTACATCTATTTTCTATTATATAAAATATATCTGTAAATATCCCATTCGTGAAGTTGAAGCTTTTACGTGTCTTAAAAAAGGTGGTTGCCAACAAGTGGCTAAATGAGACTACTAAACGTCATCAAGCCGACTCGTCAGCCTTTACAGCCTCGTTTTGATTGCATTCAAAACTCATAAAAGTTGTGTTCATTTATGAGGATTATCTTGCAGAACAAAATGTGTATGTATCATAAACGTGTCTGCCACAGAGTTTATTTTCTGCAGTAATCCCAAAGGCATTGGAAAAATCCCATTGGCTTTTTGTGAAGAGAACCAGGGTGATGCTGACGTCCTGGATGGCCTACAAAAATACGTCTTCCCTGCAGCACTCTATATTTACTTCTGAAATATAGTTGATGCAGTAAGAAAAATGGAAATACTGAAGTAAATCTGCACTTACAATAGGTATACTCTCCACCTCTGGTATTTGATGTATATGGAGCTAAATCCTTATGAATCACATGGATTTAATAATGTTTCAAAGAAATTTGAAAAATTTTTACTTTTCACACAGACAGTCTATCTCTCCTCAGTCTGTAAAACTGTCTCCCAGTGGCCCTACAAATACATCTTGCTATATCCTCCCCCTCATTTCATGACACCATCCCTGCCCCCACCTTCAGCCGACTGCACCTGTCACCTGGGGGCCTCTTCCTACATTCAGGATCAATTTACATAACCTCATTTGGCAGTTCACAAATCAGAGCCATTAAGAGCTGCTAACAGGAACCAAGGGTTCTAATTTAGCTTGCCTTTCACAGTGGGAAAATTGTTCAGTTCAGGCCTACAAATAAAGATTCAGGTCTTGGCTTTGATTGTTGATTGTGATGGTAAATGTACAGATGATTAGAACAGACCCCCCCCCCCCCACGTATTGATTTCCTGCCAAAACACAGCAGGCTCTGGTCCTGCACGAGGGAAACCACTGGAGGTGGTGAGCGCAAATGGAGACATTGATTTGTACATATCTTAAGGTATTAAAGTATTATTAAAATCATAAAACTGCAAGGTGCTGCAAAATATAAAACAGAAATGTTAAGGTGATTTATTAATCATTTATGGTTGCGTTATTTATTATGCCAGAAAGACAAGTTAGCAATTGAAACAATAAATGGTAATTTAAATAATACTAACCATAGAATCAATTTCATAATTAATTTAATATAAGAATGTATTTACAACAACTTAACACTGTGTGATCTTTGATCTCTTTTTGCACATTAGACAGTAAACTGACAGCCATCCAGCTAGCAATCATTTGAAGGATTTTCTCAAGGCTTAAATGCCTTTATTTACATTTGTGTGGTAATGTGACAGTAGCAAAACCAATTCAGGGAGCCCGTGAATAGCTGAAGTCAAGAGCTGAAAAATTATTTTCAATCTGCATTCAATTTGGCAAAGATGGGGCTCATAGAATAAAGAGGCTGATTCAAATTTCCACTCATTCGCCACTAAACTTGGTGCTATGGCATTGTGAACGTGTGCTTTTAGGGGGCATTTTTGGGGGAGCAATGTTTAATTAATCAACAAATCAGCGCTCTTCTCGCCGGCATTCCAGACGCATATGTTTGCACTTCAGGCTGTAGGATAAGGAGGACGCTCTGCATGAGATGCATCCAGCCGCCTACAGATTTTGTCTACTGCTGTTTCAAAATGGGATTGCATAACATCAGTCGTCAGCAGGCAGATAAGAGCTGCAATAGCAGTAGGCTCATAGATGGCAAGGTTTAGAGGATATGTGCTGAAAGACCCAGACGCTTGCATTGACTGTATAAAAGCTTTGGGGGTCAAGTCGCACAAAAATGAAAATGTTTGTGAGGTGTGATTCAGTAAAGTGGCCCTGTCCGGCTTTGGTCCAGCTCGTTTTTAGTCATTTCACTTGAAGATAATTTATTACAAGTGTGCAGAGCAGGTCTATGTGGGGGTTGGGATTTAGCAGAATGGTGCTTGAAAATGCTATAGCAACCATCAAGAGGTTGTGGGCCTTTGGTAAAAGCAACTCTGATTGTGTAAAAAGGAGATAAGATAGCATACTGATCATGATGTGGAACATGACATTTTAACACAACACTGTTAAACAACAGAGTGCATTTATATAAGCAAGTAGGCAGTCTAAAACTGATGTGTAAATAAGGGCTATCGATTCAAATATTTAATCATGATTAATCACACATCTTTTATCTGTTCAATATGAATTTAGAGGGAGATGTGTCATATGTTCAGTACTTTTAACATGTATGGGCATATATGTTGCTTTATACAAATGTATGTATATATCTATTATTGGAAATCAATTAACAAAACAAAACAATGACAAATATGATATAAATAGTCCAGAAACCCTCACAGGTACTGCATTTAGCATGGAAAATATGTTCAAATCACAACATGGCAAACTGCAGCCCAACAGTCAGTGTGCTGACTTGACTATGACTTGCCCCAAACTGCATGTGATTATCATAAAGTGGGCATGTCTGTAAAGGGGAGACTCGTAGGTACTCGTAGGTACCCACAGAACCCATTTTCATTCATGACAATTTTCCTCACCAAAACGTAGCACTGGACCGTTATTTAGCCTCCATCGCAACAAGCTAGTATGACATGATGGTACTAATAGACTCCTTTGGTGTTCTAGTTTAATACGATGCCAGTATCTTCACTCTACCGTTAAAGCTCACTACAACCTAAAAATTGCAAGTTGCGTTAACGCATTAAAGAAATTAGGCATTAAAATGACTTTGCATTAACATGTTAATATTGCGTTAACTTTGACAGCCCTAAAACAAACGGAAGTTATGTTTACATTGTGTTGCTCACAAAAATGCATTTTATGTTTCCTTGAGCAGATACACATAAACGTGTTGAACGTATTTCCGTCCTTATAAAACACTTTTAAAATTTGAAACCACTGCATCCATGTTTACTTGCTAGCATTTTTCTTCTTCCCTGCATTTTCTAGCAACGTGCTGCATTTCTTGGCACATTACTGCCACCTGTAGTTGAATAGTGTGAAATCATTTGTAAATGGGGAACCATTACCATAGCGCTACTAATAGTAAAAAAAAAAAAAAAAAAAAAAATTCAAAAAGGCACCTGTAACAACCACGTCTGGTGTAGACAAACATGTCTACTGAACTAAAGTAAAAATATTGTTTTTGATCAGTGATAGGTAGAGGAAGAATTTTTGTTGCAGTTTACCTTTTGGTGGGTATCCATAGAACCCATTCTCGCTCATATCTTGAGGTCAGTGGTCAAACAACCCCTTCCCCCCAGTATTTCCTCACCAAAATTTAGTTTGGAGCATTATTTAACCTCCTCGGCAACAAGCTAGCATGACAAGATTGGTACCAATGGATTTATTAGGTTTTCTAATACAATAGCTACGTCTTCATTCTAGCTTTAAAACTGCTACATGCATTAAAGAAATTAACGGTGTTAAAACAAATTTGCTTTTTAAACTTTGACAGCCATAGTGTAAATATAAGTGTTGCATAAATAAATTATAAAAATGGACAACATGGAGTTTCTAAACTGCTTAAATGGAGTTAACCATGACCGTCAGGCTATTTTGAGAGATGGTTTAACAGATGAGCAGCTAGCCTCAAACTCATTTTGCTCCAGAAAGTCCCAGACTAAGCTTAAATGCTTAAAAAAGGGGACTTGGACACCAGCCAGTGTCTTGTCCATCAATGCTTAAAAAAGGACAAGGGGGAGACAACTGTTGTTGCTGTGTAGGCTAGACGAATTACTTTTAATGAACATGTAATTAATGGAAATAGACTCAACCGTTTCAAAGCAAACAACGATTCTAATTGATTTGCATTTCCCTTTTTTGGGGTCGCTCTGATTCCCTTTGTCTGGTGTCTCTATTGATTACCCACTATGTGTATCGCTCCGCATGTGTTTTCCTTCATTAAGAGATAACGGGTTCCTGACTACTCCCATCCCCTGGGTTTAATGTCGCTTAATGTCTACTTTGTTCTCGTGTCATGTCGGAGGGCAGCGAGAATAATGAGACAGTGGGTGGGCCGTGATTGGCCTGCAGTAAGGCAATAGTGTTTAGGACGCCGGCTGCAAGGGGATCAGTGGAGAGGTTAGAAAAGCAGAACCTTTTGGGCTGGCTGAGACACAGCATGTGGCCTCTGAGGCCGATTCACTCTCACTTAACACTGCTGTTTTCTGTTAAACTGTCATTTTACTATCAACACCTGACACCCCTTATTGAGCTGCCTGTCAGCCTCCCTGAGAAGTCTGTTATAGGCTTTTTAATGGCAAGTGTTTAACATAAATGTGCCTCCATGTAGCACATATATGGCTGCTCTTTGGGAATTAGGATATAAACCTTTATTCGATCTGTTTCCGTTCCTGTAAATTGACCAAGTAGGCCTAAGAAATCACATATCCTACTGAGCAATTCAGCAACCGGAATAACATACAGTGACAATTGGCCTAAAAAGAGAACTACCGCGTTGTGAACAGAATTGCATGTTAGCTAATTGTTAATTTAAGCGGCTCACAGTGGCTAATTACATCGGCACAGCCAAGCCATTTGCATGATGGACCAGCCACCTGCGTGAAGGCGCTGCCAGGGCAAACTATGTAATTACTGAACAGCAGTGGGGCAATTTTTGACTGTCGCCCCTTTTGTGTCACATGAATTCCTCGTAATGACATATTTCATTACAGGGGCAAATATCACCCCTCCTCCTGGTTGCTGAACAAAACATGGAAGTCTCAACAGGTCCTAATATACAGGACCTATTTACATCCACCTCCACCCTGTGTTTTTATTAACCTGTAGTTATGTGCGCCTTTACTGTGAGTTAAATGTGCCCTTTCTCAGCTTGGCTCATATACTGTATGTGTTGCTCGGGTTAAAATGGGCCTGGCCTTTTCTTAAAGTGATTGCAGCCTGAACTCATTAAGCTGTCAAATGTCTAGCCTTTGGGATCTTGATTGCTTATTGTGTAGCAACATTCAAGGAATTTTTTTTTTTGTCTGCACAGAGACATACCCCTCTATTCACTCCCACTGAAGAATGGACTGACTGGTGAACCATTCAGGATGGTTTGCTCAAGTTTCCACACTTTACTGGCAGCATGTATAAAGTTGTAGAATTTACTTACTTTAGCAATAACTTAAACCAACAATAATTTATTAGCATTTCATTTTAATTATGTAAATGACTTTACTCATTGACTCCAACAAATAAACATTAAAAACTAGGCTTACATTTATATATATTAGACTTTTCATGGTTACCCAAAAATGGCACTTTTTTATATTATTCTCTTAAATATTCTTATCATATATTTGGATTAGCTACATCATTTTTACTGATATACATTTTACTGGCATACACCAGACAGCTGTAAAGCTCTAACATTATTCACAAATCACAAAAGAGACATTAAAGGTGCTAAATACAAGATTGGGAGCATTTATATTGACTCCACACAGCTCTCAATATGGCAGCGACTCAAAGCTAATGGTGCTAATGGAGCAGTATATAAAACAGTATAGAGAGCGGTATGGAAAAAGGTATAGTTGACTTCCGTACTTAAGGTATGCCACTTTCTGTGTTACTTTAACCCAAACTAACCAGCCATTCTTTTCCTAAATCTAACTAGACTAGTTTTAAAGAAAACTAAAGAAGGGAAAATTCATGTCTATGCACACAAATCAAAGAGATTACATTTTGTGACTATTTCACAAACTGCTGTGAGACTGTGTTGGCAATGCAGAGCGTCGGCCTTGCGCTAACCAGCGGGGCACACTGATATGCATGAACATGAACAAAAAAAAAATGCACAGCCGTCCCGGCTATGTAAACAAAGCACAGAGAAGCTCTGATTACAACACACACAGAGGGAAAATGGTAGACATTACTCCTCTATATCTTTACATAGCCAATAGTTGTTTGATACTATATTAATGCTCTGGCTATCAAATGGAGCACCGTTAATTCTTCAATATGTCCTGTGATAAACAACCCTAACTCCAGACTGAACCACTTTAGTCTTTCTTGTTAATGCAATCAAATTATGGTCACAGCACAACATGTATGTTAGTGAAAATATGATCATTACAGTTTGAAGTATAAACATCATCCATAGATGTAGAAATTCTTGCAGGTTGGTAATATTGGTAATATTCAGGTCACTACGAAAGAAGATAACCTCCTATAGTAGAAAAATAAAAATATAAAAGTATATATATAATATAAAAGTAACAATACAGCACTATAAATAGAAGCATAGCAACAAGAGTACTTCATCATGCAGAATGATTACAACTGTATAATTATTACTGATACATTATTACATAAGAGGTACTTTAATGTTGGTCAAGGTGGTGCTCATTTTAACCACTTTGTATTCTGTTGTGTATTTTAATCTGTGATAAATGTAATAAAACGGTAAAATGTTATCAAATGCAAGCTGTGGAGAACAATATTTCTCTGTGAAATGTAGTGAAGTATAAGTACAAAGTAAATGTACTTATTATGTTCACATACTTTTAATGTTAAACTTCTCTAGGCCTTTATCTCTTAAAAGTTTACAGTATTATATAATGTGTATATCTTAAGTGCCCTCATGTTTATGGCATGGTAATCACCGTTAGATTCACTCTAGGTCTTTCCATTCAGAAGGGATAGCCTTGGACTATTCAGACCTTCATTAAATGGAGAAGTTATTGCTGCAGGCCCATAGAGCGAGCAGCAGGACCTGGGTCGGTCTGGAGGGTTTGGTGTTAACGGGGTTAGTGATGGCTCGTTGGTTTCTAAAGGACTCCTGCTGGTACTGTACACAGACATGACAACTCAGCTTTAGTCTGATCTCCTTTAATTGGCATGTTTAACAGGAGCACTCACACACACACACACACACACACAGACAGGAGCACATAAACACACACTCTTTCTTGAATATCTAGCCTTGTGAGGACCTTCCATGTTGTTCTTTAATGAGGTTAGAGCAGCCAAAATTAGTTATTCCACTTTTACAAAACTATCTACGTTATGTACGCTCAAGTTGGCCTTATGCTCATGTTTAGGGTTAAAAAACTTGCTTTTAAAAGAACTCACAGCAGATGAAGAAGGCTTGTTTTGCACAGGATGTAGTAGTTTGCACCCATTTGAGCCATAATGGGTGATATGAGGTGGTAGCCCTGCCATGTTTATAAGCTGCACTGAAAAAAGGTTGATAGAGGAAGTTCCAAATTTCCTCACTGTGGGACTAATAAAGGATGATCTTATCTTAGATGCATGAAAGCAGGCTTGCTAAAGGAATAGGCTATTTTTGAGGGATAAAGAAACTAATGGACCATCAGCGATACTAGATGGTTTGGGCAAAATGTGTTTTTTTTTTTTTTGTCATTTTTCAGGAACTTGAATGAAAATTGAGATTAAACCAAAACATTGCAGCTTTTATAATTTACTTTACACATATGTATTAGATTTGAAATACTGCTGATTACCAATTTATCCCGCTAACTGTGCTGAGGAAGTAAAAGTAGTTCCCTCAATTCATGCAATTTTGGGGTAAAACTGGGACATCCGGGTAACTTAATGTGTCATTAATCTTCATGAGACTAGCATCAGGTACAAAGGGTCTATGGAAATACAGTAGAGTGCCCTGTCTTGTAGTTAAACCCATTATTAACCCATCCTACCTTGCATTATTGTAATCCTAATTTTAATCTTTTAAACAAATCCAGATACGCTCATACGCACAAACATGCACTAACACATGGCACATGCGGCCAGCTAGGCTATATCAACAAAGCATGGAGAAGCTCAGAAAACAACACACAGAGGACAGCGACTTCAACCTCTGCTCATGTAGACATTAGTAGAGTGACTGTAGAGTAATTGTTTTGGGCATTTTGTGTTGTAGATGTTTGTTTTCCTTTACTTTTTTTAAACTAAATGATCTTAGGACAAGTAATATTTAATGTAGCTTCAACCTAATCTCGGTTCTACATTGGATGAACCGGATTGGGATAAAGATGGTACAAACAGAACTGTGCTCAAACTCCAATAATATGATCACTGCAGTTGTGCTTTTATCAAAACACAAAAAGGCCAGTTTACAGCTCAAAAACATGTTTTATTAACAACTTGTTTTTGAGACACCAAGAGTTTCTGTCAGTTATGAGACAAAATCTAAATGTTTTTCAGCAAATCATTTTTGTCACTCGTAGCAGCTTATGGTCTGGCTTCAGTGAACATGAGGTGCCACAGGGATCAGTTCTTGGATTAGTTAGTTTCTAATTTTAGATACTTTCCTCTGGGCTATGTAGTTGTTGTTCCAGCTTTACTCTTGGGTTTTTTACTTAATTTTATATCACGTAGATCAGCTTTGGACATTTTTACAAGGTGTCATATGTTCCAAATTTCCTGTGTTGATTAATTTTTTTATTTTTTGTTACATAAATGTGTAAAAAATTCTTTTCTCTGCCTGTAAAATGTAAAGATATTTTTGATGACCCATGTTGAATTTGGCGGCAGTTACATGAATGTATCTAATGAAATATTATTTTAAGCGACTAGCTAACCACAGTGATCATACAAAACCTCACATTACTGATAGCTAGTGGGTAGCTAAATCAATATCTGAAGAGGCATGTTTGGATTTCATCTGGCGAAAGCTTTGCTTCCGTTTACAATAATGTGGTGTAAAGTGCTGTAATCACTGAGCCACACCCATGTTTAAATGATCCAATCACATATTGAGGACTTGATTTAAATCCCTCTAGTAACTCAACCCTGTCCACATGTTCAGTTTCATGCACAAATACATCACAAGACTGACGTTTAAGACCCTTTTAACCACCTTTGTTTCACTATGACATCAAATTCTATGCAGATGATAATCTCCTTAAACCTCCCAAAGCAGATGCAACAACAGCTCAGTGGTTTGTTAGCTAAGTAACCAAAGAGGTTAGAAAACTTAGTCCAGTTTCTTTGAAATGAAAAATATCAGCAGATCAAAATCAGAGTAAAGATTATCAAAAGAATGACATTGGAATTTTTGCCATTTCTGGTTTTTGGGTTTACTTCAATCATCAGGAGGCGGTACAACAGTTAGGAACAGTTAAATTCAGGTGGGCTAGCTAATTGTGTACATACAATTAGATAATGAAGAAGAAGATTAACAGCCATCAATAGTTATTATAATAGCATAATAATAGATAGTTACTTAAACCCTGGAATGTCCCAGTATTTGCTTCAGTATCTGATTTTGTTAAATATTCATGTTATATATTGTCCACATATTATGTTTTTGTGAGTATTCTCCAATATTTGTTCCAAAAGAAAAAAGATGATCAGTAACAAGTATGTGGCAAAATACTATATGTATCTTTTACATTTAATGACAAAAATGTCACAGATTTGCTTTTCTTTAATATTTTTAATAACTTTATCCAGAACGTCATATAATACCTCGATGTATCTGAGAATTTAGTTTATTGTGCATGTATATTTATTTATTTAATTATTTATTTGAACCGCTTTTGTATGGTTTTGTTTTATGCAACAGTTAGTGATTCTAAAGTGCATGTCACAAATGAATAAGCAGGTATATATAGATAAATCATTGCACGTCTGAAGGTACTATATAGAATTTAAGTTTTGAGGGAAATTTTTCTCTATTTTTCTAAACATCAATGTGAATTTTGACCAAAGAAACCCCTGCAACAGTCTCAGTCTTCCTGGAGTGTCCCCGAGCAAGACGTTGAAATGCTGCTGTCCAGTGTCATTTAGTGAAGGACCTGTCATGTTAAACTGATAAACACGTCTATTTACAAGTTTTCTGGCTTTTTAGGGGGGTAAGCATGAAGTCCATTGTTAAGTGTTGAATTGAGAAATCTTGTGATTTGAGCCTTTTTCTCGCCCCAGCAGTATTACTGAAATGAATATAAATTGCAGCCAGTCCCAAAGACATTTTCTTCGAAAGAAACAAAGCCAAATGAACACCAAAGATGTATAAAATGTGCTTTGTTCATCAGAGGGAGCGAGGGAGAAAGGACTCCACTCAGCGAGCTCTGAATGCTGCATTTCATGCCTGCAACAATTATGCTGAAAGGTCAAGTATTACAGCATCTTGTACTCCGCTTTGCATGCAAAGTATTTCAGTTCACAAATGACCCTCGTTTGCGCTCTTTTAACAATGGCTTGAAGAACCAGATAAACGTAGGACAATTAAAGATTTTTGCTGCTAGCTGACAATAACGTTTACCAAAGGCCGTGATTGCAGTTGCTGAGTAATTGTCCTATTTGTGATGCACATGAATGCTTTGGCCTGCTGCAATGAAATGTTTAAGAACTTAAGAAAGAGCAACGAGAGCGGCGGTGCTTTAAGATTCAAGGTCTTTTGATTCTTGGCCAAAATGCCATAAAATACACAGGGCCATCACTTCGTTCTCCTGTCTATCACAACCTGACATCACTGTCAGTATTTACGTTGAAAACAAAACCACCTGCTCCATATGTGCTCAGTATGTGTGTTTATATGTTAAGTGTTTACGTTTGATTTATTATTATTACTATTACCATTACTACTAATGTGCTTTTTTAATTTTTATTTTGTCATCTTTTTATATCTCAGTATGTTAAGGTAACAAGTAACTATTGAATTACAATGAATTGTAAAGGAGGAGGGTTTTTACTATGAGCCCTTTGGGGTTAGGCTAACACCACAAAAATATCCATAATTTAATGTTATTTGTTCGTATATACTTTTTTCAACACTTCCTTTGTGCTAATAAACTAAAAATAACTAAACGAAAACTAAAGAACAAAAAATAGAATTTTATTTTATCTAAACAATGTTATTATGAGACTACATGGGGGAAACTGTTCTGTAGAGTTTCTGGTTATGATTTTAAAAATGTTACATTTTTCTTAGTTAAACTCAAGTCAAACTATTGTCAGACTACAGCATTATACTGTATGTTCACATTTTAATTTACACTGCTAGTCTTTATGCTGATTTTCTATTCATCTATTTCAGCACCATGGACAGCACTCTATAGTGTACATATTTAACAGAAAAAATGACAAAATATAAAGAAAAACACAAAAAAACACTCTAAAAATCAATGCTAATAGTTTAATTTTATTTTAGTATTTATTTAATTTTAAGGTTTGTAATCGCTTCTTCTTAGTGCAGTATTAATGCCACACGTCTGCGTGACACTCTCCTATATTCATCAATAGGAATATATGTCAGAAAAATCCCACATGCACTTTCACTTCAAATCAATCAATGAAATAAAAGTCGTTGTGCATTTCTTCTGATATTTTTGTGTAAGAAATACAACAGCACAATAATTAATATTTAATTAAGATTTTACTCTTTTTAGATTTGATTATTGATATATTCTCTTTCCCTAGTGTATCATTAAACTTTTATTCAGTCTTACAACATTTAAGTTGTGTGACTCAATTATTGGTTCTCCACACAAGTAACATGGCAACAATATCCATCCCCGAGTAATTTAATAATTTAAAATATGCATTATCTTGACAATGGGTCATTTAACCTATCTGATTTGTACAGACTCCCTCAAACTGCACTACAGATACTCACAATTTTAGAATAACTCCATAAAAAAGGTGAAATCGTACTGGAAACAACCCCACAGTTCATCATTTTCTGTACTACTGAAAATGAAAACACAACTTAATCATGGTTATTTGTTAAAACTTACATTTTTTAGTTTGCGAAATCAGTCAATTAAAAAAAACGTCTTTAAAACGATATAATGTGCTTTGCTTTCACTTGTTGAAGCTAATTATTTTTTTTCGTGGAACTTATTGCAGACTCAACTTTAAGACGCACATGTTTGATATCTTCATAATAAAGTCAGTCTTAACATGCCACTGATACACCAAACGGGATCTCTGGATGCTGCACATGCACCCAAAAGTGATACTGAAGCTAAACAGGCGAATAAAATTCAACAGCTAGTCACTAATTCAAATATGATTACCTTGAGATTAGGCACTAATTGCTTGGGGTTGATGGAGACCAGCCCACCATAAAGCCAGGAGGACTTGGGGAGTTGCTCTGTGGGTTTCTACAAAAGAGAGCGATGAGAGCACACACGCTTCCAACAAGTCATTCTCAACAGCTACAAGCTGCACACAAAGACCACACACCGCGCCAAAGACATGGTAATGTAATCCCAAAGTTCTCACTTCTCCACCGAACAAAACCAGTCCTGCAAAATACCTAATAGAAGATAGTTTCTGATGCTGCTAAGATTTCACTTAAAAGTCCCCAAAAGGGCTTTTTGTCGGGGATTTTCCTGGTGGCCTAAAACTGCTGCAGCCTTAAAGTGATACACGCAAATTAGACAAGTTTGTTTCCCTATTTGGTATGAAATCACATTTTCTTAATATTTGTGCAAAAAGGTGTATGCGTGCGTGCGAAAGTAAAAGTGTCGCCTGAAGTAATTCACTCAGTAAAAACCACTTCACGCGCACTACAGGAGCCAAAACGTGCTGCAGAGACGAAGCCGTAACACCAAAACTTTTTAAAAGATTTCTCCAAAACAAGAGCGCACATTCAAAGGTTGCATTAACACCAAAATAAGGATAACCAGACACGCTCTACATGTCAAATAACTTTACAACATAATATCTAATAGTTATGGATGGAAATGCCAGAAAACAGACGGGATATGAGCAATAAAAAATCTGAAAATCAGTGCTCCCATATTAAAGTCAGGTTTCCCTTCTAATGAAGGGAAACGGGGATCTGGCGCAATAAGGCCTGTGGGGCTGCTGCTGCTGCATGTAATCGATTATCGACGGTACTTTTGCACAACTGACACCTTATATTAGTCTATTTGTAGGCATTTTGCGACTTATTATGTGTACAATAATAAGCCAACTAATAGGCCAAACAGCTGAATAGTTAATCGATAAGAGAGGTTTCTGTTCTCATTTCTAACCCGAATTGACCCAAAATAACAAGTCGTTTGGTGAAATGTAAAATTAAAGAGAGGAAAAGCCACGTCGCCTACGAATAGCTCGCTTACAATGAACAGAAATTACTTTTTATCTAAAAACAACCGATATTCATCCAGAAATTTTTGTGCTACAAAAATGTGCGCTTCATTAAATGAAACTAAAAGCATTTTTGGGGAAATCAAGAAAATGTAATAAATATAAAAAATCAATAAAATCTAAATTAATTCAAGTTGGATCGCATTTTTTGTTAAATTATATTTGTGACAAAACAACTTATTTTCATCCGTAAACGAAAATCACCTGTCGTTACCCCCGTCGCTTAGCAACCTCACCGTTTACTGTTAATACCTATAGCGCTATTAGGTGGCGGGAGAATAGTCCCAAATGATTATTATAGCTTTTATTTACAGAGCCTGCAATTTAAAATAATACTAATAATAATAATGACAATAAATACCGGTTGTGTGTTCATTATTGTGGCCGTTAAAAAAGAAACATGCGGAAGGATCAAGCAGCCTAAAATACAGTCTAATGTTTAAAGGAAATGTTTGGGCTGGTTTGTTATTGACACCGGGCACAAACAGCCTTTCTCCGTTTCCTGATTGATTATTGATAAGGCGGCTGATAGCTGCGCGGCCTCGCGGGTTATTTGGGAAGAATGGCGCGCTGTTTGGTCAGGGATTTCATCGATAAGCTGCTCTTTGAGCTGCGCTTGTGTTTGATGTTGGGAGCCGACAGACCTCACCTTTCTGACTCACACAGTCAAACACTCGGAGAGAGGAAAGAAACAAAAAAAAGCTCATAAAGGCTCCGTTTACTCTGCAGGGCTGATGTGAGCTGCAGCCTGCAACGATAAGACTGAGAATAAAACAGCGAAATAAGATCCAGCATTCAATTATGTCAAAAAACAGTGTTGATATAATATTTAGTCCTGTCAGTTTGTGTGGCGACACAACAAGCCCAAGAATCCATAACGATTCCTTAAAAAACAACATAAAGACACCCACAACAAAAAATTAATATGAGGAAAAAAATTTAAAGTGCTTCACTGGGTCAGGAAACTGGAAATGTGGAAGTAAAAGTAAAAATAATAAAAATAATAGGCCTGATAATGAGCCTAATAATGGTAATAATAGGGCTTATAAGAATAATTTAATAAAATACATTTGACTCTGCTGATTTTCCCCAAAGGAATATGTCTGCCATTTACCACCGCATATGTTGACATATTTCACACAATAACTGTCTTGTTTCCATAATTTATTAATAGGACTGTTTTGTAGTAAGTCAAATATCTATATAAGTTACAAAGAAATAAAACGTACAAATACCAATGAAACGACAACAAACCGGCAATAGCGTCAAAAACTTTGTACAACAGATAGCTAAAATTCAAACCTTTTACAGAAATATACAAGCTAGATCTACGGCTTACATTAAATTCTATTATAAATCAGAGTCGTGGGTTTGCGTGGGGGGATTTAACAGCACCCATATACAGCAGTTTAGGTTTCCCAAACTACTGCGGCCTATATGACTGCTGATTCTTCTTTTGTCTCAATATAATTTACATAAATAAATCCCAAGACTTCCGCAGTTTCTGGTCAAAAGTGTTTTTCCCTCCTTTCTTCCATATACAGAAAGTCACACTTCCTTCCAAAAGGTGAAAATTCAAGAAGAGCTGCACCGATTTGGTTCTTGCTCAGATGCACATTTACAATAAAACTTGTCGAGTCTTGAAAGAAAAAAAAAAGTTTTAGGGTTTTTTTCTCTTTAAATTGGTTTAAATAATAGCCGGCGCCTCTTGTCACCACGTCCTGCCGTACAACAGGGCCGAACACTGCAGGGCCGAGCCGTACTCTGCGCCGGGGGAGTTGAGGTGGGAGAGGCCGGCCACTTGGCTCTGCATTGACGGCGGACTGGAGGAGTGCGGCGCCAAGTCTGGAGAGTGGCCCGTGCTTCCCACCTGCTGGCTCTGATGCTGCCCGAGCACGGACGTGTTGTTGGACATGATCATGACGTTGCCCCCTTGTTGGTGGAGGGTTTGCGCGGAGGATGTGGGCGTGTGGCCGCTGCCTTGGCAAGGCTTGCCGTCCTTCACCAGCACCGGCACGGCCACCCTCCGCGGGGACTGCTGCTGCTGCTGGCAGGAGCCGCTGTCCTGCTGCATCTGCTGCTGGGACACTTTGTCTTTGGCCTGCCTCTTCATCTTATACCGGTGGTTCTGAAACCAGATTTTCACCTGGGTCGGGGTGAGGTGGATCATACTTGCCAGGTGTTCCCTCTCCGGCGCCGACAGGTATTTCTGCTGCTTGAAGCGTCGCTCCAGCTCGTAGACCTGCGCCTGGGAGAACAGCACCCGTCGCTTTCTCCTCGGGGTGCTGGACAGAGAGCCCATGCCTTTACCCACGTCTGCCAGGGAGCTGAGGCTGCCCATGCTGCCCATGTTCATGCCCGACGATGAGCCCATGAAGCGAGAAACTGAGGGGGAAAAAACATAAAATTTATACAATAGCCGATTTTACTTGCAACAAGTGGTACACGATACACAAAATAATTCTGTATCTATAAAAAGTCATAGAAATGGCTTTTTTTAGATGGATGACTATGGGTGATAATGTGACATCTATGCATGTACAAAACTGGTAGTTATTTTCATGACAGCCTATTTAAAAGCAACTGAATAGAAAATAAAAATAAAACACTTCTACAGAGGCAGGTGCTACTAATGCATGTTAAACCCCGTTTCATGGACTAGATCAAACGAAATCTCTGAGCACAAAATGCAGCAATAGCTCCTGACTGACAGCAGAATATTATTGGATTAATGTGATGAAGTATTCAACACTAAATGGGGACATTATCGGCATGAATGTCTTTTTCCAGATGTTGCACGTCGTGGATGAATCGCATAGTATACTTTATCTTTGCCCTAATAGTAAAATGAAACCTAGCTGGTGAAATTTAATCGAGGGTCATGGAAAGTGCCCATAATGGCGCGCGAATACGCACAGGTAACAGAAACTACACGCGCTAAAATACAGTATAAACACGATCCATGTACATTAAACGGGTTTTCAGCATTATCTCAACAGTACTCAAAGCAAAGTACAGGTGCAGGTTACTCACTGGTGGAGAAACGCGGGTCCGGGTTGGCTCCGTACCAGCCGGTGGCCGTGGTGCTGCCCCTCATGCCATCCTGGTACGACGGCAGGTCGCCCATGTTTCCCAGGTTACCGTTACAGTAGCCCCCCATGGCCGTGTGTGACAGCTGAGAAACACCTGCCGCAGTCATGTGGTAAGCCGCAGACACAGTTCCATTATGGCCCATGTGGTGCTGTTGCATCGCCGCCTGAGAGACCTGCGGCTGCCGGTACGAAGTGAGAGGTGCCCCCAAGTTGTTATTCTCCATACTTACTTTCTTATAGCTCTCCTCAAGGGGACTCAAGATATCGGAAACAGAAAAAGGAGTCGTATGCTTAGGGCTCATCGACATTGTTCTGGGGCTGGAGAGGGAGAAATTAGAAGGCAAGGCAATCTCTCCTTCTCTTTTTTTTTTTTTTTTTTTTTGGCCAAAGCCCCTTTGGTTCCTGTTGTCTCAACGTCGATCCTGGTAGATGAACACGTAGGAGAGCGCCTCAAGTCCGCCTTAATTGGATTGAGTGGGAGCTCGGTGCTGGCTTTGGTTTGTTTTAGCTGGGTGCCAGGTTTAAGGCTACCATCAGAGGCGGGGCATCGGCAACAATACAGAACAGCTCTAGCCTCCTTTCGCCGAGCGTAATTTCACTTACAAGACATGTGCTCCCCTCCCACTAACAATAACATAAGCGCTGTGCATGATCATAAACTCTCGTCCAGGCGGCCGCAGGGCTGTCCGGGCGCACTGCAGCTGCTGCTGTTGCGTTTGGAGTTTGTGACTTGTTGCTGCCGCTGATAAACACACTGCTGCACCTTGGGACCGCACTGACCACAATACACTTTATTAACTGTAGTGATGTTTACGAGGGCCTCTTGATGAAAGGAGGCCTATATGGACTTGAGAGTTGGAGAACCACTCCTCAGTTGAACTACTGACTTTTAATGGCCATGAGAGGCCTCCAGTGATTGCAGGATTGTTTGTGTTATGCCTTATCGTACTCAGACATGCAAAAGTGCACTTGCGGGGAGGGAAATTGACTGATACTGATAAGTAAATAAATACACATCCGCGTGTTAAGTGGCTGCGTAAATGATTAACCCCCCTCGTTTTTTTTCTTTTGATATCATTGGACGCAAGCAGCGTGTTACCTAAATTCAGATGCACACACTCGTCTAAAATACCCATATAAAAAACAACACAACAAAAACAAAATAGAGTCTGGAGCAGGAGAGGCTCTCATGTGAAGTTAACGGCGTTCAAGTACTCTCCTGCAGCACAACGGCAGGTAGCCCTCAGTAGCATCTTGCCTTAATGCTCAAGGAGCCATAACAGTTTAACTCAATCATATCTCATTTTTGAAATTTTACGCGTGAAGCACAAGAAAAGATTTTGGCGTCATCCAGCCAGATTTGATGTCAAGAGATGGTGGTCTGTGCGCATTGCTTCAGAGCCCAAGTCCACTTTTACGCAAAGCTTTTAGACGACTTTTTTCACCCCCAAAATATAGCATTAAAATATTTTGAAAACAGAAAGTTGGAAATTACTCTAGAATTTCTTGTTATTTATTGTTATTATTAATATATATATATATATATATAAATATTCATTGGAATGCTAATAGCCCATTTTTCTCATTTTTAAAGATGTGCGTAAGATTATTTTAAAAGTAAGAAATAGCATATTATCTTACATGTTTATCAATATTTCAATGTAAAGCAGTGGCTTTAAGTATAAATCATTATTCGGCTACCAATTTATCCTGTCTGCTTATCCGGTCTGTTTAGGTACAAAATTATTAACATTAAGAAAATAAGCAGTGAGTAATTAAAATTAATACCTAACCTACACAATCTGTGGAGGTGAGGATCATACCGGAGAAGAACCTAATGTAAAAAAAATAAATAATAATAATAATAAACCAAATATTATTATCAATAGATTTCGGTGTAGTGACGGTCTTGCCGGCAGGTCTAACGTCAGCTGCAGATGCCACCAGCAGCTCCTAAGACCAGAAATCTGCGCCTGAGCCGATATCTCCAGGAATTAAAGAAACACAGCGTCTTCTGGTGGCAGATATAATAATGTGTAATATTGTGATCCGTTTTATTCCACCGTGACTCTAAACCAGTGTTCCTTGTTCCATTTACAAACTAAAGCTTTGTTTTTATAAATAAATGTATTTATTTTTAAACTCAAATTAATGCTGACGTATCCTCGGCAACAAGCTGTCAAACTGCGGCCAGACTTAAAGTCCCATTATTGCACTGACATGCAGCTCACTGACAGTTTGTCACGCTTTTCACCAGCCACACATCTATTTTACCGGCTTCTGGCTTCATATTTCACGGCTGCCTGCATGTTATAACGGGATCATCTGTGCACCATCTGCAGCGCTGCACAGAGGTGCACTGGTCCAATTTAGAGACACTGTACACATCACAACATCCCATATCCTTACACTCATAATGAAGCAATATTATCATATAGTCCGAGGCTAAATATTACAGTTAAAATAAATTGTCTGGATGATAGCCAAGGTGCAGGCGCATAATTCGCAGGCCATATAATCGCAGCAATTAAAATTACAGCATGTTTCTGCATTCAAGGTAGATCTCGCTCATGTCTGCCTTAATTACGGAATTTCGCAAGACATTCTTAATCATCTAAATCAGTACCTTTCCCCTGTTCTGGCACACGGCTATTATGGCCAATTAGCGGTAATTAGTCCAAATGTTCCGGCTAATTCCTCAGAATAATGAGGAGACTCTGAAGTGGCGGGTATGAGGCTGCAGCGAGCTTTTGTTATCGAGGCTCCACGGTGCTGTTTATGAACTGATTGGGGAGGCTAGGATCCAGAGGACAACTTCAGACAGGGAAACACAAGTTTATGCGATGAAAACTAAACATAAAGTTACTCACTGTTAGTATTTATGCATAAAAACAATAATAGTTTCTTATAAAAAGGTAAAACAACAATAATTTCTTATAAAATAAAAAGGTACAAAATTCACCGCAGATGTGTATACGTCCACATGAAAATGTCACAGGGAAAACTGCAACACTGGAGAAGGAAATTATCATTATATGCTCCTCCATAATGAAAAAAAACATCCTTCAAGTATAAAAAATGTCATTTAAACCAGCTAATGAGCCACAAATTGATGCCAAAAAGGTACATAAAAACTATACGCACACATCCCCACTGCACATATCTCCATGGGTATATAAAATAATACATTATAGATTCAATTATGTTGCATTTTGGATATTTTGCATTAAAAACATCATTTTGAGGTCCAGTTTAATGTAGTTATTTTAAATAGCTCCATTTCAGCGTGTACCCTGCATCCTAAAACAGACTTCATTAACTCTAATTTTAATAGACTGAAATGTAATAATGGTGCCAGTTCAGGGATTACTTTTAACTTAAAGCTTTTTTTCTGACTTTTTCCTGTTTTCTGATCTGTCTCTCATTGTCCTGTGGTTCATACTGTATTTATTCTTTGTTTCAATCATTATTTGATGTTTAATCTGTGTGAAGCACTTTGTACAGGGTTTTAAAAGGTGCTATATAAATAAAGCCTTATTTACTTTCTTTTCTCATGTGACAACTCTCACAACTACACCAGGAAATGAGCCTCAGGAAAAAAAAAAAAAAAAAAACAGACGCTGAGAAGGAGGTGAATAAAAAGAAAGGAAAGCTTCATCATCACATATAAGCTTTAGTTTCTGTGTTTGAAGTGTGGACTACAGAGTCAGACTGATTATCCTAAAAATAAACCATCAGTAATCCAGTCTGAGGGAGGTGACCGTGAAGATTTAAGGTGCAGATATTTAGATATAAACAGCAAACTGTAAATCATAAAGGAAAGAAAAGATGTGGACTCATTAGAGGGCAAATACATGTGAGCAAACACAGACGCATGACGTCCCGCCAAGCAGCCTCACGTCACTACGGGCGGCCATGTTTCTGCGCCCAATCAGCTGCAGCATACAGAGGTAGTGTGGGGTTCACTCAGTGGGATAAAGCTCAGTGGGGTGTTTCTTTTGAGTGAGGCTCGCCCCCTAGTGGATCACCGGCTGACTCCGTCCACAGGACTACAACACTCCGTTTAGTCTCATTTACTGCAGGAACACAGAAGTGATTCAGAGTGTTGGTGCGCCACCTAGTGGACAGTCCTGATCACACGCAAGTATCTGAAGATAGACGTCTCAGTTTGTCAATTATGTCAATTAACAGCTTAAATATTACAATACAACAAAACAGAGGATTACCAACTATTATGAAACAAATACAATTTATACATCATACATTATATAATATTTGATATTCTGTTAGATAGACAGATAGATGGATAGATAGATAGATCGATAGACAGATAGATAGATAGACAGATAGATAGATAGACAGATAGATGATAGATAGACAGATGATGATAGATAGATTGATAGACAGATAGACAGATAGACAGATAGATTTTTTTGAGACGATAGATAGATAGATAGACAGATGACGAAGTAGAAGAAGACAGAAGAGAAGAAGAGAGAGACAGATAGACAGATAGATAGACGATAGATAGATAGATAGACAGATAGACGGAGAGACGGATAGATAGATAGATAGACAGACAGACAGACAGATTTTTCAGACAGACAGACAGATAGATAGATGATAGATAGATAATAGACAGATAGATAGATGATAGATGGATGGATAGACGGATAGATAGATAGACGGATAGATAGACAGACGGATAGATAGACAGACGGAGAGAGGTAGATAGATAGATAGATGGATAGATAGATGGATAGATGGATAGATAGATAGATAGATGGAAAGATAGATGGATAGACAGACAGATAGATAGATAGATAGATAGATAGATAGATAGATAGATAGATAGATGGATAGACAGATAGATAGACGGATGGATAGATGGATGGATAGACGGATGGATAGACGGATGGATAGACGGATAAACAGACAGACGGATAGATAGATAGACGGATAGACGGATAGATAGATGGATAGATAGATAGAGATAGATAGATAGATAGATAGATAGATAGATGGATAGATAGATGGAGATAGATAGAGAGATGGATAGACGGATGGATAGATGGATGGATAGACAGATAGATAGACGGATAGATAGACAGACGGATAGATAGACGGATAGATAGATGATAGATAGATAGAGATAGATAGATAGATAGATAGATAGATAGATAGATGGATAGATAGATAGATGGATAGATAGATGGATAGACAGATAGATAGACGGATAGATAGACAGACGGATAGATAGACGGATAGATAGATGATAGATAGACGGATAGATAGAGATAGATAGATAGATAGATAGACGGATAGATAGATGATAGATAGACGGATAGATAGAGATAGATAGATAGA
Organism: Pterois miles; assembly: GCA_947000775.1. Taxonomy (NCBI): domain Eukaryota; kingdom Metazoa; phylum Chordata; class Actinopteri; order Perciformes; family Scorpaenidae; genus Pterois; species Pterois miles. The sequence continues at coordinate 4,281,864 of CAMQGK010000471.1, read as the reverse complement.
TAGATAGATAGATAGATACTGTATACTACTATATACTGTATTATACTGTATGTTGCTGTTATACTGTTTTATAACATATACCATATTTCTATATTAATACAGATAAACACTTACTCAGATTACATTACTAAATAATATTATGATATTGTTGAAGCTATTAGAATTACTTTATTTCTTACATTTTAAATTTAATTGCTTCTATCAAGTTTTTATTGTAAAGCATGTTATACCTTTATTTTTGAAAGTTGTTATTTTTTTATTTTTATTATTACTACTTCTACTGCTATGACTACTGCTACTACTATTTATTATTATTATCATGATCATTGTGATTATTATGTGAATCTGGTGTACATCGTTACATTTTACTGACTTTGCTGCTCCTAATTACATCACACCAGTATCACTGTTGCCTCATACTTTTGACGTTAATTGCTCTTGTATAGTTTCTATTCTTACTACTATTGTTTTGTAAACATCCATACCTCTTACTATTTATTATTCTCCATTTATCTATACTTATTTCTGTTCTTGTGCTGCAGCAACAAATGAATTTCCCCACTGAGGAGCAATGAAGCTTTATTTTGTATTTTTTTTGGTATGTAAATTATTTCCTAATATAAACTAAATTGACTAAATATGGTTTGGTGCCATTAAAGCCATTCATGGTTTTTCACATTTGAATCCTATATTAACTACAGTTTTGGTTTGACCTTTGACCTTTGAAAACATAACTCTAAACTATATGACGTTATGCAGCCTGTGTTGAGACTGAACGAAAGATAATATTTTCTATCTATCTATACAGAAGAAGTCAACCTTTATTAGTCCCACTAGGGGAAATTCAATTTACACTCTGTTGTTAACACACACATGCACATACAGGACCCATATACATGCAACAATGGAGAGATGTCAGAGTGAGGGGGCTGCTCCTGACAAGCGCCCTGAGCGGTTGGGGGTTTGGTGCCTTGCTCAGGGGCACCTCGGCAGTGCCCAAAAGGTAAACTGGCACCTCTCCAGCTACCAGTTCACACTCAGTTCTTGGTCCATGTCGGGACTTGAACCGGTGACCCTCCGGTTCCCAAGCCAACTCCCTACAGACTGAGCTACTGCCGCCCCCAAAAATATCTATAGTATACACAAAGGTGTAGACAGCAGACAGCATACAATATTATCATCAAGAAATTCATAAGCCTTTAAGGCATAAACGAGAGGATGCAACATTTGTTTGTGAAAAATATGTATTTAAGTGTGTTAAGAGTTTCAATGTTTAGTCTGAGGCGTGGTCTAAACAAAGTGCTGCTCAAGTGTCAGTTTTGTTGTTAAAGATAATACTGTTTTATTTTTTCTGATTCATGATTTGATTGATTTTTGGATCACATGAACAATCGGAGGTCTGATTTCTCAGATATGTTAACCTTTCATCTAGAGAATGTATCACAGTGAAAGAAAACACTTCTTTAAGGTTGTCGCAGCTAAAAAAAGGATGAGAAATGGTTCACTGTATAAACACATTCACCTGTTAATAGACTGTTTCAATGCCTGGGACATCACGTAACGTAATTTAATTTCTAAATTCACAACAAATCGAGAGAAATATAAAATAAAGGGAACATCAGCAATCTTAAGGGACTTGCTTTTTCCATTTATCATATTTAAGAGTTGCAAGGAAATACTGCAGACAGCAGTAACAGGATAGAGGCCTATGGATGTGTTCATCTTCATACAAAATCACAAATCACATCTCTACCAAATCAACACCAGTTGCATCATTATACACTGGTCCATCGTCTACTTTAACCTGTAAAGTCCACCTCTCTTCACCTGCTGTCATTCACCACATGACTCAGCTTCGGGAGAGGCTGCAACTCAAAGTCTCACCTCAATATAGTGCAGAGCTCCTTCATACAGGCTTACACAAGTTAATAAAATAAATAACTCCAAATAAACTAAAACTATTGTCCTCTTAAAGCATCTTTTCTTGAAGTTGCTTTTCAAATTTTAGCACAATCCACATTTCTATTTCTAAAAGAGTCTTTAATCAAGTAGCGATGTACAATATCACCAGAGGAGAAAAACACTAACCAGTTTTTTAATACACGATCTGTTATATTTTGTGAACTTATCCCAAACTGCATGTTTTTAGACAATCATGCTGTTTGCAAACAGACAAACTTTAACAGAGATTTCAAAGGCTAATATTTAGGAAATCTTTAATGCTTGAAATGAAAAAGCTTGCTGATAATAGAGGCTGAAAGTCTCTCTGCCTTTAAGATCTAATACATATTACATGTTATCTGCAACAGCTTAACAAAACTCCTCCTGTGGCCCAGTTTATGTGGACTTTATAACTTTCCTAAACGGGCCCCCGGGGCCAGCCAGTGAGTAAAACTATAGGATGGGCAGGCGAATACAAACCCATCCTTTTCAGACAATTCCTCTGACCAACTTAAAAAACCAATGGCAACCTCTAAAAGCCTGTCTTTGTCACCCTTAAACCCCAAGATGCTCTAAAACACCATTGTGCAGTTAAACCTCATAAATTTGTCGCAGGGACTGATTAAACATCACGGGAATTGAAACACTAAAGATTTTGTCTCGGTCCCTTTTGGACAGAGGACAATGGTCCATTCACGGGGAGACACGCAGACAAAAAGAGTGTTTAAGGGGAGATGCAGCGAGCTGAGGGGTTCGGCCAGTCCCCTCCATATGTGATACAAGGTGGCCCCGGCGAGGGGGACAAAGGACCAGGTGACAGGGACGATGGGCTGCAGGGTCACAGGACGAGCAAACAACATTATAGGGGGCGTGAAAGCAGAAGACCCCCCTCGGCACTGATGAAATACTGACATGATTTTAAGCACCGAGGCAGATTTTTCACCGTGAAATATTTAAATGAGGACAGATAATTATCAATTTAATAAACTTTGGAGAATATTAACCGGAAGCTTTCACTGGAGGTAATTTCACTGTTTATTATTTAACAAACAAACAGCAAATAACTCAAATATCCACACTTAATAAAGCCCCCCGCCCTCTAAAAATAAAAAAAAATCAATAAAACTGTTATTTTTCTTGCATATTTCTGCCTATAAAAAAGCACCATGTTCCTCAACTTCACCTGTTCATTTAATTTTAACAATAAAGTCTGAACAAAGTTGATAATCTTGCTTTAATTCAGAGCCGGTTGCACCCTTGAAATAACCATTCATATCCTCTTCAAACCTACAGTACACAAACCAAGATCTCCTGCTATGCTCAGAATAACAAAAGTTAATTGTATAAAGGTGAAAAGCAGCCCGGACGACAACAGGGTGCTGCAGTGAAAGAGGCTGTAATGTTTACTGGGTATTCTTATGCTTAACCAAATCTAGGCCTTTTCAGAAGTGATGTTTGCTCAGCTTTTGGGTGCATAATTAGGTTTTTTTTTTTACATTATAAAAGCCTCCAGGCTGCTGTCATGACCTGCTACATATTTTACATTCTACAAATTAAATATAATTTACTGATTGAATTGGGATTTTAAAAGCACTGAACACTTAGAGCCTTAATTGAAAATATTTGGGAGAAGTTAAAAACAGAGAAACCTCAAAAACAAAAGTTAAATCTTTTAAAAATCTATGTTAGTTTTTGTTTCTACCAAGGTTTGTTTTCAGAAATGGATGCAGATTAAACATTTTTGGGGGCTAAACTTGAAAAGGAAAAGCACCTTACACAGTAAAATGTATCATACAAAATATGAGAAACTTTTTATTAATAATGTCGTTCACAAAAAGAAAGAGTTAAAACCTTTAAAGACAGTCTCCGTAAAGACAACAAATAACATTATTTTTTTCTTCAAACATTCAGGCTTCTCTTCTCTATCACCATCTAAAGCCTACTGCACCTTATTTGTCTTCAACAAAAGTTATTTTACAAATATTATGCTTCAGCAGATTCACATACAAATACATTATCTCACTGGATAATTAAAAGTCTACACCAGCAACCCTCATGTATGAGAAAATATTATCAGCATTTTAAAAATAGTACAATATCAAAATAAAATGTGCAAAATATCCTTCGTTCTAGAGTGAAAATCTAAATGTTTAATTGCTCGAAAATTTGCAAAACATTCAGAAAACATTGGATGCAATTCTAAATGAGTTTGTGCGTTGAAATGAGGCCTTCACTTTCACTTGAAGGAATTAAAGTGGAGTGAGTCGCTCCACAAGTCTCTCCAGGCGAGTCTGGAGGCCGCCGCGGTGGGAAAGTGCTGGTGGTACCGCGGAGGGAGAGCGACTGGAGACGGGTGCTGCAGAGACGGGTAAGCCAGGGGAAAGGGGACCACTGGAGACGGAGGTAAACAGCCGGCTTTCTCCGTGTCAAGTAAGCAGGTGTGAAAAGGCTTCCCATCCCGGACCAGGATCGGAACAACTACCCGACGCAGCACCGGTGGCTGCGGTATCTCCAGGTCCTGCAGCGCTCCCTCTGCCCGGCCTCTCTTCATCTTGTAGCGGTGGTTCTGGAACCAGATCTTCACCTGGGTCGGGGTCAGGCTGAGGAGCCGGGCCAGCTGCTCCCTCTCCGGGCCCGACAGGTAGCGCTGCTGGCGGAAGCGCCTCTCCAGCTCCAGGGTCTGGGCCTTGGAGAACAGGACACGGCGCTTCTTGCTCTTCTTGCTCTTGTCGGGCTCCGAGTCCAAGGACGAGTCATCCGGCTTGGTGGAGTCAGGGGAGGCCTCGAGACTACCTTCATCAGAAGCTGTAGAATAAATAATGCAGGTTAGTCCAAATTCAGATAAAATAAATGTGATATTACGCATTTTAGCCTCTACTCAGTGGTACATCTATCTATCTATCTAATCTATCTATCTATCTATCTATTATCTATCTATCTATCTATCTATCTATCTATTTGTCTCTCGTAAAGCTTTAAATAAATAAACAAAACATTTACAATAAAAGCATGACATGCGCATATTACGCACACTTTTCTATCTATGGCATCAGTATCTATATAGATAAAGGTTCTTATAATTTCAAAAAATGCTCCAATCTGTTAAAATACAAAAAATTTCCAGACTAGATTAATGAGTGGTGCACTCACATATGCAGGGACTCCGGTCGCAGTCCATCCAGGAGCTGTAGGGAGAGCTGGAGGAGCAGGAGGAGTAGAGCGGGGAGGACCGCGGCGCTGCCTCCGCATCCTGATCGGGCAGATCCAGGATGCTCCTGACGGAAAAACTGAACTTGGTCGGGGCAGCCATCGCGTCCGCGTGTGCAGTCCTGGTTTTGTTTTGCGTAAAAGGCAAGTTTATCCAAGGAGGAGACAAAAAAACGCAGCGGATCCTCTCTAGTTTACGCGCTGTCCAAACAGCAGCTCGGAAACCAGTGTGTGCACTCGGCTCAGTGTTTACACAAACAGCACTCCATAAGCTGCAAACACAAGCTTATAAAGCCTCCTCCTACCGCTGAGTACCTGAATGGTTGGAGTGCTGTCCCCCAGTGACGATAGGTGCGGAGTAAGAAGAAAAAAAAAAAACTTCAACAATGAGCGAAGGAAACACTCGTCATCATTACAGATTCGTCCCGTATCGTCAAACTGGGGAACAGATAATGGTGATTGTTGGAGCTGAATCACGTCTTGGGTGGCAACTGACAACAGAGCCCGTCCCATCATCACACTCCCCCTCCCTCCCCTCCTCCCCCCGTCCTCGCCCAAACAACGTGTCCAACATTTGCATACAAAGTGAGCAATTAGCGTGATGCCCGCGAGTTGGTTTAACTAATACGTCCATTAGAGGCGCATTAATTGTAGGCTGGAGAAGTTTTGACGTTTATAGATGGTGGAGGAAATGTCCGGAATGCGCAACAGGAAATTCTTTCTTTTTGAGATTTCTGGATGATTTATGATGATGGCACACATTTTAAAAATGGCAACACTTTACGTTAAGAATTAAAACTTTCAGGTTTTAAGGTTTCGCAGAGATAAAAGTTTATTAAGACGTCAATATCAACTACTCCTGTGGACACTCCAGAGTGGGGGCTGCTATATAAACACAATAAATAAGTAAATACAAATATAATATACGATATTATAGTAAAACAAAGACGTGACGATACAAAATATGTCTTAATATGAGAAGTTTTAATCGCACTTAATTTATTAAATGTGTATTTACATGTAAAAAAAATAAGGGTGTTAAAGCAAAGTATTACATAATTACAACAACAACAAATATTACATAATAATTGTGTTGTAGATGCATATTAAATGTACAATCAAGACTTTTTCATGTCTAATTTAAACCTCCAAACATGCCTGATTCAGCTTCTGACAAGATGACTGATTTTATTAATTGGTAATAAAGATAAATGATTGATGCTCCTCATAACTTAGAGGGAACCCTGTGGTTTCTCATTTATTTATTTATTTCTTGAATTTTATCTCTTTAATTTGATATTGAAACCTTTAAATTTCCTCTTACTAAATTGGTCCCATCATTCTCCATCTAATCTGACGCCTACATGCTGATGTCTGGGCTCTTTTTGTTGCTCCACACATATAAAACGCATTAAATGCAAAGCGTGAATCCAGCCTTATGTCCCCCCCACCCCCCGTATGTGATATTGATATCGGCCCTCATCCACTTCAGCGAGGCGCATGAAGCCGGGAGGAGAGTGCTGGTGGTGGACATGCCTCCCCAGTCGTCCTGGGTGGTCGGACGAGAGGGAACACAAATACATGCCAACCAGAGGAGGGGGACAAAAGGGGAAAATGTAGCCCCGCGTCCGAGACCCGTTGGAAGCATTTGTTCCAGTCAAGATTTTGCATTTGTTCAGTCCCGCAATAATGCCTGATTGACGCCCCGGCACAATGTCCTTTAAGTTAGCAGGATAAATCCGAGCTTGTTCCGTGTTGTCATGGTTTTGAATGGAGCTGAATGGGATCTGGGACACTATCTACTGCTCCGCGTCTACTGCCGCCAAGTCTATAGTCCGGAGCAATATTACATCTGTGATTCAGGACGAATTAAACTCCTTTTAGATTTACAAAGTTCAACAAAGTCGGTGACCTGTATTATCAACACGAAATGCGCCGGAATCAACATTTATCTCCCGTTTTTACGCACATTACGCGCCAATATTTCCCTGGAAAACAAATACTACAAAGCAACTTTTAAGATAAAATTTGATTTAAATAAAAACTGAGAGGACTGACTTCCTCTTATAGCAACATGTCTGTGTACACGCCCGCCTCCCAGCGGCTGACAAACTCCATCGGATTACAGTAGCGCAGGTTTGCTGGAGTGGATAGTTTACAGAGGGCACTCGATTGGAGAGCAAAAACACGCAAAGCCAAAGAAAAGTCATGTCCAAAGAGCGGGAATTTCTCTGTCCACAATGACACATCAGCCACTTAATCTATTTAACACCCGCAGGCTTCAGCCAGAGAGGGTCCTCTGCTGCTCCCAAGAGCCCTCCACTGCCAAATATTTACTCTGTTGTTCAGCTCTCCATTCCCAATCCCTTCCTCAGCCAAATGGAGACTTCTTTTCCCACATGGTTCTAGATTAAGCAGCTGAACTGGCAGTTTTAACATTTCAGACCTCAATGATTATTTTGCAGACTGATCAACCACAAACTCAACACTGGACCACATAAAGTGATTTACTCCACAGTTGAACATATATATACAACTTATTATTTAAATCTCCCTTCACTCCAAAATGTGTTTTACTTATTGTGAAGTGTTACTTCACTTGGATGTTTGAGCCTCAGTGTGCAGAGTGGTGTATGGACAGTTTGACATTTCAAGATTGCTGTCACAGTAATCTGCTGAAGAGTAAAGCAGCTCATTTTTAATAATTTAAATGTAGAAAAATACATTATATGCTGACTACATTATGCATATTTTTGTTTAGTTTATAATGTAATAAATTATTTGATTTTGCCAAAACCCTGTTATTGCACTCGTGAGCTTGTATTATATAATGCACAGTTATTAGATAGAGTTGCTACAAAGGTGAAAGTTTATCTGTTCTCACCTTAAATGTGATTTTGAGACATGTCTGTAGGAGCACTTTGTGACGGTGCAATAAGTATCTAAACAAGTGGGACAAGGAGAGTTGAACCCTCCTCTTCAAATAGACTGTTCAGTGAAGTATGAGACAGCCGGTGTCTAGAAGTTACACATTTGAAATTAAAATATTTGCATATTCATAGATTCTCAATTATTCAATAAGGGAGATAGAGTAATTAAGTATTTTTGAACAATGTAATTGAACTTTTAAAAACCACAAAATCTGACACAAGCTATTATTAAAATCAGAGTAATGTATGTCTTCAGACAACTAGAGTGGATCTTTAACTATCAGGTGAAGCTCTGATTACATTTGAGATGTCCAGCTAACCAGCATCTACTCGATGTTCAGGTCAACTTGGCATTTTCTGCTAAAATCTGGAACAATTCACCTTTCACTGCATCATTCAGATCAGTTCAAATTTATATACTTTTATAATAAAAACATATATGTTTTTGTTTGTATACCACTTTTCAAGCAACAAGCACAATGTACTTTCCAGTGCAGGGAGATAGCATAAGAGACAGTCACACATACAAAAAAACACAACCATAACAAGAACGTTACATATAAACCATTCACGGTAAATAATCAGCAATAGGGTTGTGAGAAAATATTGAAAATATTGAGTATCGCAATATTATGTTTTGTGATACTGTATCGGTTCTCAAAAATGCAGAATGAGTATCTAATTGTTTGCATGCAAAGATGAACTCAGTTAATACTTTGTCATTTGCAAAGAGATGCTCCCTCTCAGTGTACCTGACCTCTCAACGTAGTGCCAAGATGTTGGATTTTACATTGACTGTGAGAAACACTAATGCAGATCCTACTGTTGTGATGGCATAAAAAAAGAATTGACCTATTTTTAATTTGATTTATGTATGCAGTGGTGTATTCTTTATATGATGACAGTTTTCCTGAAATTAAATTAAAAAATTGCAATATATCGCCTTACAGTACCACAATATATTAATCATAACCCCTGTATCATGATTCGTATCGTATAGCCAGATTCTTGACAATACCCAGCCCTCATCAATGACTATAAACAAACATAAAACTGCAGTAACATGACAGTTATATAATACGAACAAACACGTCAATAAAAATGTTTTAAGATAAGGTTTAAAAGCTGAGAGCTGCCAGTTAAGCACAACATCAGTATAGCAGAACCAGAGATACTGTCTTTCTCAGGCCAATCCTTCTTCCATGCCAAAACTTAACACCTACATTTCCCACAATGCATCTTGACTACCGACAGTTCAGTTCGATGTAGCCTCGAGCTGCGAGCCTCATGCAGAGATGAACTAATGACGTCTGGCAAACTCACTTCTTTCTAACTCCACACCCCAGATTTCACTTTTCAAACTTGTAGCTTCAACTGATGAGAAATTGCCTCAACTGACATCACTTAAAGCATCAAACTTCACGCAGCTCCTTCTGGAGCCACAAAAGGATTCACACAACTATTTTTCACATATGCAGTCATAACTCCCTGTAAACAGACTCTGTACCAATTTATTCTCCTTTGAGTCACATAAACAAACATTACTATAGTCCCGCTTGAAGATATAAAAGTGTGACTAGCTTCTTGTATTCTGCCTTTGTTTAACTGCTTTTATTTTCAAGGACATGACTCAACTTGAGTTTTGAAAAGTGCTGCATTGATAAATCTGAACGTAATTTACATACTTAAATCTGCCCTGCGATGGACTGGCGACCTGTCCAGGGTGAACCCCGCCTTCGCCCGATGCCAGCTGGGATCGGCTCCAGCCCCCCGTGACCCCTAACGGGATAAGAGTTTGACGATGGATGGATGGATGGACATACTTAAATCTGATATCACCGCTCATCTAAGTCACTGTCCTTTAACCAAACACGCACACAATGTCGCCACAATGTCCTCTACTTCACTGGTTCCCAACCTGGGGGTCCCGACCCCCATTATGGGTCGGCAAAGCCTCACCAGGGGTCACAAGGATCTTCTTGATTTTAAGAGGTGTAAGTCAATCTTTAAAAAAAAAAATATATATATGTATGTATGTATGTATGTATATATATATATATATAGATATATATAGATATATATATATATATATATATACACACATATATATGTATTGTGTTATTGTGTTCACTATTTGGGTTAATTGTACGGTTTATCAGTTGTTCTGTACCGTTATTGTTATGCTCTGAATATAATATCCCTAACATGTATCACTAATTCAGAGGTTGAGAGTTTACTCAGTGATAGAAAAGACGTTCTTGAAGGAAAAAAAGCTGGGAACCACTGCTCTGCATTACTGTTATTGTCCAGTTTTAAACACTGTATAGTGGCTCAAATGAGCTGTCAGTTTATGAGTCAACCAGACCCAAAGATACAGCCCAGGATGTTTATCTGATCTCTAAAGACCCACAATGACCCCTCTGTTACTCCTCCTCGGTGCAGTAGTTATGGTAGCTCAGTGTAGCATGATGCTCCAGCAGCTGCACCTGCCGCTGGTGTCCTCTCCCATCTCCCAGCCCTGTAAATACCATTAGCATTCTGGAGACAAGCTACTGGGGTATAATTACTGGGCAGCCGCTCTCTCTCTATGCAGTAAACTGGGGTCTTGTGAGGCTGCTTGATCATGTAGCAGCTGTGTGTGCTGCTTAGTGAAAGTGTGTCCAAAAAAAGTCAGGTTTGTTTATACGGTGCTTTTAGACACAAAACTTGGTGTGTACCAATGGGATCTACACAAAAGGAGTCACAAAAGAGAGGAAACCAGGAAAGTGGGACATTGACAGGAAAGCTCTGAAAATGACAGGAAAGCTCTCTACAATTTTCAAGGAAATAGTAAATAATATGATATTTTGAGAGAACCTATCCACAGTCTTAGGGAAGTGTATTTCAGATCAGTTTCAAATAAAGAAATCGCGTATTGAATTGAAGAGACCCCTAACGGGAAAAAGTGGCTGACGATGGATGGATGGATGGACAATATTTAATTTAAAATGGTATTTTGACCCACATTTTGTCTTTAACGAATACTGCACCTCCTGTAATATGAAAATTGCAGTACTGCGATTTCAATCAAATTCTGACTAATTGTGCAGGCCATTAGACAGAAATGAATATTACAACTGTTAACTTGGGTCAGTGTGAAGAAAATAAATGCAAAGGTAAAAGAGTCTCTCAAAAATATTGAAATACTTCTTACTTTTGAGCTGAATGGTTGCCACACCTGCCGTCGTCACAGCACAGAGTTGATAAGAGTCTCAATGAGTTGATGATATTAGACTGATGTTCCCGTTTTCCCTGGAGGAAATACATGTAAACATATACACATAAGCATTTTCAGCATCATATAACAAATTGAAATGAAACTTATCAGAAAAAATGAACACATGAACATACATTAGAGTGATAAGAACTCCCTAAAATGACAGAAACTATCTTTGGGAAAAATGTATGTGTAGTGTACTTTGACTTGGCCCGTGTCCCATTCCAAAATGTTGTAAAGTAAACAAAAACATGTGTTTAATGTTGTAAAGTAAACAAAAACACATGCTTAGATTCAGGCAATAAAACTACTTTAGTTAGGTGTAAGATAAAAACAACATGGTTGGTTAAATGATGCTGAACATTGTGAGCACAGGACATGAAGGAACAGCTGATTGTAACGTGACTCACACGACACTAACAGAAGTCTCCTGGGTGAAATCTTTGTGTTTGCTGAACCCATCCATCTCCCCTACTATCCGACCAGTGTGTTTGTTTTCACGCTTAAATCACCACACACCCGGCACAATTTCCCTGAGCATTTAATACTGATGCGGATGGGTTTACATGGTAGTTAATGGAAAGCTCAGTGCATCTCCTACCGTCACTAAAGGATGCCTTAAGCATCAGTATTTAACGCCAAAGACTGTGACAAAGCCAAAGTATTTAACAACCTGGGAATGAAAACAGGCTGCTCATCCGCTAACATGGAGGGGACGAGATTCATGACCTATACTGCACCCAATCGAGATGTTTTGGCTTCACTGTTGGGGAGCTGTTATGTCGTCCATACAGTCTATCTATAGAATTACTCATCAACCAACAGGCCCGCTGTTTTTAAAGTACCAATGTAACAACATTAGAAAAAAATAATTAATAATAATAATAATCTTTTTTTAAAAACAACAAACGCGATCAAGAGGAAAAAATCTGACACGAAATCATGAATGGAAACTCAAGGAGCTCACTTACATGGTTACTTATCATGTCCTCCAAAATTTATAACATGAGATTGTGAGGAGATGATCATCATCCGTTCATTCATTACAACTAAACTAATCATGCAAAATAGCTTGTCCACAACCTGTTTCACTGCCTGTTTGTCTCCAACATCCTGAACCCAAACCCTGTAACTTCTGGCACAAACACCAGCTTAAGACTCTGGACCGTCATCTGACTTGTTGAACATGTGTGATACTTGGTTGCCCTCTACAGGACACACACTCAAACTGACAGATTCCTCATGTTCGCCCCCTTTCAACCCTTTCCAGCAACCACAAACTGTGGGTGGAGTTCACCTCCCTTCATTTGCTGAATCACAGATGAGACAGCTCAACATAAGAATCAGTTTGGTAACTTGATTGCATTAAAAATATGTTACTAGCTGTTGTTCTTCATTCTCTGCAGCTTGTTGTGTAACTGGGAAGACCAGTGAACTTATTTATTTCTACAGTGCCACAGTTAGTGTTCAATGTCTTACTACAGGGCCTTTACATGTTGAGAGATGGGAAACTCTTTCCATACCTGTACATGACATGCAAAGGCTCAGAAAGTCTGTTTTGTATTTTTTTCCACAACAACCACTATTTTGGACTGAAAACACATTATATTTAAAATGTTTATTGTTCAACACAAGCCGTTGGAGTAGAATATAACAACAGAATAGAAATGAAGAAGAAATACTTTTGTATGGCATTTTTTAAGCGGACGTTTTACTGGCGTCTGGTAGTCACTTTCAGTCCAAAATGGCGGCCGTAGCCTTGCTGTTGTGCGCTGATCTTGCAATGGATACACAATTGACTTCTACCTTTAGGAAATATAGGTTGCTTTGAATGTAGGTTGAGTTATGATGAGAATTTATTAGGGCACTTATCTTCATTTCCCAACACTAATGATAAAGGTATAATGTGTCCTGTCCGAACAGGTGAAACTAAGCAAACAGAAGACTCAGGAAGATGTCAGTCAAATATTTTAAACGCCCATAAAGTCCCGAAAAGAGGTCTAATCAGTTAGTTTAACTGTAAACACCTGTGTGGCTGTTCAACCTGTACACTATTTTCCAGTGGTTTTGTGTCTACTGACTAATGGGGTCAACAGTTTCAGAAAGTGGTCCAGTATTGATGTGTAGATGGTAGCTGTAGAACAAGCAAGCTCTTAAAGTACTTGTTTTTGCCACTGACCAACTCACATTGTTAATGTACGATTCTGATAACATTATGGAAGGGACCCTCTGGAGAAATAAAACACTGCCTTACCTTTCTCTGTATCCGGTCTGTTTGTTATTGCGTCCAAGTCTTGCTCAAGAAGTCTCGCTCTTAAAACTGAATATCCGCAAATACTCTTGTTCAAATACATACGGGCGGCCATCGAATTCAAAAACCTCGTCCACATTGTCGAAATCATCTAAATATTCGGCCACGACACGGTAAATCTTTTAGATAACGCTAAATTAGGCTTTCTGTAGTCTACTCCAACATGGTCGACACTTCCGTTTCCGCCGTTAGCTACAACCATATTAGCCATTCCGGCTATTCCACCGGTGTCTTCCGGTGACTCGTCACTTCGCGAGATGTCAGAACGAGACTTCTCCTGAGCGAGACTAAGAGGCTGTCATGGCAACATAATGGCGTCATTTCTGCGTAATCAGCATTTCAATGTTGAATCTCTTAACTAATAGTAACTACTACAAGGCTATGAAATAAAAGTAGTGCCATAAATAGTACTTTAATTTCCTCTCAAATGTATATAAATGTGTAGTAGAAGTAAAACATATGAAATAGAAATAGGCTACATGTAAAGTCCAAGTACCTCAGGATTGTACTGAAGTACAGTAGACTTCGTTAGTACAGTATGTAATTAATTGCTTTTTATCACCGCAAGTGATGGCAACACACATTGTCATACACAAGAATAATGACAAATAAAAGCAGGAGGAGAAATATTAAAATAGACACACATATTTATAAACAGACACACAAGTGTGCATTTTTGAATATAAAAAACATGCTAAAATTACAACAGGATAACAGGGCAATTAAGACAAATAAAATATATCCATATTTACATTATTGAAATAGCTTCTTATGCAGCAGTGAATGGCACCTGGTAACTAAGTTTATACCTTAGTAAATGTAGGCTACGTTGTATAATTTTGAGGTAATTTTACTTTACTTGGAAATTTCAGTATTTTATGCCACTTATACTTCTCAGCTACATTTCAGATGAGAATGCTGTACTTCTTAGTCCACTAGGCCTACATTTATATGGCAGCTGGAGTTACTTTACAGATATGGATTTTACAATATAAATATACATATAAATAGTGTGATTGTGTATTAAATGTGAGCTATTTTTTTATTGATGTCCATGGGGCTATTTTATTCAATAGTAAATTGTCTGTAATAATATTCCAATAATATGATATAATCTGAAATGGACCATTCTCCTTAATAAGTATTTCTACTTTTATACTGTAAGTACATTTTTCTGTTAATAGTTTTAGACTTGTACTTAAGCGACATCTTAAATGTAAGACTTACATAGTATTTTTACCAAGCAGTACAGCTACATCAATAAGTATGCATAGAAAAAGAACAGAAAAATATCTACTTCTATGTATATGAGCTTCAAGATGTCAGAACTGTGTACATAGCTCCATTTTGGTGCCTAAACAATGGAGAAAACTATACTAATACAGCATTTTCTTTTTCCAGGAAGACACCCATTTCGTAATATTGCATATATACTATAAATATACTATAATATATACTATAAATACTCTCATCTGTTGGCCATAGGCTCATTCGCTATTATGTTATCTCATCTGGCCATAGATAGCGCGCCACTGCTGAGGAGGTATTAATATTCCTGGAAATAAAAACTATT
Source organism: Pterois miles (assembly GCA_947000775.1). NCBI lineage: Eukaryota > Metazoa > Chordata > Actinopteri > Perciformes > Scorpaenidae > Pterois > Pterois miles. The sequence continues at coordinate 4,266,646 of CAMQGK010000471.1, read as the reverse complement.
TTTTCAGGTGAGGATGGGACGTTTGATTCCCAGATGTCCACCAGATGGCGCCACTGTATTTTGGAATAAACACGCTGTCTGGTCTCAGTCCTGACACCGACTCCACAGCATCAGTGGCCCTCTGCAGACAGTCTGACCAACAAGGACACACAGACAGTCTTCAGAAAACAGAAAGAAGCTGTTTTAACATTTCTGCCTTATTGAGTAGCAGGAAACATCTGGAGATGTCTGATTTCAGGAGCATCTGTTGCTCAACAAGGACTGACTGTTCCCCTTATTATTATCACTGTTACAGTAAAATCAGCACACCTCACTGTACCTGATTGTTCTGGCAACGTGCTGCCTCAGACTCCACTAACATGTCATTATTTTTTGCAGTAAAACGCATCAGCCTCACCTCATTTCCATGCTGGGAGTGTCACCGCGCAGCGTGCAGGAGGCCTCAGTGCTGCTTTAATCCTGTGAACTGTCTTCATTAAGCAGAAAGAGTTACAACACACACAACTGAAGTGATGAAAAGTTATTTTATTTCTATGATTTCTAACTTTTATTTGTTTGTTTTCCTGGCTGTCTCCACGTCGGTTGATTAAATAACAACAGATGTCTTTGACACAATCTCGCTGACATTATACATCTGTCTCTGTTTGTTTATGAGGATACTGAACTCTCAGCTCACTCAGTAATCTAATAACACCGTGTAAAAATCTGACGCGTGTGTGCCCAAAACTGACTAATTGTAGGAATGTTTCTGCGCTTGTGCGCGGATCTTAATGACTGAGGAAATTTAATATGAATCCAATCCAGGTATGACTCAACGATTCCTCGAGTTTAGCGCATAGCGCGGCGGTGTGGTCTGCATCAACACCCCATTTGCACTTTTCTGCAGAAAGGAAACGCTGCGTAAAAGCGCACTCAAGGTACTCCATTTTAACTCAGTGTCCTTGGTTCGGGACAAAGAGCGCTCCAAATTAGGGCGGAATGAAATATCTAATACTAATGGATGCCAGGTGCCAGACGAACAGATGTCAAAGTGATGTATGCTTAAAAGTGTCGTAAATATTGTTTCTTTGTGTCCCTCTCTGCTGAAGCCCGGGCCCGGCCTCTGAAACACGACTACATACGTCGTTAACCCGCGTTCGTCCTCATTAAGGCCGCACTTAAGTTACCGGGAGAAGTGCTAACCTGCAGAAAGACTTTAATGGTGTCACCGCCGTTTGGGCTGCAAAGGTTAGAGTCATCAGTGCGGGTTATTTTAAAGGCGCTAAAGGAGTGATGGCGTCGCCCTTAAAAAGCGCATTAAAGCTTCATATAGTCTTATATTATTTGTATCAAACAGCTGGAGGCGACACCACTTCTCTCTGCACCTTAATAACCCGGATTAGTGGTGCGTTTGGGTGACAAACTGCTGGGCCTTGAAAGCCACACACACACACACACACACACACACACACACACACACACACACACACACACACACACAACACACAACACACAACACACACACATTTGAACTCTCAGCACTTGTGGATCTTATTGCAGATGTCAGTCAGTTTGGGGACAGTTAGTATGAGATGACAGACCTCCAACCCCTCTGCGCAACAAGAAATCAGCGCGCGTCCCCATAATAACCTATTAGTGGTGACTTGGATTTCCCGCAGGATCTTACTGGGAACATTAAACCGGGAACTATTTTTTTTTTGCACCGCTCTGCAGCTCTTTCTCCATCTGAGCAGCACAGCGGCTCCGCGCATATCACAGATAAGACCATCTGTCCCTTTTCCGTATTTATGTATTTATCTATTAATTTATTTCAGACCACAGAGGAGAATCAATGACGGATTACAGTCCAAGCATCTTAACGTTTTCAAGTTCAGGCCCACTGATAGAAATTCATGCATGATGTCAAGTTGCTGTACATTTAACGTGGATCTGATTATGACAAAACAAATCACTGCATAGGAAACAGAGTCAGCACCACTGTGATACTACCACTACTGCTACTACTACTAATAATAATAATGATGATAATAATAATCATTTTAAATATGGGGCTGTGTCCCATTTCATTATAATATATCATATATATTAAATATAGATTAGCAAATTAACTCAGTCGATTTTATTTTTCTCTTTTCCAGTTTTTGTTTTGTTTATCTGACAATTAATTTAAAAAAAAAGACACGTGCATGATTACAACACCAATGTACATACACTGTGAAATGACCATCAAGGAAAACACAAAACAGTCCCATGACTTATTTCCACTGTGGTTTTTGTTGTAATTCAGTGTTGGATATGAGCGCTTTGTTTTTCTGCGTCGAACATGTTGTTTTCCATAAAATTACAACTGAAAAACATAATTTCGAAAGCCAGTTTGGTCTTTTTTTTAACTTTGAAATACGTATCATCTCGTTTATTAATATATTAATTTGTGTGTTCCCGATTATTTATCACTTCGTTACTTAATTGATTTCGCGTCGCATGATGGTGAAGTTAAAACTGTAAGACTGGTGATTGATTAAACTGATTTATAGTCAAGTTTGTCGGTTAGTTTCTTGATGTTATGTATATCCATTCAACTCCCCGCAAGATGAAGATGAAGATGTAATCTGGATGAAGATTGAAGAGGATGCATGCTCATTGGGATCTCTTGTTGGGTCTCTTAATTATAGACTGCAGTCTAGGCCTGCTCTATATGAAAAGTGACGTCTGTTATGATCTGACGTTATATAAAAATAAATCGCGAGGCTGAAGTGCGTTAAAAGAAGTCTGGTGGCTCAGAGTATTTATTCATATTTGTGACCTATTTCGAATTAATTCCAATGCGGATTTCAGAAGTATTAAGCTGTTTGGTGAAACATTCAGAGGATGGATGGTTGATGGAGGAAGAGGAATCGCCTCTCCCTCCTCCTCCTCCTCCTCCTCCTCCTCCTCCTCCACAGTGATAAATAGATCTGACAGGTGCTGAATAATATAAAAGCGCATCATAACAATAAATCCCCAAAGCATATTCACAGTTTCAAGTTCTGATTATGTCAAACATTAAATCATTTTGGTCTTACAGCGAGATGAGAAAGATGAAGAGACGTCATTATTATCGTTACAGTGCTGCATTCATTCGGTTCAGGTTTGGTGCATTAAGGCTCCAGATCTCACTGTTGATGATGAACGTCGATACGTCGATTTTGGTTGAGATTAATCGTGATGAGGTAAATATAAGAATATATGCTCTCGAGCAAGATACAAGTCATTAATTTACGTTTGATTTCAAATTATTTAAATTCATTTGCAACATTTTTTTTGTACCGCAACACCGTCTATCACACTAAGCTCCACTGACGAAAATGCGCTAAATATGTAGGTTCATGTGCACTGTTCCTTTATATCTACTGTTTCGACCAGACTTCATCGAATCCTCTTTAATTGTTTCTAATCTTACTTGATGTAAACGTCCGAGCCTGAGAAACCAGCACAGGTAGATGTTTTTTGAACTGCACTGCGTCTCTCTCTCATTGTGGTGACAACAACATAAAAAGTTTCCCAAGTCCTCACTTGTTGAAAAATGTGGAAAATAACAACAAAAGGTGGTTAAGTTGCTTTGCTCACACATGCAGGAGATAGTTGAGGTGGGAGTGGTTGTTTCATGACAGTTTAGAGCTATATACAGTATGTAGACATGTAAACAAAGTCAGTTGGATCCTTTTGGCGCAGCAGTTTTCTCTCATCTGGAGCCGATATATGATTTAGAGATGTGCGTAAACACCTGAACATGAGTCTTAATTTTCGAAAGGTTAAATCCTTTAGAGTGGATGCTTCATTTGGGGTCATCTGGGGGAATAAATTAGGTGAACTGACACCCAGCAAGAGATAAATTAGAAGAAAAATGCACATTTTACTCACTGATTACATTTCAATAATGTACACCTTTCATATTTACCTGGCAAAGCAATCTGCCTGAGTTATTGATGAATTAACTGTAGTTATTCTCAGTTTCTGTATCGTTTGGGACCAACAGCACCGTAATGACCGGAGTCTTTGAAAAGGACAGAAAGAAGCAGCACAAACATATCTTTGGCCTTCACGCTACTTCCGTCATCTTGAGTCAATAAGGACCCTCTCTGCCCGTGAAATCAGTTATGAGCAAAGCAAACACGTTCACATGAAAGAAAGCTGTGATATAAACAGGATCAGCCAGAACATCCAGATCCAGCTGGAACCAGAGCTGTTTGCCGAATAAATTACACTAAATGTAAATAGAAGAACAAATCTGTAAACAGGAGAGACAAATAACACAATTAATAGCTCATAATAGTTTCATCACTTGAAATAATTAGCTTATGATTTGTATCGGAATGATTATAGATGTTAGGTTCATCCATATGGTCACACTGTTCATATCCCATACTCTTCACTCTGTACATTAATCTGCACTTGTCCTGGTACTTGTACTCTGTACAATGACAATTAAATGTCATCTAATCTAATATCACATATTAAACTGAAACGTTTTACAATATCAATAATAGATATACAAATATAATATCTAACGTCTCCAAAAGTTTAATTACATGAAATTAGAATACATTTCCTTGTATAGTTTAGTTAGTTTGCATCTTTAAAATGTAATACGACTTTTTGAAGAGATTTTTTAGAGATGAGAATGTGAAAACGGAGCTGCAGGTCACTTTGCTGCAAGAAACTCGCGCGTTAAAATATGATATTATTTACAAAACGCCCCTCAAGCATTAAATGAGAGATCATGGAGGAACAGTGAGACTGTGTGCTATGAGATCTGCATTGTAAATTTTAGCACTTAAACAGTAAAAGCACCGTGGACACAACAGTGTTATGCGTATTGACACAAAACAAATCTGACATCTTGCAGGATTTAGCCTTAAAACGCACATTCAAAGTAAATGTACAAGTTTGTTTAACAATAATTTTCTTCACGAAGTAAGATCTGTATATAATGGTGCATTTCATCTTAAAACTTCTGCGGCACATTGGATTATTATTATTATTATCATTATTATATGTGAAATACCCGCAGCAGAATATGTACAGTAGGACAAATCCACAGACACAGTATGAGATGAGGGGATAAATCGGCCCATCGTGTCTCCTGCAGAGAGCTCCAGTTGAAGCTTTGAGTCCATCGTTACACAATTTGTCTGACAAGTGATGCGTTGCCTTCACAGGCGGTTTGAACAATTCAATTCGACATGGACGAGTTTGGGCTTGAGAGCTGTACAGGCATGTGACAGCCATGTCGAGTCTGGATATCATTATTAACAAACCATGGCAATGCGCTTTCAATTTTTATGCATTATAATAGCAATAATATAAAAGCCCCTGATATAATGATAATAATCATTGTGCAATGAGTGTAATATTCACATAATTTGTTTGAATTTTGCACAATGATTTCAATAACCTGCAATTATATATTTCGACCATGTTTCCCAGTTATTTTATCATAATAATAATAATAACAACAACAATAATAATAAGAATCATAATAATAATAATAATAAACGCGTCTAAAAACCGGTGTTGTGGCAGTAGCGTCCTCACGTGGACTTTCATCTATTATATCACAGAGAAAAGGAGGAAGTTCAGGTGTACGGTCAGTCTAAATAAAAGCGCTGAAGATGGAGCAGTTTGCGGAGACCTTTGATCCTTCACCACTGACCTTTTGTTATTTCAGCCACCAGAAGAACCTCAATGGAAACAAGTTGAGCACGTTTCCCCGCGGTAAACATTATCCTTGACGCATTAGTGGCTTGGGAGCGGAGCAGGGTGGCCAGGTGGGGGGCATAACGCGATGATAAATCCAAAAAATAATAATATAGAAGTAAACTAAGACCCCCCCCCCCCCCAGTCGGTCGTCTTAACGCGTCATGTAAACAAAAATATCTTCAGAAAAAGGTTAAAATGCGCCTCCATAATAAACCCGTCTAATATTAGAGGAGCAAGGAGTAATTTCAGAAACTTATCCTATCATGAAAAGGTGAGAAAACTAAAAAAAAAAATGTAGGTATAGTGCGTTAACCCTCCAGCATCCAACCCACAGAGCTGAAACAAATACTGGGGAATACTTTGTGTACATTTAGGCCCCTCACAACCGTTTAATGTCAGCAGAGGTTTTCAGCAATATTCCTAATTGCACGGCTGTACAGGAACGCCGTTTGATGTTTACATGCACGTTGATCCTTTCAGGTTGTACGAAGATGAAGGTCAGTCATGCGCCGTGGCCTTTTTAAAATATGACACGAGAAAACCCAAAGCATGTGTCAAAATGGGGAGAGAGTGAAGGCGCAAAGTTATATGGCGTGTGTTTGTTTCTCGTGTCGGGAAGCAACAAATCTTTCTTATTGCTTGCAAGTGGGGTTTCTCTATAGAGAGAGAAAGGGAGCATGCATGCAGAGGTAGTAAAGTTAGAAATAATCCCTTTAGAAGACATTGGTCTAGCCTGAAAGGTAATTATTTAAAGATTAAGGCATAAAAAGGCGATTTCTTTATCTTATGAGAAGTCTGGATGCCTTAACGCTTGCAGTGCGTAACCGGGCAAAAAGGAAACATTTGGCCCGTCCGGTGCGAAGCTTTAATGCAGTGGAGTTACAGTTTGAAAACGAAAAAAAAATACGGAGTCAAAACGACACTTTAAGAGTTATGATCGTTTTACGCACGTCTAGATAAATCATATGATAAGTGAGTTTAAATTGGCACAAGAGATAAATCAGGCGCCTGTCATTTATTTTCAAACCGCATGACCGGACAGATTCTTTCCAAGAGGTTAAGTATTTTTGATTGCCTCATTTTCAGCAAAGTATCATCTCGTTGATTGATTTGTTTCTGGCGTGTTTTATAAAACACCCCGTGCTTGATACGTAAAAGAGAGTAAAAACAAGGGCGACAAAGGAGGAGAAAGTGTGACAACCCTCACTGAGATACAATCTACAAAACATCACCCAGCCAGTTGCATTACTCAAAACCAATCATTCATTTCCTCCCATTTCCTTAATGATGCCATTTAAAAGGTCGAGATGAAGGGTGGTGTAGTGGTGCGTAAAAGCCACCTAAACTCACCTTTTTGTTTTCGTAACAGAGCTTGAACTTTTTTGGGGGTGTGAATTGTTTCATCTTTGTAAAAACAAAACAAAAAGATTAAATGATAGGTTGCAGTGGGTTTAAAATGTTTTAGTGTGTGCGGTTTCACGAAAATATTATTTCTTTAGGTGACGGTTCCTTGTGACTACAGCTTTTTAAGCGCATGTTTTTATTTAGCACCACTTCACTTTTGGAAAGGTGAAGATCTGATCCAAAATCTTGACGCTGCTTTCTACTCACCATATCTGTCTCAATAACAAACGCATTGATGGTGGTAGATCCCCAGCTTTGCTTTCTGATGGGAGAGAGCAGGACGAGGACGAGGACGGGTGGTGGTGGGGGGATCTCGTGTGGACTTGTCATGTCAAACTTGTGGACCAATGGCAACGCGGTTTTGAGCAATCTCGAAACTCTATTGGAAAGCCGAGCCAATCAGCGAGGGAGAAGCGCTGGAAGTCCGGCCTCCTAATTTCACCAGATTGAAATGTAAGCCTGTCTCCAGCGCCGTCAGGAAGCAGAAAGAGAATTTAGCCCCTCTTGTTCCTTATCGCGCAAGAAGATTGTCTTGGACGCGGTTTTGGACAGTGGACACGCTGGACGCGGAGCAGGACCCACGCAGGAGGCACAAACCGGACACCGTGTTCTTCATTTGTGGCTTTAACACGATGGGTGAGTTCAATGTTGGATCGGGCTTTTTTTTTCTTGTTAGGGATGCAGCGAACGGTCCAACTGCAAGATCGGCCAAATATAGCGAGATAGCGCGCGTGTGTGATGTTTTGGCGGGTCAGTTTAGCTGTAAATCCGGTGGGAGAACACCAGCACGCTGAATTATTACATGTGTCATTTACGCAGGATTTTTGACAACGGTGTGAAGTTTAGCTTGTGTGTGCACCACAACTATCAGTCAGCTATTGGTCGGTAGTTCTCACCCAAACATTACACACAACTCGAAGTGGTATATTTGCATTTTAGAGCGAAACTTTTTGGGTGAAAACACTTTAAAAGATGCACATTTGTGTAATGATTGGGTTTTTTAATGAACTAAAGTCGCAGAGTTTTGGTTACATAATGCTCTTATAAATGTCAAGACTTAGAATAAGTAGATTAAAACACAGTTTAACGCTTAACATCTGTGCCATATTTAATTGTATACTATTATGCGTTTGGTGTCAAATATAAACTCTTTTAAATGTGTGGTTTAACCCGGGTTAAAGCAGTCTGTGGTGGGCCTTGGTCTCATTGTTCTGCCTGTGTGTGTGTGTGCGTGTGTGTGCGTGTGTGTATGTGTGTGTTTGTTTTTGACACCAGAGCCAGCCTTCGGCGAGGTGAACCAACTCGGCGGTGTTTTCGTGAACGGCAGGCCGCTCCCCAACGCGATCCGGCTCCGGATAGTGGAGCTGGCCCAGCTCGGGATTCGACCCTGTGACATCAGCAGACAGCTGCGCGTGTCCCACGGCTGCGTCAGCAAGATCCTGGCCCGTTACAACGAGACCGGCTCCATCCTCCCGGGGGCCATCGGAGGCAGCAAGCCGAGGGTCACCACACCCACCGTGGTCAAGCACATACGGACATACAAGCAGAGGGACCCGGGGATTTTTGCCTGGGAGATCCGGGACAGGCTACTCGCAGACGGGGTTTGCGACAAATTCAACTTGCCCTCTGTGAGCTCCATCAGTCGGATCCTCCGCAACAAGATCGGGAATCTGTCCCAGCAGAGCCAGTACGAGTCGGGCAAGCAGGCGCCTCACCCCCCGCCACAACCAACGATACCCTACAACCACTTGTACTCATATCCGACGTCCAAAGTGCCCACTCCCCCTGGCATGCCCACTCTTCCCGGACACATGGCCATGCACAGGATATGGCCTTCCTCGCACTCTGTGACAGATATTCTGGGGATACGGTCTATTACAGAGCAACAAAGTAAGCATGGCTGCACGGAGGGCGGTTGTTTATTGCACTACATTTAAACTACTTTTGAAGAGGGTTTTGCGCGCAAGAGTGCGAATGTGTGTGTGAGAGAGAAAGTGGATGCATTTTTCCATTTGAGTTACTGTAATTGTTTTTATAGGCCTCCAAGACAAACGTTATAATCTCTATGGAGAGAAAGAGAGAGAGATTAAATGCCAGTTGACCTGGCGGCTGATATTGATTTGAAAAGGAGGCAGGTTAGTCCAGAAACAGATGGTCCGGCTTGCAGTAATAATTAAGAGGCGGATGTGGAATATTAGAGGGACAGCGGAGGGAAAGGCGGTGAGACGAAGTGCATCAAAATGAGGTGTGCTGAATGTTTGCCATGACTTGGAGCCAGACATTTTGTGCGTACTATTCAGCAGGTTTATTCAGGCCTTAAAGAGTCAACACATTAAGATGCGTTTTCTGCTGTTTGCCGTGTATGTGTCACATGCAGGTAGTATAGGCCCAGATAGCTTTGGCTCGCACTCAACGAGACCACAACTGTTTTGGAAACAGTGAAACAGGATCCGGCATAAATCAGTGTTAATGGTCGGCTCGGTGTTGTGAAAGGGCTTTTCTGAGAGCTTGTTTTCCAGTGGCAGGAAGGGAAGTGCTGTCAGTCCTGCTGTCAGGATTCATGGCTGCCCTGCACAGAAAGAAACACGCCCCGACTCCTCTCCACCTCCACCGCCATGCGAGCAAAAACTAACTCGGGCAATCTAAACAAGACAAATGTGAGGCAGATATCTACACGAGGAGGGACGTGTTTTTGAAACGCTGCCTTTTTTAAACAATTTGTGCATTTCCAAATTATTAGCAGATGTTTGTGGCAGGTTTGTGAATGCTACGTTTTACAGAAGAGGTGATCTCATTTGCACCAACGTGCTATCACAAATCAGATTATTAAAAAAATAGATTTGGAATTTAAGGAAATATTTTTTAAAAATCAGGACAATATGTTCAGGATTACTAATCACAAACTATTAGTGATTTTACTGTTTAATTTGACGCGCATGCGGACACTGATTTAAACGCACAGACTGCAACCAGTGAATTCAGTTAAAAACATCAAAATATATTTCAACGTGTATAAGCGCATAGATATATTTAAAAAAAAAAACTCTGTATCGAGTTTGGTGGGCTTGTTTTTCTCTGTGTAAATGTTGGGGGCTGTGTTTAATAGAATATCCATCACGCACAAAGGAGGGAGACGGTGGAAGTAAATGTAATTTGTTCCCCCGACAGGAATACGCTTTGGTGGGCTACAATGTCCCTGACCCACCAGAGAGTCGTCTCATCTTCTACTTGACCTCAACCTAATCCTCAAAACATTTAGTTTAATTCAGTCAGTTTACTTTACGTGAAAAAAACAAAATACGAAAGATATTTCCACCTTTCTTACAAAGTCAAAATGCTGAACACCAAACGTCGAGGCCTTGTCACGTTTACTTATTAATGGTTGAAGAAAATGACTGAAACAAGAGGGAAAAAAATGTGATTATTATTAGAAAGTGTTTCAATAGATTATGTAAATATTGTATTAGATAGTAAATCTGATATTTTTGTTTAACTGATCAAGAATAGAAACGTTTTATAAAAACTTTACGCACGCAAACGCCATTTGGCTATATAAGCTATTTGTGCGTAAATATAAGAAATGATCACGCTTTAGTGCGAAATATCACAGCAGTGTTTATGGTCAACCTGCGTCTGATGGATGCATGATAAGCAGCGGCCTGTGCGGGTCTTTCCCTAATCTTAAAATCTCCTCTTCCTCTCTTCTCTCTGTCTCTCTCTTTTGCCCCCCAGTTAGTGACAGTCCATCCTTTCCCAGCGCCAAACTAGAAGAATGGAGCGCTATAAACAGGACTAATTTCCCACCAGCAAGCTCTCCGCTAGTCAATGGCGTGGATAAACCGCATTTAGAACCTGAAGCAAAATACACACAGGTAACAGATGGACACATCTCCTTTTTGTAACCTAAAATGCAACGTTAGAGAAGAAATTATCTCCAAACTTCTGGCAAGATTTAATCTAACTGATCTCTTGAGTATTTTATAATATTTTAATAATTCTGTGGCTTGCAAATTCCACAGCATTAATGCGCTCCTTCTGCTGGCTACAGCTGGTAATGGTGCTCTTTTATTTTTTAAATAATATTTTATTATTTTTGCACTTCCTGTGGGTCCTGCTGCATGGTCAGTGCTTTTATGAATCATGTGAGTGTAACTCATTTAATATTTAGTAGGTTTAAGAGATTTGGTTTGCCTCGTTATTCTTTTGATTCTTGCTTTCCAGCTTGATATGTTGGAGTTATTTTAAATTAGCTGTAGCGTGTTTGACCCTCAGAAACTAGTTGGACTCATAAAGAGAATCAGCAAACTAATATGTAATAATAATATATAGTCTGTTGTTGGTTTCCTGGTAAGTTATTCTAATATAGCCCCACAGTGTTTTTAATGTGTTGGTTTCAGAGGGTTTGCGCCAAGATATTAAAGTAACGCTGACCACTGTATAATTTGTCTTCTTCAGTTTTATTGCGAAAAAATGAAGCAGCTAACATTTTGTCTAAAACTACTGTCATACAGTTATAAACTTTCGGCACATTATTACAAATTATTATTGTGCACTGAGTTCCGAAATAAAGCAGATTAATACACCAAATCGACGCCGAATTTCACACACATTTCACACACTCACGATTATTTAAAATACGTTTTCCTAATTTTAAAGAGCTCACCTTAAGCCTAATTCCTATAAATTTAATATACATTAGTCCATATATTAATTAAATTGTGTATTATTATTTTTTAAATTTAAAACAGTTTTATTCTTTTTTATAGGTTTTTATATTTTTTTGTCTTTGCAGAGTAGATAAATGTAGGGCTATGATGACCCTGTGTGCGCATGCGTCCTGGTTTTCTTTTATTTTGACAGGGCGTGCGGTTTTCGTTACAGACAAAAAGAAAAAAAAAATACAATTTCACGCCGCATAATTTATTTTGCCACTTTATGACGGGGGGACTTTTCATGCTTGTTAGGCCGATGCAGTGAGATTAGCAGCACAGAGTGGACACACTGACTGTCTGAGAGGTTAGAAAACCAACTGTAGAAAAACAGAAGTGAGCCATTAAATGCAGAAAATAGCAACTCTATAAATTACACAGTTTACTGCATGAAAAACAAAGTAGTACTGTTCCCCCGTATAAGACTGGAGGATTAGCCGAGCCTTTGTAGAGGCAGCTAGCCTGCTACATACTCACATTTAATGTTAAATAAATCTGTGTTTGTGTTTGAGAGGAACACAGTAAAACAGAGATGCTTTCATGCTGAAACGTTTTCAATGAATCGTCTTTAAATTTCCAAAACAACGTGCTGCCTAATTCTTCTACTCTCCTCAGCTGTCAGTAGGAGGTTATTTCAAACGGGACCCTGAACGCATCATCGGCCTGACTTGTCTCTGGGTCCGGAGGGCTGCGGTTAGTAACGTGGCCTATAGGCGCTGCCTGAAGGGCAGCTGCACCCATGGGACTCTCAGATTCTCCTCTGGACGAAGAGCAGCATCATTAAAATAGATTTAAGATGAAGTCACGAGCTCTGGGCGCGCGGCGGCTCCGAACTGATTCCGTTCATGTTTAAAAATTTCAGTAAAATTTACTTTTCTTAACAACAAACACTTATAATATTTAAGAGTTTACGCACCGGATTAACGTGCTTTTAAACAGTTTTAATGATTTATCTGAAACATAAACAAACGGGAGAGAGCACAGTGGATCCGTCTGAGTTGTAATTATTTGGATGAATGCTTTTATTATTCACTTCTGGTTTTACTTGTTCTAAATAATGGACATCAGAACGGGCGTGTTATTATTATTATTATTATTAAAATAGTTTTGACTAACAACAGAAGAAAAGATTAACCTAAACTAATTTATTTATTTATTTTTATCATTATTAATAGAACATTTTGACTAACAACAGAAGATGAACCTAAACTAATTTATTTAATTTTATTATTACTAAAATATTTTGACTAACAGAAGAAAAAGACTAACCTGAACTAATCCATTAAAATATTATTTAAACCATTTTTTTTAAAATTTTGTAATGTAGGATAATACAATTTTATCGATATATAAATAGGAAATAAAACATCTCTAATTTCTGAGATATATAAATATTTTGAATAGGTACTTTCACATCAGGGGTGGACAAAATAACAGGTACACCTAAACATATCTGTCAGTCTGATAAAAGCCATAAATACACCTTTTGTAAACCTTTTAAGTGTTGTTGACTTTATGTCAGAAAGGTGTTGATTCAACTCTGCGGTCATTTCTGAGGCTTCTTGTAGTGGATTGCATTATACTGAAAGGTGTTTCCTGTTATTTTGCATATGTATTTGTTATAGTATACATGATGTAGTTGTGTGTGTTACACGTGGTGCTTCTCGTCAGCGGAAGGTGTGATAATCTTCAGTCTAATTAAACATATTTCCAACTGATTTAATTGAAAAAACATTATTGTAGATCAAAGCTGGTTGAGCTGAGTGAAGACACACAAACACCCACAAACGCCAACAGACCCCCACCCAGACACCCACAGGCACCCAACACAGACCCACAGGCACCCACAGGCGTCTGTGTACACACAAAACTGTCTCTATAATCACTACAAATTGAGCTTATAATTTATCTTATCTATTTTAAAGAGATAGCCAGTGACTCTATGAAAACAAGTCAACAAAAACAGAAAAGACCCAATTTCAGGACAATTCTCAGTAGTCGCGGACCACCCAGGAACAGAAATTCGGCCTCCCTGTTGAAATGCTTTGGTGAATTCCTCAAGTTAAGTCCTGTCGCCGTGCCAGAAAAGCAAAAGCCCATTCATGCTCCGAACCCCACGCTCGCCTCATTCTCTATCATATTTCCCCTCTTCCTGCCCTTTCACTCTCAATCTTTCATGACATCTGTTTTGTGGCGCCCCCCAACCACCCCGTCTCCCATCGTCTGACGTGGTATATCAACGCCGCCGCCGGAGTAAACGTCCACTTTTTGGGGGTAGAAAACAAGTCAGACGGGCAATCATGCATGTATGGTTTTTATCCATCCTTAATATGTTCCAGGGGCATGAGAGCGCATAATTGATCATTCATACTTTCATCAAAATTGGGAAAATAGTTTTTTTATGTGGTGGCTGTGAAGTTACAATTATAGTTTCTGCTGTTTTTTAATTCAATCACCATTTCTTTCGCTTTCTTCTGCAGCTCGCCTCAGCTTTTTTCCATTAGCTGCTTGTGTGTCTACCTGGGTTGGGGGTCACCAAATGCAGCTAAAAATTGTGCTCAATCCTCACAAGCGACTAGTTGTTGTGGCAAATAATTAAAATTTTTCAGTTCTGAGGAAAACCATGATTTCTACACCTAGCAGAGGCCCAAAAAAGAAGTTATCAGTGACCTTTAATGCTGACCTTTCCTCTCTCTTCCGTCCCCAGACGCTGAATGGCTTGCCCACAGTGAACAGCTATGTCACAGCACCCAGCATCCCTCCCTACCACCCTCCCACCACCCAAGTGTCACCCTACATGGGGTACAGCGCCACCACGTCGGCCTATGTGACCGGTCCCACATGGCAGCCGGCCAGTGGCAGTGCTCTATCTCCCCACAGCTGTGACATCGCCACCCCTCTGGCCTTCAAGAGCATGACAGCCAACCGTGACGCCATCCACCCAGTCACCGCCTCGGCGCTGTGAAGACAGACTGGGAGACAGAGGAGGCGGCGGTGGGGTGCGGGGGAGTGAGAGACGGCGAGGACAGGAGACACCAAGTCTGTCCCCTGTGGCTTCATTTCATTCCCACTGCCTCCTTTCTATGAAGGACTCAGCCCCAGGACCCATATTTGTGCCCCCTCCCCCTCCTCCTCCTCACTACACAGTCAGACCAAAGACACACAAGGAATAAACTGTAATATTTTTTTTTTTTTTTTTTTTTACAACAAACTTGTTGTCTGAGAGAACTTGCAGGACAGACAGGTGTACTGAAGGACTGATGTATGACTGCTCCTCCATCCATCAACACAATTCCTCTCAGATTCTTTACTGCACACTTCTGCAAAATGTCTTTGGGCAAAGTGGGGTAATGTATAACTACATGCAATCAAAGAAGAGGGGGAACTTTGCATTAGTGTTTCAGGGTGCTTAATAATTGCTATAGTTTTTTTTATATATATATATATATATGTTTGTATGCTTTTTTGTGTTATGTTTTGATAAAAGTAACCCACTTCTCTAAAAATGTAGCCTATGCAAGAGCTCCAGAGAGAAGTTTATTTATTAGATATTAAGGTACGTTGAATGAAGTGCAATTCGCCTTACAAACAGCATAGGGATCTCCACGCACGGTTAGACAAAATTGGCAATGGTCTTATGTTTGGAGTCTAAAGCATTAACAATTGACAAATGTTGCACAGTGAAATTGAATGTATCTTATTAAAGTGTTTGGCTGTTATTGGTCTTCATGGAGTCTGACAGTTGCTTTTGGGGAATCCTAAACAGGTTTTATTCTAAGAAGACGTCTCCCATTTTGTTAGTGTTGCTATCTTGAAGTAAATCCTGGCAATTGTCGTCTACCGGCCTGTTTTACATGAGCAGGAAACTGTTTTTCATAAAAAAATATACATCCACGCTCACACAAGGCCTGTACTTTCTATTACCGTGTGTGACGGCTCACTAGGAAAGTTCATCAGAAATGCTTTGAGCAGGCTTAATCACCACTTAAGGAAATCCTTTTGAAATTGTTTAATAGTCATAAAAATAACTTCCTCCTACCTCATTACACTTAATATGTCGCTTGCTGTATTCCTGCAACCATCATGCCTAAATATATGGTCAGTGGAAGGAAGGAACAAATTAAATTATCTATTTATACATACTTAAAACTTCAAAAAGTTTAAAGTTTAAATACTGTGTATGTGTATATATAGTAGTCTTACAAATAATATTTTGCACAATTTTCTCAAATAAATTTAGGGTCTAAAGCAAAGTTGACGATTATTTTCATAGTCGATTAATCCGCCGATAATTAGCCGTTTCATCTATAAAATATCGATCAGTGTTTCCCAAAGCCCAAGATGACGTCCTCAGATGTCTTGTGTTGTCCTCAACTCAAAGATATTCAGTTTACTGTAGAGGAGTAAAGAAACCAGAACATATTCACATTGAAGAAGTCAGATCATTTTTGTACTCACTGATTAACTGTTGTAGTCTAAAATACAGTAGTATTACAGATGTGACATTTTCTAATCTCACTGATTCACTCACTTTTGAATTTATAGACAGGCTACTTTCAGTAAACAGGTCATCATATGGGAGAGGTAATATTTTAAAAGCCCTACCATCCTTTGTAAATAACAGCAAAGGTCTAAATGTCGTGCATTATAATTTGAAGTCATAAAGAATTTTTCAGTTTTCAGCGCGTGCAAGACTCAGTAAATTACAACATCACTCTTGCATTAAAATGTGAGATCTGTGAGCCGAAGGCTCGCAGACTCCCGTGGCGAGGTGGAGTCCATGTGCATTCAGAGAGCCACAAATAGGCTCATTGGCCTGCGGTCTTCAAGGTCATCAGACATGTGACCCAAACACGAACCTTCAGCAGCCACAGAAAGGCCCAAACAGGGCTCGTCAGGGACGACTCAACGTGTTCATTACAAAAGAAAAGCACACGGCCCGGCTGACAAATGACATGTTTGCAAAATGATGCAAAAATACTTTCTTAACATTTTAGAGGGGGAAAAGTGTAATAAATTATGAGTGTGTCTGGCAAGCCCTGTCTAGCCCTGCAGTGGAGATTTAAACAAACTGGGCTCCATTTGTAGATTAATAACCTGATAAAAGTGCTCACCTGCTCTTTTACATAGCATTACCTGCTGCTAAAAGTTGAGAGGCCCCATGTTTCCATTCCTCTGCGTAAACAGTCCCTCCATGTGACAGTGTCAACAGGCCTCCCCATGCAGGGGCTGATTTGACTTGGAAAGCACTCGTCCCCGCATCCAGTGGTCACGGACCGTTGCTCGGGGATCGTAGTGTTTCTTTGACCGTATGTGAACCACATCACAGGGACGTGATGATCACACACTTGCTGTACCAGCCAGCCCTCACGGCCACCCCCTCCACCATCCACCATCCATCACGTACAGTAAATGATGGTTAACTCTCTTGAGTGGCATGAAAAAGTCGTTACATGTCTCTTTTTTTTTCTCCTCTACCTCAGCCTACACACAACAAGGCCAAACAACTTTTCCTTTCAACTAAGCTACATGAACTGAGCACGGCCTTGTTAGTCTCCTCTGACTCATGCAGCAAAATTAAAATGCGGTTGTCTTAATTGACACCAGTATTTAAAAAATAGGAACAGTGTGTTTTCTAGACAGGAGGAACAGCTTCTCGAAAGTCTAATAATCCTGGCTCTTGTAGTCTAATGTTGGTCAGCTTTATGGAGGCGAGGGTCTAAAAACTTTTCAAAATAGGGGCAGACACGTGTTTACAATTAATGATGTTGGGTCTGACTTCAGTGTCATATGGTTATCTTTACTTCTCCACATGCAATCAGAAACACGACAGGGTAACACAGAGCAGAGTGCAGTGCCTCATGCGTGTTCCTGCTCAATGGCCATTTCTAAAAGAAGCTGACAACAGCCAGAGTGTTTTCTTAATGCCTTAAAACAGCAACGTTGAGCACACAGGTGAGTAAAACCTCTTTTAAAAAAGAGCTCGGAAAATCACAACATGTCTGGTTCTGTGTCTTTGGTATGTATGCGCACACGGCAGCCAACATGATTCACTGCTTTTTTACATGCAGTGTAAATCCTGGACATTTTAATTTATATTAATCATTAGCCACATTGGGAGAGACAGGCACGGCCTTGTCCAAACTGCAGGCTTGTCAAAGTGGAGCCACTGAATTGAAATGTTACAGGTGAAGATGTACATGGACAGGGTGTAAAGAAAATAACGAGCGGAGGTGGTGGTGGGGGGGAGGGGGACTTTACAGAAGATTTATGATCAGCGCTGTGTGTAGGGAATCCAGGTGAAGGGTGGGTCTGTTGCCTAGCTACCAGCAATACACGAGGCGCATGTTGCAAGCTGTCAAAGTCTGAAACAAACATAAAGCACTCCATTACAAAGAGGACAGGTTAAGTGCTTACAATTCTATCAGTCTGCAAGCCACAGTTGTTACTCTATCACCACGGTGCCCCCGGGCAGAAAACCAGGAGCTGCTCCATTCTGGCACAGAGAAACTCCCACATTAATGATGACTGTCAAATGCCAACGTGGCTCAATATAAGCAACTACCAGATGAGATGAGTCTCTTACAAAAAAGCCACTACCCGCGAAGCCTGTGCAACAGGTGTGTGCGCGTTTGCATGTGTGTGCATATTTGTGTAAGAGATAGACTGGCAGAGGGAGAGAATATGTGCGGTAACCCCCACCACCCTCACCACCATCATTTCTGCAGCCACATTTGCATTTCTTGAGCTTGTTGTTTTAGCTTGCACTAAAGCTACGCTCAGACTCCCTCGCCACCGACAGAGAGGGAGAAAAGGTTGACACCCGGTTGGGTAATACAACATCTACAGCTGACAGCTTCTCAAACAACTAAGTGCTCAGATGGAGGTGAAAGATGAGGAGGTAAAGTGAAGGAAGGTGATACGCAATGCCAAGCTGGAACGCTCCCAGTGAGACAAACAGGCAACAACACAATCATGCAGGACACACAAGAGCTTAACCTGCTCCCAACACACAGTGACACCGAGTGAGGAGTTTCATTTAATTGTTTTTTTTATTCGTTACCAGTACATATATGGTACTTTTCACAAAAGCTAATATTCTACATTGAGATAAAAGTCAGAAAAACAGTTTCTAACCAATAAAAGATCAGTCCAATTTAAAGGCAGGGTTGGTACAGTTTTTAGAAACATTTTTGGTTATATTTGTTGAAACATCCCAACAGCGATCAATATATCAAATGCTCTGACAAAAAAAAACAAAAATAAAATCTGATATCTGTGGTTGTTGCAGGACCGTAATAAACCCGTCCAATCATGTCATTCAGCTCAAATGAAATGAGTGGACGGCCTACCTGCACTCCCGAGTCTGCCAAAAGCTGCTAGCTTGACAGCTGTGAGTAGTAACATCATTCATGTTCGCTGTTTATGTTCATTATGATATGTTTATGTTTGGAATAGTTTTGGGGGAGTGGCTTTGTAAGGAGGCCTGAAGTGACCAACTGTCAGTGTTGCCGACTTTGTGACTTTCTTGCAACTTTTGGAGCTAGCGCTGCTAGCTGCTGTCATTAGAAAAGAGTTGGCAATACTGGGTTCGGTTTTTCAGCTGGATCTCTCTTTTAAAAAAAATATCCATCCTGCCTTTGAAGGAGATACATAAAAAAGAAATCATGCAAAAAAGATATTCATTAAAAACTTCTGCAATAGGCCTCAACGATATCAGTGTATAGGAAATTCTTATACACAATTATTGTTATTAATAATTATCGGGCGCTATTGTGACTATTTGGGTCGTTTGAGATACACAATAAGGCTAAGTATGATATGATCACAGCATATATTTAGGATCACGTATGTATGTTGTGTATGACCGTGTGTACAAACAAACAGTATGTTGTTATGTGCATAGTAACAATGCACTGATACCAGATTGCATATCAGGTTGATACTCAAATAGCTGGATCGGTTATCAGTGACAATGGGGTTAATCTATTCAATTCTATGTTTATACATTATAGCAACACAATTGTAGAGCAGTTTGTGAAATAGACACAAAATTGAATGCACTGATTTTACATAGACACAAATTTCTTGTTTCTTTCATGATGGTCAGGATGAAATCAATTACTTAATTCATGTAATTGTGAACCAGGAAGTACACAGAGGTGGAAGTCGGGGTGGATGGGTGCATCAAAATTCACTAGACATTCACCCAGGAGACCTGCGTTTGTGTCCTGTGTGAAGTTAAAGTTGATTTATTTGACATGTAACTTCCGTATTTCACTTACAGAGATTTTTTTTAAACATAAAATACAATCGTTTCCTCAACCTTACTGCGTAGTTTTTGTCAAGTAACTTCCGTACGTATGTTACACCACTTTCAGCGTTATTTTAACCCATACCACTATCTTTTCCTCAACTTTGCTTACGAAGTAGTTTTGTTGCCAAAACCTAACTAAGTTGAGCTATTCCAAAACCTAACTAAGTAGTTTTATATTGAAAAGACTGAAGCATAAATAGACACATGCGTCACTTCTTGCTGGACATGTGTAGGAAAAAGGACAAAAATGACATTGTTGAATTTCATGCTGAGCATCAGGGAAAAGAGGGAAAATTTGTGTCTATGTAAGAATTAAATAGATTAACTTTTGTGACTATTTCACGGACTGCTGTAACACTGTGTTACTGTGTTACATACATTATCAGCTGGAAATTTGATTTCTGTCGAAGTTTTGACCAACATGTTGCTGCATTAAAATGTTAAAACTTGAATTATAATTCCTGTTAATTTTGAAGATTTTTACCAAGTTGCTACTGTGTGATTTATCATTATTAAAAATAATGATCAATTCAGTAAATTATTATATATTTATTTGTTGGGAAAGCTATATTTGAGCCAAGCCTAATTTTGCCTTGCAAATAACAGAATGATCCCGTCACAGTGAGGCTCATTAATTAAACACTGGTATCAGATCTGTACTCGGTATCATGACTGATAAAGGCAGATCGGTGCATCTATAGTGTACGCATCTATAGTAGACGCTCCTCTGCTGTAGTTTGTGTGTATTGAACTTCAAAAGCTGCATCTTAAAGAGCAGTTTATATTAAGCCACGAGTGATGTTTGATAGAGATGCATGATCCACGAAGTCTGAGCTCAACGTGTCAGTTTCATCATATAACATGTACAGTACAGCTTTACAATGGTGATCTATCCTTCAGCTCTCTACAGCGGGTCTAGAGCTCAGTTTTTATATTTTGTAACAAGCCTTCACTCCATTCTTTGTTTTATTTCATTAGAAACTGAACATTAAAACCCCTGAACACTTGGGATCAAATATCACGACAACATTAAGTATTTGATAAGCTACTTCATGAAAAAACATTCTTAGCTAATTTTCAAGAGTTTAACTCTCAAAATCTCACATCGTTTGCTTCTTCAGGACAGTGTAGGTGTCAACTGAGCACCACTTCAAACCGAAAAAGGACAAAAAATGCAGAAATCTCACATGAGAAATAACCCAAACTGTTCTAAATCTGGCAGAAAATATTGTCTTCATGTAGGACCCCATTAATCATAGTAGGAAGCTGATAACAAAAACCTACTGGTCCTACTGGTATTAAAAATATACATTTGTGAGTTTTCTCATACTGTTTTTAATTCCTGAGAAACTTGGAGGAAGATGTAGTTTTTGCTTTGAGGGCTGCATTAAGACAAACAGTAATGCTGATTTGGTATCGCGCAGAGCATTACTGTGCATTCAAGATTAAAAAAAAAAAAAACATAATACAAAAAAACAAATTTGGTCTGACGTTACAGGCGGCAGTAACGGTACTGGTAATGAGGTACAATCCATAAGGCACTCTTGGATTTCCTTTCTGTGATTTTTTTGTTGTTGTTACCAGTTCCTCTGCAGCCATCCAGACACATATTCATAGACCAGCAGCATCACTGCTCCACCTGTAAGCAGAAACAAATACAGAGAAAGGATTTTACATTTTTTGTTATTAAGTACACAGTACAAAACAGTGCTTGTTTCTGATTCACTTCACTGGAAACACTCGTGCAAAGTTGAATTCAACACCAACATGCTTTGGGAAGATGACTAGATTAAGCATTTGAGAGTTCCTGTTAACGCAAATCAATTTTAACGCTACAAATTTCTTTAACACATTAACGCAACTTGTGATTTTTAATTAAGAGCTCAGTTTCATCATATGAAACCAGAAAACCTAAAGGATCTACTGGTACCAACCATCACATACTTGCTTGTCACGAAGGAGGTTAAACAACGCTCCAAATTTGCGCTAATTTTTTGGCGAGGAAAAACTGTCATGGCCATTTTCAAAGGGATTCCTTGACTCTGGCCTCAAAATAAGTGAATGTAAATGGGTTCTCTGGGTACCCACGAGTCTCCCCATTACAGACATGACCACTTCATGATAATCACATAAATTTCTGGACAATGATTGTCATCGTTTTGTGTTCCATTTCCAAAAAATAAACACACACACACACACACACACACACACACACACACACACACACAACACACACACACACACACATGTACATTTGCCTAAAGCAGCACATTTGCCCACTCTCATGTTGATAAGAGTATTAAACACTTGAAAAATCTTCTGAAAATATAAAATGTGTTATGGTGATCAAATATTTCAACTGACTGAAAACCCTAGATTTTATATTTTCGTTATTGAGCACACGGTTCAAAATAGTATGCATAAAGACATCTGAGAGGGAAGTAGTCCTGGTTCCTGACTCATTTCATTGGAAACACTAACAGGCTTTGGAAAGCCCTGTCTGGATTAATAATTTGAGAGTTCTCAGATGTAAAAAAAATAAATAAATAAAATAAAATCTCAATATTATTTAAAGAAAAACTATTAGGTCTAGTGCAAACTGGACCCTTTTCATCTGCTGTAACAGACAATTTGTTATTATAAGGAAAATTTTAATATCAGAATAAATAACTTTTTATTGTTACCTGGTCCGAGTCTCATTATCTTGGGCACCAGTCCCTTGTATAGTGCCAAGTACCTATAGGAAAAAAAATAGGATGTTAATGTGCAAATACAAATTACTAGAGTTAAGTATACCTTCAGTGTGTGTAAAGGCTGGAGTGTGGTGGTGAGTTCTTGCCTGTCTGTCTGTCTGTCTACTTGGCTGCCTGTCTCTCACCTCGTCGTCAGGTACATAGTCGGGGTCTTAACGGCCAGCGGTGGCGAGAACCTGCCCCTTAATGCATTCAAGGTGATCAGTGGCTGCCTGCCTCCGCCTCGTGCTCCCTGTCCCGCTCCCTGCCCCCGCCACTGATGGCGTTAATAAGGCTCGACCCACTTCCTCCCTGGCCCTCTGTCTGATTAGATTGACCCGTGGAGCGCCGCGCGGCTCGTTAGGGTCTGCTTAACGACGTCTCCCATAGGGACCACTAATTAGCTGGGACTGTGTTGTGTTAGAGCAGGGGACTGGATGTGGCGGCGGGGGCACCCTCCATGCACCCCTGCGACGACAACGCTCCAGTGCCGTTCCTGCAGCAGCCCCCGAGGCTCCTGTGTCCACTAACTACAAACATCTCGCTGGCCCTTGTCTAGCGGAGCTGCATGGGGGAAAGTGGAAAGCTGAGGGCAATTGCTAACATAACATACGTCTTTTCCTTGAAGCTTCCATTTAGAGCTGCCACTCTCTGAGGCTTTAAAATATGTTAACATTTACTGTACGTCTGACAGACTGCAGAAATGTATGATCACACACGTGGGGAATATACGACTCCAAGTGCAACATCACTATTTGGTTTCCATTCATTGGATTGCAGCTTTGCATCAAACGTTTGTGGCACGTCTACTGTAGTTAGTGCAGGAAACTCATAGTGCAGCATCAAACCCTGCTAACTTGTAGCAGCAGCTGGTACATTTGTCTTTCTTGACAGCCAGTTTGGCAGACGACCAACTATCAATTGCTAACAAAGCAGACAAAGTGCCTCATTAATTCCTGGATGCATCGTGACAGTGTTTCATTTTTTCTTTTTTCCCTCCTACTAATCCCCCCTTTTTCGTACCCCTCCTCCCGGTACACCAGTGCCATGGTCTGGAAGCAGGTGCGGTACTTGATCTCTCCAGGTACGGGCTGGGGGCCTTGGATGCGGCTCTTGGCTACGTCAAAGGGAATGTTCACACAGGAGGAGATAGTCCCCGACACCAGGCCGATGGTGAACTTCCTCAGGAACTCCAGGGTAGGGTCCTGGTTAAGAGGAGATACAGGATTAAAACAGTGTGTCTATTGGCACCTGGGTGACAATAGTCACATGACAACTATTCACCTGTTTACACCCAGTAATAGTAGTAGTAATATGAAGAGCAACCAAGTACATGCCAGCAGTAGGTTATGGTCGATGAATGGGTCAAACTCAGGACTATCTGGGGTTCAAGTCCTGTGAGAAGTTGATTTTTCACTTGAGCTCTATTTTGTCTGCAAGACCTTTACTCCAGAACTAGGAACCTTGTGAGGAAGTCATTGCACTTTGACTGCAGGGACTGGGGTCTAAATTAAGCTCCAGGGACATTTTACAGGGCCTTCTTACCCCCAAAAAGGCCCTGGTCAGGGGGTAGTACTTGGAAGTACAGGAACTTTTAGGGTGGAGTTTGCAGGGATGACCATCACTGATTGATAAACAAACCCACAGACAGCGTCGCTGCCTCAACTCGTGTATAGCTTCATTCATGAACAAGTACTCTACTATCGATTTAGGACCATTTTAGGATGAGAGGAGAGAATTTCTCTTTGTTTCATAACATCAAAAGTAAAGTTAAGCTCTGCTGTTGGCTTCCTGACTCATTTAAAGAAAGACCGCGACATCATGCGAGTGAGCTGAAAGAGTGAGCGGGAGAGAGAGAGAGACGTAGCAGTGCTGTGAACAAGAGAAAGAAAAGTTATTTTCTGATTGTTTAATGGCGTTAACGTTCTAAAACACAAATAAATTACCACCAAACACGCAGATGGTTTACTGTGGAGACAGACGCTCTAGTCTCATTTTCCTCCTCTGCATTTCATTAATGATCCAACGGGCATCAGCAAATAGTATATGCAGCAGTAAATGTTTCGTCGCAGTGAGAAAAAATGTTTTTGACGGACACACTGAACTGCAGGCTGCAGTATGTTTTTACCACTATGACGACCTGCAACTAGCATCTAACTTAAAATAAAGTATATATGCTCATCAAGTACCATTTTACCGGACACTAAATATCTCTGCACAAAACAAGTAGTAAATAACAGCAGCGATGGTAAAGTACTGTCATGGAGTTGTGAGACATTGTATGTACATGTGAGCGGAGAGCATGAGGGGGCTTGTGCATATGACTGCAAAGCTGGCATGAAAGCCCTGATCATTTTATGGTAGCGGGGGGCAGATTAGTGCTTCCTGACCGTGGTGCAGCGCTCTGATTGGCTGAGCAGAAGCACATGTTCTTTGGGGAGCCAAGACGGAGGATTTATAAACAGGGTGCATGCAGGCAGACTGGGGAGGCATATGGGGACAATTTGGGTAATTGGGCTGTGACTCGGCACAGGGGTATTACTGTACCAAAGAAGCCCAGACTCAGAGAGCTCTGACAGCTAATTGGCCGGGATATTTTTACAAATGACAGCAACCTCTCTGGTCCGGGCCTTTCTCAAGCGGCTGGACACCCTGAGAGCCGAGGTAAATCAACAGCTAATCCCACTTCTTCTGTTTTTTTCAAGTGGGATGTGGGGAAGGGGGGAACATACCCTCAGCCTAAGTACACCCATCAACCCACTTCCTAACAGCCTCAAGCAAACATCTCTTCACACATTCACTTGTGAATGATGGCAGTGTGCTATCTGCCTCCGCTGTTCTATTAAAATAGAGATATGAGAGGAGCCTGGGCTTGGCCAGCTTCATTTGACTACGGTCATGTTTGAGTTGCAAGCTCATTGCTCACGTTGCTGACAAAAGGAGCTTTGGAGAAACACCACTATCAGCTCAGCTTGTAAGCTGTCGGAGGCCACAATATTTATCCTTTTCTGCCTCGACAATAGCTGCTGTTAGCTTCTCACAAACAGGATCATTCCATCACCGTACATACCGATGGATCATTCCCAAAAACGTCGGCCACAATCTAAGAAGAGAGCTATTTGGGTTGTCCAGCCACATAATTATCATTCACAGAGGATGACCACTTGCTTCTCTGCACACCATGCGTCACTGGAAAAAATGTTGAAAATATAGCAGAGCTTTGGCTCCTACTGTAACCTTCTCTTGAAAATAGTACTGTTGTCTGCTTCCAATTAGTTCATTGGAGTTAATCTAATGCTCCGGTTCGTACATGTGGAACCGGCGTATGGTAACGTTTCCATTAAACAAAATTAACTTTTGTTTGGGCCATCAGGCGCTGCCGGATGTGTAATCTGAAACTTTGAGGATGTTATGACGAGCAAACAGACGAGGTATTAGCCGGGCTGATCTTACAAGCTGCTCTCTGATTTTTGCTTCCTCCTTGCCGTGGCAGTTAGTAACTAATCACACTGTCAAACACTTGCAATTCCCCACTGGCGAGGTGGCCTGGACACGTGAGTATCATATAGCCTGAAGTTTGCAAAAAAATGTTGTGTAGTCAAGGCTACAAACACCAAAGCAAAGCTGAAGGAGGTCAGAGTGTGATCATAGATTTTGATTGGCACATTACCGGGCTGGTGGGAATAGCATCCTTGACATTGAAGTAGAAGCCAAAGTAGATCATGTTGAAAACTCCATGGCGTCCCAGTGTCGATGTCAGTCCTTTATTCAGGCCCCTCAGTCCGAACCCGTCTGACTTAATTATGCGCCTTGCTTGAGCGAATGAAGAGGGTTGCTGTATTGGAGAGAGTGAATTCAAAAGACATGTCACATGCTTACACAAAACCCACTGGGCATGTAGAGAAACACATTACAGTATTTTATTCCTATCAACCTCTGTGAAGGAGTCTCTGTTGGCCTGGAGACTGACTTTCACCACTTCGAATGGATTGACGACAACAGCTTCAGTCAAGCCCGCGCCGAGCCCCGCTACAGACAGCGCCTGGGGGATGGACATGATTTAGGAGCGAGAATGTGCAGATAACATTTGGGTAGAGACAGAGCAGTGCAGACAAACCGATGTACACAATGAGGAAAATTGTGTCCGAGCTATGACAGCTTAATGCTGAATCATAGTTTTGCTTTCAGAAACTTGTTCCCCGAGTCGTTTTTGTCTTGTCTAAAATGGACATTTGTTTCTGTCACGCCTGTCATTGTTCAAATGTTTGAAGACACCTGTGTTTGTTATCATTTGACGAAATGTTAGATGACAGACGGGAGGGAGAGGAAGGTGAGCGAAAGGAGAGAAAACAGGAATGTGAGCGAGGTAGCAAGCTGTTTAAGATTTATCTTTACAAAGGTGGAAAGTTAAATTCACGGAAGTAAAAAAAAAAAAAAAAAAACATAAGTTGGGCTGGTAGTCGATTGAAATATTTAATCGTGATTAATCGCATGATTTTCTATAGTTAATTTCGATCAATCACAAATTAAGCACATATTTTTTATCTGTTCCTTAAATGGAGATTTGTCAAGCATTTAATACTCTTATCAACATGGGAGTGGGCAAATATGCTGCTTTATGGAAATACATGTATATATTTATTATTAGAAATCAATTAACAACACAAAACAATGACAAATATTGTCCAGAAACCCTCACAGGTACTGCATTTAGCATAAAATATGCTCAAATCATAACAAACTGCAGCCCAACAGGCAACAACAGTTGTCAGTGTGTCAGTGTGCTGACTTGACTATGACTTGACCCAAACTGCATGTGATTAAAGTGGGCATGTCTGTAAAGGGGAGACTCGTAGGTACCCATAGAACCCATTTTCATTCAGATAATTTGAGGTCAGAGGTCAAGGGACCCCTTTAAAATGGCCCTGCCAGTTTTCCTCACAAAACTTTGGAGTGTTATTTAGCCTTCTTCACAACATGCTAGTAAAACATGTTTGGTACCAATGGATTCCTTAGGTTACGGTTTGATCTTCACTCTAGCATTAAAATTGAGCCAGCTACAACCCAAAAATCACAAGTTGTGTTAAAAGCCTTAAAAAAATATGCATTAATACATTATTATTTCGTTAACTTTGACAGCCCTAATAATAAATAGTTATTTTCTAATAACCAAAGCACCTTATTTTGTGCCACATGAAGAGGTGACAAGTCCGCTACCCATTTATAAATGTATAAACCTGATTTGTAATCAACAGTTGATATTTCAATACTGCGCGTATTTGCATGGGGCAGTATATGTCTGCATGTAAGTGTGTGTGCGTGCATGTGTGTGTGCTCGCAGAGAAGCGTAATGGGAACATGTCAAGAACACGTCTTTAGCTCATTACTCTTCCTGCCTCTTTATCCTGCTGTCAGGGCCCCGGGACCCATCCTCTCAGACATGCCTCGCGATGTTTACACAGCCAGCTGGCCACGTTTTAATTCCTTATTTGTATTATTACTGTGTGTGTCCTCATTAATCAGAGTGAAGGCATTCAGCTGTGCCATGCTTAACAGGAGAAAGAGAGAGACATTCAGGACCAATCTGTAATTCCCCCACACTAATGATCTGATGTGATTACACTACTTGATAGGTGTGGGCCTCTGGGGGGGAAATGGGTTGGAGGCACTTGAGGAAGAGGAAGATGAAGAGATAGAGAGCATGATGGATGAGACAGGTAAACATTTCTCCACCAATGGCTGTGAAAACAAGATGAGGATATGCGCCTTGCCGGGGCAGCCTCCACGTAGAGCTACAGGTAAGCCATCCATCACGCCTGACACTTGGCTGCCACCTGAATAGGTGGTGTGTGTGGTGACCGCACCCTGGCAACGCAGATCTGTCTAGCTTAAAACTCTGACTCAGTGTAGCAGAAAGGAGATTGGTCGAGAAGGATAAAACCACTTGTAGATTCATGGCCTGAGGTGTAACCAGTCTACAGAATTAACAATCACCGAGCAAACATGTGCTGGAGTCTGTTTATTAGGACAGCGTTATGATCGCCATTATTCTGGTTTTACTCCAGCACGCTGCATTTACATGACGAACATCAGCTTTAAAGGGGGATTTGAGTAGGGATGCACTGAAAACAGATTGGATATCGGACTGATACCGACTCAAATAGCTATAGATAAGGTATCAGTAACAATGGGGTTGATCTATTTACTTCAATTCTATGTTTATATGCCATATACTGGAATCTTAAATCCCATTTTGACCCATTTGTTGCTGCAATAAAAATGTTTACACTTTACACTGATTTATTATTTTATTATACATAACAATTCAGGCAATTTATATCATGTATTCATTTGTTGCATTTTGTTTTACAAAGTTGGAAAAGTAATGTAAAGTCAAGTCTGACATTTATGTTACACATAAATGAATGATGCCCGTCACTTCCACACAGTGAGGCCAGGTATCGCTATGGGGAGTGAAAAAGTCACATTGGTGCATCCTGGTGCATTCTGGGCATTCACGTCCTCACTCTACCTTGGGT
The DNA here is from genome assembly GCA_947000775.1 of Pterois miles. Lineage (NCBI taxonomy): Eukaryota > Metazoa > Chordata > Actinopteri > Perciformes > Scorpaenidae > Pterois > Pterois miles. Next base: position 4,237,206 of record CAMQGK010000471.1, on the reverse strand, counting down.
ACTGCTAATTTGTGAATTTAAAACCCTTAATATTATATACTATATATTTAATCAGGAAGTCCCATTGAGATCCAGACCTCATTTCTGAAGTGAGACCTGAATATAGAGAATAAATAAATGAAATAAATGAAATGAAATAAAAATGATAATGGCTAAGAAATATAGTAATAAAATAGCAAATATTTAAATTTACATACATATAAACAACAGCATGACAAATTATAAATAAAGCTTTCTGAAATATTCTTGGCGTAGGTATAAAAAGGAAACCAAAGTACATGCATGTTATGTAAAAGTGTCACCAATTTTTGAATTGCCCTATTGATATCAGTGTGTCAATATCTGGAGGCTTTCTTTCCAAGATTGGTATTTGGATGCAACTTGTCATTAAAATAACAAGTTGCATCCTTAATTTGACTTAAGTGGTCTATATGGGTTTTAAAATTAAATTTGTTATCAATCCAGATACCCAAGTATTTATAGTGAGGATTCAGTGTGCCGTTTAAAGTGCAGATATAATGTAAATTTCCTTAGCTCTAGAGAAAAACTAACGTTATTTTTTCTATATTTAAAACAAGTTTAAAGTTAAGAGGTGCATACTGTGGGGTAGTAAATGAAAGTTAATACTAAAAGTTGCAGATTATAAAGGCAGACTACAGTTTGCTGAACTGTATAAAATAGCATCATCTGCATAAAAGTGTAGATTACATGCACTGACTCACATGCCAACATTATTAACATTATAGATTAGAAGCGGCAGGCACTGTATGGATCAAGTCAGATTTTAACCTTCAACAGGTCGCCCTCAACTCAGTTTAGAATGGGGCTGAATCAGCTGCCATTACAATACAGACAGCACTCCACCAGTAAAAAATAGATTTGTATAAGGTTATAATATTTTAAATAGGATTACATTTGCCAATGCTAATTACTATATGCTTTCTCACACTTGGAACCCATAAAATCAAAACAAAACAAAGGCTCTGTAATAAAAAATGGCTCCTGACAAGCTGCCAGCTACGCTGACTTTACACAAAGTGGTAGAAACCAAACATTTCCTCTGGCTGCTCTGTTGCCTGGAATAAAGCTCACACAGTGGTCATTAGTACCACCCTGATCAGCCGATTTTAAATGCCACACTTCATAAAGTTAATTCCTCAACCTGTGAAACGGGAACTTTCAGGTTCTTCCACAAACCATATGTAATTATGCAGTTTACTACAACAACAACCTAACAGCATAAACAACATTTGTTATATGGTTTACTCCATTTGGTTAGACAGGTATCGTCATTTTTCTTTTTTAAAACTATGCAATGTGAGCTAACTTGGACACAATTGTTAGGAATTTAAAGGGCGGGTCCATCTGTGTTCTGTTCCATTTTTTTCAAATGGAAACGTCCACTCAGTGACGTAGGTTGTTAAAGTAAGCTAATCTAAGCTAATCAATAAGGATATGAATAATGTGACGATCACCACTAGCTGAGTCAAAGGTAGCTGTGCTAAGATTGAAAACAGGGTTCGTTGTGATTTTTTGATGAGGGGCTGTATGCATATATGTGTTCTGCAAGATAAAATTACTGCTTTCGTGAACGTAGTCTGGTGGCTTTGAGGAGAGCGACGCATCACTGTCTTCAAAGCCAACACACCAGACTCCATTCACAAAAACAGTAATCTTACCTTGCAGAACACAGAAGGTACTGGTCTACCGCTGCATCGATCGGTTAGTTTGTATTATTGTGTGACTTTCGGATCCAAATTAACATGGTGCCCACACAGCAGTACATTGCTTAGCTTACATGCCAGTAGTCCTGTTTGCTTCTCCAAACAAGGAGCATGCTGACCGCCTAAGTTACTGTCTGTCATGTTAATATTATAAGGATTTATATACACTGCATATGTAGCAGTGTTATCATGCAGAAACCTACATTGGAAAAATATAATTTTGATGCTAAAACATACATACTTTAACCAAAATTTGAATGTTCAGATTTGAATGCATAAAGAACACCAATGGGAAGCTACAGAATGCTACATATGTGTTTTTCTAGTCTATCTTCACTTAATCCCCACTTGAGAGGTTTATTTTATCCTGTCCTGTCCATGACCTTCTGTTTGTAAGGCTGCCATTACGCCAACTTCAAATTTGCCACAAAATTAAACTCAAACTTTTTTATGTTAGCAACAGCAGCAACAATAAGCTAAATGTGATAAATGTGCAGTAAAATGTACTCATGCATTACCTGTATTTGTATTCGAACATTAATGTGTACGTACATTAACTTATATGGGTGGTAATATTACACTTGGCATTTCTCTTTGTTTTACCAGCCTTCGGCAGGTGAGCTGGACCGTTATTTTCTGACACAGTAACGCTCTTCCTGGCTCTGTATGTTTATTTTTCAGGTGAGTGTGTATTCAGGTGTTTCTGTGTGAAAAGACTCACCAGTCCAGGAGACAAAGGGGTCAAATTCAACAACTTCTTGTATTGCTCAAAGGTGAAAAACTGCAAAGGGAAGATCAGGATACACAAACTGTCAGAAAGTCATTTGTAATCTGTACGCAGATATACACCCACGTATACACACACTACTAAAATCAGCTACCTACATAAAACACTCAGGAGGAAAGGGTAACTTAGGTGAACGTTGTATCAACTAGACAAGTTCATGGAAATTAAGTCGCACTATAAATCTTTGCCCACAATCTCTGTGGAAAGGAAAACATTTAAAGCACACTATGAAAAGGAGATACATCCACTGATTTGTTTATCTGAGCAAAAGGGCAAAATGCCAGCAAAGGCGTTTTATTCTGAGCTTTAATTTGCCTTAATCCTTCACTCCAGACATTTCTCACCATCAGCCAGCTTTGTTCACTGTGTGAGCGATTACTCCATCTTCTCAGTGTGAGTGCTTATTTTTAAAGTTCACACATTCTCGTCTCCAGTATCTCATTATAGAGCAGCTCCATGCCAGGCATCAGCCCCCCCCAATCACCCCCAATTACATTTTGTAAGCCTTCCTACAAAAGATGGAGGCTCAGGGGAAGGCCTGCTGTTAATGATTGTAAGTCAATATTAGTAGGCCAACAGTACAAATAGGAGTGTCTGAGGAGGCAGACATGGCGGAGGGCGTCATGTGTTTAATCAACATGTGTGTACCATGTTAGAGCAACTGCGGTTGGAGTGTTTTCATATGGCATTAGAGCAGTTTACAATGAAAGAGGAGCCAGAGTGGTACGTCACTGTGCGGTTTTCTATGAACCAACACACCCTATATCTCACCTTGACTGCTCTCTTTGGTGTCTCTGCCACAATCGGAGGCAGGATGCCTTTGTAGAAGCCAAAGATTCTGCAGAATGAGAAAATAAAATGTTATGCATTATTATTATTATTATTATTATTGTTATCACTATTATTATTGTTAGGGCTGTCAATCATTTAAAACATGTAATCGCAATTAATCACGATTGTCCATAGTGGAGTGCAAATATCCTTACTTTATGCAACTATAAAGTTGCATAAAGTAAACATTTATTACTGGAAATCAGTAATAAATTTCCATTTATTACTGGAAATCAACCAACAACACAAAACAATGAAAAATATTGTCCAGAAATCCTTACAGGTGCTGCATTTAGCATAGAAAATGTGCTCAAATCATAACAAACTGCAGCCCAACAGGCAACAACAGCTGTCAGTGTGTCAGTGTGCTGACTTGACTATGACTTGACCCAAACTGCATGTGATTATCATAAAGTGGGCATGTCTGTAAAGGGGAGACTCGTGGGTACCCATTTCAGATACTGAAAAACATTTTTTATTCAGGTGGGAACATATAATGAGAGGAAGTTATGATTTCCCTTTCTATAAAGCTGTTGGTTGATATGGATTCACATTACACTAGAGGTTCCTCCACATGCCTGACAGGTCTTTCATGTAAGAAGATCGTATGTTTTCTGTTTTGCAAAGAGAGCACAAGGCATGTTTCATATACATTCAGAAGTGCATACATGTGCATTTCTGCCACTGAAAACATGGATGCAATAGTTTACATTGGCAGATGACGACAGACAAGCTGCCAATCAAATGAAATCAAACAGGTTTTATTTTTTATTTATTGATGTAATCTTTGTATGTATGCAGATGTAATCTGTCCATAGTTAATCGCAGTTAATCGTACACTTTATATCTGTTCAAAATGTACCTTAAAGGGAGGATTTGTCAAGTATTTAATACTCTTATCAACATGGAAGTGGACAAATATGATTTCTTTATGAAATGTATGTATATATCTGTTATTGGAAATCAACTAACAACATAAAACAATGACAGATATTGTCCAGAAACCCTCACAGCTACTGCATTTAGCATAAAAGTAGCATAAAGTGGGCATGTCTGTAAAGGGGAGACTCATGGGTATCCATAGAACCCATTTTCATACACATATCTTGAGGTCAGAGGTCAAGGGACCCCTTTGAAAATGGCCATGACAGTTTTCCTTGCCAAAATTTAGCCTAAGTTTGGAGCATTATTTCAGCATAACATGGTTGGTACCAATGGATTCCTTAGGTTTTCTAGCTTTCTAATCCCTCTACAACTTTAAGGGAAATAATGGCATTAAAATGATTTTTCATTAACACGTTATCATGTTAACTTTGACAGCCCGACAGAACTCTATATTCTGTCATTCAAGGCAGCCGTTGGTTTCCATTCATATCTGTAAGATGTAAAATCAATTATCAGTTGTGACGGTTTCAACATTTATTTATTGTCCAAAGAGACGCACATATAAACAGTGAAGATCAAGTCTCCATTCATTTTTGTGATGGTTATTTTATTACAGTGAGTCATTTCAAGTTTATCTACACTTACAGTAAAAACTAAATACCATGCAATGATGACATCTGCTACAGTAGTGCATTAAAGGGTCAGTTCAGCCAAATGACAAAACATTTATATCTGTGCAGAGACAATCAGTTTTCTGTTTAATAGCATGTATGATGTAGACATCATACAACAATACAACAGCCCTGTGACAAAGCCTACCTTACTGAAGGTTATAATTCTCAAAACTCTGACATGACTGAATATAAACTGCAGGACTAATGCTGAGCTCAGAATCTGGAAACAGAAAGTATATTGCTGCCGTTTGGCAACATAACTACTGAGATATATTTTCAAACCACAAACCCTGGCAACAAGTTCCCCAGGAATCTGCGGAGGAAATGATTTAAGAGTTTCTTCCAGGCTCTGATATACTGGATGTTTCAAAAGATGGTGGATGCATAATTTTAGTCAATTTGGTAGTTTGCATTTGCTCAATCATATGTCCAGCTGTGATTTAAAGCGTACTTGGAGGCAGGAAAAAATAATAAAATGATACAGTGAGTTATGTATATAGAGATGTATGTCTACATTTTACACAGACTGTATTTTATATGTAATCCATTTTATGGAGTATATTTAGAGAGTAAATGGTCAGTCTGGTGCAATTGTTAGTTTTATGTAAATTCCCATCTTACACACTTTTTTTTTTTATTCAAGTGGGAACATAAAATGAGAGGAAGTCATGATTTCCCTTTCTATAAATCTGTTGGTTGATATAGCTTCACATTACACGAGAGGTTCCTCCAAACGCCCGACGAGTCTTTCACGTACGAAGATCGTACGTTTTCTGTTTTGCAAAGAGGCATGTTTCAGATACATTCAGAAGTGCATACATGTGAATTTCTCCCACTGAAAACATGGATGCAATAGTTCACACTGACAGGGTCAGGCAGATGACGACAGACAAGCTGTCAATAAAATGAAATTAAACAGGTAATTTATTGTCTGTCAATCAAAATTAATCTCAATTTTTATCTGTTCAAAATGTAGCGATATTTAAGGGATATTTGTCAAGTATTTAATACTCTTATCAACATGGGCATGGACAAATATGCTGCTTTATGAAATGTATGTCTAACAATTAACAACACAAAACAATGACAAATATTGTCCAGAAACCCTCACAGGTGCTGCATTTAGCATAAAATATGCTCAAATCATAACAGGGCAAACTGCAGCCCAGCAGGCAACAACAGCTGTCAGTGTGTCAGTTTCATCATTTTCATTCACATATCTTGAGGTCAGAGGTCAAGGGACCTGTTTGAAAATGGTCATGACAGTTCTTCCTCACCAAAATTTAGTGCATGTTTGGAGCGTTATTTATCATCCCTCTCAAAAAGCTAGTACAACATGGTTGATACCAATGGATTCCTTAGGTTTTCTAGTTTCATATGATGACAGTATCTTCACTCTAGCTACAGCCTCCGGCCCGTCACATTTTTAAGAGTTAATTAAAAATCACAAGTTACGATAATGTGTCAGATAAATAAGTGGCGTTAAAACACCACCTATTTATGACATTAGCGGGCGGTAATAACCCGTCTGCAGACTTTTAGGTCCCAGGTGTGAAACACAGCACACCTGGAGCACGAGATACTACTGAGTCATTAGCTGTTGTGTTGATAACAAACTGTCACTGGCAGCAGCAAACTACTTTTCTCAGTCCTAAATGTTGTTTTAAGGGGATTGCCTCAAAGCGAAACAGGTAAAACCAGTTCAAATATTTAAACAAGACTAATCACAACATTTTCCTCTTACACTGCAACTCACAGAAATGTCCAAGGCAAATTATGGTTCAATTAAATAATTATCTCCACCCTTGATCATTTCTATACAAGATTTACCAAGCAACCAGTAGGAATACTGTAGGTCCGGGCGATATAATACAGCAGCTAAATAAAAAATTGTGATATAAATCAAAATATGTGAAACCACAGTTCTTTAAAAACATAATGCTAGTGTAAGTGCCATTTTGAATCATGTCTAACAGTAAGTTCAAGATGACCATGAAGGTGTCCACTGATTTTTTACAGAGCTGTGCGAGCAGGGAACCTAACCAACATGTTAACAACATTGCCGAAAATACTGGCAACCTGTTGCACTTGTTGTGCCAAAACTTTAAATGTTTGCGGTCACCAGCTGTCAAAAGCTTTTCAGATTTACACACTTCCTTGTTTGTATTCTGTTCATGGGAGATGCAAAACAGGTAATTTCATAATGATACAAAGCTGCAGACAAACACCTCAAAAACAGTGTTAAAGGTGGATTTGATGAAAAGCTTTGAGGTTAATTTTTCTCTTAAATTATGAAGAACATCATCAGCATTACCCTTGTTTAAGTATAAAGTTGGGTAAGATTTAAAGACACTAAACACAGGACTGGGATCCAAAAGTGGTGAAAGTGCTGCCAGAGCTAACAGTGCTTAACTGAGGGGGAAGCAGAGGGTGAATGCTACACCTCTGCGATGATGCCATCGGTCAGGAATGAGCTATCAGCTGTAAGCGCGGTTTGAGAGTTCACGCTCGCATACACCAACATTCAAAATTCAAGTTTCTTTATTGTGACAACCATAGTATGCACTCAGCATACATGGAAGTGAAATGTTGTTCTCCCCAACAACATATGTAATAGATGAGACAGAAGATCAGCGTTTTTCGTCCACATTCCAGTGTGGCTTGTTCCGTTTGTTTTGGCTGGTGAGTGGATCAAATCTTGCAGCCACTTGTATACTTTATCAACATTTGGCTGGCGGCTCATGCTAATTTCCAACCCAACACAACATTTAGAAGCAGTGACTAAAAAATGGCTAAAACATGCACTAAAAGACGTTTGTCCGACATTGTCCGACATTTGCAAGATATTCAGCTAATCTTTTAGCACTGTGACACTGTAGTGTGATTGGCCTCCAATTCTCTAATATAGTTGGATCCTCATACTGGATATATTGAATTTAGCACCTTTAAGGATAAAGTCAGATAATCCATATTTTTCTTACTGTCAACAGCTGCTACGAAAGTATGTATTCATGGCCTGTTTTAAAGAGGCCTGTTTTCATTAGGATTGAATGGTGAATGGTGAACAGTGTAAGGAAGTCAGAAAGTACTGAGAGACTGGCTAACACACTGGTGATTTTGGTCTATTCACATGATGTGTTGACAAAAACAAAAACACAGAGTGTCACCAGCCACCACCAAAAATCTTTGACTCAGGTAGAATATGTTACGTATATCTCTGGTATTTCCTTTATGCCACTCTTCTTTTATTATTCATTTTGTGTTGCTTTTATGCATTGCATGTGTCCTAACCAGCCCTGTCTCGTTACTGCACAACAAAACAGCATTGTGAATTATGGTTTGAGGGAAATGTAGTTTGTCTTGGATTCCGTTTGTTTTTGACATATCACAAATAAGTTTGTAATGATAGTCTGTGGAAGTCCAGGTAAGCAGGAGGTTGGCTTGTGGATGGGTCAAACAAAACACAGACTGCTGTTTGTGTCCCTGTAAGAATATAAAATTCAGCATTTACTTGTTTAATTTACGGCCATATCTAAATAACATAATAAACTACAAAGTAGCTTTATTGTGTTTTATTTTGTTTCAATTGAAAACGTTAACCACATCTTTAAAACTGGGTAGGGCTGGGCAATATATCAGCAAAACATCAATGTCGTGACATTGGACTTGGTATCGTTCTAGATTTTGGATATCTTAATATCATGATAAAGGCTGCATTACAATACAGTGATGTAATTTTCTTAACTTACCAGACTGTTCTGACCATTCTATTATTTACCTTTAGTTATTATATACACAGTACCGATCATTATTTATCAAAAATCTCATTGTGTAAATATTTTGTAAAAGCAACCAAGGGTCAACTCAACCCCCATATTTAGGTATTTAGTCAAAAGTATTGTGATGTTTGATTTTCTCTGTATCGCCCAGCCCTAAATCTGGGAGAAAATAGCCTTGAAATGTAATTGAGAATGCAGCTTAGTTGTGTAACGTAATTCTGTAGGAGACAGGGTTAGTCTGAATGTGAATATGACAATTAGGTTGGATGCTGTATTCAAGTTTGTACATTACATTCATCGAAATATATCAGGGAAACTGCTTTTATGTGAAACTGCTGCCGTATTGACCTGGAGTCCCTGGAAGAAGAGCTCTTGTATCCCAGTGGGACCTTCCTGAATAAATAAAGGATACATGAAAAAAAGCTGAATGGCAAAAATGCATAACTTTCCACTAAGCTTCTTGCAGGCTACAGGGAGAGAGAGAGAGTATTTGAAAGTTCATATTGATACTGAACACAGGTTTGTGGACAAAGAGGACAACATGGCGTGACCGACTGTATCTTGTGAACAAGTGGCACCAGTTCTGTTGTGGCAACATTCTCTACAAGTCAACAGAGATGATCTTGGTTGATTGGGTCCAAGTGTAAATATTTTGCTGCTAGCACACATTTCCATTGAGTATAACCTGAGAAGACGGGTGGGCAATTACACAGTGCACAGAATCCACAACAGCAAGGCCGTCATCAAAAAACAGCAGCGAACCACAACTAATTATCCAAACACTAGTGATCAGGTGACAGGGTCAACACCTGAAGTCACACATGTGGTCCTGACTCTGGGTAATCAAGCCATGGAGTAAGGGATTAGGGGTGAGGAAAATCCCTCCTCCAAGCCAAAAATTAATCCCCTCGCATTGTTTGTGTAAACAAGTTATTTCAGGCAGACGGAAGGCCCGTCCCTCTGCTCTCTTTGTCCATGCAAATGGTGGCCACAGATTTCCCGGGTGTGGTCAGGCTGGCCAGCCGCCAGGTGATGAAGGAGGAGTGAAATTTGTTACAGAACAAATATGGCCTCTAGTGAGTGGCCATCATTTGAATCCTAATTTGATTCCCAATGTAAAGTACACACTAAGTCCCTTTTTTGGCTTTCCTAAACAAATGACCTCCTGATACAGAGCGAGGGAAGAGGGGGGGGGCAGATGGAGGTGTGTATGTGTGTTGGTGTGCACTTGTGTAAGTGATTTGTCTTTAATTTTCATAAACCTTTCCTTTTTTAACAGCCTCCATCCATCTGGAGAGGAGCGAAGCACTGACAGGACTAAACAGACACAACTGATTAAATAAATTGACCTCTAATATCCACCAGGCACAAATCTCACTTCTCAACAGTTGAAATGTGTAAATTAGGGCTGTCAAAGTTAACGCAAATTTGTTTGAACGCCACTGATTTCTTTAATGCGTTAGCACAACTTGTGATGTTTAGGTTGTAGCTGGCTCGGTTTTAAATCTTAAAGCCGAAACTACTGGCATCATATGAAAGTAGAAATCCTAAGGATTCCACTGGTACCAACTATATAATACTACCTTGGAGCAAAGGAGGCTAAATGACGCTCCAAATTTTGGCAAAGAAAAACTGCCATGGCCATATCCTAAGGGGTCCCTTGACCTCTGACCTCCAGATATGTGAATGAAAATGGGTTCTCTGGGTACCCACGAGTCTCCCCTGTACAGACATGCCCACTTTATGATAATCATGTGCAGTTTGGGGCAAGTCGTAGTCAAGTCAGCACACTGACACACTGACAGCTGTTGTTGCCTGTTGGGCTGCAGTTTGCATGTTATGATTTGCGCATATTATTTATACTAAATGCAGTACCTGTGAGGGTTTCTGAACAATATTTGTCATTGTTTTGTGTTGTCAACTGATTTCCAATAATAAATATACAGTATATATACATTTGCATAAAGCAGCATATTTGTCCACTCCCACCAGTGTTAAATACTTGACAAATCTCCTTTTAAGGTACACTTTGAACAGATAAAAATTGTGCGATTTATTTGCGATTCAACCACCATTAACTATGGACAATCATGTCATTAATAGTGATTAAATGTTTTAATCACCTGACAGCCCAAGGGTAAATACATAAAAGTAACAGATCATTTTTCTCAGCACACTTTAATTTTCACACCAATGCTGTTGGGAAATCCACTGGAAATATGAACCGCCCCGGGGAACATTTTAACATATAAACAACCAGCATGCTTCATCTGCAAATATTTGCACTTTCCCAGCGTCTAATGTAACCTTGACATTGTCACCAACAGACACAATACAGCAGAATTAGCAGGATTCACAAGATAAAAGGCACAAAACTTACTATGGTGTATCATCAACACCATCAGGCAGAAATAAGCATTCACCCACATCTAAAGTGAGCACAGAAAAGTTAAATATCATTTAATGTGCTATTTATGGACATTTGTTGGAGGTGGGTTACTGATAATTAATTATTAGAGGAGAATTAAGTTCCTGTTACAACATGATGAACCTGCTGTTCCTGTTTTTGGTGACCAAATGTTCTATCCATCATATTTTGGTGAAGCTGGTGCAATCTATAAGATGAAATTGTGAGTCATGACATTTTAAACTGCTTCCTCTGGCCTAAATGTGTAAAGTGTAACTGTGCAACATATCCTCATATAGATGTTCCTTTGCTATCATTTTTTGTGCAATTTTCTGATCAACATCTAGCAACACCTGACCATATATATATATATATATATATATATATATATATATATATATATATATATATATATATATATATATACATACATATAAATATATATATATTTATATATATAGTATGGGTGGTCCCAGCTGGAGTTGACACCCCCGTTCAACCCTGCACCATTAGTTCCAGGCATTAGTCACTGATCTACTGTACGCGGGCCAACGTGCTCTCCACTGTAATGCATGGACCCTTTTAATATTCCAGTGGCCGTGCTTTGGGTCCCGACCCAGTCTCTGGATACCACACTGGTAAAGAATGCTCGAGAATAGAGTCTTTTTGTTTCCCTCCAGACGGAAACACTTAACACATGCTCATGGCTGCTGCACCCACATGCAACAGAAAAAGGAGCGTGGCCTGTAAGGCAATACACTAACCGAGTGCTGGGGAGCGTAGTTCACACTGTCATACACTTATGAGCACAGCTACAGGATTTCATGCTATATTTTCCAGATTTAATAACAAGTTAATACATAACTTTGAGTTTTTAACAGAAATAATGCGCACTATAAGTCTCATTTCATAACTATTAGCGTTCAAAATGTAAGTCTTCAGTGTGTCCAGTCTGCAGATGGTGTCACACATGCACATTTCCATGTCTTTCCTCAGTTTAATCACAGAGCTCGAGCAGAGAGCTCAGGTTTCCTCCCTCATCACCTCAGAGAGAGAGCGAGGCCTGGTGTTAGCCCGGTCCTGCCATGAGCTGAAGGGAAATGTTTATTTTTAATAATAATTCTACAACAGCGGGGCCTAACGCTATTTGTATAAATTATAACTAAGTGGTTTGGCCTGGAGGTAATCCATGATGTGCTACTGGGGAGTGATTACAGCCTCAGCTAAAATATACTGTTAGTGATAATTGGTCGACAGGAAAGTGGATCTTCTGTCTGTGGGGACTCTCCGACACATACCACAATTTTTATTTGAGTGGGCCTACAGTCAAATAGCAATCATAGTTGATGCTGTGTAATCTGACAACAATATATTTATTGTATAATTAATATAATTAATATTTATTGTGTCATTCACGTGTACATATTCCCAGAGGACAGACCCAAAAAGCATGCAGGCCTAATTTCACACTGTGTGAGAGTGTGTGCGTATATGTATGTGTATAGGGTGAAGAGGGCACAGCTACTGTAGCAGGATAGCTGTGCCTGTTGCACTGCAGCCAACGTTGGATTTCCAACTGTCACTAGCCGGCAGCCTCTCACCTTGCGCTCACTCGCACCTCGCAGCAGATCAACTTTATATCCGCTGTAAAGCTGTCGACTCGCCGTAAACAGAGCGAGTGGCAAACACTTTCCCCTGCACCTGCACTGTCTCACAGTCCTGTCACAGGCCAGGCAGAGGAGGAGGAGGAGGAGGAGGGACCTCGGCAGGGTGACTGTCTTTAGTTAGTCATTGTGAAAGTTGCACATTTATGTTTTAAGCCAACAACAGCGACACTCTACAATTAATGTAAAGGCCCAATCTGTGACAAGGCTTGCTCAGCGCTGCAGGATATTTCTGCAGGCTGTTGACAGACACAACGACTGCTTTAAAAGCATCCAAACCTGAAACACTTTCAGCTTTCCAGCCATTACTAGACCTCCTTGCCAACATACTCTACATTAGTGTAGTACTGTACAGTAGTAGTGGTATTTGTATGAAGCAGCATGACTCATAATATTTCACTACACTCGTAATATTTCACTACACATGTACTCCCCCCTTACATCGTTTCCTTCCGCAGATTATTTTTGATGACATACAGGCTTAATATACTTTACACACACACACACACACACACACACACACACACACACACACATATACACTACACTACACACAGTAAATGGAAGTTAAATTAATTTATAGTGTAATGCAGACCTATTTAATTGTCGACCTCAAGCTGGCCCGTCATCATTTACGTAGAAATATGAAAAGTGATGTACTTTAAAATAAATTCTAATTTCTTCCAATAGGAGAGTTTAGTCCCTTCATCATATTTTGTATTTCAAAAATGTTTTTATGCATGTGAATGACCTGTTTATGTGAAATTAATAACCACCTTAATAGGGCTGTCAAAGTTGGCATGATAATAACACGTTAATGCAAATTAATTTTAACAACAATTTCTTGTTAAAGCAACTTGTGATTTATAGGTTGTAGCGGGCTCAGTTTTAAGGCTAGATATCATATGAAACTAGGAAACCTTGGGAATCCATTGGTACCAACCATGTCATACTAGCTTGTCGCGAAGGAGGCTAAATAACGCTCCAAACTTACGCTAAATTTTGGTGATTTAATGGGCATTTTCTAAGGGGTCCCTTGATCTCTGACCTCAAGATATGTGAATGTAAATGGGTTCTCCGGGTACCCACGAGTCTCCCCTTTACAAACATGCCCACTTTATGCTAATGAGATATTGAGATAATGATAATGTGAATTTCTCCACTGTGGGACTAATAAAGGAATATCTTATCTTATCTTAATCACATGCAGTTTGGGGCAAGTCCTAGTCAAGTCAGCACACTGTCAAACTGACAGCTGTTGTTGGTTACTGTTGGGCTTCAGTTTGCCATATTTTGATTCAAGCATATTTTTTGTGCTAAATGTTTCTGGACAATATTTGTCATTGTTTTGTGAGATAAAAAAATATGGATTAATTTGAGATTAATCACAAATAACTATAGACAATGCAATTAATTGCGATTAAATATTTTAATCAATTGACATCTACACTTTAACACTAAGCCATCTCAGTGAAGACAGAGAAAGGCCTCCTTTCCCGTAGTTGGGAAACAGGAAGTCTGACTTCACTGGTGCTCTGAAGGAGACCTTTTTTTGGTGAGCAGCTGGAAACGACTGTTGTGGGTAACTTACCCCTCTTTGCGGAAGATGGTCCGGAAGCAGTCACCCAGGCTCCTGTAGCTGGTGGGGTCGCTGGTTCCCCTTTGGATCTGGAACCTGCAATGACAAAGTTCGCATTAAAACTTCCAAACTGTAAATATTACAGCAGCTACTAATATTGTTGTTTTAATCTTTTAGTTTTCTTTCTGTCATCAATGTGGAAATTAGTTTGTGACACCTGTGTGCAAAAAACAAATGTGATCTAATCATAAATGAGCTCATTTCCCTCTGTACCCCCCCCCCCCCCCCCCCCCCTCTCCCTTTCATCCACCGCATTTTCCTGCTCTGCTAAGATGAGAGGCTCCTGCCACCAGGTCCCCCAAGTGCAGCGGAGACCTCAAACATTTATTTAACCCAACCGATCCAATTAGCCACACAACTCCCCAGGACCAGGCTGTTTGCAGCCAGCTTTTTGGCTACTAACATGCTAGTAAGCTGACTGTAACAGCTCTTCAGTTACGTGTAAATTTTTAATATGATGGAGTCGGTCGAAGGACTTTTTTTGTTGTATAGCAAACACACTGGTACCTCCCCAATAAAGGCTGGTGAGCTGTGTGTAAATCTTTTACATGAGAGGGCGAAAGAATGAATAGAAATGGAGCCTGTTAGAGTTAAAGAGCTCCAGGTATTGGGACAATAAGAGAAGATTATGTATATACTGCCATATGCAACACACTTTTTACAAGATTACGCTGTGAGTTTAGACCCAGTAATTTGAGCAATTAACAAAACACAATAAATTAAAACATGGTTCAAAATGTGATAGATGATAACTTGAGCATTTTTAATAATTTTCCCGCAAATAGTGAAGAACATCAGGGATTCTCTGGGTGGAAACAGAAGCAGAAGTGAAGAGAGTAGGGGGGAACGGGACAAGAGAAAGATTCCCTCCTCGTATGGCTTCAACTGCCAGGTCACAAGGTCAGCAGTAAGTCGTCCATGCGGGTGCCTGATGGGGCCATAAAGGGCCCCCGGGTTCCAGTGGAGGGGGGTTTAGTGGGGTGAGCGGCCTTTCATATCGCTAACAGATTAACATCTTAGAGGGGTTTCCCTCAAATCCTATTTGGTGGATTCCCAAATAGCTTGTAACACGTTCCTGAAAACTAGTTAAACCAGCATAATAAATAGATGTCTGACACCATATTAAAGAGAAGAAGAAAAAGAAGGACTCAAGGTATGAGGGGATGGTAGAATAAGGGGTACGGAGGTGGGGGCAGAAGATTTAAGACTACTGGGGCTTGTAAACATATTCAAATCTGGCTTAATTAAAGGCATATGATGCTGGGGTCAAGGATGGAAGAGACCCTGTCCATGGTCTCCCCCTGTCTTCTTTGCCCTGCCTGCCTCGACCTGAACCGGCCCTGAGAGAGTGGGGATGGCAGGGCTGTGGTCCAGTTCCAGCCCCCTGACTCCACTCGTGACCCCGAGGTCACCTCATTTCCTCATGGCCCTCTCCTACCCTGTCATAAAAGCCAGGGACCAAACGGCAGGGCCAAGAAGTGGAAGATAATAGGGAAGACCAGAAGAAGTTGTGGCAGCAGGGGGACTGTCAGGCCCCTGGCTAGGAAGCTGCTAATGTTGATCTTCACAGCAACGAACGGCGGAAAATAAGACTTAAAGCTTCAGTCGGTACAGGTTGAATGTTCAGATTTATACAGACAAAAAAAAGGTCTAGTTTCTATTAATAGAGCCTCAGTGAGTAAGAAGCTATGCTGGTTGGCTGAAGAAGAGCACAAGAGGCAAAGTCGCTTGGCCTTGGAGTCAGCCATGCGGATTGTAAATGCTGCAGACAGAAGACCAAAAGAAAGCCCTGGGGCTTCTTTAAAACACGTCACCCGCAGCATCTCCTTCAATCACCACTGAAAGCCAGCGAAGATACAGTATACTCAGAGGTGATGAGATCTGTGAGTTCATCAAGAGCACCTCTTCTCTCCTTTCCATTATCACACTCCCTCTGTGTTTGTGCTTTACAGGCCCAGAGCTGCCCAGGTGAGGGTGAGGGCGAGGGCAGGTTGGTGCTTCTGCGAATGAGACAAGCACTCTGGGGTAAATAATCCCGAAGACCCTCGCCCACCTGACCTCCACCGCCTATAAAAAGTACAAATTCTAGGCGTCCACAAAGAAGTCAAAAAGGTAAATGAGGGTGGAGCAGAGCCCCATTCTTTGTATTTTTATGGACAGGAACGCGGCGTTTGAGGGCCTTACAAAGCCGTGTCCGCTACCAGACCCCGGTGGTAATGGGCTCGAACCGGGGGCCAACAAGACAGGCTGTCACCCCACAGAGGACAAGATGTTGAGGTGAGGCTCATTAATGATGATGTTAAAAAAAAATGGCCATGGGAAAGGGGTAGGGGGGTTTGATCAAAAGGCAGAGGCATGATGGGCCTACTTTTAAAAGGGGTAGGCCACGCTTTTTAGGAGATCTCTTAAAAATATGCCCTATTAAATGAGGGGTATTCCCTCAGTGGCACTTGCTCACTTTAAAATTTAAAGTCTGTAAGGCTGATATGAAATCATATTTACAGCTATTCAGACAGACTGACCTATAAATCAACACTCTATACAAGACGTAATGACTGAACCTACAACAGGTAGCCATCTTATGCTATCTATTATACTGTAATATTTCAAATTGTACCTTTTTCTCCAACATTATGATTTATGTGTATTGCTGTGTTTTTGGACTGGTTGCTACAGCAAGAGCCTTGATCTACTCATGCCTTCCCTCTAGCAACGCCAAGTGCTTTGACAAAAAAATAAAAGAGAGACAAAATATATGATTGAAGAAAAAGAAGAAGTGAATCACTAAGGGGAACAGATGAAAGTTCAGCAATTTCTCATGCTAGATCTAAAGTGCATAAGACAATCCAGAAGGCAACATAAAGGGGAAATCTATTTTTACAGCCAGACAATTAATTTTAATGAGTAGGATCATAAAGATGGTAGAAGACCATTGCATTGGTACATGAGGTTAAGAGCACTTTTCCGACCTAAATGGTCCAACATGGCAAATGCAGCAAATCGTGATTTTAGCCATCCGATCGTGCTTCGAGGTAAAAGAGTGTAACCATAAATAAAAAGGGTTCCAATGGCTGCTTGTTTTGACACAGTGCTGACTGACTGTCACTGCGTAAAAAGTGTTTGGCGAATAAAAAAAGGGATGCACTCCATATTTTTGATGATATCATCACGCTCCTGCGTGGTTTTCAAATAAATGTAATTCAATAATGTTGATTTTAACTGAGCTCCATCCCGCACCATTACATGAAATAAAACAAACACTGATAGATTGAATCGATGATGAAACTGTTAAAGGGAGGAGTGTTTGAGAGTGGCAGGAGGAGGCCAATAAAGACAGACCTTTGGAGAGAGAAATAGGAAAATAAAGTCGAAGGGAAGAAGATGGGAGCAGAGGGGAAGTGATAAACCTTTGGCGCTTGTGACACGGCAGGCTGCCAGAGCTTGATCTGGACCAGGCCAGGTTGGGTTTCACCAGCACCACAAACCTACTGGGCCTGGGAGAGCCCGGGTTGCAGAGCCGGCTATGGCATGGATACAGGACAGAGAGTTCCTCTGGCTGTAAAAAGCACTACAATATCCCTCAGTCACTCTGGATTCTTTCTTGCTCCGATGAAACTGACTCCTCTGATTCCCTATGGTGATGTTGGGACCAGTTTGCTGGTCCAGATGTCTGCTCATATACTGTGACCTCTGTGACCCAACATCAGGCTCTGTTAGTGTGTTAGAGCAGGAAAAGAGCTGCATAAAACAGCACGAGGACAGGCTAGGAAGGGCCGAAACTGAGAGTCAGATGTTTTGAGCTTTTCAAACTTCTGCTCGACAGACAAATCACTTTATAGGTTAGAGAGGACTGTAGCAAATTTAGAAAGCTGCTCATGTAGTGGAGCAGATAGGTGGAAAGAATGAGTACTCTTACTGACATATCCAGTAAGTGGTTGCATGACAGAAAAGATTTCTCGGCTGTTGAAACTGGGGTCTCTTAACCTTTGCCAAATGCTTTTAACAGAAATTATGGTGCTAACGTTTGACCAGTCATTTTAATTACAGCATGAGCCCGGTCACACGTGTGTGAATGACACAACACACAAGGCAAAAGCGTGAAATAAGTTGTTCTTGCTTTCGGCATGTCGTTTGTACGCCATACAGTCAGTACTGACTGATATAAATGCATCCACATAAATATGCTACACTCAATAGCTAGTGATGTCTAATAATCGAGACCAGTGTTTTGTTTTGTAAGTTACATTAGTAATGTGTTTTCTGCACCTGGTACGATGTCCTGTGGTGGACAGGGTGGGTCTATTACATGCTTCGACGTGATACAGGGTTGACTGCATACAACGTATAACAGTATACCAGATTTAAGAGTAAATGTAGGGCTGTCAAACGACTGAATTATTTAATCATAATTAATCGCATGATTGTCCATGATTAACTGCACATTTTTCATCTGTTCAGATTTGTAAAGTATTTAATACTTTTATCAACATGGGAGTGGACAAATATGCTGCTTCATACAAATGTATGTACAGGCTATGACTTGACTATGACTTGCCCCGAACTGCATGTGATTATCATAAAGCGGTTATGTCTGTAAAGGGGAGAATCGTGGGTGGGTACCCATAAAACCCATTTTCATTCACATATCTCGAAGTCAGAGGTTAAGGGATCTTTTGAAAATGTCCATGCCAGTTTTTCCTGGCCAAAATTCAGGGTAAATTTAGAGCATTATTTAAGTTCCTTCGCAACAAGTTAGTGTGACATGATTGGTACCAGTGGTGATGCTAAGCCCGTTCTAACCCAAAAATCGCAGAATTTGTAAGAATAAAAGTAACATGAAACCTTGTTTATCCACAGTACTGCAAATATTCTTCATAAAACTTTTCTTTTAAAGGAACCAAACTAGATTGACTCACAATTTCAATGGGAGAAAGATGCAAAACAGAGGAAAAAAAAAAAAAAAAAAAACAGAAGCCATGACAGATGATGGCAGGCCAGACCACCCGCTGATAGACGGGTCCAGGCCAACGACAGTAACTGCCACTTTGATGTGAGGAGAGACGGCAGGATTTTGGAGACTCCCCTGACAGCAGGTAACCACTGGTTATAGCACAGTGCACTCCAGACTGAAGACTACTGCCCTGCATGCTTCCAAAGAGAAACCAGAGAGTCACTAGTGCTGCACACTGCATCATCTTTTCTCAAGAGGCCAAGACACACAACTCTGTGGGCGCTACCAAGCATTGAAAGAAATGAGACTTTACTGAGGCCTTTATTGTTGCTGTAAAATGGGTAATTTCAGCTCCCTGTTTCTATATAAAGATTTGTAACTTGATGTTTTTAGGAGTCTGGTGACACTTACTTAGTTATATATAGGCAGACTGTTGAGCAGAATGCAGAGCAACCAGGCATAGATAAAGAGGGATCTAAGTGAAAGGCTAACTGTACTGTTATCTTTCCCTCTGTCTTTTTTCTCCATTTCGCTTCCCTTTCACCATTTATCTGGCACATACATCTTTCTCAGACAAATACTACCACTCTGGTATTACTGAGGAAGAACTCAGAGTGAAGACTTAAGGCCAGTTCAGACTATAGCCATTTTAACTGGACGCCAGCCTGATCCTGTACCTTAGATCCACTTATTTTAAGTGCAGAATGAATGACACAAAGTATTATGGATCCAGTCAGTCATGCAGCCCTTTGAAAGTAGCAACCATGCAAAAGTCCATCTCTGAACCTATCAGCTATCGGTCAGACGACGGATAAGCCTCTAGGGGCAAGGGGCTATACTTCTGGGGTTATTTATTTATAGTTTATTTGATAGGGACAGATACATTATATATAAACAAAGCTATCCGATGCCACTGTCATAGTGTTCACATCGGATGCTAATCTGTAACACCTGGCTGTAGAATGGCTTTAATGAAAATACAAGATTAGGACGGTGAGACCATACGACAGAATACAGCGAGATGCAATAAAACACACATTAAAAAGCTGCATTTAAAAGCTAAACATTACTGCACAGGTTAGTTGTTGAATGAACCAGGATTTAGTAGCTCTCTTAAATGCGCTAAAATTTGGAGCAGCTTTCAAGTGATCAGGTAGTGAGTTCCAGGACTTCCTTTCACAGTAAAAGCTGTTTGAGCAGCCACTTGAAGCTGCTCTGGTGCATCTGCGGCAGCTCTGTAATTTAATTATGTATTTGCCACTTGCCACCGCTTGGTATCGGAGACCGACAGATGACGGACCGGGGACAGTGTGTCAATATATGGTTTTTACATGCATAGTGTCCCTTCTGAATAAATTTTATTTTCACAGGAAGTTAGGTTTAGGCAACACAACCACTTAGGAAACAATTGTGGTTTATACTAACTTCATTCACAAACGTGACTAATGACTTGTGACTCCCAGAACAACAGACAAAAGAAGTCAATGAACATTGATCTCCTGTGTGATCTCCTTTGACCCATTCACCACCACTCCAGGTGGGCTCTCATGCTAATAATAGCATGTCACTTGCTGCCACTGTCAATAATATCATGTTTTACTAAAGGGTGCCTCTGTACATCTGCATCCAATGCCGAAGGGCGCTGGGAGTGAGACCGGGATGTAACTGCAGAAAGGTTGAGGAACAAATCTATTTAAACATTTAAATGCAAGTTTTACATAATGGAAATCAATAAAGTTCTGATGCAGTCAGTGGATATCTGGGCCGACTTCCTTTTTCATTCACTGCTTATTGTTTACAGTCTGCAACGTGAGATGCAAGATTGGAATTGGACTTGAGAGACGACATGTACAACACAATTGTTTCACAATTAGCCACGTTACAGGTTAATTATAAACCAATAAAAAGTGAAATCGTTGACAGCTGATGGCTGATGGGTTCTGAGATGGCATTTTCCCCAAAGCGTTTCACGTCTTTTGCTCTCCACACCAACTATTCACCTGCATTCAACCAAAGCCTTCTCAAACATGGTTGGTCAATACTACACATAGGGCTGGTCAATATTTCTTCATATGACTCACTTCATATCTCAATACCGATATATAGATCACAATATAGCATGTTTTCTCGTTTGATTAAGAACATTTGTGCAAAATGACCATAACAGTTTCCAATAAAATTAAATATTAAATATCACATGCTATACACTGACTATGTTTAGATGCATGCACACAAATACAGAGTAATCAGATTAAGACAATAGTTTGATTTAACTGAATTTGATCAGATTGTTGGAGAAATTTTAGTTAGGAAGAAAGAAGAAGAAGAAGAAGATCAACCTTTATTAGTCCCGCGAGGGGAAATTCAATTTTTACACTCTGTTTATTAACTTATACACGGTACGTGCAGACCTGAAACACACACATGCACATGCATCAATGGAGAAATGTCAGAGTGAGGGGGCTGCTCCTGACAAGCGCCCCGAGCAGTTGGGGGTTTGGTGCCTTGCTCAGGGGCACCTCGGCAGTGCCCAAGAGGTAAACTGGCACCTCTCCAGCTACCAGATCACACTCAGTTCTTGGTCCATGTCGGGACTTGAACCTGTGACCCTCCGGTTCCCAAGCCAACTCCCTACAGACTGAGCTACTGCCGCCCACTGGATGTGTGTTATTATCAATTAAGATGATGTAATTGTGTATCAAAACATCTCAATGTATGATTTTATCATTATATTATATATTATATTCCATTGAAAGACAATAAATTATATTAATTTATCACTCAGCCCGAACTACACAGACTATAAACGGAGAGCAGAATACTTCCTATACAAAAATCTTGACCTTGACGCAAAGATCGAGCAATTATGGAGGAAGTGTAAGGGCTGCTGGGATGTTCTTGCCCTGGTCTTTGCAGAGGTTTGCTGACATGTGCAGAATTGTAATTACATAAGTAATTGAGACTGGTCTGTGGTACCCCAGAGCCAATCGCTTCCCCTACACCTTCTTCAAAAAACACACCAGCAACCACATAGCCAAGGTATTTCTAAAGATGCAAAGAATGAGGAAGAAAGCAGAAGGGAACAAGACGTGTTGTGCAATGGCCACATGCAGCCATTGTGACCGTTTTCACAAAAGAGACATCACCTGCTTCATCGACTTCAACAGTAGCGAACAGTGTCTTGCTTATATTTGGCCACAGCGCCATTTCAGAGAGGAATGACAACTCCCACAAGGACAAGACTGCAACTTGCGTGACTATGCACACATTAACATTTGGCAGAGGGTCCGTAGGTGTCCGTTCAACACTTCACATAGATTATCACAACTACTGCACCAACGAAGAGGACTGTGGTTGCGCTTCAGGCATTATCTGCCAAAAAGCAAAGCAAACCCACATTAATACTTTGAATGAGTGAAAGAGAAGAGCAGAGCAGAGAGTTGTGCCACTTGAAATTGCCACGCAACAATCATGCATCTCGGTCACATGCTGTTCAAGCAGTAGACAATTTTTTTTTGCCTAAGTGCCTCTACGAGTGTTTCAGAAGTGCAAAAAGCTGCTTGCAAGAGATTGGAAAGGGATGATGAATGCTGGGTGAAGGATGTAC
Organism: Pterois miles; assembly: GCA_947000775.1. Lineage (NCBI taxonomy): Eukaryota > Metazoa > Chordata > Actinopteri > Perciformes > Scorpaenidae > Pterois > Pterois miles. Next base: position 4,214,258 of record CAMQGK010000471.1, on the reverse strand, counting down.
AGACATACATGTGTTAGTTTTGAGAGTCAAAAATAAAGAGAAAGAGATGGGGCAGCAGGGGAGCAGCATGTGGTTGCAGCACAGTCAGGGTCTAGTGAAATCAAAGCACACAATGCCTCTCTGTAACACTGTAATTAGTGTACTGGAATGTGAACCCCTTCACTGATAATGATTACAGGTGCTCCGGTACAACACATACACACTGATATGCACATCTGCTCTTTATGTGCACCTATATCTATAGCTGAAATTTCTCATTTAGTCATCCATTTGGGACCGCTAGTTGCGTCATCTGCAGCAACATCTGCCGTTAAAACGTTAAAAGTAATGGGTTAGGCTTTAAAAGTTTATTTTTCAGGCATTTTGCTTTTATTAGATAGTTGACACTAAAGGGTGTAAAAGAAATGATGTCGCAGTTACATCATATGCAGCATCTATTGTTGGGATCAGTAGGATGCCCCATTTTTAGGTCCCAAATTTCACATTATTCAGGAAATTAAAATCGCCAAATTGTGATGTGAATCTGAGCATGGAATAGCTTTCTACCATGTTTTCAACAATTTCCTTTCTTCATTTCATTTCATTTGTCAGTTGAATATGTTAAATCAAAGGGGCCAGTTCAGGGGGATGGGCAGTTGGCATTGTAGTTTTAACTCTTTTTGGTCTTGTTGATCAGGGTCTTCTGGGAGAACTGTTGTAATACTGTAATACATATTCATAGGAGGTGACCATGTTTTTTCTCATTTGCTGTTTTGTTTTCTCCAATAGATTTTGTGATTTATTTTCATTTTTGTATACAATTATAAAAAAATGAATATGACAATTAGCAAACAAAAAACACAATGAATGAGCTTATGCCTAAAAAAGGGGCGAAAGGAGGGAAGGACCCCTGATTACACTCGTTGATCCAACACAAATGTTTATAAAATTCTGGCTTTCTGTAATATGCACATGGCAGTATGGTTCAGTCTAAGTCAGTTTAGTCAGTTTAAGTCTGTGATCCACAGGGCTGGGCATTGTTTTAAAAAATTATGATACCAGTGCCAATACCAGTACCCTTTAAAACCTTCAGTGGGCAGAAGGTTTCTGGCATCACTGGGCAAAAAATCCACAGTAATCTTTCAGCATGTTGTAATTCAAGTATTCTGAGAGAAAACTAGGCTTCTGCACCTCCTCATGGCTCTGTTTTAAGGCTTTAAAAAATCTAGTTTGACAGGAGACTTTGACCAATCAGAGACCAAAGCATTCCTATTGGATGTACAGTATGCTGTACAGTGCACTACGAGATGTTTCTGAAAACATCTGAGGGCAGAAATAAGCATTACAGTGACAGAATATTGATTCATATTTGATCAGCGCTGCTGAGTTTGACGTATGGCCAGCTCAGCTCTGGTTGTTTTCCTCCTCTCTGTGAAATCTACCCATCATGTGAATGGAAGCATTCAGTTGTGTTAAATGCTACCATCACCACATTAATTTCTTGTAAGACGCCACAAGTCTGGTCAGGACCTTTATGTAGAGTATGCATGTTCACGTGGGTTTCCTCCAGGTTCACATGTATCCCCGGGTGCTGTGAATGGGGGGGGGGATTTGTAGATCACAAAATCAAATATCAGTTGATCTGCTGTGGCGCCGGAAGAACAACAGGCGTGTGGTATAGTCATACTTTTGAATGTTCTGGTGGCATCTTGAGAAACTGAACTGCCAACAACTGTTAAATACACTGTGCTCAACTTCACCACACCATCGATTGTATGGATTGTTGCTGCTGTGTAGTGGACCTATCACACTTTGCATTAAATTGAAGAATTCAAGTGTACCTGGGTATAAAAAGGATTGGTTTCGTAGGACTGGAGAAGTTTCGATACTACTTGGTTCTGGGTTAAAGGTATCGAGTACCGATACCTGGCCCTACGCCACACCCTTACTTTCGGTCTTGCTGCATGGCACACTGCTTCCTATATTTGCATTGAAGTTATGAGGTGAAGAATCATTCAACAAGGATGCAACTCTCAGGGACTCTGGGCTGGTGGCTAGATAGATAGATAGATATTCATCTGTACACCCTTGCACATGAGCACAGTATTTAATATTTTCAATTTGATTGGACAAATAATTCAGCTGAGACACATATTTCACACCGAAGACTGTTGCAGCATCTGAGAGAGTATGACTGGAACGCCAAGGCATCCGTTTTAATCCTGCCAAATATGCTGCGCTCATGAAAGGACTTGCTCTCCAACTTTTGCACGGGACTCACCCTCATTAATGCTTGTGCACTGAAGCGATGCACAGACCGAGCTCGGTTCATCCTGCTTGCAAGCTGCATGTGTTTTTGGCTTTACACTGTGAGTAAAGTTTTGCCCTGCAGCCTCACAGCACCGGAGGGATTAGGAGTCGGCTTGACAACCGCTGACCTGCCTGCTCCTTTACAAGGCAATATCAGCTATCAGGCTGCTGCTGCTTTGTGCCCTGCTGTTTGAGGGTTGTGTCAGGGATTCCTCCATAAGTGCACTGAGGTTCACCAAACAGTTGGGGGCAAACAGAGGTGGGAGGTGGGAGGGAGGGGGGGGGGGCCTTTAGGCGATCCTCAGTGCTGTCACACGTTCCCCAAAAAGGCTGGACGTCATCTGTCAAAGCCCTCATCAAAGATCACTTTCAAGCCCCCTGAGTGGGACACACTTTCATGCGTGCTGTGACCAAATGGAGGTAGTGTTGCTATTGGTACTGCCGCAAGCAAAGGGCCAGTACCAGGTTTTTCTAATCAGGCTTGAAACAGGCTGCTGGCAGGCTTAGTGGTTTGCAATGACTCTGACAGCCATGTCATACAATACAATTTACAGAATTGCATAATTCAATACAAATCTTCTAAAACACATGTACAGCAGGGATTTAAAACAACATTACATAATCACTCAACAAACTACAAATTCAGAGGGAATGATGGAAGTTTAAACAATGCACTCAACATGATGTTGATGATGATGTTATATAATATGGTTCAGATTGGATAAAGCAGTGGCGCATTCAACAATAGGCTAACTGGGGTGGTTGCTGAAAACCTAAAACCACAAATGTAAAATCAGTAGAAACGATCAAAGGTGCTTTGATAACATTGATAACATTCAGCCACGAGACGTCTCATTCGCCCTCCCTCGTTCCAGTGCATTCACTTCAACAAGTCGTTGCCAGGTACGTACCATCATTTTCAGCCATTTATCAATTTTTTCCACACTGACAACACAGAGATACCATGTGATACCAACTTTGTTTTACTACTGGCTCACAAACTTGCAAATTTGTTTTCATGCCACTAATGTCTTTAATGCTAAATGCAACTTGCGATTCTTAGATTGTAGTGGTTTTACAGTTTTAAAGCTAGTGAAGATACTGATCATATGAATCTAGAAAACCTAAGGAATCCATCGGTACCGACTATGTCATACCAGCTTGTTGCAAAGGAGATTAAATAACGCACCAAAACTAAATGTTGGTGAGAAAAAACTGTCATGGCCACTTTCAAAAAGGTCCATTGACCTCTGACCTCACAAGATGGGAACCCACAGGTTTCCCCTTTACAAACATGCCCACTTTATGATAATCACGTTTGGGCCAAGTCAAAGTCAAGTCAGCAAACTGACACACTGATAGTTGTTGTTTCCTGTTGGGCTTCAGTTTACCATGTTATGATTTGAACATATTTTTTTTATACTAAATGCAGTACCTGTGAGGTTTCTGGACAATATTTGACATTGTTTTGTGTTGATAATTGATTTCCATTAATAAATATATACATCATTTGCATGAGGGCTGCACGGTGGTGTAGTGGTTAGCGCTGTCGCCTCACAGCAAGAGGGTCACAGGTTCGATTCCAGCTTGCGGCTCTTCCGTGTGGAGTTTGCATGTTCTCCCCGTGTAAGCGTGGGTTTTCTCCGGGTACTCCGGCTTCCTCCCACCATCCAAAGACATGCTGTTTAGGTTAATTGATTACTCTAAATTCCCGTAGGTGTGGATGTGCGCGTGAATGGTTGTCTGTCTATATGTTGTCTGTCTCTATGTGCCCTGCGATGGACTGGCGACCTGTCCAGGGTGTACCCTGCCTTCGCCCATGCCAGCTGGATCGGCTCCAGCCCCCCGCACCCCTAACGGGAAAACGGTGACATGGATGGATGGATGGATGGATCATTTCATGAAGCAGCATATTTGCCCACTCCCATGTTGATAAGAGTATTAAATACTTGAAAAATGACCCTTTAAGATACATTTTGAATACACAATGTCTGATTAATTTGCAATTAATCACAATTAAATATTTAATAATAATCTTTTTTTTTTTTAGCCATACTTTTGTGCGACACCTTTCTAAAGGCTCTGCAGATGTATTATTTTGTAATATTATTTTGTAATATTTGTCTACATAAATGGACAACCTTTAATGTTCAGTGGCAGGAGTTGGATGAAGAGTTGATATGTGTGAGAGAAATCTGAATGGGAAAACATGAAACAGAAAGAGAGTGTGAGTGCAGAGGGAGAACAGAGGAGGAGTGGACCTGTCAAGAGTTACTGATCAAATTACATTTTTGGGTAACACACATCAGATCATGTGCGCGCTGTAGAAACTACAGGAAGTTAACAATGACAGAAGAAGTTGCTCAGGGTACACAAACACCAGAAAGGCGTGGCTTCACTCTTTGGGCGGAAGTAAAGGGGGGTGATGGGAAGCGGCTTTCAGATGAGGGCGAGTATGTATAAGGGTGGAGCTCCGTGTAACAGGATCTCGACATGAAGGGAAATGCAGGCTCAATGCAACTCTCTAATGAGAGGGAGAACCTGATCAGAGTCAGATGGGGTGCCCCGAGCGCACAGCCCCCTGCAGAAAGTGCCGCCCGACACCCTTTGTTACCTCCAAGTGAGCTGAGACCAGCCCATGAACCATGTAACTAGGTGGTTTCCAGGTTAATGAAAAGCTGTAACTCTGGTCCCACTGTCTCTCTCTGCTACACTGACGGCCGCCTTCCCTCCCCACGCCGCATCGCACCCTCCATCCTCACCCCCACATTCCTGCCCCAGCCCATGGAGGAGGGAGGGGGGGTCAGGGTCAGGGGCAATTAACGGTTTACTTTGTGTGAAGCATGCTACATTTACATTTTGGGCTGATTATTATCCACAATGACTCACTATGACAAAAATGGTTCAATTTCTGGATTAACTTTAACTTCACGAACAGGAAACAGAACCATCTCAGACGTAAAGTCACATCTGTAATACATAATCATCCTAAACTTTAAATAATTCATAAAAACTAATCATGGTACACAACTCTTTTAGCTTTATGCTCCAAGCAATTCTGGCTATTTTGCCTTCAACCAACTTGATGTCTTTGTATTGACTCTGAATTTCTGTCTGCACATTGATGTGTGTGCATTCTCAATGGAAAAAATATATATTATTGTAAATGGAATATCTTTATCTTTCTTTCCAACAAACACTTGAGAGGGTCAAATTTCTCTACTTCCTGTAATAGTGTTACAAATACTGAAGAATCAATACATAGATACTGAATATTTGAAATGGTTTCACTACTACTTTTCTGTGGTATCAATACCAGCTGTGCTTTGTGCTCTCTCACGCACATTTATCTTTCAATAACAATCTAAAATTTTTTCATGGTATCAAAAAATGGAATTCAATATCAATATTTTTCATGGTATTGTATCAAAGTTATAAATTCCAGTATCTTAACAACACTATTATCTAGCAAACTATTAATTCACAATTAAACTACATTAATCAGTGGTGGTTGTACGCCTCTGCCAACCAGTCAAGTTGCAGTTAATATCCATGGCTGTCCAAAACGTCATCACTTCATCATTTTATTCTATTGGACATTGTGTGAAATTGTCATAATTAGCATTTCAGTTCTGGAGAAATAACCAAAAATGTGCTCTGTGAGGTCACAGTGACCTTGACCTTTGACCACCAAAATCTAACTAGCTCATCCTTGAGTCCAATGAGACATTTCAGTCAAACCTAAAAAAATCCCTCTAGGCGTTCCTGAGATATCGCACAGACGTGAACTGGACGAACAAATGGACACACAACCAGAAAACAAATACTTGTTAGTTGTAGTCCCACTAGTGGTACAGTCATGTGATAAAAAGGTCGATTCACACTGCAACTCATGTTATTAATAACCATTTGTCCAGTAAAGAACCTCTACCAGCTTGTTTGTTGCATCCATGTGCTTACCTGAAAATGGCCAATAATTTGTACACATTCAACTATTTCATGATGAAAGAAGTAATAAATTATGCTGATGGAAGGTGGGCTCTGCTGGAGTCCCTCAGATGTACGATGGATGTACTTGTTAGCAAAGGTGAGTAACAGGGGTCATGGCTGGACTGGTCAGTGAGCACGCAACGGGGAGTGAAAGTGAAACAACAAAGGCATAAAGTCTGACAAAACTTTTACTTTTCATCCCATATCTAAAACAATGTCTGGTGGGCTCTAGTCAAATACGTTCTATCATTACCCATGAGCATATAGCCCAGAATATTTAATAGATATCCTGAGCTAGTACTTTTGTCATAACAGAATTACTTTCCTATGCTTTAAATAAGTAGTCCAAATTTTGTGTGATCAATCACGTTGGAAGTTACAGGTCACCCGTTTTTCAAATCTGTGGAACGCAGCTATTCATTTCTCTGCCAAAGCGCTCGTCTTGGAGGGTGAATCAGTATTTGTTTAAAGGCAAAAGCTGCCAGATGCTCCTGACATTTTTTTGATTCATAACAGCAGTATTTGGCTACTGGTGGGAGTACCTCCACACCAACTGCTGCAGCTAATCCCAAACCTGCAATCCACTGCTGCCCCCTCCTCCTCCTCCTCAGAGAAAGAGGAAGATAAACCCTCATTTGGAAAATAGGTAAACATGAGCTCCCAGGCAGGTACACATTTAGTCAAGTTTACCTTGCAAAAAAAAAAAAAAAAAAGGAAAAAGGGAGAAAGAAAGGGGGAGAAAAATCCCTTTGATTCTGAGTTGGTGGAAAAAAGTAAATTTACTCCAGTTGCCGTTCAATTTGGACCGGTGGACATTAAAGCAGGAGCCGGTGCCTAATAAGAGCCATGCCTGAGCGAGAGAGAGACCCAGTGGAGGTGTGTCTGTGTCTGACTCTCGGCTCCAAGGTTCCTGCTAATAGATTTCAGCTCCCTCAGTGTCCCAATTAGCTGGCATGTATGCTTAGTTTATGAATTCATGTGTGGATGTTAAAGTGTGTGAACATGCATGTACAGCGTGTAGATATCTGCACGTGTTTGTTTCTGTCAGTCAAAATGAGCAGCAACTTCCTGTTGTTTAGACTCATCTAATTAAAAAGTAGAAAGACTACTCATTTTGTTCATTTTGTTAACGAACAAGCTCAGATCCAAGACCAAAAGGAATCAATTTGCACAGACCCAGAAATCGACATAAACACATGGCAACGCAAACAGAAAACAAACAGATAAACCTGTCCAGTTTTAGAGCAGCTTTTACCGCTTTTTAAGGAAGAGCATTACAAAGAAAATAGTGAGTGCACTTTTAACCCTGACCTTGTGTGAGGACGGACAAGGCAGAGCTAAAGCCTTACCTATAATAAACCCCCATAGCTTCTACACGTGACCGTAAATCACACCGTGTGCCTTCAGAGTATCAAATATCGACTAATACAACACCGCTCGCCCCGGGCTTTTATCCCCATGTCTCCCTCTCTGTGTTCTGGTGGTGGCACTGCCTTCAAAGTGCAACCATCTCACTTTTTTAAAAGGCACGCCAAGCAATTTATTTACCAAGAAACTGCTGCCGTAAATGACAGAAAAAGCAGCACAATTTACTGACAAGTAGTGAACGGGGCAGGGGGGTAAAAACGAAGCCAGAGGTCTTGGCTAGGCCTGTGAAAGACTATAAAGCTTTAGTAGTAGCCCACGACCTGTTTATGGCCGGCTGAGACACTGTGGTGTGAGGCTCCTGATCACTCAACAGCTCCAGACTGCTGCCACTCTTGCATAACACACAAAAAGGAGATGGTAACGGAAAACAAGCTATTAGACACAGCGAGCGCATTTAGTGGCATCTGATTGATCCTGCGAGTCCCTGTCTTTTCACGACAACCGCAGACGGTACCGAAAAAAAGAAAAAATGTCTTTATTCTTAAATTAAACAATAAGGTATAAAATGTGAATGATTTGCTAACATAAAAACATCTAACATTAACATTGTGTGGGGAACGAATGGGTAAATGATGCATTTCATTTTCCACATTCTTTTTTTTTTTGGCATTGGTGCCCATTTGTGTGGAGAATGAGGGTAGAGCAGGCCAGCTGGGAAAAACAGACCTGGTATGTTGGGAACTTCACTATACCGACCCAAATACCCACCAAGAGGATTCAAGGCAGATGTGGACTAAAAATGTCTTTCTTCTAAGTAGATTATACATTACGTAAAGTGACACGAAATATGAGTTCATGTATGAGTCGTTGGGTTTGAATGGGTGGCCGCTTACCTTGTCTTCACTACGTCGAGGGGATGCATCAAGCAGATCTCTACCAGACCTGAAAGGCAGAAACAGCAACGTTAATACTAAGCCTTTCACGTAATTAAAATAGTTAATCCCATGAGTGTCCACAATAAATCGCAATTAATCCCATATTTTTTTATTTGTTGAAAATGTACCTCAAAGGAAGATTTGTGAAGTATTTAATACTCTTATTGACATGGGAGTGGGCAAATATACTTGCTTTATGCAAATATATGTATATATTTATTATTGGAAATCAATTAACAACACAAAACAATTACAAATACTGTCCATAAACCTTCACATGTACTGCATTTAAAAAATATGATCAAATCACAACATGGCAAACTCTAGATCAACAGGCAACAACAGTTTACCTATCTTGAGGTCAGAGGTCAACGCCCCTTTGAAAATGGCCATGCCAGTTTTCTCAAGTTTGGAGCATTATTTAGCCTCCTTCATGACAAGCTAGTATGACATGGGTTCAATGGATTTTTTAGGTTTTCTAGTTTCATCTTCACTCTAGTTTTAAAAAGGAGTCTGCAACAACCTCTGAATAATCATTTGCATTAATGTGTTGAAGAAATTTGTGGCATAAAGACAAATTTGTGTTAACGTATTATTATCACGTTAACTTTGACAGTTTTCAGGACAGTTCTTTCTATCAGTGTATCTGATGTTGTGAACGCACTAGTGCTAATACAATGAGAGTAGGGATGTGCATTCCAAGCAAAAACACTATTCAAAAATCACAGGGAATTAGTTGATGATTATTCAAAATGTCTTAAATTTTCTGTGCTGACAGAAAAGAGTCAACCTGAACATAAGATACTACCGGTATTGGTACAACCAGGCAGTCTGAATGACTATTCAAAAGCTCCCACTAATATTTCTAACTGTGGTAATAGCTAAGAATCCGACCTTGAAACTAGGGCGCACCGATTCACCGTCTGAACATCATATCGGCCGATAATCGCCTTGTTGACTGCCATCGACCTATCCACAAATAACTTTGCCATTGGCAGTGGCTGATGGTTAAGTGGGTGCTGCATCAATCCTGTGCTGGCTAAACGCTGCGTGGTTGAAAGCATGTTTTTCATGTGAAAGAAGGTTATATTAAAGGTTGTTTCATAAGTTTGTATGATTGAGTTTGTGCTAATTCAAAGACAGTGTAATGAAATAGTGAATTACTTTAAAGCAGCTCAGTTTTTCTTTTTTTTTTTTAACATGAAAAGGTCTTTGTTTCCCAGCACAAAAGGGGAAACGGCAAAAAGAAAAACAAAAATATCAGTAACAAATTGTTATTTTTAAAATAACTTTACTCTACAATATGTTGTCTATTTCACTTCATAAGTTTGGATAAGGATAAAAAGCAACTTAAAAAACACTGTTTTTTCTTCTTCTTATTATTATTTTACAGGCCTTTCACTATTTCCAACAAGCTCATGGGGCCACAGAAGAGTTTAGACATGTTTATAATAACAGCAGGACAGAGAGGACCGAGCAGTGTACACATTTTCAGACAGCACAGATTACAGCTTAAAAAACAAAAAGGAAAAATGACTTAAGGGGAAAACTGTAGTGTTTTTGTGGATATGTTTGGATGGATATATTTTCTGAGGTCACAAAATAATCATTGCTCAACTTTGTTAAAATTATAAAGGTTTAAATATCTTATAACAAGTACTGCAGTGGATGCAGATTTGTCTTAGAATATGGAAAGTAAACCTAAAAAAGTTGGATGAAAGAAATACCGAACAAGAGACTGTATCTAGGTACAGAACCTAGTAGTGGAGGCTTGCCTGGGCGTGACTTTGTTTTCTATTAAGCATTATTTATAGCTGCAGATTAAAGGTGCAGTGCGTAAGATCTGTCGGCATCTACTGGTGAGGTTGCAGATCGCAAACAACTGAAATTTCTCCCGTGTGCTCAGAGTGTAGGAGATCTACGGTGGACGGAGGGAAAATGCAAATGCGTAGACTCAGTGTTGTCCGCTCTGGGCTACTGTAGAAACATGGCCGCCATCTCCGTGAAGAGGACCGGCTCCGTCTGTCGATATAAATGGCTCATTTTAAGATAACAAAAACACAAGTCATATTTTTATGTGATTATACACTAAAGAAAACATAGTTATTAATATCATATTCCATTTCTGCTGATAGATCCACCTAAAAGGAACATGTACTGTTCCTTTAAAACCCTGTAATTGTGTTAAGTCACTTCTCAAGCAAAATTACTAAATATTCGCTAGTTTCAGTTTAAGATTAAGATTTAAGATTTGCTGCTTTTCTCTGGCTTAGATCGCTGTTGAGTGAAGATCTTTACCTTTTGGACTGTTGGTCGAACATAACATGCAAATATGACAATGTTTTAGACTTCACATATTTAAACCATTAAACTATTAATAAATACCTGCCTGATCAACTGAAGATGAAAATAATCAATAGTTACAGTCATAGAAGGACTGTCCTGAAATGTCCTCCTGACTTGTCTTTGTCACATGTTCTTTTAACAGTATGCACATTACATAATAAGCCAATATGAGCTTCTTGAATTGTACTATCAGTTCACGCCCTGCAGGTACCAGATCCTCAATCACGTTTTATGTCACATGCGACAGTTCAACTTAAAATCATTTGGTAAGAAAGTTGCCTGACTGCTAAGTGGGGCAAAAATCAGTGGATTCTAGCTCAGGAGCTTTTTTTCTCTCTTTCATTTACAAGTACAAATGTTGTACAAATGCTCTTCTTGTTGCTATCAAATGGTTTTGACAGACAACCAGCGCCGGCGCCAGCGCCTGCCAGCCTTCTACCAGAACCTTATCGTCACGCTGATTATCACTCTGCCTAATTTAAATGCCAACCACCTCAGCAACTCTTGGTGTTTTCAGCCTTGTGCCATCTTTACAAGAACATGGGTCTGAGTGAGTGATCCAGTGAGACTATCCAACATTCCTGTGAGTGACTATAATTCTCAGCACTCTGAAGGGCCGAAGCCACCAACCATGTCATCCATGCAAACCCAGTCACATCAGCGACGTGCCAGCAGCTGGAGAATCAATGCTGCCGGGCTGATCAGCGAGGGACTCTGAGGTTTCACACACACGCTAACTATGTGCATCTGTGTTGAAAAGCCACTGCTTTGGCTCAACAGCCGTCTGACTCAATCACATATATATATATATATATTTTTTTTTTAAACTCCCAATTCTCACTGCATCCCTTTCCTGGTGCCGTGCAGATTCCACTGACTGTGTACACAGCTGCTGTGCAATGTGGACTCTTTCTAATTTGCTCAATTAAACATATTGTCTACAGAAGAGTGTGTCTTCTGGGGGTTTTCCAGGGAAGTAATTATCAAGTAAAATACCACAGAAAAAATGACTTTGTCTACATGTTAATGTAAGAATGGGAGGACCAAAAACTACTGAACCAAGCTACCGGCAGGAAAGAGTCAAACTAAATTCCTTCTGTCACGGCTCAGTTGACCCGACTATGGTTGTTAATGATACTGCACAGAAAAGGTTTGAAATTTTGAGGCCTCGCTGTTAATATGCCAGCAGTGAAGATGAGGCACATCAAATCTTTCAGCAGCTAATCAGATTACATGATGAAACCAAACCTGCTCGATCAGCCTGTGCAAACACAAAGACGCTGGGAAATGACCGAACATGCTCCAGCATGTGACGTAGTGGTAGGAGAGTAACGTCTGGGGTAAAAGGAGAGCTTCTGCAATCTTATACAAACAGAAAACTTGGCCACTAAGTGGGAAGCAAACAAAGAGAAAACATCTACCAAAATTCTCCAGATCTCCAAAAAGCTCGTGTAAACTTGCACTGCATGTCCTGTTTTGCTCCGTACAGGATTCTTAGGGCAAAGAAAACTTATTGTCAACTAGTCAGTAGTGGCAGAAGTATTTATATGTTTTTCCTACGTAACAGTTGCAATATCACTGTGAAAATACTCTGCTACAAGTTTACTTAGAGCAGGGTTGGTAATCTAAAGAAACTAGCAGGAATACACTTGATTTTGAAAATGATCCAGCATAAAAACCAGCCCAGTTCTGTCAACACTTTTCAATTCAAAGCAGCAAAACTAGCTCCAAAAGTCTCTAAATCTAATGAAGAAAGTCACCAAGTCTGCAACACTGACAGTCTGTCCCTACAGGCCTCCCTTCAGAGACACTCCCCTTCAATTGTCATTATGAACTTAAACAATGAACATGGCTGTTGTTGGAACTCACAGTTGTCAGCGAGCAGCTTGTGAACAACTCCGGTGATGAGCAACGAATAAACAGTCAGAGTGCATGCAGGCAGGCTGGCAAGTGGACGGGCTGGTAGCCTGTCCAATCATTACATTCAGCCCAAATAATAGTAATAATAATAATAATACAGCCCCGCAACAGTCACGGGTGTCCGATTATTTTCTTTTTTTGTTAGAGAATTTGATTTATTGATTGCTGGCGTGGTGTAATGAAAAGTTTTAAAAAACCAACATGTCTCGGTTCAAAATTTTGTTTCAAAACAAACCTCATTTCTTACATCAGGTGCCTGATTGGCAGCACTGACTGGTAGTAAATGATCTGATCATGTCAGAATCACAACCATGACAGAGAAGAAACTAGGTTTTTCTTTTTTTAGTTTTGTTTTTAATTTTGAACTGAGCCATGTTGGTTTTGAAAAGCTGACTTTTCAGAATGAAACGAATCACTTTGTGAGTCTTGTCTTGTGGTGCCTGACTGGCAGCACCTGGAGCTCAAAACAAGAGTCAGTAGCAACAGGGGAAATACACTGTTTAGCACTGGCAGAGAATTTTGGCAAATTTCACTTGGGCGCGACCCACATAATCAGCTGTGCTGCTCATCCCACAGATACATCATTGTGAAGGTAAATAAACAGGCTTTCAAGGTGCTTAGCAATGTAACAGAGAATTAATCGACCAAACACAAATTTCCAACCTTTTTTTCCAAGTTTATATATGGAAATATTTAAAATACATCAAAATTGTACTTAAGCACAGTACTTGAGTCAATGCAATTAGTTACTTTCCACCACTACAAATAGCAATGTACAAAAACTGTTGTTACTGTTTGTAACTATTTGCAGGTTTGTTAATCTCTCCTGATCAGTTGTGATTAGACTACCAGGCTATATGACTTTTTCAAAGACATATGGGCTATGATATGAATATTGTTGGATCACTATACAGACGGACACTGTGTTTTTCTCATTCTGAAGGCTTGTATTTCACGTTTGACCTCACTGGGATCATGATACATGGGATCATTAATTTGTCCTCTAACTTTAATCGTGGCACAACCAGTAGGCCTTCAGCCACTGGGTGAACGTCAGTGCAGAACCATGGCAATACAACACATACAGTACGTGGTAATGGAGGTGGTGCACAAAATCTGTTTTTCTGTGTTAACATGAATATGGTTTAAATATGGTTTACATTAATTATTTGTTGAAAGTTAGAAAACATGAGTGAGGATCATCATGGTGGAAGTCATTTGTCTGCATTTCCATCATCACCAAGCTATAAAATAAATGAAATAATATTTACAGCAATTATCAAAGGAGTGCACTGCTAATGACTACTTGTACATGCAAGCAACCAGAGCAGCTGTGCACATCTGGATACTTCACTTAAAATGATTCACACTAGATTTTGGGCCTCATCGTAAACCTCAGATTACAGGAACACTAGAGGATACAGGTTACCAAATGCTTCATTAACTTAGAAAGCTACCAGTAGTTAACACTTTTTACTAATTAACAGGCCTGCCCCACTGTGCCATTCAGAGACAGTGATTAGTTCAGTGTGTTCAGTCCAGTTCTTAGGCTGACAAGTATTCTGTGTCTAAGTGCACTGGAAACCAGTGGCTTTACATGCGAGGTCAATGTCAGCTAGCAATGCAAAGGATTAAGTGATGACAAGCATCAATGCAAAACTAGGTAAGGTATTTGAGCATCTGTTGAACGAACAACCTCCACCTTAAGAACAGCTGATGGTGAATGAGGTGAGGATTATTTAGAAAAACTACAACCAAGAGAAAATGTGACCATAAGTGTAAACCGACCTTGGTACAGCTTGTTTCACCCAATTTAAACTGGTTTATTTCTTTCTATGTTGCTAAGCAGCGAGTTTGCCACACAGGACAACTTATTGAGTTCCAAATACTATGATTTAGTACACTTCCTAACCATAGACTGTACGTAGGAAGTGAGCGTAGTCACCGTGACATCACCCATATGTTTGTGGACTGCTGTTTTGAAGCCTCAAGTTCAGCATTTCGGCTGTCACAATCTTGTTTTGTTGCAACTAGAAGTGACACGAGAGGGTGGAAATAAGTACAACCAAACACTGAATAAGACCAAAAAGGTTACAATTAGCTTTCATGAACTGAAAACACAATGTGACCCTAAAGCATACCCTGCTTTATGGTGTATTTGACTCTAAATGGGACCATAATTTACTAAATGAACATCTATCTGTATTGAAGAAGACTTGAAACTAGCGATTGAGACCATGAACTCATGTTTACAATGTTTACTGAGGTAATAAATCCAGTGAGAAGTAGTCTCATTTTCTCATAGACTTCTATACAATCTGACTCCATTTTGCAACCAGAGGAGTCGCACCCTGCTGGCTATTAGAAAGAATGCAAGTCTAAGGTACTTCAGTATTGGTTCACTTTTCAGACCTAAGTTTCCCATTGTTCCTAACAGACTACTGATACTACCAGAGGTATTCCAGCATCGAAGAAATAATTTACCCTCAAACAGTCTTAAATAATAACAAAGGTGAAATTTTGTGATGAAGCCATGTTTCCACCATTTATTGATTTCTTTCATTTCCCTTTCTGACAACTTCCAGTCACAAAGGTTGTCTGTGCTGTTTACTGTATGTAAAGGTGACAAGAGCAGCAGTGAAAGTTTTTTTTTTTTTTTTCAGTCAAGAAGTTAGTCAAGAGAGAACAAATGCTTTTGTGTGCCTTGTCAATCAAAAAGCGGCAGAAGAGGGCGTTGTGTTTATATAATTGATGACAGATCAACAAAAGATGCAACCTGCAGCTGCAAAGCATTTTAATTCATTGAGGCTATTGTTACTGTAGCAATTCATTACCAGCAGTGACACTGTTATTATTTTCACCTTGTGAGTCTGTTTGTGTCATCAAAATGTGATCCTGGAGACAGCTACTGTTGCAAGAACAAGTACTTTGCCAGGTGTGTCTCTGCGATAGCATCACAGCTGGGCGAGATGCAGTCACGAAACTTTACAGGTGTGTGGTTGGGATCAAAATGAAGGCTGAATTTGAAGATGGGTGTGCTCCAAGCTTTCAGGAAGAGCACCGGGCTTTCAAGCAAATTGTACGTAGTGGCCAAACTGCGGTATTACAACTTCTGTGTCCGTCACGTGATGCCATTGGGCAAAAAGACTTTTTACCATAGACTTAGATGGGAAGCAGATATCTGTAATTCAGCAGGAAATATTTGTTCGTCCCACTATGAACACTTGAATAGCCCTTATTTAAATTATTAGGCCCTAAAAGTTGTAAAATGCACTAATAGCTGAATCCAGAGTTATTTACCTTCCTCCGTTCATGTGAATGAGCCCCAAACCACGGCTGTGGGGCGAGGTTAAAAGAAACACTGCTGCTCTCTGGGCTGAGTGAGTCTATGGGCTGAATGGGCAGTCGAGCCATTTTGGCTTCTCTCATAGGAATGAATGGGAGCCTGCCTACAGCGCTGCACCTCTTTTTATTCATCAATGGTGTGATCCAAGCAAGGACTCCATAAGTAGGGGGGTAAGAAGTGGGAAAGTGGCCATTTGCTCTCCTCAGTCTCGTTACCAATATTTTAGGGAGCTGATTTTTTTCTGCTCCAGTTCTGCGGGAAATGTTCGATGGATTAACATCACAAAAGGTATTATTATTGTTATTCAATTTGATTCAGCTCTGGCAGCAACACGTCATGGAGCTGCTTCAAGGCCTTAAGACACCAAATATGTTATTTCCTCGACACCGCTGAGAGGCAGCTTCTTGCTCCACTGTGCCCCAGTGCATCATGCTCCTCCACTCCAGCTGTCAGCACGTACTACTGTTTAATCATAGAGCATGGCGGCAGTGAACCCACACACTCACGGGAGCACTTCACACCCCTCTATAACCTCTGATGCACAGTCAGTGAGCAGGGTGAGGGCGAACCAAGGACATGATGCTACCGCCGAGTTGCCTTCCTTTCTCTGGCTCGAGCGCCTCTTCCAGCTAAGGGGAGGGGCGCAGTATTACAGTGACCCGCCAGCTGGTTGACATTTCTGGCTTTGCTATGCATCAGTGAGTGACACGTTGGGAGATTCCACTATTTGAAGGGTCTTTTGTTTCTGAACCACAATGGTAGTGACGGGGCTTGTCATCCAGCGCCTTGCAGACACACTCAGTTAGGCACAAAGGCAAATAGCAAAGGAGTTTCTGGAGCACAGCTATTAAGACACTTACATATACACTATACGACTGCCACAAATGCACTCTGTGCCAAGACAGAGTGGAAAGTTATGCAGTGGAAACAAAATGGCTACAAGGAGACAGTGAGACTTTATAATGTGATAAGTGGGGCTGTCAATCGATTAAAATATTTAATCATAATTAAGTGCACATTTTTATTGGCTCAAAATGTACCTTAAAGGGAGATCTGTTAAGAGTTCAATAATGTTATCAACATGGGAATGGGGAAATGCTGCTTCATGCAAATGCATGTATATATTTATTTTTGGAAATCAGTTAACAGCACAAAACAATGACAAATGTCCAGAAACCCTCACAGGTACTGCATTTAGCATAAAAGATACTGTATGTTCAAATCATAACATGGCAAACTGCAGCCCAACAGGCAACAACATCTGTCTGTGTGTCAGTGTGCCGACTTGACTATGACTTGACTATGACTTGCCCCAAACTGCATGTGATTATCATACAGAGGGCATGTCTGTAAAGAGGAGATTCATGGATACTCATATAAACTACCCATAAAAACTGGCTAGCAAACTACAAGCCGTCTCTTCTAGCCCATGTCAACAAGTCAACAATCTTGGGTGTAAAATTTGATGCAGAACTGAATTTTGAGACTCATATAAAGACGTCACAAGAAAGGCATTTTATCATTCAAAGAACATTGCCAAAGTACGCCAGTTTCTCTCTCAAGCCAATGCAGAGACACTTATTCATGCTTTTATTACTTGCAGGACTGATTACTGCAATGTTCTTCTTTCTGGTCTCCCTACAGAGAATATTTTCCTGCTACAATTACTGCAAAACTAAGACCAGAAAGAGAGCTCACATTACACCAGTTTTAAGGTCTCTGCATTGGCTTCCTGTGCCCAACCATATTGGTTTATAAAGCTCTTAATGGTCTTGCTCCTTCTTAGTTATCCAACTTGCTTTCACCATATGAACCCTGCCGAGCCATCAGGTCTTCTGGAAGTGGACTTTTAAATGAGTTAGAACTAAAACATACAGTGTGGCATGTTTTTATTACTATTATGAGCCTGAAGATCTGAGGGCGACATGTAATATTAATAGTTTTAAAAGCAAACTGAAGAACCATCTTTTTAGACTGGCCTTTGACTAAATTTTTAAATTTAAAACATTTTAGGTAATTTATTTTATTTATTTTATTCTATTCTATATATTTTTAGAAATCTGTTCAGTTTTATTTGTTTATATTGTTTTAATATTTAAAATTTATCTCCTGTGTTTCCTCATTTCATTTATTTTTATTTCAAGATAGCGTTTCCCCAGTATTTAGTTCATCACGATGTAACGCGAGTGTTGATTGTGTGAGTTGTGTGTGTTTATTGTAAAGCACTTTGTGCTATATTTCCTTTTGTATGAAAAGTACTATACAGAGTTATTATTTTCATTCATATGTTGAGGTCAGAGGTCAAGGGACCCCCTTGAAAGTGGCCATGCCAGTTTTTCATTGCCAAGAGAGAGAGTGCTAGTGCGAGAGCTAGTATGACATGGTTAGTACCAGTGGATTCATTAGGATTTCTAGTTTCATATGGTGCCAGTATCGTCACAGTTACATACTTTTGATTGAGCGCCTGGTTTTCATATTGTAGAGCTGACATCACAAGCACCGTGTTAACAGCCATGGAATTTGGCTTTTGTATTTGATAAGAAAACCATATGGCAGAAACAATGGGGCCTGGTGTTAAAAAGTGCTTCATCATCCCTTATTCAGCTGAGGTGATTTTTGCAGCACGCCTCTGGGAGAGACCTTACAAGTAGCTTCACTGGTAGCACTAGTACTGCCACCGCCGCTGTATTGGCAAGACATTCCAGGTCATCCGATAACTTGTCTTCCAAAGAGATACGGTCATACATCACGCAGATGAGATGATTATCTGAGTTGGTTTTGGCTCGGGAATGCAGACAGTTTGCTCCCACGCGAAAGTGAGAAAGAAAAACAACAGTGCGCCAGGGAGCGATTGCTCAACGGGTGCAGGTGTCATCCATCATAGTGAGACACACACTGAATGACTGTAATTCCCAGCAGCCACAGGGAGAAGGTCACTGCCACAGGAAGCACAGCTCCCCCAGTTAAATGGGCTAATACATGAGAGACATACTGGTCGCTCATTTCACACGCTTACTTGACCCGCTAAATGCTACAGTCTCTAATGATAGCTTACACACTACTTTCTTAAAATGCAAAAAATAGTTTCTTAAATACTCAGAAAATAATGCCGAATTTTCATTATTGTTAAATGCAAAAATTAGACACATATACTTTTAATCCTTATTGGGCCACAAAAACTGTTAGATCACAAGCAAAAAACTTTATTTAAATAATGTATTTCAGAAATGAACATACATATCGGTAATTGTTTTTAAAACATCTCATGACACGATACATTTTTTGGTTCATTGAGAGCCAAAGCAGAAAATCACAGTTCGTCCTGGCATTTCAAGGCGTGAGTTGAAGCATAAGAGTGTCATGATGACAGAGCTTTACCTCACAGGCCCATTCTGGTTTTGACAAGAGCACCTGACTGAACCTGCAGGTGATATGTCATGCCTCCATGTCCTCCATTAATACTTTTCAAAACACATCGGATAAGGAATGCTAAACAAACCCTGCAAGCTGCTGCTCCCCTTCAATTTGTCATCTGCGGTAACAAAGCCAACACGATATCTATCAGCGGCTGGACCGGGCGCTGTGATATTCAGTAGAAACTCTGATTAATTCTTTGTAACGTTCAGGTAGAAACAGAGGTGACAGACTGAAGAATGGCACGGTGATAAATAAAAAGATGCACAGGATTATGAACCCAAGGGAGTTACCATACAGACAGCAAACAATAATAAAGAAATAAATCGTGTTTAGATTGCAAAGAGCATATCTTCCCATTCCGACTTTTAACTTGCTACTCCTCAAACATACTAGATTGTGTTGATTTTAGTTTTGTTTATCTTACATAAATAAATACAGCCTGTCTGACTACATGTTAATGCATATTTATTATGTTAGATTATTAAAATATACACCTACTGAGACAGACAACAATAAATTCACACTGTATTTGTAAGAAAACACTTGCGGTTGGCAAAAAGGCGAATCAGGGAAGTGGGTGTAATAAATGTAACATAAAGAGCTATCCAAATAACATGAAGTCTGGGTGAGGCCAATAAACTATAGTTACTACCAAGTGAGGCAAACTATAGTATTGAAATACGGCCTTGGAGCCAAACCTGTTTTTAAAGCAAACAGGCGGTGCAACACTTCCAAACTGATCGCATTAAACGTGACACGTAATATAAATTACATTTTGCACAATAATGGCACATAAGAACATATAATGACATCATGGGGAAAGTGTGGCAAAGGAGATGTAATTCTGTTAAAAGGCAATTAAATATTTTGAAAAAAGTTTTTAAAAAATCCACTAATGCAGAAGCAGGCAACTATTACTAAAAGTGATTTATGCTCCCCACCTAACTCTATTCTCCTGTCCTGAACCAAACACTATGAGGAGGAACTGATTATGCTGGAATTGACATATTTTAAGAGGAGAGGAGGGAGGGAGGGAGGGAGGGAGAGAGCTATTAATCACAGATATCACCAATCAGGCTTCCTGTCTCGGGAGCGCAGAAGCATCCCGGGTAACTCCCCAAACAGTCCCTAATTCTGCACTTGAAAAAGCTCAAAGGGTGCTTAGAAAAACAAGCGAGGCCATCGCCAGTGACAGCAGGGTTTTTTTTTTAAACTGAGGGGCCCCGACAAGAAGTGCAAGTATCCCGTCCTGTGTCTGCTACTGGTGCTGCTGCTTCATCTGTTATTACCTCAGAGGGCACACGGCGGGGATATCCCCAAAATAAATACTAAAGTTAAATCATTAAATTTAAAAGATGAGGTCTTGTCTACATTTTAATAAAAAAAAAAAAAATAAATGAGATAATTTCAACAATTATTTAGTGATGCTTTTAAAGCCTTCTTTGATAGACTTTTTTTCTTTTTGCAAATGTACCAAAGCCACCACCAAAACTATGAATGCACTGATACCAATACTGTATCGCATATCGGGTTGATACTGACTCAAATAGCTGGATCTGGTATTGGTGACAATAGGGTCAGTCAATATAATTCAGTTTATATACTATATACATTATAAACTGGAATTTTAACTCCTGTTTACGTTTTGACCAACTTGTTCCTGCATTAAAAAGGTTTACACCCGCATTGTGATTCCTGTTAGGTTTTAAATTATTTTACCAAGTTGCTGGTGAATTTATCTATTATTTATTATTAGAATAATTAAGGGATCAGTAAATTTCTATCTGTGCATATATGTTGGTAAGGAAAGTAATATGAGTCAAGCTCGATGTTGCCTTACACATAATGATCCAAGCACTGAGGCATACAGCTTATTAAACACTGGTATCAGCCGATACTCAAAGCCCAGGTATCGCTATTGGGACTGAAAAAGTCAGATCTGTTCATCCCTAAAAATAATCTAAGTAAATCGAACTTCATTTCATTCAACAGTGTCTCTCCAAACAAAAATTGCAATAAGCCTACTGTGGAAGAGAATGGGACTATTTTTCGGACTCTTTAAGTCTCATTAAACAACCGAATGAACGCAATGCAGAAAACACGTTTTAAAAAACAAAACCTCAACAATAAGGACATGCCATGTCTCATATACATCCTGCAGCGCGTCCGGTTTACAGGTCAGCAACCGTCTCCGCGTGAATTGAGATGAAAAGAGAGAAAAAAAAGAGGAGAAGATTCATTTGTCAACTTCACCTGATATTTTGGCCTCAGATGGCCAACACCCTCAAACATCAAACTTCTGCCTCATCTATTTCTTTGATACATTGATCGAATGATCTACATAAGAAAAGCTATATTATTTAATACTAAAATATGCCATTTGTTGAGCTATGTATTGATATTTAAGTTGAGCAGGCTGTCTCCAGTGTAGATTTATCGTTGGAAGACACTGACGAAGTCATGCGTCATGGAGCGTTTTCCCCCGCTGGCTATATGCAGAGACAGCTCGGGTATGTCCCTGTCTGTCAAACTTGAGATGAACTCTGTGATATTGATGGACGTGTAAAGGAGTGTGTGTGAGGTGTGTGTGCTGTTGACTGGGTCAAGGCCTGTGCTGCCTGTGCTGAAGGGCTAATGATAAGCTAGTGACAGACTGACAGACGGACCGTGCCGACAGTGCAGCGCTGTCAGCATTGGAGTGTCGGAGCCTCCCTCCTCCATTACTGTCACTGTTTTCTTGACACCTGTGGTCACATTTTTTTAATACACACGACCATCCGATGCAAATACACACACCAGCAGCGCGGAAGCGAGTGACAGGAGGAGAAGAAAAGGGGACAAAATGAATGCAAAACCTGGTGGAGCTGATGTTTGAGAGGAAGTGCTCCCTGTCACCTCGGCCTCATTCTTTCACCAGGATCGCTTTTTAAGCAAATGGTCTCCAACTCCTGCAGGACACCTGTCACCATCTAAATAAACGGTATAATCCTATAACAAAGGATATAAGCACAGCACATGGCCAGAAACCCTTCAGGGGGTTTTAATAATAGTTGTTGTTCACTATAAACCTGTGGTTCCCAAAGGTGGGGTGGGTTAGGTATCACAACATAGATCTAAAGGGTCACAAAATGATTACTTGTGAATACAATATTTAAAAACAACATTTTTTACACTTGAATCTTGGTTCTCTCTTCAGAAATACTGTGCAATTTGACCTCTGACACTGTAGTAAGTAATCCATTATAATTCCTATATAACCCACTTAATGGTGAGCCAGGACATCCAGGGCTGCCTCTAAGGAAGTCAAGTGACCTAGAATAAAGAGCGACAAAGGGTCAAACAAATACAGGACTTTCAGGACACTGCCGTTTGTGTCCTGTGTGAAAACAAAAATCAACATTAACTTAGTTTACTTTATTAAAACTTAAAACTTGTTTATTTTAACCCAAACCACAATCTTTTCCTAAACCTAACCAAGAAGTTTTGTGGCCTAAACAGGCTCTGCATTGCAGGGTCTTGCGCAGCCAAAGTGATCGCTTGTGTTGCTGGACATTCGTAAGAGAATACACAAAAAAAAAACTTAAATATATACAACTTTCAAATAGGAGGTTTTATCCCTCCTAACCTATTTACTCTATATATTCAAAGGTCTCTAGCAAAAAAAGTCAGAAACTACTCCTTTGAAACTGCTACTGACTATGACATTCACTATACCATGCTGATATTAATTAATATTGTTCATTAATCAGTATCTCAGTTTTCTAAGTGACATTACAAGTAAAAAGTGGGGGACAAAGTGGACAGCAGCTAGTTCAAAAAAATTCAAAAAATTTTGATCAGATACCAAAAGTCAATTCCACAAAAATGTTAAAATTATTTGGATGTCATATTTTAACTATTCAAGTACATCTCCTGTGAATTATAGCAACCAAAGCTTGTTTTCAATGAAAAAAAAAAATCTGCTAATGAACTTCTGAACCATTTAGTCATTTCTTTATTGGCCTGAAAGTCGTAAAATTTAAATATATTATACTAACAATGGAATCAGCCTATGTAGTACGTACCCAGTGTGTGCTAGCCTTTAAAACTGTTGATTGCAACTCCTGCCATAAGACATGAACCTCAGTATCCTCAGCAGTAGGCCAAAGAAATCACACATAACAGTCAGTGTATAAACAAAAGGGATGGAAACACTGTATTAAATCCTCTTTTATTACTTTATTAATTGGGAATTTTTGGCATTTTTTTAAGCATTTGACCAAATTGGGGGATTCAAGCTCAAAATGTGCCTTTTCTAATGTCAATAAAAAATAGACATTTGATTTGGGATTGTTTAAAATCGCATCACACCTGGACAAGAAAGAAATCCCCGTTCTTTGTATCAGAGATGCACCCAAAGTCCTTAATGAAACACTTCAGGAGTATTACAGTGATTTTTCATCTGGTTTAGATACATGAGACATTATCTAACTGCCTTATAAGTCCATCCTAACATCACAGCTGAAAACCATTTCATTCTTTAATTCAAATAAAAACATGAAAGTCACCAAGACTGGCACAATATGTTTTCTGCAGTGCTAAATTATTTCCCTTGTCTGTACTTTCCCTAAGACTCACCTGTCTATAGCATTTCATCAAACTTCCTCCACACATGCCTACAGGTCAAATCCAACCTGAAAACCACACAGCCACACACTTCTTGGCTGCTGGCTCGCTTTGATTGCTAGACTGTAATTACCGGTACATGAATTTCACAAAAGAGAATAAATGGTCCTGTTGCAACATTATTAAACTGTTAATTAAATGTGACAGATATATTTTTAAAACTGGAACTACAACATAAAGATCCATCAGTGCAGCAGACAGATTTTGTTTTAAATCCATTTAAGTGGAGTCCTCCATAAAGAGAGCGATTACAGGTAACCAAAACAGTGAGAAAACACAATTAGCACGTCTCCCCAGACTCTCCTCTACTATCATCTATTTTGCAATCAGAGAGATCTGACGGCCAGACAGTAACAGAGAAACTGAGATGTTTATTTTCCTGCATCACAACCAAATTTATGTCAACACTGGATTTCAACTGACGAAACAGGTCTGACGCTTACAAGGAAAAACATCACAAGATTTCACTGGTAAAATGTCAGGGAACAACTTAATCATCATTGTGATTCTGGGCTGGCATTTGTGTGCGTGTGTGTGTCTGTTTGAATAAACAATATTAATGTCATTACACATCATTTTGTGGTCATCAGTCCACACTCTTCTAGTTTGCACACGCTTGATGATTAAATTAAACAGCTGTCCTCCTTTTTACTGGAGGGGAAATAAAGAAGAAACACTGCGACCAAAGTGCTATTTGGAAATAGGGATGCACAATGTATTGTTTTCTTTGCACCATCGCAGTGTCAATTTGCATGACGAACACATTGCGAAAGACTGCAATACTTTGCTTTTTTGTGTTAAAGAAAACTGTACCTGTATTTTTGTAGTAGTAGAAAACGACACGTTTTTCACTTTTTTTAAATTGGTTATTGGTTATTTATTTAGCAATTTGTTGTACTTTAGCAGAACCATAATGAAAGCAGCAGAACGGCAGATCTGAGTACACGTTATTATCTGTTTATTTATCACAAGTATATCATTATTGCAACATTCAGCAGCGTTATTACATATTTTCCTAATATTGTGAAACCCTATTGGGCAAGATGTATGCCAGTGATGCCATCCTGGGGGTACTTCTGCAGTTGCCAGGGGTTACTGTAATCATGAAATTATGATTTGATCAAAAGATATTCAGGACATGCCGCCCAATGACCTCATTTAGCTGTAGCACCTAACTACTGCTAGAATGGGTGCAGACTAGTTAGAAAGCATGACTTATGTATGTCAAAGTGGTAGGTGCTATTTGAAATAAATGCATGAAACTCTCCGGGTTAAATCAAATATTTGACTCTGTGATAACAAGGCTATGTGCATATTACATTTACAGGGAGAAGTTAACAGCGACTCCCAAGGTGCACTATGCTGTTGGGAATAGGTTTTATAATCTGCAGCTTCACTTTGGATTTCTGCATCAGCTTTGGGTGAAGAGAGAGAAAGGTTATTGCGACTCCAACCGGCTTTGTCCGCCATCCTAAAGATGATGGACAAATAATATAAACCTATATGACCATTTCATTGTCCGTTTCTGTATTACAGGTTATATATTATGCTCATTTTAAGGTTCATAATTGTATTTTATGTTCCTATAAGAACATGTTTTAAAGTTAAAGAAAACCCCCCCCCCATACTCTCTACCTGAATATGCCTGTATTTACCTCATTGTCTGAAACACTGTTTTAGTGCATCTCAATGGAGCTGCAATGGAACTGTGTTGCTAGGCAACAGCTTTGGTACCATGTTTACCTCAGTACTTGTCAGCTGATGTCCTTCACAAATTACAGTGTACAGAAGCAGAGACGACGACAACCGTTGTTTCCATTGTAGACTGGAAATGCTTACATTTATAATATCTCATTGTTCAGCACAGGTCACTTCCCCAGAATATGACAATAGAAGAGATATCATTTTGTTTTACGGTACTTTTTGGGCAGATGTTTTATTGGCGACTGGTAGACACTTTCAGTCCAAAATGGTGGAAGCATATCTTTGCTGCTGGGCTTGAATTGACTTTCACTTCTTGGTAATACACTGTACATTCTTTGCCGCAACTGGAAATAAACTTGGACACATTTAGAACGTTTATGTTTAAAACTGTGAAATTTTCGATATATTGTAAATTTGTGACATCACAAAATTACAGAAATCCTGATGGCTTGTTTCAAAGGCGCATTTTCTGAATATGGGCTTCTTTGTGGACTGAGCGTTTCCATACTTTCACAATATTTACATAGCACTTAAACCTGCTTCATAGTAAGAAAAACACATGAAATTCTCACTTTTTACAATATGGGGCCTTTAAGTAACACTGAGGATACTGTAGAAAGTAAAAATGTAAATGGGAATAAAGAATGAGGAAAAACCCAAAGTGGTACGCCCCACTTCGACCTCTATGAATGGTCAAACTTTAACATTAAGAATTTAAAAAAACACTATGTCTTGTATGAGAGACATATTTGAACAACATCCACTTTTATAATGTTATAAATAACATTCAGATAAAAATCTGTTCATATGAATACCTGATGGATGCTGTACTTGTTCATCCTGTGAGGTTACGTTGGATAAAAAAAAAAAGTTGGGAGCTGCTGCTGCTGCTAAAAAACAATGGAAACAAACAAGTTGTTCTATGATCCTTTTTTGAGCTTTCACAGAGCGCAACGAATGGGCCATTATGGTGAGCCTTTATATGCTGCTGAGTGATGTGAAGCAGAATAGTAAATGGGTAGTAAGTGGACTTCACCACCATCATTAACTTCACCACCACGTCACCACATCACTACAACATGACCACCGCTGCTGACACACCCACCCGGTCCATAACCTCGTATAGTCTTCAGCCAATTCACCTTGTGTAAACACAGATTACACCTCGCCTCATCCCCAACCCCTGGAGGGGAGTGCTGTGTCGTTACTGTCACCTAGTGGACGCAGGCGAGACGGAGATTGATTAACACACAGAGAGGTGAGGTCGGGAGAGAGATGGAAAGCACATGTGAGGCAACGTACAAAAAGATGTCTCTCTGGCTGAGAGAAGAAAAACAGCCGCAGACGCATATTTCATTTAAAGTGACAAGAAAAATACATATGCAAATTATTCATCAGCACAGTGCGTCACTCCTAACACTACTCAACAAGAACGCAGGTGAACCCTTGGTCCTGCAGTTAACAGGAAGGAGGCATTGTGAAATTATGTATCATGGCTTATGGCTTTTACAAATCTCTCGTTTAATGCTGAAGTATTTCTATATAGTTTTCTCAGGGAATGTGTACGATTTTTACTGTTTTTCTACGGCGTCTTTGGTGTCCACTCTAATGTCTTGTTTTTAACGTCTATGTATTTATATTAGGGTTGTCAAAAAGTTTTGACTCTAGCTTAAAAACTGAGCTCGCTACAACCTTAAAATTGCAGGTTGCATTAATGTGTCAAAGTATCATGGCATCACAGCATCATATGAAATCATGGTACCAACCTTGTCATACCAGCATGTCGCTAAGGAGGTTAAATAACACTGCAAACTTAAGTCAAATTTGGCGAGGAAAAACTGGCTAGGTCATTTTCAAAGGGGTCCCTTGACCTCTGACCTCAAGATATGTGAATGAAAATGCCCACTTTATGATAATGACATGTGATTTGCATAAAGCAAACATATTTGCCCACTCACGTGTTGATAGGAGTATTAAATACTTGATAAATCTCCTTTTAAGATACATTTTTAATAGATAAAAAAATGTGATTAATCACATTAAACTATGGACAATCATGCAATTGATCGCACTTAAATTTGTTGATTAAAATTGACAGCCCTAATTTTATATATAGTTTTCTCAGGGAATGGGCAATATCTTACATGTTTCTCTACTGTGTCTTACTACTGTGATGTCCTGTATTGTTTTGAGCCAATTCCATTTGTGTGCAGAAACTTTTGCCCAAGCAAAACTTCCCCTTGGGACAATAAAGTATATATCTCATCGCATCTTATCACTTCAGAAAAAACAATCTATCACAAATACTTCAGAGACTCTAGCCTCTGAGTTATTTTATTATTCATGGACGGAGCTGACCATTTGGCCAAAACAGGCAAAACTTTCTCCAGAAGCTCACCTGAGTCCATAAAAGCTGATAATAGAGCCAATAATTGGGAGGGAACAGCAATAATGCAGTTTTAGTGAGGCAGTAAATTCTTTAATTAGTTGTTAACACCCTGTGTCTATATAGGAAGCTGTCCAAAGCGGGCTGGACGGACATTCAGGCAGCGGGCCGTTGACTCATCTTTAAACAGAAAAAAGAACATCACCTTTATTGTTAACAGGCTGTTGAACACCTGCATATCATAACAGCAAGCTGCTGGGAGCCATTTTAAACTACAAAAGCTGTCATGTGCCAGCTAAGGAGAAGCTCAGGAACTTGGGATCTAGCTTGAGGTTGAAAGCACAGACGGGGTAGAGATTTTCTGTGGGCCGCGCCTGGAAGAAAACGCTAGCTGGCTGACATTTCGGGATGCATCATGGTAGGACGATTCTCCAAACATACAATCTTTTGCGGCTAAAGAAAAAGGCTGCAAGGTAGATAAATGCAAATGATGCAGCGATTGGAAAACCAGCGGACATTCCTGAGGAGTGATACAATCTTTCAGTCCAGAAACTATCCATGGTAGAAGTGATACAGTAGAGGAGAGAGTGAATAATCGGACAGGGTGGTCCGTCTTTTTCTGTACTGGGTTGGCTGACGGAGGGAAAAGAAGAGCGGCGAGGCTGCTGAATAGTAGCGGAGGCAGGACTTGCGGCAGTAGCGAAAGGGAAGTACCCGCATGGTTCACTCTTGTCTTAAGCCAGGAGAGTTAAAGGCAGGAAGCCATTACCAAAGTGTAAATGCACTCAGCCATCACTGCTTAAACAGTCGAAATATGTTCCAGCACTTAAAAAAAAGCAGGGTGTGGGAGGAGGTCTGTCTCATTCAAACACAACAAGGCTCTCTTGTCCCCTTTAAATAAAAGACACCAGGAGTGTCAAAGCAGAAGTGGGTAGAATTGGGGCAAATATGATTAAAAAATGTTATTTTTATAAAACAGTCACTATATCCTGACAGTAGTGCATCAGACAGGTAATCTGAAAAAACAAAACAAAAAAAAAAAAAAAAAAATCATGTGTCTCTGTGTCCTCCGGTGCTCCTAAAGTTGGGGACACACCACCCGTTGAGTCGCCTCATGTCGCCTTTGTCTTGGCCAAAAAGTTCACTGCGCAAAGACTACAGGCCCAACTACATGTACGTTATGCGCCTGCATGAGATGAAATAACTCCACACCAACAGGTGGCAGTAGTCTGTATTTGTCATTTAAAAAGGGAAAGTGGAAGGCTAAGGACGGTGGATATACAAGCCATTGTTATGATACATACATGAAATAAAGCGGCATTTGTCAATCATTTTCATGACATTCTCTCTCACCACTTCGCTTCATTCCAGATGGCCAAGTCAAGTCAAATAACCCTGTACTGGAATGATCAGATGAGATATGAAGATGAAAAATGAGAAGAGCCTTCTGTGTTTCTCCTCTTGAATTTTCTTGCTTTCTTCATTTCTGTTTCTTGTGCACTAAAGCAGAACCACTTAGAGTCGACGGAGCGGGACACACCAAAAAAAACTCGGCCGACGGACACTCACCAGCGGCCCCAAACTGTCCAACAGCCAACTGTCGGCTTGGTTTATCAAGGCCTTACTGGCATCTGCACAATTTCACAGACCAGAGGAAAACAACCAGTCAGAGCTGATCTGAAGTCTGCCGTCCAGCTGTCATCTCTGTGCAGCTGTCAGTCACTAGTAGTGCCATGTTTAGCAGTAAAATAAGAAAGTTTGTGACGTGGCAGCCATGTTGAGATCAGTTGAGGAAATAAGCCAGAGCAAACTTGTACTGCCTCTGATGAATGAACAGCCAATACGAATCTCTCTCCAAAATGACCTGTGATTGGCCCAAGTCTCCCGTCATGGCTCGATTTTTTTAAAGCCTGAAAACAGTCATGAGGCGGTGCATGAGGTTACTATAGAACTTTTACCCAGAGCCAAAAATATTCTGCCTACTGCCACTTTAAGGCCTTACCCACCAGCTTCACACATATTGTTAGCAAGCTCGCCGCGTCTCTTCTCCAAACATTGCATAACGCCGCTTCAGATGCACGCCGGCGGTTTGAGCCTGATGAGAGAGCGTGATTATGTTACATACGCCGGTGGTTTTGATGCAATAATTATGCAATCAGCAGCACAGCTTTGTGTTATGTCTATGATTTATCAACGTTATTTGAATTGGGGGTAATTAATTGTCGCAGGCGGGCGGGTAAATGGCTCGCTGTGTGACAGGGCATCTCTGACGGCTTTTGTTTTGGCAGATGGCCCTGTGCCACGTCGCTCACCCAGCACCAGGGAAACCATGCTTGGGCTTAATCACAATACAGGCCTTACCCTAACCTAAGTCATACACAAACAGATCTGCAGATAGGAGAGCAGATGCAGAGAGGCTGATAGAGACAGAAACTGGTTCTTCATGAGCTGTATGAGTAAAACGCAGGGGAAAAAAAAGGTCAAACTGGGGAAATCCAGTATAAACCAGATGGCATTATTCCTGCAATCTTAGACAGTTTAAGCCACGATTTGTATACATGATCACATGTCAGTCAAGTTGGAAAAGAGAGGCAGGGCTCTCTTGCTGTCATTAAAGAGACAAACCCCGGAGCTGCTCCATTGGCACTGAATGACAGACAGACTTTCTGGACCGACTCAGTGGCCGAGGTGATGCGGAGAAAAGGTCAAGCAAACATTCTTTGAGTCCATAAGTCTCCGATTCATTGTCAATGGAGCAGATCCGCATTTTGTCCCGCAATGGCGTCAGATTATAGCCTTGCTTCTCCGGTTTCTGGCTTGTTGCAGAAGGTAGCGGAAGGAACCAAAGATCACAGACCTACAGATGTTCAGCTGCATTTAGCAGAAACAAGCTGAAAAATCAAACAATTTTAGGCAACAAATAAGAGGAAAATCCTTTAGAGCAAAATTCAAAGCTTCACCAGGTTCATTCCACATGTGTGGATACGAAATTGTTAATGAAATTCAGCAACACGCAAAAGAAACAGCTCCATCATCCTGTAATTGAGGGGGTCAAGATCTCCTCGTTGGACAAACTCCAACTGAACCGTGCACGGATGTGGTGGTCGCTTTTATCCTGCTTTTTGTTAGAGAAGCTGAAATAACTCCAAACTGTCAGCCGAGAGTTATGAATGGGAACCAGTCATACAGTAACCAGACTAATAAAATCAAAAGGAGGTGTTTGAAGAGTTCCAAAACATACAACGTAACACACATCATTTGAAAACATCTGATAAGTAAAAGATTGGGAGACTCAAACTACAACTTTATGGAGTATTACTGAGGTTTTAAGCTATTTCATTTAATTACAAAGTAGTAAAAATGAAATGAAACGAACTGTTGAAATCCTGATTTATGAATTTCAGGGACCATTTTTATTTTTGCATCAAATGGAAATACAGTATTTGGATTTGGATGTGTAAAGGTTCATAAAACTAACAGATGACACCTTGGCTCTGACTCACTACTATGTGTGGGGGCTGTTGTGCAGGAGCCAGTCCGGTCTTGGGACAGATCCTAACATGCCCTAAAAGGATCCGTCAGTTTGCTTATGTTTAGCCATCGTTGAGGCCAGTTTGGCGACAGTAGTTGCATGGCCTGTGTACATTTGAAGCACGAGCGAGGCGCTGCGGTGTGTGAGCGAGTAGCAAATGCTTTTTGGGCGCTGGCTTTTGCTATGACAGATGCTGACGATGAACTCTTGACACTGGCTCAACCGGTTTATGTTCCACATGTGTGTCTCCGTTACTGTCTCTGGTTTCCAGGAGGCTGGTTCACTGTGTGGACATAGGTATGTGTGTGTGTGTGTGTGTGTGTGTGTGTGTGTGTGTGTGTGTGTGAGGCCGGGGCAGAGATGAGAGGAGCAGCAGGATCTGTAGCTATCTGGGAGGTTGAACATAATGACACACCGGGGACAGATTAGGTTCCTGTCCATCAGGGTTCCATCAGGAATACTCTGATTTACAGCCGCGCTGACCAGCCAGCCTGCCCTCCACCCAAAGCAAACACACACGGAAAACACCACCGCCTCTGTGTGGCGGCAGCTGGTGGGCTCGCACACATGTTGCATTTGGCTTCCCGGTCACTTTTTGACTTAAACATCAGTGCAGAGGTGCTTTAGGAGCAAAAAGACAAGCTTGAAATTACAAATTTGTATATTGATTTCTTCAAGTGTGTGCATATCAGGGTTTTTCCTGGCTCAAAATAAGGATGAGGTGGTACCACCCTGACCTTGGATCAACTGGGGGGGCCCTGGGGCATGATCCCCCAGAAGAAAATTTAATGTTAAATGCATCAATCTGGTGCACTTTGAGAGCAAAATTAAGAGGCTAACCCTTGTACTCTGCAGTGGTGGACTGCAGGCTACTCAACAACAATATTTTTAAGTACTTGTATTTTACTTGAATATTTCTATTTTATGTAACTTTATAGCCCACTTCACTACATCTCAGGGAAATATTGTACTTTTTACTTCAGTTATTTATTTGATAATATTAGTTAGCAGCTATGTGCAGATTCAGATTATTAATGCTAAATATAAATCAACTAATAAACTGTGGTGTAGGGATGTTAATATTTAATGCTTTAACCGTTAACCAACATTAAGAATTTTCGGTTAAACGGTTAAATAAACATTAAAGACTAAATAAAAGCTGAGCAAAACTCTTTGGAGCAGCTTGACACTTATAATAGCTGGTCCGCCTTAACAGCCCACCTTAATAGAGTCTGAGCCAGTATTGTTGCTAATGCCAGGGCTAACCACCTTCACTGTAAACAGTAGGTGGCTGGCAAGACAAGCAGCTGACAACCTCGCAGCTAAATGATGTGGTGGAGATTTACTGGGACACGACACACAGCGTCATGGCTGCTACAGTAACTCTCCTGGACAGATGAACAGGGGACTCCGTTGCCTGTTTTGCTCAAACACTGCAGCTCGTGATAAACGATGGATTTAATTTGGATCAGCTTTTCGATGAAGCTGGGCCACCTGTTAGACACTAAAAAGAGCAGCGCTGCGTTAAACACACCAATCTTGTCAGTTAACAATTAATAATCGGTCAACGAGGGTCAGTTATCAGTTTAAAAAAAATCAAAATTAGCATCCCAACTGTGGTGAATTATTAAGTAATAAATAATTATTAAGTATATCAATGAGCACCTTTACCAGCTGCAACATTACAGTGATGAACAAATTAATGCACCAATAGTTATAATACAATAATATACGTTAATGTTCAAATGGGCCATTTTACTATTGGTACATTATGTGTATTAGAATATACAGTATATTGCTATGCATGCTACCTCCCCAGAACAGTGAAAGAAGGGAGATGGACAGATCCATTAAACAAGATGTCACCCACAAACACAACAATGATTAATCACACGCTGCAAATTATAAGCACCTGTATGAATGAACGGCATAGCCCACTCCCACTGTCTGACTGCATGCTTTCACTCTCTCAGACATCAGCCACCCGACAACCCCCCCACCCACCCCCCTTTTTCTCCTCGCTGACCCTCAGCCCCCGCACCCCCACTCCAACCAAGAGGAAGTCTGCCTGAAGAGAAATAACTCACCGTATACACAAAAGGCCATTTTGACTTAAACTCTCCATGAAATGATAGATTTGGATGTTTTAGCCAACCTACGGGAGCTGTGAAGGAACGCTGCGTGCAAAGCAAGTGTGTGACACTTTTGGTGTGGTATGATCGGAAAAACGGAAATGGATTGGAATTCAGCTTTTAACCTACATAAAACAGCAAAAAAACAAAGTCCTCGATTTATTCATCACCCAACTGACTGAATCCACTTTGAGAAGACTGTGGCCCTCTGTGTGAAACCACCTGAATTCATTATGCTAACAAGCTAGCCCCGCTGATAGGCACAGCGGCTGATGTGAGGAAATGTGAGTTTGATTAATGTGGGCAAAATTGAGCTGTGCAGACCGCTCCCCAGCCCCAGTTAAGGGAGTCGCCTGCCATCAGGCTCAAAAAAGGGCTGCAAGCTGCAGAGCGGCCTCTCCGGCCTGCACTGCTGCCCGACACTTCACAGCAAATCTGCAGCAGACCTTCCCGTTCCCTCTCCTGCCACGCTAAACAAAAAGTGGCCCCTGCCTGGACCTGAATAAATCTAGCTGGCACACAGAGCGCTAAATGAAAACCATACTCCTGATAGCTTACACAATAAGGGAGATGTGCTTTGTGTTCATGTATATATCAAATAGACCTGGGCTGGGCTTGTCTTCGTCTGTGATCCTCCACTGCTCTTATACTAGCCAGACCACAGCAGACTCTCTTGAGAGCCAGTCCCAGGAGACGAACCATCTCACGGAACCCAGCCGACCAGCCGGCTGGATCCAAAAGGAGCAACTCTGGCAAACTCTAACCCCTTAGGGGAGCATGGCCCACCGCCGCACATGAAGAAGGCATAGAGGTGGAGAAGGGAGGGGGAGGGAGGGGGAGGAAGGGGAACAGAGCCCCCAGGTACCTGCCTGTACAGTCGCCTCTCTCCAAATGTTTACTTTGGACCAGACTGGCGGCCAACTGGTTGCAATTGACCCTCTACCAGGACGAGTTAGAGAGTGAACATGAAACTTTTCCTTCTGGGAAAAAGATGGAGGAAAGCCACACACATACACAGACTCAAAAGCACACACACAAATGCATATCAACTAATGAAAAGCAAACACAAAAATACACTTCAACAGTACAAAAAATACACATACTATAAGAAGAAGCTGTTTTCTTCAGCCTAATGCATTAGAGTAAAATAAGTGAGGACAAAAAAAATTAGTTGGAAAGAGGCCAGAGGTCAACAGCAGACCCAAAACCTACACAAGTCCACCTGCCACAGGTGTTAAAGCTCAGGCCTGCTGACTCTCTCAGTCTGGTGGCTGGCACACAGGATGTGAAGTACAGTCACACACTGTCACCACCAAAAACACCCTATTCTCTGCCATCCCACGTGTTAACTGGCCGGTCATCCACCAGACAGCGAGGACGCACTGGAGGAGGGTTGCAGAGAGGACGCCTGCTGGCCTCATAGACTAAATAAAACCTCTTAATCCTCATAAACTGCTCCATATGAGTATTACATCCCAAACTCTGCACAGGACTTCCAAGGGAATGGAATTCATTTTGTGGCTAAAACATTACCAGGATTCCTCCTGTTGCTGCCTGCCTCCCATAATAGGATCCGTGTTCTGCTGAGGCCCGCTCTGACGCGAACCCTCAATTCCCCCCGCAAATATCGATGACAGAACACGCTTATGATGAAAAATGCCCCGGAAAATGTAAATAAGGGGGGCTGGCTGAGATGAAATGAGAAAGCATGTGTGTTCGGACAGGCAAAGCACGTTGCCCGACAACGATACAAACTATGTGCTCAAGTAAAAGAAAAAGAAAAACAGCAAAGCCAACATGCCACCCACTTCTTTAACGTGATCATACAGGCCAGCCTGAGTTGATATGATTCATCAATAAAAATCACATTTAAAATAAACACGTCCGTGTATCATTTCCCTTGTCAGCTGGCTTATTCATGCTCAGCACGCAAGCCCTCTCAGCAGCGTACACCTGAGCAGTGTAAGCACGCGTCGGCCCGGACAGGAAACCAGGGAGGAGGGGGGCAGGTTGGCATTTCACTCCAGGCCAGTCATTTGTCACAATTGTCACAGAATGCACAAACACAAATTACTGAATTATAACTGCGGATGTGTGTGTCCTGCCTTGGCTAAATCAAGACAGCGCTGCTGGGAGCTGTCATAACGGGGGCTGGTGTCTGGGCCACCATGAGGGTGGGGGAGGCGGCCCGGGCGGGTCAGTTGTTGTGATTCCTATGTTAGCCGTTAGGTGTATATTTGGGTAAACTCAATGTGAATGCATGGCTGACTGACATGGGAGAGGGAGGATTAATAGAAAATGATTAAATAGCGATGTAAAGGGAAAGTCAGGTAAGAAACTAAGGGTAGGAATCACCATAACCACGATACTATCACGATACTTAAATCACAATTAGGGATGCTAAAATTTTCTTTACCAATAACCAACCCTCATAAACTTATTATTGTTATTATTACTGTTAAGTCTCCACTGCATATTTAGTTTAGTTTAACAGGTTGTCAGCTGTTGCTACAAGCTACAACTCCTCTGCTCAAGACAGGAGCCAACTTCCTGTATCTGCACAGCTCATATTCTCTTAAAGTGGACCACCTTTTCTCCTTAAAGAGATGAGCCGCTCCTCTGCATTTTTATGAGCTTTCTAATTAATTATTATTTAACTGTTTAACCAATAGCGTTAATCGCTTAAAATGCTTAATGTTGGTTAATGGTTAATTATTAAAATCCTTAGTCAATATGATCTTATCACCATTTTAAACAAGAATTGTGATAGAACATATTGTCATTTACTTACCTTTTGTCAACTGCAAATCATGCAGTTTGCCAACATCTGTTTAATCTAATAAGATACTCTGTTCATCTCAGCGTTTTCATTCACATGTCTTGAGGTCAGAGGTCAAAGGGCTCCTTTAAAAATGGTAATGCCAGTTTTTCCTCGCCAACATGTAGCATAACTTTGAAGCATTTTTTAGCATTCTACCCAAACAGCTACCAATACCAATCGATTTCTTATATTTTGTAGTTTCATATGATACCAGTATCTTCACTCCAGCTTTAAAACCCAGCACGCTACAACCTCCGAAAGACAGAATAGCGGGCTGTCTGTTGTTAAGAGGTTAATATTATATATAATAAAAGACTCTTTCAATATTGCCACGCAAAATATTGCAATACTATGCTTTCCATACCCCCGGAGGCAAGGCAGAATTAAAATACTAGTATAGTGTAACATTGCCATACAGTATCTACATGGAAAATAAACACCTTGATGGATACTAAAAAAGTGTTACAATTAATATTTTAAATAGCAATACCTCATTGTCACTTTGTGATAATACCTATGGTGATATATTGATGTAATCACTGTCAACAAATCAAATTTGATAAAATATCTGAAAGTGAGAAGACTATTTTATGTGATAAAGAAACACATCAGATTTCCCATAAAATCCGACCCAGCGGCATGCAAGGTAAAATGTAATGGCTGCTCAGCAATGTGGAAATAATTACAATCTACTAATAATCTAAAGGTAAAGATTTACTGATGTTGAAATTTGGGCTGTCGTGATTAATTGCACAATTTAGCAAATTAAGTTCATTTTTTTTCATCTTTTCTAAATGTACTATAAATAGAAATTTGACAAGTATTTAATACCCTTATCAACATGGGAGTGGGCAAATGTGCAGTTTCATGCAAATGTATGAATATATTTATTTCTGGAAATCAATAAACAACTCAAAACAATAACAAATATTGTCCAGAAACCCTCACAGGTACTTGAAAACAGGTACATTTAGCATAAAAATCAAATCATAACATGGCAAACTGAAGCCTAACAAACAACAACAGCTGCCAGTGGGCTGGTTTGACTATGACTTGCCCCAAACTGCACGTGATCTGCTAATATTAGTGATAAGTGGGCATGTCTGTAAAGGGGAGACTTGTTGGTACCCCTAGAACCCATTTTCATCTTGAGGTCAGAGGTCAAGGGACCCCTTTGAAAACAGCCATGCCAGTTTTTCATCACCAAAATTTAGTGAAAGTTTGGAGTGTTATTTAACCTCCTTCACGACAAACTAGATATACGATCTTCACTTTAAAGCTGAACCTGCTTCAATCTAAAAATCGCAAGTTGCGTTAATGTGTTTAAAAGATTAATGATGTTTGCGTTGTGTGTGTTAATGAATTTGCGGTAACTTTGACAGCCCTAGTTGAAATGCTGCGTAATGTAGTAAAGCAACAATAACTGTATTAGTTCTGCACAGGACAAAATGTCTCAGCCACCTGTATTCATCCTGCACATACTAAATGCCCAGTGTTACTAAAAGAGGTGCTGGTATGCGTTTGACTCACTCTGTTGTGCAGCGACTGTGTGTCGAGGTGAACCACACAGGTACGGTGGGCCAGACACAGGAAACGTATTAACATGGACCACCGTTTGCTCTCCTGACCACACTGCGTCCCAAAGGGACAGGATAAAAAGCTCAAGCCAAAAGCCTCTTCACACACACATACTCACACACGTATACAAACAAATCCAGACATATAAATTCAGATATACTCGACAGTTGCACAGACAGCCACACAATAATTTTAATATATACTGAAAAAAATCAACATAAAAATGCAAACGGAGGCACATTCATTCAACACATAAATGCAGCTATAAAAACACAAATGAAGCCATGCAGACAAATTCTAATATAAATTCAAATATTTAAACATGCAAACATCCACAGATTTTTTTCATGCATATACACATTCAGACATTAAAAAGTTTCACACAGAGTGACGCTCTCACAGACAGAGACGGAGTTAACACCTGTCCGCACACTATCCATTAACACCCACATAAAACACCTACAGGCACCCGTATTCTATTAGAGGTCAGCGCCCAGCTCCTCAATTTCATGGCCCGTGCACGAGGGCGGCAAAGGTGAATGTGATGACAGAGGGGCAGGCCAGCTATCACTCACTAATACACACACTAAAAAGGCACACGGGCTGCAGACATGCATGAAACCGTCTCTCTACATCTCAATCAAAGCTGCGAGCATCAGGTTGACACAGAATGGATGGACAAAAACCACGATGTGGAGAATGACGATTATTTGATGACAAATAGTCTATATGCAGAGATATCACAACGCTGACCTTTTAAAGAAGGTTGTTGAAGGAATGAAAGAGGGAAGCTGTTCTCACTCTAGGGATGTTAATAATTAACTGATAACCGACATTAAGCATTTTAACCGATTAACGCTATTAATTAAAGGGTTAAAAGAAGTATTAATATTTTTTAAAAAAGCTGAGAAAAATGCAGATGAGCGGCTCATCACTTTAAGAAGAAAAGCTGGTTCACCTTAAGAGAGAGCCAGCGCAGATACAGGATGTTGACTCGGCACTCGGCATGTTGTAGCTTGTAGCCTCTTTTGGAAACTCGCAGAAGTTTGCTAGGGCTGCCATCGCTCCCAGACGCTGAACTGGAGACAGTGAACGCAACATCATGGCTGCTACAGTAACTCTCCTGATGGTGACCTGTTGACTCAGTTGTCTGTTGTACTCATATACAGCAGCTGGCGCACCGCTGCATGCGAGGAACAAATCTTGTCAGCTAACGGTTAATAATCGGTTAACACGGGTCGGTTATCGGTTAAGAAAGTTTTTCAATATTAGCATCCCTAGTTCACATGCCTGAACAAGTCCACCACCTGTTATATTAATTGTTTACATGTAAGGCTGTCTGCAAAATTGACAAGCCAACCACAGGGGATGTTAAGCAACCTTTTTTTTTTTTTTTTTTAATTTTCTGCCACATTTTTACACTTTAAAACTCCACCATGAACAAGTAACTAAAAGAGCTGGACAACAAAAACAATGAAGGAGAAATTAAATCATCTCTACCTTGTGCCAACACTGTGATAATCCATATCATATCAACCAGACATAACCAAATTGCAGCTGACTGCCCGTCTTTGTTCTGCATTTAACGCTAAACAAGTATTTCATTTGTATTAAAACTGTCTTCTTTGTCATTTAAAAAGCTACAGCATACCTATGAAAACTTAACAATAAAGCCTATTTATATAGCACTAAAATTAGGATAAATAAAGTAATTTGCAAAAAAGTAAAATAAACTGGCAATAATATCGCATGTTGTGCTGTTGAGCCAATCATTATCACCACAGGGGGAATTCCTTCACCGTGACAGCCTTATTTACATCACAGCTGCATGTAAACAGGAATATTAGTGGAACATTAATATTTGATTAGCCATGTAAACAGCTTAGTAGGAATATTGGCTTTTTCAGAGTAAGGTAAAAAAAAACTGAATATTTTATGAACGTAAACATAGTCAGTGGTACATCAACCACTTCTAATTCTTTAGATGGCAACCTCTGCTTTCCATTGTTCCCTCTCCGCTCTCTCTCAGAGGTATTGAGTTGTTCGGAGTCTCTCTAAGCTCTCCTCTTTTTTTCTTCCCCCCTCCCTCTCACTCAGGAACTACGTCTCTTCCATGGCTGGGAGGTTGTAATTTGTTACAGGCGGTTGGGCAGGCAGAGAGGTCTCCCTCTTATCTGGACAGGAGATCACCAGGAAAATCATATCAGAGGGGAGGCGTGTTTAAATATAGCCCTAATTGCAGCAATCATTTCTTGCTGTCTCTTCAACCCCCACCTCCTACTTTAAAAAAGGCTCCACCCTCCGTTCCCCTAACTTTCTCCATCTCCCCCTCACCATTCCCAATTCCCTGACGTTTTTCCCCCTGGCTTTTCAGAACAACCTCCCTCTTCCCCAGTGTTTCCTCCTCTAGTATCCAGTTAATCCTGGCTCGTGGTGTGGGCTCGAGGGCTGACAGTTGCATGACAAGGAATGTTTCCCTTTGTAAGAGCCTACTTCCTCCTCGCGCAGTTTTAGCCTAATTGAAATGTTTCCTATTGAGCTCAATCAAGGGGGCAATTACCTAATTATTCGCTTATGCCTAACTCGACCCTGAAGAGAGAGACGGAGAGGGAGAGGGATGGAAAGAGGGGAGAGAGGAGGAGGTGGAGGAGAGAAGCAGAAATGTTGAGATAAAGGCAGCAAAAATGTGAGGAGAAAGAGGGACAGAGGAAGGAATTTAAGACTACAGTAAAAGCATTTTTCTTTCACTTGAGGGAACCGATTCTGTGCAGAAACAGATTCATCATGTTGAAAAGGGTTGAGCTGAGCACACTGCAAGAAATGTCCATTTTATACAGCTATTTTATGCACACATGAAGGAGTAAAATCATATTTTGCTGAATGCTAACAGAGAAAATGGTACATTTCCCCAGAACATTTCCTGATTTACAGTGACATTATTTTGACATTAGTTGGAGCAATTTACCGCATTTCAAGACGTTGCCAGTTCCTCTTAAGATTGCATTACAAATAGAGACGTTCTAATAAAAATACATATCTAGTTGTTGTTATTATTATTATTATTAAACAAACTATTTAGTGCTACCCAGGATGTGATGTGATTACTATCTTTGGCGTATGCCCCAATTTAAACCTTAACAAATTTTCCACTATAAAATATTGCCAAATGGCTGACATTTTCCTCACTCTGAATACCGTTACTGTTACACTTATATTTCTAATAGTTTATTGTTCAAGACAGGCCATTTCAGTAGAATATGACAACAGACTAGCATCCGGTTGTCACTTTCAGTCCAAAATGGCGGAGGCGTAGCTTTGCAGCTGAGCTTCAGTGCTTGGATATATTACATAAATGAATATGTAATAATATATAAATCTCAAAACAGCCCATAAAACAAGGAATAATCCCACAACAATATTCATTATTTATATTGTACATTTATTGTTAGACCGACAGTCAGAAGAACATGTCGGCTTCGAATAACTTTGGATATTTCTCAGCGAAGCTTCGGGACAGTCCTGTTACGCTCTCCTCTCGAACCTCACTGTTGTAGTTTCCTATGGTCAAGTGACAAACTACCTGCAATCAGTTCTTCTTCACTGCTCTAAAACAGTAGTTGCCAGTGGCAGCCATGATTCATCCAGGGCGACAGCACAGTGAAGGCTACTGTTCTGGAGCAGTGAAGAAAAATGATTAAAAATTATTACTGATCTGATCGTGCATAGACTGGTGTACTCGTCGATATCCGATCCCAAATTCTGGGCAGTATCAGGCACATTTTCAATACTGGTATTGGAACAACCCTAACTGTAAACAAGTGAAACTAGTCCCTAAGGATCCCTTTACACTCACTTTATGAAAAATTCAATTTCAAGACCAACTTAAGATGCACATTTTTTGCAGTGCACTCAGAGGGAAAAAGGTGGTTCTCTGAGAAAGCGTCTGGTTTTATGGGCTCATAAGGAAAAGTATTATCAAAGAGAGGAGCGAGGGGGACGGGGGAGACGAGAGGGAGACATTAAAGGAGCTGGAATGTTTTGTCCCAGCTCAGCCGGCCTCCAACACATTTAATAATGAGACAGGTAATAAAACACACTGGCACACGCACCCTCATATATACACTCACACATATAACACATATCCCGGCAAATGGGAGTGCGTGTTTTCATACGTTTTCTTCCAGGCTTTCCTGACATTAAAATAGATTGCCTATGTCATGTTCGGAACCATAATAAACAACATTTTATAGCTCATTTGAAAACGGAGTATGTTAAAAAGCAATCAGTACATCGTTAAAAGTATCCATCTTGTGCAAAGTAAAGCTTTACTTCTGAATAATTTACTTCAGCTCTGTGAATAATGTCCCTCGGCGGTGCGATGGATGGCGTAAATATCGCTACCTGTGTGAGAGAGGCTGTGTATGCTCTGATCTGAATCCTGTCCTTCTTCTCTCTCTCATCTCTGTGAGCCCGCCTCTACCCGCAGCTTCAACAAGTGTTGGCCGTGCGACTCTTAAATCAATCATTTAAATATATGGATAAATCAGCGAGCCGTCTGGGTTTAAGCACACATGCCGTAGCTTAATTCACCCGAGCAAACGAGCACAGCAGCCATATTTCAGCCAACATGTGCACCACTGTTGTCTAAACAAGCGCTGCGAGGCAGGCCGCAGAGGAGGGTCCTGGCTAGAGGTCATGGAAAGCAGTTATAATGCACACACACACACACACACACACACACACACACACACACACACACACACACACACACACACACACACACACACACACACACACACACACACACACACACACACACCAGGCTGTGAAAGGGAGTGAAGGCCCTGGCTTGAGGTCATGGAAATCAGCTATAATGCCGCCTTTCACCAGGGAAAATGAGAGGAGCAGGGGATCACAGACACAAGTTGCTTTCCTGTGACACATCTGAGCATGTGAGCACAGACGTATGCCTTAAAAATGCACACAAAAAATAGGCAGGCAATGACGGTCTGATATGCTCAGACACAGACACACACAGCACACAGTCACGCTGACCTCTACGGTCTGCAGAAGGAAGAAAAATGGAAGCCCACTCTCTCACAGGCTGGGTGGGCTGGTCAGCTGGACTTAGCGGGGCAGTGCATCTGGGAATTCTGCTAAAACGCTTTACACACACATGCAAATACACACTTTGACTTCACTATTTTCACAATTTCATAGGAATTTAGTAATGTCCGTTCCACTTCCAAAAAGAAAAAAAAAGCATGAAAACAAATTTAAAAACAATGCAAAAATTGTTTTTTCAGCGGGAAGTTAAAACGCTAAGCAGTGCAAGCTGGGTAAAGGAAAACGAGAGAGCGAGAGCAGATCTGCGGATCGTCCAGGTGGTCCTTACCCCCGGAGCCTACATGGGCACTACACTGACTTGAAGGGCAAAACCTGAAACCCATGCAAATGTGATCACCAGAGCTGGCCTTGATTGGGACGGCCGCATATGATTAAATATAATTGCAAAGAACCATTTCCAAATGCTCCGGCGGTTTTGAAAAAGTAGGAAGGAAGGATTTAAAACCAATTCCCGGCTTTTTCAGAGAGAGAAAAAAGGAGGTGTGTGCTTGTGAGAAAAAGTGAATTTTGTAAGAGACAGACGAGAGATAAAAAATGGATTTACTTCTTTCGAATCGGGGCTGGTTTTTACATGCTCACACTGAGCGGTGAGGCTTTGCTGGCAGATAAAGTACGCTGGGGTTCAGGGGCAGAGCCGTCACACTCGGATGATTGATGGCTCAGTCTGAATGCTTAAGTCAACAGAGCATGAGCACGTCTCAGCAGCCCAGCCTAGGCCCTCCTCTCAGCACCTATTTAAGGGTCAGGTGCTTCAGAACACACTCACTGTGCAACTGCTCCCATTATCTTATCAAAGCTCAAACTGAGAGGTAAAGAAACTGGGAATCACCACCATCAGTTATAAAAACTGCGATGTGCATGGTATTAGTGCGGAGTAGCACGTTTGACCTGTTGATGACAGAATGATTCCAGTGAACACCAAGTATCTCGAACTTTGGGCATTTTGAATCT
The DNA here is from genome assembly GCA_947000775.1 of Pterois miles. NCBI lineage: Eukaryota > Metazoa > Chordata > Actinopteri > Perciformes > Scorpaenidae > Pterois > Pterois miles. The sequence continues at coordinate 4,169,751 of CAMQGK010000471.1, read as the reverse complement.
TTAAGATAAACAGAAGTATTCAAGGACAGGTTCTAGGGCTAGGTCGGTCAATTCAAATATTTAATCGCAATTAATCAGATGATTGTTTGTACTTAATCGCAAATTAATCACACATCTATTTTTCTGTTCAAAATGTACCTTAAGGGGAGATTTGTCAAATATTTAAAACTCTTATCAACATGGGAGTGGGAAACTTTGTTTTCGTTATGTAAATGTATAGATATATTAATTATTGGAAAGCAATTAAAAACACAAAACCATGACAAATATTGTCCAGGTACTGGGTTTAGCATAAAAAATATGCTCAAATCATAACATGGCAAACTGCAGCCCAACAGGCAACAACTGCTGTCAGTGTGTCAGTGTGCTGACTTGACTACGACTTGCCCCAAACTGCATGCGATTATCATAAAGTGGGTATTTCTGTAAAGGGGAGACTCGTGGGAAACCATAGAACCCATTTTCAGTCACATATCTTGAGGTCAGAGTTCAAGGGACCCCTTTGAAAATAGCCATGACAGTTTTCCATCGCCAAAATTTAGCGTAAGTTTGGAGCATTATTTAGCCTCCTTTGCAACAAGCTACTGTAGTACGACACAGTTGGTACCAATGGGTCGCTTAGCTTCATATGATGCCAGTATCTTCACTCTAGCTTTAAAATTGAGTGCGCTACAACCTCCGAAATATTGACTGAAGAAAAAAGTAAACATTTAATTAAAAAAAGATAATAATAATAATAAAAAAACAAAAATGTGTGGTGTTAAAATGCATAAAATGCATTTTGCATTAATTCTTTATTATCACATTAACTCTCAAGTTAGTCTTAAAATAATTTTTGGTCACTTTAAATGCTCTTCTAAGGAGATTTAGAGATTCCTTCTCAAAAATGTAAAAGACGGGGAACAAAATTCTCAGTCATATTTCTGTGCAAAAATGTATCACAAATTTTGGCCGAAGCCAATACGACGCTCCAGCAGTCTGAGTCTGGACAGATTAGGGCTGCATTCCAAATCACATACTTCTTCTTTTTACTTTTAGTACATACTGCCATCACAAAGTACGCACTGTTGCATGCAGTATGCATACAATCAGAACACAGTACTTGGTAACATAACATTGTGCCTTGAACACTTGAACGCACTGTCAAATGAGTTATCCGCCGTCTGTCATCTGTCATTGTGGCTTCCGTCAACGAGCTGTCATCAGGCTATCATCTCTCTGTGCTCTCTAATGGCGGCTCAGTCAATGTGACGTAACTTCTGCTGCGCAAAGCATTGTGGGTGAGAACAGCCAGAAAAGCATGCTGGCTCGCATACTGCAAAATGCAACCGGATGTGGGCAGACATCCTGGTACTTTTGGCATACTAAATACTAGTATGGTAGCATGGGTGGGTATTTTCCAAAGTTAGTCTTCTTAATGCAAAAGTCACTTTCTTTTTAGTGGCAGCTTAGCAAGGAAGTTATTTCAGTGTTCATACTGTATGGGCATGTGGATATTGTATTAAGACGGACATCCACCAAGATTTCTTGTATGGGTTAATCCAATTATCCTCCTCCACATTTGAAAAATGCCTACATATAGGGCTGCACAATTCATCGCACTTTTAACGAAATCGCAATATGGCCTGCTGCAAATTGTAAATCACAGAACTCACAATATTTGTTAAAGGTGAAATATGCGTCAAAATACCATATTACTTTAAGTACTATTGTGCTGCAGGAAATGTCCTGGACTACATGTCATATTCTACAGACTTAAGAAATCATCTGTTTGGTACAGATCCAAAAAAAATAAAATGAATAAATAAAATCACACCATTATCATTTTTCAATGAAAATGATCATTCCCTCTAATATTGCAAATCATACCTCTATTGCAATATCAGTCAAAACAATTGCAATTGTACAAACTAATATTTTTAATTTTTATTAATACATTGATACACTGATAATACTTGATTAACTGATGAATAATCTTGTCTGGAAAATGTCCTGTCTTCAAATCGCTCATCATAGTTTCAAAAGCCTAAAACTCTTCAAGCAAATCCTCATATCTGAAGAGGTGAAACCAGTAAATGTTTGATATTTTGTGCTTTATAAGAAGGACTCAATGGTTGACTCCTTACTGTAGTTGTGTTGTTGATTATTTTTCTGTCAAGAAAGACCCTGAAAACAAATTTTCTCAATCATCTTTTTATCTTTTTTCTGATCATTTTTTTGTGAAAATTTAGATCAAAGTTGGCTTATTTCACATGACAAATGTTGGCCTTTGCCATTGTCACTGGTTTGAAACCCTATTTTCAGGGGCTCCAACACTACACGATTGTGTGCATCGCAAGCAGGGAAGGAAAACATTTAGTGTGTGAACATGCATATGTGTGTATGACCCTCCGTTGTGTGAGGAAGGATTTGGGAGGTTGTGGGTCACTTGTTGAAGAGGGCAGGTGTCCACCCTGCTGATCTGTGGGCTGCTCTACTTCAACACCTTGTCACCAAAACCCCCAAAGCTCTCCACCCACTCTCCACCCCATCATGTCATGAAAGAATCCAGGTGAGAAATATGTCTCTTTTCCTATAAATTTTAACTCCAGTGTCGCACTGGGTTGTAATTAGAAATGTTCCCCATCTACATCTGGGGAAGATGAATGTGCTTACAGTTTACCAGGAGGCCTCCTGTTGTTTTAAGGAAAACCTGAGTCTTGTTTTAGTCATCTTTTATGACAACATTTAACTCAGCAGACACACTTTACAACAGAGTGCATTAAGGAAGGTAACAGGAGCAGTCAGACCAACACATGATAATTTGGTTTGGATAATATCGTTAAACTGGGGGTTTGTTTACAGCCTGTCTGAATGTCTGACCGCTTGTCATTCTTGTTCTAATGGACTCCTTGTAAAGTATGTTTAGAGATGAAGCCGTGACCCTCAGACATGAAGTTTTTGTGAAATAACTGAAAACTATAAAAAATAAGACCTGAGTTATAAAAAATAAACTTTAATAGGAGGCTGTTGTGGGGATTGAACCTGTGCTTTTCCAGTTGCTTCCTGGAAAAGCTCCTTCTCTTGAACTACCAGGCCACACTGTCAGGAGCATAATGTGCAATATATATATAAAAGTTATCGAACATTTTCGAGATAATAGACAACAACAAGAGGAAAGTCACCCATAAATGCCTCTGCGCCGCATTTCTCTTTACCCCCGGAGTTTCCCACATGTCAAACCTACAAAAATCAAACACAGATGCATTACAAATACACTCGTACTGATCTGACTCTTCAGCGGGGTTCGGTGCAGATTGGCGACATTGCCGAGGCAGCACTGAGAGTGTGTGTTTAAACAAAGTAAAATTCAATTGTGGAGATGTAGCTGGAGTTTGAAATTTGGTCCATGTGCTGTGCAAACGTGTGTTTAAAAATGGAGCAGATATGGACGTATACAATGGAGTAACCCTCAGAAAGAGAGGCAGAAATAGAGTCAGGAAGTTAAGGGAAGGAGACAAATCCAGACAGAAATGGTCCTGTGGTCTGAGTCATTTTCATCAGTGTGTTTGTCTTCCACTCCAAATGAATGGCAGATGCTGCAAGGTGGGCTACTAACAACAGCAAAGCTACAACACACACACTCACACACACACACACACACACACACACACACACACACACACACACACACACACACACACAAATAAGCATTTGCGATTTATCTGTGTGATACAGTGTTGCAGCAATCTCCATTTGATTAGCAGCAGGCCCGAGTCAGCTGCGAGGAGATAAGCTTTGAGGGGCGGAAGGACGAGGAAACGGAGATAGCGCTGACATGCTGTAGGGCTTGGCTGGAGCGAAGCCCAATAAATCGCCTGGATTTCAGGCTCCGTCATGGTTCCACCCAGTCCTGCATGCATGCATGCGTGTGTGTGTGTGTGTGTGTGTGTGTGTGTGTGTGTGTGTGTGTGTGTGTGTGTGTGTGTGTGTGTGTGTGTGTGTGTGTGTGTGTGTGTGTCTAGGCCCATTTGCAGATGTCTCCCCAATAGGCCTACGACTCTGACAGGACCTACACACTCCTGCATATACTGTACTGTGTGTGTGCATGCTTGAAAGTGTCTCGTGTGTGTGTGTGTGTCTTCCTGTGGGGCCTGCAGCTGTGACGGGACCTACATCACAACACAAACATCAGGAAAATAGCTCAGAACACAATCACAGGATCACACAAGATCAGATTCAGTGACTCAGCAGGGGCCTGGGGAGCACTAACGAAACAATCACATGTAGACAAAACACACAAATGCTGCGCACACACACACACACACACACACACACACACGACAGGAACAGCATTTAACCTTCACTCTGCAGGAATCTCATCTCTGATTTCCCCCAATTTCCCCCCGTTGATTCCCTCCCTGTTGGAGCCAGATGAGGACGAGGATGGCACAACAAAGGCTGGCGCTCTTGATCTTCCTCCTGGTCATCAGTGTCCACATCGTCATCCCGACCAACACCCCCACCCCCCGCCTTCTCACTCACCCACCCGCTCACCAACTCGCCCCCATGGGTTGGGTGCCTCCCAGCTGCAGCCCGGCTCGTCCTGATTGCGTCTGATTTGGGTTAAGTGATTATTACCCTGCTGCGGTTTGGGTAGGGACTCTCCCACAGGCTGGAAACAAGGAAGGAGGGAGACCTCTCCCTCTTAAACACACACATACACACACACACCCTGTCTGTTTAGGTGTGTATCTAAGAGAGGACAGAAACACAGAGAGACTGCCTGAAGGGAAAAGATGACTGTAAACACACATGACGAGAAGACAGACATCAGAGAGATGTGTGTGTGTGTGTGTGTGTGTGTGTGTGTGTGGTGTGTGTGGTATGTTTGTGTGTGTCCAAATTTAGCACAAATTTGAACAAGATCTAAATGTTTTCATCCACTACGATTTTTTCATAGATATTTTGACCTTAGGTGTGTTAATGCGCAAATTGGAAATGTGCAAAAAAAAAACAAAAAACAGGCAGATGGAGATTTGCTTAATTTGAGTCTACGCGGAGCTAGAAGGAAGTTTTATTGCTGTCGATCTCTTCCATATCCATCATCAAAACAAACCACAGCTGGCCACAACAAGAAAGTACAAAACAACAGAGGGTCCACATGGATACGACCTGCACCCTCACATTTTAAATCCAAAGTGGTGAACACTACACATATAGTAAAGGAGGAAAACATTTTGGGTTTCAAACCCAGAGCTATCACAGACATCACAGCTAAAGCTGCATGCTAACTCTGTCATTGACAGGAAACATTATCGTATTGCAGTAACGCTCGGTCAAGCCGGCCGTCACTCTCATCTCCGTGGTCAAATCAGCCAAAGCTACAACTGTAGAGCGCCCATATACTGACATTTATGTTAGATACATTCAAATGGCCCTGATGGAGCTGACCATGGATGTATAAAGAGAACGGAGCTAACAGGAGAGATAGAGATCGACGTGGGGAAGTTAGTGTAATGGTACGCATGACTACGTCTAGTTTTCAAAATAAGGTGTTAACAAAGGGAACTGTACAACATAAATCAACATAATGTCAACATAAATATATACAGAGGTAAGATTGATTGGATTATGTTCACCAGAAGTATAAAACATTACATGTCCTGTTCTTTGGTTTTTAGGTTGCTGGAAAAAAAAAATACAGTAATGTCCAACAATGACAAAATCAAACATTTTGATGTATTAATTTAGATATTTTCCAAAGTAAAAGTCTCAGGAGGTGTATGATTCAACAAAATCCCAATCCTTGTGAATGAAAATACTTAAAAATCACAGTACATATCGAATCGGCACCCAGTAGTATAGAAGTAAGAGATGGGTGTATCCTAGTGCACGCGAGTCCAAATTTAGCACAGATTTTAACTAAAATCAAAACATCTGATGTTTTTGTCCACTGACATTTTTTAACTCATATATTAGATATTTTGTCTTTAAGTTTATTAAGCACAAATAGAAAATGGGCATAAAAACAGGTGGATAGAAGTGAGAGACAGGCCAGAAACGACAAAGACAAAAGGCATCATGAGAAAAATAGTACAGTAGTAAACATATACATCAAAACAAGGCAAATGTCTCCACAAAACATAGCCATAAGACACACGCACTAAAGATGCCATACAGCAGAGTAACAGCGACCTTACAGGAGAAGCGTGGAGGGAGGGAAAAAGCGAAAATGTTCCAAACACATATTTACGACCCAGAGTTAAACTGTCTCTCACTCTGTAATTCTCAGAGCTTTTTACTGCAGGCTGGGGGTGAACAAAGTGCACGTTCTGTTATTCTACCGTCCGTCTCGTCTTACATCCACCCATCAGATTTAGGGCTGAGGTTTCAAGGCCTCCGCTGCAGAGGCTCGGGGCCTTCGCTGCATTAGGAACACCCTGAAAATTGGGTCGAGTTCAGGATGGGCTGCTGTTCACATTCTCCTCCTTTCTGATTTGCTATTTCTGGAGAGACAGTGCAGTTTCCATGGCCAATTTCTGTCTGTTCCTAAAAAGTTATTTTTTGACAGATATTTGGTTAAAATCGCTCAGACTTTGATTCATGACTCATGTAAGAATAATGATAAAATTGTGACTTTTGGTTTATTGTGCCCTCAAAAGGTGACCTGGCCTTTCAAAAACCCAAAAATAATGCCAAAGTACTCAACTGGTTAAAAGGGAAATCATCATGAACACTGAAACTGAAACGCTTTTAATACTTCCCATATTTTATTACTTTTCTGGGCCTGAAATAAAGTCCATCTTAAAGCTCATAGCACAGCAGTTTTTTATTAGCAGTGTTTCTTGATTAAAATATTCAATCACAATCAGTCACGACTGTTGATAGTTAATTGCAATAACAAGCAAATTAATTACACATTATTCATCTGTTCAAAATGTACCTTAAAGGGAGATTTGGAAGTATTTAAGAGTCTCATCTTTAGATTTTCTAGTTTCATATAATACCAGTATCTTCACTCTAGCTTTAAAGCTGGGCCCACTAGAAAACGCAAAATGTGTTAATGTGTCAAAGAAATTAGTGCCGTTAAAATGGATTTGTGTTAACACTTTATTATTGCGTTAATTTTGACAGCCCTCGTTTTTATCCAGCATTTTCAGACAGCAGTAAGAGGGTTTTCTATCTGTGGTTATTTTAGGATATTATGTCGTGCCACTTGTAGAATCACAAACCATTTCCATATCTCCCTCTCCAAATCAAAAGCAGAATTTTTGGCTAATACAGGCTACTCGTCCTATCAGATGTTCCTATCATTATGAATTCACCATGTCCTGAGTTCACATTGTAGATAATGAGCGAACAGCTGCAGTCCAGCTTTGGCTCGCTGAACGCAGCCTATTTCAGGCCGTACAGCTCCCAGCTAAGACACTCTGACCAGCAGCTCGTGAAAAGAGAAACAGCAACGAGTTCAGAATGAACCAACACAGAACCTCCGAACGGCGGGGAGCCAAAAAACACACCATAATCTAAAACATACCAATTTAATCATGGTGGGAAAGATTCAACAAGGCATGCACACCTGCTCAACAGAGCATTTCCACACGGGAGGGATATTTCACAAGTCCAGCAATGAATTTTAATCATGTGGCCGCAGTGGACAGAATGCAAAGTAACTGGCAAAGCCAAAAATAGTTTAATCTATGGAAATATATATGAATTACCAGAATGATCTTAAACACAGCTGAGTAGCATAACAGATGGTATTATTGCAATGAAGATCTCTAAGAAGTAACTAAATACAGTATGTTACACTTCATGCTACCATGTTACACTCTTCTTGCTACCACACTACACACTAATATATAGCAGACATCTCCATTTTTATCAATATTCTTTTGTGGTAATACTTTTACAGCTTGAATGCAAACAAATCTGACACTGTATAGGCCTGCATCTATACAGAAAAATATATTCCTTTCTGATTTTGAGAGTACAAACTTCTTCAGTTTACAGCACTTTATCCCCCAAACATTTTAATGCTTTTACACTAATAATTCTACTCATGCAAATTATTTAATTTTCATGTTAAAAAAAAAAAAAAGTGCCATGAATGCATGAATATCTATAGCTGTCATGCTGTTTACCCTCTGACGCCTATAGACAAAGAAACGCCTGGACATACAGTAGTTTTATATTTTTGGCAATTCTGAGCTTATCTTTCAGTCACTATCAAGTGTTATGCATCATCCCCTTTCTTTCTGGTGTGGTGTTAAGTCACCATCATGCACTACCTTTGAGTAAGCATACCATATTTGCCAGGGGTTTATATGCCTGTAAATATAAGTCTGGTTTTGTCAAATGTCAAGTACTCATAACCACCTCTGTGGTAGTTCTGGCTACAGTAGGTGTCTCCAAAACCACATTTTGCCACCATAACACACACACAGACTCACAAGCTGAGTATCTCCCAGTTCAGGCACAATTTGAAGCTCATCGCTATCATAACTGGTTCCCAAGATATTTAATGTTTTGTAAAAACATTGAAGTAGTAGCATTGATGCTAACAGACAATATGGTGAAGATTACTCAAAAAATGACTTTAAAAGTGGCTTATTGGCCTCAGGTGTGGTAAAATAAAATATAATCAACAGAGAACAAAATGTAAAATGTAGTTTTTCATATTTGTGTTAAACTGTCTTTTAGTTTTTCTTTCAAGTGCAGAGGAGAGAGAAAACATCTACTCTTTCCTTCATTCCACATGGCTTAAATTTGATTATTTCGAATAAGACATGTTCTGTGTTTGTTACAGGTCAACCAGTCACACAAGGAAATACATGCAGAAGACATCTTTAAGATTTGGTTACATGTTGAAAATCATTAATTTAAGATTGGTAAACCTGGTTCAATCACAGGGCCACGATTATCATGGATTAGGTCTCAACAGATCTCTAAAATTGACTTTCTCACACAAAAGCGCCACTTTAAATCTTGCTTTTTACCAGAGATGTGCTCATAAGTTTCTTGGAAATAGTAAATAGAGTCACTAAGCGTGAAAAAAGCACAAAAAAATGACTAAAGAAATCTTAGTAGAGTAAGACCAAAACGACCGATTAATCATCTCATCGACTAAGACAGGGTAGCATATAAGTGATGCCATTAAACCTACTGATCCACCAGGATGCCTCAACCAGATAATTATCCACATCAGCCTCATCTTCCTTCACTGCTCCAGCACCAGCAGCTCAAACTTACACATTCAAACAACCACAAAAGAGTCACTTTTATCCATCATTGAATCTGTGGCATTTCTACCGACGGTGCTCGCTGTTACATAGCAAATTACTACTACAGATGGGAAGAAATGCAGTAAGCCTCACTGACACTAGATGTGCAGCAGTCAGTGTAATGGAGCAACATACCTCAAGATAGCACTAATGAGCGGGATGGAGATGCATGAGATAATTCTCCGCCTCTTGGAGCACGGCCACGGATCCTGAGGCCCAATTACACACACCAAAAACATGGTGTGGACTTTTTAAGAAGCAAATTGGTCTGCTTTTAATTAGGTAGAAAAGCAGTTGGACATTAAGGCAGGAATGCTGGGTGTGAATAGATTCTTCAGCAGCAACTAATTTCAGATGTTTACCACGCATGAGCCATTAAAAGTTTAAAATGGTGAACCAACTCCAAAAACATAACACTGAACATTGTTTTTTTTTGAGAGAGAGAGAGAGATTATGAAATGAATTATGCTTGACACTGATCACAGGGCATACAGCTATAAATATAAAGACTATATAGCTACTGTTCTTCTACACACTCGCTCAGCAGGACCAACATCATGACTAAAGGGTAAAGAAGTATAGTACAAAAATATATAAACAGTATATAGATGTTTAAATTAGTTCATTTCTATGGAAACCAGTGTTTACATTGCTGCATTAGTGTTTTCCCGACTCACCCCACCTTTCGTATTGCACCTATGACAGCATGAAATTAGTATTCATAACAGTGCATCGTGAATATACAGTAGTGTGTTCTCAAGCAAAGCAAACCACGAGACTGGGCCACTGGGGAAATGGCACAACACTGCACACTGTTGTCCAAACAAGGGCAGAGGAGAGAGAAAACATCAGCTGAGAAGGGGGGAACCCAGACCACCAGGGTTATCCCCCTGCCCTCCATATTTACTTAAACTTTCATGGTTTGGCTCAGGTCCTACAGGGCCATCTTTCACCCCACGGTTTCCCCTCCTTCACACCCAGAAACAGCATGCAGCGCATGGGGTTTCCTGTAGCAGCCGTCCCACTAGCATGTACATCCTAAACAGACCAGCACATGCACATATGCACACACAGGAAGGGAGGTAAATAATCCTTCGGGTCAGTCTGACCTGTGAGTAAGGTCAAGCAAATGGGAATGTTTCCCATCAAGGGCTTCACGTAGAGTGCAAGCTGCTTGACCATCCTATTTTACTGGGTCTAGAAGGTTTGATGTTTGAAGTGGGTATCACTAGAAGGACCTCTAATAATGCAGACACATTTTATTTTGAAAGATAAGATCTTGCACTTAATGTTTTATCATTTTTCAGTGCTTAGCCATTGATCTCTGGAGAGGAAGCAGATGTAGACGAATATGACCTAGCCAAATAAGAGGAGAGGACCAATCATCAGCCGACATATGTTAACGTTCAAGTGACATTAATTGATCAATTAGTTGTCAGCTAGCAAATAAAATGCCAACTATTAAGATAATCAATTAATCAGGTTGAGTTAGAAAAAGTCAAAATTATCTAATTCCAGCTTTTTAAATGTGAATACTTTCTGTTTTCTTTGCTCCTCTGTGACGGTAAACTGAAAATTTTTGAGTTGTGGACAAAACAAGGCATTTGAGGATGTCGTCTTGGGCTTTGGGAAACACTGATCGACATTTTTCACCATTTTCTGACATTTTATAGATGAAACAACTAATCAATTATTTGAGAAAATAATCTACAATAAAAAAAATGATCTATAGCTGCAGCCCTAATTTTAACAGAAATATCCTCCTATCGAAACATCAGAAAATGCTTCATTCTTGTACGTATTGGACCAACGACGTATTTTGTTGTTTAATTTAGAGGTCACAACTAGAGATGGGCATGAACTGCACTTTTCCTTCAATGTATAATCAATTTTTTAAAAAAAAAAAAAAAGGTACAGTCTATACATATAATATTAATTACATGAAGCACAAGGGATAACAGCAGCGACAGATAACAGGCTCACCTCAGTTGCTAGTAGTGTTAACATGTGCCATTGTGATTAGCCAACTCATCACCAAAATGGCGACTGGAGATATGCTCCTGGAGAAAGCATCTAAGACAAGCTTACAGGCTACCATCATGGCAAACAACAACTATGAAAGTGAAGATGATGTAACGTTATGAGGAGAGCGTGGTGAAAATGAGGGCCGATCTGCAGTGTGGACAAGATACTCGTGGACAGCTCTTACCAAGAAGTCATAGCAATTAACATCCAGAGCTTAAGATCTAAGCAAGATACAATCATATAAATATGTACAATACACATATACTATGCACCATCCGTTAATAAAAAGCCATAAGATAAAAGTGAGTCTTAAGAAGAGATTTAAAGGAAGATACTGAGTTTGTAGTTCATAGCCGAGGGCTCTATAATAATCTAATGTGAGTACTCACTCAAGTAAGTAAATACTCGCTACTTAAAATGCCTATCCCTCGTCATACCGGGGGAGTCGCTTCTATAATTTTTGAAGTTTCCAAAACCAACAATTTCACAAGCAAGCCCACTTCACTCAGGGACTGGCCATTTGTGCAAAGGTGAGAAAGTACGCAGGACTTCAAGAGCTCTCTTTTTCATTACACATATACGCATTATACTACATTCAAAACCACTACATTGCTTTGTTTAAAATCAAGAACAACAAGAGACTGTGCCGTTTTAGCATTTCACTAACCATCACGTCATGCCAGCTATAACACTTTGTCCTTTAGACATGGCTGGAGGACACTTCATATTCAACTATTTTTTTCAAGCAGAGCAGAAATTCTTCTTAGTCAACAAATTGCTTAGTTGATTTAATCGACAGATCTGAAAAACTGAGTTTCTCCACAAAGAATCACACAAAAGCACCACTTTAAATCTTGAGTGTACCAGAAATGTGATCATACGTTTCTTGGAAATAACTCATTCAGCATGAAAAAAAAAACATTAAAAAACGACTTATAGACTAATGAAATCTTAGTCGACTAGGGGGCAGCCCTAATTTCATGCATACCTGCCTTAAGCTTATAACAAGTAAACTCCACATTTGAATCAGGTTTTGAAAGACAACAGTAAAAGCCATTTGTATCTGTATGCAAAAAAGGGGGTTTTGGAGAGCAAGAAGATGGACAGCCTCCCCCCTTCTGGCTGGGTGAGGCAGCTTACTGCTGGGGGGAGGAATGCTGTGCGTCGTCCCTTCCCAGGGGACCTGAGATCAGGACGTTTGCTTGTTGTTGTACAATCCCCTGAGATTCACCTCACTGCCTATCACAGCACCAAAATCACTGAAGTATTACGTTGATGACATCACGTCACAAACCACCAGTCTGTGTGTTTTCTTGTGGTGTGTGGAGGTGCTCCCGCCCATGCCTCAAGTAAGACCTCCTTGTCTGAGTGTGTGTGCACATCTTCTCTCTCCCACGTACGCCTCCGTACAATACAGACTTCCCACAAAGGTTCTGTGCTTTGACAAGGGGGGTGAGTTTTTTTTTCCTGTCTGTGGAAAATGGAGGCGAGTTTTATGACCCATGTTCCCTGTCCTCCTGTAAAAATCACACCAGCCGTTTTCCAGCGTTGCAGCATCATTGGTTGCGCAGCCAATGAAAACAATGGAGCGTGTGGAGAAGAAAAAAGGGACAACAAAGAGAAAAAAAAAAGGCTTCTTGGAAGGAAATACCTGCAGGTCTATTTTATACATATACATCACCGTTTCCCTCCCCATCAGACTCTGAGGTAGACCCCTTACCTACTCACACACATGCAGAAACCTTTAAGCCCTAGAGAAGTTCTCATGGGTTTTCAGTGGCAATCCAACCTGGCGATCTTCCAGAGCTCTCTGCAGGCACTTTGTTTTGCGGAGGGGGGGTCTTCTGGGTCAAACCCAACAAAGATGCATCACTGCATGGGCCCACCACCACGTGTGGGTGGATAACTGGGCACAGTTTTGTAATTCCATATTACGAAGGGAAAGCTGCCAGGCTACTCTGCCTTCGCCCTAATTGTGATTGTCAAACTCTCTATTGAATTATGTGAAGAGAGAGGGAATGCACGTCTGTGCTAAGCCTTGAAGATGAGAGAGCAGGAAATGCCAAAGTGGCTGTCCTGTGAGGTCCTGTCTGTAGAGGTCGGATGAAGACATGCATTGTGTGTATGATTCATATGCCATGTTGTATTAGCGTACAACAAGGGCTGAGAGGAGGCAGATTGGCTTGGAGCGCTGAAGGAGAGGGACAAGGCATTTGTATTCTCCTGCGCTGGTAATACATGGTAACAAGGGTGATTTGCACAGCTAAATCAAAACCAAGTGATGGTGACATTGAAGTCCATAAGATGATGAAGCTCTTCGGTGTGTTTCACATCGAAGCCCGCTGCAATCCATTTTGCTTCTCAGGAGACTCAGTCACTCGAGGTAACATGAAGAGTTAGTTAACCTGCGAGAGCGTGCTTGGACTCTAATGCGCTGCAGATGTAGCCATCTTAGAAGTCACACATTTTATTGAAAGCTCGCTGCACTGCTGCTTCTCTGTCCCTTAAAGGAAATGTTTAGAGAATGAGAATTTATCTGGGGGATGTAAGGAATGATGCAGCAAACATTTTGACTCAAGACACACACGTTTTGCGTTACATGATATTTGAGAGCATTTAAGAAAGAACAGGCTGCTAAAGGCAGCGCTAATGCAGGATAGGTGCAAGATGGACGCATGATAGGGGACTTCTGTTACGACTTCCAATGGACATGCCTGCCAGGCAGCCACATTACTCATGTAGTTGGAAGGTCTATTATGAAATTGGCTTCGCATTACAGGGACCTAATGTGGGCTCCTGGCAGTCCTGCACAGAGCCTGCGGTGAGGCTATCTAACACAGTCAGTGGGCTTTATCTGCTGTTATGATCAGACCCACAGCAGACCTGCCTAAACACATGTTATCTGCCCCCCCCCCCACATCCCAGATCACATCTAGCCCACAAGAAAGTTTTGAAGGAGATGTGTGAACAAGTCCCGATCAGATGATTCATCTGAAATCACTAGGGGTGGAAAAAAAAAGAATCACTTTTTTTTAAAATAATTTTTAAATTGATTTTTTAATGCCAGAACCAATACATTTGCTTTATTTGAGTCTATACAAAGGTAGAAGGAAGTTACTGCTTTTATTGTTGTAGTCTGAATGAGTCACATCCGTTCCATATCAGTCAACTAAAACAAACCACAGCTGGCTGCATCGAGGAAGTACGAAACAGCGGCGGGTCTGCATTGATTGAACCTTCACTCTGGCATGTTAAATCCAGCATGTAGATACAGAATACATACATGGACAGAAGATTGGTTGGATTATATTAACCAGAAGCATAAAACATTACATATCCTTTATAAATTAAAAGGAAAATGATACTGTTTTGCGAGGGAAATTTCATTATTCTCTGATTTTTGAGTTGCTGACAATGACTTGTAAATGTCTGATTCAACTTTTTCTCATGGTCTAGTGTTGAAAAAAAAACAAACAATTGTAATAAATCGTCATATTGAATTTCCGTATTTGTAGAATCGCAATCAGGGATGTTAATAATGAACCAATAACCAACATTAAGCATTTTAACCAATTAATGCTATCAGTTAAAGCGATTAAAATAAATATTAATAATTACTTTAAAAGCTGAGAAAAATGCAGAGCAGCGGCTCAATACTTTGAGGAGAAAAGCAGGTTCACCTTAAGAGAGAGCCGGTGTAGCTACAAGAAGTTGGCTCAGTACTTCCACCTGAGGAGTTGTACTATGTAGCCTCGCAGCATTTATTCATCAACAAATAAACTGTACACAGTGTCTGCTACAGTTATGTTCAAAACACCGCTAACAAACACACACTCACCGCTGCCACACACTCACAGTCTGTCAGAAACTTGCTGAAGTTACACTACAGCGGGCATGAAGCCACCGACAACGATTAACTGCTAGCAGCTGCTAATGTAGCACAAACACACACAGTTTGTCGGACAATCACTATCGTTAATCAAGGCAGACAGAGCGTCATTACGCCAGGCAGATACATACCTGACAACCCGCTAAACTAAACTCAAAGTGAGGGTAGGACTTTTACTGGGAAAGTGGCTGCATGTCAGTGAAACTACATGCAGCACCGTGGCTGCTAACGCTCCTGGAGGGTGACCTGGAGACAGTGAACGCAGCATCGCGGCTGTTGCAGTAGCGCTATCCAACTCTGTTTGTTGTACTCATGGACTGCAGCTGGCGCACAGCTGTATGTGAGGCACAAATCCTGTTGCTTAAATGTTAATAATCGGTTAACAAGGGTTTGTTACGGGTTAAGAAAATTTTTCAAAATTAGCATCCCTAATCGCAATACATAAAAATCCCAATATATATCGAATCAGCACCCAAGTATAATGATAGGATCAAATGGGGGATAGGCGTTGTGTCCCAGCGCCAGCAATTACACTAACAAGCAAAATCTAGACCTGACAAGCACCTAATTCTTCATCAAACCCTCCCTCCTTCGAGGCTCCTCCTCATCCCCCTTCCCTCGCTCAGAACCCCCCACACAAACCTCCCTCCTTGGCTCCATTGCTCCAGGAGATCCTATCATTTCTCCCGCAGACTAGATTTCTTGGGTGACTTCAAAGCTTGTTCACTAAGTGTTTAGAAGAATGCAATGGAAACAGGAAAATAATGTTCTGATTTCTGTAAACTTTATAACATCTGCTTTTGCTTAGCGCTGGTGCAGTGTGAAGCAGGGGGCTCCATACTGTGTGTAGTTTGGGACATTTTTTCCCCACAGTTTAAACGGTATCTTGCACACTGTGCATTAAAAAAAAAAAAAAAAAAAGTGTTGATTTTTAAGAATATATTCTAAAAATATGATATTAATGAATCTTTGGTAAGACAGCGTGAGCTTAGTTTAGTTTGTTTCCCTTCTCAGCCATGTCACAGACCATTTGCAAAGCAGGTGAGGATGAATCCCACAAGAAAGGTAATAGTTTAACCTTCTAAGACCTAATTTCCATTTCTGTTTGTATAACCTTCATCTTCTGAGAATTCAGAGGATGCAATGAGTAGATTTCCACAGAGAGGGAAAGGAACCAGGCGAGGCTTTGCTTGCGTCCCAAAAGGCCGGTGAGTAATGTTGCTGGCACCGTACAAGCATACACACAGACTAACGCTACCTCCTTGTGTATACACAAGATGACAAGCCGTTTTTAGGGCCAGGCCAGATAACTCCATCACAATCTCCCCCATGCTAACAGGGCAGCATGACAAGAGCGCCGTGTATACACACACAGCATCCGACTGGCAGCCTCGGGGCTCCTGTCTCCTTTCCCCTAACTCAATCATGCTCGGGTTTCACTCTCGCCCATCCGAGGCTAACTCGCTTCCTCTCTCTATCCCCTCGTACTAACCCCCATCCTTAAAATCCTTAACCCACATCCCACCCATACAGTATCAGCTCCTAGTCTAATATCTATGCATGTTAAGTAAAAGGCTTTTTCAGATATTTCATCCCAAAGTACTGAAATTTAAAAAAATAATTTAAAATAGAGCACATTTTCAGGAAAGGGAGCCACCTTTACTAGTTTTTTTGTTTTTGTTCAAACTGTTAAAAATAGAAGTAGACACAGAGAAAAGTGAATTTTGGCAGGATTATCATAAGTCTTAGGCCAACAAGGACACACGAGTTGCTTCAGAGACAGCAGCACTAAACAGTGAATCCTCCGAAAGGGAATAATCCTCCCTAAATCACTCTGACACTGCTAAAGAAAAATAAGCATTGGCAATACACCTTGAACTTCTCCATTTCATTGTTTGGTTGTATATTTTCCATATTCCAGTGAAAGTGCCAAAATACCAAAATCATGAAGTCACATCGTTCCAGTGCAGCTACGAAGACGTTTGCCAAGTCTGCAAGGAAACGGTTGAGCTACATTAAAAAGGCAAATGTCAGATTTTGGTGTCAATTAAAGAGCAGGAGCATCTTCCTAGAGGCCACATTTTGTTCTGATATATAACAATTTAACAGGGAGGAATGGACTAACCATATCCCCACTGACAGCAGCCTAAATAAACCACAATGCATTGCAGCCAAAAGAGATATAAGAGATACTTCACAAGCCACAGACTCCTTAGCCTGACAGTTTTGGCAAGTCTTTCTCTCAGCGCTTCCATCAGGTGGGCTCATAATAACAGTGTATCACTATCCACAAGACAAAGTACCATAAAGCTGAATGCAAGTTTAGGCAAGCTCTGTGAGTTGTCAAAAGGCAATTTCAGAAGTGTAGGTAACCTACTAACTTAAAAAAGGACTATACTGGTGTTTTTGTATGCTCTTTTGGCCAATTCACAACAGATACTTCACTGCTGACACAATTGTTTTTGTGAAAACTAGCTTGACGTAGAAAGTCCAGTGGAGGACATCAGTACTTGAAGTGGAAAAAAATATGTGCCAGCACTCCCCTTATTCACACATTGCCATGTGTATCGGCCAAAATCAGGAGTCTCTAAGTTGCAACATATTCCTATTTATTCAGTATTTCTTTAAGCATGTTATGCTGCATAATCTGCATAATCACTTGTGATTTTATTGCTATATTATTATACTGAGGCTATGCATCTGCTATAGTTGGGGGCGGCAGTAGCTCAGTCTGTAGGGAGTTGGCTTGGGAACCGGAGGGTCACCGGTTCAAGTCCCGACATGGACCAAAAACTGAGTGTGAACTGGAGCTGGAGAGGTGCCAGTTACCTCTTGGGCACTGCCGAGGTGCCCCTGAGCAAGGCACCAAACCCCCAACTGCTCAGGGCGCTTGTCAGAGCAGCCCCCTCACTCTACGTCTCTCCATTAATCATGTATGTGTGTTTCAGGTCTCATGTACCATGTATAGTTAACAAGTGAAATATTTCCCATTGTGGCTAAAAAGGAACTTCTTCTTCTTCTTCTTCTTCTTCTTCTAGTTGCCATAATACTCCAATAGTATTCCTACTGGAACATTACAGGGTTAAGCTGGTGGGTATGTAGTGTTAATACTTGAGGTGCTTTCCTGTGTTATTTGTAGCCTGGATAATATATTATAGGATGTGTATAGGTTGGCATTAACAGCAGTCAGACAGACAGACAGGCAGGTATCCATGCAGAGCTGAGGCATGTGAGCTGTTCATTCAGGTTTTAGGAGCAGTGTCGCAGCCAGGATGCTCCGACATATTACACAGAGACACAGTCTGAATTTCTACAGTGAATAAAAGATACTTGGATATTCTGGGGTTGGAGTATTGAAGGTTTTCACTTAAAACTATGCAAATTTACATCATTTTGGAACATAATTATTATTTTATTTATCACAGCCTTCGTCCAAACATTTAATTCTTCAGGAAATGTTTTCCCTGTAAAATCATATATTTTCATACATATACATTATTATTATAGACATTATACATTCTATAAATCAAAAGTCAGCACCATGATGTAAATAGATGGATTGCCATTCCGGGTCATTTTCAAATCTCTGCAAGTTGATTTTTAAACATGGATTAATAGATAAAAAAGCAAACATGGATATGTCCTGGAAGGTACAAAATAGCCTAAGCATTTTAAAAACAAAACAAAACTACATTTCAGGTGAACTGGAAGCACTAAATTGACCATCGTAGGTGTGGAGGTGTCAGGCTGGCTACACCCTGTGTACCTATCCTGGGTGTCACCTATCCTGATGCAGACTGCCCCCTAAACAGGATAAGCAGTATACAGTAGACATGGGTGAATGTGCTTAAACATGCACAAACACTCTGTATTCAACAGTGACATAGAATAACGGGCAGAGTGACACTGGGTTGAGTATCTGGAGATTTGATTTGATTTTACAGTATATTTCAATAATCTGTTACTTCCAGACCGGACCACAGGAGGTACTCAGAGGTTAACTCAAGCTGAACTAGGCCACAAGTTGTCAGGCCCGTGTGCCTGTGTGAGGCTGAACATGTGCTGGGTCCACCCTGCTCGACCCTGCTCTGGTCTCTGTTAGCCAAGACTTCACACACCTTGTAGAAACTATGACAATGCCATTTTGTTTACGGCATTGTTGTACTGCACGTGTTGGAGGGTTAATGAGTTGCAGATGCAGCATCAGGTTTGTTTCCAGGATGAGGACCTAACAGGGTGACGGTATTAAACACAGGACAATGTTTGGAGGGTCAAGTAGGTTGTGTTGTCAGACTTAGTGCAACATGCCAGGCACAGTTCAACGTGGGATATACACATGTGTTCACTTGGCTCTGGTGCAGTCACCTGTACTGTATGTATAACTCCGTTTCATACAGCGTGTGCACTGTTCAAGGCAAGCACCGATGCATAGCTGGCAGGCCTTCAAGACTTTACCGTTTACCGTGGGGGCGGCAGTAGCTCAGTCTGTTGGGAGCTGGCTTGGGAATCGGAGGGCCACCGGTTCAAGTCCCGACATGGACCAAGAACTGGTGTGAACTGGTAGCTGGAGAGGTGCCCCTGAGCAAGGCACCAAACCCCCAACTGCTCGGGGCGCTTGTCAGGAGCAGCCCCCTCACTCTGACATCTCTCCATTAATGCATGTATATGGGTCCTGGTTGTGCATGTGTGTGTTTCAGGTCTGCATGTATAGGTTAACAACAGAGTAAAAATTGAATTTCCCCTTGTGGGACTAATAAAGGAATATCTTCTTCTTCTTCTTCTTTCTTAAACTAATTTAGCAACACACTATGCTGACCTAGGACATCTACAGACAGGCAGATATTGACAGACACAGGGTATACTAAAGGTAATTTTGGATGGTTCTATGTCATTGGTTTGGATTTTAAGTTGAATTTCTGTTTACTCATCATGAAGAATACCACTCAGCTGGAGAAAACTGTTGGATAACATCTTCTGTGGCTTTTGAAGGAGCGCTTCATGTCAGATAAAATAACCCTGATAATGTCATTTTTGAGCTTAGAGAATAGTAGGGCTGCCACCAACCATTATTTATTATTATTATTTATTTTTTGATTAATCTGTCGATTAGTTTCTCACGTTTCTGATCAATTAGTTGTTTGGTCCATAAATTGAATAGTGTTTCCCAAAGCCCAAGATGATATCTTCAAATATCTTATTTTGTCCAAAAATCAAAGTTATTACGTTTACTGTCATAGAGGAGTAAAGAAACCAGACAATATTCACATTTAAGAAGCTGCAGTCTGAGAATTTAGACTTTTTTTCTTCAAAAAAAAAAAAAATACTCAAGCCAATGAATCAATAATCAAAATAGTTAGATACTAGTACATACTGTGGGCATTAGCCAGACATGGGTGCATTTGGGCTTGTTTAAAGAGTTTCTGACTGGTAACTAGAGTTCATCGGTTCAATCGGCTTGATGACATGATTACTATCTCTACCATTCATTCCATATGATCACCCAACTTTATGGGAGTATACTGAATCACTGGAGTGACCCTTGAAATATTATCTCATCTATTACTTTTTAAACCAGTGATTGATTAAATCTGTCTTTCAACTCCATCTTTTCAGGAAAACCTTTTTAAATTTGCATGATTCTAGGAGAACACTATGCACATTAACAGCAGATTTTATATCTTATTGCAGAGGAAAGCACACTGTTAACTAATACCTGCTGAATTTACCTTGAATTATTGTAACACTGAGTGAAAGTTCTGTATTTCAATGGGAGAAATCTGCAGCATAAGCGAGAGGAAAGTGAATGATGTGGTTTCCTCAGGAAAGCACATGCAGTGACACTTTCCCTAATGGCCATCTTTTGCAGTTGACCATGTCTATGAGCTTGCAGGGGAGGAGTTTAAGAGCTGCTAATCTTCTCTGGTCAAGACTCGTTGGGTAAACATTAATTTCATGGCCAGTTGGACTCAGGTTGTGTCTCTTCTAATTGGCCTGGAGGGAAAAAAGTGACATCTTCCTTCTCCAATGGCTCCCTCTGTCACCAATAGTTCCTCTCTGCAAACCTCTCCATCCAGGTCCAGCCATTTGTTTCCTGCCCCAGTCGCCCACTACCATGATAAATGGGCCCAAGCTCCATTCAATTACGCCCAAAGTGCGAAGACGCAGGAACAATGGAAACTGGCCTCAGCCGTGCGGTGCAGACCCTCAGCATTCTTCGCAACAATTTAGTCTAATTAGCATCAACTCCTGCCCCATCCATCATACTCCTCAAGAAACATAAACAAACTGTCAGCTCTAGCGTAACAAACAGATCGCCCAGCTACTTAGCACAAATTATTCTTACATGAAACGCAGCTTCTCAGGCAACCTTCCCCCCCTTCAGGCCATCTGGGGGAATGGAGAGCTATTAAAATTGAAGACATATGTTTCAGTCAAGTTCAACTCTCCAGAGTGCCACGGTGGACACGGTGACAGCTTCCTCTGCTGGCTGGGCTCTGATGGGCTGGGCCTGCAGTACTGACTGAACAGGGTGTGCTGACCACGATCACTGTGTGTGTTTGTATATATGCATGTGCAAGCATGTCACATTTGTGTGTTTGTATAAGATGTATATGCATGCATGTGCACTTGTACAGGCATTACAAAAACTTCATTTTGGCTTGTCTTTGTATTTAATTTCCTAACCAATGATAACTATCATGATTCGACCAATCAATATTTCTGCACCAAGCTGATGCTACAATTCTAAAAACGTGTGTGTACCTGTTTTTCTAAAGTACCGCAGGTACCATTAAGGCTCGACACCAACATCGCCCTGAGGATGACAGAAAACATGTTTGGGATGCAGTAAGGGGATGCACCCTATTTTTTTCCTGTTAATGCTACATTGCGACCAAAAATGAGTATTGGGCAAAAATTGTAACATTATCATGATGTAATCTTGATGTGAAACTTGAATGAATCCAGTTGTTTGAAGGAGAAGTTTTCACAGCAACATAAAACAGATAATAGATAAATTGGGAATTATGACCTGTTTAACTTCCTAACAAAAAACAGTATGCAAACGGTAATGACAGAGTATGTTAAAGTACATGGGCATTATAGTTTTATTTTTGTTTTTTTACTGTGGTTTTGATTCAGGGAATTTCACTGGTATTGGTATCAACTACTAAATTTCTGGTATCGTGATCGTATCGTAACAGTGATTTAGACACAGATAAAGGATTGTGACTTTGTTTAAATGAAGCAAAGAGCAAAGTATTTCTCAGTTAGTCCAACTTTTGTTTTTTTTTTTTTAGATCCATCTGTATACTGTACAGTATATTCCAATCTCACTTGACCCATTAATGCATTTCCATCCACCTTTTTTGCATATTAAAAAAAGTAAGCAGAAACTTTTTACAGTAAAAAAAAAAATTCAAAATATTGAAAAAACGCTGGGCTGAAATGGAAACATTGGTGAACCAATAAAGCACCTGAAACATTTGGATGGAAATACTACTTTCATGTCTTAAAAAATAGTTTTACTGTCACACCTTTCCAACTTTGATATCACTGGGAAACGCTTGAAAAAAATATCACGTCATCATGGAGAGGATTTTTCATGGTCAGTATTCCTTTAAATGCCAAATACAATACATGCTCAGGATTTTCCTGCCTGCAGCAACAACAATCATTATGAAGGAGCGAATAATGAGAATGTAAATTACCTGGCAGCCGTGGTAGGCACAGACTAAACAATCAACACTTAACAAAACCAAACATGTTTTGATCCCATTTCAGGCTTTGGGTTTGATTGAGTTTTAAGAGCCTGTCTGACCCACCCAGGAAATGCGGTAACAAAATTTAAAAACATTCTTTCTGCTGTAAAAATCCCATTCAAGACAGACTGTGGCTGCATTAAAATACAATTTAGGACATTTTTCTCACACTTATCTTGGTGCTCATAATCAGTGTGGAAGCCTCTATGATAAACAGCTATAAATATAGTACCTAATTAATACAAAATTATAAAAAAATATCTTGTAAGAATGAAAACAGGGCATTAAAAAACCCACAGCACTGCTGATTGGTGTTAATTGGACTAAGTTATACAGCAAGCTTGTTTTAAAATGACCATGTGCTGTATTGGAGCTCCACCAACTCTCCACTCTGAAAAAACCCCTCCTCCTGCTCTACACGGACCATGCTTAATTTGTCAATTTTCCATTTCCTTTTTGATGTTCTGCAGAGTGTGAAATGCTTCACTAATTATCTAGGAAGTTTGGCAGGCGAGGCTTGTTGTTTTTAGAGAGCTGATGGCAAGCCTCACTCATCCCGGCGAAGGAGGAACTGTGCAAACTCAACAATGACAAATAAACCAGACCCCCCCCCGCCTCTCTGTTAACAGCTAAAAACGTTCAACAAAATAACAAAATCGAGCTAAACGAAACGTCAGCACCAGCGCTCATTTTTCTTTCCTTCCTTTAAATGTACGTATTCCACATTAAACACACCACAGTGTGGAGGGGAAAGTCTCACGCCGAAACCATAGGAGTTGAGAGAGGCTTTGACGGGCAGATTGCAGAGGAGTTGGACGCCGGAGCCAAGGTGAGAGTGGAGGGTTATTCTAATCAAGCGAATTCCCTCCAAACCTCAAAATGATGTCATCCAGTGTTTGCTCATTAGAGATTCTTGTGGGGAGGCCAACACTAATTCGCATTCAGTCGTGAGTGCTTCTTCTTCTCTTTCTTTTCACAAGATCTACCCTACATGAAATTATAGAAGGGAGGGGATCGGCTTCACTGGAATGACTAATAAATGGATTAAATTTGTCACATACTCCGCTCACTGTGCTTCAGATGAAATGGCGCTTGATTCACCTCCACACAAAAACGCCCATTCCCCTCTCGCTTTCCCACACAGCTCAATTTTTCATGTATAGGGGTTTTAATGCAGAGCTTTCTGCCCCGTTTCTTTCCTGATGGGCGTCACTCACAAGGCGTTAAGCTTCTGAACTGCTCTCTGGCCCGACCTGTCAGTGCTGTGACTCTGCTCGCAGAGTGATCCGAAGATCGAATGGATCAGGAGGAGGGACGGATTGCCAGAGCTCTCTTGTGCTTTCTCATTTTTCTCCCTCTCTGTCCTCTGTTGCCTCTCCCAAATCTTTCTGCTCTCTTGTTTTTCATCATCTCTCGTCTAAGCTAGACCCTGTACTTACTTACACCTTTAAATCCAGCCTCTATATTTGTTTGTGCATGCACTTTAGGGGGAGCTGCCGCTGCGCACCTTGCAGCAGCAGCCTGAGAAACCTTTCCTGAACGTTACAGCTGCAGTCAAGAGTAGAAGAGCAATATACCGTATATTACTTGTTTTGCCAGTCCAAACAAAATTGCACTGAAGTCCGGTGAAGAAGAACCTTATTCTAAGTCTTATTTTGATGCAAACTGATGTACATGAGCAGGAATGTAGTACAACATGGGAGTAAAATCAACACTGTTTAAATGTGAAAGTGCAATCACATTATTGTCCCTAAAATCTATAATTAATTGGGATAAATAATTGGGATTTCAATACTGATCTAAATAATCATGATTATCATTTGGGCCATAATCGTGCAGCACTAGCTTCAACAAATGATTAATTTAATTATAGGGTAGTCTGCCAACAATTTTGTTGTTGAATCCTCTCACAAAAAAAAAACTCACTTTACTGTCATGGGAGGTTCAGGAAACCAGCAAATATTCACATTTTAGAAGCTGAAACCCGTGAAGTACAGTGATTTGTTAATTGATTAACTGAGTAATTGTTTCAGCTCCAATCCAAACCAAGATCAGCTGTTTTCTGAACTTCTGTAAAAACTACTATCCATCTCCACTTAGTATCATAATAGAAATATAGATGTGGCTTTCCTAAAAAAAAAAAACTCCTGTGTCTCTTGCAAACATGGAGGTAACCTTCCTCAGTTACTATACTTACTCACCTACATCCTTTAAGGTTACATTGTAAGTATGGAGCCACTGAAGTACAACTCAGTGTGGTATATACAGTAATATTTATAACAACCTTGAGACTACGGCCAGTGTTGTTGATTTGTGCTAGGCTCAATACCAAGGTAAGTACCTCTTCCTTTAGGCTCTGTGGTGCCAAGTTTCCTTTGAAAATTTAAATAATGAGTAACAACCACAATTTCTAAAAGGTCAAATTGTGGCTCAAGGCCCTGATCACATGGAGTGTGTTTTGCAGGTGGAAAACGAGAGGTGCACTACACTGCCTTCTTGTTGCTCGATCACAAGAGTTTGCTGCATCTTTTGTGTTTTTTATTGCTGCTAGGCAACCACCAAAAGCTTAAGACAAGCCATGAACTGTACACCTAATAGTTAATAGTACGATTTAGATTAACAACGACCTACCCAAAATCTCAAGTACCGCACTAATTGTCCTCGTCCTCTGTTTTCTGTTCGGATCATGTTAACTATGGATGGTAAACTCATATACAGTAGCTCTGCATATCCAGCAAAATGACCACAATGAGAAAAAATGCTAATCATGTCGGACACTTTTCCATCCCGAGTTGAATTTGTTTCAACTGGAGGCGTGCAGAGCGGATAAACCCGAGGCATTCAAATTGTTGAAAACAACTTAAAAAAGCCGTCCCGGGCTGCTAAAGCGCGCTGTCTGGCCGGGGCCTAAGACTGCAACTAATGATTATTTTCATGAATCAATGAATGAATCTGATGATTTATTGTTTGGTCTATAAAACTCCAGAAAGCAGCGACAAGAACCCTCCTCAAGGGTTGTATCGTAAAATATCTAGTTTTTTCCGACCAACAGTCCACAACCAAAATGTATTCAGTTTACTATCATGTAAGACAAAATAACAACTGTTTTCATATGGGAAAATACGGGGTGAGAGTTTACCACTCTAATATGAATTTGTATGCATGTGTTTTTTTATGTTTACATTTTGGATGTTTGAATGATTTTTACTGAAGATGACAGACATTTATTGTGCAGGTTTGTTGGTGCCTTGGACAGCAATAGAGAGTTGTTGTCCTCCTAAATATCAGCTGAACTAAGATTTTTCTTTTCTGTCTGAGACTTGCACTGTATATGTCCTTATATAAAATACAAATGACTAAAATTGTTTGAATGGTAGTGAATGGGGGAAATAGCTTTGATGGAAACTTTAAAAAAAAAGGATTACAGTACAGGTTAATAATCTGCCAAAATACAATCAAGCCACAGGACCCACATTTGCTTTTCACATTCAGATGTCCTCATTAGGTTGCAATTTTGTTGTACTGCCAGCTTATTACATAGTGCAATGAGCTGGCAGTGTTATGTGGGTTGCGCATGTTTATAGGTCCACACAAACATTTTCAAGACGCCTTTAAAAGATGGCAAAAAACTAACATTTGGGGCCTCAACTACCAACAAACTCCCTCCTCTCTGATCCACTATATTGCTTACAGTGTGATGAAACTGACTAAAGGATTTCATGCACACAAGCACGCCTAACCGACTCCAGTAAATCACTCCCTCTACTGACGGCGGTGGGAGAGCTGCTGCGTTTCAGGTGCTGTTCATCTGGCAGAAGTTTCAGAGGCCTGCCTCCGGAGAAAGAAAACAAACCCTGATCCGCTTCCCCATGAACGGCTCCCCGCGAGCCAGCCAGCGGCCTCCAGGAGGCTGTCCAGCCGCTCCGGCCCCTCGGACCAGGATGTTTGGGTTAGAAAATGACTTTCCTACTCCCTCAGCCCCTTTCTCTAATTGCCCCGAGGGTAATTACCTTGTCTCCTTTCCACTTAAGAAAAGCCAAGAGCTGTGGTGTTATTCTATCAAGTAGAAACATTGCTAAAATTAGCATATTATTATAATCATTATTACAGTTAGGAAAATAAATGCATTAAATCAGAAAGTAGGTGATGTAAATATCAATGAACTATTAAAATAAAGTGTACAGACACCTTGTGGTCTAATAACTTACATTGTCTTGTTTATCCAGCAGCTTACTGAAGAACTGCAATTAAATAATCCAACAGAAAAATTTAACTAACAAAACATTTCCTCAAGTAATGACAATAAAAACATCTGCAAAACTGCAAAGGCCTGTGCACAATCACTCAAGACGTAGAAAAAAACCCACACCATTAATTTAAAGTAAATTCTGGATATGATTGGGGGGGGATGGGGTCATAATCGCAGAGGCCTGAGTGTGTCATTCT
Source organism: Pterois miles (assembly GCA_947000775.1). NCBI lineage: Eukaryota > Metazoa > Chordata > Actinopteri > Perciformes > Scorpaenidae > Pterois > Pterois miles. Next base: position 4,142,365 of record CAMQGK010000471.1, on the reverse strand, counting down.
GCCTTCCTCCGGCTGGGGACTGATAGATTGGCGCACAGTGCACAGTCTCCCTTGGGTGCGATATATCAGGCTGCAACGCTCCAAGTACCATTATGAAACACACCCGAGAGTACCGCAATTCAGGAAAGACCAGAACACCAATGGAGCTCTCAAAAGATTTCTTCTTGTGCGGTATAGGCAAGGACGGAGGAAAATTTTTGACTGATAATTCCCCCCTAGCCGTTACATGTGCAAACCTGGAAAACACAAATTCAAACTGTAAAAAAAAAAAAAAAAAAAAAACACGGGGGGAAAAAAAAATGGCAGATCACCTGCTCTGATACACCAGACTGGAGGGAGACTTGTGCCATGCCTTGAAAAGAGACTCTGCTACAGTTATTGTTGGATTCACGTTCTCCTTTTGAAGACTGTAACATCAGTGTCTCACTATGGAAACAGCTGGCCGCCTGTGTGTTCCCCCAAAGCTTCTGGGGGATTCTTCGAATCGAAAAAGCATCTGTCAGAGCCTCTGATTACAGAGCGGCCCAGCTGAGTGCTCGCCCTGTCGGACCGCTGATAACTTAACTCTCCTCTGTCCCATTTCTCGACTCCCCGCCCCCCCATACCTGCTTCAAACGCTGCTGGGCCGGCGCCCTGTGTGGTCTCCGTTCTACTAAAATGCATCCCAGTGTGGACTCTTGTCTTTAAAACTCACACAGGCCATAGAAAACACAGCCTGTGTTATATCTGAGTCATGATTTGGATCGCAGTGTGGGATGAAACAATCTCAAGAATCAACGTGCTGAATGAAAGCTTGGAGGCCTTTCAGAATAAATACGTACTGGTAATATTAACATTTCCAGTGATACCTGCAGCAAACTAAACACAGATGTGAGGAGATTATCTCATATTTTCAGAGCTGTATGTCTCGGTTAAGTGAAATAATTTGTGCATACATGTAAAAGGATCAGCAGAGTTATCCATCTTTATATTACCTTAAAATCCATGAACTTCACTAAGCTGCTTTGCTGCTTAAAGTGCCGCTGGGAACTCTTAACTCCATACATTACTGAGGCGGATTAAAAAGCACCAATATGGCTCTCTTCTGCCCTCTAGTCACTCTGTCTGAGTCATCATATTCACAAAATACTTGGATGGGATTCTCCTCTCAAGGCAAAACACTTTAATCCTCATTAAATAGCTGTGCAGAAAATTAATGCCAAACCAGATAAATTTAGACCATATTGCATCATTGTGCAGCCTCGCAGAGAAATGAACGTTAACACACTAACACACTGCTCTTTTCCACAACCTGGCAGCTTCTTCCACATCTCCATCCTTTGCTAACTAAAAAGCGAGCTGGTGCATTACCTCGCTCTCGCTGTTTCTTTATAAGCTCTTTCCAGACTGTGACATTTGCGTCTGCTTTGATTTCGCTGCAGGACTCTTTGATTTCAAAATGATAATGAAATGCTAAACAAATTCCTAACGTGACCTTTCATTCAGTTTTGTTTCTCATTATCAAATTTTCCCTCGTCCTCTGCCAGCGTCCGTCTCTTAAGTATGTCATCCTCCAACCGCTCAAGATCAGAAATAATACAAAGTGTCTATAAATTTGAACTTCCCTAATTAAAGCCTTGCCCCGGGACATGCTCTCCCATGGCCACCAGGCACGGGATATTTCCTCTCAAACGACACAAATTGGCCCATGAGCACAACAAATTACATTATGATTACTGCACTGGCCCAAATGCTGTTCATCTTGATAGAGTTAACCCAAAGTGGGCAGGCCTGTCTCCCAACTACAGAGCTAAAAGGGGAGAAAGAATTACAGTTTTTGGCCGGGGCTTACTGTAAAAACCTGTGTTATAAATTTCCAGCTCATCCAGAGAATCACAGGGCACACACAATGCACACATCCGCACACACACACGGAAACAGCCATGTAATTCAGGGTTTTTAGTTTGTCCGGTTTTGTTTTTGTTTTTTTGACAGTACTTATTATGTTTATTTATATTTCAGCGTTTACAGCAGGAGCACGGAGGGGTTGTAATTACTGTATCTGAACTCTTGAATCGTGTATCATATTCTGTTGAAATAACATGAGGTTTGCCTCGGCCTTGACTTTTTTTCGTGAAGATTTTCCTGAAACAAAACAAAAACTATTAAACAAGAGATCAAAAACCGGTGAGCCTGAAAAATCAGCATTAGGGAGGCATCCAGTGGTTACTTATACCGCAATGCAGCAGACACATGTGTCTGACCTACTACCAACTGAGGCTACGAGCTGCGGGGCACAAGGTTAAATGCCCAATTCGAGACTTTTCAACACACGTCAGTGCTCATGAGGAACAAGGTGGAAGAGGAAAAACAGAGCAGCTACTTTGAAATTTGTTTAAGTACTTTTTTTTTGCTGTATTCTGGAATTCATATCTATTGTTACTCTAAAACACTGAACGCAGCAACGTCCAGTCGAAGATCTACTAAAAATTAGGCCAGGGGTGATACACCTAATCTCCCGACTGGACACTATCACAATACTCGGGCACTGATTTGATATGTATTGCGATTCGATATTATGATTTATTGCAATTTTTAACACTAGACCATGGAAAAACTTTTACTCTGGAAAATATCTATATTAATGCAGTAAAAATACTTGATTTTCAGCATGAAGTCAGAGATGTCAGAGATGTCCTGATGTCAAATACATCAGTCATTGTCAGGCATTATTTTTTAAACACATTGCCCTCCCAAATTAGTGATATTGTCTTTTAATTTATAAGGGACATGTGATGTTTTAACCTACTGGTGAATATAATCCATCAATCTTATTTCCATATATTAATTTTGTATGTACAGTCCCCTTTGTTAACACCTTATTTTGAAAAAAGGACGTAGTTAAACCATGGTCAGCTCCATTTGTCTGTAGTTAACATGAATGATTTGACCACGGGGATGAGAGTGACGGGAGGGTGCAGGTCTTATCCATGTAGACCCTCTGCCATATTTTGTTTTGGCACACTGCGGTTTGTTTTGGTTGACGTATGCGGAACGGATATAACGTCATGGTACACAGACTACAACAATAAAAGCTGTAACTTCCTTCTACCACCGCAAAGACTCAAATGAAGCAAATATATAGATTCTGGTATCAGAAAAATCAATTTCAAAATTAAGGAAAAATAAGTAGGTGAATTGATTTCTTCTCCCATGCCTACTAAAAAATCACGCAGTGAGATAACGCTGCAGGGATGACAGACAGTAGCTCTCCAGAGGAAGCGCTTGTTCCTACTGTGACTTAATTAGGAGGTTCAAGACAGAGCCAGGCTCAAAAATACACACTGAAAACATAATCCAGACGCATGCAGAACACACACACACACACACTTAAAATACATCCATTTCCTTGGATGCATGTGCACGCATGTCTCATACAAATACACGCAATTATGTCCAATTTCCCGGCATAAACTTGTCACTCAGATGCACACACACGCAAAAACAAACAAACAAACACATACACTTGACCACTCTGTGGGATGAAAAACATAGGCGAGGCACGCACACGCACACACGGCCGTTTCCTTTTGCACGAATACATAACCCAGATGCATGCAAAAATACACACAGTCCATGCGCACAACTGTAAACTTTCATTTTCTTACAGGGTCACTCTGTCTTTGCTCCTTGACTACTTAGTCTAAGTGCTCAATTAGGCATAGCTTGTTTAGCTGATTTCCCTCCCAGTTTTATTATTGTTGCCATGTGCTCGACTATGTATGCCTTCACTTTTCACTTTGACTGCCATGGGATTTCTGAGTGATCTCAGTGCTTACTTCACAGCTGTCCTCTTCCCTGTTAAGCATGCTTCTTTGTGCTGAATTATCCTCCAAACACGTAATAATGACGCGTACACTACCGTGACGCTGAGTGGTAAAGTGTCATGTGGTGAAAAGGAGCAGAAGACCTTTGTGATCATTTATTCAGCAGTGTGAAATCATGTACTGATGTGATGAAATGCTCTCTAAAATCAGCTCCACTGTGCTTCCTGCAGCGCAGTGTCCTGGTTTTAATAATTGGTACCTCTAAATAGAAGGCAGTGATCCAGAGAAAGCCTCCCATGTTGAGCAATCATAATTATCTGACTGAATTTGCTCTTACCATAACAGTATAATTATTATTCTAGGAACTTGCTCGCTCAATGTATGATAAATGTGCTGTGTGTGTTGCCATGCGTGACAATGATATTCACCATAAGCTATTATAAAAACAAAGAGACTCTGACCAGCTAAGACAACTGTAAATTACCATCATCAAATCATAGTTCTTACCGACTATGAATGGTTATAATTAATTTGTCTTAATGCCCACAAATCATTCTTATAAAAACTATTTCAAGTTAACCATTAATTAACTTTATTGGTCTCTGTCCTTTTGTGAGATCTGTTAGTATGATTGAGCCAAAAAGTGATCGTGGGATATTATGTTTCATTATTCTTGTAGTGACTTCAGGAAATAAACAGCCGCTCAGAGGCTGAGGTTGGGCCCGGTTTGCTTGTACGGACAAGCTACTAAACTGAGATTCAAAAAACACGCTGAGCAAAAGCCTGTTGAATGAAAACGATCAACTGATTATAACATGCACAAAAATTAGCATAATCAACAGCTATCAACAGAAAAAAAACAACACAGACACCCACTCACCCTCTCACCCTCTAGCACTCAGGTGAACAGATGATTATATTAACTATGAGTGCTGTATCTCAAACTATACCAAACAATATGAACCATCACAAACCTAACATGAATACAAACATTACTCCTTTCTCAAAGGATTCATGGCTCCTACAATTATCATGTGATGACTATTTGTACAGAGCATTCCAGTGTCACATTTCTAACACCAACCATTAAGCTTTTTATCCCCACAATTGGTAGATCATATTTTTATGTAAATCCACATGCCATACTGTGTTTATAGCTACCTTTTGGTGGAAAAATATTTAACTAGGCCCACTTATTAACAATTAAAATCAAAGATTTATTGAACATTTGTAAGCCTTTTAGCATTTTAATGACATTCACTCAAATTATGGATGCCGTAATGTCATTATATGTCGGTGGAGGCAGACCACACACCCAGAGCCTGGTTCTGCCCGAGGTTTCTACCTGTTGAAGAGGAGTTTTTTCTTGCCACTGTCAAGAGGGCATTGCTCATGGTGGATCTCTTGTTGGGTAAAGTACACAGAGTAGGACTAGACCTGCTCTATCTGAAAACTGTCTTGAGACAACGTCTGTTACGATTTGACGAGGGCTGTCAATGTTAATGAGATAATAACATGTTAACAAGTTTGTTTGATGCTGCTAATTTCTTCTCTTTTTTTAAATTATATTTTTTGAATTTTTTCCAATTTTATTGACAGCGATAGTGTTGAAATGGGAAGACAGAGGGCGCAACATGCAGCAATGGGTCCCAGGCTGGATTCAAACCTGGGGCTGCTGCAGCAAAGACTTGGTACATGGGGCGCATGCTCTACCGAGTGAGCTACAAAATCGCCCCTGCCGCTAATTTCTTTAAGGCATTAATGCAACTCCTGATTTTTAGGTTGTAGCAGGCATCACACGAAACTAGAAAACCTAAGTAATCCGTTAGTATCAACCATCTCATACTAGCTTGACACAAAAGAGGTTAAATAATGTTCCAAACTACACTAAATTTTAGAGACGAAAAACTGTCATGGCCATTTTCAAAGGGGTGACTTGACCTTTGACCTCAAGATATGTGAATGAAAATGGGTTCTATGGATACCCACCCTGTTACAGACATACCGACTTTATAATAACCACATGCAGTCATAGTCATAGTCAAGTCAGCACACTGACACACTGAAAGCTGTTGTTGCCTGTTGGGCTGCAGTTGAAGCATATTTTTCATGCTAAATGCAGTACCTGTGAGGGTTTCTTGACAATATCTGTCATTGTTTGTGTTGTTAATTGATTTCCATTAATACATATATACATACATTGCATAAAGCAAAAATATTTGCCCACTCACATGTTGAAGAGTATTAAATACTTGACAAATCTTTGCTTAAGGTACATTTTGAACAGACAAAAATGTGAAAATAACTGTGATTAATTGTAATTAATCATGGACAATATTCTAATAGACTGACAGGCCTAATCATTAGTTATTCTCAGATGGATATCGCAGTTTGTTTGTCGAGGTGTGTGTGTGTGTGTGTGTGTGATGTGTGTTGTAGTAGTATAAGTAGTAGTAGTAGTAGTAGTAGTTCGGTGGCAGCACTGAAATGGGGGAGATGGAGACAGATGTCATAATATCTCATGAAGTCTTGAAGTCTAAATAAAGGTATTTGGGACAACCCAGGTAAATTACAGTGTACAGTCTAGACCAGCTCTATATGAACAGCGTCTTGAGATAGCTTCTATTATGACTTAACGCCATATAAAAATAAAATGAACTGAATCGAATGTTATGCAATAATGCCAATAACGATGCAACAAAGTGCAACAGCTAAAACCCAATAACCCACTGGACTCCCTGACAAACAGCGGCTGATTCACAAGTCACTGCCGTGCACGCTGTCGCTCCCTTGGCTGCTTGCAGCTGAAGTTCAGCTGTGCGCATCCCCGTGCAAGCTCGAGCAAGTACAATCGCGCGTTGCGTCTTGGCTGGACTCATTTCTCACATGGCCACCTCTGTCTGTGGTAACAACAGAGGAGTTCCCCTCCCCAACAACTGGCCTCCTCCGGTCGCCCAAACCTCCGCAGTGAACCATTTTCATAAATCATGTCATTAAGATAACGTCGTGAGCGCGACTGTGGCTCATACATCACATCACAAGCCAAAAAGACATATTTTTATTTCTATCACTGCGTCATCGTATTTAATTACAGCCTACAGAGTACCTGCATTAAAATGAGTCATCATCTCAAAAATATAATTTGCTCTATTTTGTTTTGGCCTAACATGTCACAAACTTACAATACAGACCATTTAAAAAGCCACACAGTGGTTGTGGAATAGTCTCTACAGGGCATTTTGTTTATCAGGCATGTTACATAGTTTTTACACTTCAGAGACTATGTCGGCTACAATACCTCACTGTGTATTTGAGGATTCTTTGTTTGTTCCAACTTGTGACAGAGACAGATCTCAGTCCGAGGCATTTCATGCAATTTCAGTGAAAATTGATGGCGCTTGTCAAATCAGGATGAGTCACACATGCAGCCTAAAGCCTGTAAGAGGCCTCACCTGCAAACACAGCTGAAACTGAAAGTCCAATAAGACTTGTGCATGTTTTTCATTTTGCAGCTGGCAATGCATGACATAAAATTCAGATTTAATAGATAAACCATGTCATATGTAGTCTTGATGCTTGCTGTAATGGGTTTACATTAACTAGGCCCTAAACAAAAATATGTTTAGATTATTTTTGAAGTAACTCTGAAATATTTTTTGGAACCTGGCTTAACAGACACTGCTGATTTAACATGCAGCCATTAGGGACTTCTTGTATGACTTTATCCGACCTGGATGACTGAGAATCTTCGTAGGCATGTTGCTGTCAAAATGCAGTCATTAGCTACGCCGACTGCAGCGCAGGAAGTCGGCCAAATGGCACACGTCCTCCTGCACCCGAAGTATGAGCCGAGGAACATCTGTCCTGATGAACAGAAACAGTAATACTCCCCTGGGCTCGGTAATAATGTGCGTGTTTAGTGCCAGAGGTGGTAGTAGTACTCACATCCTTTACTCAAGTAAAAGTAGCAGTATCACCGTGTGTAGAAATACTCTGTTACAAGTAAAAGTACTGCATTCAAATTTTAATTTAAGTATAAAAGTAATAACATCATAATATACTTCAAGTATTAAACGTAAAAGTGCTCATTACACAATATGGTTCATTTCTGAATAATATATTATATTATTGTATTACAGTAATTGATGCATGAATGTGTTCACATCACTTTAATGTTGCAGCTGGTAAACATGGAAGTAATTTTTTTACTAATTTATATACTGCTGTGTAGTTTAATTTATGATAATATGTCAATTTATGACTTTATTATATTTTATTTTAATAATATGAATCTGCAAAGTAACTAACTAAATGCTTTTAAATCAATTAGTGGAGTAAAAAATACAGTGCTATTAGAAGCATACCAGAAAATGGAAATACTCAAGTAAAGTACCTCAAAATTGTACTTAAATACTTGATAAAATGTAGAAGGTAACTTTCCTCCACTGTTTATTGTACATTAGCAGTGACCAGCTGCCCCAGAGATGTTATAGTTCATGGTTTTGCTTGGATATTTTTATAAGGTTAATTATAATAATATTTTGAGCCCCAGCAAAAGTATCACCATCCTAATAAAAAGGAAATTACTTTCAGCTATGATGAATAACTCATGAATAACTCAAAATTATTTTAACCAATGAGAAATTGTGCAAAAGCATTCATTATTTTAGCATTTTAGTGCCAGTTAACCTTTGGGGTTTATCTATTTTTGGATGCCAGAGATTTGCAGTACATTAATTAGACTACCATTAGACTTAATGCCTGTTTGCGTTCAACTAATTTCTTATGACATTGTGATCATTCACATTTGCCGAGGACCGTAATTAGTTGACAGAGATAATAAATCTTTTGTGTTTGTTTAAGGAATGTTGTAATTTCTCCATATTAAATGAGGGGTTTCTTTCATTATTGCCTGTACACCCTGCAGCATGCAATTTCTTCATAAAGACACACCGAGACAAATCCACTCAAATCAATGTCTGAGATCACGTCTATTAGTTTTCAGTAAGAAAACTTCAAATGTTGTTCACATGCTTGTCAAAATGCTGCCTTTATAGTAAATCTGCCTTGTTCTGAAACCGACACGTATGAAGAGACGCACCGAGAACAAAAGACAGATGTGTCCGGTTAAGTAGCCATCCTTCAGCGCCATCATGGCTCATTTTAACCAAGCCATCCACAACCCCCATGCATGGACATCTGTCTGTCAAGGATGGAACAGAAAAATGTAAATGGGTGCTAGTTAATGCAAGCCAAAGCACACATTTAATATGAAGGAGCCTTCGCATGCCCTCCCAGACTGGGGAGGGGGGTGTTGGGATGGGAGGCAGCAGGAGCTGATTTAGAGGAACAGGCCAAGAAGCACCCAATCCAGAATCAACATTACTTCAAACATGAGGTCATCTAAACATCTGTCTACAACATGTCCACCGGGAGTTCAATCAAAGCCCCGCTGAAACATGTACAATTGTTTCTAGAAATAAATATTAGGACTAATTCGACTGTGATTGGTGCAGCCACTCGGGAATCATTGCTAACTGCTAACACACACACACACACACACACACACACACACACACACACACACACACACACACACACACACCTTTGGCTTTATTTATTTGATTCCCCCTCTCCTCTCTTCCTCCTCTCCTTCATTTAGGCTAAGTGGCTTTATTTGTTCTTTCCCGACTGATTTCAGGGTCGCTGTTTAAAACCAATTAAATGAGGAGAGCTGTGGTGCAGTTTGAAGGAGGCTCTGACAGTCCGGAGGGAGCGCTGCAGTAATCACACGCCGGCCGTCTGTCTCATGTCGTCACAGTCCATTTGCTGGAGACGGATCGATTTACTCATGGAGTTTTAAAAAATGCATCTACCGAGGAAATAACAAAGGACTTAGAGAAAACATTACAGCAGCAAGCATGTAACTAGATAGATTTGCAGTTTCTACTTTTTAAAACTTGGTTCACTATGCATTTAATCATGATGACATTGTTATTTTAATGACGCTTTTCAGCCCTGCTTCCATATTTAATTAACTTTTTCAACATACATTTCATGTATTTTTTTTTAAAATACATGTGAGCTGCTTATTCTGCTGAGCACACATGTATCACTTCTGTTTCCCTGAATCCAAAAGTTATGACTGAAACCACAAAAAAAGTAGGAACATCCCTTTACTATGAAAACAGATATAGTGTGCAGCTACTACCCCCATGTGGACAAAATGAGAACAGACGTTGAGGTATGAACATCATTACCAATCATGCACACATCTGCACTGCAAAATAAAATATTTCCTCATTACAGCCATCCTGAATTTGTTTAAAAAATGAAAGTAAAAGCTACTTATCATCCCTTAAGTTATGATACAGGACTAGTCAGTCTGTCAATAACTTATGATGTCAAGTCTCTTTCTTTTAAATTACTCCTTGCTGTTGAATTCATTGAATTTACATTTTGAATATTGTGAACACCCCCAAATGTCTGTTTCTTTTTTTTTTTACGTTTCTATTTTACTTTTTCCTTAACTGTTTTTTTGTCTTATGATGAATATGTGTGCATGTATACGTGTGTGCACTGGCTGTTTATGTATGTACAGTAAATACTGTACGTATATCTTCTGGCTTGTGTTGTTATGTTATATACACTCTGACATCACTCCATTGACATGTATATGTACTGTGTGAACAACAGAGTGTAAAACTGAATTTCCCCACTGTGGGACTAATAAAGGAATATCTTTCTTTCTTTCTTTTCTTTCTAATACCACGAGTCTGTAATGAAAAATGTTCAATAAATAAATAAAAATTACTACACAACCATGTGGAATTTAGACAACAAATGCAATAGGGCTGCAACAATTATTTTCCTTTTTGATTAATCAGCAGATTTGTTGTTTAGGCAATAAAATGTTAAAAAATAGCGAAGACAGCCGTGACCATTTCCTGAAGCCCGAGATGATGTAATCAGACAGCTTGTTTTGTCGGACCAACATAAACAATATTCAGTTTACTGTCCCATTAAACTACTTTTCCATCTCAGAAAATAAAGCTGTCGAACTGCAACTAGAAGTTCAAGGTTCTTTGTTGTTGTCATAAGACAATAAAAATGAAAAAAAAAAGCCATAATTAAAAAGCTCTAATTGGCAATAAAAACCATTAGTTTCAGGTTCCTTTAACAACGCTCATAAAATATGGGGAAAATCAAGTAAATATAAAAGCAAAAGGTTAATGTAAGTATATACAGTATAATATAAAATAGTGCAGTTCAAATACATATAAACATAAGTAAATATAAAATAGTAATGTAAATGTACATTTTGTAATTGTGTTGATGACAGCATTTCAAATGGGAAATCTGAACGTAAACAGGAACAGTAAACAGTAATATGTATAAGCATGATGAGAAATAATATAATTACACAGAGGTGTAAATACTAATGTAGTATGTATAGATACAGTACGTAATAAATATGTAGATATACACAGAGGTGTAAGTGTGTGTAAGGTATATAAGGTAAGTAAAGTAAAAAGAGGATTAATTGATTTGTTGTCAACTACTGAATTAACTGTTATTAAATCGGTCTGGGTTATTTTTTTTTTAAGAAAAAAAGAGTCAAAATTCTCTGATTTCAGCTTCTTAAATGTGAATATTTTCTGGTTTCTTTGCTCCTTTTTGACAGTAAACTGAGTATCTTTGAGTTGACGATAAAACAAGACATTTGAGGATGCCATCTGGGACTTTGGTAAACACTGACTGACATTTTTTCACCATTTTCTGACATTTTATAGACCGAACAACTAATCGAGTAATTGAAAAAATAATCAACAGATTAATCGTCAGTGAAAATAAGCCCTAAATGTGACTCCCCATTGCAGGTGACAGAGGTATAAAATTACAACTTTTGACCTCTACACTTCTCATATTGTTTCATTGTAATACATTTGCAAGACCCAAAGAGCTAAAACTATCCAATATTTGAAAAGAAAAGCAAAGATTTTAAATAATATGTTATCACCCACTGGAGGGGTCTTAACCCCCAGGTCAGGAATCACTGACACAAGACAAAGAAAACAAATCCTCACAATTGACAAAGTGAAATAGAGAATGTATGTCAAATGCCAATCCAAGCATTTTTTGTTGATCAACTAAGTGATTTGTCGACTAATCGTCATGGTCAAACAGGCACACTAAGGGTGTAAGAAAATGTTGAAAATATCACGATATGTTTTGCGATAGTAATTAAAGGTTTACAAGCAAAGATGAACTCAGTCAACACTTTATTTCATTTGCAAAGAGATGCACTCTCTCAGTGTATATGTCCTCTAAAAGTAGTGCTATGGTGTTGGATGTTACAGGGACTGTGATAAATGCAAATCCCACTGTTCTGATTGGTGGTGTGTTACCAAAACTAGCAGCCTCTCAATAGATGACTGTTGTTTTTTTTGGCTGGTGAGTGAAGCAAAGCTAGCAGCCAGCTGCACATTTGAACAGCAGTTGGCTGGTGACTGGAGTTAATGCTAATTTGGAAAAAAAAAAAAAGTTAACCCGTAACCAACCCTCGTTAAGAGATTATTAACAGTTAACCGACAAGATTTGTGCAGAGGAACACCAGCTGCAGTATATGAGCACAAGTCAACTCAGTCAACAGTTCACCATCCAGGAGAGCAGCCACGATGCTGCGTTCACTGTCCCAGTAAAGGAACCCCACATTTAATTTAGTGTAGCAGGTTACCTGCTGTGCATCTGCCCAGCATAACGATGCTCTGTCTGCCCAGATTAACAGTAGTGATTGTCCGACAATCAGCGTGTGTGTTTGTGCTACATTAGCAGCTGCTAGCATTGCTGACGGCTTTGTGCCTGCTGCAGCGTAACTTCAGCGAGTTTCTGACAGACCGTGTGTGTGGCGGCGGTGAGTGTGGGTTTGTTGGTGGCGTTATAGCTGTGAACGTAGCTGTAGCAGACAGTGTGTGTACAGTTTTTTTGTCGGTGAATAAATGCTACGAGACCACAAGCTACAACTTCTCAGCAGGAAGTCCCGGGCCAACTTCCTGTATCTGTGCTCTCTCTAAGGTGGACCAACTTTTCTCCTTAAAGTAACGAGCCACTCCTCTGCGTTTTTCTCAGCTTTTAAATTAATTATTAATATTTCTTTTAAACATTTTACAGATAGCGTTAATTGGTTATAATGCTTAATGTCAGTTAACGGTTAAACTGTTAATTATTAACATCCCTGACACCCTCTAGCCCTGATGCACATAGAAAAATGCAAACTAATGTCACACAGTCAGCATGCTGTACTCCACCCGGCATTCAACCAAAAGGTAAATAACTGGTGCCAGCTTGCACCCCTTAAGTCACATTTAATTTATAGGCTCTATGACCAGCTCGCACATAAATCAACAGCGGTCTCTCTCCATCCTCATTAACAATGAATCAGGTAGACTGAAGGTGAAGAGGAACACTGAGGTCATTTTGCTCTGGGTTAAAACCTCCGTCCCATCATTCTCAGTGAGGACAGACAAGAGCCCCTCAGCCTCCGGCTGGAGGTTCAGGACAGCAGGTTGTCAGACCCAGGGGGCTTGTGAGGTTTGAACAGAGAGGGACAAGCAACAATGCCAGAGTACATATGACACGTCCTTTCTCATTAAAAACATCCCCTGAGACTAGTCGCACCCCGAGGCCTCCATAATTAGTTGACAGCATGAGAAGAAGTGTTCATCGCCAGTTAAAAGTCATTACTTTACACTTACACCTCAGTATATGCAAGTCGACAAGTTCATACGGCCGACACACATAGATCCAGCATTCATTAGCTCATCAGGGTCCTCACTGTATACTAATGATGGAAATGCAGTCAACTTTAAAGAGCTCCAAGAAAAAATATATATATGAAAGTAAAAAAAGGTGCCCTCTTGGCCCAAAATCTGTTCTTTTTTCCAGTTGCAGAAAAGCCAAAACACTACATTTAACTGTTGGGAGCCACTGTTAGTTCATTTTTAAATAAAGCATTGTATGTGAGCAAAGCATGGAAGTAAATGAGCTGAATATCAGACTTCTGGAACCAAAATCATTCCACTATAAAACACCTGGAATATGCTGCAAAACCTGTTTAGAAGCGTTTGAAATTTGTGTGATTATTTCTGGAGCAATAAAAAGGGATTACACATTAATTACACATTACCTTTGCATGAGAGAGGACGGAGTGGCAACCTAGCACTGGATGTCAAACAAGTGGCCGTAACATGGATTATCAGTAAATTTAGATTGAAAAAAGTAAGGCTGCCGATTGCAACCAAATTTAAGTTCTCCCATGTGCCAAGAGAACAATGGTGGCCTCAGTTAAAATGCAAATGGCCCTTTCTAGAGTCAGTGTTTGGTTTGTCTGTTCTGGGCTACTGTAGAAACATGGTGGCTGGCCAGCTCAGCACAGATGCTAAGAAAACGAAAACACAATGATTTGTATCATATGGTTTGAGTATAATCAGGTGATCATACACTAAAGAAAACACAGCTATTGATATTATATTCTATTTCTGCCAATAGATCCCCTAAATGTTACACACTGGTCCTTTAAGGACTGAAACATTGATTGAAGTGATAAAAGAAGCTCTACCAACCTCTATCAGTGGCCACAGCCACTCAACAACATCGGAAACATCTCTTTAACCAAACTACGATGCACTGTGTGTTCTGACACCGTTCTACCAGAACCAGCATTAACTTCTTCAGCAGTTTGAGCTACAGTAAGTCTTCTATTGGATCAGACAACACGGGCCAGCCCTCGCTCCCCATGTGCATCAATGAGCCATGACCTGTCGCTGATTCGCCAGTTTTCCTTTGTTGGACCGCTGTTGTTAGGTCCTGACCACTGCAGACCGTGAACATCCCACAAGAGCTGCAGTTTTGGAGATACTCTGACCCAGTTGTCTAGCATCACGATTTGGCCCTTGTCTCACATCCTTACGATTGCCTATTTTTACTGTTTCCAACACATCAGCTTAAAGGATAAAATGTTCACTTGATGCCTAATATATCCCACCTACTGCCAGATGCCACTGTAGCGAGATTATCAATGTGATTCATTTCACCTGTCGGGTGAATCTTATGGCTGGTCAGTGTAATTTTTAAAAATTAGTACAGACAGACTATGATTCTCACAAATCATTGTTTGGTCGCATGAGTTTGACACAGATTACCATGGTTACACATCTCCAACAGGCAAGGAGGCTCTCAGGAAGTGACAATGTAAATTGATGCTCAGTAAGCCTGAAAAGATACATACTCGTGTTTATTCACACAAAAGTATGTTGAACGATAGCACCAATCGATGAAGATGAAGAGAACATAGTGTCGGCCACAAGTCGAGTTGCAAAAGAG
Organism: Pterois miles; assembly: GCA_947000775.1. Lineage (NCBI taxonomy): Eukaryota > Metazoa > Chordata > Actinopteri > Perciformes > Scorpaenidae > Pterois > Pterois miles. Next base: position 4,127,177 of record CAMQGK010000471.1, on the reverse strand, counting down.
GTTTCTTAAGCATTTGTTTTGTCTCTTGTATTGATTACAGTCATTTTCTGCGATGGCAATATAAAAATGCACATGCCCTGTTCAACCATGTCACTAACAACACGTCCTATGAAGAGGAGATTAACATTGTATTACTGTGATTTCTGAATATGAAAACAATATATCCCAAAGCTGGAAAGACTTGGTTAAAGACTCTGGACACTGTGGACAGAAATATTTTTAAACAATAAGTGTTGAGCACAGCAACACCACCGGGAATAAAAACATGAGGAAATAGTTTCCTTATCGGTCACAGCTGCTGGTTTGTTCACTTGGAGGAAAAAAAAATTGACAGTGTGAAGAGATTCTCTACACCGATAATCCCTTCTCAGTTTTGCTTTTTTGATAAATTTGTATTGTCCACAAAAGGTGAGAAAAAAAGGAACATATATTATCTTCAGTGAACATGTAAAACTTGACTACAAAACTGACACCCCACAAACAAGCAGCAGCAGCAGCTATTCATTGTTACAAAAGCAGTAACAGGCTTTTAGGAATAAAAAAAAACATAATATATCCTCTGCAGTGATGGAAGACGTATTCCGATCCTTTACCGAAGTAAAAGTAGAAATACCATAGTCTAAAAATACTCCATCACAAGTAAAAGTCCTGAATTCAAAACGTTACTTGAGTAAAATTACAAGTATTATCAGCAAAACATACTTGAAGTATCAAGTACATTTTGCTGCTGATGTATATGTATGCTCATATGATTTATTTATTATAAAGCAAAAAGGAACTAGTAACTATAAGTATAACGGTTGCCCCTAATACCATTTTTGGGCTGTGAAGCTTTGGTGAATAATATTAAAAGGTATTCAAAGCTTCGCGGCATGGTGCAGCAGGTCAACATGTTCTTCTGTCAGTCTCCCCCATTTCAGTGCCGCTGCCACACTACTGCACACACAAGCACCTCTGCACACAACAAACAGCAATATCCATCTGAGAATAACTAATAATAATTAATGATCAATTTAAATTGTGAGATTAATCCTTATTTCATGGGCTATATACATTATTAGAACATACTTATATATTGATAAAAACAAAAACGAAGCATTCAAATACTGATTTTGGAGTGGCAACAGTCAAAGCTTCAAAGCGTTTGGGTCAGCCATATGTCAAATAAATGTAATGGAATAAAAAGCTCAATATTTACGCCTGAGCAGAAGTATAAAGTAGCATAAACTGGGAATACTAAAGTAAAAAGCAAGAGAGTATCTCAATTTTGTACTTAAGTACGGTATTGAGTAAATGTACTTGGTTACAGTCATCACTGATCCTCATTATGGATCACAAAACATAAATAAAAGGCTTTTTACTGAGCAGCCACATCATGTGAATGCATCACATTCATTCCACAAATAGACACAAAACCACAATCCTCTGCTGCACATGCAGAGCAATGAAGAGCTGAGAACACATTCTCACAGTAGCTGCTAATGAAGGGGGAATAATTCACCTCATTCACTGTCATTATACATAAAAGGGTGTAAACCAGTAACACCTGCAAAACCTCTGACAACAGCAGAAACACAAATGACTTGACAGTATAACCACTAATTTTAACCTTGCTCAAAGATTTGAGGAACGTAAAATGATTAACTACCAACCTTGACTTTGGTTTTGCCTTTACATAAAGTGTATGACAAAAGCGATAGGCACAAACGGTAATTCACTTTTTCATGCAATCGACTGTTGTTATTTTCTGAAACACTGCAGCAGATAAATCTTGAATATGGGACTTACAAGGCAGAGCAGACAAAATAAGATTCAATATGCAATTCTTCCCAAATCACTATTCACTACTGGACTGCTTCACTCTGTAAGCAATTTACCTGTGCAGTGTTTCATAATACTGATGGGGGTGCATACTGTTTGACAAGACATTTTTTGGGCTTAATAATCTCAAAATTATTATGGCATGATTGCGGTTCAGTAGGAGTGATCATTTGGGTGTTATGTAGGTTACAGTGGCAAATAATATGGGTTACACGGAGGCTGTTTGTCTAATAAAATCTAAATCAAACTTAAATCAAAGGGCCACTGCCGCACCATGGGTATGTGGACTACACAGGTTAAAGAGTTCATTGTCCATGCAATATGTGTGTGTTTCTGATGAGTTATTTGTCCAAAAGAGCAAGCAAACATAGCACAAAGAAAAAACAGGTGTTGCTGCCTCTCTTCTTCTAGTAAAAAACCATGAGCCCACCCAGGTGCATGCTAAGAATACCTGCCCACAGTTTTACCCTATTCAAAAACAAAAGAACACAAAATAATAATTACATTTTTAAAAGACATTACATTTACATTTTCAAAAGTTAAATATAGGCTACTAACTGAGAAAATAATTTAACTAATTAATTAAACACTATCAAAAATCTAATCTAAAAAAGTAAACATCTAGAATAATAAATCAAACTATGCTAATCATTAGTAAAATAACAACTAAACACTAACAATAAATATAAAGCTCTTACAGCCTATGAGGATGTAAAGTTCTCTGCAACCACAACTTTATTCAAAATTAAGTTATGTAAATGTTCATTCCTCCTTTTTGTCATCTCTGACGCCCAATACACGTGACTTCCTTTAAAGCCAGCCTACTCTGCAAAATACTAGATGGTTGAGGACTTTCGACGTGTTTCCCCCTCCATTGCATCTCTTATCAAAGTTAGACTGTCTGCATATTCGTCATCTCCTCCAGCTGTCTTTACTCTGACTGTCTGCTACAGCAAACACGAGTGGACAACGTGTCCATCGTATTATGTAATGTCACTAGAGACACTGAAAACACTGGCTGAAGTTCATGCACATGTGAAGGTTGAAAGTAGAGCAAATAAGCGAGAGGGTTGACTTCTGCTCACTTCCTGGTTAGACACAAGGAGGTTATATACCTCTATAAATCTGGACCTTTATACTCGTACAAGTTTAGTTAGACACAGATACATTCACAAAGCCTGATCTGTAAAAACAATGATTACATAAAAGGCACAAAACTGCAGCTATGTTACACCCACTCCATTGTTTTCCCGTCAGTCTGAAGAGTTTTTTCATATTTCTGATTTTTTTACACTAACACCAAACGCATCATAGATTCATAGCTAACCTCCCGGTTCTATGACGATGCTAACGTTACAAAGCCAACGAAAAGGCCACTAACATTATGCATAAAGAGCACTGACACATTACATCAGTAGCTTCATAATGAAAAACACATCAGAAGTCCAATATCCTGTCAGATATAGGACTAAAATCTGTGTGAATCTCAAAGCCAACACAAAACGTTTCACTCTTTAAGCTAATTTATGACTTATAGGAAACTTTAGGAGAATAACATCTAAAGTACAAACTCACCAGGTCCAGGGCACCATTCTGGCGACTTACGAAGAGGAAAAAAACGATGTAAAGCAAGTGCAAAGTCACAAAAACACACGATTAATTCGTCAAAAGTGTGGTCAACGACTTCACTAACTTTTAATTAGAGATTTCTTCCTCATTAGCGGCCAGCAGGGTACTGCTGAGCCGCTGTGTGCTCAGTGCTGCCACCGGTGGCCCGAATCTGAATTACAACAACAGACTCGACCGCCAGTGGCAGCTGCTGCTCACTCTGGTCCGAGAGACATACAACTTTTATTATAATATAAAAAATATAATATAACATAATATAATAATAGTCTGACATTCTTAATTCTCCATTGGAATAATTTTATATTAGCTTACGCTGACACCTTACGTTCCTATTTTCAACTTTTTCCAATGATATATATTGTGATTGTATAAAAATGTTTGTTTTCTCACCAGCTCATAAGAGGGATGTAATAGGTACTGTAGTAGCTGTAAAAGTTTAAACATTTAGCAGTGGTTGAAAGTAACTAAGTACATTTGCCCAGGTATTTGTCCCATTTTGAGGAAACTGTACTTCCATGAATAGCATTTCCATTTTCTTCTACTCCTCTACAGTTTACTCCATATAACTGATTAATACCTTCAGTTTGCAGATTCAGATTATTAATACAAAGTATATTTAAGGAAAACTTCAGGGAAATCAAGTATTCTACACTGTGGTATTGATACTTTTACTAGGTTTATATGCTTTTCATACTGCATACTCTGCTCCTCCTCCTGGTAGGCCTATAATTCAGCCCTTTTTCACACAAACAATGAACCCAGGGTTAATCTAAGCCCAGGGCTACAGGATTCACACTGCACTTATACTAGCCCTAGGTTAAATGTCGGTTGTAACGTAACTACTGTTGACAATCGAGAATGTCGAGCTGTTTACTTTAGCTTGGTTTCAAACTTTAGACAATTTTCAGAGGATAACCCTGCAAACTTGAGGCTATGTTTTTAGAAATGTCCTGCTTTGTAATAATTATAAAATAATTTAAAATAATAATAAGTGTGACATTATAAATCACCACAGAGCAAAAGAGCAGTCTTCGGGTTTTTTTCCCTCTCACCCCCAACATTAAGAAAAATAAAGGAAATAACCAATATCACACTAATGGCAACAGTTACAACAATACTTAGAGCAGCAGTGACACCAAAATTAGTGAAACACTACGCACATGAAATAATAGAACACATACAATACACACATACATACACACAAAATAAAAATATAAGTAAACAAAGAATTAAAAATAGAAAATATAACAATACCAATCCAACAAAACAAATGAGGCTCAGTCTTCATAACCAGGCGAGGAGGTCAGAGAGCTTTCCATGTCTTTTCAAAAGAATTAAGGGAACCCTTAAGGGAAAATGTAAGTAACTCCAAACAAATATTTTTTGTGTATTTGTATTCTGATGCTTTAACAAGATTATTAAAACTTTCATGCCCGTAAAGCCACTTTGAATTGAATCGTTATTGAATTCAACACCTCTGCAGTCATTGGATGGTTACGCGCATGCGCAGAGTGGTTTCCTGCCCCCGTGAACAGCTCTTCCGGTATTCAGCGTGTGAACTATCTTGGTGTGTATAATCTTTGATCCAGATAATCGAAACAGTTGGATTTATTGGTTTGTTTATTATCTACGCATTAAAACCTGTAAACCTTTATGGCCCTGCCGCTGTCTTGGGGGCGGTGAACGAGGCGGAAGTAATGTTGTTAAATCGCCCCATAAGCGCTTCATAAACTATTGCGTAACCGTTTGAAATAGTTGCAGTGAAACGATCGTTTAGACTCACCAGCGGATCCACCGGCTATGATCTGATGAGAAGCTTCTCGGAGCATGCTCTGCGGCTTCCTGGTTGTCATGTTTCAGCGTTTCCTGCCAACACAAACACAAGAAACCCGTTATGAGTGCCGCTGTCTGGTTCACATACAGCAGCTCTCATGTGATAGGACTATGCGTGTGTATACAACAGCATGCTTCAGACCAGCCAACCTACCCGTCCTGTTCCCGCTCGGTCGTGAGGCGGCTCGGTGATCTGGTCCCGCAGGCTCCGGTGAACTTACTGAGCTCAGTCTGGTGGTTGCAGCCCACGCTGGACTCCGACACACAGCTCAGCGCTGATATCTCTCCGTGTGCTCCCCGGCAGGCTAGGCTAATATGGAATCAATTACAGCACACACACACTCTCTCTCTCTCTCTCTCTCACACACACACACACACACACACACTGCTGCTTCACATTCACCCTCCCATTGCCTCACAGCCATGTGTGAATACTTGCTGATCAATATAGAGCAAACAATCACATAATGGGCACAAGGGTCATTATATTTGCAGAAATGTCCAGTTGTGGTTTAGCTGACAATGCACATTATGGACTTGAGCTTTCTTTTATTTAATATATTTAATGTTATATTTACAGTATAGACAATGTACAGTGTAGTTTATATCTACACAAAAAGTGGTTAAACTTCCTGTTTCAGCATGTTTCAACAACTTACTGATTGTTTTTCATCAAATGAAACAGTCTGATTTTGAATAAGATAAGATAAGATAAGATGATACTGCACCCAGATCTAGCTCTGGAGAGTCAATGTGAAAAGATGACACTACTGTACAGCATGAATCAGGTAGATCTGCTAGAACCAGGTATCTCTACAAATAAGCCAGCATTTCATAGTGTCAGAATGATTCAAGAGTCAAGAGGTTTATTGTTTTAAGTGCAGTAAAAACACAGCATTACATCATACACTGAAATGCTTATTTTGTCGGTGTCCCTTCATGCAACAGTAATAAAAGTAATAATTAAAAAACCTAAGAAAAAACATAAGTTAAAACGGTGCACCATGCATCACAGAAATATTGCAAATACAAGTAGTAATAGTGCACCATGTGTAAACATGAATAGTAATATTGCACAGTAATGTAAATATTGTACTGTAGTGTAGAAAAAAGGTGCAGCCCTGTTTTCAGCTGTGATGACCTGTTTTCCAGCTGATCCAACAGGTTTTTAAATACTTTTAAATAGTTTCATTCTGTAAAACATTTTTTCTGATCACTTGAAATTTGCTGCAAGCTTTATCGCTTTTAAGAGAGCTATCAAATCCTGTTTAATTCTGACAAACCTGTACTCATGTCTAGTTTTTAAATGTTTTTTTTTAAACATGTGCTTTATTGAATATATTTTTTCTGTACTCAGTTTTGTTTTAATCTTTAATTTTCACAAAAAGCCTTTCTACAGGGGCAGATGTTGCAAATTAGCATCCGCTCTAAGCATTATGATGCTGGCATCAGATAAGCATTTTTAAGTTTAGTCTATGTACACTGTATCTGTCCCTGTGAAATAAATAAAGTAACAGTTAGTAAAGTAAAATAGTTTATTAAACCTAAGGAGTTGGAGAATTTCACTTCATTCTTCAGTTTATCAGACAAATTAAAAATAAACTAATCTGGAGATGGTTTTCACTGGACAGGAAGAGGGAAACTGTAATCTGAACAGTAACTAAAGCTGGTGGACACATGTAGTGGAGTAAAAAGTACAATACTTGCCTTTGAGGCGTAGTAGAGTAGAAGTATAAAGTACCATAGACAGATAGATAGAACTGTAAATGTAAACATATAAACACAAGCGATAATATCTAAAGTATACATGATATGAATGATATATAAACTATAACATATGACCATAGAATAACAATTACATACTATATACAATAAAATGAAATTAAATGAGGTCGTAAACCGTCCAAATGTGTCTGTTTATTACAGGACTACAACTGAACAGAGTTTGGTTGTGTCAAACTATAAAGCTAAGTGTTCTTAGCCTAGTGATTATTTCCATTATTGATGAATCACTTAATGATCTGGTCTATAAATGTCAAAAATAATATAATTTAATCAACTAATCAGTTAATTGTTTGTTAAATAAGTGTTTGATACCCAGGAGATAGATTTTGGTTGGAGTGTCCCTTAAAGAAAAGAGTATAACCGGGTTAAAGATTGCAAAACCGCAACTACTATTAACATGCAATATATCAAATAATGGAAAAAAGGAGATTTTATAATACGTCTTAAACAGATTATATAGAAGCACCTGAATAATGTATTGTCATGTAACTGGTGTTTGCTCATTCAACAAAATCTCTAAAACTGGCTCGCAGGTTTGCATAAGAGAAATGTGGAGTATGAGGACCCTTATATAAACCAGATGTGAACGTTGTCCCCCGTCTCACCCCTGGTTATGTAATGTGAATCTCACAGTTTAAACATGTTTCAGAGTCCCGTTTCTTTACTGGTCAAATGTGTTCGATCAGAGAGGTATAAACTAGGAAAGTCACTCTTTATATGCTTACTGGCAAAGACTCCAAATCACGCCCTAAAACACAATAGTACACAGCGTACTACTTTGACATGTGACATCACAGACCTGTTAAAAAAATGGTGTTTCAATAGCTTTTTCAGTTGTTTACAGCTGACTGCAGTGAACAGGGAGCTGGGATACAGCATCACAGGATAATTAAAGGGTCACTTCGCCCATTACAAGACTCATTTTATGTACAGTACAAGGTTAAGAGTTTTAGCATGTTAGAGTTCAGAGATCAATTACAGAAGAGTTATGATGAAGGCAAAGCAGCATGCTGTGATAGTCAGTGTTTGTACAGAGTTTCAGGTCTAAATAAATTAAGATTGAAACTATCAGTCAATTAATGGATTAATGGTTTAAACAATGAGCAGAAAGTTAAGTATTTTTATCTTAACATCATCAACCTCTATGATATGACGATTTATTTTAGACGCATCTCCCTCAGTGTATATGTTTGTTTTATTTAAGAAGGGACAATTTATTAACATGAGCACTTGAGTCCATTGTTTAGCCATACAGGATCATTTTCATCTGCAGGTTTGTGGCATTAAAAGAAAAAATACAAGAGCACAAAAGCACAGAAACAAATAACGTTGTTATTCACCTCCACAGACTACAACAGTAAAATGTTGCTCACACGTTAATAGATACATGCATATGTAATATGAATAATTCATTAATATCTAGACTCAAACTAAGCCCTTGTCATTTGAGCGCCAGATCAAACAAATGTCCAACATAGCTGGTAATGAGTTATACAGTATATGAGATTATCGGGATGTAAACCTGGACCGCCTCAACAACAGACAATCATGAATGAATGAATGATTTATTTCGAACATGATTGAGTAATGGGCTGCACGGTGGTGCAGTGTTTAGCGCTGTCGCCTCACAGCAAGATGGTCGCAGGTTCGATTCCAGCTTGCGGCTCTTCTGTGTGGAGTTTGCATGTTCTCCCTGTGTAAGCGTGGGTTTTCTCCGGGTACTCCGGCTTCCTCCCACCGTCCAAAGACATGCTGTTTAGGTTAATTAATGACTCTAAATTGCCCGTAGGTGTGGATGTGAGTGTGAATGGTTGTTTGTCTCTATGTGCCCTGCGATGGACTGGCGACCTGTCCAGGGTGAACCCCCGCCTTCGCCCTATGCCAGCTGGGATCGGCTCCAGCTCCCCCGCGACCCCTAACGGGATAAGCGGTTGACGATGGATGGATGATTGAGTAATACTACAAGTAGATTGAACAAAAAAAAATGAAAAAGAACAAACAAAACCAATGAGAATAATCAAAGCAAAGATGACAATAGTCAAAATAATATAACTATAAATTAACCCATCATGCACGAAAAGGAGTAGGATGAAGCATAAGCTCATCATCAAGAACAAGTGACAACTGTCCCCACTGTCTTTTTTATTTTACTTTACTTTACTTTAATTTAATTTAATTAAATTTTATTTTATTTTATTAAAGTATATACAGCGTGTGTGTGTGTGTGTGTATGTGATTGTTTTCAGGTTTTTGACTGTTGGTCAAGATCAAGCAATTACAAGTAATGTAATGGACTTTTTCCTCTATAGTTATACACAAAACCATCTAGAAATTCATATAAAATAATTTGCGTATGAAGCAATAATGAAATGGATCATTAGCAGCTCTTAAAGTATCACAGCCATAAGGAGGGAGCAATCATGCTTCTGAGAATGAACACAAGGCTTTTTATTTTTTAAAATTAGCTGTACATTGCTCATACATCCCTCTATATCCTGGTTAAATATTGTTTTTCAGATCTTTCATAATTCATATAACTAATGATACAGTCAGCCAATAAAATGGGTTGGGGTAACAAAGTGCCCATCTATCCAACAACACTGGAATCTTTTACTCTAAATTAAATTAGACTTAAACTCTTATAAAACATGAGCCACATAGAGCACCACGGAAAAATCAGAGGAGCTGTTTTCTTTTTTGATGAGCGATGAAGGCCCGCAGAAGTTCAGCAGCGAGCCTTATAACGAGCATTTCATTTAGTATAAGAGCAGCTGTGGAACAACAAGAGCTTCAGACAAACTATAAAAAAAGTGGGATTTACAGTTTATATTTGGCAGGAAAACGCCATTACCACTTTGACCCCCTTTGGATAAGAAAAAGCAGAACGGCCTCCACCCCAACAACCTGGACTCCAGTAAACCAGACTGGGCAGCCTGTGTACAACCAGTACAGAGGGCGAGTATGTAGTTTATGGTTGTGTTGGATGAGAGAAGAAGGGTTTTAGTAACACAAACAGTGTTCTTACTTTCCAAAAAGAGCTTTGACAAAATATGAATATTGTTACTTTTGCATGAACGCCGTGTTTCCTGAACCTTACTGGCAAAACTGAAAGGTTTTGCTCCAGCACAAGAAAATGACTGATGCCTTCAAGAACAGACGTTATTTTCAGACTTTCCAGATTTTAAGTACTATAAAAATGTAACGACAGAGGAGTTTTTTTTAGCTATAGTATATCACAACTAGGACTGCCAGTGAATTAAAATATTTAATCATAATTAATTGCAAATTAATCACACATTTTTTATCTGTTCAAAATGTACATTAAAGGGAGAATTGTCAAGTATTAAATACTCTTATCAACATGGGAGTGGACAGATATGCTGCTTTGTGCAAATTTATTATTAGAAATCAATTAACAACACAAAACAATCACAAATATTGTCCAGAAACCTTCGCTGGTACTGCATTTAGCATAAAAATATGCTCAAATCATAACATGGCAAACTGCAGCCCAACAGGCAGCAACAGCTGTCAGTGTGCTGACTTGACTATGACTATCTATCATAAATGACTATGACATTTATGACTATCATAAAGTGGGCATGTCTGTAAAGGGGAGACTTGTGGGTACCCAGAGAACCATTTTCATTCACATATCTTAAGGTCAGAGGTCAAGGGACCCCTTTGAAAATGGTCATTAGTGTTTTTCCTCACCAAAATGTAGCACGTTTGGAGCATTTGAATTTGATTATTTAATATGTTTGTTTTTAATGTGTAAAATTGCATTAATTTGTTATATGGTGACATACAGTATGTCATTATTGGAAAACACTGATAAATATCATGATAATGATTTCAAATAGAAGTATCATGTTAATGTTGAAACACCTCACAGCAAGAAGGTCACAGGTTCGAATCCGGCTTGGGGGCTCTTCTGTATGGAGTCTGCATGTTCTCCCTGTGTTAGCGTGGGTTTTCTCCGGGTTCTCCAGCTTCCTCCCACAGTCCAGAAACATGCAGTTTAGGTTAATTGATGACTCTAAATTTCCCATAGGTGTAAATGTGAGCTGGAGCTGATCCCAGTTGACATTGGGTGAAGGTGGGGTTAAACCTGGACAGGTCACCAGACCATCACAGGGCTGTCACATAGAGACAGACAACCATTCGCACTCACATTCACATCTACGGACAATTTAGAGTCAACAATGAACCTGCATGTCTTTGGACTGTGGGAGGAAACCGGAGAACCCGGAGAAAACTCACGCTAACACGGGGAGAACATGCAAACTCCACACAGAAGAGCCACAAGCCGGATTTGAACCTGCGACGCTGTAACATATAAAATAGATGAAATTATAGATCTTAGGAAAAACAAGTTAAAAAAAAAAGGCAATGAAACCAAACAGGAACACAGGATTGTACCATTTATTTATTAACACACACAAACATAAAGACACCATCGTTGAAACATTTGTAAAACATCCTAATATAGATGCAGAAACCAAACATACTCTGCTCTTAAATTACTCTGCTACATAAAGGAAACTGTACGTTTTCCTACATAAATGTGACAGTTTTGGAAAACGTTACCTTTTAAGCAAAAGCCATAAAATGTTGGAAATAAAAAATAAATAACTAATATGGACACGAACAAGTCAGTGGTTTGATCCAAAACAGTTCAAGTCATTAAAACATTTTGGTGGCTCTTTGTGATTTTGTCATTTTATTTGTTTATTTCTCCTTTTGTTTGTTGATTATTAAAAGTTTGAGGTACCCGATTATGAATATGCTGTATGTCTTATGCTGCTAGAAAAAGACACAAACATGTTGCTCTGCTAAACCTTCACAGATGCATTATAATATATACAGTATATCAGCTTTTTAAACCCCGTTGTGTTATTGTGTACCTCAGTAACTTTACATCAAAAGCAGATCACATACTTCACTTTTAATTGGCTGCTTTATGCTAAATAAGTGAACTAAATATTAACTTTCTCATTAAAAACAAAAGAAAAGGATTATAAAACTGAAATATGGCCTTAAGTTCTCTAAGGGGAAAAACAATCCCACACCCTGTTTTATAAGAAAAAGCAAATTGTATTTAAATCATTTATATTAATAATTGATTAGTTTACCAACAGAAAATCAATTTGCAACTATCTTGATATATGATTCATCATTTAAGTCATTTTGTAAGCACAATTTAGTGGTTTCAGCAGCTCAAAATGCAAATATTTGCCCTATTTTTAAAGCTTCTACAATACTAAGCCTTATATCTTTGGGTTTTGGTCTGTTGGTCACAAAAGCAACATGACATTTGACAGCCGTTTCAATTTCTGGCCAAGCGATTCTTCAATTAAAAGGTCTGTGAATGTTCTCATTCATCCAGGTAATATTCATTCTGGCAACAATTAATCAAAGCAATCCAAGTGGCAAACGTCTTCAGACACAAATCTAAGTCCAGTTGCCTTCGATTCAATTGTTGCCAGAATCAATTAGAAGGTGCAGTGTGTACGATCTGGCGGCATCTAGCGGTGAGGTTGCAGATTGCAACCATGTGCCAAGTGTGTTGGAGAGCCACGGTGGCCGATGCGACAACGTGAATGGCGCTATCTAGAGCCACTGTTTGATTTGTCTGTTCTGTAGAAACATGGCAGCCGGCTCCATGAAGAGGACCTGCTACGTAAACGGCTCATTCTAAGCTAATGAAAACACGATTCTTATTTTCAGGTGATTATATACTAATTAATACACTAATTAACATACTTATTAATATCGTATTCCTTTTCTGCCAATAGAGCCCCGAAACGCTACACACTGTTCCTTTAATTGAGAAAATAATCAGATTAATCTTTAATGAACATAATTGTTCATTGCAGCTCTAAATTAAAGTCATATTAAGGCCCAGATGCACCAAACTGACATCAAAGATCTAGTGGACCCGAACACACCACAAACACTACAGCTGATGGCCAGCTACCACATACGGTCTGTGCCGGCATGAGCGAAAATAACTCTCCACACCAGCAGTCTGTATTCGTCATTCAAAAAGGGAAACCGGAAGACAGAGGGCAGAGGGTATACAAGCAGCTGTTATGATATGTACTTGAAACAAAGTGGTGTTTGTCGACCATTTTCACACCACTCTCACTCACCACTTAGCTTAATTCCAGGTGACCATGTCTTTGTGAAAATATCTGTGCACTGCAATGATCAGATGAGCTGAAAATGAAAAATGAGAAGATCTTCTGTGCGTTTCCTCTCTACTTCACTTGTGGGCTTGCTTTCCTCACTTCCGTTTCTCTTCTTGTGTATTGATTCGCTTAAGCCGAACAGCCAATCAGAGTGATTTCTCTCATCAACGAACGCCGCAGCAGATTCAACATGCTGAATTGGCCGAAAAAAACTGACAAGGGCCGACAGCGTGAGACACAGAGAAAAAACTAAGCCAACAGATGTTCAACTTGCCCAAACTGTCCGGCGGCCGGCTGTCGGCTTGGTGTGTCAGGGCCTTAAAATGTGGATTACATCAAGTTAAGATGCTAAACAGCATCACATGCCATGTCAGTCCCTTTCTAATTGCACAGTACCTCATCAATGAGTTTAAACTCTGGTTCAATGTCAACTTCGAGTGATCGTTCATGTGACACACAACGCTGTATTCCAGTCAAACCAGCTTACGACAGAAAAGAGTCTGAAGTTTGAAGAGAAACTGGAAAACAGGAATATCATAAAGCATAAAGGCAAACACCTGACTAAAAGGATCACACTGCAGGTGGAAAATGTGTCCTCTGTATTTATGAGATAGGATGAGATAATTCCAACAAGGAATTTGAGCCTTATATCTAAATAAAGCAGAGCTGAAACACTCTTTTGTTGTAGAAATAAATAGTCTAACAAGACTGATCCTGACATTTCTAAATCTAAATTAAAAAAAAAAAAAAAAAACATTAAAAATAATCTCCTAGTACCTGTTCTGTAAACCCGAACATGCAACCCAACTCACTCCGTATAAATGCAGACTAAAGGTAACTGTTGTCATCAAGCCTCCCTGTAGATTTCACAGTAGTGTGGGGCCCTTGGTGGTGTAGTTCATGGCGGGGAAGTGCCTGCTGTCGTCCCAGTGGCCGAGGGGCTGGTGTGAGACAGACGGGAGGCCGGGGGTCCAGTGGTTGATGTAGCTCGCCATGAGCAGAGTCAGCTCCAGGATCTGAAACCAAAGCAAACACAGATATCATAGATTAATGATTTTAACACAATGATATGATGTTTCATTTGGTTCTGGGGAGCTGAAGGTCCAGCGTGGCTCAAACCTGAGACACCCAACTTGATCTGCTATCAAGACTCTCTCATTAGTGTCACCCACAGTTGTAATATGACTCTGTGTTCAAACTCCATTGAGATTCTGCACATAAAATACAGGAAAAACCTGTTTTCTCCATCAGCTCTCGGTGGTGAGGGTAGAAACAGGTGAATATGGATCAGTCTGTTTCCTCCCTTATCTTCAGCACTCCTTCATGTGACTTCAACACCTTGAACACCTTGTAAATGTGGGTAGATAGATTGAATATCGATCTACCCACATTTACAAGGTGTTCACATTTCCTTTACGCCTAAGCTGCAACACCATCGGTCACCTCCATTTTAAAATAGATGTTCAGATGTCTTGAAGTGGGGTTGTATGAGGTACTTATAGGTAGTCAGTGTTTTAACCACAGTAGGTGATGATCGAAACACCACCAGTTTGAAGAAACAGACAGGAGTTACCACATGGAAGCAAAGCAACATACTGCTGTGGACCGGAGCAAAACGTATTTTAGCCACCTAAAAGAAAGGCTCACCAAAAATAGCAATATCAGTTTAAGTGTAAATGGTAAATGAAACTTGCATTTATATAGCGCTTTCCTAGTCTTCCCACCACTCAAAGCACTTTACACTACATGTCAGCATCCTCACACATTCATACACTGATGGCAGAGGCTACCATGTAAGGTCCCATCAGGATCTAATCTAAGTCCTCATTCACACACAGATGGCTCAGCCGTTGGGGACATGGGTGCTGCTGGTCTACCGCTGCCTCCATCGGTTAGTTAGATAGTGGTATTGTGTGACTTTGGTTAGTTCAGATTTCAAGTCACAAAATAACACAAATGACAATGATGTCATAAATGACAGGTGACAACCTCACATATGGAGACAAAGTGGAAACTTGTCCATCAATCAGACTGAACGTGTGTGCAGATGTGCTCATGACGCTTACCTTTGGCTTAGCCATCGCAAAGACCAGCTTCTCCACGCTCTTCTTCCCGCCTCCCGGCTCCCTCTGCTGGCTTGTGACCACCATGAAATCATCACGGCAGCCACCGAAGGTAATCACAGACTGGTAGGAGTACGTGACCAGCGTGTGCTGAGGGATAAAAGCATTGCCAGTGTGAAATGTGCAGCGACATAAACAGGGAGCATGTTGACATTTTATTGCCGAACCCAAAAATAGAGCGTGGAATTCTTTTGGGAAATCGTTTTGGTTTTTGCTTTTTTTGAAGGGCAAATTGAGTGTGAAGAAGCGTGACATGACGTCCAGCGACTTCTTGTGATTTTCACTTTGTTTTTTTCTCTCTGACTTTCATGAAAGCGCACAAGCAACGCTGTCCGCCAGACCAAGAATGAAACGGATCTGCACGGGCTGCTGAAAATTATAGAGCTCGAGCTAACGTTTACATGTTGTAGTGGCTGTCTGTCAGGGTCAAGAATGTTAAATCAGAGGCTTGGCTATTTTATTTTCCTGTGGACTTCTGGTGTTTGAAACACCACAGAAAAAAAAAAAATCCTTCCAGACCAGCAGGTTGACAAAAGCTCTGCAGCTACGGCCCAGCCAGCTGAGCATTTCAGCTGGCTCATTTTTCAGCTGTCGACTGAGCTAAAATGTCCTACATAAATGTCAATCTCTTCCATGTTTTATGTAACAACACAGAGACAGAGATGGTGTTGATAGAGGTATCTGATATGGAGGTATGAAACTCACCATGGTATAGTCCAGCACACAAAGTCCATCTTCATTGACTGCCAGCCACACAGGACTCTGCTCAATAGGGGAGGGGGGCACTGGCTGTGGACAGGGAAAACAAAGAGAGGTCATGGCTCAGGTGTGATCCATCCAATAAACGCTATAGCTTCCTCTCTGGGTCTTCTTCTGGTCCCAAACCTGTGCTTGATGGAGGGGGCTTGTTAGCCAAATGAATGGCGAATTTTTATGTTGGATGAAAGGTAGCGTTTGTGAGGTTGTTTTTAATTACACTTCAAACCAACGCCTGAATATAAGAGATGAGCCCACATTAAAGCTGCGTTTCCACGGCGTGGTACGGCTCCGCTCGACTTGACTCAACTCTCTTTTTTAACCAGCTCCTTTCTGCTACGACATATTTCCACTGCAATTATTACATGGCTATAACAAAGTGTTATCATGTATAACACTCTGTTACTCTGTATAACAAACTGTTACTATGCATAACAAACTGTTACTATGTATAACAATCTGTTACTATGTATAACAATCTGTTACTATGCATAACAAAGTGTTACTATATTTAACAAAGTGTTACTATGTCTAACAGACTGTTTGGCAGGATTCTCAGCTGATCCCCGACGTGACGGCGTGTGAAACACCCGTAAACAGAGGATGTGCACTGTTAATTGTACAACATAGTGTACAGCTTAGCTGTGTGGGCTTCCACTTTTTCAAATCTGGGTCGAGTCAGTTAAAAATTGTGATTGCTATTGACGGCAGGTTTGTAGGGGATGCCCCATGTAACGCTAGTGCTGACTGTCTCTGACCAGTCAGTGGTCTGAAGAGTTTAATACCACTTTCTAGCATCGGCTCAGTTCACTTGGAACCTCAACTGAGGTGGTACCAAGACTGGAGTTGTTCTATTGGTACCGTCCACAGCTTTTGCTAATGGAAACACAAAAATAACCGTTCTAATGTGTAACGAACTGAATGGAACAGGACTGCCTGTTGGAAATGTGCCATCAGTCATACAAAATATAACATTAAACACAAAACAAGGAGAGAAGTGGACTCTTTTTCTTACCTTGGCACTGAAGAGTTTGGCTCCAAACAGGGGCCATTTGCGAGCCACAGTTAGGTATATCCTCACACACTCGGGTGCACTGCACCCACGTAGCATAGACCACTTAGTGGCCAGACGCTCAGTCAGATCTCTGAAAGGAGAGAAGGAACATTAGTTAAAGGGAGAGTGTAGGATTTGGGGGCATCTATTGGTGTGGTTGCAGGTTGCATTTATATAGCTTTTCTAGTCTTTTCTCGGCCAATCAAAGCACTTTACACTACATGTCAGTATACACCCACTCACACATTCACACACTGATGGCTAGGCTGCCATGTAAGGTGCCAACTTTGCCCATCAGGATCTGATCTAAACACTCACACACAGATGGTTTAAGCCTTCGGGAGCAATATGGGGTTAAGTGTCTTGCTCAAGGACACATGGACACGTGACCGGAGCAGCCAGGCATTAAACCACAAACCTTTCGATTGGTGGACGGCCTGCTTTATCTGAGCCACAGCCGCCACATGTTACACACTGTTCCTTTAAAGTTTGAATATCATCTGTAGCAAACAAGAGCATCCTGCAGTTTGTCTCTGATTACCACTGTTTGTCAGCCTTGTTGAGGACATTATGTTCTCTGGTTCTAGATAAAAAAAAATGTGGAGTGTTTGCTTTTACCTGAGCTGCTCTGAGCTGCAGTCCAGTTTGTAGCGTTTGGGGTAGAAGCGCTCTAAAGCCTGCAGGAGAATCAGCTGAGATTTAGGCTGAGGCGAGCCGGTCGGAGAGGAGGCAGCTGGCCTCTCCAGGTCACCATGTTCAACCTGGAAGATGAGAGAAGAGAGAGGGTTAGAAATTCTCACGGACAGTACAAGAGTTTCATAAATTAAATAAAAAAGTAGTCGTGTAAATTGACATAATGTGTACAGACCTGTGCCATGAGGGCAGCCACCTCCAGAGCCAGCTCTTTGTTCACAGGGAAGTGGCCCTGCTGAACCTCATCATTCACCTGGTACGCCAGTAGGAGGCGCTCTCGCTCCGTCTCTCCCTTCACCTGAGATCTGAAACACAACCTGTGCATGCAGAAATGGTGAAACAATTATTGTGAAATTTGTTTTCCTGGTAGAGGCTGGAATTATGCACACTTCATTTCAAAGATGCAGAAAATTCCTGTGAAACCTGAGAGTATAAATCACATCACCATCTTTTTTTTTGTTTTGGTTCAAAGGGCCTTTTCCTCAGACAAATGTGTGACCACATAATGAAAGATTGTGACGTAGTGTTTGCTTAAAGACCAGATGTGACAACAGAAAGAAATCCGACCTGCTTTTGTATGTTAGACGCACGATCCGTGTTCCCTCATTTTTCCCAGGATGCAATTCCTTCAGGGTCTGTTCCCACTTGGAAATGACATCACAGATCTGGAAAAAGGGAAACAAGTCAGTCACCAGTCAGACAAGTGAAAGCTTTTACGTGATTTCTGGCTCATAGTTACTTTATAATAATGGTGAATTTTCAATTAGTTCTTACTTTTTAGTTTAGTTTCATTTTTTCAGAAAGGTTTAGTTTTAGTGTTTCTACATTTAGTTTTACAGTAGCTTTAGTTTGCCTTTGTTAGGACTGGTATAATGTCTCAGTATAATTGCATGGCTGGAGAACTGTGTTGGACTGGCAATAATGCGAGAATAATCGTGATGTGAGAAGAATCACGAGAGTTGACGGAAATTCATGGTCTCCTGTTTTCACTTGTGATTAAGGCTGTGAAAGTTAATGTGATAAAAATGCGTTAATAACACATATGTGTTTTAATGCCACTAATTTCTTCAACTCATTAACATAATCTATCTTTGGGAGGTTGTTGTAGTGGGCTCAGTTTTAAAGCTAGGGTGAAGATACTGGCATCATATGAAACTACAAAACCTAATGAATCCATTGGTACCAACCATGTTAGACTAGCTAGTAGCAAAGGAGGTTAAATAATGCTCCTAACTTAGAAAACAAAATTTTGGTGAGGAAAAACTGCCATGGCCATTTTCAAAGGGGTCCATTGACCTCTGACCTCAAGATATGTGAATGTAAATGGGTTCTCTGGGTACCCACCAGTCTCCCCTTTACAGACATGCCCACTTTATGATAATCACATGCAGTTTGGATCAAGTCATAGTCAAGTCAGCACACTGACACACTGACAGCTGTTGTTGCCTGTTGCCTGCTGCAGTTTGCCATATTATGATCTGAGCATATTTTTTTATGCTAAATGCAGTACCTGTGAGGGTTTCTGGACAATATTTGTGATTGTTTTGTGTTGTTAATTGATTTCTAATAATAAATATATACATGCATTTGCACAAAGCAGCATATCTGTCCACTCCCATGTTGATTAGAGTATTTAATACTTGACAAATTCTCCCTTTAAGGTACATTTTGAACAGATAAAAAATGTGTGATTAATTTGCAATTAATTATGATTAAATATTTTAATTCACTGGCAGTCCTAGTTGTGATATACTATAGCTAAAAAAACTAACACTAAATGTCTTTATTTTTATTATATTTTTTTCATCAGGCAATTTCAAAATCCATCACGAATACTGTATTTGTCTAATTACTGGTCAAAATACCTCATAACACTTAACATAAGAAACACTCACCTAACAAGTGGCATGTCAGTGATTTGTTTTTAGACATCCTGAAAATCCGAAGTGACAGCATACCATGTTTGAGCATTACAGGTCTTATTTCAACAAATCTTACCAAGAGAAATTTTCAATTGTTCCTTTGGCAGATTTTTAAAAAAAATATTACCAGCAGAAACACCATTGCTTTTTTTTTTTTCCAGCGTATACTTTTTCTTAAAAGACATAGTTTTTATTTAGAGTAATTACTTAGTTTACTAAATATATTTTCACTGCTTATTTTCATTTTCGTTTCAGTTTTAGTTAACTATAATAACCCTGGTTCTGTCAGCAGGTGGCAGTAGCTGCAGCTCCAGAAAGGACATCCATCTTTTCTAACTGTATACTGTACGAGCCAGACCGAGTTATAAATGTAGTGTATTCACTGTCTCTGGTAGGCTGGTTAAACATAATGGAAGAGTTTCAGTAACCAGAATGAAAATGAAGTGGAAGCACCATGTTTATCATGACTGAGTGGAGTTAAATTACAGAGTCAGGCTTCGGTATATTGGCATGTGGCTCCATTTAAAAATCTAAAAAGTTTGGGCAGTCTTAATTTGTCAAAACACTCTTTAGCTACCCACTGCTGGTCCTCTAAAATATTAAGTAACATGAGACAAATTATATGAATAAATGCACCACAGAAGCCTCGGCGGTGTGTAGAGGCACTTATGCTCAGCGACCCACAGTCGTACCTTGGCAGACGGCTGCAGGCAGTGCTCCAGGTCTTTGCCAGAGGGATCGTCAGTGAAGAGGGCGAACCCAGACAGCTGAGGCTTCCTCACGCCGATCCTCTGGTTCAGTGTGTTGAGGAACTCTTCCACTGTGGTGGAACCATCAAAACCAACCACCTACGTGAGGAAATAGAGGACACGATGATGTGAAGCATGGGAAACCAGACCCAGTATACATCATCCTGCATTTCCTGTTCAAGCTGCACCACCTATTAGCATGAAAAGTAACAGCAGAGGGAGTTAAGACCAAAAACAGGTCATGCATTATGAAAATGAAGAAAAGAGTTTTGTTGTTTCAGGTACCAGTGAGATGATAAAATACGGACCAGAAAGTCCAGTTTGAGTAACAGATCCATGAGTTTGAAGGCTTATGAGAGCCAAAACACATATGAGACAGAATTTTACAACTCTGGAAAGTTACCACGATGGCAGTGAATTTACTGTGTGTCAGGATGATCTCAAAGTAAACTCAAGAAAAGCAGCGATACAAACGCAACTGTTTGCTCCGTGTACTCAACTGTAGAGCAAGAACAAGTTGCATGCTCTTGGTAAATGAGGAAAAATCAGGATAAACAACGAAGGCACCTCTAAGAACTTAGACCAAATGACAACGAGGGAGGAAATATTAAAAAGCCTTTACTGTAGAGGCTAAATCATTAAAAAAGTCAACACGTCTCTACCAATGTAGGTCTTCATCAGGGCATTATATTTCCTCCCTCACTGCCACTGGGTCTGTTTTTGGATTCACGTCAAAAAGTTATCTGCTTTCACATATTTGATTTTTTTTTTTTTTTTTTGCCAACTCTGCACTGACATTAAATATTGCAGTAGTTGTTACTTTATCTGCCTGTAGGTGGCACCATCAACATGCCTTCACATCTGCAGGTAGAAACCGGTGCTGCTGTTACTTTCCTTCTCTACAAGCAGCACATGTTGGAATGTGCAGAAAAAGTACATAAAAATGTGCTGCTCAAAGTGAGCGAGATGGAGGCAATTCTATGAGGTGATTTGCTTCTAAAAAGAGGACGGTGTAATGGTGTTTTTAAAGGACAACTTCTGTAACCTTACTTTACTTTCCCATGTTTTTGTCTAGAGACTAATGACGACAATTCATCCAGTACTGAGGGCGAACGCTGTAACCGGCAACCGCAAAACAAACTGTGAGTATCAATGTAGCGTTACATCTACTGAAAATGCTTATTTGTGCCACTGACAGGCTCGGATTGCAGTGATAAGTGTCTGACAACATTTTGGAAAGAACCCTACAGAAAATAAAACATTTTTCTTACCTTTCTCTTGATCCGGTCTGTTTGTTATTGCGTCCAAGTCCCGCTCAAGGAGAAGTCTCGTTGTAAAATCTGAATATACTCTTGCTCAAATAAATACGGGCGGCCAACAAATTCAAAGACCTCATCCACATTGTGGAAATCAACTAAATATACGCTTTCTGTACTCCAACACAATAAACTCTGCCAGGATGACACTCGTGTTTCCACTGTGAATGTATTCCACTATTCCACCGTTGTCTTCCAGCAACGCGTCACCTCACCAGATTTCAGAATAAGACTCCTCCGTGAGTGAGACTCTTTCCATAATGTCAGACACTTTTGATAACGATCACAGCCTGTCATGGCAAAAACAAACAATTTAGGGGACATAAATGACGACGCCAGCTTGCCTCAGTAGCAACATTTTGCAGCCTGTTGAGCAGCTGCCATCTACAGCGTTCTCCCTCAGTATTGGACCAATTTCAGAACAGTTGAAAAATAGCAATGTTACCCTTTAAGACATCAATAAGACATGATTATGAGGTAGATACAGCTTGTGTAAGCCAAAGACGGCGACTGCGTGTTGTACTGTTGTGTTACCTGGTAAGTGTTGTTCATGAAGTGGACTGGGATGCTGAATGGCAGTGAATGGTGGTAAGGGTTTCTCAGCAGGATGGAGACGATCTCCATACGGGAAGGTTTGGCCTCCCGCTCTCCATTCTGCAGCGTTCGCTCCACAGACCTTTGACAGTACACCGCATACTTCCCGACCTCACTCCTGTGTGGGGGAAAAGAGAATAGAAAACAATGTACTAAAAACAGACTCAGAACTGGTTTTAGTTACTATGGAGGATACTCTGTGTCAGCTACAGTTTAAGGCACCTCACCTTGGGTCGGCATTGCGCTGGAGATACTGTCTCAGGTACCAAAGAAAGTGTTGCTGAGGAAGGAACAGTGCCACGCACAGAGACAACAGCTGCCAGCACTACAGAACGAGGTGGTAAAAGGAGAAAAACTTTAATTAACGGGATCTTTTTTTATGCAAACATTTTTCAAACCTTTGCCAAGAATGCAGCAAAACTGTACTTCACATTCAGAGTTAACCGCCCTGGGTTTCTATCATGTAATTTGTTGATGATTAAAAGTGAAAATAAAGCCAGCCTGACCTGTGTGAGGGAGTAGTTTTGTGCCGTCCGGCGGTTGGTCTGCTTGATAAGCTGACAGTACATTTCATTCTGCAGCTCCGGGTGGGTGAGGCACACTTGCAAAGCATTCTGGGCCAGCGACGTGTGGTAGTCGACAGACGGAGACTCAACCAGCACGTTGATGAAGAGCTGACAGGACTGCAGAGGAGAGACTGCTGATACTTAGTTCCTCTGTACTACCAACAGGTGGAGGCAAACGCACACCAGAGACTACACATTTAAATGCATCTTAAAGGTAGAAAGTGAGTATTTTTTTTATTATAAAGGAGGTCTAGATGCTATATAAATACTGTGAAAGCATCAACACACTCAATCCAAGGAGAAATGCACACAGTCCATATTCAGACACTGTCCCTTTTAGACGAGCTGCCAGGACTTCGTAAGCTTGTCTTGTCACAACTATTAGTCACTAGTAGAGGTGTCGCCAAACTTGGTGTAGTTGACACACCTAGTGAGTCCCCGGCTGCAGTGATGCTGTAAACACGGGAACCACACAGGTTTGAAAAACGCTGACCAATCAGAGCAGACCGGGCTTTTTCAGGGGGGCTTAAACATAGAGTTAGTCAAGATTTTAGAAACATTTTTTTGTTATATTTGCTGAAATTGTCTTTAAATCCTGACAGTAATCACTAACTCAAATACTCAAAAATATTATTATTATTATTATATTTAACTCTTTTGAAAATCTAGTGTACTTGCTAGTTTCTCAACCCTGCCTTTAAAGAGACAGGCGCTAAAACAGAGCGTTTCAGACAGAGGGGTGAATTCAGACAGTATAAGAAAAATAATGCCTTTGAACATTTAAACATGTGCCGACGCTCTAGCAGAAGCCCACAATACAAGCATGACCCTGAAAATGAGCATGATATGCCGCCTTTAAAAGGTACAATTTGTAGGATTTGAAGGCATCTAGTGGTGTGGTTGCAGATTGCAACCGAGTACCCCTCTGCTCCCTTTCCAAGACTGCAAAACCATGGTAACGGCATTCGCCTCGCTCAGAGGCCATCCTTACCATAATACAGTGGAAACCACTTATAGTGATCACGTCTGTCTGGGTTAAATTGATCGCTATAAACGGTTGATTATAATAACCAAATTTTTTGTTGTTGTGCATCATTTCTAATGCAGATTATCATACAATTGACCTTTCTATATTTATTAAATTAACACAAAGTAATGAAATGGACTGCCTTCACCATTTACTGACTCGCTGCCAATTCTTCTGCCTTTTCCCTCACCAAGGGTGAGGCATTGCCATTTCTGACTGCCAAGTACGCATGCAGTAAGGCAAAAATGAACACTGTAGGCAGACTACTTCAATACTATGAGAAAATTATTAAAACAGCATTTGTATAGTAATGATTCTGTCCAAAGCGGTTTGATCCATATAAGCAGTTGATGACTGTAACACTACTTCAGGAGCACCGGAGGTCAGACAACGGCTGGCGGTACCACAGTGTTATACTCTGCTGCTCTTGCCTCATTTTCACAAGTGAGAACTACGGTGGCCTTCAGGGAATGTAAAAATGTAAAAGTCGCCCTCTAGAGCCAGTGTTTGGTTTGTCTTTTCCGTTCTGGGGTACTGTAGAAACATGGCGGAGCAACATCAGCAGACTCCTCTGAAGAGGACCTGCTCCCTATGTAGATATGACGGGCTCACTCTAAGCTAACGAAAACACAACAGTTCTTAGTTTCAGGTGACTAAACACTAATGAAAACATAGTTATGAATATTATATTCAATTTCTGCCAATAGATCCCAATGCTGATAGAAAACACTACAACTCCAGGTGATGGTAATGTTCAGCTCAGAAGAAATAAACAACATGTCATGAGGTCAGTAAAAGCCCAAATGTGTGTGTCATTATTTTTTGAAGTAGCTTTTGTTCTCATCCGCTGGGACATTCGAAGACAAAAGAACCAATTTACCAGTTTCCATCAGTCTCAGATTCATTAGTACTTCAAAGGCATGAAGTGGAGCGTAGACTTGAAAAGCGCGTCACTTCCATTCATTTGGTTTCTTTGTGTGTTTGGGACTGTTGTTTAAGGCTGGCTGGTCAAAGAGAGAGCTGATCCATTCAACTTTCAATCCCGTAGTGTAGTGAGTGAGGTGGAGGGGGCTTCTGGGTGGGCACACTGAGGACTACAGAGCTCAAAAGAGAGGAAAAGGATCTGCCATCTTCTTACAAGGTCCCTGTTCTGCTCTGATCCTGAGTCTCCTCCCCCATCCTGTGGCTTCCATATCCATTGCTACCACTCTCTGAAGGCCTTGACCTCCCATGTCTCCTCTTTAAAGAGCCGCCTTTCACACTGGCTGTAAACCAGAGGAACGTTTAGCCTCAATCAGAGCAGATAATTAAGGCCATTATCTCCCTTCCACGCTTTTAATGAGCTGAGGCCCTGGTCCTCCAGCCTTTGATCTGGTTTAGAGGCAGGAGGGACGAGAGGAAGAGGGCCGCAGAGCGCATCCAGGAGTAGGAGGGGATAATGGGGGGATGGATGATGCCTTGAACAGACCCTTGCAGTGAGAGCCGGACAGAGAAGGAGAGACAGATTGAGAGAAAGGGATGAAAGGAAGAGGAGCAGAGTAACTAGAGTAGAACAAGAGCGGTGGAGAAACTGACCTTGAAAAGCTTGAGAGCTTCCGTCTGCAGAGCTTCAGAGGGCAGAGTGGTGAGAGGCGAGCGCAGACCCTCCTTACAGAAGCTCAAGGCCTCACTCCTCCACAACGGCGACTCTGGGAAAACAAGAAGCACATGCACACAGAAAGCCACGCACAGACATACAAGATTGAGTTTCAAAGCTGTAATGACTCAACAGCTGACAGAAATTCACACACAGTTGTAAACACAGTCTGCAGTGCGGATTAAGGCTGTCAGACACTGCGGATCAAAATAACATGTAGCATGCTACTGAGTAAATGTGAATCCACTTACAGAGAGACGTTGCAGCCTTCAGTCGATTATGCATCAACTGAGTGTCACAAATATATTTGCAGCGTTGTCAGCAAAAGAATCTGCAATGTTCTTGTGCTTATTAGCAATTATGGATTACTGTTTGTGTGTCACCGTCCATAGTTACTACTGAAGACACTGAGGTCATTCTATAGCGTATTTTTGAGAGAATTTGTGAGTTTTAATGGCCAGTTATTTTTTTTATTATTATTTTTTTTTTAGATATAATTTCAAACATGTAAAATAAAAAAATAAATTATTAATTAAAACATAAGAATATTATAAGGAACATAAAAAAACAAAACAGCACCCCAGAAACATATACAACAAACTCTGTGACAACATAATTAAATATTGCATATTAAATTATCAATAAACTTAATGTTTAACATAAATATTCCCACCTCAGTGTTCACCAGGCACACTTCAATCACACCAGTCAAATCATGCAAAAATTAACTTATATATCCTGTGCCCTGTCTTTGTAGGCCAGGTCCCCTCTCCGATCATCCATCTTTATCTATTGTCTGTTATTTTCAATAACTTGTTTAAACTTGTTAAACGTTCTACATGTTTTCATTTCCTCACTGAGGACAGTTAAGGAGACTTGCACAAATTCAATTTAAAGTCAAATATATTTTTAACCTCTTCCTATTAACAATAACAATGCACTTAATATTGAAGCGTCTTTGCTGTAGAAGAAGGATTTTCTCACCTGGTTCTCCTTCTGCATCAAGCAGTTTACCAATGAGCTGCTCGTACTCTGTGCCCACTTTGAAGGTCGCACAGCTGCCCGCTGCCACAGTCAGGTGATACAGCCATGTATCCTGTGTAGCAAAAAGGCATTAATAGAAACAGAAGTGAATGGATCCCATTACAGCTCACCAAGTGTTAATTACATGACCATGTTCCATTACCTTCTCCTGCTTGGTGCCAATGAGCAGGTATGTAGGACTCTGGTCTCTTGGTTGGACCACTAAGGTGCAGTGGGAGGAGAGGAAACCTCGACTGCCGGCCTCATAGTCCTCATCTGAATCACAGGAGCGATCCACTTCCTGTACCAAGGCCTCACGCATCTGCAGCTGACCCAGAGGCAACTGAGAAGACAGAAAATAAATCAGTAAATAAGGAATCAATCAAAAGCAATACCTCTTCCTTACTGGATGCGATGCGAACAAACTTCAAATTGTTTCCAGTGAAGATGTCCTAACCTGTTCTGTGCATCACCAAACAGCCTAAGCAACGTATCTTAGAAAATGCTTGCCCTGGCTCAGTTTATGCAAAGTTTTGCACATCTCCAACTTATTTTCACTGATCAGAATCAAGGCTGACAGTCAATCAGTATCACTCTCTCTGTGTAGTAGAGGGTGAGATTGATCGCTTGTATATCTCAACAACTCATAAAAGAGTTTGCTGGGTCGCTGTGTGTTAGGAAGAAGAGTAAGGCATAGATTTAGGTACGTTTAATTAAATAAACATTATATTACACCTTGAGGCTGGTGTTATAATCACAAACAAAAGACAACATGAAAAGCAGGCAAAAGGGGCTTTGTGCACCTTGTCTTCCTGATTACGATAGTAATAGAAGACTTTTCCAACCAAAGAACACCACACCAGCTTCGAGTGTCCATGTTTGACCTGAAACAAGAAGACAACGGCATAGAAAGTATCAGAACGTGTCCCAGGACTTGTGTTTACAAGACTATACATTTATTGTTTTGCATTCTTTGAAACTCAGACCAAAGAAGTTTTTCAAAGCTTGACAGGTATTTGTCAGGAGATTTCAGACCAGCGGATGTCCCAGGAGTGTGCAGGTAAGCGTGCAAAATCATTATTTAAGATTTTTTGTTTCCAAAGCAAAGTGACGACTAACTTCTGCCAAATGTAAACAGTCCATCCATCCACACTCTCATTCAGTTGCTGCTGAAGATGATAATTACACATCACTTTCTGCGACGGACTTGTTTCAGGGAGTTTTGGAAATATGAATGGAGCAATGATGTCAATGGAGGATGCCGTCGACACGTAGCCAGCTGTGCGTCCCCCAGAAAGGGGGTCAGCGGGTTAAACTGGGCTAAGAGGCAGAACAGCCCGTCTGGACTGAGATCACATCACAACCAGCAGATCAAAGACAACTCTCAGGAAGGGATTTGGAGTTTGGTGAGAGGACATGAGCTGTCAGTCACCTGTCAGAGACCCGTCACACACACTTGTCAGATCTTTAAGTGTCTTAACTTTACCAGCAGACAGGCCTCGGCTGAGGAGAGGCAGGGACAAGAGGAGGGTGGAGGGGAAGGAGATCTCAAGCATTCCTGCAGCTCGGGCCTTACAGCCGTGTCCCAACGTGAAAGAGGTTTTCAAGAACCTGCTTCAAGTGCTCCAGCAAATCTCCCCCCAACCCCAGAGACAGTCACTTCTATATCTGTCTGAAAGAGGACATTTAGCCCAAAAATCAGTTATTTCCTCTTCAGGGAGAAAGCCTGGTTAATCTGGACCTCTGGCAACTGTTAAAACCTAATAATATCAACTACATTATTTCAGTAAATACAAACAAATACACAAAAAGTTTAATTATCTCTACATGATTGTAGTAAGTCTGAATTGCTGTGATTCCAGATGTTATAGAAACAATTACTCAATTAGTTGATAGGCAGAAAAAATAATAATGAAAATCTGTTAATCATTTAATTCAGTCATCTCCTGGTGTGTATATATATATATATATATATATATATATATATATATATATATATATATATATATATATATATATATATATATTTTAGTACTCCAATCAACTAATTAATCTTCAACATATTTGATAAAAAAATTGAAACATTAGTTGTAGGCCTAACATAAATGATGCGTCTGAAAGCCGACATTCTTCTTAAATAATAACTTAAGAAGTTTTGCTTGAAATTGACAGAAATGCTTTGCTTTCTTGCTGAGAGATAGATGAGATGATAAATACCATAATACTTTGCTGGCTGTTTCCAGTCTTTATGCTAAGCTAAGCTAATTGTCTACTAGCAGCGGTTTCATATTTAGCTTACCGAAATGTCAAATTCAGTCACATCAGTTGTATTTGTATAGTCCAATATCACAAATCACAAATTTGCCTCAGGAGGCTTTACAATCTGTACAGCATATAACTTTATCACCTTCACAGCGGAGCAGGAAAAACTCTTATAACGGAAATAACAGAAGAAACCTCAGGAAGAGCAACAGAGGAAGGATCCCCCTTCCAGGCAATAGTTGTGTACAGAGTAACAAAATAATGAAATTACAACATAAACCATCCATATGACACAAATTTATATATATAATGTATAAAGAGGTATTAATCTTATCATTGCATAAGCAAGCTTTCAGACGCTTTATAACTGATATGCCACGCCTGTCTCCTGACCTTTGTAAGCCAACCCCTCACAGTGGGCTTGGCGGTGGTTTCCATAGTAACCGGGCTGCTGGCCTGGACTTTGAGTATGTTCTGCAGCACCCGGATCCACTCCTCCAGGATGTTGGGTGAGTCGGCGGTCAGATAGAAGGTCTTCTTCTCTGTAATCAACTGATTAGAGGAAAAGGGAGAAATATGGGAAAAATGCTGAGCCGAGATGAGATAGCATCGTCGTGTCAGAGGAGATCAGAATCAGCTTCAGCAGAGCCGGGAAAACATTCCAGGCCAATCCTACACCTGATGTCATTTTAAGCTGCTTCTCTGGTATGTTGCAGTAAAGCTCTGCTGTGATGTAGTGCTATTATAATAGCACAGCTACATACGCCCTCTAAAAACTGTCTTTGCTTAAGTTTCTCTATTTTTCTTTCTTGCCACAGTCTTTGTTGATCTATTCTTACACAAAGTTAAGCACTATTAGGATCCTTTGCTAATGAGTTCAGGTGTTTTTCACTTACTTGAAATGTCTGCGCTCCCTCTCCTCGAACTATACGGCAGGACGAGTTCAGTTCAATCTGACCCTGAGGTTTCCTGATCACGTCACTCTGAAAACATACCAAAACAAACACAAGAAATCTGCACTTTAACTTTAAAATGAGAATTAGAATAACCACAGTGAAACTGTACACATGAATAAGGGACAGGTATCGGACCAAAAGCTATCACAAGGAAACGGGGTAAAGTGGACCCTCCTACCCAGGAACAGTGGATGGATATAGTAGAGTAAATCTACAAAATGGAAAAACTGATGCACCGAAGAAGCACATGTGGAGGTAAAATGGGAAAACATGGAAAATATTCAGGACCAAAACACCAATGAAGAACAGCAGACAAAACTGTGAGAATGAATAGCCTACTAGAGAGGTAACTCCCAAACAAGCCTTTTATTTAATTCATTATTTATTTTATGTATTTGCAGGTTGGTTTGACTGTTTTTCGACACATCTGTTGGGTTTGTATGTTTACAAATATGGAAAACTTATATAAAAATAAGATAATAACCACAGTAATGAACATCTTGTTTAATCTACACTGACAACACTGCTAGTGATGAGCTGATGAGATGTGCTCGTGCCTTCTGCAGCAGCCATCAACACTCAAAATTTTGAAATATTCGTGCAATGTTTTCTGTGTCGACAGCAAAACCTTAGAAGGAAGCAGTCAGGCAGGATCAGACTCACAGGAGATTTGTAGTAGAGGATCTCTCCATTCCTGAGGATGAACCAGCGGCGTTTCCAGGCTTTCACCTGACTGCCCATCTTCAGCAGGTACCCAGACTTCTCCAGCATCTCCTACACACAAACAGCACAGAGGTTATTCAAACACACACACACACAATACTTTTATTTATTTTTTGTTTATGATTTAACTCAGTCAAATGATTTCCTATTTTATAATTACATTTTGTCTGTGGAATTGTTTTGATTTGTTTGAAACTGGCTAGTTATTGTAAATACATAACACGTTAGTTATTTCTTGATTATTTTATTGTATTTTTCATTTCATTTTACTTTCTTTGTTAATTTTTTTAAATTTAAAAATTTTTTTGATGTTATGTTTGTTTATATGTATATATAATTAATATATATAATTAATTAATCGTTTTATTTTATTATACATATATTTTGGGAAGCGTATTCTTTGTGTCTTTTTTACATTACAAGAAAGACGCATGGCAATATCATGTTTTGTTATCTTTGAAAATGATGCTTCACAATAAAAATGTTTGAAAAATATAAAAAGCAGGACTCCACTCACAGGCCCAGTGCTCTCACAGGAATAGGAGGAGGTTCGCTGGACTTTATGCTCCGGTTCAGAGTAGTCGCTGTCCAGGGAGTAGGCATCGGGAGGAATGGCGTAATCGCTCTCTGAGCTGATGGAGGACATGGACACACCTAAGAAAACAGGAGATGGTGCATAAATTAAAGGTACAAAAAGAAAGAAAGGCTCACTAGAAGTGTCTGAAGAGAGAATAACACAGATTATACATGTGTTGCTTAAGAGCCATCAAGCAACATGAGGCGCTTAAATGGAAAACTCAGACTCTGAGCTCAATGTTAGATATCATCAGTATGTGCATTCTAGCAGAGCAGTTAGTTTGTACCAAGTTCAAGTGGTGAATATCTGTAGCCACTCAGTGCTTTACTTAGCTTTCCCTTAAGCTGCATCATCTACTTCTACTTCAGTTAATGATTTCAAAAGTATCTCGGTACTTTCCGTACTTTCAACGCAGCTTCTCGCAGCTGCATACCTTTCTGGTGAGCAGACAAACTGCTGCCTTTTCTTGCTGTATTTCTCTCTGTATGAGGGGTAAATGTTGGGGCAGACGGGTGCTCTTCCTGACATTTATCATTAATGCTTTTTTCCCTTTAAGGGCATTTTTACTTACAGGAAAATGTGCTGCTGTACGTTGAAAATGATGCATCTTTTCAAATAAACTGAAGAATTACAGTAAATCAGAGGTGTGGATACAAGTCACATGACTTGAGTCACAAATTTGATAACGTTAGACTCTACTTGACAAAATAAAGTTTTAAATAGTTAATAGCATCATTACACTGTCAACCTCTAACACTGAGGATGATTTTAAAACTCTTTTACTAGTCTATGAGGCCTTCAGTGGTTTAGCACCTAAATACATGTCGGACTGCTTGTCCAAATATGTTCCAAACCGTCTCCTGCCGTCATGTAGTGCTGGCTTGCTAAATGTACCAAAGTGAACTTCAAAAAGCACAGTGAGGTAGCCTTCTGTTATTATGCACCAAAGGTCTGGAACAAACTCCCATCACATATCCCACAAAAACTGGAAAACACACCTCAAGGCTTATTTTTAACCTTTTTAACATTATTTTTTTATGTATTTTACTGTTTTATTGGTATTATTTATTGGTACACTTTGCTCCTGATGACCTCTGTCATTAACACCCGTCTTGTTTCTATTCATTTATTTATCTTGTAAAGTAATTTGAGCTGCATTTTATGTATTAAAGGGGATGTATGAATAAAAATAAGTATCATTTAAAAAAAGATTTGCATCTCAAGTTGGACTTTAACTCCCATTACTTGTGACTTAACTTGGACTTGAGCCTTTTGACTTGGAAATACTTGATACCTTCCCCCCAAGCTGAAAGACTAAAAAGTATGTTATTTAACAGCGTCGTTGGAGATGTTTGATTTGTTTACTTCAGAGATCCTTTACTGATTTGTTTGGGAA
Organism: Pterois miles; assembly: GCA_947000775.1. Lineage (NCBI taxonomy): Eukaryota > Metazoa > Chordata > Actinopteri > Perciformes > Scorpaenidae > Pterois > Pterois miles. Next base: position 4,094,542 of record CAMQGK010000471.1, on the reverse strand, counting down.
GAGGATTTACTCTGAACAGAACAAACTGAATTTCTATCTTTTTTTTTTTTTTTTTTTTTTGGCTGAATCCCTGAAAAGTACTGTATTTTCTGTTGAACTGTATACCCTTTTTTGGTAAATATTAGTAGCAACATAGAAAAAAACAAAACAAAACATGAACTAACGTTATGTTACTGAGTGCCAGTCACTCTGTTCTTAAAATGGCATTACATTTGGTGAACAGCGCATTATGACTTGTTTATGACTCAAAACTCAAAGTTTATGACTTGGGGCTTGACGCGGGACTTGAGTGAAAGACTTCAGACTTACTTGTGCCTTAGTACATGCCCTGTATTGAGTCCCACCTTCAGGCTGATAAAACACTGGATCCAGTGGATCATCATATACGTGCGTTGACAACAAGCTTGTCTTGAGATTATGACATGTTAGAGGTAAGTGGTTTTCACGGTCCCGTCTGCTCTGTAATGTGTAAATCTCACCTCTCTTGACGGCGCGTGGGCTACCGGGGACGCTGCCCTTCTTGTCCGGGAACAGGGTGGATGTCCGTAAACTGGCCAGAGAGCTGCTGTCGTCCTCAGACCCAGAGTCATCATCAGGTAGAGGTACGCTGCTGATCTGAGTGGCTTTCTAAAACACACATTTGAAAGAGTACTGTCAAGTAAAACGCCACCTGACAACTAGTTTTAAACTATGTTTAAACACAGGCTGCACCAAAACTTAAAGCACAGATCATCTAGCCCCTCTGTAAACCCCTCAGTAATAAAAAATAAAACGTCACTCACCCCTTTCAGTGTGGTATAGACTGGTACATTGATATTCTTATAAATCAGCTGGGAAAACGGACCTGCCGCTGGATACTGGGGTAAGTTGGACCCTGCAACACAGAAAAACATTTATTCTAAATTTATTTGATTTAATGTTTAGTTTTTTATGCGCAGCCCTGCTACAGATACATAATTCATATATAATTTACACACATTTGCAGCAGGTCGATATGCTTCTCCTCAAGTAACCACTGGTAAAAATTAAGTTAAATTGTCTTGATCTAAAACAAAAAAAAAAAAACTGGTCCATGGTTTCATTCTGCTTGAATAAATCTAAATGCTCCACCATAAGATGCACCTAAAGGCACAAACATGAGAGGAAGTTTAATACGCTGAGCAAGCTACAGTGTGATTTAATCCACAACAGCCACTTGGCAGTGAGGAAATTCAATAGTCACAGTGCTGTCAAACCTCGCTGTCTGATGATGTCGGGACAGACAGCATAGCAGTAATTACACCCGGACCACATCCTTTCATCGCAGCTGATTAAAGAGCAGCTTCACCTTCAGCTTTTCTAAACCTCCCCACTCCTCTTATGCTCTTCCTCGACTCTTTAAAAACCCTCCTGAAGGCTCCACACACCTGTGCAGGTGTGTGGAGCCCTGGGCTAGAGGAAGTGACATCAAAGGCAGCAATGACAGATCCAAACTAACTGCACACCTCCACAGCAGCTTCAGCTTCAGCTGTATGACATGTCACTTCACAGTAATGACTCATCTCTCACACCACCCAGGCTCACGCAGACAGACGAGCACTCACACTGCATTAGACGCCACTGTCTTCCTCTCTTCATTACACCAACTATCAATGGATGTAGCAGAAAATGTTAGCGAAGAAGGACTGGATGGCTGGTTTCTTGTTTCTGGCTGCGGGGGACTTACCTCGTCCAGGGCACCTGGCTCCAGGACTGGCCTCTGATACTCTCATTCCTGACTTTGCCACAGCGTAGATCCGACTCTCCTGCAGAGAGGAAAAATATTCCTTCAATATTTTGGCATTGAGATCTTTTCAGAATAGATTAAAGGAGCAGCTTCACATTTTGGGAAATACACTTATTTTCTGTCAATAGTTAGATGAGAAGATCGATACCGCACACATATCGGTATGGTAAATATGAAGCTACACCACCATCAGCTACTTAGCTTAGCTTGGCACAAAGACTGGAAACAGAGGCAAAGACATTGCTGCACTTAATTTGAACTGGTCAGAATTTTCCAGTTGGAAATTTTATGCCCCCAAAGTCGGATTTCTGAGTCGGAAAGTCAGACACACCCCATCAACCCCAACCTCAAAATCCAAGATGGTGGCTCTGCACATCGTTGTTGTATGTCTCCAAAAAAAAAAACAAGTTGCAGGTCACGGTGACCTTTAACCTCCAAAATCTAATCAGTTCATCCTTGAAATTCCATTAAGGCATTACTGAGATATCGCTTTTTACGAGTATGGGACAGACGTGAGGCCACAGTGACCTTAACTTCAGGCCACAAAAATCTTATCAGTTAATACTTGAGTCCAAGTGGACGTTTGTGCTAAATTTGAAGAAATTCCCTTCAGGCGTTGCTGAGAAATCACGTTCACAAAATGGATCGGAAGGACATACGTACGTACGGACAACCCGAAAACATAACGCACTTCTCTCTTAGTTGTGTCTCATTAAATCAGTCCTACACACAGTACTGTCAAGCTTCTATCTGTGGACATGTTGCTACAGTGTTATACTGCATAATGTGTTGTAATCAACTGCTATTGCTAACAGTGGCTAATGTGGCTGTAGAAAACCCCATTAAGTTTAAGTTATTCCCAGCTCTGAATGTAAACTGAATGCAGCATTACACCTCTAAAGCTCACGTTACTGTATCTTGTTTGTTTAATCTGTTCAAGTGCAAGAACAACAGTTTGTCATTTTATAGCCGGTTAGTACTGGGACTATTGCTTTACAGAGTGTCCAGTGGTTGACTGGCAACTGGTCCATAAAACAGTCAGACAAATAAGCCACTGTAAAACGGTGAAATGTTGTTTTTACACTTCAGTTTGTATACGGATTAAACAAAAAAGCTATAACATGTAAATTATGAGCTTTTGGAAGTGCTGCTAGGCAGATTTTGTTGTCTTTGGACCGAGCTAGGCTGGCTGTTTCCCTTGTTTCCAGTCTTTGTGCTAAGATATGCTACCTGACTGCTGGTGGCAGCTTTGTATTTACAGCATAGACATGATATCAGTATCAATCTTCTTATCTAACTCTTGCCAAGAATGCAAATAAGCATATTTCACAAAATGTCACACTGTTCTTCTAATCCCTAACGGTTTCTAAGAGTCCTGAGCTTTGGATAGTACACTGAAACAAAAAGATAATTCATCCAACTGAATTGCTCATGCTTATAGGAAGGATTTTAACAGCATACAATCATATAGGAAGCTGAATAGATAATACTGGTCTCTTGTACCCAGGAAGGGAAGCGGTGTAAAGGAGGCGTCGGTGGTGGATCCAGCAGCTCCAGTTCTTCTGGGAATCCCACAAAAGAGACTCCATCCCGGCACTGTTCCTCTGATCCCGACCCTTCCACCACGCCGTCCATGCTGTCAGGAAGCCCATCGTCAATATCTGTTTCTTCCACAACCTGCGAGAATGGCGAGGTGGCAGTGCCTGTGCTCTTGAGGGTGGAGGAGGTGGAGGATGGGGTCATGATGTCTATGTTAACATTGAGGTGGTGGAGTCGGTCCAGGCTGGGCTGCGGCTGGCTGTAATGCTTCTTGACCAGTTGGATGCTGTCTCTGGGCGTGAGTGGTGTTCGTACTTTGGGCAGCGTCATGCTGGTGCCTGACTGGTGGACTTGAGGATTGGGGAAAGGGTTGTTGGTGGAGGGGGAGCGTGACAGGAGCGGGCTTTTGGGTGTTATTCTGAGGGACGACACCGGGGAGCTCGGTCCATGGGCCATCTCATAGGCTGAGGACGAAGATGAGGAGGAAGAGGACGAGTGGAGACACTGAGAGCGGAACTTGCTGTTGAGCTCATCGGAGGAGTTGTCTCTGTCAGAGCACCCTGCCTGACCCACTGGGCCCACTGGGAGCTCTGGTCCACTGAGGGAAACAGGGCTGCTGGGACCATCATGGCCTCCGAGGTCTCCGAGACAAATCCCTTTACTGCACTGTTCAGGAGTCCTTTTCACATCTGAGGAGAAAATGATGGGTAAATGGGTGAAGTTAATGTCTATGGGCAATTTGATGTGTTTTGACATTTTTTTACTGCAATGACTTTATGCTGAAATCCTCCACAAAGGAGCTTAAAAATTCAGAAGAGCCAATTTTAAGTCTACAGCACTTATAAAATACATTTTTTTGGTGGCATATTCCTTGAAGCAGCAGATGATGAGAATTATAAATATCTGTCGGCAAATGGCATTTTTAAAAGTAAATATCATAAAAGTGAGGCCATAAAATTTAGCACTATGGTAAAAACAAGCCATTGGACTACAGTTTGAGATAATAAATGTGTTATAATGCTTAATATCTCTTCATTTTGAAATCACTGAAACAACTGCATTTTTTGCTGAGTAGTGCAATTAATTAATTAGCATAATTTATTACCATCCCAAGATAATATAAATTACGGGCAGCCCACCTGTCTGCGAGGTCTTGATATTAGAGGCGGCTCCTCGCGGACCGGCTTGTCTCCAGCTGTCGTCTTGGGCAGGTGGTGTGCCGGGGCAGCTGGGAGGAAACAGCGGACTGCTGGGCACCAGGTGGGTATCCATTACAGGGGAGGTGGCCGGAGATCCACAGGATACAGGTTTCTCTAAGAGAGCTGGAGGAGAAACACAACACTCAGTAACTCAGTCTCTCCCACCGGAGCTCTGGGAATATGTTGTGACAGAAACATGAATTAATACTTGTCTACATGACCTTTTACTGTACTACTGCTAACAAAATACTGACAATATCTACAATATTAAAAGCAAGACGTATTAAGGAGTGCAATGCACAAATATACTCACAAATTTTAGATTACATTATGTATATCGAATCATTGAAGGTTCTCAATTGAATATAAATTAAATTGTAATATTAAATCCAGAATTAATGTTGGACTCTTAAATAAACTACTTCAAATGGACGAGAAAGGTGAGAAAAAACATTTTGTTTGTACATGCAGCACTCTGAAAAGAAAGAGTGCAGTGGCTGAATTGTTTTGGTATTTTGAAGTTACTGTGGAAAGATTGTTTTTGGGATAAAATAATCAGCTTAAAAAAGACAATTAAGGCATTGCAACAGTTAATTCTTTCTAAACTTGCTTTAATTGGTATTCACCTTGTAGTTTGTCCTGCAGCAACATTATCTGTTCAGTCTGCTTCAAGTTGGCCATTTTCAGCTGCTGGTTCTCTTGCTCCATCTGCGACAAAGTGCATATATTAACATCTTAAACAGCAACTTTTAGCAGCCATATACTGTATAAATATTATAGCAAAACAATTCAATAATGCAGTTTTGGAATACCTGATTTTAAAGCTGATATTGTGATTTGACAGATATATATTCAAGTCGTCATTTGAAAATAAGTATGTTTAAATTCTATGTAGATACAGCTGTAGATATTATACTTGTCCTCATGTGCATCTCTCAGCGGGGTGAGGGTCTTTGTATCTGTACATGTATGAGCTTACCTCTTTAAGCTTAAAGGTGACCCAGTCTTTAATCTTGGCAGCCTTCTCCTCAATGATTTTTGCCTCCTGGGCTCTGACTAAGATCTGGAGTCAGAAAAACCAGTTTGTGGATTATTTCAACCTACATTTTATGAACATAAATGGACATTTCTGCTCTTTATCTGACGCTCTCCATCCATACCTGTTTTTCCAGTTGCACCTCTAATCTCTTTATCACAGCATCTTTCTCTTGAACCTGATTGGTCAGTTCTTGATACTTTCTGTACAACGAGCTCTCTGATTCGCTGGTTTGTATGTTCGCAGACTTCAGCTTTTCTTCCATGACATGGATCTGAAAATGCATAGTTAAAGAGGTGAAAAGAAAGCTCAAATTTGTGTGGTTTGCTTAGTTTCAACTGGCATCAGACAAAGACAAGAAGAAAACATTGAGGAAACTTTTTTCCAACTCAGAGAAGAAAAAGCGTTCTCAGCCCTCATGTAATTCTTGCTTTTAAAGAAAGGGCACCATTAAATTAGCACCTACAGAAAACACCTGGAACGGCCAGCCATGACAGCCAATGGGGGATTAAACACAGCAGTGAGAGAGACAGGGGACGTGTGATCTGCACTGTAGGTTTGTTATCATCATGATAAGGTTGACTCCTACTTCATGGTTGAGTCCAACAAAAAAAATCCAATGGACTGTTTGACTAAATGGATCCAAAATTTTAGGATTTCTTTTTACATCACTCGATGTTGAGCATGACAGTTCGTTCTTGAGCTAGAAAACTGTAGTTTGACACAAATAAACTTAATTCAAGGTCTGCTGACAAGCTTTTTGCAGCGCATTCAACCACAGACGTTAGCCGATGTTTTTGTTCAAATACAAGCTGAGCAAACTCTTATTACTGAGGAAAACTGTGGAGGAAACATTTTAAATATATATTCATTTCATTCATTCATTCATTCCAGTTTATTACAACATGGGTCTTTATTTCTTTATTTTTTATTTATGTAGTTTTGGCTATCATTTGTGTCAGTTATGATAAAGCTGTAATCTCCTCTAAGGTGTGTATATTGTATTTGTATCCAACAATTATATTTATTTGTTTACCCAAGATCTGCCTCAGCTCATTACGCTAATTGCTGAGATTGGAGTGTGACAACATCCTTTAAATATTTTACAAGCTATATAATGAGAAGTGCGTCTCTACCTGTTTCTCAGCACTCTCAGCCCGCTGGTCAGCCTCCATTACCCGCTGCTCCAGCTCCTGCATCTGGAATAAACACAAAAGAGGTTAGAAATAACTGTTTTGAATACATCAAATTCATCAACCGGTCTTTAAGCGTTTCTTTTAATAAAGTAAAACCAAAGATGCTCTATAACAAAGATGACGCATTACAAGCCCTGCTAATGGTTTGAAATGGAGTACAGTTCCTGTCTCAGAGGTGGGCGTGGTCACGGCGTGTTCACCTCGCCTGGAAGCGTTGTGTGGATGGATGAAAGCAGATTAGATTACACTGTATATGCATAATGTATTTACATTTTCTTTTGCTAGCATTAGACATTTACACAGCTGACAGCCATACTAGCATTATGAAATTTAGTTAGCTGGGGTGTTGGGTGCCAGAGAGTGCTGCTGAGACAGAGAAAAGTCCAGAATAAAGGTAATTTTCTCCTGATGTGAAGTCATTTTTGTGTCCGAATGTTTGGAAGATATGTGGCTTGTGAAAAATGGGTCCAGCATTTACTTTGGTGACTATGGGGCGAAGAATCAGTCTGATTCTCCCATTGGAATTAATACTCAGGACTTGTCGCTAGTCGCCTAAACAGGCGAAACCCACGTGACACAGATACAGGAAACTGCATTGTCTCCTTTCTGAACTGTTTCTGGTAAGTGACAATACACATCCCATAAGCTGCCACAAAAGGCCCTCTAAGACTGACCACCAAGTCTACACACAACTACACATGTATGCAGACATATTTTAATCCATGTTGCTGCAGGGAAGACTTTTAAAAGATTAATGTACTGGGAAGCTTTAACAAGGAACCCATTAATAATCAAGAAAATTTTGCTGTAACAATAAAAGTCGCTGAGACTGAAAATATGAATTCAGATGGAATGGTCAAGCATCAGCCTAAGCAGCACAAGAAGGATAAACTGATTTTTAAGAAGGAGTGGTGCTTTAAGCAGAAAGGCAGAGACAGCAGAGAGGCCCACAGAGCTGAACATCTTTCTGTGTGATAGAAGAATGCTATAATGTGTGTGTGCAAAAGCTTGCGTCACCTTTTGTGCAAGCATGCATACTCGTGCTTTCAAAGGCAAACACTGGCCATCCTGCAAGTATGCACACATCTGCAAGTACCCTCTCTCAGCAACACACACTCTAGTGCATGCACAAAAACACCCCTTAATGCTTGCACACACACACACACACACACACAAGTTCAACAGAGGACTCCTCTGAGTTCAGTGACCCAGGTGAAAGGAGAACAAACATACTAATGGATTCAGAGATGCATTTGAATTCCTCCCGTCATCTTTGTTTCCCTTCCCTTTGTCTCTTTTCGTGTCTTTCTTTCTCCCTTCTCGTCACCTCCATAAAAGGCCCCGATTCCCAGAATCCACCTCTCACAATGTTTGAACGCTTCCTCGCAGCCAGATTAACACTCACAACTCACTAAAGCCAGAGCGCATGTTGATGGTTAGTAGTTGGATGACTCCTCACCTCAAGGTCAAAAGCCTTCGTGAGTCAAAGGATTTACCGAGCTTGAGCCCAAGAGCAAACAGCACTTTGTCCTCCATTCAAAAAACAATAAATAGGAGAGGAAAGCAAGTGATTTAGGTGAACCTAGAGTACGTATAAAGTCACAATGTAGAACAGATGTGAGAGAAGAAGCCATCAGGCAGCCTGAAGTGCTCCCACAATCCAGTTTGAGGACGAGCTAGAGGTCAGAAGGTGGAGGCGGTTGGACGTTGACCTTACTGAGTTCAAAAGGACAAATGGTGTTGGTATCAGGGAGCTTACCACAACAGTTTTAGCATTATAACTGAGGTTCAAGTTTATACAGTTACAATATCATACGTTCTTACTATATATGCATTTGGACTACCAGTTGTGGCAGAAGTTAGAAGTTTCAGCTATTTATCTGTTCATTTTAGTTATTTCACCAGATAAACTTTTATCTATCTTAAGTGTTCATTCATCACTTTAGCTACTCATTACTTTTGCTATTCATTACTTATTTTCTAAAGATTTAAGATGTTTTTGGGGGGTTTTGCCGTTATTGGGTAGTCAGGACAGGAGGAGAGAAAGGATGAATAAAAGTAAGGTAAGACTCCACCTTGGTACCTTGGGCCACCTGTTCTACCAGGTGGGCTACTGGGGCGCTCCTTAGCCTTAATTACCTTTATACATAACTTTTAATTAACTATTTGAAGTGTATTTTTCTATATTATTAGCTAATTCTTTCAACCATTTATCCAATATGTTCAGCTATTTCAAATCTTAATTATAGCTGCCTCTTAAACCTGTTATTTTTAACTATTTCACCATTTATCCAACATTTAGCTATCTGTTTATCATTAACTGTTTGATAACTATTTTTATACTGATTACAGTTAACAATTGGAAATGTATATTACCTTTAGCCATTTATTTGAACTATTTACAAACTCTCAATCACAGTAGGTTCAGGTTACAGCTGAAATGTGCAAATATATATTTTATAATCAAATTGTAATTTCTATGTTTTGAAATTAGTTGAGCTACTTCTAAATATTTCCCTATACCCCCTGGTAAGTGCAGAAGTGCCTCTGGTATTATTGTTATATATCATCTCTGCCGAGAGCTCCTGGTCAGTCTGAGTGACCTGATGGTAACAGACTGACTTCTATAACCTTTAGGTTATCAGATATGGATCCAGACTGTGTAAGATAGAGCTGTCAGTTTATCTCTGTGTCTGCCTGCTTATTTACTGCAGAGTCCAACTGTTGAGGCCTGAGTCGCTGAGCAGGCGTGAGACAACTATGTCTGCAATCCAGCATGTGTCAGGCCACAGTGCAACACACTATAGCTGCTGCTGAGGAGGCTGAAAATGGACGAACTGGGAGTCGTGTTTCCTAAAGCTTTGGATTGGCAGTTTGAGTTGCACGTATCTCCAGACTTAAATAATTAGCTTCGTGATGTTTCTGTATTTTTCTCACTCAATCCCATGAAAAGACTAAAAACAACAATGATTTGATTTAAAAATATAATAATGGTCTTAAAATGACAATATATCATTTTTGCAATTATTTCTGGGACAATATATCAGCCAACAAAATTATCATGATGGTGACAGTATTCACATGAAAATGGGTGTTATACAGTAGTTTATTTGAAGTCAATCCCACATACATGTCCTCCTGTTGCCACAAATAATCAATAGAGTGACAGATACAGGGCTAGAAATTGTCCTCAAAAAATGCAGCATTTACTCTTATTTAAATAAATTGTGCTAAAAACTACAGTGTCCAGCTATTTCGGGAAATTATCAAGCCTTTTTTTTTTTTAATTAAAGCACATTTCTGAAGGAATACGTTTGTGGCTGAGAAGCAGAGGCATCCTCGCAAGTAGTGAGAAAGACTAATGCTTTGTTGGTTTTGGTATTTTCATGGGATTTATTGACAATAACAAAAATGTGGAATTTCATCGGCCTCATCTTTTACTTTGTTATTGCGTCGAGTTTTGTAGGTAATTGTAGGGAAGCAGAGCGTCGGCCTCTTCTGTCTCAGTATGGATTCCAGAGGGACTGATAATATCCAGGGAGGAGGAGATAAGACGAGAGCAGCTAACAGACACCAGATCATCTGCTTCTCAGACAGCTAACAGATCTGTCACAGCTAAATAAGTGTTTACCGTCACTGACAGAAACTAACTGACAGAAATCCGAGATATGATCTTATAGATGGGATTTTTCTGTTGGCTTGATTGTTTAAATCCGTCAGCATTTTTCTCACTTTCAGTCTCTGCTTCTCTAAACTGTTCATGTGATCGTCTTTGTCAAATCCTAGTTGTTTATATTGGCAACACTGGTCACAAAGAACATTCATTTAAACAGTAGAGAGGGAGGTTTGAGTGTGAAATATCAGTTCATCGAGTGCTCCATCTGCCTCTCGACTTTAATCATTAACCTTTGTGCACAGATGATGGTTAGCAGTGACTCCAGCTCAATCATTAAATGTTAAAACCCCAGAAAAAGAAGAGGGGAGGATGGACAGATTAGGTGAGAGAGGAATAAGGCACCGGCAGAGAAAGTAAAATAAAGGCATCTCAAAGTGTGAACACTACTGAGACGTTAGCATATTAGGCAATGGTGTCAGAAAACATCACTACACATGAGCATCACAATATTATTTGTGTGATGTTGATGCTCCAAAACACTATACCAATTAGCCTCTTAAAAATCATAGGTTCTGGCATCATATGAAACAGAAAACCAGACGAATCCTTTGGTACCAACCATGTCACACTAGCTCATCGGGAAGGAGGGAAAATAACGCTCCAGTTACGCACAATTTTGATGAGGAAAAACTGGTATGACCATTTTCAAAGGGGCCCCTTGACCTCTGACCTCAAGATATGTGAATGAAAATGGGTTCTGTAGGTACCCACGAGTCTCCCCTTTACAGACATGCCCACTTTAGGATGATCACATGCAGTTTGGGGCAAAAACCATGCATGCAGTATAAAGGCGCTATTTTTGTCTATTCTAAAATAGCATATTCTTGCCTATATGCAACGCAAACTTAAATACTGAATTTATTGAAGTAAGTTATGATGCGCTGAGTGATTACCTATTAAATCCACTTTAATCATTTTATAGATATGGACACAAATAAGAAGAGGAAGAAACTGATTAAGCCTTCATAAAAAAATGGATAAAACACAAGACAAAAGCGTAACATTTCCCTCACAGTGTTGAACATATAAGACCAACCGTAACATGAAAAACAGACGGAAGGCAAAAGAAGCCGATCCAAACAAATCCACTCATGAAAATAAATGTTTATGCACACACACAAACCTGGTGACCTCTCTGCAGACTGATACCACTGAGTCAAACAGCGTTTTACTCCTCGAGCCATGTGAGGGTTATGAAGGAGATTAATCTCATTTGTCCAGTATTAGATTATCCAATACCACCCAATTTAAAAAAAAATCATCTGAATAAAGCATTTCTATATTGTGGGACAGAAATCAAACTTTGTTGATATATTTGCTCAGCGCTTTTAGACATCAAGCATCTTCTCTTAGAGGTCTGATAAGGCTTGATTCGTTATTTATTGGATTCTGGATGTTCTGACTTGTAGATAAAATGTCCTGTACTGTGACTGTAATGTTTTACTTTTTCCCCACTTCTGTCTGTATGGAGACATTTCTGTTTTTATGGTAAACCAGCTGACAGCTGTCGATTGCACTTCTCCTAATCCACTGTAAAAACTCCAGTTAAACTCCTCACAAGGCAAACGGGGCATCTCCTTTCCTCTCAGGCGGCCTCTGGGGGGATAAACGCCATGTCACAGGCAACCACGTCAACCTTTTTCTTTTTTTTTTTCCATGTTTTTCCATACCAAAGTGGGTCAATGCGTAAAACACTCCTAACTTGGCAAAAGAAGAGATGAAGAGCGTGAAGCAAACTTTCCAAACAGTAATAACATGACAGCATGGTAGTCACTCAGCAACCCCCCCCCCCTCCAAAAAACACACTCAGCAGCACGGGCCTCCACTTAAACCCTGCTCAGCACTGTGTGTGTTTGTGTGTGTGTCAGAGTGTGTATGCATGTGTGTTTATGAGTGAGATTAATTATTATTACATGCTCAAAAAAACATTTAGCAATAAATACTGTGCATGCTGGGGATTAACTGGATAGTAATTACTTTGTTTTCAGACAAACTCACCAATTCTTGCCATCAAGGCTGAAATAAAAAGCTACCATGTATGTACAATGTATGTATGGACAAACAGCACCAGCACTTCTTAATAAGGCAAAGCAAGTTGCAACTATGGCTTTATTAGTGGTTAACGCAAAAGACTGGCATTATTATTATTACATTATTATTTCTGCAGGAATTGCATTTTTTGGCGATGGCTAGTGAGCACTTCTGTTCTGGAAACTGCTCAGAAACCCCCTTATCTTCAGTCTACCTCAGAAATCAACCCATCCTCTGAATGCTCTAGGTCTCTAGTTTTTGGATGTAAAGTTTCATGTGGCTGTGATTATCCTAGAGATCTTCACAAGTCATTTTATACAGTGCGGTAAAGTTTCAAAAAATGGTCTTACTATAGTGAAATGGCTACTATGGGGACCAACATTATCCCACATGAATACAACTGGGATCTTTGGATCCTTCAGAGTCTCAGCTTTACATACCCAATTCATGCAATTCCAAGACAATTTAGGGACCCCAGTATGCAGAAATATTCAAATACACCATTTTTAGAATAGGAGTAAATAACACATTTATACTGCATGAAAAAACTGCATGTTTTTTGCCCCAAACTGCATGTGATTATCATAAAGTGGGAGGGTGTAAAGGGGACTCATGGTACCCATAGAAGCCTTTTTTCATTCACATCTCTTTAGGTCAGAGGTCAAGGGACCCCTTTGAAAATCACCATGCCAGTTTTACCTCACTAAAATTTATCCCAAATTTGAAGTGTTATTTATGGATTCTTCAGATTTAGTTTCTTTAGTTAAAGATCTCGTTTGATAACTGAAGCTTCAGTCTAGCCCTAAAAGTGAACCTGCAAGAGCCTCTGAAAGACATTAATGTCATTTGGGATCGCCCCTGGCCCCCCGGGTCTCTTAGGGTTAACAGTGATCTGTAATAATAATCAGTAATACCACAGAGGAATTTTTAAGTTGACAACTTGTGAAAAAATGCTTTAGCTGTGTGTGTGTGTGTGTGTGTGTGTGTGTGTGTGTGTGTGTGTGTGTGTGTGTGTTGTGTGGGATCTAACAGACGAGCTGGAGGTCTGACAGAACCTGACAGAGGCCACAGCAGGGAGTCATCCTGCTCTTATCAGACACATGGGTTATGTTTGGACTGTAAACATCCTGCTGACTGACTGAATGAACCACTCTGACACTCCACAATAAGAGATGATCCAGAACGCGAACCACCACGGTGACAAAAGCAGCTCCAAGCTATCTGAGTCTATAAAGAACGGACACTTGTAAAGCTATAAAAAAAACAACAACTGAAAACTGTAGAAAAGTGAAGTCAGGAGAACAGTTTTTTCTGCTACTACGCCCTCTCCTCCTCCCTCTAATCCAAACACTTCCACTCTTTTACCAACAACTCTTCAGAGCTAAGCTCAGGCTCCTGATGACAGCTGATTACTTTCCAAAGTATCTGGTAGTCAGGCTTTACAACAGCCACAACTTTACAAGCATTTGGCCGGCAGCTGGCGGTTATTTCCCCCAAACTTGAGGGGAAGCACTAGAAGTGATGAGTTAAATGTTAAATATTCCTCTTGGCTGAAACTGTAGCCAACGTCTGATGACACACAATGAGTAGAGCGAATGTTTACCAAATAAGCTGAGTAATCCCATCTGTCTTTATGCACACACATAAACATACAGTCATCCACACCTGTATTTCTAACTGATTCATGTGCTTTAATTGTATCCTTGTGCGTATAACACTTAAAAACACTGCCAAAAGAAGAAGGAGGTGATGAGGCACTGAGATCTGCAGTGTTTGGTCAGAATATCTTGTGGCATGGATTATTTGGCGGATGAGAGTGGCATGACTAACTTCCACAGTTATACGGCAGTTTAAACAGCCGCAGGTTCAGCTCATTTTACAATGTTTATGTAAAATCAGTCAGGTACAACCGACTGCTCCAACATGTGACACATGCTGTAGTTTAAGATGAACAAAACAGGCAAAACCTTAATCCGAGGAAAATGACATCTGGGCTGAGATGGAGACATACAGACAGAGGAACATGTCAGCCTGTCATGCCGTGAAGCTCCGAATACCTTTGAATATCTCTCAATAAAGCCCTATAATCAAGTATGGGGTGCCCTTTAGACCATGAACTGCTACGCCCCAGGTTTGAGTCCAACTGTGGACCTTTGCTGCATCTCTTTCCCTCATTTCCTGTCATCCCTTTGTTACTGCTGTCTAATAAATAAATGAAATACCTGAAAAGTCACCAGAGCATCAAAAGCTTCAGCTGAAGGGCAAATTATACAATATAATAAACTTACCTTCATAAATGCTAGCATGACATGCATACATGGAGAATTATGTCTGTTTCAGGGTTGGTAGCATGGAGTTGAACTTGTGGGAAATGTCAGATTATGCTAATCTAACTGACACTATGTGCTTAATAAAGGTTGATCTTCTTCTTCAGGATTCTTCTTAATTGATTTGACACTATTTTTTAATTACAGGTATATTGTTTTATTTTTGTGAAACATAATGGTACATAAATAGTATATAATATACGTTTTACATTATCATTAAACAGTATTCTGTACAAATTTCAGGTCACATATATTGTCGTATACTGCCTCTTGCTTTCATTGTTGATTAATCTGTTGATTATTTTCTCGATTAATCGATTAGTTGTTTGCTCTATATAATGGAAGTGTTTCCCCAAGCCAAAGTCTTGTTTTGTCCACAACTCAAAGATATTCAGTTAACAGTCACAGAGGAGTAAAGAAACCTGAAGAAGCTGAAATCACAGAAATTTGACTTTTTTCTTTAAAAAAAAAAAAAAAAATCACTCAAACCAATTGATTGATTATCAAAAAAAACCTGCCGATTAATTTAATAGTTGACAACTAATTGTTCAATCTTTGCAGCTCTAAGCTCTTTTACTCTTCATGTGGATCATAGTGTATATTAGCAAGTCAGTGTTAGTTTCATCAGTTAAGCAAATTCATTTACACCTGGCAGTTTACGCCTGGCAGAGCTAGTTTATGTACTGCAACCTGTTTTAATCCATTAATGTGAAATACCCCTTTAATAATCATTTACATTATGCTTAGTTCGAAGTCATGAAGAGTTGGTGTAAGTGGCTCCAGAAGTTCAGAGCTCCAGTGATGCATGCATGATGATTTTCTCTCTTACTTTCTCTGCCAGCAGCTCTCGGATTTTCCCCGCCTGGAGCCGGAACCTCAGCAGCTGCATCTCCAGAGCGATGCAGCGTTTCTGCCAATCCACGCTGGCTACTCTGACAGCTCCCGACCCGCCGCCGCCGCCCCTCTCCAGCACGTCGGCCATGGCGAGGATTCAGAGCTCTGCCTCTGGACTCAGACTGCACTGAAAGACAGAAAACACATGTCTACTCATATGTGGTTCTTCTGACTTGAGTTTGCTCTCAAACTGCTGTGAAACTTAGTCATATTTAACTTGAATCTCAATCTCTTTCTGTTCACAATAAGGCAAAAAATGGCCTATCAGGCCACACAGGATACTCATATATTTCCTCAAGTAGTCCAGCTCCTGTTTTCATTTACAGCGCAAGAGGAGAGCGAAGTGATTCAACCTCCATAAATGCTCTTTACTGACCGCACTTCCCATGATTCACTGAGGAAATGTGAGTAAAGCAGCGATGGGTCCATAATGACATAAGTTAAATGAAAGCTTCCTCTCACTTTCAGAGAAACCACAAAGAAAAATACATACATTCGCATGTTGTGTACACAGAAACAAACAGACTAGAGAGAATCTTTCTTTGCTTTCCATCTGCAGTCTCTCCACATGCCCACACACACTGAACAAAACCTCAGCAGGGAGGCTCTGTGTCAGTGGGGGAGTTGGGTTCATGCGTGCCGGCTCCCAGGCCTGCCAGCTAAAAAGCAGGTCAGTGCTCTGCTTTTTAGCCAAATTACCTACTAACCCAATCCCCTGGTCTCTCCCCCACATGCACATACACAACTCCCTCGCCATGCAATCCCTTCTTAATTACAAGGAAGAGTGAAACAGGATCCTGCGCAGCACAATAGTGTCTTTCTGCATGACAGTCCCATCACAGCTAGAGAGGAGGGGGCCGTCGGCCCGCCACGGCAAAGAAAGGAGGAAAGAATGTGTGAGAATGAATGGACCGAGGGCTGAATGTGGGAAACTGTGGCACTGAGGTTATTTTTACCTGAGGAGGATCGACTAGTGTCTTTTTCTCTGGGCGGACATTCATTCACAAAGGTTAAGGCCCCACTGTGTGAATTCAATAAAAGTCTGATTATCTGCAGATAAAAGTAGCCAGAACAATCGGCTTCGGGGTCATAACTCACAAACGAGCAGCGCGGTGATGATGTAGGGTTTTGAGTGATTGATTCTGAGGAAAAGTCGTTTTAACGCCACTAATTTCTTTAACGCATTAACACAACTTGCGACTTTTAGGTTGTAGCTGGCTCAGTTTTAAAGCTAGAGTGAAGATACTGGTATCACAAACAAAACCTAAAGAATCCACTGGTACCAACCATGTCATACTAGCAAAGAAAAACTGTTGTGGCTATTTTCAAAGGGGTCCCTTGACCTCTGACCTCAAGATATGTGAATGAAAATCAAGTGGCCCCTTTACAGACATGCCCACATAACCCATGGGGCAAGCACACCCACGACCTCTGGCCCTGGGCTGCAGTTGCCATGTTATGATTTAAGCATGTTTTTATCTAAATGCAGTACCCATAAGGGTCTCTGTACCCCTATATTTTTTTTAAAAAAGTGTCTCCTCCCCTTTTTTTCAAGTTTTAAACCCTTTTTATTTCCCCCTTTAAGGTACATTTTAACAGAAAAAATGTGTGATCATGTTGCAATTAATGTCAATAAAATATGGGTAATCATGAGATTAATCACAAGTAAATATTTTGATCAATTAACAACCCTTGTAAAAATCAGACTAAATGAAGTTAAGTAAGTTGAAAGTGAGTTTAAAAGAAGTTAAACAAACTGTATTCACAGAGAAAGACAGACAGACTCAAAGTGCAGCCAGACACTGTCAGCAGAACAGCAGACGTTCAAAGTCCAGCAACTATAACTGCACCATGGTACTCCCTACAATTAGCATGCTCATAAATACAGGCTTAGCAAACAAATTACAGAAGTCGTGCATATGGAGGTTTCACCAGCCGACCGCTGCACCCAGGCTGGACAGTCAAGGTTCATCTACCAACGTCTCCCTTACTTTCTGCCCGGGGAAGACTGGAGGGTCAAGTAAAGCAGGACGCCGGCATGGGAAAGAGGGGAATTCAGGCCGCTTGAATGAGCCCTGCTGGGCCATTCTGGGGCAAGCCAGGGCAGATGAGTCCCGGCCCTCCTCCAGGAGCGAAAACAGCTAGGTGCAAACAAGCCATTTGATGGTTTAACACTCAACGCTGTCATGCTAATTCTCCCTGGAACAAGTCTTTTAGCACTCCCTGCTTGTTGTACATAAGGGAGTTGTTTCAGTTCATGCCAACTGGTGCCAACTAATAATAAGCACATGTAAACTTTCTGCTAAACAGGAAGAGGAAGGAAGGCAGCCAGAGGTTACAAATGATTCCTCTCTGCATCAGTGTGCATTAGGATAAGATCAACCCCACATCACCAGCCTGTCAAGAATGAGGTCATTTTCCCTGTGTGTGTGGGAGTAGCTTTTGTTACAGCTGGCATTTAAACTGGAGTCATTTTCTCCTTTTGCAGTGTAACCCTGCATTATGGGATGGTTTATAGAAACGCAGGAGACAGTTTTCCAGTGAGTGTACTGTTATGTACTATATGATCTGGTGGGCAACACTGGTTCTGAAAAGTAAAGCAAATGTGGAAGAAAGTGCACTCTTTCTAAAAACCAGCAGGGGGCGACTCCTCTGGTTGCAAAAAGTCTGATTGTATAGAAGTCTATGAGAAAATGAGCCTACTTCTCACTTGATTTATTACCTCAGTAAACATTGTAAACATGAGTTTATGGTCTCAATCACGACTTTCAAGGCTTCTTCAATACAGTACGATGTTCATTTCTTAAATTATGTTCAAACAACATGTATTGCTCAGAAGGGAAAGTCAGTTTGTTCCATTGCAACATCAGCGCCCAGCAACAGAGCTACGCCTCCGCCATTTTGGACTGAAAGCAACGTTGATGCATCCACCACAGTACAGGCTTGCACCAAACAGCCCATGGGTGTATTATAAGAAAATAAAAGTGATGACTTACAGCCAATGCATCCATTATTACAGCTGCATACAGCTAGCAGGAAGCTGGCAGAACCGGATATGTCATATGAGTGTGCAGGGTGGTGCAGTCTTGTGAGTCTGATGCACACTCATGTTGAGGAAAATAACTCTGGATTCGGATATTAGTTATTTTTACAAATCAGAATAATTTAAATGAGGCCTATTTATGTGTTAGTACTGGGAAGTTGATTTACCTCTAACAAAAATTATGCTCTGATCTTTTTATCCATTCATGGCTACAGACTCACTGGCATTTCAGTCCACAATGGGGCCAGCACTACTGCAGCATCTAGCATCTATCTAGCGGAGTTTCACCTCTTTACTTCTATACTCTTTGTTATGGTACCATTTAGAGTCAAATAGATCATGAAGCAGGGCATGCTTTAGGGTGTGGCTACCTTATGATTGACAGGTCACTGCCACAGTGTTGTCTGGTCTGGGTCACATGTTTTTGTCTTACAACTTTAACCCTTACACAGTGTTTTCAATTCATGAAATTAATTATAACCATTCTGGTCAACTAAATTGTCTTACTCAGCGTTTGGTTGTACTTAGCTCCACCCTCGTGTCTCACTTGCGGTATTAAAAAAATCAAAATGGCGACAGACGAAAATGCCAAACTCGAGGCTTCAGATTGGCAGTCCACAAACCAGTGGGTGACGTCACGGCGACTACGTCCACTTCTTATATACAGCCTGTGACTGTAGGTGGATAGTGTTGCCTTCAGAAAGAGCCGTGTTAGCTGTTTCCCCTTGCTTACAGTCATTGTGCTAAGCTAAGCTAACTGGAGTGGCATCAATCTTTTCATCTAACTCTCGGCAAGAAAGCAAAGTATTTCCCAAAATGTCAAACTATTCCTTTGCGCTAAAACACTAGTTATTGTTCTATGAAAAGCCATAACAAAGAGTTTTAAGCAGTTGCTACTTTGAATTTCCGATCCTGACGGTTACATGCATAAGTTAGACATAAGATAATAGATACAGCATTTAGCTCCACCCTCTTGTATCACTTCTGGTTGCATGTAAACAAGATGGTGACGGCCAAAATGAAGAACTTGAGGCTTCAAAACGGCAGCCCACAAAACATTTGGCGATGTCACGGTGACTACGCCCACTTCTTATATACAGCCTACGATACAATCTGACAAATACTATTCTCTTCTGCACTATCTTCTCTGCCTGACATATTATGCCAATGCTGGAAGTATTTAGGTGGGAAGGGGGAAAAAAAAGCCAAGACAACAAAAACAAGCTTTCCAGGATCTGCATGGTAGATCCATGTTTGGGCCACCCAGAGTGTTTGGTGCACGGTGGGAACTGAAACCCAGAATGGTGAGTCCTCTCCTGGCTGCAGACAAGACGTGACGGCCCTGGGAGCTTCTCTACTTCCATCTAGCTGCGAAAACTCGCACACAGCCGCGGCCAGAGCAAACACCGTGGAGGACGACTGAATGGAAACGCCACCGCAACGCTCCCAACAGGCTTGTTTCTTATGGCTGCCATCGCCGACAACTGCTTTCCGTTGACTACACTGACAGTTATACTGTATTATTCCTCCAGACTGGGTGAGATTTGATATCCAGCGAGGAGAGTTTTTATGCAAAAATGTGGAAGCTATCAGAGATTGTTATAAAATTGTTTGGACGGGATGGTGAGCGTCTGTCTGGCTGCTGCAAAAAGCGCACTGTTTGACTGCACCTTTACTCAGAGGATGCAAGGAGCACAAGCCTCAAGTCAGTCCTTCCACTGACTGCAACCTCGTTGATCACCACATATTCAAACACACACTCCCCGGGCCAGTCGTAACTCTTCTTCTGCTCTTGCTTACCAGAGCTCAGAGAGACACAGATGGAGATACACACTGAAACAGATTGAAAACAGACACGTGTGCATGCACGCACACACAGACACACACACAGTGCTGAGCATGCAGCTGCGGTGATGTAAGTGATTAGGAGGTTCAGTGATATCATCCCCACCAGACATTTCAAATCCCCGCTGTTGTCTCTGCCGAGGTCCGACTTGGCTCCCCCACCACCCCGTCAAATAATAATAATAATAATAAAAAAAAGACTCCAATCAAACAGCACAGGAGCATGTGCGTAAATCTGGGTCAGTCGCTGCAGATCTGTGTCAGTGTGGCAGATCTCCGTGTGTACAAAAGCAGACAAAGACAAATTATCTGAGACCATGAGGAGTCAAGTATGGGTGTGTTAGCCTTATCTTCTCCTCGTTGGCCCCGTATGTTTAACAAAGGGGACCTCTGTCGACTCTGGTCAAGTAGGCCCCACACTTTTGTTTAAATTAGTGCCTCATTATTTTGGTCCAGCTGGGATGTTGAAGCCCTATAAATAACGCTGAGGGGGGAATCTCCGATGCAGCTACACATATCTTAACCTTTGACCCTACTCTAAGAGGTTTACGCTATTTGCCGGAAAAGGAGTGTTTAAAAACTTTATAAATAACAGTTTGTCCTACTTTTTATTGTCATCTTGCGATAATTCAGCTTCAAAAGGCAGTTTTTACCGAGCAGTTACTTGAATCAGACACTGAAAGTCTTCAACCTACTTTTTAAAATCATGAACGCGCCTCAGCTTCATCCTGTTTTCATTTATCAGCTTATCTATCTTGTCTTATTCCTCCTCCTCTTTCTATCTGCCTCACCTCTCCTCCTCAAACACCTCTCACTTTCCATCCTCCTGCCCTTCTTCCCTCTCCTCCTGCAGCACCTTTCCCACCCTCCTCTTCCCTTCCTTCCTACCTCCCTCCCTCGACATCCTCTCCTCCTACCTTTGCAGCTCTCTCTCTCAGCTCAGGTTAATGACAGGCCTCTGCAAACTGACCACACTCATTATCAGTCTCAGCCTTAAATACAGACCCTGACATTCTTCAGTGCTGAGGTGTAAACACCTACCTCTGCAGCAGCTCCCCTGCCCAGCACTAACACACACTTAGAAGTCTTCTGCAGCACTGCAGGGCATGAAAAAAGGCTTTGTTTGCATGAGTTATTGTGAGAGACAGCCATAACCATACATTGTGAGAGATAATATATATACCCTCTGTTCCTATTTTAGCTTGGGAAGATGTTTAGTGACAGCTATAGCTGCTGCTGGGCAGGTCACATTCATGTGTGGAGCAGTATGATTTCTCCAGATGCATGTGTGGCACATAAATACGCACAGTTTCCTCTAAAGTCACACAAATGCAACCAATAACATGTATTTTGCTCTATTCACATGAATATGGCTTGTTTTTTACGGCTAACCCATGAGCAGTAGTGTCCAAAAAAGGCCATAAGGAACAGGTGTGCCAGACGCGCACAGATTAGTAGAATAGTAGCAACCGTAAAACCGTCGGTCAGCAAAAAAATTCAACCAGGATTCACATCTCAAAATACTCAGCTGCGACTTTTGTCCCAAATAATTTACTGTTCAACTCAGATTTGACATCTGCATGTAAACACAGAGCGAGATAGATATGGAAGAAGCGAAGGGATAAATGGGTTCAGTAGCGGAGTCCTTCACAGCTACTCTACCTTGTGACTTTGTTGTCTGCCCTCTTTCTGTCGGCTTTCTCCGCTCACGGACACCTTCCCCGGTAATTCGTCGCAGTTCGGCTCATAACTTCTTCTTCACTCCGTCGACTGTCTCTCATTCCTCATTCATTTCTGTGTTTTCGTGCGTCGTGTCGACCCCCGTCGTCCCGCCGCCGCTGCTCGTCCTTCTCCTCCGTGGAGCGCAGACTTCAGTGGGACTCCACCGTGAGCTCCATTCAACAGACTCATCCCATATTCCTTTAAAGGGCCCAATGCAGGATCGGGTTTCTCCAGGAGTCAGGCCCCCCCTTGAGTGCAGGAGCTGCTCAGGATATTGCATTAAGGCTGGCTCCAGGTTTTTTTTTTTTTTTTTTTTTTGCTTTTAGGATGTAAACACAGTCTTGTGAGGATTTCTTTGAGCTGAAGGAAAAAGTCTGTCGCCCTATATCTTTAACCCACATGAAGACATAATCACATTTCATTTTTTATTCTATATACTTGTAGCTTTTACACATCTCCTGGTCAACATTCTTGGCTCTTCCATTGTAATAATAATAACAATAATAATATATTCATATTTGCTGTATATACTCACACATATTTCTAATATATTTTAATTTATTTGTTATTGTAAATTTTTCTATTTTATGAAAACATAATCACACAAATATCCCGACCCGTTAGGGGTCGCGGAGGGCTGGAGCCGATCCCAGCTGGCATTGGGCGAAAGCAGGGTACACCCTGGACATACATACATACATACATACACACACACACACACACACACACACACACATATATATATATATATATATATATATATATATATATATATATATATATATATATCATTCATTCATTCATCGTCAACCGCTTGTCCCGTTAGGGGTCGCGGGGGGCTGGAGCCGATCCCAGCTGGCATTGGGCGAAAGCGGGGTTCACCCTGGACAGGTCGCCAGTCCATCGCAGGGCACATTATATATATATATATATATATAAAAATATATATATATATATATATAGAGATATATATATATATATATATATAAATATGTATATTATATATATTCCCTTTACAGTATATACACTTGTATTTCTTATATATTAAAAAAATCTATTGTAAAGTTTCTATTTTATATTATGACTCTTCACTTTTGCACTATATTTATCATTATGTACCAAAACGCCAAGACAAAAGCCCTGTTACTTATCCTTGTTATCCTTGTTACTTATTGATACTTATCTGTACCTACATGGCCACAGAGTGCTCCGAGGATGACATATTTTTATAGGCCAACTAGGAAGTTAGTATCACCCTCATTCCCTCAACAAAAACCCAGTGGGATTTTTCCATTGGGTTTTCGATTATTCCAGAAAATAACCTCTGTGGCAAATTAACTTTTATGATCCTTACAAGTTTTGTTCAGCAAGATAATCTTCACTAATGAACACCACTTTTATGATTTTTGAAATGTGAACGCAATCGCCAGAAGTAAAAAGCGAGCATTAGGCTATAAACAAACTACACCACAGTTGCATGAGTGCGAGTCTACACAACCAGGCTGCAAAGACAGACGAGTTGGCGTAATGATGCTTCATCGTAAAACATTAAAATCTCTTACGTTTGTGTTAACCACAGACCTTATTTCAGGTATCTACTGCAACTGAAAACCCATTCAAACCCATTCACCCATTGACTTCCAGATGAGGAAACCAGAAGTGTTAAAATACTAACTTTCCAGTTTTTTGGACTCATTTCTGTAGCACTCAGATGCTAGCTAGCTAGTTTCTATCGTGTATGGATGCTAACAAGTCTACGGCCATGCTAGCTGCTCTGTGAGGCTGTCCTTAGGCACAGTTGGGCCTTGAGCTAAATCAGCATGCTAACATGTTCATGATGACACTAACACTGACGCTAACACCAACATGCTGTGAAGCAGTTTAAAAAGACATATTGTACTGTATGTTCACTGTCTGTGTTCATTAACAACTATGCTAATGTGTGACAACATTTCAGTTTTTACGTGATGATTGTGCCAGGCAGTATTAAAATTTAGCATGCATCACCTACACCAGTATGCTAACATGCTCATAACGACAACACTAATATTCAGCTAATGTTTACCGATGTAATCTAGCCAGTTAGCTTGCTAACATTTGTTATTTGTTACTGAACTGGGAAGGTCATTAGTGTAGCAAGTATTTGGTCACAAAGTTTGACCTGATGATGGCGATGGATGGAAAGTCATGAAAATTATTTCAGTTACTCCTGAGGGGGAAATGAATGCCTGTACTAAATGCCACAGTAAACCAAACAGTACTTTTTGAGACATTTCACATTTCATATGTGAACCTCATGTCTCAAGAGTAAATGTCACAGGATCACCAGAGTTATTAGGATACATCTCTTAAGTACAATGAATGTCTGTAAAACATTTCATAGCAATAAATCCAATAGTTGTTGAGATATTTATGCAAACAAATCTACTCTTTCTCCCTCAGTGGAAAAATTAAAATCTATGGAAATGCAAGTGAAATAACAATAAGCAAACCACATTTTTGAGTGGAGGGGGTCTTTAAGTAGCATAATTTGAAGCAGTCTGAATATTACCTCTGATTAAAAATCAAGACCACCATGAGAGAGCATCGAGAAGTCCAACTTTTAGGTTTTAAGTAGCCTAATTACAGCATGTTTGTTTATTGGCAAGGCTTGCAGGCTGGGCTTTACTGGAATCAAAAGTTGTTAAACCACTGTGTGGAGCTTTGCAACTGTAATGAATCATTATCAGGGTGGTAAAAGAACTGTGAGGGGATAATTTGGGAAGGTTTGAGGCCACACCAACAAAATACAAGTGTGCTCCGGTCTCAGCGGCCTGGCCTTCGTTCTCTAAGTCTCACAAGGATTCCCTCAAACAGTTCACCGTGAAGCCGTTTTAATCAGCGGTGTCGTTTAGAAACAAATGGGGCCTAATCAAAAAGGCAGACTTGTGGCCCTGGTGGGAAGATCATTTTCCTCTCTGTAGCCTTCACACATCTCCATCTGGAACATTTTATAATGTCTGTCTGAGGATTTCAATTGTTGCACGCAAATATATAATTCACATTAGCTCCTAACTTACTTTTACATTCACATGGCATCAAAAACAAAGTCACAGCAGTACAACAGAGTGTAATAAGAAAAAAACGTTTCATATCTAATTATAATATAGCCTGAAATGGAAGCATGGCCTGATTTTTTTTTAAGTTTGCGTGTTAATGTAAGAAGCATGCAGTGGTGTGACACGCCCTGCTGCGTCCACTGACTGAAGCAGTATTGCTCAAATACAGAGTGCATAAAGGCCGAATCAGACAACACACACAAATAACCACAACTGTTCCTCTCAGCTGCTGGTCTGTGCAAAAAGTCAACCAGGATGCTGTGTGATGGAAATAAAATGACATGTTCACATAAAAGCACTTCAGCAACACAAATAGCCTCTTCAACCCACTCCAAAGAGCTTCTATGTGTTTCTATATTATACAGCTGCTTTTCTAAAATGCATGGATGCTAACACGAGTCTACAGCTTTGCTAAAGCTAAAGCTAACAGTGAACATGGCAGGATGCTCACAATGATAATGCTACCATGTGCATGTTTAGTTATTATAATGTTTACCATGTACACCATATAAATTTAGTGAGTCAGGAATTATTCTGTATTGCTGCTTAGCTTTCTTTGACATATTTGCATCCCCTAGCAATGCTAGAGCTAGCGCATCATTTGCTAACAGCTAGCTATTTGGGACCAGGCTATTTCCTGGAACAAAACCGTTGATTCCAAGCCCACAGGAGGAGCACCGGTCATTAATCCGAATGTTCCCAATGGCGGTACTACAACTCTGTCTGTCGTGTGACGTCACTGGGCCCAAAAAGACTTTTCCCCATAGACTTACATTGAGAAAGAGATGTCTGTAACTCAGCGGATAATTTCTTCTGAGGTAAACCAACTCCCCATTATGAACATTCTAATAGCCCTTATTTAAATCATTAGGTCCTAAAAGTTGTAAAATGCACTAATTGCCGAATTCAGGGTTATTTTCTTCCTCTGTTCATGGAGACCCAGACGGTGATGACAGTGCAAGTTGTGACGACGGTGTGACAGATATAAAAACATACAGAAAGATATTGACTCCTTCCATTTTAGTTAGATTTAGTCATTAAAGAAGTTGAAAATTGAAATTTGGATGCTGCTAGTATTGACCCATATCTGGTTCAAGCAGTGTTTATACAGTATATCATTCATAGCCCTTATTATACCCTGTTTGGACAATATGTGAAGTGCCACTTAGTTTAGAGCTAAGAACTTGAATGCCAATTTAAGACCATTTAGTGTCTTTATTCCACTGTTGACTTTACAGTGAAAATTGTACTGATATGGCTCTGGATGTCAGATTGGCTCTAATGGGTGTGGATTTCTGAGGAACACTGTAACAATGCTGAGAAATACACACATTTTCTGATATGACTAACTGCACCTTTCAAGGGAAAGTTCTTCCAAATTCCCATCCTGGAAAGATCCGCTCTGGAAGTGGGAGGGGTGACGTTATAGCAGGGATTTCATCGGTATAGCTTATACTGTGTTGCACAATAAGTCGGTGCCTCAGTGCTCTCAGTCAAAACAACTGGTGTCAGGCCTACATGGCTGACATGCCTATTCTCGGGCACGGCTGCCAGTGTGGCGAGGGGGAGGCAGGACTGTACAGAGGGCGCTTAAGGCCAGTTTCACCGAGTGTTTGTAGATTAATGTGTGTTCTTACAGCTATTTGAGATGACCCAGACTGTGAGCAGAGTAAAACTATCGTAAACTAAAGGCAGAGCTGAAATGAAGTCACAGCATACATAATACTGAAGACTAAATACATCAGGTTGAGAAACTTTGACAATTACGATGATTTACTGTGTCTTTTAAGAATAAGCTTATTGATTAAACTATCAGAAACCTATCAGTTAGTTGCACTAGCTGTCCAGCCTGGTCGCACGAAAAGGCATAAGAATGACAAGAATTTGCAAGGCATTTCACGCGCAATAAGAGCGGCAATCTTGCCTTTGGCATGTCATTTGTGCACCATGTTGTCTGGACTGGCTGCAAGTTAACACATCTGCATAAATGCTACGAGAATGACTGCTTATGGTGGATGGGGGAGGAGGTGGATAGGTCCATCAAACACGACTTTCGACCAGGAGAGCAGCATTCAAGACCTGTGTTTTGTTTTGTAAAGATAGTGACATGTTTTTACATATAGAAAGTAGTTTACCGTATGTACTTAAAAAATAAAAAATAAAAAAAAATAACCTTTCTTCTTAAATCTAACTAAGTGGTTTTGGTGGCTAAAACTAACCGTGAGCTTAAATTGCATCCTCATACAAAATGTCCTTGTAATGTCGTGCAATTAACACTCCTTCCGTTGATATTGGGTTTAGCTGTCATGTACTTTCTTTACGATGAATAGTTCCCACATACACTGTCATACTGTTGTAAATACTCATTAGCACACCAAATCTCTGGCTGGAGATTATCCCAAACACATGCACTATTCACTCTTATTTGAGTAACGTTTGCTAAAAACTACAGTTCCCAGCTGTTTCAGGAACTAGTTCAGAGTTTATTAAAAATAAAAGTATGTATTTGTGAACCGGTTTTAAAGATTTACATCTTCAGAAGAAACCAGTGGCATTGATGTGACTTGTTGGCAGCTGTATCTTTCAACTGCTCTTTTGATTATTTCTCCTATATTTTGACTCTGCTATATGTCAGCTTAGTGCTTGTTCTTATGCTGTGCTTTTTCCACTCTTACATTTTACATTAAAATAAGAAATAATAGGACTATGAAATATCTATCTGATTCATATTCTTGGTGTCTGGAGCTTTCTTGATGATAGAGGTGATTGACTGGACCTTTATAACACACATACAGAGAGACTGAGGCTACAAGCTCACATCGATTTGTCAGGACTGTTTAATTTTCCTAAAAAAATGTTCCTAAACACCACAATAAAACAGGGAAAATCTGCTTTCAGTTTTCATTCACTTCACATCCAAATGGAACAGACGGCAGGAAAATCTCAACATAGACTCACTCATTCCACTCGCATCATAAAGCCATAATTTTAGCAAACACAGCAGTTGAAAGTGCTTGTTTTTATGATGACTTTGCATGCATTTTTTTGACCAAAGCTACTTTTATTTGAGTCATGTTCTTGTTTACTGTATTTTCTTATATCGAGCATACTTTCAGTACTTTAAGTTTTAATTGGCCTTGTACATAAAAAGAAGCCTGCCACAACATAAATACATTCAGATGTCAAAGGTTGGTTGACTGACTATTGACTGATCTGCACACAGTCTTTGGCTAGATGCTTCTCTGTGAATGTTGTTCAGCCACTTGTCTTACCCTTCACAACAGCACTGAAGCAGAGTATTGCCCCTTTCTTCTCACATGTTGACTGCCTATTTAACCACTGGAGATTTTGTTAAGGCTAACAAATAGGTCTCCTTTTCCCTCTCTGATGTCCTTTGAGCATTTTATTGCCATTTGGCCAGCCGCGCTGGAACCACAGAGGGAGTGGAGCATGATGGAAACTCCATATAAAAAGAAAATAAACCAAACTCACTTTAACAGCAACATTGTGAGAGAGAGGACAGCGCGGAGGATTGGAGATGCAAAGGATAACACGTTTGACACTGAGGGGAGGTGGTGAACATACATTATGAGTTTTTATGTCGGAAAAAGCGACTCACCATTTCATTTTTCACCCTCTGCGATAACAAGACCGTTAACTCCTCTCCCCTTTGCCTCTTTATCCTCTGTGTTTCTTTTTCAACAGTGTGCTTCCTCCTCTCTCCGTGTGTGGTCTGCTTGATGAGCTGCAGTGTGGCTTCAAGTTAACAAATGCTAGTGTTGCAGGTAGAGGTTACTACGCTTTTGGCCACTGCTATGAAAGGAAATAGGAGAAAGCCATTCCAGTTTTTACACTCTAAAGTTCACTGAATACCTGGCTCTTTAGCTGATAAATGCTCTGCTATGTTCCCTAGCTGGTCTCTAATCGTGTCTGTCTGCTCTTTGGTGCTGGGAAGGTGGTGCAATGTGGCTTTTTGGAGCTTTTCTTCCAAAAATAGCTAGTTGTATGGTCCAGTGGGCAACTCCGGGTCTGAAAAGTGAAGTCAATGTGGAAGAAATTGCATTCTTTCTAACAGCCAGCAGGGGGTGACTCCTTTCATTGCAAAAAGAAGTCTGATTGTATAGAAGTCTATGAGAAAATGAGCCGACTTCTCACTTGATTTATTATCTCAGTAAACATTGTGAACATGAGTTTATGGTCTCAATCTCTGGTTTCAGTTCTTCTCCAATACAGCATGATGTTCATTTAGTAAATTATGGTCCCATTTAGAGTCAAATAGCCCATAAAGCAGGGTATCTTTGAGGCGTAGCTACCTTGTCATTGACAGATTGTTGCCTTGGCTTTGTCTGTGTTTTCATCTTACATCTTTAACCCTTTCACAGTGTGTTTTCAGTTCATGACACTTAATTATAACATTTTTGGTTGCCTAAAAATTGTTGTACTTAGCTTCACCCTCTCAAGTCACTTATAGTTGCAATGAACCAAGACGGCAACGGCCAAGATGCCGAACTCGAGGCTTCAAAACGGCAGTCCACAAACCAAATGGGTGATGTCACGGAGACCATGGTCCTGACCATAGTGAGCTTTAGAGGTGCTTACAGGCTAATTTTGTTACCTTTAGACAGAGTCAGTCTCGCTGTTTCCCCTGATTTTCAGTCGTCACAGTACGCTGAGCTAACTGGCTGTAGCGTCATATTGTGTATACAAACATGAAAGTGGTATCATCTAACCAGAAATAAACTAAGCCTATTTCCAAAAATGTTGAACTCTTCCTTTAATCACTCTGCCCTGTAACAGCTGCATAACATCTTTAGGCTAGCCTGGCTGCAGGGTTAGAAGGTTCCTCATTTAAATTCAGCATCAACACTGAACTCTTCCCTCTGGTGCACATGTATGTTTTCTTAAAGGAAAGTCAAACTCCCAGCTGCATAATCCAATAAGAGGATGGAGCTTTTAACGCATAAGATATGACACTTGGGGCTTGTCAGAGTGAAATCTTTTTTGACTATAGCTGTAAATTTGTGACCACAGGACGTGAACGTGGCTATAGTTTCACAGCTTTAGTCGGAATGGAAAACTATATTCAACAATTGTGGTCTGGTGGTTTGTGGACTGGCTGTGATTTGCAAACACTCTGGCTGGATCACCTATGGTAAATCGCTGCAATGCACTACCACTGGATCCTGTGTTGTAATTTTGATCTTTACACACAGACACACATGCTTATTGTTTACACATTGCAGGCCCACTTATGTCTTTTAGTCCCACGTGCAGCTTTATCAAATGAGTGTTATTGTGAAGTGGCTAAACAGTCATCACTCCCTGGACCTGTGATTTAAGGATCACGTCTGACCACACTCACAGCGTCTGCCTCCAAAGCCACCGTCACCAGACACACTGCTTTATACCTCCTCACTCACCAGACGTATTTTCCAGTAGTTGTCCATGATGTTTATGAATGCTTTAATGTCTATTACACATGCCCAGTATTATGTCACATAGTGTGCACACTAAAAAAATCATTGGGTTAAAAATGGACCCTGTTTGGGTCAATATAGCACCAATATACTACTGGGTTAACTGGGTTTACACAGCTTCACTGAGCTGTTCTGAGCCAGTGTTAGTGCTCTTTTTTAGATTACTGTCATTAATTTACCCAACCTAAATATGATTATTTTGACCCAGTGGGTAGCTCAGGGGTCGCCTATATGAACCTACAGAGAATTATCACTAGACTCTGGTCCTCTCCGTCAGCTTTACCGAGCTTTATAGTGAGTTTCAGCTCATTTTTTAGCCATCCACCTGCGACTGATTTGGATCACTCTCACTCACAGGCTGTATATAAGAAGTGGACGAGGCCACCATGATGTCATCCATTGGTCCTTTAAAACTAGGTCCACCTCAACCGGCTACAAAATGGTGCATATGCACTGATGGATCAACATTAACAATTTAAGAATTTTAATAATAATACTAGAGACCATCTTGAGATGGGATCACACCAGCTACGACGCCAAATTGGACCAGGGTCGCATTTGTGAACTATGGTTTTGAAGCCTCGAGTTCGGTATTTTGGCTGTCACCATCTCGTTTCTGGCTGTTGCCATCTTATTTTTTTTGTAACCAGAAGTGACACGAGAGGGCGGAGCTATGTACAACCAACCACTGAATTAGATATTTTTGACCAAAATGTTACTATTAACTTTCATGATCTGAAAACACACTGTGAAAGCGTTAAAGGTCTAAGACAAAAACACAGAGAACTCCCAGACTGGACAACACCGTGCTAGCAGCCTGTCAATCACAAGGTAGCCACGAACTAAAGCACCCCCTGCTTTATGGTCTATTTGACTCTAAATGGGACCATAATTTACTAAAAGAACATCATGCTGTATTAAAGAAGTCTTGAAACTAGTGATTGAGACCATAAACTCATGTTTACAATGCTTACTGAGGCAGTAAATCAAGAAAGAAGTAGGTTCATTTTCTCATAGACTTCTACATAATCAGATTTCTTTTTGCAAACAGAGGAGTCGCCCCCTGCTGGTTATTAGAAAGAATGCAAGTTTAAGACACTTCCGTATTGGCTTCACTTCTCAGACCCACTGGTCAGGACCAGTAACTTCCTGAAGTCTCTCTGCTGGTTGGTCCCCTGTAACACGGCAAATTGTTGCTTTTACACTCTTTGCACAAAACCAAAAAAGTATGCTTACTAAAATGTAAAACTATTCATTTAAGTGATCACATAAACTGTCTTGAGTGAAACAAGAAGACAAAAAAATGCCAAAATCAGAGTGGCTAAGCTAACCAGCGAGGCTGCCAGCAGTAGCTTCATTATGGTCCAGGCACAAGAGCTGGTCAATCTCCTCATCTAACTTTCCACCAGAAAGTAGATGAACTTCCCAAAATGTCAAACTATTCCATAAAAGTTTAAAGTTTAGATGAATCAGCAGGAAGTAAAGTATCTTTGAATGGAGACCTCTTGACTCCTAGGAAGATAGCCTTTATGTTTGCACAAAAAATATCAAATCTTTGGTAGAAAAGAAGCAAGTTTTATGATGATGTGTCACTACATTCACTGTCCTCCCTTGAAGGGGAAGAAGAGCTGGCGTATAGCGCATCAAACCAAACACTGTTGTTGTTTGCAGGACTGTCAAAACAGAGAGAGGGAGAGTGAGTGGAAATGACCGCTTGCACACACTGCAGGCATCGAGGGGATCTCAGTCCATCATGGTGATTCCCACAGACAAAACAGTCAACACCGAGGACAGACAAGATCTGTCCGGGCACAATACACTCTCTGTTTACAGAGGGAAATCGGGAATCAAGTGGGAAAGAGCACTGGGAGAGAAAGAGTGATGGAGTGAGAGATAGAATTAGAGTGCAGTGCCAGATAGCGTGCATAATATGTGTTTAGAAATCTGGAAAGAACACAGTAAAACAGGGTGGAGGTAGAAAAGCAGGGCGTTTTGCAAACAGGGGATGAGGCAATGTCACATGATCTTTTGAAGCCATACGGATGGGGAGCTGTGAAAGCTTGGGGACAATGGAGAGTATGAGAGCATGAAATGGAGAAAACCCAGCATTGTAAACTGTGACTCTGCAGACTGAAGGCTTCGGTCCTCTGAGGAGGTTTTGGCCGCGGTCCTGCCCTACGACTGGCCCATTATCACACGCTACAGAGTGAGAGTGTTTTGCAGGAAGAGATGATAAGATCCAGCTTTGATAAGCGTCTCGTTTGACACAAGCAGACGGGATGCGAAGTTCAGAGGCTATCGCTTTAAAGAAGAGCAGAAGCAAGAATTCAAAGTTGAGTTAATGCAGTTCATCGCTGCTGTTGCAACATCAAACTTCATATGACACCAGACGTGGAAGTACTTAGATTCTTTACTCAAGTAAAAGATCTATCGGCAGAAATGGAATATAACATTAAGTATATTTTCATGTATAATCACCTGATAATGGTGGTGGTGGTGTTTTAGTTACCTAAAGGTCCTCTCCACGGAGTCCACCGTGTTGCACCGCCATGTTTCTAAAGTAGACCAAAACAGACAAACCAGACTCTGTTAACTTTTCCTGTTTGAGCCAGAGTCAATAACGTTACTTGCTCTCGTCGCCGCCGTTCTCGCTCCAGAGCGCCTCATTCTCATTTTTGCGTTGGCCTTCATACCTTTCCAACATGCTTGGCACGTGGAATAAGCTTCAGCTGGTTGCGATCTCCTCACTTCACCTTGAGTTACCTCCACATCCTACATACTGGACCTTTAACTACTCAGTTAGGTAGTTTAGTCCAGTGGTTCCAAAGGTCACAACATAAATCTGGGGGGTTGTGAGATGATTAATTGGGCAGGAAAGAAGAAAAAAAGTTACACAAATTTATATTCACTTCTGGAACATTTCTCTAATCTTTAATTTTTATGGATTATTGGACAAACTGTTATTTAAAGGAACAGTTTGACATTTTGGGCAATAAGCTTAGCTGCTTTCTGCTTGAGAGCAAGTTGAGAAGATTGCTGCCACACATGTTATATCTCATATAACTCATTTGTGTAACCTGTACAAAAACCAAAGTGTGAAAATGACAATTCACTGATGTGTGGCTGACTATTTATTGGCCAGACACAGTAACCTCCTGGAGTCTCCGCTGGCTTTCTTGCAACTGTATAAAAATAGTCTGGCACACCACTGCCTTGGTTTAGCACTTTACACTGAGCTTTAGAGATACAAAACAGACATGTTTTGTTTTTCCCCCAACTCCACCTCCTCTGCTGGTCCTCCGGGGATGCCTGTGCGAATGTGTGAATACATCTGTCGTTGATGTTGGTAAGCAAGCAAAGACAAGGTGTGAGGCCCACACAGACCTTCATACAATATGAACATACCACTTAGCTGCTGTATGTCCCACCTGTTGAAAGCGTGAATGTCTTTTTACCCCCAGAAGAAGAGATAGAAGAGTGCGAATGCCCCACAGAGGGATTAGCACTGACACATCTTTGTTTTCTCAAGAGCCACCAAACATACCACAACCATGCTAACACTAACAAAGTCTTGACCTGACAAGACAACATCACATATATACACTCATTTAGCAGAGTTTGGTAACAAAGTTTAAAGAGCCTCATCTTTCACATTCCCAGATGCTGTTGCTGCAGACTGGTCATCGTCACTCGCGGTTTGCTGTGTTGACAGAGCAGAAAACAGCTAAAATGACCTCCTGAAGGGAAACTGTTAAGCACATCCCCAAAACCAGACGTTTATGAAGCTATAAATCCCTTGGTCAGTCAGCGCCGAGAGGTGTTTGTTATCTTCCAGCCAGCTTCTGCAGAAGAGGAGAGGAGACACCGAGGGCGGCTTTGAGTAAACACATACCAAACTGGCTTTGTTGTTAGAGACCTACCAGAGGTCCACACAGGCCTTCAAGGGACAAGGAACAGGACAGAGAGAGCTGTGACAGACCTGTAAACCTATAAACCTAGCACACGCTCTCACACGCTGCACCCTGCTCATTTCAACTCAACTTATAGGCCACCGTAGCCGACTCATAGAAGCTTGTGACCACAGACAACAATTACTCAGTTTATTACTGAGTCTACAGTCCTGCTCGCAACGCCATAAGGCTGAGGCACAGCAGTTCTTTGAGCTAAATGCTAATGACAACATTTAGCATATCTGACATATCATATTTGGGGGGTGGAAGAAAAAAGAGAGTGTTTTTTTAAAGTCCATGTTGTAGGATTTGACGACTTCTTCCTGAGGTTAAAGATTTTAACCAAATGAAGCTTCTCCTGTGTGCTAAGCGTGTAGGCAGCCAATGCAAAAATGTAAAAGTGTGAATGGACTTGTTTAGAGCTTGTTTAGTGTTTAGTTTATTCGTATTGGGCTACTGTAGAACCATGGTGGCTCGATCTGTGACTGTAGATACAAATGGCTCATTCTAAGCTAACAACAACAACAAAAAAAAAAAAACTGTTATTTTCAGGTGATTATACACTAAAGAAAACATAGTTATTAATGTTATATTCCATTTCTACTAATAGATCACCATAAATGTTACACACTGTTCCTTTAGTTATTGTCAGTCAGAGGATTGCCAAAATCACGAGGATTCATCCTCTGGGAACTGTAAATGACTGTACCAAATTTCATGTCAATACATGAAATAGTTGTTGTATTTCCATGGATGTTTAAAGAGAAGTGGCTACAGTGTTTCGGGCAGGCTCCCATTCATTTCTATGAGAGTTGCTCAGTGGTGCATGAAGCCAAAATGGCTCCACTGTCAAGTGATAAAGTACCTGGATCATCCAGTGATCCTCCGTATCCACAGGGACCACAGAGCAGGCGCAGGAGCATTTCCTCTAACCCCGCCTCCTCGCCCTCAGTCTGGGGTTAATTCACATGAACGGAGGAAGGGAAATAACTCTAGATTCAGCTTTTAGTGCATTTTACAACTTTTAGGGCCTAATGATTTAAGTAAGGACTATTCAAGTGTTTTGTAGTGGGAAGTGGACTTACCTAAAACAAAAAATTATCCTCTGAGTTACAGACGCTCCTTTCTCAATGT
Source organism: Pterois miles (assembly GCA_947000775.1). Lineage (NCBI taxonomy): Eukaryota > Metazoa > Chordata > Actinopteri > Perciformes > Scorpaenidae > Pterois > Pterois miles. The sequence goes on along the minus strand of CAMQGK010000471.1, from coordinate 4,058,610 downwards.
AAGTCTATGGGAAAAAGTCTTTTTGGCTCCAATGGCATCATGTGATGAACACGAAAGTTGTAATTCCGACGTTTGGCCACTACGAATGTTTGCTTCAAAGCCTGACGCTCTTCCTGGGGGCTTGGATATTTCAGTCTGGACTTTTAGGCATTACAATCCCTAAAGCCACACTGCTAGCATGGCCAGCATAATGTGTTTTAAAAAAAAAGATAGGGAGTGCTGCAGCTGCACTGGGTAAAGAAACTGTCTTTGTGATGTTGATGTAAAAAAACAGGTGCTCTTCAAGGATAGGGCAAGTAGTCACGTACAAATAAAAAACACTGACTGTCCAGCTTAGTTTTGAAGGAAGTATTAGTATTAGCTGGCAGTCTGGAAAACATCCGAGGCACGTTGAAGTTATACATTTCACATCCTGCTGAAGACTTGTTGAGTCGAAACGCGGTGGTCATCCATGATTTTATAATGGATTTTTAATTAACAATCAGGATGCTCAGACTGCCAATTAATACCATGGACGTCCTTCAAAATCAAAGTGGAAAGTCATTGTATTTTATTTGTGTTGAATGTTTATTTATTGATATGGAAATGGCTTCCTTTATAGATTTCCAAAAAGGATCAAAATAACCTTAAAAATCAGGTCAAAATTCAACAGTTGACTTTGAATTTTGTGTTCATGATAGAAACAAGATGGGACATTAACTCTGAACACACACACCGTTTAACAGTCCTGTAAATGTGCAAGACATTAAGTATCACCTATTAATAACTGTATGAATCAATAAAATAATGACGTTGTGATTTGTGGAACCCCATTTTGCATGGAGCTGAGAGCTGATCCTGCCTAACATGAAAACCATGAGTAACCTGACAGTGTTGCATCTTCTCTGATGGGGAAAATGTGAGAAATATGGATTAGGTCTGGTGAGACTGATCCAACAACACATGCATGCAAGCACACTCATTGGCCTCATCCCACCTGGCCTTTCTTCACCGATGTCGGCTTCTTTCATCTCAGTGAGCGGGGAGCAGACGTCATCCACAATGCCTCGGACAGCATTGGGTTGCAGTGAGGAAGGAAAAGATAGATCTGGAGGTGAAGAATGAAGGGAGATAAGTGGAGGAGGTGGCAAAGGAAGACAGATGAGTGAGGAGAAAGGGCTGAGTAGAGGAGAGGAGAGGAGGCAGGAAGGCAGATTTCATGGAGGGAGAAAAAACAGAGGGTGTAGGTTAGAGGGGGAGTGATGGTTTTAGCAGACAGCAGTACAGAGAGAGGAGAGGAAAAACAGCTCTCTGCTGCACAACTCAAGAACCAGACCATAATGGCTTGTTTGCCTGCCTGTGTGGTATCATCTGTGCGTGAGCAACTTTAGCAAAGCTGACAGTGAGAGAGCTCAAGAGATGAAAACAGAGGGAAGGAAAGTGTAGCAGAAAGAGAGGGAGAGAGCTCAAACTTTACTGTGTCAGTGCCATGCTGTCCTCTGCTGGACAGTAAAGGTAAAGTCCTCTATGGCCAGTGTTTTTCATGTTCACCACAAGGCACCGCCAGAGCTGCAGCCTCTAAAACCACTACAGACACATCTGTATGAATCCTTCTGGGACGAATCCAAGTCACATGATGAAAATTATCCCTACATTGATTTTAAAAAAAATTCAAACGGATCTCTTCTATTTCTTATTTTCCTTCCCTGCCAGAAACTGAGGTTCAGTCGTGAAAGTAACTCAGTGCTGCACTTAAGTACAATTTGGAGGTACTTTACTTGAGTATTTCCATTGAACTTAACTACATTTCAGAGGGAAATATTGTACTTTCTACTCCACAAAGCTTCCCAGCAGTACATAAAGTTATTAAAATGAGCCCCATGGCAACAGCACCATCATATACTGTACACATTAATGCATCAATAATTACAGTCCAATATTATAATACACATTATATTGAAATGGGCCGCACTGAATGATGAGTACTTTTATTTTTGGTACTTTAAGAAAAGTCTGTACTTTTAATTGAATAATGACATGTCTGAAGGGAGGATTTTTTATTGCGAGGGATCACCTCGATTCCCCAGCATAGGATGTTTGTTGGGCTGCCACTAGACTCGAGGGACCTGATTGGATGAACACTTTCCCTCCTGGGCTGCTGCTCCCAGCTTTTATAGTGGACCCAACATGGCAGCATGAAACTGTCTTCTCTTATATTGAAAATAGTTCACCAAAATGTGTCTGAAAATATTTTATGTGACAAATAAGGCATGCAGTTGAATGGGTCTTGATGTTGGATCTATAGCGCTTAGTTTAAAAGTTTCTAGGGAGTTTCCAGAGGTGGCAATCTGTGCCGGATGCCCCTGATTTGCATAAAGTAGCCTGGACATCAACTTTATGCAAATCAGGAGCGGGTGACGTGATGGATAGTCTCTCGAATTGCGCCGCCACACTACCAGAATTCACTGTACGGCTGCTTATGTAGACAACAAATGGGAAGCGTGGAAAGGACGAAGCCTGTGGACATGTACCATAACACTCTGAATGCAGCACTTGTTACTTTAACTTTTACAACATTTAACCTCAGTAGGAGGTTATAGATTATGTACTCCATCATTATGATTATAACTGATTTTCTTTTTAAAATGTGGGAACTAATAAATTGGATCAATATTGATCAAGATGTACAATTTTTCCCCTCCTCAATTGCTCATTTTTGAATTAATGTAATGCACTTTTTTCTGGCTAAATTGTTGTCGTGGGGTAGATTTAAAAGGGGGAAATATTTTCTTTCATATTTAGTTCAATCTGTCATAGAAAGACCTTTAAAAAACAGATTTCTCTTACTGTAGTGTAACTTATTTTTTATCTTCTATTTTATTTTGTTTTAGTGTTTTTAAAATCCTACTTACATGCCTCTTTGTATTCTCTTGTCTTTCTTTCATATATCTTCTTAATGCCTTTCTGTCTTATGTAAACTACTTTGAACTGAATGGGGCTATACAAATAAACTTGCCTTGCCTCAACCCTTTGTTTCTCCCATCTCTCTATGGTTACTTGATTAAACATACATTATTTAGGAATATGCACCACATAAACACAAGCTAAACTTCAATATTAAGGCCTTGAAACTACATTTTAACTCAAGGCCCCTTTAAAAGATGGGATTTCGAGATTAGATAATAATTTAGGTGTCACCTTCAGTTTATATTCTGCTTTAGTGGTGCATTCAGTATTAAAAAACATGATTATTGCTCTCACAGAAGACACCATACAAGTGCCATGACTAAAACTGATTTGGACGTGTAAAATCTTCAGAGTTACCCTTTAATACATAATTTTACAGCCTTACAGTAGGGGCCTTACAGTATATAGGCATTGCCTTCACATTATGTGGTGCATACAGTGCTAACAAGCTAATAGGGTAGATGCTTGACATGCACTTATTGATTTGTTTATCAAAAGACGTCAAACTTAGATCAGATAAACAGTCTCAGATGTATTAGACGTGTAATGTGAAATCAGTTCTAAATGTTAATGCAACCTTGTTTTTGTCTTGGAGTGAAATGTGTCGTCATGTTACTGAGTTTGATGTTATTTTGGTTCTCCTCCCAGCCGACCACTAACCAGTTTAATTTGTCTGACTAACCAGCATCACAACTGAATACCTCACATGTTTGAAAATTTAAAAAAAAAGAAGCTATAATTGCATTTTCTTTCTTCTTCGTTTTTGAAGATTGTAAATTGGTAACTCGCTGCATCATGTTTTCCACATGCGGGTTATCTTATGTTGGATTACATCTTGTGTTTTTCCTCCGATTGCATGAGTAAATGGAAAAGATGAATGTTTAAGGCCATCTCAGAGCATCTTATGCAGACTGCAGATGCTTTTTTTGCGCTCAATGTAGCGAAGTAAAAAATATGTTATACAGCTGTCGAACACAACAGTTCTGTTAATGACCAAATGTTCTGCTCTTTGATGGCTTTGGCTGCACACACATATAACAATAGAGTAAATAACACCAGACTCTTGAAATAAACAGCTCCCCCTTCTGCTGCACCCCTCCTCCATTTCCCAGAAAACGTTCTTTTTTTTTAAAAAAATACTATCGCCACACTTGCAGCAACAGATGCTGCCATAACTAAAACACACTGACAGAGTCAATTTGTCTCATGTCAGTTTTGTCTTTAATCTACTCCCAAAAAAAAGCATCCAAACCCCCCAACCAACGCCTCAATCTCCACCTCCTGAAAGAAACAGAGTCGCAAGTAGTTGTGTGAGACAGTTAGAGTGGATACGGTTCTGGAAAGGGGGTTGTTGAGCTGTTACACGGGACAGAGAGCGTCCTTCATGTATGAGCCACGACGCGGAGGAGGAAAGGGGGGCAAAAGGTCACGACCTCGGTATCGGCTTCTTGGTGGGGGTGTGCATCCTGAAAAAGAAAGGGACAAGACAATTGAGCACTCTCTCCCTACACTTGGCCTCCGCCCGCCGCTCTACACCCCCAGCAACGCCACATCCAATTGAATAACGGACTCTCTGATCAAAGGGGAATTCCAGCTCTCCGTCTCTCGCTGTCCCTATCTCGTCATACGCAGTCAACTGGAGCGAAGGATGGAGGACATACTGGTTATTCAGTTCCTGGTATACTGATTAGGACACAATGGAGCCTCATGCTGCGTCAGTTACGTGTGTGTGTGTGTGTGTGTGTGTGTTACAGCATCCTCTACTTGTCTATACGCAGACACACACACAGTACACATCACTCCATGACCATGACCCTATGGCAGGTGGTGTGAGGGCCACAATTGCTTGGGCTGGAATCTGTTCTCGGCCAGCTGTGGAGACGCTGGCCAACGGCAGGGACTGATTGGAGAAATGGTACTGAGGAGCAAAAAAGTTTAACTAGTGGACTGGTGTGCATAGTCACGGGACAGGGGCAAAGAGAAACGAGACTAATTCAGGGAGTCACAAAAATGGAAGAAGACCGCAAGCACTGAGCTGAGGTCAGAGAAGAGAAACTAGCTTTAGGGGGAAAACATTTCAAAAGATAAAATAGATGGTCTGGGGGGATGGATTAAAGTCATCAGTGATTATGAAACAATGGGTCTCTGGGCACAGACATGCAAGGCCCACCGCCGCTCTTACATAGGAGCAAGACACACACACTTGTTTAGCCACTTTAGTTGTTGTTTTGTGTCTCCTTGTGGTCATTTTATGGCTCCTTGTAGTCATTTTGAGTCTCTTTGTAGTTGATTTATGTCTCTTTGTAGTCATTATGTGTCTGTACAGTCATGTTGAGTCTTTGTAATTGCTTTGTGTCTATTTGTAGTCATGTTGAGTCTCTTTGTAGTCATGTTAAATCACTTTGTAGTTATTTTGTGTCTGTATAGTCATGTTGAGTCTGTAGTTGCTTTGTGTCTCTTTGTAGTCATTTTGAGTCGCTTTGTAGTTGATTTGTGTCTATATGTAGTCATGTTGAGTCTCTTTGTAGTCATGTTGAGTCTCTTTGTAGTCATGTTAAGTTACTTTGTAGTCATTTTGAGTCTCTTCATAGCTGTTTTGGACTCTTTTGTGCCTCTTTATAGTAGTTTCATGTCTCTTTGCAGTCATTTTGTGCCTCTTCATATTTTCTCTCTTTGCAATAGTTTCTCTCAGTAGTTGTTCTGGCCTCTTAGTAGTCGTTTTATGTTTCTTTGTGGTCAATTTGAGTCTCTTCCCAGTTGGTATGTGTCTCTTTGAGTGATGTTTTGTAGGTGAAACCCTGGCCTGTGCCCGGTAGGCCCGTTCGGTAATCGGCGCCTGCATGATCACCTTAATATTCAAATTACTTATCTTTTTGGTCTATCTTTTGTCTCAGTATCCTTTTGACTGTGTTTATGATATTGTGTCTGTGTTGGTTGTTCACATCTACAACATTTAAATTCTCCAGTTACATGGAGAAAGCTGAGGAGACAAAGTAGAGTAGCAAAGTAAAGTAGCATTTCCTTTTTTTCATCTGCTATTCAGTATATAATGTATTTGACATTTTCCACATAAACATGTCATTTGAATTTTTATAATAGTATAATCCTGTAACAGAAGTTTTTCTTTTGGTTTTGTATAGATGTTACCAAAAAACGCATGTTAGATTTTTTTGCGTTTTATAAATACCTGCTTTTTCATGTGGGACAGACCAATATTTCTGGCATGACAGAAATAAAAACGAACTAATTTCATTTATATGTTTCTATTATTGTGTCTACCCTCTGCGTATGGACTGTACTGTCTGTTGAAGACAGGGTTGGGCACTTCTCTGCAGTTTTTTGTCAGATTAGAAAAAAAAAGAGACATCCTGACTTATTTGTCCCCTGGCATGGGTCAAGCTCCAAAAACACAAGATCCTACACTTCCCATCATGCAACTCACTCAATAACACATTTTTAATTAGATCTTCCCTGCCTTGCCTCTATGTCTTTCAAGATCCATAAACTCAGTTTGCAAAGCAGGTTTTCTTAAACCCAAGCCAAGATGACCCTGATGACATCACCCAGGTTATTTCCTCAGACTTGACAAAGCTCCTCAAGAGCCGCAGAAAACATATAGTACTTCCCATGACCAGAAAACTGATTTTGATGCATGAAATCTGTGGAGTTCCCAGAGTCATGATTTAATGATAAGGTACTTCTACAGTGGTACTTGTGTTATTGCATCTCCATCACCAGCCAGAGCTGAGAAAAGAGACATTTCTACTCCAAACATACGCCACTTCAGCTACTGTATAAAAGCCCTGGAGTTTCACCATGCTATACTGCAAAACATGCAGTCACATATCTACCACTTCTTCATTGTTACACACACTGTAGTATCATGTTATCATGTTATATATCCATGTTGATCTGACTTCCTGTATGGGATTTCCGCCATCTGAAGGGTTCCTGTGCAGCTTTCGTGCCGCATTAACTGCATGTTTTCCACAACGACCAAGACTAATATAAGAACATATGCAAGAAGAGCAAGGCTATGCAGTGATGGACGTACAGTTCATAGAGATTCAATGATGAAATCGTTTAATTAGTCATGAACTCCATTTTAAATGTGCTGGGTACTTTCAATGTCATCCATCCATCCATCTATTTGTGACCGTTTATCCCATTAGGGGTCGCAGTGACAAGTTTCTTAACTACTTTATCTAGAAGTAAAACCAAAAATGATTGCACCCAAAATGTCAAAGTAATCACTCCTTTGAGAGAAAAACAATGTGCGTGCACAACTAGGATAAGTGCGGTAGGACAAAGTCGGGCACGATGTGGCGTCAGTCATGATGGATGTTTAAAGGGCGGATCTAGGTTCTTTTCTGGTTTTTTTGCTTTTTCAAATGGAAATTCAGCTGTTGCAAAAAGCAGTGACATAGGTTACCAAGGTAGGCTAGCCATGACGCTAATCAATAAGGTTGTGAATAACGGAAACACTAGTGGAGTCAAAGTTTGCTGTGCTGAGTTTGGATATAACTGAAACGGTCAGTTTAGATTTTCTGAAGCTGGGTTGTGCGTATACTCCCACATTCTGTGAGTTTCCTGACAGGGAGCTGAAGCCATCACTGTCTTCAAAGCCACCAAATCAGACTCCATTAAAAATAAATAGAAATTTTACCTCACATTTTACCTTGTTAGTTCGTGCTATTGTGTGACTTTCAGATCCAATTTAATGTGGCGTCCACACAGCAGTACATTGTTAGCTTCCATGACGATACTCATGTCTGCTTCGCCCAACTGGGAGCATGCTGACCGCCATCTTACTGTATGTAGCATTAATACACTGACTATAAGGCTGTAAACATATTGTACATGTAGCAGCATCATCATGTAGAAACCTACGTCAGGTCATGTAGGAGAAAGCATTTGGATGGGAAAACAGCCACCAATAGGAAGCTCCAGAATGATAGAAAAACCTGAAAACACCCCAAAAATAATGGATCTGCCCTTTAAATGTGGACATTTAGGACACTTTTTCTATTTGCCTTTGTTTTTTTTCCACTAAAGATCATCATGTGACTTCCCATGTTTCTTGCCATATCTAACTCATTTTTATTGATATATTCCAGATCTCGGGAATCAGCTTGGTGACCATAACGTTATAATTAACAACAGGACCAAACTGGAAAAATACTTTAAGAGAAATCTATTCCAACATCAAAATGGATTAATCCTGCATTCACATTGGATCCGGCTGTATGGCGAAAATGCAAGTTTTGCCATTGCGGTTGGGCTGTGGTTGGGGTGGCCGCAGGGGTTGTTGTAAAAAACACAGAGGCCTGCGCCGGAAAGGTAGAGACAGAGCCAGCTTTTGGAGAAACGCAACCCAACATCATTCTGCGGTGGCCAATCATGTAACCGGTGATCTAGAGCTGTACAACCCAGCCATGAGGGAACAAAAAACATTAATCGTCGCAGTCAATGGGCCATTAAAGTGACTCTCCCACAGCGTAGTACAACCCTCCGGCGAATCACCGCAATGCCTGATCTGGTGTGAATGCAGCCTAACTTGCTTTTGCTTCTCAACCCTTGAGAAAATGCCAGTCAAGGAAATCAACAAAATATTATAAGTTGGGCCTTGAGGCACTTTTTTTCTGTATCTCAAAGATAAATGTACAAAGTGTCTTTTTTGGGGGGGAGGACCACGGAGGTCACCAGCACTCAGTTCATTCATTGCACAGATTCAGTACAGCAGAGCATATCCACATCAGAGGCGGTTAAGCTGGGAAGATTTTGTTATGCAGGGCTGGACCACCACACAGGGCAGCCAGTGTCTCCCTCCTGCCAGGGCCGGAGTTTCCTCTCACCACCTGATTCAGCACCCAACATCTGCCCCGAATTAGCATGCTAACAGTCGTACCCAAACCCCTGGAGCCGGCCAACAAGGAGCCGAGGCAAACAGATCCCCATGACACACAGACTAATGCAGCCAGACGGACGGCCCGCAGGAACGCCTCACATGTTCCACAGAGGGAATGCAAAACATCCTGCGCTCAGCAGCACCTCAGAGTACAGCGCACATCTGGGCCGCAGATGTACCGTCAGCAGAAAAGAGGCGAGAGAGGCTGCTGTACGGTTCTGCATGCGTGCTTGGATGCTGGTGTGTATGAGTGATTGTCCATATTTACACGGCAGCACACGTTCGTTTCTTTCTACACGGAGGCCGTGTACACGTGTGTCTATGTATATAACCAAATGGGCCGTAGCAGAAGCAGCAGCTTTGCGGGTGGAAGGAGAAAAGGTCAGAGGCATAACTTCACAGGGGGAGATACAATCAGCCATTGAGAGCTGGATTGTGTTTAGAAAGGCGTGGAGGCTCAGCATCTATGAAGGAAGAGGAGTTGATTCAGGTCAGAGGAAGACAAACACACAGACGGACGCAGATGTTCTGACCACTACATACACTCTCTGTAAAAACAGAAAAAAAAGGAAGAGAAACACCTACAAATAAATGTCTCATAAAAAATAGGCCCTCCCTGTGCCCTCACATCATAACAGCAATATGCATGATGTAATATTGGAGAGATCTTCAACAAGGAAAGCCTTCAATTGGTGGAAAGCTGGAGCGTGTCCATCGAGGGCCCATCGAGGGCATCTTACTTCATCTTGGTGTTTATAGAACAAGTTTCCAATTCATTTTGAAATTTTTTATGAGGCAGTAATAATCATGACAGCAGAGACAGCATGAGTTAGCAGCATTAGATTAATTTGGGGTGGCTGTTATACGACCATGGGGGAACAACGGGCCCTAATAACTCATGACTCATATGTGGCCCAACATGGCTGTCAATAGCACCACTACACATCACGGTTTAAGAGTTGACAAGAGTTGCTGAAGGGATCACTTGTCTATCTTCAAAAGTAATGTGGCTGGGGTGGCAGTAGCTCTTTACATCTTTTGTGAATGCTCCAAACTTACCCTAAATTTTGGAGAGGAAAAACTGTCATGGCAATTTTCAAAGGGGTCCCTTGACCTCTGACCTCAAGATATATGAATGTAAATGGGTTCTATGGGTACCCATGAGTCTCCCGTTGACTGACATACCTACTTTATGATAATCACATGCAGATTGAGGCAAGTCATAGTCAAGACAGCACACTGACACACTGACAGCTGTTGTTGTCTGTTGGGTTGAGTTTGCAATATTATGAATAGAGCATATTATTTTATGCTAAATGCAGTACCTGTGAGGGTTTCTGGACAATATTTGTCATTGTTTTTGGTGTTACTTGATTTCCAATAATAAATATATACATTCATTTGCATAAAGCAGCATTAATTTGCGATTAATCGCGATTAACTATGGACAATCACGAAATTAATCATAATTAAATATTTTAATTGACTGACAGCCCTATTTGTGACCCTCATTTGTGCTCAAAATCTAAATGTATCCAATTCAGTTCATTGTCGACATGGCTTTCAATTATTGTTTATTTACACTTTTATTGATATAGACCTATTCAAAATCTGGTTTCAAAACGCTTTACAACCGTCCTGACCAATAATAAGGGTCAATCTAAATGTATAAAGTAATAAAACAAAAACAGAGGAGGGCTGCAACTACTGCAACTGCTGTTGATTAATCTGCTGATTATTTTCCTGATTAATTGATTAGCTGTTTGGTCAATAAAATGTCAGAAAACGGTGAAAAATGTTGATCAGTGTTTCCCAAAGCCCAACACGACATCCTCAAATGTCTTGTTTATCCACAACTCAAAGATGTTCAGTTTACTGTCACAGAGGAGCAAAGAAACCAGAAAATATTCACATTTAAGAAGCTGGAATCAGAGAATTTAGACTTTTATTTCTTGAAAAATGACTCAAATTGATTCTTTGATTATCAAAATAGTTTGTGATTAATTTGATAGTTGACAACTAATCGATGAATCACTGTGGCTCTAAAAGAGAGCACGCTTCATGACCTATTGATCTGGTCATGTCTCACCAAGTGAGTGAGACAGAAAGCGAGGCCTTACAGAGCCTTTTTTTCTGTCAGACAGGTTGCAGTACCGCTTCTGTCCACTAGGTGCCACTTGTGTGCTGTCTCTGCGCTGGTTGACAGCAGAGATTCACTCACCCTCTCAGAGTTTTATACCATGTGCTCTGTGACCAAATCAGATTTCTGCCTCAGACTCATGACCTCCACTAACACACATATGATGGAGGCAAACACCAAAACACAGCCAAACACCGCCTGCTCTTCCTCTGTGACAACATCGAAGACGAATTAAAGTAGAAATGTTAAAGAAAGGTTTTTTTTTTCTCTCTGTCTCAAATGTTTCCACACAGCACAAACCCCACACACAGTACACGAAACACATATACATGTATAACTCATCCTCAGTGTCATGTGTATTATGTACTTTCCTACATGTATGTAATTATAGTATCATACTTCTGAATGAATGCTGCAGCATGCCTGAGGTGAGGTGTATTTCCTGGCACGGATGAGACACCTGTAGCAGAATGTGGCCCAGAGGATGAATTTTCCAGGCATTGTTATTGTTGTTGTCCTCAGATCACATTAAGCTACTGTTTCCCTCCCCGTCTCCAGCACGTTTGTGTCCCCAGAGAGACACCCAGGGCAGCGTTTAAGAAGTCCTGAGGGACACGGAGATGAGAGCAAGGTAAACACATTGAGGGGAGGCTGTAAAAAGACAAGAAGCTGGGAGCTGCGGTCACAAAGTGAGTCACCTTGCTCCAGAAAATGTTCCACAAACAGATACAGAAGTACTTTAGTGACCAAAATCAGTTACGTAAAAGTGATAAAAGGGAGTTTTAAAACCAAACTTCCTCCTAATGATGTTTTTGTGTTGTGTATAACATTTGAAATTCAAGGGTACAAAAAAAGATGATGATTAGAAATTAATGATCTAATCTACTTTGTTTTTCCTCTTAAAAACTGTAGCTCAGCATCTTGGAAAACACACATTTATTTTCTTGTCAGGAGTTTGACGCCAAGACTGATACCATTCTCAAAGTGTATCTGTCTGTTTAGTGTGAAGCTACAGACAGCAGCCAGTTAGCTTAGCATTAAGGCTGCATTCATCTCATCAGGCATTGTAGCGATTCGCCGCAGGGTTGCGCGGAGGTGTCGGCGAGTCACTTTAATGCACATTAACTGCGACAATGAACGTCTTTCACACAACTTTTCTGAACACCCGATTGTCAGTCACGGTGTTCTACGGTCTGCTATTTCAGACTGTTGCTATGTATAACAGGCTGCTGCTATGAATACAGTTCTGATGTCGAGCTCAAGCTGACCACTTCTGTGTCAAATTATTGATTTCTTAAGTAGCCATGGAATAAGTGGGATAATGTACACCTAGAAGGTCACTGTTGTGAAATAAACCCCTGAATTTGGCGCCCTTAAGAATGACCGGCTCGCTGTACATGATCCCTTACTTGTTCCCTCATGGCTGGGCTGTACAGCTCTGGATCGCCAATAACGTGATTGGCCACCGCAGCGTGACATTGGGTCGTTTCTCACAGAGTTGATTCTGTTTCTACTTTTCTGCCTCATTTTTCTTCGGTGCCCTCTGCAGCCCAAAAGCACTACCTCATACTGCACCGCCGGCTCTGGTGTGAATGCAGCCAGCAAGACTGGAATCATGGGACAACAGGCTCTAAACTATGGATTAAACAAATGAAATATGTGTAGAAAACTATAAGTTGCCAGTAGATGTGCATGTGAGAGTAAATGGTTGTCCATCTTTGTGTGTCCCCCAATTTATGTGTACCCCCCAATTTATGTGTACCCCCCAGTGCCAGCTGGGATTGGCTGCAGCCCCCCCGACCCTGAATAGGATAAGCCATTACAGATAATGGATGGATATGTGTAGTAGTGTATGAGTGAGCTTAAGAGGTGGTAATGTGCAGATTTTGTTTCCTTCGGACAGTGCTAGGCTTGCTGTTTTCCCTCTTTTCCAGTATTTACACTGAGCTAAGCTAAGCTAAGCAGCTGCTAACTGCAGCTTTTAAACACCAACACAATATCACATTTTCATATTCATCATATTTGTTAGCAAACAATTGCTTATTTACACATACAGGAGATTTGGGTTGTGTTTCTGGCCACCTGGTCTCCTTTTAGCTCAGGTTTTGGTCTCTACCAATCCCCCAGGGAAATATCTGTCTCTTTAGCTGCTAAATGCTCCACTGTGTTCACACAAGCTAGATGCTAAGTTTGTTGACTGGTAGTTGGTTAATCAGAACCAAACAAACCAAACCAAACGAACGCTGAGAGCAAAAACAGTAAGGCTGTTCTCGACCAAAGAAATTCTTCAGCTAACTCATATCATTTTGTCAACTAATCGTTCAGTTGATTCAATTGACAGATCAGTGAAACTGAGTTTCTCTCCACAAAGACTCACACAACAGCAGCACTTTAAATCTAGTGTTTACTTGACATGTGAATGAAAAATTGGTTAAAGAAATCTTAGTCGACTAAGACCAAAACAACCGATTAGTCAACTAGCTGACTAAGAGGGGGTAGCCCTAGATGAGTCAACAAAAAAGGTAAAATGATGGAAAATAATCATCTAAAAGGAGCTCTAAATCTTATGAAAGGTCACGTGATGGATTGTTATTGTAAAGTATCGATTACAGCTTATTTAACAAACAGAAATGAGAGTGGGATCAATCTCATTCGTCTCATTGTATCTCAGCAAGAATGCAAATCTCCTAAAATGCTGAACTGCCCCTTTAAGCTGTCCTGATTGAAACGTAAAGACAAAAACAACAAAGTAAGAAATGTTTACGTGCCAGTCAAACACTGTTCTGCTTCGGAGGTATAATGAGTAAAGCGAGGTGGGGAGGGACAGCATGACTCAGAGCAGGGAGGGAAAATAAACACGGTGATGAAGACGCTTAGACAGGCCTTTCATAGCTCATTTCATTTACTGACACAAACCGCATCACTCTGACTGATTAGGGAACCCCTGCAGTGGGTGTTCTCCTGCTTGTCTGAAGAAAGAAATAGGAAGAGTTATCTCCCAGGGTGCGGTAAACACCTCTGCGGGCAAGTTTAATCTCTCCTCTCCCTCTTTTCTTTTCTCCTCCCCTCCCGCTGAATAAAAGAGTAAGTGGGCTCAGGTTGTAATTACAGTAATGAATGATTCTGCTCTACCTTTCCGCCCATGTAACATGTTTTCTGATTCCCTCCCCTTTTCTGTAGCCCCTCTCACCCCTCCCTGTTCCGCTGGATGTGGGTTGGCTGCTCAGGCCTCTTTGTTTTTGGTAAGGAGATCCCCTGTTTATGTGGAGGTGGATGTCCCTGGGTGTTCTTTTTTAACCACATTTTCTTTGATCTGCTCCTCCTCCTCTCGCCCCCAGTGTGCTGGAGTGTATTTCTGATGATAAGCCTTAAAAATGAACACTACACCGTCTTCATGTGTGTGCACAAATGTGGCGTTAGTGCATCTGTGCTTGTGAATGCTGTCTTCTTGTAATCTAAGCGTAGTATGTGAGTGGTTTCGGAGGCTTTGGGAGTCTACAGGAGTGTAATAATGTGGTGCTGGACGGCTTTATAATTGCAATGTCACTTGAAAAATGGGCTTTCTGCTGCTTCAGCTGTCTTTACACGCATGATCACACAAGTCTGTACCTCTAAAACTTGGGAACAACACTGCAATCACAATACAATATATGGCAAAAGGTCATATTTGCATATGGTTATTGTTACATGCAGACTTCATTTTTTAATCTCTCAGCATCTAATTTCCCATTTTAGTTTTTCCTTAAGGGGTTAAAGCTGCTTTAATCAAATATTACTGTTTTTTCCCATAAACTTGTTCTTATTAGGCTAAAAAAAGACTCAACTTAAAACTGCACCACTGAATTTCCCCACTGTGGGACTAATAAAGGAATATCTTCTTCTTCTTCATATTTTTATCTTTCAGCTCACTGTAGTTTTCGGGCCGCAACTCAACCAGAGACTGTATATAAGGAGAGGACATAGTCACCATGAAGTCACCCATTGGTTTGTGGACGGCTGTTTTGATGCCTTGAGTTCGGCATTTTGGTCATTGCCATCTTGTTTTTTTACAACTAGAAGTGACACAAGAGGGTGGAGCGCCTGTAAGTACAACCAAATGCTGAACAAGACATTTTTAGGTGACCAAAATGTTTGAGATGAAAATGCAGTCAACAGCCAGACCGGACAACACTGTAGAAGTGACCTGTCAATCATCAGGTAGCCATGTCCTAAAGTATTCCCTGCTTTATAGTTTATTTGACTCTGACTGGGACCATAACTTACTACATCAACATCATGCTGTATTGAAGAAGACTTGAAACTAATGATTGAGACCATAAACTCATGTTTACAATGTTTACTGAGGTAATAAATCCAGTGAGAAGTAGGCTCATTTTCTCATAGACTTCTATACAATCAGACTGCAACCAGAGGAGTCGCCCCCTGCTGGCTGTTAGAAAGAAAGCAAGTTTAAGGCACTTCTGCATTGGCTTCACTTCTCAGACCCTGAACTTGCCGTTTGGTGTCACCACTCTTATCAGCAGTGTTTTGGGCTCCAGTAAGCAGCGTTTTTAATTCCTGACTGTATGCTACCAGCCCAGCACCAAACGGCTAACGGACAAAGTTAGCGACAAACTAGTGAACATTTAGCAATTAAGATAGCCAAATATTTCCTCCAGGAGCAAAAGAGGAGAGCAGACATTTGACTTACATTTGTCAGATGGCCAGAAACATGAGTCCAAATGAATTATAGGGTTGCTCTGCAACTGTTGGAGGTGTAAACAGGCAACAGTTTGCTGACACACATTTGCCACATCAAGTTTATAAGGTGATAATATGTCAATGTTGTGTTTACAGCTTGTTGTGGTGACTTAATAGAAAACAATATGTGTATGACTGTGGTTCAGAGTTGTTAAAATCATCTTATTCCACTATGTCACACAGTATATATTATGTTTGCTTGTTCCAGCACCTCATTTAAGCAGCACCTCCTCTGACATTCAGGGCATTAATATAACAGTACCAGTGAAGAACTATTTGCTATGTAAAAATATAGGCTAATGCAGAGAATTCATTGTAATCTGAGCATTTCCATGCTTTGTTGATCGGTGAGCTGGCCGCATCTGCCTGTAAGTGCATGGTAGCGTACCCAGTACCCTGCAGTGGCTAGCTCTGCACTGCTCTCATACAGCGTTTACAGTTGATAACGTCATCACAACCGATGGCACCATTGTGGAAGAGTAGCACTGACCCTCCAGTTCCCCCTAAGGTTAACAGCGTTAGCTCTGTCAGCACTGTTGCCATTTTTTTCCACACTTAGCACTGTTAGCACCGTTTGCTACAAGCCGCTGGCAGGGCATGTTGAGAGCTCTACAGAGGCAACAGAAATGCTCCCAATCTCGCATTTAGCGCCTTTAAGCTATGCAATATTTATACAGACTGATGGCTGCATCATCCCATGAAATATGTAGATGTATTATGTGCAAATATCATCTAATATGCATTTCCCCAAAATTCAGCCGGACGTATTTGGTATCTTTGGGTATCTTTGGATCTTCACTAGAATCTAAAAGGTTTGGCTGCACAGCAGGAGTTTGTAATGACTTCACTGATGTGCAGACCGCTGCTTGTTAAGGAGTTAAAACCTGCCTCCAACTTGTTTGTTTTCGATTTAACACCAGAAACTGAAAATCACCAACGTTACAAATCAACACCGCTTCCTCTGATTCAGCAAATTAAAACGTTAATAGCAAAGCACTTACTTTGCACTTGGGGAAGTAAAACTACACATTTAGCAAGTTTGTACCACAAATGCAATCAAAACTTCCTCTACAGAGTCCAGTACTCAATTCCTCTGATAGAGGAAGGAAGACCAGAATTGCACCGTCAGAGAAAGAAAAGGATGCGATGTGCAAAAACAAATAACGCTTTATGCTTTAGTGTTATCGTGGAAAATCTGTTGCACCTAGGTAGATAATTCATGCTTTTATTTTTACCACATCCTCTTCACCTAATGGTAAAAACTAAAACGTGCAAATCAAGCGAGCAGGGCTGAGGTCTAATGCTTTACACCTATCTCGTCTGCCCTTTCGCCCTCACGCCTCCTCCCTCTCTGGGTCGCAGCTGGGCTGCTCCGACAGGCGTGTTGAGCGTTACCTGTCAGACAAAGCCAGCAGCCAAATTTCTCTTGAGCTCTGCTGGGATCAGGACCTGAGAGCCTTCCTGCCTCCCCGGCCCTCCTTAACTCACCCCCAGCAAAAACAGTAGAGAAGTGGGAGGGAAAAATGATACCAAGCCCAGAGTCGCTGACCCCTGGTTCCACAAGCAGTTCACAGAGAGTTGAGTCAGAGGTGCAGGGCAGCTAGTTAATTCCTCTCTTCCTCAGTGGGCTCCAGTGTGAGCTCGCATACAGTATTATCCTCTACAATTACAGTACATGAGGTAGAACTGGAGGAAAAGAGGAAATCCTCTTTAAATTAGAGTGAAGCTGACTTTCAGAAGCAAAATGGACTGTCGTTGTTTCAAGGCTTTATATGTTAGCTCTTTGTAGGCCTTGAAGTTTGCATTCACAGTTATACTGTAAACAACTGTAGCATTTTAAAGGTATAGTGTGCAAGCAGCATCTAGTGGTGTGGTTACAGATTGTAACTGAGTACCCCTCCGCTCACTCTTCCCTTTCCAAGCCTGTGGTAATGCGAGCCGCAGAGTGCCAAACCGTGGTAACGTCATTCGCCTCGCTCAGAGGCCATCCTTACCATAACAACACTACTTTAGGAGCAACGGAAGTCTGACGGCAGCTGGTGGTACCACGGTTTGGCACCCTGCGGCTCACATTACCGGTGTCACAAGGGTGTCAGAGAACTACGGTGGCCTTCAGGTAATGTAAAAATGGGAAAGGCTCTCTCTAGAGCCAGTGTTTGGTTTGTCTGTTCTGGGCTACTTTAGAAACATGGGGGAGCAACATGGCGGACTCTGTGAAGAGGATCCATTCCCTATGTAGATACGAAGTACTCAGTCTAAGCTAACGGAAAAACACAATGATTCTTTGTTTCAGGTGATTATGCACTAGTGAAAACATAGTTATGAATATTATATCTCATTTCTGCTAATATAGAGCCCAAAATACTATACACTGGTCCTTTAATGAGCACATGTGGTGTGTAAACCTCAACGTGGTAGATGTGGCACGTGCTTCAGTTTGGCATTTTGAAGGAAACGTTGCGTTTAATTTCTGCAGCCAATGCAGAAGTATGTTAGGCTGCAGTTCATCTAATGGCCACTAAAAACTGTCTTCAAAAACACAGACTCTATTGACGTGTCTGGGAAAATGTCCAAATTTTCTCTTGAAAAACATGATTCACTTTCACAAGAAATTTGAAGGTTTCAATTGTTAATTTCACTTCCTTAAAGAGTGTCTCTGTAACTTTTATTGCTTGTGTCGCACAGAAATGTGGCTATCACATCTTCAATGGTTGTTAATTCCTATCAAGAAGAACCCATCCTATCACCCTAAATTAGACCCTAAGCAACAGCCAACCCTCTAAGCAACAAATAAAATGTGGTGGGTGGAAAATTGCTGAATGTATTTCGCCTTGCCAGTCTGTATAAAATTGTACAAACACAGAATTGAGATATTTATTCTGCTGTTAAAGCAACAGTTGGTAACAATATTTGCTCAAACTGTTGCTATATCCTGACAGTAGTGTATGAGACAGTGAAAAAAATTAGGTTCCTCTCTGTCCTCCTAGTGTTTCTAAAGGCATTTGCAAAAAAATCTTGCCTAAAATGTTTTCAGAAGCATATTTTAGCGTACAGTTTAGCTGTAAAATGAGAAAGTTTACTCCGGCCAGGGGGCGGTGCTTGGTTTTGGGTCAACTGTTGGCATCAACATGGCGGTCGGGTTATAAACTTCCTCTAAATTTTCTTGCTAAACAGTAACTACAAGATGTTTCTGGAAACATTTGAGGTGAGAAATAAGCATTACAGTAACAGAATATTGATTCATATTTGATCAGCGCTGCCTAGTTTGACCATAGCTCATGAGCAGTGATTGACAGCTGTGTCTGTCACTCCTCAGCTCTCCTCAGCTCTGATTGGTTGCTGCGAATGCCATTAAGAGCTCTAAAAGTAGGTAGAGGAAGCTGATTTTTTCACAGATTATCTGTGTCATGTACTACTGTCAGGATATAGTGACAGTTTGAGCAAACATAACAAAAAGCTATTGTTATTTTTGACTTACCAACTGTAGCAGAGGTAGTAACAGCTGAATCAGCCTGTGTCAGTAACAAGAGACCACCAGATCAAAGCAGCAGAGGCTGAGATATCCTGACTTTTAGTCACTAGTGTGGGTCAAGCTCCAAAAACACTGGATCCTATATTTCCCAAAATGCAATGGCTAGTGTTCATTAGACCTTCACTGCCTCCTTAATGCCCACTTCTTCCGAACACCACTTTTTTTCAGAATAAATTGATTATAATTCTTGAAATAAATCACATTTTATAGCTGTATTGACCTCAGGTCTAACAAGTCTACTGTCAGCTGAGCAGCAAGCAAGTGTGATTATTGAATATTGATGAAAAATGTCAGGAAAGAAGTCAATAAAGTTTAAATGTACTGTTGATGTTTTAGACACATGAAACATCTCCTGTTATTAAAACTATATTTTAAATTCTCGGCATGGTGTCACATTACCTCTGCTTGGACAAATATACATGAGAATGAAAAGAAAGCCACTTTCAGACAATGAAATAAAAAAGCTCGTCACAGACAGCACCAATCTGTGGATATTTTACTGTAATATAAAGCCTGAGTTGCGTATGATGCCCCACTAGTATTTGTGCACACATCTATTCATGTCAGTGTTTTTGTGTCTCAACATGTGAGAAAAGCACATTATGTTACTGCTTACATAAACCAGATCATGTTAAAAAAATTACATAACCGCTCACGGTATGTCACCACAGAGGATGCAGGCAGCAAGCTGTGAGAGCAGGGATCCATCGGCTCACACTAACCCCGTCAATGAGAGCGACAGGTTTTAAAATGAAACACCCTGGTTAATGTAGGGAGTGTTTCTCATTAGGATGGCAAGCTGGTAAGCAGGGAATGCTCCACCAGGGCACATGACGCTGAAGGCCACATTACTAAGCAGCAGATAATAGACTAGAGAGTGGACTCCATGTGAAACCCTCTTTCCTCTCTCCGTGACCTGCCTCCATCCCGTCCCTTCAGCCCACTTATCCCATCCTTAGCTCCCCTAGCCGGGCTTCACAGCAGCCTGGGGAGAGGCATGTAAATCTGGCCCCCTTTGAGCGAGCAACAGGCTCCGGAGAAAATAAATCTGCAGAGGTTCACGGTGAGTTCAGCCAAGCCACAGCTCGAGGCTTTTTCTCTTTCATTCCCTCTCTCTCTGAAACTGCTGCTGTCTCTGTCAATGCATCCTTCTTTCCATCTCCGTTTTTCTCTTTCCGTCTCGTTCCCTTCGTCGCTCCTTTGCTCTTTTCCCCTTGCCACACATTTGGTAATGCTACAGACTGACAACACTACAGTGATGTCATTGTTCTGATAACGTCCTCGGGGGGGACGAGGGACCGTCCCCTCGCATGTACTGCGCCTGGTCTGGTTTGGTTTGAGCGTCTGAGTCAGTCTAGTTTAAACTAGTTTGGATCTTTGATTCGGTTTCTTGAACTTTGGGATCTAAACCCAGACGGTTCTCTATAGTGGCAGCCACATGACAAGAGTAATCATGTTTCAGTGAGAATAAAGTTTGCATTTAGTGGGTTTGGAGGAGCGCTTTGACTTTATAGTGTGTACATGATGTTATTTCTAACTTATGCATATGACACTCAGGGTCGGAAATTCAAAGTAACAACTGCTTACAGCTATTTTTGATGGCATTTCATAGAACAATAGCCACCAGCATTTTAGCTTTCAGTCCAAAGGAATGGTTTGACAATTTGGGAAATACTTTTATTTGCTTTTTCACCAAAAGCTAGATGAGAAGATTGATACTGTAACAGACTGTTCTGCATTTGGGAAATGTGCTCTGTGTCCCTCTGAGTTGCCATAGGGCAGGAAGTTTTGGTTGGGGGGCTTCCACTGTGTTGTTGATGTTACGGGAGAGAATAAAAAGCATGGCGGCAGTTGTTGCTCGCAGTCGGCTATAATACCACGCCGGTTAGCTTAACTTAGCATAAAGACTGGAAACAAGTGGAAACAGTTGGCCTGGCTCTACCTGAAGGCAACAAAATCCACCTACAGTCACAGACTGTATATAAGAAGTGGATGTAGTCACTGTGATGTCACCCATTGCTTTGTGAACTACAGTTTTGACACCTCAAGTTTGTCCATTGCCATCTTGTTTTTTTTTTGCAACCCAAACTTTGGATCTAAACCCAGAAGGTAAGTGACAGCCACATGACAACAGTAATCATGGTTCAGTGAGTCACTCTTCAGACAATAAAGTTTGCACTTAGTGGGTTTGGAGGAGCGCTTTGACTGTACAGAACACAAGATGTGCATATGATTTTATTTCTAACTTATGCTTGTAACACTCAGATCGGAAATTCAAAGTAGCAGTGGTGCTTAAAGCTATTTGTGATGGTTTTTCATAGAACAATAACCACCAGTGTTTTAGTGAACTCCTACAGGATGGGACAAAGCTTTTCGCCCAAAGGAATAGTTTGACAATTTGGGAAATACTTTTGTTTGGTTTCTTGCTGAGAGTTAGATGAGAAGACTGATACCAGTTAGCTTAGCTTAGCACAAAGACTGGAAATAAGGGGAAACAGCTAGCCTGGCCCTGTCTGAATGCAACAAAAGCCACCTACAGTCTAGATTGTATATAAGAAGTGGACATAGTTTCCGTGACGTCACCCATTGGTTTGTGAATTACTATTCCAAAGCCTGAAGGTTCGGCATTTTGGCAGTCACCATCTTGGTTTTTGGCCGTCGCCATCTTAATTTTTTGCAACCAGAAGTGACATGAAAGGTTTCCCAAACTCTGGGATCTGAACCCAGAAGGTTCTCCATAGTGGCAGCCACATGACAAGAGTGCTCATGTTTCAGTGAGTCACTCAGGGAGAATAAAGTTTCCATTTAGTGGGTTTGGAGGAGCGCTTTGACTTTATAGAAAACAATATGTGCATGTGATTTTATTTCTAACTTTTGCATGTAATACTCAGGATCAGAAATTCAGAGTAGCAACTGCTTAAAGCTCTTTGTGATGGTTTTTCATAGAACAATAACCACCAGTGTTTTAGTGAACTCTTACAGGATGGGACAAAGCTTTTGACTTTTGTCATTTTGGGAAAACACTTTTATTTTTATTACCACTCTCATCTGTAAAGTAAATATGAAGCTACAGCCAGCAGCTGTTTAGCTTAGCTTAGCATAAAGACTGGAAACAAGGGGAAACGGCTAGCCTGACTATCTGAAGCAAAATACTACTAAAGTCATAGACTGTATATAAGAAGTGGACATAGTCACTGTGACGTCACCCATTAGTTAGTTTGGACTACAGTTTCGAAGTCTGGTGTTTTTGCTGTCGCCATCTTGTTTTTTGCATTCAGTAGTGACAAATGGTACAACCGAATGCTGGATAAGACATTTTTAGGTGACCAAAATGTTATAATTAACTTTCACAAATGGAAAACACACTGTGGACACAGACAGCTCACCCTGCTTCATTGTTTACTTGACTCTAAATGGGACTATAATTTACAAAATGAACATCATTCTATATATATAGACTTGAAACTAGCGATTGAGACCATAAACTTGTGTTTACAAGCAGGAGTCGCCCCCTGCTGGCTATTAGAAAGAATGCAAGTTTAAGGCACTTCTGAATGGCTTCACTTTTGAGACCCAGAGGCAGCTGCCTGCCCACAGTTCATGCACCTTTAACTACAATAACCATAACTGTTATTTTTAGAGTGTTTTTAGTGTTACCTTTATCCAAGAAGGTAAAACTATCCATTATTTCACACAAAAAATATAAATAAGAAAAATGAACACAGTTTTGTGTTCATGCTTCTGTGTCAGCAGAATTTAAATCTTCTAATTTTCTAGATTTGAAACCACTGACTAGATGCTTTAAAAATCATGTTTATTTGTTTTAATGCTAACATGTAGTCAAATGCTCCCATTTTTAAGATAAATGTGTTTCTAAAATATTTCTGATTTTGGAAACTGTACATCTTACTCTTATCTTATGCATGATATTCATCTTGGTACAAATTGGGAACCCACCTGTTTTAGCCAAGTTCCCACTCACATGTGATATAGCAGCTGTTAGCAGTTCAATTAGCAGATCTTGTTGAAGAATTATTACATTTGCAATGGTTTTCTTTTGTTCCTCCTGCAAAATATGCATTTGAATAGGCAGCGTGGCCATTCCTTTATGTCAACACTGTAAGCTTAATGGACAAATGGAGGAAAAAGCAGATATTGATACACAAAACATGGAGCCAATGTGCAAAATATGCACTGATTCCACATGTGTATGTCTAATATAGGGCAGCACTGACACAAGTTGTTGTTTACATGTTTTAATAGAAACAAAGGCAGTTGTAAAAGTTTTTATGTGTAAAAGAATCCTTTTTCTTTGACCATGACTAATTTTCCATCACAAATTGTTGTGTGATGTGAAATATAAGAACTTGCAGTTTTTGCCCCTCAAGGGAGCACTTTTTAATAGACTTTTAATTCACAATAATGTGTAAGTGCGAGCAGGCGTGGTTGGATATTTGGCTGGTTTTTCAGGGCTTAAGCAATGCTGAAATATGCTGTCATCTCTAATAATGTAATTAATGCATCATCTAAATGTGTTTGAAGGCAAAAATAAACTAATTATAAATAAAAATCTGAGCAACTCTTTCCATGAATTAAACCTTTCATTCACCACAGAGATAGCATCTTGGAGTGTTTACTGCACAGAGCATCTGACTGGTGGATCATGTCAGGCAACTCTGTGTTGACACTGCTAAGCCCCGTCTTCTGATGTAGCTGTTTATCAGAAATGGACAGATAGTTTTGAAAAGAAAGAGGAGGAAGAGGAGGAGGTCTGGTCACTGAGTACTTCCAGACCTTTAATGAAGACGGATGTGAGGACACAATGTCCACTCTAACCCTGTAAACTTTGACCTATGACACAACATAGCACAGAGGCCTACAGCTAAAAAAAGAGAGCTTTGGCAGGACAAGACGGCTTCATTTGCTCTGGATAATTATATGACATCCATCCAACACATATGCAGTTTCACTATCCCGCTGGAAGAAACGTTTTCACACCATAAACCAAGCTCAAATTGTGGAAACTTCCAAGTAAACAAGCAGGAAAACAAAGGCCTCATTGTAGCTCCCGAGCCAGATATATGAAGAGTCTCTGAACACGCATGTGCACAATGTGTCCACATTACGCTGATATACAATACGGTTCATTATTTCTAATCACTGCTTCTCTGTTTGTGCTTCCACACACAAATTGTGTGAGTTATTGTAGGTAACCCCTCTTTGTCTGTCATTAACTCCTTATCTTTGCGTCTTAGGCAAACTCCAATCCTCCGGTATTATTGATGCCTCCCTGACAAGTGTTAAGGTTTGTCTCAGAGTAATGTGCAGCTCATTCAGCAGGCCCTCGTTCTTAATCCCCGACCCGGAGGGGGGACGACTCGCAGTTTATACAGGGAGTGGTGGGAGTGTTAGATTACAGAGACTGTAATTATACGGCCTGGAGACTGATAAAGGGGGACAAACGCTAGCATGCACTCAGGTATCCTACATTTGCAGTACAGTAGATATTAAGCACGATCCCCTGAGATTCTGCGGCCATAACACTGATTTTTCTTAAAAAGCAGCCAATGTCCTACTTTTAATTTTGTAAATACCAACTACTTCAAATTCACTGGGTGTTGATGCTCGCCCTTTGTTACGCCATAAAAACAGCACAGTTTTTGCAGAAAACACAAACAAACCTGGGAACTAGAACTAATTATTATTTTCATTGTCGACTGATTATTTTCTTGATTAATCGATTAGTTGTTTGGTCTATAAAATGTTGATCAGTGTTTCCCCAAGTCCAAGATGATGTCCTGAAATGTCTTGTTCTGTCCACAACTCAAATATAGTCAGTTAACTGTTGTAAAGGAGTAAAGAAACTAGAAAACATTCACATTTAAGAAGCTGGAATCAGAGAATTTTGTCTTTTTAAAAATTTCTTAAAAAATGAGTTGGCAACAGCTCTAACACAGAGCTTATGTTAACACTATTCGGGGTTAAAATAACCAGGTTGTCTGAGATCAGTTAAAATATTGATGGGGACAATTATGCAATGCCTTGAAAAAAAAAAAGCTGCATAACATATTTGAGCCTTATAATGAAGGTAACACAGCCTGTTAAGTTTAATGCAGTGAGGATCCAGATGTAAATGAGAGGCAGGACACTGAAGAAATGTCTCAGGAGATGTGTCGACAAGCTTCTGCTGGCTTTCCACTGAATGCAGTGTCCTTGATCTGGAAATGACTTTCAACTACATTTTTTCTTGTTTACTAATGTCTCTCCACAAATCAAGCATACCGGTAAGCCAGCAGCACTGGCGGTCAATTATCTATATTCCTCCCATACACTGTGTAAAAAATAAATGGACGTACTCACCATGACGCCACCCATTGGTTTGTGGACTGCTGTTCTGAAGCCTCAAGTTTGGCATTTTGGCCGACGCCATCTTGATTTCTGACCGTCACCATGTTGGTGTTTCGCAATCTGTGACACGTGACATGAGAGGGTGGAGCTAAGTATAACTGAACACCGAATAAGACATTTTTAGGTTATAATTAACTTAAGTGGACCAAAAACACGCTGTGAAAGGGTTAAAGTTGTAAGACAAAAGCACGGACAGCATCCAGCCGGAACAACGCTGTGGTAGCGACCTGTCAATCACAAGGTTGAATCCATAGTTAGCCTAGATAGAGAAACTCACGACTAGCCACTACCATTGAGGCAAAATTCAAGCACATAGCGCTGGGCTTTAGACGTATATGCTATGATGCTTAATTGAGTTGACTGAAATGTTAAAACATTTTTTTCGATGTATAGGGTACACATTTTTTACTAGTGGAGAATGTAAGAATCAGTTTAGGCCTACAACAATGATGAATCAAAATGCAAATATTTAAAAAATAACCGCTATTCATTTCCATATAATTTTTTGTCAAAGCCACAGGAAGCCACTGGAGCAGGGCTAAACAGCCGCACGTTGCTGACCTACTGAACTACTGTATGGCAGGTATGCTTGAACTCACGGAAACCCTTATAATCCTGACCTTTATGGCTACAGAAGGAAAATGGCACACACATGAGCTTTAAAGAAGCTTGACAAAGCAAAAAGATAAAGTGAAAGGGGTCTATGATGTCCATTAGTGAGCGCTGTCAGAGACAACACTGATCTGAGCGCTGCAGCATCACCAAAGCCACAGGAGCTGGAACTGACATAACAAACACAACCAAATGGGCTTGATCCAATCCTCTTCAAACAACCACTAATTTCATGTTGCATCTTGAAGCGTGAATGCCCAACTGTGTTTGCTCTGTGTGCACTCTGACCCCATGTCCCTCATCCTCATGACACCCCTCCTCATCCTGCCGAGCTCAGCCCGGCTTAGGCCGGCCCACTCAACAGGACAAACTGCAGGCCCCCTAATCAGCTCATTTGGAGCAGATCAATGGCACTGATGACAAGAGCCAAAGCGGAGGCTGCAGACCAAATGAGGGCTGAACAAAACATCCTTCTTAAACGATGGCCTCGGAGCAAATAACCCCCGGGTGAGGGGGTCAGGAGGTTGGTGACCTGGGTGGGTGCGGCGGTGGAGGTGTCCGACTGGGCCTGAGAGGGGGGTTTTGAGTCCCTGGTGTCCCCGCTGGTGGGCCAGCTGAACAAACAGCTGGGAACAAGGCCGGGCTTCAGCGTGCAGAGACACAGAGCTCCAGCCATGTCGGCCCGGTCTCAGACCAGGCCGGACGAGACATTAGACCCAGGAAAGCACGAGGAAGACAGTGAGCCGCTTTCTTCTCCAGAGAAAATGGCACGTCTGATCAAAATGGACACATGCAACTGAACCCACGCACATGCACGGAAATGCACACACACATCCTCATTCACACATACATTGTTTGCACGCCTGCATTCTTGCACACACACTATCTCATGCAAGCTCTATAAATTCACACAGCCTCAGTCCCTCTCTCATCTTTAACACAAAAGGCCTATGTCTATCTGGCTTCTACTCAAAATAACACTCCTCTATCTCCAAGCTATTGATCTTAACTCGTCTGTTCCTCCACAGGACGTCCACTGTTTCTACTCACTTTACTGCTCTCTGGCAACTCCTAAAAATCTGGCCCTGTTGACATCACCCCAAGGGTAGTCACATTCCAGGAACTATTCCATATTTTGCACTGAGTTTTTCAAGACCTGCGTCCTTTTGCAACACTGATTATGTAAAAGCTTTGGAGCACAGACAGCTGGAAATAACTGAAAAGATGCTGTGGTTATTATAGGCTTGGGAAAGCAAGAGTAAAACTGCAGCAAGTGATAGAGGTTGTCCAGATAAAACAGACGTTCGTTTGCCATTCCTACGGCCCTTCATGGATGCCAAACAAAACACATTTGAGCCTCAACCAGCTCAGGTCAACCCAATTTCCATTTGCATGCGCTCCAGTTCTGGCAAAACAGGGTCACTGGAAGACATAAAACACACACATCGTACACACAGACAGCCTTGTTTGGGGCAACGGGGGGCACAAGCTCTGATAATGAGTGGCACACATGAAAGGGTGGCTCCTCAGCAGAAAACAAACTTCACTACCGTTGTTAGCAGGCTGACCTCTGAGCCTCTGAGTGCGCACATTGTCCCTCCGATGGATTCCCTCTGACAGCCCGTCACTCACTTCAACCGTCTCCGTCAACCAATCAGAGCCCAGCGCTAGCAACCCTCTGGGAAAACTCCGCCCACTGGATTTAAGAATTTGGTGTGAAGCCATGTTTAGACGGCAGTGGAAAAATGTTGCTCTGTGAGCTCTTTACTGAAGTGCAATCATAAGACTGATGATCCTCCGTGATAAATTACATGAGATAAACAGCGAACTAATTACAGGATCATACTATGATTTATATTCTGTAAGTTAAAATAACTCGCCTCAGTAAGATGCTAAAGGGTCAGTTCACACATATTGCAAAAAACACATTTTTCTCAGTTACTTCCTGTGGTATCTAGCCAGTTAACACCATCCATCTTTAAGATTTAGGTCACCACTGTAATGGTGGTGGATGAAAATGTGTTTGTGGTGCTCAAAGCATTAAGACATTAGATTCAACACACAACAGGTCATATACCTAACAAAAAGGTTATTGCTCATTTTTCATGCATTTTCCTACAAATGTACAGCAATACATGTCAAGTTCCACTTTCCAACTTGACAGATAACTACTTAATTAAGTTTAAGCAACAAAAATACTTGGCTAGGTTTAGGAAAAGATCAACTTGGTTACGTTTAGGCAACAAAAATGCTTGGTTAGGTTTAAGAAAAGATAAACTTGGTTAGGTTTAGGCAACAAAAATACTTGGTTAGGTTTAGGCAACAAAAATACTGATGAGGATCAACCAATCACAGCCAGCAGATCTTAAATATCAGCCTATGGTAAATACAGTATATGGAGGAGAATCTGATCATTTTAGTGCAGGACTACCCAGAGCTTTAGGATGTGTCCCACGGACTATTTTACTTCCCAAAGCACCTTGGATAAAAGGATGAAAGCAGCACAGCAGGTGTTTTAGATGCGACATGCATACATAACAGCTCCTTATACTTCCTGGGTCAAGATGATTTGGATTACATACAAATTGATTTTGTGGGATATATACAGTGCATTACTTCTCGTAGTGTGTGAGAACAGCCTCTTAGATTTGAATAAGTTGACAGCAGCATTTTAACAGACACAACAGTCTGGATAATCTACTCATAAGCTCCAAATAATTATAGTCCATCATTCAGTCCTAAAAGTCTGTCGAAGCAGTGAGCTGTAACCTTACTGTAGTGTAATTTTCTTTCTTGTTTTCTAATGCAGCAATTTGCCTGTCTTTACCTTGTTTTGCGATTCTGTCATTAGCTATGTTTACATGGACACAAATAATCGGAATAAAGGCCCAATCAGATTAAAAATGCTTAATGTAAACACGTCAGTCGGAAGATTCTGATCCTATACGGCCCATTCGGAAAGAAATTTCATTCAGAACGAGAGCGGTGGTTTATGCTGAGCGTTGCTCCGATCGGCGTCCATGTACACACCCATTCGGATCATGTTTTCCTGGATGGAGTAAAGTTAACTCCCTTGTGCATGTGTGCTACATCAGCGTGACGCGTGACAGACAACGTAGCGTTTGTTTACGACACAGGCGGAAGTACAGCTTCTTCTTCTCTGCTATTTCCGGAGAATTAGACAACTCTGCGCATGCCCAAAGGATTTACGTCATGATCGGATCATTTTATTTCGTGTCCATGTAAACAGTGGATTTGGGATTTCCGATCAACCAAGGTTCAGATCGGATTGGAGAAATTGCGCGCATGTAAACATAACTAGTGTTTTGTAGAACATACTTAAAACAAGGTGATTCGCAGTTAAACAAGTTAAAATAAACCTTTTTTCATACATTCAAACATGCTACAAGTGATTTTGTGGCCACTCGGGGGCAGCGCAGGAAGCTGTAAACACAACACACATATTATCACCTTATAAAAATGATTGAGAGTGGACACGTATGCAAACAGTTGTTTATTTATACATCCAACAGATGTGGAGCAGTGTTGGCATTGATTTGAGGTCGTGCTCTGGCCAGCAGCTCTTCAGGGAAATATCTGGATCTTTAGCTGCTAAATGCTCCGAAAGCTTCAGCAGTTAGTCTCTAACTTTTTTTGTCTGTTTGTCCATTTAGTGATGGGTTTATCAGATCTGCTGAAGCTGGAAAGCAACAATGAGAACTATAACACTGAACCAAAACTGTGAAGCTGTGGGAACAATGAGCTAAAAGATGCTTAAAAGTCCATAGAGCTGAAGGGAGTAAACACTATCATCTTATTATAATTATTTTATAAAACACAGATGCTTTTTTTTTTTTTAACTGTGTCAGCATTTTTCCAGTATTACTTTCTAATTATACCTAAAACTGTTGTTGAACTGAATGTTTTTACTTGTACTTTAGGTGAGAAGCTGTGTGAGGAATCTATTCACTGTTCCCTCACTGTACTGCTCCACATTGTGAGGAGACAAAGGACAGGGAGTGGGGATGACAGGGTGGAGGGTCACTCCTGCTTACTGCGGTTCCAGTTTCAGGTCCTCTGAGGGCGGCCGTGGGCGCACGGCGTAGGAGGAGATGGACGCTGATTGTGTCCCGTGAGCAGGGAGGGGGAGTGTGTGGCCTGAACACTGCAGGCAGGATTTTCACGTGTCACTAACAGCATTTTGAGAATCCATGTGGATCGTGTGGTACACAACACACACACTTGGCTTCTCTTTCACCTTCCCTCAAGTTTTAGGGCCATTTCATAATTAATCTCTGTCCATACTACCATACCTGAAATCACATAACACATTACCATTCATGTGCATTGGGCATGCATGTGTCTGTGTAAACAGGAAACAACGCTGGCACAATTGCTTGAATAATAGCTTGCTTCCAGTGCATGCAGGCAGTAGTAGCATTGTAAAACGCAGAGTTTAACTGCACAACAGCTGCGAAGACAGACAACAAGGTCAGCAATGCTTTTAACTCATTATCCACATTGAAATTAACCACTGGTGGTCAAGATTCGCTTGTTTTCTTCCAGAAAAGATTCATGTGATGGGGCGTGATGAATCAGGGAAGGAAACTTCATCACTAGTAAGACCCAATCAAGAAGCGAATGTGGGTGTCTGCGTCATCGTTTCTGAAGGTCTCCGATTCAGTCTATCCAGACTAAAATGCAACCCTGGAGTTTTGAAACCAAAACAGGGTCAGCGGCATTTTCAATCGTCTCCGTTTTAAGGGCTCAAAAACGCCGGCGTAGTGTGGACGCTCGGCATAAACGTAGCAAAAGTTGTGCGTCTTAAAATGAAAATGATTTAGTGTGGAACTCGCCCAAGACCTCAACAAAGGCAAGTCTTTTGACATTAGCGCAGCTATGATCGATATTTTTATTAGAGCAAAATCAAATAGCAATGTGAAAACAAGGTGACGGGTCACTCAGAGTTGAAACTGCGGTTCCCGTCGGCTTTTATGGAGTATTACAGTGAGTTTCAGCTCACTGCTGTCCCACCGTAACTTTACTGTTTTGGTTTACTCTCACCGCTTTCATAGCGTCTTTTGGCCACAGCAGGCAGCTGCTTTCAGAGAAAAAGCTCTAATAACCCAGATAACAAACGGACACAGTTAGTGATGAGCTGGTGAACATCGTGGAGCATTTAGCAGCTAAAGAGACAGGTATTTCCCTCAGAAGTTGGTAGATACCAAAAACCGAGCAAAAAAAGAGTGTATATTGGACTTAAATTCACCAGGTGGCCAGAAACACAACTCAATATGAATGATAATGTTGCTCCATAACTGCTGGATGAGTAAATAAGCAGCTAACAAAGTTTGTCATATCAACTTCAAAGGTGATGGATGAAATGTCACTGCTTGTTTGCCAAAGGGCCAAAAAATTAATAAATGCAAGTTTAATCATTTTATCATGAGAGTCAAAATGCTGTATCAATATTCAAATATGTCATGTAATTCATCATAAATTCAACACGTGATCTCAGTGTAGTCCAAATTGCTTGGCTAGAGCTACAGTATGGAAGGCCCTCTGTTGAAATCCACACCAAAAGGGAGTGATGGTGAACCAGATGCATGTAGATAACAGCTATATTTTATCATTTCAGCTCTGTATACACTGTCTGTATATCACAACAGTTTATAGCTTCCAGACTGGGAGTGTTTTTTTACACTCCTTGATTGATTACATCTGTGTGGTCGGCTGCTTTAACTGTTTCCCTGCATTTGCCTCCTACACAAACAAAAAGCGATCTTATGCTGTGCTTTATTATCAACCAACCAACAAAAGCACTTTGAAATCCGACAAATCACAAAGAGTCATGAGGAGTTTCCTGATTATTATAAGTCGACCGGCTGCTGATTGTGAAACGGGATGACACGGACAACTGCCTCCTCCATCCTCGGCCAAGCTCTACCTAACCCCGACCTTCCCTCTCCATAAGTGGGAACTTCCTTCATTTCACAACAATTCCTCTTGTGTCTGACTCCTCTGTCTTCAATCAGCACAGCAAAACATGTCCTCCTGGTGAGCCCCGAACATCTGATTCAGCTGTGTGAGAGCAGTTAATCTGTGCCGCATGGGTGAGAATACTGAGAGGATTAAAAGGGAAATAATTTCCTCCACGGCTGCTGAAACCAAAGTGTGTTTTGCTGTAGTGAGGAGCTGGCCCACTCCCTCTAAGCGCTGATGGTAGATAGGGGCTTTTTGTGTCGGCCTCCCATTGTCTTGTTACCTTATAAATCTTCCACGCCGACACCTGATACCCGATATCCTGGCCCATTTGTCACCTTTGTTTATGTCTGGGATGTAGAGTACTGTCGGGATGAGATGCTCCCCCCCGCGCAAACCCTCAAGGGTGTGGGTGCTGCCGGCACAGGCGACACTGAGTGAGCTGGGGGGGTCAACTTGAGGGTGGAGGAGTGTAGGGATAGACAAGAGGAGTTAGGCCGACTCCTCTGAGCCGCCCTCAGGAAATACAGGTCTTATCATGTCCCGAAGAGAGGGAAAAGAAGTAGAGCAAGTTAATGTGTGACTGACATAGTGAGACACATAGGGAATTACAATAAGTGAGGGAATTTTTAAAGGGACAGTTCACCAAAATTAGAAACTTTTGTGATATTTAGACATGCCTATAGGTGTGATACTCAATGCAGCACAATGCAATGGATTTCATTTGTGGTGCTCAAAGGACTGAACAGAAATGGCATTTAAGATTTTCAACAGCAGCGTGCCTTCCCAGAAACGATGCTTGCCGGACTGTCGCACTTTACGTCTGAAATCCCCTCCCCCCATATTACCTCTCTGACGTCAGAATCGGCGAGGCTGTGGTTGACAGCTTTTGTCAAACTCGCTGTGACGTGGCCTCCAAGCACGGCCACGTCACAGCGAGCGAGTGGCCAGGTGTGTGGAGGTGAGAAAGTGTGCAGGATCTTTCTTGAGCCCTCTTCACAAAACAACTACACTGACTTTGTTTAAATGCATTGTAAAACAACACAGATACAAGTATTTTCTGGTCTGATGCCTCTACCAGTAAGACAATATTGTTTGTCAGTGAATTTGAAAACTGCTACAATCAATGTTTACTATCAATAGGACATGCAAAGTGAGAAATCTTTGTCCATGAAATTGGAGAAGAAGGAACACTGAACTGTTTTCCGTGGTAACTGACCAGTACAAAAGA
Organism: Pterois miles; assembly: GCA_947000775.1. Taxonomy (NCBI): domain Eukaryota; kingdom Metazoa; phylum Chordata; class Actinopteri; order Perciformes; family Scorpaenidae; genus Pterois; species Pterois miles. The sequence continues at coordinate 4,025,111 of CAMQGK010000471.1, read as the reverse complement.
AAATGGCGATGGTTGTTAGTTGTTATGGTGAAAACATAGGTCAGCGGTGCTTTGTAGTGATGTCGCCACTCCTGGGAAGAGAGCGGACGCAGCTCACGGAGATGGGAAGTGAGGCGGAGGGACCATTAGAGTGCTGCAGCTGGCCACCAGTCCGCTGTTCAGCTCATTTTCTGTAACCAGTGTAGCATTAAAGCATGGTGGTATTAGCAAACTAGCTAACTAGCCAACTGCCCACTAGTTAGCCACCATGCTATAATGCTACACTGGTTACAGAAAATGACCTGAACAAAGCTGTCACTCATTTAGCGAGAGCAACATGCTTTCCTCTGCTGTGACAACAGTGTGTGGATGAAGCATTAAGTTGTTCAGGTTCACTCATTAACTCTGGCTCTGTGTTTCATAGCGTGGCTACTCCACTGTCTCTCTCTTTAGTTTTTATATGGAAGTCAGCCACTACGGCAATGACACACATAACAAAGTCCGGCGCTGCGACCATCCTAGTACATTGATTTGAATGGAAATGTCTTATATTCTATTTCTATGGCTTTGTCACTTAAATGTAAACCATTTCTGGACATTTGCTGAAACGACTGATGCTGTCATGTTTCTAAGAGCATGATCTCCCCTATCTGTATCATTCATAGTGTGTGGAGATAGACACTTCTGTCTGTGCTGTGGTTTGTGAGTTACTTTCAGGTATACTTACAATCTACTTTACACCCCATACACTAGATAAACTAAATATGTGGTCAACAGTTGGGGCATTTCAAGAGTAGTTCCACTGAAAACTGTTCATGGTGTCTGGGGAGTAGCAGGGAAATGATTCTGGAGAGATACTGTATGTTGCTGTGGAAGTTGTTACAGATGAATAACTCAGTACCTGGAAAAATAAAAGTGAAACTATCTGCACGACTAGATACCACTCGAGGTAGATGACAGGGCAAGCCAACCTTTAACTTACTTTACTACAAAGTACTGACCATATCTCAGATCAGCATTGTACAATATGCACATCCTTGTTTATTCAGCAGCCTCAGCGCCACCCCTCCACTCCTCCGCCTTTTGCACTCCATCCAGTCCCGAACACAATAACCCCTCAATGCCAGTGCATCGGTTAATACTCGCAGGCTCTCTGGCATAAAGAAAATAGCCGAGGAGGGAGATGAAAAGAGAGAATGGAGGAGGGAGGGGAGCAAGAAAAGAAGCTGGGCAAAGAAAAGATTAGGCTCTGGTGAAGTACAACTTCTCCAAAAGCTGGCTGGGCTCTTGGCAGAAGGCCAGGGGAGGGAGACAATGCGACGCTGTGCGAATCCAGGAATCTATAGACGCCCACTGGAGCATTGGGCTATTGGAAGGAGGGTTAGAAAGAAGGGGGGGGGGCTAAGCGCTCTGTTTTCCAAAGCCAAGCACAGAGGACACGATGGGGCACTGTGGTGGCTGAAGCCGGTGGGGAGTGTGGTTGAATTGAGGCAGCAGAATTAACAGTGCAGTCAGAACGTATAGAAAATATTGACCTGACAGACTACATCGGGGGATGTATAGGGCTCTTACTGTCCTGCTTGCCCCCCCCCCCCCCCCCGCTAAACTCCCATCCTTCAACCCGTATAGCAAACCCTCCCATCGCTGAGCCTCCATATCCCCCCGGCTCAAGCCTCACCCTGGCAGCACCTGCTCAGTGTCAGCGGAGAGATGAGGGGGCCGAACAATATACCACAAACAATCTGTCAGAGGGTCATCTCAGTACATCCCCCGGGCCTTTTAATAAGACGGACAAGGGGAACACAACAACTGATTTTTGTTTTCCCTTCTTGCTTTGTGTTCCTCTCTTCACTTCATTACATTTTCATTCATTTCAATCAGTGTTTCATTTCCTTTCTGTCCTCTCGGCCCTCTTGGCGGTGTGTGGAGGGTGAAGGCTAATACCGGAGGAAAAGTGAAAGAAAGGGAGGAGGAGGAGGAGGAGGAGGATGAGGAGGACGAAGAGAGAGAGGAGAGGTGCACCCCTCTAAGATCAAAGGTTCGGCCCCATTGTGAGGACTGTACAATGGAGTACTGCATGGAATACACTCAGACAAAACCCCGCTCCGCTGCGCCGGACCCCCCCGCAGGCCAACTGACAGCCTAGCTGGGAGGGAGCATCATGGGTAATTGGAGGAATGAGTGCACTGATTACAGAAAAGTACAATTATTTCAGATCAGACACACACACATGTGTACACACACTTGGATCACAAATTAAACAGAAATGCAGGCCAAAAATGTACAAAACACTAAAAAAAACATAGAAAATTATGAACCTTTTCATTTGCAGATGACTGTGGATAGTGAAAACTATTCCAGCATGAATGGGACTCACGATTCCCAGGAGTCAACGACCTGGCCCAACTTCATGTTCATATGCAATTAATCAGGCTGGTCTCATACACCACCCGAAGCTATACATATGAAAAGTGGAATTTGTATATATCCCACAAAATCAGTTTGTATGTATATCATATATATATATATATATATATATATATATATATATATATATATATATACACACACACACACACACACACACATATATATATATATGTATATATATATATATGTATATATATATATA